>CP124717.1:38637500-41137500 GCA_031232105.1 Capsicum rhomboideum
TATTCTATTCATCTGGGTATGACCTAGATGTATCGTTACTTGAGGAAGCTTTATTTGTGGCACAAGAAGAAGCGGGACATAGTGAATTATGTGTTCAAGTGTCACAACTATCAGTAGGTAAAGTATGAACACCAAAGGTCTGTAGGTTTACTTTAAAGAATGCCTATTCCTGAGTTGAAATGGGAGCATATCGCTATGGATTTCATGGTGGGTCTTCCTAAGATATTGGGAAAGTATGACTCCATTTCGGTGATAGTGGATCGGCTGATGAAATCAGCTTACTTCTTACCAGTTTGGGTAGACTACTACTCTCAGCAGTTAGCTAAAATCTATGTCAAAGAGATTGTCATACTTCTTGGGGTGCCACTTACTATTATTTTAGATAGATATGTGAAGTACACTTCTAAGTTTTGGGACATATTGCATGAGGATTTGGGCCCCAAACTCATTTTTAATATAACATTTCATCCTCAAACTGATGGGCAGTTGGAGAGGATGATTTAGGTGCTAGAGTACATATTGAGGGCCTATGTGATTAATTTTGATGGTAATTGGGACCGATTCCTTTCGTTGTGTTAGTCTTCATACAATAATAGTTATCACTCCAATATTAATATGGCACCATTTGAGGAACTTTATGGATGGAAGTGTAGGTCACCTATTGGGTGGTTTAAGGCGGGAGATGTCAAGCCATTGGGCACAGACTTGGTAAAGGAGGCTCAAGAAAAGGTAAGGTTCATTCAAACCAAGTTGTTGGTTGCTCAAAGTAGACAAAAGGAGTATGCAGACCGCAAGGTAAGAGACATGGACTTCAAGGTTGGGGAGCAGGTTTTGCTTAAAGTGTCTCCCATTAAAGATGTCATGAGATTTCGTAAGAAGGATAAGCTCATCCCTCGGTATATCGGTCCCTTCAAAATTCTTGAGGATGTAGGTCCGATTGTATATAGGTTTTCCCTATCACTGGGTTTGTCAGGAGTCCATATGGTATTTTATGTTTCTATGCTGAAACCGTATCATGGGAATGGATACTACTTCATTAAATGGGATTCAGTGCTTCTGGATAAGGATTTGGCTTACGAGGAAGAACCGGTAACAATTCTAAATTGAGAAGTTTGAAAATTGAGGATGAAGAAAATTCATTCGGTAAAGGTTCAATGGAAGCATCATCTAGTTAAGGAAGCCACTTGGGAAACCAAGAAGGGCATGCGGGACAAGTACCCTCAATTGTTTGAGGATCTAGGTACTTTCTTTATTCCTCTCTATTTAGCCTATTTTTTTCTTGTTTAATAATTTGGGGATGAATGATAGGTAAATTGGTATATTTTTTAATGACCCTCTTCATCATTACGCATGGGTACTTTTAAAATCTCGCATCCAAATTTTTTACTGTTTGGGAGTTACAAAATTTAGGCTAGTCTAGTTTTGATTGAATTCGGAGCAAGGTGTGGACTAGGAAATCTGGGAATGATTTAGACCTATTTGGTGGTAATTGTATTGATTTCTAGTTAGATAAGATGATAAGGTACCCATAGGATTTTACGAAATCGAATTTGGATAAGTAGAACTCCCGAAATTGATCTTAGCTTAAAAGGACATTGTTTGGAATGTCCCAGGTTCAAGGTGTGTAGTAAAAAGTGGAATTTTTGGGTAAAGACGGACATTCTGTCCCGTCGTCACTACTATAGCGGTTAGGACACCACTGTATTGGTAAATGCTATAGCGACAGTCTAAGGCGGTCAACGACCACTCTAGCGGTCAGGTACCGATATAGCGGTGAAAATCACAGATTTATTAAATATTCCCCCAAATAGTTTATGTTTCTAAAAATCTGTTTGGGGAAAGGGAAGGGCTATTTAGGGCGAAATAGACCAGAAATCTATCATTTGGCTTCATTAAGTTAAGGAATTCATCCCTGTTAACTCGTATTTAATTATTAAGCCTTAGAATTATTAATTTACGAAGTTCTAGGATGGTTTTAGGATGGATTTTGGTTAATTGCTGGTACAAGGGGAAAATTAAGGAATAAGTTAATGGGTTTTGTTTATTAAAGGTTAATTTACCCTTGTATCTCATTAATTCTATAATTTATCCATGGAATTGGTAGTTTTAGGTGAATTTTGGTAGAAAAGCCCTAGAACGGGAAGGGAATGAACATTCACTCGACCTTAGGGGTTGAGTGTGAGTTCTAAATCCCGAAATGTTGAGGTTATTTCTTTGATTATGTATTTATATGCATGTTCTAAACCACGAGCAAGGGGGAATTGCACGGAAAGGCTAAGCTCCAGCTTAAAGGGTTGTGCAAGCTTTATTCGAGGTAGGCGATGGTATTGTAGTTTAATCCAACTTGTATTATATGTGCATGTTAACTACTTTGTTGTGTGTCTAGTTAATCCATGTTGTTTGGTGTGGTTAGTGCCATGATTTTACTTGCTTATTGATTTGACTTGCCTTATTCTAAAATATGGAATATTTCGGTATTTGGGATGTTCTCATGGGTTATTGGTTAAATAAGGTTGGCAGACACTTATGTCTGGGGTTGTAGTACATAGACGGTATTTGTCCCCTACAGGTCATGGCTAGAGGGTGGATGTATAACCCATAGCGTGTATGTACGAGGTTCAGGTGAGTTTGACGGTTCCATGAGTGAACCAGGGAGATATGTATTTATCTATGTTTGATAATGGTATACGAGTCTTGACTTGACTAGACTGTACTTGACTTAGTGACATTTGTTGACTTGTTGGTTTTTAATGTTGAACTATCTTTTGATGTTTATGCGCTAAGTGTATGATGTTTTTAGCATGGATTAGCTTGTTACACTATCATTTGGTTTAGTGTTCATATTTTCATCTTGGGTTGGCCATAAGACCCTATCAGTACACTGTTGATTTCTTGTGTGTTGATATTATACTTGCATTTATTTTTATGATTGCAACGCATATTCCGGCGAATCTTACGAGAGCTCACTTGTGATTTCAGCTGTTGATTCTAGATTTCAGGGTGAGCAACTTATCCGGCTACCATGGAATCTGTCTCATGGTATAGTTCTCTATTTTTGAACTTATGTTTATCTTAATTTTGGGGTTGCATCACCTTTTTGACATTCGTAGATGTTTTGGTACAGACGACTTTCAGTTCCTAGGGATGGTTTTTTTTAAGTACAATATTTCCACTTTCAGTTATATTTGTATTGGTTTAGATTTGCCATTTATTTATTGATGGATTAGTTTTGACTCCTTTAAGTGTTGATTTAGTGTTAATGTTTGGGGTTTGATGGTTCTCCCATCGGGTGAGTAGTATTGGTGCCACTCACGATGAGTTTGGGTCGTGACATAATGTGTAGACGTCCACATCAAATCCTCAGGGAGCTATGAGTCATTTAGGAGTCACTCCTTTCTTTCTTTCCTATTGTGCTACCTCAGTTTGTTGCCTACCTGGATTGAGCCCAATTGGTATCTCATTGATGCCAATTAGTTTTTCTACAATCCCAAATGGAATTTAGTTGATTCCAAATAGTATCTTAACAAGTCCGCAATTGGAACATAGTCAATTCCAATTAGTATCTATCAATACAAATTAGACTTATAAATGTTGTGTGAATTATGATGAACTTGTTTGGTTAATCCGTACTTGTAAATGTTGAGAAAAAGGAATCAACGTACGTTGGGTTTTGATGTTTGTTGGTGCATTAGTGTATGCTAAATGCCTTTTTCGTGTTGAGAGTATGAATATGAGTAAAACTAGTTGATTAAATGTTGCTTGTGGAATCAATTAATTGGCATGCAGTAAGACTGATAAATCAAGAGTAAGCGGTAAGGTGATGGAAGTAACGTGTTTTGTTTTAAGCTCGATTGAAAAGAATCTTTCTTAATGGTTGCAGTAGTAAAATTTTATGATATGAGTAGTTACTATAATGACAGGAGTAGTTATAACCATAGTGGGTGAAGTTGGACCCACAATGACGGGTTGATATCATTGTATGGTGTTAAAGAAGGGAGTAAAATTTTTCCCCAGCCTACTGGCTAGGGCAACTATAGCGGTGGAAGTACCGCTACAGCGAGACTGCTATAGCAGTTGCTAGCCTACCGTAGTAGGCTGTGCTGGCTGCCCATGGTCGCTGTAGTGGGTCCTTTGACTGCTATAATGGGATAACTACAGTAGGTCATGTACCATTGTGGCAGTCATAGGCAGTAAGCTGGCCCCACTATTCTTCATAAACTCGGTGTTGCTAAGTCTCGATTCAGAAGCACTTCTAAAATACTAATAGAAAATTCATAGAAAATACAAGGCTATAACAAGGCCATTATTCCAAAGATTCCACCAATGACACCGCAATACGAAACCAGTTATAAATATCTGAATGCAAGAAATAAAAAGATGTCTAAAATGCACCCATGAAGGGGTAAAACTAGCATAATATGTAAATAAGAGGGATGTGGAGGATGGGTAGGGAGTAACCTAGCTAGGGCCTAACCAGTCACCTCATCTTCGAGGCTTGACGCATCAGAGCCTTTCTCTTCGAGCCCACTCAGAAATGAGAACTCTTGGGCATCAATCATCCTTACCTTTTGGAGCTTCTTACTTGGGGCGATGAATGGCAAGACGATCTTCATATCCTTTTACATATTAGGAAAAAACCAGTCTTAAGAGCGCCACTTTTTCTTCTCCTCCTCTAAATCCTTCCAGAGATCCAATTGGGCCCTGGCCAAGCTAGAATAATCACTTTAGAGGTTCGAGATGCCTGCATTACTCGAAGAAGTGTACTCACAGGAAGGAATGAACATCCTCCTTGGCATTTCCTTCACCGCCGCTAGATCCTCCTCTAGCTACTGGAAAAAACTTGATGGTCATGGGGGGAAGTCCCCAACCCTCCACCATCTTGAGCCCTTTTACTCTCCCTGTCAGCACTCATCTTTCTCTTCTTCTTGCTCCTCCTGAGTACCTTTCACTTTCAGCGAATCGAAGGGCGCTTCACACCCAGTCCAGATATCCTCCACCTCTACTGGTACTTTTACTCTCTGGCACAGATCCATGATTGGGGAAGAAAGGAAAGGTTCCTTTAAAGTATTGAAAAATTATTTCTACTCCACTACAAGGTGCCCCCATACTTACACCCACCCGGTCTAGAATATAAGCCAGCACTAACTCCCATGGGGGAGTCACATCAATGACATTCCTAGAGGGACAAATTCTTTGGGAGACCAGATTTAACCATCGATGAGCCTCTACAGTGAACTTAATGCTCTTGATCCCCTTAGTTGTACAAGCCCAAAGAACCTTCTCCCTCTAATGTTTCACCACCAACATGTTAGCTAATCTCAAGTTGTTGTTCTCTTTCTTATTCACCCGATGAATGGAATTTAAGGGATTGGGTACGCCAAAGTCTCATTGATCACCTTCACCCCAATCAGAACAATGAACCCTAATTTTTTATGGTAAGATCCATAAGGTTCCAATCAATTATAGAAAGGGTGGCATAGAACTCCCTCACCAATTCTTTGTTGCAGTTGGCCGTTGGCTGCACCAAAGGTCCATAACCCATCTCCTATAGCTGGATGTAGAATTTTGCTGCTTCTTTATTCACCATATCCATCACAAAACCACACTCATGCGTGAGTATCCTGAGCTACATATCTAGATAATGCCTCCTACAGTGGTGGTCGAGAATCTTCTAATAAACTGGAAGAGCATCACCATCTTCAGCCATAGTAACTATTGTGCCTAAACAAGGAAAGGGATTGGATGTTAGTTAATATTTTAAAAATTTCATGAAGAAACTAGGCATGAAAGTAGGTATGCTGTAAAAAGAAGGTTAAAAAATTCCAAGTTTTCCTTGGTTGGTCATTGCCTGTCACTATTGTAGCGGTTTGTGGTCTACTATAGCAGGGTCGTTGTAGCATAAGCTCACCACTACAACAGTTCTAATACAATGGGAAGGGTACAACTACAGCAGGACATTTATCCCCAACAAAACCCGACCACAACCATCACTATTTTTGAATTTTTTCTTTGTTTTCTTGATTTTTATTTTGGATCGGGCATGGGATAGTGGTATATAACTATTCTACATCACTTTTGTGATAGAAACACCAAAACATAAGCATCAATGGCTTGAAATTGTTTAAAGACAACCTTTCATCTACCCACTCCATCTCGAGTTCAAAACTCTCATGAACTCTGTAAATCTTACACCTAGAATAATATAGGAGCATTGTAAATGTTAAAAAAATAGTATAATCTAGATTCATAATATGTAATTATAAATAATGTAATAGAGTAATACATTAAGAGTTTATCTTAGAGAATTAACGAGGGAGCGAGGTCTGGAGAAGAGGTTTGAGTTTGAGAGGATAGGAATTAAAATGGGAAAAATAAAACAATTCCCCCTTATTAAACTCCCTTTTCCCAATATGGAAAGCTGCTCTAGTGGGCACATATCTGCTATAGTGGTCAGTAGTGAAATACTTTCACGTATTTCATTTCATGCGGTGCCATGTATTATTGCTAAATTCCTTCTCCCCAGAAATCATGGGTCTCTCGTAAGAACCTGATGTAAGTGATTTCTTCCTACAAACTACCCTTGTATGTGAAGAGGTTATTGAGTAAATCCTAAGGTTAATGTTTGTGTGTTAGATTTCTGTAAGGCCTCGGTTATGATGGCTAAGTAGGGATTAATAGAAGTCGGCATAGTGAAGCATTAGGCCATATTATTATTTCTTCGAGATAATTCTACTCTTTGTTTTCATTTGCCCATTCCACTTTGAGAATGAATGGTTGGTAAATTGGTATCTAATATAACGATCCATTGGCACGAGCGGACTGCCTAGGACCATTGCAGCGATCCCTTGTCTGCTATAGCTGATCCACTGTAGCGAGAATAAGTCTATTGTAGCAAAAATCAACAGTGGTCCACTCGAATTTTAAAACCCATTTTTACCCAATCTTATTCTAATATAGTTTCCTCCTTCCAAAAATGCCCTAGGGTTATTCCTAAGCTAAACACTACAAGAACAGAGAGGCAAGGCCCTCCAGGGACACGACTCAATCCTTTTCTTCTTAATTTCTTCATCAAATTTGCTGACCATATTTAACAGACCTGGATTGATGCTCTCTATATGAAGTAGATCGTCATCGAGCTAGGTTATGGTTTATGAATAGTAGACTATGGTTAAACATGTGCAAAATATAGTCTGAGGGGATAGATCATGTTTTAGGCCTGCGGTCATTGATTTTGGGTGGTTAATTATATGAAATTTATGTAGAAAGAGGTAATTCCTATTCTAATCTGTTTATATGTGAGTTCTTTGATAGTTAGTTGTATTTTTTTAAAGTGTTTGATGAATTTATTGTGTGAATCATGCAAGTTGGGTTACTATAGAGAAAGATGTGAGCATGTAGCTATAAGAATGGCTGGGTTACCATAATAAGAGGTGGAAGTGGATGTGTAAGTATCTCAAATACGTGGTTTTTGCCGCTGTAATACTTGATAGAGTGTGGTCATCACAAGGGAAGGTGGTATCATAACTTAAAGAGTCCAAAAGAATGTTATTTAGGTGCTAGAGAATTTAGAGTGAAGTGTGTAACTAAGGAAAAGCTTGGAGAGTCGAATAAGAATGAATAGTTAGTGACAGATTAATAGATGACATTTATAAATCTATGACAACTAGTATTGAACAAATGAAATGGAGATTTAGAGAGTAATGGAATCCACAAGTAGTTATATTAATAAGAAAGATAGGTTAGAAGAATGAATACGTGTATGTTCCTGTGGTAGGTTACAGTTTAATTGTAATTTAGACTCAATTTGATTGTATGTATGCACCTAAATTCGATTCTTATTTATTGGTCTTCGAACATGCTTGTATTTGGTGATAGTTGAATCGTTGATACTTGAATAACCTGAATTATGATTGTAATGTGTATCAGTAAACATGGTGCACTATAGTGAATTATGAGAGATTGTATATTTCATAAAATGCAAATAATGTGATTACAAAGAATCGTGTGCCACGCCTATACGAATATGGATATTTATGTTATTTTTGATGATGAATCGAGTACCATGACCCGATAGGGTATATGAAATAAGGGTGTCCATGCAGGTCATGACTAGTGGGCAGAAATAAGTCCCATAGCATGCGCTTACAGATTTGTGTGATTGAGAGAGGTTATATGGTTACTAGTTGATAATGAACTAATGGTATTCTAATTGTGAGATTCAGATGGATATAATTCATACTTATGTTATGATTGTTGATTTCGTGGTTGTTGCAATATGGTTGATTCTCTTGTTTAGTACATGACTTATCTGTGGGTATTATTGGATGTCGATGAGATATCTTCTAATTTATTGAATTACTTGCTATGTACGCAATGCTAGTCTAGTTATATCTAATTATGTATGTATAAATCTAATGATAACTTATTGGACGGTCAGGATAGTGGAGATACTGAAGGGATTAAGGATAACTACGCTGTCATAGGGGTATAATTTTGTATGGTTAAGTTGTTGTGGTTATATTACATGACGTAGGCGTATATGGTCTATAGTCGCATTGGTAGATGAGTATGTTAGACTCTGTTAGTGTGAGACACACCTTAATGGACATAAGAATGGTTAATATAACTAATCGGGTAGTTGAATAATGAGGTTAATCGAGAGTGCTTGATAACGTAGGGTTGATGTTGAACATTGGTTGTTAAATTGGTGTGTAATTTGCATGTTTTATTCCATGATTTCTATATGTTTTTATGTGATGTAACTCTAGTCGATGGATGATGCTTAACAGTATGTATGGTGTGCTGATACTACTCTTGCTACATCATTCTCTGGATGTAGGTTGTGTTGCAGGTTGACTAGAAGTCTCTTATATGAATGGTGAGTACTCATCAGAAACTTCTGTATCTCTCTTTTAGGCGAAAGTTGTGTCTTTTGTTGTCTTGCTCATATACGAGATCTTGTACATTTCTAGACTAGGACTTGGGTATTGTCATAAATTGTTAAGTGTATAAACTTGTAAAGAAGTTCATTTTTTTAATTATGATGATGTACATATTTTGTTTTGCACATCTACATAAAGCTTTTACCTAAAATTCCATATAATAATTAATTGGGTGGTAAGGGTTTTCCTATCTAGTTAGAATAGAGCAGGTGCCCGCACGATTTCGTAATTTGGGTCGTGACAAGTCTATGTCCATCAGGATAGCTACATGTTTTAAGATATCAAATTCAGTAGGACCCCTCTCTTTAGTGAACTAATTCCTGAAACAATTCAAAATAACAAGAGTTATTTCATCAATTGAATCCAACAATTAGCCATTGTGTTGGATTTTATAAAGTTGTAATCTTCTCCTCCTTGTCTTGACCATGGATGAAAAAATCTCGAGTTTTTGTCCCCCTTCTCGATCCATTTCATCGTTGATTTTTGCCTCCAAAACTCTTCTTATATGTGCATGATCTTAGTTAACTCAGTTTGAGCCGTTAACAAGCTTGATTTATTCTGCTAAGATGGATCTAATTCAAATTGTTGTTCTAGAACCTTGATGACATCTTTCAGAATAGAAATCTCTTTAAGCATGTTAATAAATGTTACCTTGCTTCAGTGAGATAGTACTATCATCATTTTCTAAAGGTTTATATTGAATTGCATAAAAGAGTTATCCATTACTTATGTATTCCAATTCTTCCTAATAGTGTCCATGAGGTCTTCATGTTTTATCCAAAAATGAAGAAACCTAAATGATTATTTAATTTGAAGAGTGTCCTCTTTAAATTAAAGCAACAATGGTCAATGATCAGAATGAAATATTATCAAGTTTGAGGTTTCCAAACATAAAAAATAATCCTGAAATTCAATGTTGCCTAAACACATATATGACCTTTTAAAAAGCACCTCATCTGATCTAACATTCCACCATGTATAAATATTGCCCTTGAACTCCAAGTTAGATATGCTACAAGTTTGCATACAATGTTTGAATTCTACAACTTTAGTTACAAAAACATGAAGGGCACTAAATTATTTCTATTCATCACTAACACATTGAAGTCACATGAAATTAACCATGGATATATTATGTTTGAGCTAAGATTGTATAAAGAATCCCACAATTCTATTCTCTAATTTGAGTCACACTTTGCATAAACCAAAGTCATCACCATCTCTCCAGGTGTATAGTTATTTAGTCTAAGTGGGAGCTGTTACTCCATATTTACAACCATAGTCATCTCTATATTGTCAACGACAAATGTCCAAATCTAGCCATTTGTATTACACAAGGATGTAGGAATCCGTAAGCTCCTCCTATACTTCTCAATATTATAAGAATGTTGAAAAGGTTCCACCAACCCAATACGATAAAATTGATACCTATTATGCATTGTAAGAAGAAACTTAAAGGATTTCTTTGTGTAACTAATCTTATATTCCAAATGAGAACATTATTCATGGATACACATTGTATTTAGAAACTATCCTCCTTGTTTGTAACCTGGAGGTGCACTGAATTCCTTTTATTTCTTCTTCTTTATTTTGGATACAAATATAGCCTTCTTAAATTGTCATGGTGATAAATTACACAACATGTCTACATTATTAACACTTTGAGCAGTTGAATTGCACAACATGTCTACATTATTAACACTTTGAGTAGTTGAATCCTCATCATGACTAATAAATATTCACTCTAAAATATTATCATCTTATCCTTCACATGGTATCACCATAAGAGCAACTTTCACTGGAACTACATAACGATTTTACTTCTTCTTTGGGCTAATTTTGTAGGATTGAACAACCACTAAATGTGTAACATCTCGTGTCTCAAATCATGTTTTTACTATTAAAATATGTATATTGGATCCCAAGAACAAGGTTATTTGACCAAAAGATCGATTGGAAATCAATTAGAACAAGTTCCATGACTTAGACAAAATTCTAGACAAGAACAGAGGCCAATGCACCATGTTGGGTCGAGCACTAGAAGGCAAGTACTATGACCAATGCGTCACACTGTAGGACAACCTTCAAATAGCTGATTTCTTAATATGCCAACTCTATGGACACAATGGTGTACTACCCCTGTCAGTGTTATTGGCAGTGAGGCACACCAACGACTAGTTCAACTGAAATTCTTACACTTTATTCTATTAAATGTATTTTCATCCTACAAATTTTAATCCTAATCATTATAGATTGTTTAAAACCCTTTTTATTGAGGATATACCTAGAATCTATTCATTGTTATTCCTTTCCTCATTCCCCATTCAAAACCACAAGGGTTTCAAGAAAACTATGCTCTAAAGGCAAGACAAGTATTGTCTCAGGTTTCTTCTCTAAGTTTATAGAATTATTAATAGCTATGGTATGTAAGGATAACCCTCATGTGTGAGAACACTGCTCTTCCCTATGAATATGTTCTTATGATTCTAGTTCTTCCACTAAAGGTATAGGGTTTGAATCCAATCCTCAAGAATTAGCTTACTTTAAACTTTTGATGAAGTTTCCATGATTTTTCTACAACAATATTTTGAATTCTTGAAATATGACCTATCTCTTATTTATGGAATCTATTTCAGGTTTATAAAATTTATCACATGCTATTTGAACATATTTTATGTTTATGAATCAATCTCATGATTTTAAAACTATCTCGCGAATGCTTACAAGTTTACCATATAAATTTCACCATGATTTGAAAAGAAATGTTTTTGTATTAAAACCTAAACTCAATATTTTCATATGATTTATAGTGCATGGCTTACTAACATAATTTTCATATGATTTTGAATGCAATGCACACTAACATGATCTTTATATGATTTAGAGCACTAGACTCACTAGCATGATTTTATATGATTTTGAGAACAAGTCTGCACAACATGATTTCTAGCTTATGTTAAAGATTACAATATGTGCACATAGTATATTTTGGGAGGACTATTTTTAATTAAGAAGGGTATGGGTTAAGATAATATATGCCCTAAAACTAAGTATGTCAGCATAGGATGGAATCGTATCATAAGTTTTGGCGACTTCTTTTTATGCCCCTGGTAAGGGCTCAGTATGGATCCATAGTTACAGTAATACCCTATGCTCTATAAAGGTATAGGCTCAGTTTGAATCCATAGTTATAGTAATACCCTATGCTCTATAAAGGTATAGGACAACTTTCCAATTGGGCGATAATTATAAATCACGAGCTCTTATGGTGTTGTCAGTTGTAAGAAACTCCTTGACAGGAAACCTATTTTTGGAAAGATGTTTTTTGGCTTAAGGCCACTATTTTGAAAATCCTTATGGAAGTTTTATACTCAGTTTTATCATGATTAAAATAGTAGATTTACTATATGATTCAGCCATATAGTTTTAGTACTTGATTCAGATAATCAGATATTCAGTTTTACCTTCTGATTTCTGCTATACAATTTGCATTATGTTTCATATATTCAACTTACTTTATAATTTAGCTATATGATTTAGATTTTATACCATCTCATATTTAAATACTTAGTTATCTTATGATCTTGTTATGCATACTATTCATGTCTCATTTGTTTAGCTATATTCAGAAAGTAGTTATTATTTAATTTAGCTATTTTAATATAGTATATTTCATATACTTATGTCATTTTTTAGTGCAACTTTTTATGATCTTGACTCAGGCACTCAGGTTTGCCAGATGCTCCATTATACTAGATCTGCTCAGTTAGTGGTGAGTCCTGTTTACTTTCAGTGGATTTAGTCGAAAGTCAGTTCAGTAGTTCAGGTTAGTTTTGTATTTCTAAATAAAGGTAGACCCAGTGTCTTGTCTTGGTAAATAATATTCAATCTTATCTGAGGTTTCATAGATAGTTGATCAATCAATTAAGACATGTTCAGATTTTAGTTTAAGCCATATTTATAAAAGTACTCTACTTTTTCTTTATGATTGAATCTTACTATATGCTTTTAGTGCTTCTGTTTATCTTTTAGTGCTAGTTCTAGTACTATGACAAGTCTAGGGTACATTCAGGATAGTAGTGGCTCGGGGTGCCAGTCTTGCCCAAGGTGTAGGCTCGGGGCATGACCAACTTAGTATCACATCACTAGATTCAGGTGTCTTAGGATGTCTATGAATCCATGTCTAGTAGAGTCATTTTTATGGGTACTAAACACCCTACACTTATAATATGGAAGCTACAGGATTGTAGAAAGTACTACCTTTCTTTCATATTCTAGTCCATGCAATAGAGTTGAATTCCATGAAACTTATTCTAACTCATACATTGTATGTATTTCAAAAAATGCCTCCTAAGAGGAATAAAACTGCTAGCCACAATGATGCCACCAGTATTGAGGTACCAACTAAGGCAAACGCCAACAAAATGCCTCTATATCAAGGACTGCAGACCAAGAATAGAGACCATTCTTTTGGCTAGAATGTTAGCACTGAGTCTCTATTTGTGGCATCATGTCTAGTGAAAGGTCTGTATTATCTAAACCTCAGTCTCCCAGTACTTCAGAGGTTGAGTTTATAAAAGCTATCTAACTGCTCACTCAGCTTATTGTGGCTCAATCACATCGTCAAAATATAGTCCCTACTAGTGCTAACTACTTTGATTTATTTGACACTTCTAGGATTCAAGAGTTACTCCTAATAAATCCTCTAATATTTACTAGGACCAAGGTTGAAGAGGGCCCCTAGAACTTTATTGATGAGACATAAAAAATTCTGAGGGTGATGCATGTTATTCAGATAGAAGGAGTTGAAATTAGCTCCAATTAGCTGAAAGATATTGTAATCTTGGGTATACACAGTGAGAGATAACCTGAGGAGAGGATGGAAATCATGCAGTTTGGGTTGACTTTATGGAGGTCTTCATCAAAAACTTTTTTCCCTTAGAACTAAGGAAAGCTAAGGTTGATGAGTTTATGAACCTCAAGTAGGATACTATAAGTGTGAAGAAGTACAATCTTAAGTTCACACAACTTTATAGATATTCTCCCTAAGGATCAAGCTTACCAGAATACTCCAATTGAAGTAGTTGATCCAACACAGTAATGACCTTCAGTAGTGCTTCTTCCTCGCTCTGTACAGTAATAATAGAGACCAACCCTTTACGACTATACTATAAAGGACAGAGGGGTTTTCACCTTTGGAAACTTAACTACTTAAGTCCTTCTCAGAAAGTCAAAGTAAGGGAGAACGACTTTCTTAGCTAGAGTTGGTCGCGGGACCTGTTGGCATAATGCATGTTGGAATGTGGGAATTTGAAGTTGGGAGAACAATAAAGATTTCAAATTCCATTTTGGAATATTTTCATTCGGGAATGGGAATGACGAAGATGGAAGAGGTAATCTTGATAACCTCAACTCCTCTCATATTTCTTCCATTCAATGTTCTAAATGTCAAGGTAGAGGACACAATATTTTGCTCCTTTATTCATGAGTTGGTCATCTATGTGAAACTACAGTGACCAACTAGAACATGCTCCCTCTAAGAAGACTAGAGTGGAATCTGTATTGAAACATCACTCCGATATCAAGAAATCAGAATCCTTCCCATCAAATATTTTTCTATAGGTCCCTTTTTTAAAAGACATGACGACTCTGTCTACTTCCCACGAGTATTTTTTGCAGTTTTATCCATCTTTTTCCTGCCTTACAACAAAAAATCTCCTTTTCATTTTTGAAATCATCTTCTATCCCTAACAGCAGGAAACTCTTCTTTCCTACTGCTTAGCTTTCAATTCGCCTCTGACCATCAAATGTTCAAATCCTACAGAGCGTGATTTTTTCCTTCTTAGATTGAATTAGAATGAAATATATTCATTCAGTAACTTTTACAACAATTGGAATTTTACCTCCTGTTCCTGTGAATTAAAGAAAGGAGGTGGCCCAAGCTTCTTTTTTTCGGTTCTGAAACAACTTGGGCGAAATAGGGTTCTACTGGGACATCATGTTTTTTTGAGTTTTTGCCATTGGTTTTCTTGGCTTTCTTCTGCTGAATCGAACGAAGATAGTTTCTCGTACCGCTATACCTATTGCACTGATATCTTCTCTTTCACTCTCTTTCTTTATTGGCTCTCTCTTCCCTTCTGGTTTTTAAAAAGGCTGGCTACTGGCCTTATTCGTCTTTGGCTAAGGAAATTTACACAATTATTTGTAGAGTGAGTCCATTTCTCATGCCATTTACAATAATGTTTTCCTCATTCTAGTGACTTACCATATGAGGAACAACAAAAACTTCCGCTAGAACTTCGTCCATCGACAAATATCCTGTATCATGCTGCGGAATTAGGAAATAGCAACGGATCTTAGATATTTTTGCTTAATGCTTAATACTTAAAGCTGTTCAAGCTGCTCTCGCTCATTCTTTCATTGTTGCTAGCTTTCGGTCGTTGCGATGGTCACAAGCTCTTACTAAAAGGATCGAAACACACAACAGTTCGGAAAGTTCTAACCAAAGGCCAATTGGACTAAGGCTTTTCTATAAAAAGTAAGATTCTAATATAAATGACCTCACTACTACCTGCTTTCACCCAAAAAGATGACACGAACTGACGAAAGCCATGCAACACCTGTATGAAAGTCAGCACCATCTCATTAAGGAGCCCTACTAAGCCTACCACCCCCTTCTCTTCACCAGATACAAGGCAGTCGAAGTACCCGCCACCCTTCCATCACAATTTTCTCTTCAAGAACACTCGCCTCATCGATTCTTCTCCTTGTTCCTTTTATCTTGGACATTGAGATGTTCATACAAAGCATTCTTTTCTACCCTATGTAGGCAACACCGACTTTCTTTGCTTTCCACAACCGTAACTACTTGTCAGTCCGATTACTTCATCCATAAACCTTTTTTTGGTTTCAAATAAGCGAGATGCGGCTTCCTTTTTTTTTTTGGGGGGGGGGGGTCAAGGTCCTTGCCAACTGCCACCTATCAACCCCAATCTCTTTTTATTTATTTTGGATAGACCTCTTATGGGGAAACTCTGGAAAGGTATATTATTCCTTTTTCCCAGTGGGTGCAGGCTTCATCGAAAGGCTCTCCGCCTCGTGGCATTATTGGGTTTGCTTGCAAACAACAAATTTCCTCTCGCCTATTCCTTTCCATTAACTATTGAGATATATCATAATTTCTTGAACCCTCTGTCAAGCTCTACCCTGCCCATATTTTTTTGTGTTTTGAAGAGAAAAAAAATCTCTCAATCTACTGCCAATAGTCTTTCTTCGAAATTATCTAAATGGGTCGATCCTCCCTAGATTGTTCTTTTGATGAATTCCCAAACTCTTTTTTGACCTTCTTCCAAAGCAGGTTAGCAAACTGGTGAATCAATAGGCTTTGCTCCTGCCTTCGCTTCCAGGAGGAATTCTATCATCTTTGGCAAACATATCGTCTAATAAGAAAAGGCTTACTTTTTCGAGTGTTAGAGGGTTGTTTTCAACCCCATGAGGAGTCAGTCAATGCACGATGAGGAACTAATTGTTCATCCACTTCAAATGCTCAAAACAGACCATTTTCCATGTGAAATGACAGGGATTGGAATAAATGAGGATATTTAGTGTTTTATATTTTCTAAAGAGTCCACGTTCAATGAAGGTTTTGATGTGTCATAAGAGAGAGATGAATGATATACTTTATTATTATTATCTAATTATATATATATATATATATATATATATATATTATATGAATGGAGCTCCGTAATTACCGAAAGGACTCCGTTTCAAAGATGTGATTGAGCATTCCTTTATTATGGATGAAGAGCTCAAAGAATAATTTCTCGAGCTAAACAAAATCTATTTGGATCTCATTAGTAATGGCACTGACAGTAGCTACTTTGTTTACATTTATGAATACATATGTACTGTAGGTATGTAGTCAAGGACTTCTTGCTTCATCAGATGATTTTTTGGACAACTTTGTTAGTGGTTCACTGATTAGTGAATACTATATATAACTACTGAACCTAGTGGTGAAAAATCAAAATCAGATAGGATAGATGGATGGATCTATCTTTCTATTTATATCTATTACTAATATAAATGGCTTTATATAGTGTTGTAGCATAGCAAGAAGTCCCAAATCCTTTATTTGGCCTGGAAAGACTACACTGCTTTGGGCCTAGTAAAGGGAAAGAATGTGAAATTTTGTGTTGAGGGTTCGAAGACACTTGAAGGAAGAGTATATGAATGGAGCTCCGTAATTACCGAAAGGACTCCGTTTCAAAGATGTGATTGAGCATTCCTTTATTATGGATGAAGAGCTCAAAGAATAATTTCTCGAGCTAAACAAAATCTATTTGGATCTCATTAGTAATGGCACTGACAGTAGCTACTTTGTTTACATTTATGAATACATATGTACTGTAGGTATGTAGTCAAGGACTTCTTGCTTCATCAGATGATTTTTTGGACAACTTTGTTAGTGGTTCACTGATTAGTGAATACTATATATAACTACTGAACCTAGTGGTGAAAAATCAAAATCAGATAGGATAGATGGATGGATCTATCTTTCTATTTATATCTATTACTAATATAAATGGCTTTATATAGTGTTGTAGCATAGCAAGAAGTCCCAAATCCTTTATTTGGCCTGGAAAGACTACACTGCTTTGGGCCTAGTAAAGGGAAAGAATGTGAAATTTTGTGTTGAGGGTTCGAAGACACTTGAAGGAAGAGTATGTTGCAGACTTGTTACATAATGATATGGACATATGAAGGTTGATGGTATATGCCTAGCAGACCGAGAAGAAAAAATAAAAAGAGAGTGAAGAGAACCAGAATAAGAGGGCCAGGTCAGTTGTCAATGAGGCAAGTCATTAGAAAAACAACATCAGGATCTTCTTCCATAATAGTTCATCAACACCTGCTGCATCTTCAGCTAGTTCATTGACACAGAGGCTCTAGAATGACAAAAGGTTTTGCACCAACTAAAGTTTTGGTGCACCAGGGTCAGTCACATGGTAGTATTGCATAAGGACTCAATAGTACCATAACTACAATAGATGTGGTAAGAAACATCCAGGAGAATGTCGCTTGGGTGTAAATATATGTTTGTATGTGTCTAACAGGACTACTTTCTAAAGGATTGTCCATCCATGAGGCAAAACAATAGGTATAACAGAACTAGTGTACTGGTTTCTCTATTTTATCAGGTCGAGCTGTGCAGAAAGGTGCTACTTCAGGGATCAACGGGAGTCAGAATAGCTTGTATGCTTTAGCCAGTCCTCAGGAATAAGAAAAGTCCTTGAATATTATCACCAGTATGGTTAAACCCTTTTCTCGTAATGTATATACTTTACTTGACCCTGGAGCCTCCTTATCTTTCTTACCCCTTACGTTGCTTTGAAGTTTGGAATGAGCCGCAAATAACTTCTTCAAGTTTTTTCTATTCCTACTACTTTTGGTGAGTCTGTCGTAGCTAGATCAGGCTATAGAAATTGTACGGTAATCGTCCATAACAGAGATACCGTGGCTGACCTAGTAGAGGTAGATATGGTTGACTTTGATGTAATTATAGGCATGGATTGGTTGTACTCTTAATATGCTTTAGTTGACTATAGGACCAGAGTGGTGAAATTTCAATTTCCTAGTAAACCAGGTTTATTATGGGAGGCAAGTCTAGTAGTGCAAAAAGGTAAGTTCATTTCATATTTTATGCCCATAAAGATAATTTTTAGGGGGGTACACACTTAGTGCGGTTAGGGATTCTAGTGATGAAGTGCCTACCCTTCAGTCAGTATTATTTATGTCACAACCTGAGACAACCCCCTAGTCGTAACACGATGATTAGAGTCACAAGTGTCCCCAAGCTAACCCATGGCCTGACATGAAACTAAGAATGGTGTATAAAACTGATAATCACTGAGTGGAAGCTAAATCTTAATAATATAAGTAAATCCAAAACAAAACTTAATAATTAAAATGGAAATCATCTGAACAGAATCATAAAGATGGAAACTACAGTCTCTCTATCTGAAAACCTCTACTAAGATTAGTTACTGGGATAAGCCCCTAGCTAAGATAGATCTCTATCTATCGGAAAATTGAATGACTAAAATAAAGAAAGTAAACATAAGTCTTGTCCTCAAAAGATGAGGACTCATCAAACTCTACTACTGAGAAGATACGAAATCATACTAACCACGAGTTGGATGTTGGGCGTCTAAACCTATATTATAGAATAATATAGTGCTAAAGAAAGTATGTGGTTATTACTTTGAATGTACTGAGCATGCGAGATATGTACTATTCTATATGGAACTAAACATGTTGAACATAACATACTGAACTGAATGTGAAATTGAGAAATGTAAACTGATGCAATGACCAAGTAAACAAACATGTAACTGATCAATAGTTTACTGAATACACTGAATATGAGGTTATGCAATACCAGAGCCTAAACTGTAGGAGATACTGTTAATCGACATACTCCATCTGAGCTAGACAGAGTCCAACATGTAACCCCAGCTAGAAAGGTGCTTTGTACCATGCCAATGGTATGAACACTGACTGTTGTGGATCCACTAAACTGTTGTCCAAAAGGACTAAGTATCAAGCCTGATCTGAAGGGTGACCCTTTAGAACCTGCTGTAGTATCGTAGTTCTGGGACTTAGGGACTTCTACTAAAGGTATCAGCCTAACTGACGGGTGAGCATTCATCCCTGTATCCGCTCGGTGCTAAGTACTACTCCCAACTAAATTATACTGATAAAGTGATAATCTTAATAGTATTGAAGTCTGAGACTAAAATAGTAAACACTTTATTTGAAAGTATCCTAAAATATGTGAAATTGAGGAATGAACATTCAACTATTAATGCATAAGAAACTAAGTCATCGGGTGTTCATAACCCGCCATCTCTGAAGAATACAACTATTTATAAAAGTTTTTATATTCTGAATGGAATATGAAATTACATACCACAAGTCCAAAATAATAAATTTATCAATATATAAGGGTTTATAATTATAAATATGTAAAGATACAAAAATTCATGAGAAACATGTATTCATGGCTTAATCATAATAAGGAACTGAAACATAAGGGAATTCATACTTTTCATGGAAACCCTAAGCTCTGAAGGATGAATTAATTGAAGGATTTGGGTTCTCTTAGGGACTCAATGGGTGAAAGGATACCAATTGATGAAATCCTATATACCTGGAAGTGAAAGCCTTGGACTTGAGGCTTGAAGATGTTGAATCCTAGTTTTCTTGCATTGGAGAAGAAAGGTCACTTGTTTTTCTCTGAAATTTCTAAGTGTTGATTTAATTGTGATGGAATAAGGTATTTAGGTTGATTAAATCAACTTATCCCTCTTATAATAGTTGAAACGATGTATTTTTGGTGTTAAAAGAGTGGAAAAAGACCAAACAGCCCTTTTTAAATCATCTAAAAAACTATCGGTGCAGGTCTCGATGACTCTGCTGACGACCCATAGGGTCTGAGGATGGGTCATAGCCTAATTCATTGTCTGAGACTCATTTTTCACTTCCCTTTGTCATCCCTATGATTCAGGGTATGACTTGTAAGGTAACCCAATGACCCTTTGGGTCTGAGTCGTAGCCTTTTACAACTTTTTACAGGGCCTCACTAATATGGTTATAACCTTTTACTCCAATACCAGATTTACAAATGGTCGGTGGTGTTGGAAAGGTAATTCATATAACTTTAATTTGGTTTGTATTAGGAAACCTAACTCTTTATATACAAGGAGCAATAGTTACTTGAAGTTGACTCAAGAAGAATCTTACACAAGAACTAAGCCAAATAAAGAGTTTTCAACTCAACTTTGGGTTAGGGACTCCTTATGATCTTAAATCTCTTCTAGTACTCATGTCATGATTATGTAATGGTTCTATGTACATTAAATGTCATGGAATTTAGGAATAAACTATTTTTAAATGATTGCTGGACTGATTAGGCACCCTACGAATCATACGACTACTCGTATGTGGATGTCATGACTCGTGGCCTTCACTTGTTGCCACTGGGAGGAATTCCAATCTTCAAGACTTTTTGGATAACACCCAGGATGGTTCACCTAATGTGTCATTGGATTTTACAATGATTCATTTCCTTAGTCGTTCTGTGTAGAATTTTTTGGAAAGCTGACTGGTTTTCTGTGCTCAGCCAGAAATGAGTCTTAAGAACTTTTGGTGTGTTACTATATCTCCCTTTTGAGAACGTTCACCCTCGAATGAAGACTAGCTTTGCTAAAAATATAGGCAAAGAGTAGTAATCCCAATATTTAGTTCTCAAAGCTGAATGCTGACATGATAATAAATTTTTTCTGACTGAAACATGATAGGAATGAAGTCATAAAACATGCATGTATACTAAGACATGAGAATAGATGAGGGGTATGAAATTGAGAGAAGTAAAATGAAGGGAACTGTTACCTCAAGTTGGAACAAAATTTGAAAGAAAAGGTGAGGATAGTTGGTTATGATATCTGCTTCTGCTTCCCAAGTAGCTCCCTCAACTAGTTAATTTCTTCAAAGAACTTTCACTTAAGAGACTTCCTTATTACTTAATTTCCAAACCTGATGGTCAAGAATTTCAACTGAACCTATTCGTAAGAGAGACTATCTTTCTCACCCACACTATCTAAGGATACAACTGAAGTTGGGTCACCAATGCACTTCTTTAATAAAGACAAATGGAAAACTAGATGCACTGATGCTATGTCTGTAGGAAAGTCTAATTCATAGGCCACATTACCAATATGACTCAAAATCTTATAAGGACTCATATAGCTGGGATTGAGTTTCCTTTTCTTTCCAAATCTCTTCACCCCTTTCATGGGTGAAACTTTCAAGTAGACCAAATCACCAATCACAAAACCAAGTTCTCTTCTCATCACATTTGCATAGGATTACTGAAGGCACTGAGCTATTTTCAGCTTCTCTCTAATTAGTTGATATTTCTCCAATGAATTAGGCCTTATCAAAGTAGTTTAACCAACCTCAAACCAACCAATAGGAGATCTACACCTCCTACCATAGAGTGCCTCAAATGGAGCCATCTGAATACTGGCGTGATAACTGTTTTTATAAGCAAACTCTATAAGATGGAAATAATCATCCGAACTAACCTTAATGTCAATCACACAGACTCTATACTTATCCTTTAAGGTATGAATGATTCGCTCTACCTGATCATCTTTCTGCAGGTGAAAAGTTGTGCTGAGATGAACTTGGGTACTAATACCCTTCTAAAAAGACTTCTAAAACTGCGAAATAAACTAAGTACCCCTATCTGAGATGATAGTCAAAGGGACTACATAAAACTGCACCAATTCTCTAAGGTAAAGTCTGGCATAGTCCTCAGCTGAATCTGAAGTATTAACTAGCAAGAAATATACTGACTTAGTCTTTCGATCCATAATAATTGAAATAGAATCATATTGTCAGTGAGTATGAGGCAACCCTTTAATGAAATCCATGTTCACCACTTCCCACTTCCAAATAGGAATGCTGATATATTGAGTCATACCACCAGGTTTTTGATGTTTAACCTTAACCTACTGGCAATTAGGACACTTATCTATAAATTCTGCAATATCCTTCTTCATGTCATTCCACCAATAGACTTCCTGCAGGTCATGGTACATCTTAGTGGCTCCTGGGTGAATAGAATATTGAGAACTGTGAGCTTCTATCAGTATCCTCTGCCTCAAGTCATCCATATCTAGAACACAAAGTCTTCCCTAACAATGAAGAACACCATCTCTCCCTCGGGAGAAAACCTCAACTTTTTGACTTTGGACAACTTCCTTCAACCTAAGCAAAATAGGGTAGCTATCTTGCTTTGCCTTCACTTTGGCTACTAAAGAGGATTCTGAACCATTTTGAACCATGACTCTACCTTCGGTTGAATCTACCAACTGAACTCCCAATCTAGCAAGTCTGTCAACCTCACAAACAATTCTTTCTTCTCATCCACTACGTGAGCAACACTACCCATAGACAACCTACTAAGAGAGATAGCTACTACATTGGCTTTACTCGGATAGTATAAGACACTCATATCATAATTTTTTAGCCACTCTAGCCACCTCCTCTGATGAAAATTTAGATCTTTCTGAATGAAAACATACTGAAGGCTCTTGTGATCCATGAACACATCTACATGAACCTGATAAAAATAATGCCTCTAAATATTTAAGGCAAACAAAACTGCTGCCAACTCAAGATCATGAGTTAGGCAATTTATCTTACAAGGTTTGAGCTATCTAGAGGCATACACTATAACCTTACCATGCTGCAGCAACACACAACCAAGGATGACTCCTGAAGCATCATAAACTACAAACCCATCTGGACTCTCTAGTAGAGTCAAAATTTGAGCGGAGGTGAATCGAGTCTTTAACTTCTGAAAACTCTTTTCACAGGCATCGAACCACTAAAATTTGACTTTTTTCTGAGTTAATCTAGACATAAGAGAAGAAATAGATGAAAATCCTTCAACAAAACATATGTAGTAGCCGAAAACCCCCTATAAACTCCTGAGATCTGATGGAAAGATAAGCTTAGGCCAGTTCCTAACCTTTTCAGTCTTCTGAGGATCAACCTGGATGCCCTTACCAGAAATTATATGGCCAAATAATTCTACTAATTTCAATAAGAATTCACACTTAACTGAGTGAACAATTGTCGATCTTTAAGAGTCTGCAAAACAATCCTCAAGAGGTTTGTATATTCATCCTCACTTCGAGAATATACAAGGATGTCATCTATAAAGATAAGGACAAACATGTCCAAGTACTGATTAAACACTCTATTTATCAAGTCCACAAAAGCTATAGGAGCATTCGTTAGTCCAAAAGGCATAATTACAAATTCATAGTGACCATATCGAGTTCTAAAAGTTGTCTTTTGAATTGTCACACTCTCTGATTCTGAGCCGATGATAGCCGTATTTGATGTCTATCTTCAAAAAACAATCTGGCACCTTATAGCTGGTCGAACAAGTCATTGATCCTAGGAATGGGATACTTATTCTTGATTGTGACTTTGTTCAACTGACAATAATCGAGCCTATTCTAAGGGAACCGTCTTTCTTAGACAGGAAAATAATTGGAGCACCCCATGGAAAGATACTGGGCCTTATAAAACCTTTATCTAAAGATATTTTAACTGGTTCTTCAATTCCTTAAGCTCAAATGGAGCCATTCTGTAAGGAATTATTTAAATGGGTTAGGTATCTAGAAAGAGATCTATTCCAGAGTCAATTTCCTGCTCTAGAAGGACTCTGGGCAGATCTTTAGGAAACACTTCTGCTAATTTATTAACCACTGAAACTGGCTAAAGATTTGGGGTCTCAAACTTTGAATCCTTAACTCAAACAAGATGATAGATAAACACAATGGAAATCATATTTCTGGCCTTAAGGTAAGAGACAAACCGACCAATAGACACCAACGTACTACCCTTCTACTCTAAGATTGGTTCATTTGGAAATTGAAACTGGACTACTATATTTCTACAATCAAGTGACGTATAACAAGAATGTAGTAAATCTATGCCAAGAGTTACATCAAAGTCTATCATATCTAACTCTACAAAATTTCAGTATACCTGTTTGGATATAATTGAATCACTACTAGAAGTTGAGACTGAGAAAGGTTCTGAGAGAATTTCGAGACTAACACCAAGGTCTACTGCTATATAAGGAGTCACAAAAGAAAGTGTAGCTCTGGAATCTTACAAAGCATAGACATTAATATGAAAGACCTGTAACATAAAAGTGCTACATAAAGGGAACCCTCTTGATCTTGTTGAGTCTGAAGTCCATAAAACCTATTCGGACGTTATCTGCCACTTGCACTAGATAAGGCACCCTGCTAAAGTTGCAGAAGAGTTGGACAGAGTTTGCTGGCGAACATCCCTATCCCTCTGTAAGGACACTAGGCACTCTCTCAATCTGTGACCTGGCTTGACACATCCAAAATAATTACCAGTGTCGTCCATACACTTCCCTTGGTGGTTCTTACCATACTTTTTACAAACCGGATGAGTACGCCCCCTAATAATACTTCTTTGGGACTTAGAACCTGGTGCCCCATCTCGATGTTCCTGTCTGAACTTGGGTACTGGGATACTAGGAGAGGATGGGGCTGGAGTTGAGGAATTTTGACAAAATTGAAAATGATTACCACCACCAGACCTCTGTTGAAAAAAGTCAAAACTTCCTATTCTAGTCCTTATATTCTCCCTTTCCCTTTTCTTGATCTTTTCTTCCTCAATCTGTTGAGCATAAGTCATCAATATAGAGATGTCCATCTTCTTGACCAACATGGTGGTTCTACACTCTTTAACCATGATCTCTAAAACACCTGACACGAACTTACTCATACGAGGCCTGGAATCAGCCACCATTGTTGGAGCATACTTAGAGAGCTGAGTAAATTTAAGAGAGTACTCCTTCATAATGATATTACCCTATTTCAGATTTATAAACTCCTAAACCTTGGCTTCTTTTAACTTAAGTGGAAAGAATATATCCAGAAATGCAGCTATAAACTCAACCCAATCCACTGGAACTGTATCCACACCCCTATCTTCCTTCCACTTCTTACACCAAGTCTGAGCCACTTCATTCAACTAGTAAGCAACTAAGTCTGCACTCTCGTCTGGAGTGACACCCATAATTTGATTAACCTTCTGAATAACATTAATGAACTCTTATGGATCCTTTTCAACCTTAGAACCATAGAACTCTAGAGGATTCATCCGAGTGAAATCCCATACTCCAGCCACTACCATATTTCTAGTTGGGTTGATCGGGAAAACTTTTTACTTGTTAACTTGATTAGTCATGTCCTGATCTAGCTCCTGAAAAGCAGCTTTGAACTCAAAATGTGAGGCTTGTTCATTCAAAAGCTCTGCTGGAGCTGGTGGTGCTTGTTGGTTTCCATTTACATATTAGTTTCTATTTCTCCTTTCGTTAGCTCTTCTAGGAGGCATTTTTATGCAAATGCAACAAGCACGAGTTAGAAAGAGATTAAATATGATCCACACTCTATAGCATTATATGAACATGAAAGAAGTGAAACATTCCTGAAATGTTTCTTATCCTCTCATTCATAAGTGTGGCGCGCTTCAAATACATGAATAAGACTCTACTTAATGGGACTTTTAGACACTCTAGGACACTTTAAATCTGATGCTCTGTACTGAGTTTCTCACAATCTGAGACTACCTCCTAGTTGTAACACGATGCTTAGAGTCATAAGTGACCCCAAACTTACCCATTGCATGGCATGACACTAAGAGTGTTGTATAAAACTGATAATCACAGGGCGAAAGCTAAAATTGAATAATATAAGTAAATCCAAAACAAAATTTAATAATCAAAACAGATATTATCTGAACAAAACCATAAAGCTGGAAACTACTGTCTGTTTTTGTGAAAGCCTCTACTAAGATTATTTGTTAGGACAAGCCCCCATCTAACTCTAACTTTTTGAAAACTGAATGACTGAAATATAGAAAGTAAATATAAGTCTTGTCCTCAAAAGATGAGTACTCACCAAATTCTACTGCTAAGGTGTTACAAATTGTACTAACCATGAGTTGGGTGAGCGGAGTCTGAACCTATATTATAAAACAATATAGCACTAAAGAAAGTATGAGGTCAGTACTTTGAATGTATTGAGCATACGAGATATGCACTATTTTATATGAAACTGAACATGCAAAACATAAGAGGCTAAACTAAACATGAAATTGAAGAATGTAAGCTGATGGAATGACCAAGTAAATAAACATGTAATTGATAAAAAATGTACTGAATGAACTGAATATGAGGTCATGTAATATTTGAGTCTAAACTGTGGGAGTTACTATTAATCGACATACTCCATTTGAGTTAAATAGTGTCTAATTTGTAACCCTAGCTGGAAGGGTACTTTGTACCTTACCAAGGTTACGAACACTGACTGACGTTGATCCACTGAACTATTGTCAAAAAATGAATAATGTATCGATCCTAGTCTGACAAGTGACCTTTTAGAACCTCTGATGGAGCTATAATTCTGGGACTTAGGGACTTATACTAAAGGTCTCAGCCTAACAGATGGGTAAACCTTCATCTCTGCGTCTGCTCAGTGCTAATAACTACTCTTACCTGAATTATACTGATAAACTAATAAGATCAATAGTACTAAAGTCCAAAACTGAAATGATAGGCACTTTATCTAAAAGCTTCCTAAAACATGTGAAATCGAGGACTGAACATTCAACTATCAATGCATGAGAAACTAAGTCATTGGGTGTTCATAACCCGCCATCACTGAAGAATGCTACTATACATGACAGTTTTTGAAATCTAAATGAAATATGAAATTATATACCAGCAGTCCAAAATCATGAATTTATCAATATATTGAGGGTTCATATTATAAATATGTAATGATACTGAAATTCATGGAAAACATGTATTCATGGTTTAATCATAACAAGGAAGTGAAACATGAGGGAATTCATACATTTCTTAGAAACCTAAGCTCTGAAGAATGAATTAACTATAGTATTTGGGTTCACTTAGGGACTCAATGGTTGAAAGGATACTCATTTATAAAATCCCACATACTTGGAAGTGAAAAGGGACTCAATGGTTGAAAGGATACCCATTTATAAAATCCCACATACTTGGAAGTGAAAAACTTGGACTTGAATCTTGAAGATGATGAACCCTAGTTTTCTTGCCTTGGAGAAGAAAGGTTGCTTATTTTTCTCTGAAAGTACTAAATGTCTATTTAATTGTGAGGAAATGAGGATTCGGGGTGATTAAATCAACTTATCACCTAATAACAGGTCAAATGATAGAGTTTTGATCTTAAAAGAGTGGTAAAAGACCAAACAACCCTTTTAAAATAGTCTAAGAAACTGTTGGTGCCGGTCCCGATGACTTCGGTGTCGACCCGTTGGGTCTGAGGACGAGTCGTAGCTTGAGTCATCATATGGTACTCATTTTTAACTTCCATCTGCTATCCCTATTAGTCAATGTACTACTTGTAGGGTCTCCCAATGACCCATAGGGTCACCCAAGGACCCGTAGGGTCTGAGTCCTTGCCACTGACAGCTTTGACAGTGCTTGACTAAAATGATCATAAATTTTTACTCTGATACTGAATTTACAAAAGGTCACTGGCATTGGAAAGATAATTCAAAACCTTTAATTTGTTTGATATTAGTCCACCTAACTCATCATATTCTAGGAGAAATGGTTGTTTGAAATTGACTAAAGAAGAATCTTACACTAGAACTTGGCCGGAAAAGGAGTTTTCAACTCAAAATTGGGTTAGGGACTCCTTATGATCTTAAAATTCATCTAATACTCATGTAATGATTATGTAGTAGTTATTGATTATTGATATTTCATGGAATTTATGAATAAACTATTTTTAAACAATAGCTGGATTGACTAGGTACCCTACGAGTCACACAATGACTCGTAGGTGGATGCCACGACTTGTGACCTCCACTTGTTGCCACTGGGAGAAATTTCAATTTTTAGGACTTTTTGGATCACTTGCAGGATAGCTCACCCAACAAGTCATTGGCTTTGTTAAGGACTCGTTGCTTGAGTTGTTCTGTGTAGAATTTTGTGGGAAACTGACTGGTTTTCTATGTTAAGTCTGAAATGGAGTCTTAAGAACTTTTAGGGTGTTACCATATCTCCCCCTTAAGAACATTGGTACTCGAATGCAGACTAACTGGCTAAAAAGATAGGGAAAAAGTTGCAATCCCAACACTGAATTCTCAAACCTCAATACCTACATGATAACTAATTTTTCTAACTGAAACATGACTGGACTAAATTCATAAAACATGCATGCATACTCAGACATGAGAATAGCTGATGGGATTAAAACTGGGAGAAGTAATATGGACGGAACCATTATCTCAAGATGGAAGGGAAATCAAAGAGAAAATGTAAGGATACAAGGTCATCATCTTTGCTTCTGCTTCCCAAGTAGCTCTCTCAACTAGCTAATTTCTTTAAAGAACTTTCAGTAAAATGACTTTCATATTCCTCAACTTACAAACCTGAAAAATCAAGAATTTTAACTGGAACCTCTTCGTAAGAGAGACTATCTTTCACATCCATACTATCTAAGGATATAATTCAAGATGGGTCACAAATGCACTTCATTAACAAAGACACATGGAAAACTGGAAGCACTGATGTTAAGTCTGCAGGCAAGTCTAACTCAAAGGCCACATTGCCAATATGCCTCAAATCTTATAAGGACCCATATAGTAGGGACTGAGTTTCCATTTCTTTCCAAATCTCTTCATACCTTTCATGGGTGAAACTTTCAGGTTGACCAAATCACTAATCGCAAACTCAAGTTCTCTTTTCCTCTCATCTGCATAGGATTTCTAATGACTGAGCTATTTTCAATTTTTCTCTAATTACTTGAATTTTTCCAGAGCCTCATGGACTGAATTAGGCCTTATCAAAGTAGGTTCACCAACCTCAAACCAACCAAAAGAAGATCTACACCTCCTACCATAGAGCGGCTCAAATGGAGACATCTTAATATTGGAATGATAGTTGTTATTATAAGAAAACTTAATAAGAGGTAAATGATTATCCCAACTACCCTTAAAGTCAATCATAAGGTATAAATGGTCCGCTCTGCCTGACCATTTTTTTGCGGGTGAAAAGTTGTGTTGAGATGATTTAGGGTAGTAAGAACTTTCTGAAAAGACTTCCAAAACTATAAAATGAACTGAGTACCCCTATCTGAGATAATAGTCAAAGGGACCCCATGCAACTTCACTAATTCTCTAAGGTAAAGTAGTATAGTCTTCGACTGAATCTGAAGTGTTAAATGAAAGTAAATGTACTGACTTAGTCATTGGATATGCAATAACCCAAATAAAATCATGTTGTCGGTGAGTACAAAGCAAACTAGTAATAAAATCCATGTTCACAACTTCCTACTTCTAAGTAGGAATACTAATATCGTGAGTCATACCACTAGGTCTTTGGTGTTCAACCTTAAGCTGCTGGCAATTAGGACACTTAGCCATAAATTCTGCGATATCCTTTTTCATATCATTCCACCAATAGACTTCCCGTAGGTCACAATATATCTTAGTGGCTCCTAGGTGAATAGAATACCAAAAACTATGAGCTTCTATCAGCATCCACTTTGTCAAGTCATCCACATCTGGAACACAAAGTCTTCCCTAACAATGAAAAACACCATCTCCCCCTTGCGAGAAAGCCTTAACTTTCTGACTTTGGACAACTTCCTTCAACTTAAGCAAAATAGGGTCACTATCTTGCTATGCCTTCACTTCAGCTACTAAAGAGAATTTTAAACCATAACACTACCTTCAGCTAAATCAACCAATTGAGCTTCTAATCTAGCATGCCTGTGAACCTTGCGAACCAATTCTTTCTTCTCATCCTCTACATGAGCAACACTACCCATAGACAACCTACTAAGAGTGTCAGCCACTAGATTGTCTTTACCTAGATAGTACAAGATACTCATATCATAATCTTTCAACCACTCTAGCCATTTCTTTAAATAAAGATTTAGATCTTTCTAACTGAACACATATTTATGGATCTAGTGATCCATGAACACATTTACATGAACCTCATAAAAATAATGCCTCCAAATCTTTAAGGCAAACACAACTATTGTCAACTCAAGATCATGAGTCGGGTAATTCTTCTTATGAGGTTTGAGCTGTCTAGAGGCATATGCTGTAACCTTAGCATGTTGCACCAACAAACAACCAAAGACGAATCCTAAAGGATCACAATAAACTACAAACCCATATGTACCCCTTGACAGAGTCAAAATTGGAGAGGAGGTAGTTGAGTCTTCAACTCCTAAAAACTCTTCTCGTAAGTATTGGACCACTAAAATTTGACTTTTTTCTGAGTCAATATGGACATACAAGAAGCAATAGATTAAAATCCTTTCACAAACCATTTGTTGTAGCCGACTAAACCATAAAAACTCCTAATATCTGATGGAAAGAAGGGCCTAGGCTAGTTCCTAACCGCTTTGGTCTTTTGAGGATCAACCTGGATGCCCTCACCGAAAATGATATGGCCAAAGAATGTTATTGATTTCAACCAAAATTCACACTTACTAAACTTAGCGAACAACTGTCAATCTTTGAGAGTCTGTAAAATAATCCTTTAGTAGTTTGCATGTTTATCCTACACACCTAGAATAAATGAGGATGTCATCTATAAAGACAATGATGAACATGTCCAAACACTGATTAAACACTATGTTCATCAAGTCCATAAAAGCTACAGGAGCATTTGTTAGTCCAAAAGACATACCAACAAATTCATAGTGACCATATCGAGTTCTAAAATGTGTCTTCAGAATGTCACAGTCTCTGACTCTGAGCTAATGATAGTCGGATCTAAAGTCTCTCTTTGAAAAATAATTGGCACCCTGAAGTTGGTCAAAAAAGTCACCGATCTTAGGAATTGATTACTTATTCTTGGTTGTGGCTTTGTTCAACTGATGTTAATCGATGCACATTCTAAGGAACAGTCTTTCTTAGGCATGAAAAAAATTGGAGCACCCCATGAAGAGATGTTGGGCCTTATTAAACCTTTATCTAAAATATGTTTTAACTGGTCCTTCTATTCGTTAAACTTAACTAGATCCATTCTATAAGGCAAAATTGAAATAGGCTAGGTATCTAGAATGAGATCTATTCTAAAGTCGATTTCCCACTCTGGTGGGACTTCATGCATATCTTCTGGAAATATTTTTTGGAATTCATTAACCACTGGAACTGAATAAAGAGTTGGTGTCTCAAACTTTGACTCCTTAACCAGAACAAGATGAAAGATACACCTTTTGGAAATTAGTGTTCTAGCCTTAAGGTAAGAGAATAACCGACCAATAGGCACCGAGTTATTACCCTTCCATTCTAAAAATGGTTTATTTGGAAATTGAAACTGGACTAGTCTATTTCTACAACCAACTGAGGTATAACAATAATATAGTTAATCCATTCCAAGAATTACATCAAAGTTTGTCATGTCTAATTCGACAAGATACAACTAAGGTGACTTTTTTTGAAACTTTGACTAGGCAATTTCTGTATACTCGTCTGGCTATGACTGAATCACTAATAGTATTTGAGACTAAAAAATGTTCTGAGATAATTTCAGGACTGACACCGAAGTCTACTGCTATATAGGGAGTCATGAAAGAAAGTGTGGCTCTGGGATTTATGGAACTCTGGAGGATTCATCCGAGTGAAATCCCAGACTCTAGACGCTGTTGTATTCCTATTTGGGTTGAACTGGACAACATCATACTAGTTAAATTGAGTAGTCATGGCCTAAGATAGCACCTAAAAAGCAGCCCTAAACTCAACATGTGAGACTTGTTTAATCAAAGGGTCTGCTAGAGCTGGTGGTGCTTGCTGGTTTCCATTTCCATTTATGTCTCTATTTCTCCTTCTGTAAGCTCTTCTAGGAGGCATTTTTCTATAAATATGTAAATCGTGAGTTATAAGGAGATTAAATAGAGTCCATACTCTATAGAACGATATGAACATGAAAGAAGTGAAACATTTCTAAAATGTTTCATAGCCTCTCATTCATAAGTGTGGAACACTTCATACCCATGAATAAGACTCTACTTAACGCGGCTTCTAGACATCCTAGGACACTTTAAACCTAATGCTCTAATACTAAGTTTGTCACGACCCAAAACTACTTCCTATTCGTAACACAGTGCTTAGTGTCACAAGTGACCCCAAGCTAATCTATGACCTGACATAACACTAAGAATGTTGTATAAAACTGATAATCACTGAGTGGAAGCCAAATATGAATGATTTAGTAAATCCAAAATAAAACTTAATAGTTAAAACAGAAATCATCTAAACAAAACCATAAAGCTAGAAACTATTGTTTGTGTGTCTAAAAGGCTCTACTAAGATGAGTTGCTGGGACAAGCCCCCAACTAACTTTAATTGTCTGAAAACTTAATGAATAAAATAAATAAACTAAACATAAGTCTTGACCTCAAAAGATAAGAACTTACCAAACTCTACTGCTAAGATGATACAAAATCACACTAACCATGAGCTGGATACTGGGCATTTGAACTTATATTATAAAATAATATAACACAAATAAAAATATGCAGTTAGTAGTTTGAATGTATAGAGCATGTGAGATATTCACTATTCTATATGGAACTGAAAATGCTGAACATAAGAGACTAAACTGAACATGAAACTAAGGAATGTAAACTAATGCAACGACCAAGTAAATAAACATATAACTAATCAATAATATGCTGAATAAAAAGAATACGAGGTCATGCAATATCTAAGTCTAAACTGTGGGAGATACTATTAACCAACATACTCTGTTTGAGCTAAACATTGTCCAACCTGTAACCCCAACTGGAAAGGTTCTTTGTACCTTACCAAGTGTACGGACATTGTCTGACGTGGATCCACTAAACTGTTGTCCAAAAGGACTAAGGTATCAAGTATGGTATAATGGGTGACCCTTTAGAACCTACGGTGGTTCCATAGTTTTGGAAATTAAGGACTTCTACTAAAGATCTCAGCCTAACTGACAGGTGAGCCTTCATCCCTGCGTCCGCTTGATGTTATGTACTACTCCCAACTGAATTATATTAATAAATTAATAAGCTTAATAGTACTAAAGTCTGAGACTAAAATTATAGAAATTTTATCTAAAAGCATCCTAAAACAAGGGAAACTGAGGATTGAACATTCAACAATCAATGCATGAGAAACTAAGTCATTGGGTGTTCATAACACCCCATCTCTGAAGAAATTACATACCACAAGTCCAAAATCATAAATTTATTAATATACCGAGGGTTCATATTTATAAATATGTAAAGATACTAAAATTCATAGGAAACATGTATTCATGTCTTAATCATATTAAGGAACTGAAACATGAGGGAATTTATACTTTTCATGGAAATCCTAAGCGCTGAAGAATGAATTAACTAAAGGATTTAGGTTCACTTTGGGACTCAATGGGTGAAAGGATACCCATTGATAAAATCCCACATACCTGGAAGTGAAACCCTTGGACTTGAAGCTTGAAGACGATGAACCCTAATTTTCTTGCCTTGGAGAAGAAAGGTCATTTGTTTTTCTCTGAAATTGCTAAGTGTAGATTTAATTATGAGGGAACGAGGAATTCGGGGTGATTAAATAAAATTAGACTTCTAATAACAAGTAAAATAACCTAGTTTTGGTGTTAAAAGAGTGGGAAAATACCAAACAACCCATTTAAATTCAACTGAAAAATGGTTGGTGCCAGTCACGATAACTTTGGTGACGCCCCGTAGGGTCTTGGGGTGAGTTGTAGCTTGAGTTATCATCATGGAATCATTTTTCAGTTCCCTTTGCCATCCCAATGAGTTAGGTTATGACTCATAGGGTTTCCTGATGACTCGTAGGGTCACCCAATGACCTGTAGGGTCTAAGTCGTAGTCGCTAATAGCTTTGATAGTGCTTGGCCATAACCTTTTACTCTGATACCGAATTTAGAAATAGTCAGTGGGTTTGAAATATAATTCAAATACCTTTAATTTGGTGGGTGTTAGTCCACCTAACTATTCAAATAATGGGAGAAATGATCGTTTAAAGTTGATCCAAGAAGAATTTTACACTAGAACTTAGCCGAAAAAGGAGTTTTCAACTCAACTTTGGGTTAGGGACACCTTATGACCTTAAGTTTTATCTAATACTCATGTAATGCTTATGTAATGGATCGTGGTATTTCACATGTCATGGAATTTAGGAATAAACTATTTTTAAACAATTGCTGGACTGACTAGGCATCCTTCGAGTAACACGACAACTCGAAGGTAGATGCCACGACTTATGGCCTCAACTCGTTGTTACTATGAGAAATTCAATTCTTTATGAATTTTTGGTTAACACTCAGGATGTCTCACCCAACGAGTCATTGGCTCTGACTATGACTCGTTTCTTTAGTCATACTATGAAGAATTTTATGTGATGCTGACTAGTTTTCTGTGCTAAGTCTGAAATGGAGACTTAGGAACTTTTGGGGTGTTACATGTTATAAATGAGTTTTTTGTTGTATTTCTGGTGATCTACTCTGAATCTCTCTTTGTAAGGAGATAGACATTGGGATTGAAATTCTTCTTGACAATCAACCAATATCTATTCCGCCATATAGAATGGCCCCAACAGAATTGAAATAGTTTTAAAGAACATTTGAAGGATATCATTGATAAGTCATTCTGTACGTATAGTAGAGACCTAGAACTAAGTTATATTATCCAATGATCTATTAGAAATCAATCGGAATAAGTTCCATAACTTAGACAAAATTTTAGGCGGGCATAAAAGCTAATGTGTTGCACTGGGCAGAGCACTGACAAGCTAGTGCTATGGACATCGAGCTGCACTGTAATCCAAACTTTATAGAGTTGATTTATTACTTTATCAAATATATATCCACTGTAGAAAATTTCCCCTATCAGTGCTATGGGCAGTGCGGCACACCAAGGGCTATTTTTGGTGAAATTTTTACACTTTGCTCTATTTGGTGTTTTTGTACTACCATTTTAAATACTCATTATAAAACCCCTTATTATGGAGGAGAACATTTAGAATCTATATGTATTATTCATTCCCTCCTTCCTTATTATAAACTACAAGGGTTTCAAGATAACTACGCTTATAAGTAAGACAAGCAATCTCTCAGGTTTCTTCACCAAAGTTCTAGTACATTTTAGTAGATAAAGTATATAATGCTAAACCTCATGTGTGGAAACCATTTTCTTCCTTATGAATATGTTCTTATGATTTTATATCTTCAACTTAAGAGATAGGATTTTAATGGAATCCTCATGTCGTAGTTTCCCTTAAACTTTTGATGAAGTTTCTATGATTTCTCAACAAAATTATCTTGAGTTCTAGAAATATTTCCTATCTCTTGTTTATAGAATCTATTTCCAGTTATAAAATTTCTCTCATATTATATGAACCTGTCTTATGTTTATGAATCAATCTCATGATTTTGAAATTATCTTATGAATGCTTACGAGTTTATCTTATGAATTTCAACATGATTTGAAAGGAAATGTTTTTGTCTTAAAAACCTTAACACTGTATTTTCATATGATTTAGAGCCCAAGGCTAACTATCATGATTTTCATATGATATAGAGTGCAAGGCTCACTAGCATGATCTTCATATGATTTAGAGAGCAAGGCTCACTAGAATGATTTCATATGATTTTGAGCACAAGGCTCCACAACAATCTTTTCACCTTATGTTATAAATTAGAGTATGAGCACATAGTATGTTTTGGAAGGACTACTTTTAATCCAGAAGTGTATGGATTCAAGTAATATATGCTCTGAAACTACATAAATCAGTTTATGATAGGATCGTATTGTAGGTTCGAGTAATTCCTCTTTTAACCCCAGTTAAGGGCTCAGTATAGATACCCAGCTACAGTAACACCCTATCCCTTGAAATGTATAGGACTACATACCAATCAGGTGATGATTGGATATAAGGAGGTCACATGGTATATGTCGATTGAGAGAAACTCCCTAGTAGAAAACCTATTTTTGAAAAGATTATTTTTAGTTTAAGAAAACTATTTTGAAAATCCTTATGGATGTTTTATAGTCGGTTTTATCATGATTCAGATAGTCAGTTTAACTTATGATTCAGTCATATAGTTTTAGCACTTGATTCAGACAATCATATATTCAGTTTTACCTCATGAGTTCCCCTATACAATTTGTACTACATCACAAATATTCAACTTACTTTATAATTTAGATATATGGTCCATAGCATGATTATTTTTACAACATCTCATATTTCATTACTCAGTCACCTCATGATCTTATTATGCATTGTCATGACCCGAGTCTACACCCCGAAAGCTACACGGTTCCTAGGACCACAAGTGTCCCCAAGCTAACCCATGGAACTCTCAAGTCACTAGAACATATACTGAAATGTCTGTGCGGAAGCTAAACAACACTTTCATAACTGAATAAGTATGAAATAAATGTAATACGAACATATAATCTGAACCAAATAAAACTGAAATACCTAACACTGTTTGAAAGCCTCTAACTAAACTGACGAGTTACTGGGACAAATACCTAGCTTATTGTAAAATATTGGAACCAAAATAACTATCTAAACACGCATAATATAAAAAGAGCCATCCTTGAAAAATGAGGACTCACATAAGCTGGCTGGACTATCACTGACATGAATCTAACTGCATGGCTGAGTCTGGGAATCAAAATCTGTATCATGATAATAAATAGCACATAGAAGGGTAGATAATTAGTACTTTGAATGTACTGAGCATGTGAAATATGCAAACTAAAGGTCTGAGTATAATCATGCTGAAAACTGATACCCTGTTGAGGTAAACACTTTATATGAGAATGATGTAAACTAATCACAATGATCCAAAAGTAATATCATGGTATTAACTTTACAAGAAAAACTATAATACATGAACTAAGTCAATCTAACTAAAAATTAAGGTTCATGTAAAAATCATAATAAAACTATATCTATGAGAGGTTCTCTAACTAAAAATTAAGGTTCATGTAAAAATAATAATAAAACTATATCTGTGAGAGGTTCTCTTAATAGACATAAATCATATGAGTAAACATGAAGTCCAACGTACAACCCCAGTTTGGAGGGTGCCCTATACCCGGCCAAAGGTATAGAACCTGTCTGATGTGGATTCACTAAACTGAGCCCATTCAGGCTTGAGGTGACACTCTCAACTAGCAAGGACTCTCAACCAATGGTGGCAACATAGGACTTGAGTTACCTAGAAACCGTGTACGCTCGGTACAACATAATTCTCCAAAATATGTATTTACTAGTTGCTCACTAGTAATAACTAAATCTGAATTTAATGCATGAACTAGTTTGATATCTATTTTACTGAGGTTTTAATACTGAAAAACTAATCATGCTAAATTTACTGAGTTTTTGAGATCATGTGTATAAAGCATGCCAAGTATTTTTTTTCTAAAACTATCTTGAAATAAGTCAAACCCCACACCATTATTCATAAGGAAAATAACTACTGCTGAAAGCATGCATATTTACTGAAAACCATAACTCTAGCATCATAATAATTTATAAGAACCGAAAACATCATAATTTTACATACTTGGAGTTTTAACCCTAAATCATGAAATCATAGAATTTGCTAAAAATGGGCTGAAGGCTTTGGGCATTAGGGTAAAATGAATCCCCCATTGAAATTCCACATACTTATTATTGATGAAATATTAACTAGTTGTTGAATGGGAGACTTGATATGATGAACCTAGACCTGAAGCTTGGGAGCATTTTTTTCCCCCTTTTTCAGACTTGGAGTTGTTTAATTGATGTTATGAGAGTTAAACTAATGGATTGACCTATAACTCCCCTCTCAAGAATGCAAAATGATATAGTATATGACTTAAAATAATGGAAAAAGATTGATCTACCCTTTGTAAAATATAACTGAATTTCAGGACTTTGTCGTACGAGTTGATGGTACGACTTGTACCATGAACTTATGAGCCATAGCTACGACTCTTAGGGTATGTGGCCAAGTTTATGGAATCTAGATGTCCACTTACGAGTCATGGTATGGCCCATAGGATGATACCTTGAGTCATACTGATGACTCATGGTCTCTAGGACTAAAGTCAAAAGGGCTACTGGTGTGGGACTTACGGGTCAAAGTAAAACTCATACCTTAATCCCATGACTCGTTCCATTGAGTCGTGGTCCCAAAGATAAATTTTCAATCTTTGGTACATTCCCTCAAGCTCATTAGTATGAATCAACTTATGACTTGTACGGTGGTCTCAAAACTCATGATCTGGCTCATGGTGACTAGAACCTTGGATAATTTTGGATAGATTACCACGAATCATCCTACTATTCATGGTCTCACTGTACGACTAGTACAATGAGTAATTTTTAGGAAAAATTTGGAGCTTCTAATTGTTTTTTTGATCTAAGGCTAAGTTTATGAACAAGAAACATTTTGGGTGTTAAAATATATCCCCCTTGGGACTATTCGTCCTCGACTGTTCTAGAACTGAGCTAAAATGAATAGAGAAAGAACTATCAACATGAAGCTAAATTTTTGAAACTAAAATACTAACATGATATGATCTGATTGAGACTAAAACTTGTTTGATATTCATGGAAAATGCATGCATACTGAAATTTATGAATGACTGGTAGGGTCATAAAACTAAAAGAATAACTATAGATGAAAGACTATTATCTCAAGTTGTCTTGGTACTAAGAGGGAAAAGGTGGGATATCTGGCCATCATATCTACTTCTGCCTCCCATGTAGCTCCCTCAACAAACTGATTCCTCCATAAGACATTAATCAAAGTGACTTCTTTATTTCTCAACCACGAACCTGCCGATCAAGTATATCAATTGGAACCTCTTTATAAGGGAGATTATATTTCACACCAACACTCTCAAAAAGCCCAACCAATGATGGATCACCAATACACTTTATCAATAAGGACACATGAAAAATTGGATGTATTGATTCTAGCTCTACAGGCAACTCTAACTCATAGGCCATATTGCCCATACACCTCAGGATCCTATAAGGAACAATATAATAAGAGCTTAGCTTACCTTTATTTACAAATATCATCACCCTTTTCATGGGTAAAACTTTTGAGAACACCCAATCATCAACTGCAAATTTAAGCTCTCTTCTTCTCACATCTGCATAAGATTTTTGACGACTCTGAGTGGTTTTCAACTCTTTGTGATTAGCTGAACTTTCTCAATATCCTCATGAATCAAATATGGTACTATTAATAAATCTTCATCTACCTTGAACGAACCAATAGGAGACCTACATCTCTGCCTATAAAGTGTCTCAAAACGAGCCATCTAAATGCTAGAATGGAAACTGTTATTTTAAGCAAACTTTATAAGAGGAAAGTGATCATCCTAATTAACTTTAATCGATCACACAAGCTATAAAAATATCCTTTAGGGTCTCAAATGTCTGCTCTGCATGACCATCTATTTGTAGTTGAAAGGTTGCATTCAAATTTACTCGGGCATCGAGACCCTTGTTGAAGGACTTCCAGAACTAAGATGTGAACTGAGTACCCCTATCTGAAATAATAGTTAATGGAATTACATGAAACCTAAACAACTCACAAATGTAGAGTTTGGCATAGTCCTCTACTGAATTTGTAGTTTTAACTGGCAAGAAGTGGGCCGACTTTGTCATCCTATCTACTATAACCCAAATGGAATCATGTTGTCATCGCATGCAAGGTAAACCTATAATGAAGTCCATATTAATGCTTTCCTACTTCCAAGTAGGAATGATGATATCTTGTGGCATACCTCCCGGTCTCTGGTGCTCTACTTTCACCACTTAGCAATTTGAATACTTAGCCATGAAATTTGTAATAGCTCGCTTTATCCTATTCCATAATTGACTTCCCATAGGTCATGATACATCTTAGTGGAACCTAGTGAATCACATATCGAGAGAGTTGTGGGCCTCTTCTAACATGCGCTCTCTCAAATAATCTACAACTAGAACACACAAACGACCCTGATAACGATGAAAATCATCATCCCCTTGGGAGAAAACCTCAATATTTCGACTGAGGAAAATGTTTTTTAATTTAATAAAAATAGGGTCACTATATTGCTTTACCTTAACATCCATTACCAGAGAAGACTTTGAACCCTTCTGAACAATGACACCACTATCTGCTGAGTCTGTGAGACCAACCCCTAGTTAGGAAAGCCTGTGAACATCCTTAATAATTTTTTTCTTACTTTCCTCAACATGAGATACACTACCTATGGGCAAACTTTTGAGAGCATCAGCCACTACATTAGCCTTTCCCAGATGGTAAAGGCTACTCATATCATAAACTTTAAGAAGTTCAATCTATTTATGCTGTCAGAGATTTAAATCCTTTTAGTTGAACACATGCTAAAGGTTCTTATAATTAGTAAACATGGACACCATACAAATAATGCATCCAAATTATTAAAGAAAAAACTATTGTTGCCAACTCAAGGCCATGAGCTGGATAATTCTCCTCATGAGCCTTAATTTGTTTGGATCCATTGATGATGACCTTAATATGTTGCATCAACATGCACCCAAGGCCAATTCTGGAAGTATCACAATAAACTATGAACCCATTTGAACCCTCTAGCGAGTCAAAACTAGAGGCATAGTCAGTCGAGTCTTCAACTTCTAAAAACTCTTTTCACAATCTTCAGACATTGAAACTTAACCTTTTTCTGAGTCAACCTAGTCAGAGGCAAAACAATAGATAAGAACCCCTCAATAAACCTCTTATGGTAACAAACTAAGCCCAAAAACTCCTGATATCTGATCAAGAAATGGGTTTTGTCTAGTTCTTTACTGCTTTTGTCTTTTGGAAGTCCACCTGAACACTCTCACTAGACACAACATGCCCAAAGAAGGAAAATAACTTCAACCAAAATTAGCATTTGCTAAACTTAGAAAATAACCGGCGATCCTTGAGAGTTTAAAGCATAACTCTCAAATGATATGCATGTTCCTCCCCACTTCGAGAGTAGATAAGAATGTCATCAATGAAAACTATGACGAACATATCCAAATATTGTTTAAGTACCCCGCTCATCAAGTCCATAAATGTTGCAGGAGCATTTATTTATTTAAAAGACATAACTATAAATTCTAGTGACCATACCAAGTTTTGAAGGTTGTATTCAAAATGCCACATTCTCTGACCCTGAGCTGATAGTAACCAAATTTGAGGTCAATCTTAGAGAAAAAACTGGCACCCTGAAGCTGATCATTAATCCTGGGGATAAGATACTTGTTCTTGGCTGTGAAATTATTCAATTTGTGATAATATATAAATATTATGAGAGAATCGTCTTTCTTTCACATGAAAAAGACTGGAGCACCCCACTGGAAAATACTGGGATGGATGAAATCTTTATCTAAGAGGTCCTTCAACTGTTCTTTCAATTCCTTAAGCTCAACTAGAGCCATTATGTAAGGAGGAATATATATAGGTTGTATATCTGGAAGAAGGTCTATCACAAAGTCCATCTCCCGCTCAGGAGGAACTCTGAGAAGATCCTCAAGAAGGACTTTTAGAAACTCATAGACTACTAGAACAGACTAACGAGATGGGGTCTTAGAATTAGAGTCCTTAACTCGAACTATATGATAAATGCAACCATTAGAAATAATCTTCCTAGCCTTAAGGTAAGATATGAAACCATCTATAAGCACTGTGGGACTACCTTCCACTCTAAGATAGACGAACTACCTTCCACTCTAAGATATACTCGCCTGGGAATTGTCTCACTAATTAGTGTGGAAATAGAAAGGGTTATAAGTATTGTTTAGGACTAACCCTAAATATAAAAGTAGTAGAAGGAATTATGAATGTAAAGGTATACCCTGAGTCCAATAAGCCATATACGTCATAACAAAAGACCTGTATTATACCAGTGACCACATATGGTGAGCTTTCCCGATCATGTCCAGAAGAGAGTACATAGCAGTAGTTCTGGCACTGACCACCTCCTGCACTAGAAGATGCACCTTGTTGGGTGGTGCGGTCGACTGAAGCTGCGGTGGAAGTAATCTGAGCTTGATTACGTCCATTACCCTATTTGGCCAAAGGGTAATCTCTTAACTTATGACCAATCAGACATTACCCAAAACACCCCTCCTGGACAAAAAGACATGCCCCTAGGTGGTTTTTACCACACTTGTTGCAAGTTGGAAAAGTTCGACCTCTAAAAACACTCGCTTAAGACCTAGTGCTTGATGCTCTACCCTTCTGTTCCTACTTGGGTCTGGGAGATGAAGGACTAGCTGATGAAGGTGCTGGTTCTGATGACCTTTGGTGAAACTATGAATGACTCTCGTTGCCAAACTTCTGCCGAGGAAACTCAAACTTACCACTCCTTGCTCTTTTGTTCTCTCTCTCTTTCTTTTTCCTTCAATTTTTCTCCCATAATCTACTGGGCATGGGTCATAAGGTGGGGGATATCTGTATCCCTAATAAGAATGGTAGTACTACAATCATTCACCACCAAATCAGACACTCCTGTAACAAACTTACTCATTCAAGCCGTTGGCTCTGCAACCATCTCTAGTGCATACCTCAAAAGCTAGGTGAACTTGAGGGCATATTCCTTTACTGACATAGAGCCCTGCTTAGAATTGATAAACTCCTCCACCAGTGATGGAATAATTTATTAAGAAAGGATGCCTCAAACCCTTTCCAATTAATGAAAGCTACATCTACACCTCTACCCTTCTTCCACTATTTATACCACTCAGGAGCGACACCCTTTAGATAATATGACACCAACTCTACACTTTCTATCCCAGTGATATGCATAACCTGGGTAATCATTAGCATCTCATCTATGAAGTGTTATGGATCCTCATTCATATTTTACCCATGAAAATCTAGTGGACTCATCCTCATAAAGTCCCGTACCCTAGCTGCCACTGAAGTCTCATTCTGGTTTGCTGGAGCAACAATTTGATGGTTAACGTGAGAGATCCTAGCATGGGCTAGTATCTAGAATACAGGCCAAAATTCAGAATGAGTGACATGGTCATTTAGAAGCTCTACAAGTACTGGAGGTGTTGGCTGAGGAAACTTTTTTGTTACATGTAAAGCACGAGTTTAAAGAGAACATAGTGTTAGACACTATAGCACGATAATAAACATGAAAGAAGGGTTGTTTCCTAAAACATCTCACAGCCTCTTCCTCATAAATGTCACACACTTCACACCCATGAAAAAACTCTACTTAATGCGGCTTTCAGACACCCTAGGACACTGTAAACCTTATGCTCTGATACCAAGTTTGTGACGACCAGAGTCTATACCTAAAAGCGACACAGTGCCTATTACCACAAGTGGCCCCAAGCTAACCCATGGGACTGGCAAGACACTAGAACATAAACTAAAATATTTGTACAGAAGCTAAACAACACTTTCATAACTGAATAAATTTGAAATAACTGGAATATGAACATATAATCTGAACCAAGTATGAACTGGTTAAAATTGAAATATCTTACACTGTCTGAAATTGTTTGACTAAACTGATGAGTTGCTAGGGTAAGTCCCCAACTGTAAAATACTAAAAGCAAAATAACTATTGAAATAAGCATAATATGAAAAGAGTCATCCTTGAAGGATGAGGACCCACCACAAGCTGGTTGATTATCACTGAAACTAATCAAATTGCATGACTGAATTTAGGCACTTGAACCTATATCATGATAAGATATAGTGCAAACAAAGTTATGTGATTAGTACTTTGAATGTACTAAGCATGTGATATATCCAAACTAAAAGGCTGAGTATAATCATGCTGATAACCAATACCATGATGAGGTAAGCACTTTATATGAGAATGATGTAAACTGGTGCATAATGACCAAACTCTAATTTCATGCTATCAACTGGATAGGTAAAACTGTAATACATGAAGTAAGTCAATCTAACTGAAAACTAAAAGTCGTATACAAATTATAATATAACTATTTCTATGGGAAGTTCTCTTAACCAACATAAAATATGTGAGCAAACATGGAGTCCAACATACAACCACAGATAAGAGGGTGCCCTATTCTCAACCAAAGATATAGAACCTGACTGATGTGGATCCACTTAACTGATCCCATTTGGGCTTGAGGTAACACTCTCTACTGGTGAGAACCCTCAACCTACTGTGGTAGCATATTTTTGAGAGTTGGGTTACCTGGAACCCCTGTACACTCGGTACTAAATAATTCTACAAAAAATGTATTAACTAGCTAGTCATAATTAATAACTGAATCTGAATTTAAAGCATGAACTATTTTGATATTTTACTGAGGTTTTAATACTCAAAACTAGTCATGCTAAATTTATTGAGTTTTTGAGATTATGTTTTCATAACATGCCAAGTATTTTTTTCTGAAAACTATCTTAAAACAAGTCAAACTATACACCATTATTCATAAGACAAATAACTAATTTGAGACTGCTTAAAGCATGTGTATTTACTAAAAACCATAACCCTAGCATTTTAATGATTTATAAGAATTGAAAACATCATAATTTAACATACTTGGGTTTCTAACCCTAAATCATGAAATCATAGAATTTGCTAAAAGGTAGTGCAAGATTTGGGCATAAGGGTGAAAGAAGTCTGCTATAGAAATTTCACATTCCCGATTAATGAATAAATCTAGTGTAGAAGTTGAACTAGAGACTTTAGATGATAACCCCTAGACCTGAAGTTTGGGAGCATTCTCTCTTTTTCCCTTTTTCTGAATTGGAGTTGGTTAATCGATGTTGTGAGAGTTAAACTGATGGATTAACCTATAACTCCCCTCTAAAGAATGTAAAATGACATGATATATGACTTAAAATAATGAGAAAAGATCAATCTTCCCTTTCTAAAACGTAGCTAAATTTTATGACTCTGTTGCACGGGTCGATGGTATGACTCCTACCATGAACTTACGAGCTGTAGCTACACCACATGGGGTTTGTGGCCAAGTTCCTGGTGTCTGTGGTCAAGGTTAGTATTCTGGATTTCTACCCACAAGTCATGGTATGACCCTTAGGTTTATACCATGAGTTGTACTGATGACTCATGGTCTCTAAGACTAAAGTTAAAAAGACTTCTGGTTTGGGACTTACAGGGTAAAGGTATGACTTGTACCTTGATCCCACAACTCAATCCAATGATTCGTGGTCCCTGAGATAAATTTTCAATCTTCGGGACTTTCCCTCAAGCTTATTAGTATGGGTTGACCTACGACTCATACATTGGTCCCACAACTCGTGGTCTGGGTCATGGTGACTGGAACCTTGGAAAATTTTAGATAGCTTACTATCAGTCATCCCATTACTCATGGTCTCACTATACGAGTCGCACAGTGAGTCATTTTGAGGCAAAATTTTAGAACTTCAAACTTTTTTTCTGATCGAATGCTAAGTTTATGTATGGGGAACTTTTGAGATGTTACATGCTTACTATTCATGTATCATTTGTTCAACTATATTTAAAAAGTAGTTATTATTTCATTCAGCTATTTTACATACAGTACATTTCATGGATTTATGCCATTCATTTTTGTATATTTTATTATGTTGACTCAGATACTCAGGTTAGTGACTAGACACTCCATTAGATTTCATCTCCTCAGAAAATGGCGAGTCCTCTTTACTTTCAGATGACTTGGTCAAAAGTCAGTTCAACTTAATATAATGTTGCTAAATAAAGTTAGACTGTGGGCCTTGTCCCCATAGATATTATTTAATCTTGTCATTAAAGGCTTCATAGTTAGTTGATTTTAGAGACATATTCATCATTCAATTTGACTTTAAGTTGTATTTATAAAAGTACTTTAATTTGTTTTCAATGTTCAATCTTATTAAATGCTTGCAGTGCTTCCGTTTATCTTTCAATATTAATTCTAGTAGTATGCCAGACCAACGGTATGCTCGGGCCAGTAGTGGCTCTAGGTGCCGATCCCACTCAAGGTGTAGACTCGGGGTGTGACAAAATGTCTATCCTGATTATAGATTTTTTTGGTATTAAGATGCTGACCATCTTCTTGGTTTCTCGAATAAGGATCTAGATTTATTTTTTGATCAAGCAAACGATCAACATGGAAATTGTCAACCTCCCGACTCTTTCTTATAGTACTGCGTGATTCCTCTTCACTTGGTACAGTATTTTCTCCAGCTTCTCCTACATTGCCTTAATGGGTACAATAGTCTCACTCAACATCACATTTTCCCCTTGCTTTGTATCAATTGGTTCAAGAGGGATTGACTATTAATTTTTGTCAAGTCACCTTCCTTATGTCCTACTGTAATTTATTAATTTTTATCTTGTGGCTGTTTATCAGCTTTATTAGCATTAATCTCACCTTCCCTATCTCAACCTCCACTGGTTGATTCTAGGACTTCCTAGCACCTTTGTCGTTGCTTGTGTTAGTAACATAAGTATGATTTAATTATCCACCATTCTCCTTAGTATAAGCAGCAGGGACCCATTCTTTTTTTCTATTCTTTTTCACAATAGAATTTATCTTCATTGGGTACACACTTTAACATTAACATTAAAGTCCTACTATCACGCCTTTAGACCGGAGGAGCGGACAAGACAGTTATGACACCTACATATATACACTATGTGACATATATAAAACTAAATTACAATAAGTGGGAAAAAGGAATAGATGTACATAGTTTTGGTTTACATAGATAGAGACAGATTTCAAAACTATGGCACATTGCATAATTGCATCATATCTTGATCTTAGTTGCTATCCTTTTTCTATCAAATTGCTTACTCATAAGGTTAATATCATAGTCATGTTCTTTTGAACCTCTAACCATATTTCGGTTAACCTCATACCTATATTGTAAAGTGATGATACTCATAATTAACCTGAACGCATTTAATGCTCTGCATGAGAGCCAAGTAGGGAAAACTAGGAATGGTTTACATCCTAGCCACAAATTCATTTTATAGAACTCATTCTACACCTTTAAATCTATGTTCTACCCCTAGTTTTCCATATTTCACATTCCGTTAATGATTATTCATTTATCCTATTGGTATCCAAGCAATAGAACAGTACTAGAAATATTAAAAGAATAATTTAAATGGTAGAAAAGCATAAATATTTTTGGATTAAGATATAACATTAGTAATTTGGCCATAAACCTCGAACAAGGACATTTAGTCACTCACAAATCGATTATAATACAAAAAATCATGTTTTGAGCAACAAATAATTCTAAGTAAAAGATAGAAAGAATAACCTTAGAGAGAATAACCCTTTTGCCTTTTTTCCTATTCTTCTCAATGTTGAATTCTGACTTAAAACCATAGAGGGATACCTTTTAGAATAGGTGAAAACATATATTCTGACTTAAAACCTAAGAGGACTTACCAAAATGAGTTAGCAAAATAGGCCAATTTAGGCCTTGCCTTTTCAGCTTAGCTCTACAAGGGGAAATACCTCACTATGGGATTGTCTCATCAAGGACAACTCCTATGCTATGGGCTTGGGTCTGTGAGTGTAAATTCCTCTCTATGGTCTTGGCTCCACGAGGCCAACTGCCTAGCTTTTATGTTTTCTCTGCAGGGACAATTTTAGAGAGTTTGATTTTTCACCTCGACCCAATCCATACTTGGTGGATTTTTGAGCATTTTCACCTATTAATCAAGCAACGCCTCAAATTAGTTCCAAAACACAAAATGAGTGTCACACCCCTTTTCTACCAAAAGATTTTGTTAAGTTCAAAAAGAATTTTCAACTACTGAGGAGGGGTTTGCATGGGCTTTTTTTAAGTGACTTAAAACCTAAAAGTCAAAACCAAAAGTATGTAGCAACCTACTTTTGGCTTTTGTCTTTTATTTGTACTTTTTAGGCCTAAAATGAAATGCTTAATAACACTTTTTTTGTTTGCCAAATACATCTCCAAAAATAAAAAAAATGCTTAAAAGCCAAAAGCACCTAAAAATAAACCAATCCAAACACCCTCTGAATGTGACTAAAAGGTGTGTCAAAAAGGAGTTTATATTTAAAACATAGTGTCGCCACTTGGCATTGGTTCAGTGTCACAAGTCTTATAGAAAATATTCCTTTTCAATAACATTTGACACTAAATAGATCAGCAAACAAAGATTCTGATTAAGGAATTTTGTTGACTGAGGGGAAGGTGTGAGGCACCCCTCAATCCCGTAGTTTTAGCACCATCTCTTTATTCATTTATATCAGCTAAATTGATACTATAAATGAATCAATTTCACAAACGTATAAGCAATGCACAAAAATAAAATAACAGAATTTAGTCTGATTATACAGTTCAAAATAAAAAATGAAAATACAAAAAATAAACTTGAATTATTCTATCCTAGCCTGATTCTATGATTTACCCGACGTCCCAGGCCTTATTTATGAACAACCTCCAAATACATAGTTCCTCGGGGCATTCCCTAGTGAATTAATACATTTGATTAAAATCTATAAATAAAAGCACACAAGCAAGCAATTTGAGGGCATCAACAATTATTAAAACATATAGTTTGCCTACCCATTTTGACGACCTAAACTTGATACTATCGAGTTGAATAGATGTAAACTAATTACGATAACAAGTTAAACAAGCCAATTGAAGTTATGAATTAGTCAATTTTTAATCTCTCCCTGAATTGGATTAATTACCTAGATCCGCTTCATTACTAATGTCATACTATCAAAAATTAATTATTCATTTCCCAAAATTAATAATTGTGGGAACAGAAAGAAAAGGTAAGAATAATCTCAAAAAGTCATCAACGAAGTTCAACAATAAGACAAACGAGGATAACAAAATATTGCACAAACCATCACCACACAATCTACGTAATTATTAGGAAGATGTAGGAAAAAGGATAATCATCCTAATCGTGCTCCTGATAACGAGTTTGAGTGTCTGAACCTACATCATAAAATGATGTAGCACCACAGCCGTCAATACAAAAATTATATTGGCATGTAAAACCACACAAGTAAATAATAAATAAATGTAATAAGTAAAATCCAAGACATGGTAAACTGAAAATGGACAAGAGCCTAAACTAAATAATAATTAGTAAAGTAAAATGAATTAATTCTTCTAGTTATTTTTGGGAGCAATTGTTGAACCGCCATAAACTACCATGTGAGTACATGGCATCTGATCTTGGCCTAATCGGTTAAGTTATCCTACACTTTTTCGGGCATAGAATATGACATGAAATTATTTTCTAGCAAGGATTTATAATTATCCCCTTGCAGGACTCATGAAGAAGAGGCATCTAACTTGTGGAATACCTCTATCCTACATTGGTAAACGTAATTTTGGAAATTTGTCATTTTGATCTATGTCTTCTCAACCAACCAACCAACTCCCTTAAGATCATAATATTATAGTTATCTTATTGATCTTGTATCAAAGTGTAAGCCTTTTTATACTCATGCTCATAGTTTAGCCTTTTTAGGCTCATGCTTATAGTTTAGCCTTTTTAGGCTCATAGTCATGGAATTCCACTTTAGAGCTCATATTGAGAGTTAACCATAAAAGATTCATAAATCATGATTTGTTCTCCATTATTATAGAGTCATTAGAGGTATTATCATAATTCACTTTGGGATAGTTCATAAACATGACTTTCATAACTTTTGAGGAAATTATGAGTTAACTAAAAGCATTCTTATTAAAATTATTATTCATATCATGTAATGAGAAGGCTCAAATAATCAAATCTATCCAATAGTAATAAAAATTGCAATATATATGTTTGAGGGTAAAAAAAATAAATAATCCATATTAAAAACAAGAAAAGTTTCATTCTTTAGCAAATTCACAATTTTAAGAACTAATATGAGTTAAGGTCATGGAATTCATGGTAATAGATTCAATTATTTGAAAAGTTCAAGAGATTCATGGATTTACATAATTTCATCCAATAAAAGAATTTACAACCATTGTGTTTGTGCTTAAAGTTCACAAATATTAACATAACTTAGAGAAAAATCGGGCAATAAAGAGTTTACCCAAAAATATTTTGAGAACTCTACTTGTGGATTTTAATTGGGAAAATTTGATTATGGGGATTTCTTTAATCCTAACTAATCTTGAAACAACTCGAGTTGGAGAACATAAAATTTAAAGAATTACATAGAAGTATTAGCCTTGCATACCTTAAAGAAGAAGAAAAAAGAAATCTTGAAAAGAGAATTGAGGAAGGATCTTTTTTAAAAATCTGATGATTACTCTCTTTGATGTTTTGGGGAAAGAGAGAGGAGAGGAATTATATCATAAATAATGAAATCTAAGTGTATTTGTCTACAGGAAAGGTTAAAAGTCGTGGTTTATGTTTATGGGTTAAGAAGAAGATGAAAACACCACTCCTAGCATGTTTTCTTTGTGCGCGGTCATGCGACTGGGTTCACAGCCTGCGTTATGCCCAGTAAAATAGGTATTACTTTTTGTGCAAATCTTGGATTAACAAATGGTCAGTGGCGTTTGGAAAAAGATTCAAGAATCATTATTTTTGGTGAGTATTGATCCACATAACTCTTCATATTTTAGAAGGAGTGCTTATTTGAAGTTGAGCCTAGTAAGAACTTATACAAAAAATTAATTGATAGAAAAGCTTACAACTAAAACTTGTGCTTGTAACGACTCATTCCATCGTTATAGAAAATATTTGTGTAAAACTATAAGAATCTCATTCATCATAGGTTATACGATCAATTCCTTAGTATGAGAGTGCATTAGACATGAATTAAGGTCGTACAAAACCCCTAGCACAAAGTTAAGTTTGAAGTGTCCTTACCGATTGAGTTTTGGTCTAAGTTTAAACTATGGTCAGCTTTAAATAATCACTCCTTGTAGAATATAAAGAGTTATGTGGCTCAATATCCACCAAATTAAAGATCTTTGATTCTTCTTTTCAATGCAATCGGTCATTTGTTAATCTGCTTCCGGAGTAAAGAGTTATGGCTGCTTTACTGAAGAATGTACATGCTGAAAATTTGAGGCCACAACAGCTGGATTTGTGCCGCTATAGCGGGGTTCGGCCATTACTTACGCTTATTTTGATGGTTTTGAGGTTTATAACTCAAAAAACTTTATTCCAAAGCCCTAGAGGGGCAACTTTCTCAATGTTGGGATGAAAATTGTTTTGTTGAGGTAAGATATTTACTCCTTTTATACATCAAGTAATACATTCTTCATCTAGAATCATTAGAATGAAGAGTTATTGGTGAAATTCTTGGGGATTAGAACCCTAGGTTCAAGAAACTATGGGAAAAAACTTATGGGTATGTGCATTATCACCTAGAATTACTTCTAAATTATTAACTAACTACTCCTAGCTTGAGTTTGTTATTCTAAAACATGACTTTTGATGGTTGTGGACCTTAAATTCAATAAAAATAGGATCTTTAGCTTTAAAACTTCATTAATAGAGATAGGTTGAGTATGACAGAACTATTTAATGGTTAATTAACCCTTAGATAATAATATAGACCATGAATAAGGATATACTTAGTGGGTTGAATTTCCAAAGTACTTATTCAAAGTGTAATTAATTAATTACTCTTATAATTGCTTGATTTCTAGATAATTGGACTAAAGGAGGCATGAAGGATAGGAAAGAGCAACCTTGGTTTGGCTTGCTTGTTCCATGATATTCCTCCGAGGTATGTTATGCTTTATGAGTAGTAGACTATGGTTAGAAATTGTATTCGCAATATAGATTTGATGGGAGAAATCATGCTTAGGCCTTCAGGCAGGGAGTGTGGATGAAAAAAATATGGAATTAATATAATTAAGATAGAATTGGGTGTTGTTATGTTATTGGGTGGATTCCTTGTTAGGTGTTTTGTGTTTTTATGACTTACTTGATGTATTACAAGGTGAACATGTTAATATGGGTAACAATAGAGGAATTGTGTGAGCTTGTTATTTATAAAACTTTAATACTTTAAAAGGGGTGAATTCAATATTTTTTATGTCTGGGATATGGGATATTCTCATTGGAAAATAGTTATGAGATTCGATTATGATAAGAGGAGGCAATGGCTTAACTTAAGAACCTAAAGTCAAGTTAGACTAAGTGTTAGGAAGTAAGATGTATAGAGGTGCATGACTATAGCTAGAATAAGATAGATGTTTGAAAGTAGAAAGGGTCAAGTCTTAATAAGTGGTTGTTGTAGGAGAATACACATAGAGGGTGAGTAATAGTAGTGTTTGGTTAGGGTCAAGCGCTTATTTTAAAAGAAGAAGCTTGTAAGCAAATTTTGTGTACCCCTGGGTGTTTATAAATTAGAAGGTCACCTAAATTGATTGTGTATATACAAACTTATTATATGTTGCTTGGCCCTGGGCACTAGTGTCTATTGAGTAGGTAATGTTTGAATTGGAGTTAAAGCTCAAGTTTATTGTATGTGAATGGTTAATAGAGTGTTTTTTTATTTAGTTTTAACGCATTCTAATTTATTTAGTTTTAACGCATTCTAATGAATGATGAACTTGTTAATTATTGAATGTAGGTTTGGAAATTTAAAACCTATAATGAGATTATTAAAAAGGACCTTGTTCGATATACAAGTGTTGTTGATTTATCTCATTATGTGATTGTGCTTGTTTGTGGTACTGTTTGTTGTTGTGAGATGAACCTATAAGGGTTGATTGTGATTAAATTAGTGGAATTTAGGGAGGATAAGGGTGGGGATGCTATATTAAGGATGGTACAACACTTGGTTTGGGATAAGGGTGGTAGTCACTAGTTGTTTGAGATATTGTTATAGGACTGAGCTCCGCCCCTGTAGGTCATGGCTAGTGGGTAGTAATAAGACCCTTAGCATATGTATACATCGTGAAATAAAAAAGTTTGACGGTTCTTTGAGTGGACCAGGTTATGTATCATTATATTTGGATCCTTGTGTGGTCTAGTTATTTGACATTATATTTGGATCCTTGGATGGACCAGGTTATTTAACCTTATATTTGGATCCTTTTGTGGTCCAGTTACTTAGCATTATATTTGGATCCATGTGTGGTCCGATTATCTGATATTATACTTTAGTTGCTTGTGTGGACCGGTTACTTATAGATATTGTATGGTTTCTTTTATGGGCAGATCCTTGAGGTGATAATATTAATTGAAAGCTTTGTTGATGACTTTAATGTCTACTTGATGATCTGAAAGTTTAATTGACGATTGAAGTTCTAATTGATGACCATATATGTTTTAAACTGATAATTGTATGTTCTGGCTATTGTACATAATCTCTATATTGATGGGTTGCCTAGAGTTGTAGATGACGAATTGTAATACCTGACTTTTGACTACAGAGTAGTTAGTTAATGAGATTTAAACTTCTAATTGGTAGCAATTGAGGTGTAAGTGAAATAGATTGACTAATAATAACTATTGGGGCTAATCAAGTTAGAGTTATGATGTATGACATTTGATGTGAAGAGTGATGTATAATTAGTGAAATTAAGTGTGAATGGTAGAAGGGAATGTCATTACTTAGTAATATTGAATTTGGTACAACTAAGTCAACAAGAATAAGAATGGAAATACTCTTAGGTAATATGAGAGAGAACATAAGCGGGTGAAAGTGATGTGAATTAAATTGTTATATAAGTTTTCATGCTTTCTTTCTATGATTTCTATATAATGTTTATGTGATCTAACCTTGGTCTACCGATGATACCTACCAGTACGTGTGGTCGTACCGATAGTACTCTTGTTATACCTTTTTGGAGTGTAGTCAGGTTGCAAGATCAATTGATGTTTGTTTGGTGACATGGATAGTGATCTCCAGCAACTTCTACTCATTTCATTCCAACTGTGGGATCTTTGTCTTTGGTTTTGTCTTTTACTGTATTAGAAACTCTTTTACATGTCTAGACTATGTCCTCGGGAAAGGTATTTTTATTCCTTGTATTTTGAAAATAGGCTGTAATATTTATTAGATTTTGAGATCTTAATGAAATTGCTTATAACTTCCGCATATTTTCTAAAATAGGTAGTAAGGGTTCTCCTATCTAGGTTGATTAAAGTAGGTGCCCACATGATACAACTATATTACACCCCAAGACTACCCCCTGGACATTACACGGAGCTTAGAACTATAAGAAACTGAAAGCTAACCCATGGTATCTAGCATAGCACTAAACCATAATAAAGTTAAAGTCATTAGTGAAAGCTAATGTTTATTCAAAAGAAACATGGATCGAAGTATCAAGTCCGAAATTTGTTCATACGAAACTGAAAACTATCCCAACATGAATAAGATAAAATATTACTAAGACTAGAAAAGGCTGTAAAATACTGAAGAGTCGTTGGAACAAACCCCTAACTGACCCTAAACATGAAAGTCTGAACTGAATGTAAATCTGAACTACTGAAAACAAGAAACATATCCATAGTCCTCGGAACATGAGGACTCACCAATTGAATGGGATAGGCACTGGTGATAGCAGCTAATTATGATGTTGAGGGAAAGTACCAGAACCTACATCTTGATAGGATGTAGAACACAAAAAGTTTGTGGTCAGTACTTAAGGAATGTTCTGAGTATATGGGGGATACATGCATAATAAGTATATAAAGAGTCATCATTTTCATGAATAAAACTAATACTAAAATATCATATGCGTAGAGAGTAAGAAATAAGATTTAACAAATCCTGTAAGCCATATACACTTAAGTTTCTAAAACTGATATACTGTGGGAGACTCTCTTAACTGACATAACCCATGTGAGAAACATGGATTCCAATATATGCCTTATTGGAAGGCCGAAATATACCTTGCCAGGGGTATATATCCATGACTGATGTGATCATTAAGTTGAGCCCATTTGGAAAAACATGATACCTATGGTGGAACGTAGTTTTTAGACTTCGGTACGTTGAAATCATGCCCGCTTGGTGATCAATACTACTCCCAAAACCATACTAATTCCAATACTATATAAAATTCACCATGAGTTAAGCATAAACTAGTTAGTTAGTCAAAAAACCATTTATGCTTCTGCTTCCGTTTCATAACCATGAGTTAAATTCATGAGTTTCATAATGAGTCTAAGTTCATAGTGTGGAATTCATGCTGAGTAGTTCATATCATCCCAAAGAAATCATGTAGTGTTTACTAAACCATGGGATTTCATGCTAAGAATGGTGGTAAATTGCATCTTAAGAGTAAACAATCGAATGAAGTGATAAATAAACCAATAAGGTCATAAATTTATTAAGAATGCATAAATTATCTCATTTAGGAGCATGAAATTCAAGATCATGAAAATTGGGATTGAAACCTAGTTGGTAAATTTGTAATTCATTTAAGAAAATGATGTTTTTGGGCACAAGGACGAAAGGGAATCCTTGTGGAAAACCCCACATACTTGGACTTGATGATTTCTTGAAGGAAAACTTGAGTTTGGAGCCTTGGAAGTTGAATTTTAAGAGAAAACCCTGTCTTTGGTTTCTTGAGAGTTGAGAGGAGAATGTATAATGAAATTTTGTTAAACGTTAAGTGAAATATGATTATACATCGGTTATAGGGTCATTTAGAGTCAAAAGGACTGGTTTGCCCTTGAAAAACCATAAGGCAAATAGAGGGTTTACATCGTCAGGGGAACTGGCGTGGCATGGGGCCATCGCATAGGCCAGTAGCGTGGCACGGAGCCATCACGCATCCTGGGCAGTATGGCACAACCCTATCGCGGTGCCCAACTATTTTGGGCATTTGGATTGGGCCTTGCCTCTGTGGCACGACCCTAACACAGACCATCCTAAAAATCTCAGAACACTTCCCAATTAACCTGTGGTCCCTTCTAACCATGAAATCACCTCCAAATCACATCACACTTTGTGGGTCATGTCGCCCAAATTATTCCTCCAGAAAAGTATAACGCGACTGCTGTATCAAATATGGAACCCAACTAGGTTGGGGTCGATCCCATATGGAATAGGACGGACTTTTATTAAATGTTTGTCCGAGTGATTAGCAAATAAGTAAAAAGGGAGGGGGGGGGGGGCGGTTTGTAAACAAATAATAACATTAAAAATTGTTGATTGTCGGATTTGTGATCAATACGTGAAAGGCACTAGGACTGTGATCCCCGAGATTCCTTAACTCCACCGGGTACTTATGCTGGCAAACTGTCCCACTGCATTGTATGCAAATCTGACAAGATAGGTTCATCTAAACGTCTCTCAACCTTAGTTAGATGAATTTCACTCTTCTCCTCTGGGTCTCCGAGTGTCGCACTACTAACCCTTGTTCGTGATCTCAGATAACTATCCCTGTTACGGCTCAAGTTATTAGATGAAGGTTGATAGCTTCAAATCTCTATTGTTATTCCCTTTTCCCATTCTCTTATTCTCTCTGGAGAAATTTTACAATACAGGTGAGTTTCCAATGTTTTCAACCGTTAGAAGATCAAGTATAACAAATGAAATAACAATACATACAGTCATACATGCTTAGAATTGCTTTGCACTTAACCCTTTTGTTAATTCCTCATGGTTCACACAACCCTAGTTGAGAGATTTAGCTACTCATGATTGCAAGAACACAAGAAGAATTCAATGATGAAAACATAATTATGAACTCACAAGAAGAATAAAACTTTGAAATCTCAATATAAATCAAAACCCTAGAATCGATGTTTGAGATTACAAGATAAATGTGTTTATGAACCTCAAAACAATGTAATAGACAACTCAAATAATGTAATAATCACCTCACAAACAATGTAATAATCGCTTTCCTAACATAGGATAACATATGAGTATTTAAAGATACAAAACGAATCCTATCCTAAAACATGTAGGAGAAAAAAGTCGGCAACTTTCCACGAACCGTGACTTGAGGTCGTGGACTCAACCCACGGACTGTGGGTCTAGGTCGTAGGAATCAGGCCTCCATGCACAACAACAGAAGTTGGCTCACGGACTTAACCTACGGTCCGTGAGTCATAACCGTAGGTCACTTGGTAAAATTCAACTCCGGTCTTTTGTCTTCAAAAACTTCATTCTAGTGCATACTTCTTCCTGTCTTCTCCATTTTGCATCCAAAACCTATTTTCCTGCAAGATAGAACAACAACCACATCATACCTGCAAGATAGGTCACTTAGAATGTTTGCATGTACTCAGGCGAACAAAACAAAACAAACACATTCGATGCTTAACTAAGAGAAACCTAAGAGACCTATGGAAATCGACTCATTTCTTCTGGTACCAAAAATTTCAGCCTCCTCTTATTCACAAGTCAAAACCACTTTACGTATGCATGCAACATATTATCATGACACAGATGGGATCAAGTGATGGAATCAGATTATGAGCAAACAACTAAGCATATATACAAATGATATTATCCGAACAAATAGCAGCTAACAATGCAACCCATGTACTCTCACAACAAAGAAATCCCATACCCTTACAGTATACTATTGAGTATCAACATAGGGACTGGATCAAAATACTCTCTCTACCAAAGAAGTTCAAGCAGTATGCGTGAAATACCATAGGCTTTTCCTTATTTTCTATGCCTTAGTTTTTCGGATAGTCAGACTAGGATCACTATGGACTTTCATCTACTTGTAATGTAGGCTTGGTGATGGGTGTGGTACATATGGATATGGTGACTCAACCCTCCTTGACACTACATTATTTTTGGCTCCACTTTCCAACTATTCTCATTTTATTCTCCCTATTCTCTCTCATTTGTTTTTAGATTTTAGGTGTGGTTTTCTTCGTACTTTCAAAACATATTTTTTTTTTCATTTTTCAATTTCTATTTATTTCACTCACTTTTTTTTCTTCTTCACACCCAAATCTATTCTCTTTTTTTCTTTTACTAACCCCTTCTTTATACCCATATCAAGCTATGCCATATCAAGCTATGCACCCCTATGATATCCACTCTCAACTTAGCCGATTTGCCTGAGTTGAGGTACACAATGTTCAAAGAGGCACCAGGGCTAAGACAGGTTCATTGTAAGTCAAAATGGGAAGGTGAATAGGCTAATGAAAAAAAAAGTTCAATTAAGGCTCAAACTTGCGATCAAGGGATACTTATATCATTTGGTCGGGCATTTAGACTAAAAGTGGACTTACTAAAAAAGGGCCTATGATCCTTTCCTAACTACTATACTATAACCTAGGAAAGACTAACCAGGAAAGTTCTAGATCACACACACAAAGTGAACTCGGTAATGACCTCACACACACATAGCACAGGGTTACACTATCGACTACTACCTGTCCAATTCATGCATTCCTAGCTACAATCATTATGCCTATAATACTAATGCCATACTAAGATCCAACAGCTATCACAAACTAACATAACTACACACATAGTCCAAAACAAATTTGTCAGGAGGCGTATCCTTTAAACACCAAAAACATTATCAAAAACTTGTTCAAAACTGGACTACACTAAGGTTCCCCTATTTTCCTCCTAATTAAACACGAAAACACATAATAAAAACATAAATAACAACCTAAACATGCCGGTTCTAATATGATAGCAATTGAGAAAAAATAAACATGACAACAAAACCCCCCAAGAGGATATATAGACCCACAAGTACCTCCGCCCCCACCAAATAAGCATGTATTATCCTCAATGCATTAAACCAAAGTAAAACAAAAGAGTTAGGAACATAACTGTGGCACCCTAGGTGCGTCGGTCTAATTTCAATCAAAATAACAAAAATCAAAGAAAATGTAGGAATAGCAAGACACCTTGGGTTGCCTCCCAAGCAGTGCCTGATTTAACATCACGGTACGATGGGGGTGTCTTGATTACTCAGACTTCATCAAGATATCCCTTGGGTTGGCCTCCAAGGTCACCTAAACTATTTATTTCCAAAACCACCCTCATGTCCTTTGGCTACTTCATAGTTCTGCAAACATTGAACGTGACCTCCTTATTATTTAGCCTAAATTTTAGCTCACCTTGCTCCATATCCACTAATGCTCTGCCGGTGGATAAAAATGGTCTCCCCAAAATAATGGACATCTCAAAATCGACCTCACAATCTAAGATAACAAAGTCAACAGGAAAGATAAAGTTTTTAACCTTGACCAAAACATCAAATAATATACCCACAGAATTCTTGATCATACGATCCGCCATCAATAACCGCATCTTTGTTGGCTCGAGGGTTCCCAAGCCTAATTTCTTGAATATTGCTAGCGACATCAAGTTAATGCTTGCACCTAGGTCATACAAAGCTCTGGCGAGGTTAACTGACCCAATTGTGCATGGAATTATGAAGGCACCAGGATCATCTTTCTTTTGCACAAGAGAACGGGATGTAATTGCACTATAATGGTGAAAATCACCGACAGACTCACAACTGACAATTTTTTTTTTTTGTGACCAACTCTTTTATGAACTTTGCATATCCCGACATTTGTTCCTGTGCCTCCACCAATGGAATGTTTATAGAAAGTTGCTTCAGTATAGAAATAAACTTATGAAATTTTCCATCCCCCTTCTTCTTCTTCAAGCCCTGAGGGAATGAAGGTGGCGGCTTAGGAATGGGGGTTAGCATTTCTGAGGCTTCCTTTTATTTCTTGTTTTCAGCATTCACATTATCAGTCCGAGGCTCTTCAACTTCTTTCCTGATCTCCCCATTAACAATTTTATTTTCATGCACCTTTTTCTTTAAACATTGAGGAAAATAAGGAGGAAGTTTTGGGAATGGAACATATTTCTTTAGAGCTTTTTTTTACCTTTTTCATGGCATTCATTTGCTCTTCCAGTGTAGCATGAACACCCTCAGCTTATTTGGGTGCCTCAATAAGAGTCTTCCTACTTCTCATTGTGATAGCCATACAGTGGGCATCCTTTTTTGGGTTCTGGATGGTGTTGCTCAGAAGTGTACCTTATTGGCGCTGATTCAATGCTGAAGGTATCTGCCCTAATTATTGCTCCAACTGTTTAATGGCTATTGAGTGAGACTCAAATTTTTGGCTTATCCCTGAAAGGTCTGCCTTGATCTGTTTTAGACAGTTTTCTTGACTCTCCGACCCCTTAACAAGTTTTCCAAGTAGGATTTCCATCCTTGAATTTCCAGATTCAACATCACGATTCCTTGGTGGAACATAAAGGCCACTCTTATCTTTGTAGTTGTCTTTTCGCCTCCAATCAACATCCCAATCTCTGTCTCGATCTCTATACCTCAACTTGTTATAATTATCACCGTAGTAGTTCCAACCTTGATTTTCTTGCCTCGACTTCCTATTGTCTTGATTAGACCCTTGGACCTTAGCTCGAAAACTCACCAATTATCTATCCAAATACTTAGCTTCGTCCTCAAAATCTGAATCCTCAGACCTAGGTATTTTTCTTTGTACACCTACCACATTATTCTTTTTCGTTCCTCCTGCTGCAATTTTCTTAGCAAGTAATCTGATATCAGTACTTAGTTGTGGTACTTATTAAGCTACAGTGTCATCTAACGCTCTTTGCTCTGCTGATGCTCTAATGGAATAAGTTTCTGCTGGTCGGGCTGCTTCTCGAGTGTGCCAACCTCGATTGATTTTAGTAATATGATCTAAAATCTTTGTAACTTGTTCCTATCTCAGATTCATAAATGCTCCACCAGTGATAGTATCTGCTATAGCATTAGTATTAGCATTTAATGCTCTACAGAAGATCTCAAGTAAATTTTGACCATTCATTCTATGGTTTGGAATATTTTGCAACTTCTTCTTGAATGGAAGCCAAGTCTCGTAAAGTGCTTCAGAATTTGACTGTCTGAAATTATAAATCTCGTTCTTCAGTTGCAACATTTCGAAAAGTGGAAAAAATCATTCCAGAAACTGATTCCTCAACTCTTGCCAAGTAGTGATAGAACCTCATGATACTTTAGCCAACCATAAAGTCGCCTCCCCCGTAAGGGAGAATGGAAATAGCCTTAATCAAATTGCTTCTTGACTCACTCCTGGTAGATTGTACGAGGTGCATATCCCTAAAAAATTCATCACATACATGTTCACATCATCAGTAAAAAGGCCAGCGAACACCCCTTTTAAGTTCAATAGGTGGATCATAGCAATTGCAATGTCGAATTTAGTGACCTAAGTTAGTGCTTGTGGAACAATAGCACCAGTTTTAACGCTCCAAATAAGCCATCTCCTCTTTTTCTTGTTCAGCATAATATGGATAATAAGGTTGAAAAACTAGTTGTTGCACTCTCAGCCTTTTTTGTCTCTTTTCTAACTCAGCCAAACACTATACTGCGGCTTGCATATTACGATTATCTTTATCTGTCTACCTAGCAGTAGCTTGCCTGAATTGCTCCTCCCGTGTCAATCGAATGGTAGTTTGATTCGCTGATTCTTGAACGACCGTATAAAGAGGGGTTTGACCCAGAACGTCTTCAGTTGGGTAAGTCCCAACTGGAAGTTCAGAATCCTTTGCTCTGTCATTAGTCATTCTTCTACTTCTTCTATTTCTCCTTGCAGTTCGTTCAATTTCTGGGTCCAATGGAATCAGGGGATTTTCTTGACTCCGAGTATCGGGCATACACTGGCATGTGCCCTCAAAAAGACAGAAAAGTAAAACCAACCAAATCCAACAATCAAAGTCAACATACTCCGTAATCGTATTCCCCGGCAACGACACCAAAATTTGATGTCGTCCAAACTATACCTCCAGAAAATTATAATGCAATCGCTGTATCAAATTTAGAACCCAACTGAGTTGGGGTCTATCCCACATGGAATAGGATAGACTTCTATCGAATGTTTGTTCGAGTGATTGGCAAGTAAGTAAAAAGGGGGGGGAGTTGTAAATAAATAGTAATAGTAACAATTGTTGATTGTCGAATTTGTGATAAATACGAGAAAGGCACTAGGATTGTGACCCCCAAGATTTCTTAACTCTATCGGGTACTTATGCTGGCAAACTATCCCGCTGTTTTGCATGCAAAATCTAACAAGATAGGTTTATCTAAGCGTCTCCCAACCTTGGTTAAATGAATTTCACTCTTCTCCTCTCGGTCTGTGAGTGTCGCACTACTAACCCTTGTTCGTGATCTCAGATAACTATCCCTGTTACGATTCAAGTTATTAGATGAAGGTTTATAGATTCAAATCTCTATTGTTATTCCTTTTTCCCAATCTCTACTTCTCTCTCATGCAAGTTTAGAATACAGGCGAGTTTCCAACGTTTTCACCCATTAGAAGATCAATTATAACGAAGGAAATAACAATACATGTAGCACACTGGTTTAGAATTGACTTAACCCATTTCGTTAATTCCTTATGGTTCACACAACCCTAGTTGAGAGATTTAGCTGCTCATGATTATAAGAACACAAGAAGAATTCAATGATCAAAGCATAATGATGAACTCGCAAGAAGAATAAAACTCTGAAATCTTAATATAAATCAAAACCCTAGAATCGATGTTTAAGATTACAAGATTAGTGTGTTAATGAACCTCAAAACAATTTAATAGACAACTCAAATAATGTAACATTCACCTCCCTAACATAGGACAACATTGGAGTATTTATAGATACAAAATGAATCCAATCCTAAAACAGGTAGGAGAAAAAAGTTGGCAACATTCCACGGACCATGACTTGAGGTCATGGACTCAACCCAGGGACCGTGGGTCCAGTTCATAGGAATTAGCCCTCCATGCACAACTGCAGAAGTTGACTCACGGACTTGACCTATGGTCCATGAGTCATGACCGTGGGTCACTTGGTGAAATTCAACTCTGCTTTTTTGTCTTCAAAACCTTCATTCCAGTGCATGCTTCTTCCCGTCTTTTACATTTTACCTCCAAAACCTATTTTACTACAAGATTGAATAGAAAGCACATTATACCTACCAAACATACCCAAGTTATTGCATATTTTCCTTGTTTTAAGCATCGAAAGTGCTATGAAATCATGGAACATTAGCGGAATCTATCAAAATAAAATTATAGAACTTGTGGGATATTATAATATGTCCCCCTTGGGGTCATTTGTCCTTGAATGAAGATTTAGATCGGACAAAACAGCTACTTATAGCGACATGAGGCTAAAACTTGGAACTTATCATACACTATAACTAGAAATTTGCTTAAACTGAAGGTACTTATTTGACTGAAACATACTGAACATGCATGAATACATAGAACCACTTGAAATAATTAAGAATTTGAATTTCTAGCGGGTGATACAAGGAGGGAAGATATACCTCATGTTGATTCGGTGTTATGAGTGAATAAATGAGGATATGTATTCATTATGTATGCCTCTGCCTCCTAAGTCTCTCCCTTAACTGACTGATTCCTCCATAACACCTTCACCAAAGCAACTTCTTTATTCCTTAATCTTTGAACCTAACGATCAAGAATCTCGACCAAAACCTCCTCATAGGATAAGCTATCTTTCACACCAATACTATCCACATATACAACCAAAGATGGATCTCAAATACACTTCTTTAACATAGACATGTGGAAAACTGGATGGACTACTGCTAACTGCGCTGGAAGATATAACTTATAGGCAACATCTCTAATGCAACTCAAGATTAGATAAGGTCCAATGTACCGGAGACTAAGTTTCCCCTTCTTTCCAAACCTCATTACCCCTTTCATTGGAGGAACTTTCAAGAACACCCAATCATCTACCACAAAATCAAGTTTTCTACTCCTTACATCAGCATATGACTTTTGACAACTTTGAGCTGTCTTTAACTTTTCCATAATTAATTAAACCTTCTTCACAGCCTCGTGAATGGAATTTAGCCCAATCAAGGTAGCCTCACCAACTTTAAACCAACCTATTGGAGACCTGCATCTACACCCATACAAAGCCTCAGATGGTGCTATTTGGAGGCTGGCGTGGTAACTGTTACTATATGAAAGCTCTATGAGAGGTAAATGGTTATCACAACTCCCTTTCAAATCGATCACACATGCTATCAATATATCCTCTAATGTATGGATAGTGCGCTCAGCCTGTCCATATGTCTGAGGATGATATATTGTAGAAAGGTTCACTTTCATACCAAGACTCTATCGAAAAGATTTTTAGAACTGAGTACCTAGGTCTGATATAATGGATAGGGGCACCCCCATGAAGTCTGAATAACTTATAAATATAAAGTCTAGCATAATCCTCTATTGTATCTGAGGTCTTAAATGGTAAGAAGTGACCTGACTTGGTTATTTAGACTACAATAAAACAAATGGAAGCATCCTGGTGTGTGGTGCTAGGAAGTCCCGCAGTAAAATCCATATTGATAACTTCCCACTTCCAAGTGGGTGTACCAATATCCTGAAGTATACCCCCACCCTCTGGTGCTAAGTTTTAACTTGCTGACAATTGGGACACTTAGCCATAAAATCCGTTATGTCCCTCTTCATACCAATAAACCAATAGAATTACCGCAGGTCGTGCTACATCTTAGTAGCACCGGGGTGGATCGATTACTTAGAACTGTGGGACTTAGCTAAAATTCGATCTTTCAACCCATCCATATTAGGAACACATAGACGATCCTAATAGCAAAGTACACCCTCTCCCCCTTAGGAGAAATACTCTAACTTCTGCTGGTTGACTACATCCATCAACTGAGTTATCACCAGATACTTTCACTATTTTTCTTTCACCTCTTCCACTTGAGACAATTCTGAACCATTTTGTATCATCATACCACCATCATCTACATCAATCTACCGAACCCCTAAATGGGCCAATCTATGCACCTTTTTAGCTAACTTCTTTTTACCATCGACAATATGGACTACACTACCCATAGATAATCTACTAAGAGCATTGGCACCTATATTTGCCTGACCCAGATGGTAGACCACATTCATGTCATAGTCTTTTAATAACTCTAGTCATTTCATCTGGTGATGATTTAACTCAGTCTGACTGAACACATATTGGAGACTTTTATAGTCTGTAAAAAAATCTACACGTACTCCATATAAATAATGTCTCCAAATTTTCAAAGAAAAGACTATTGCTGCCAACTCTAAGTCATGAGTCAAATAATTCTTCTTATGATCCTTGAGTTTCCTAGAGGCATAGGCTATCACCTTCTCATATTGCATCAAAAAACATCCAAGTTTGACTCTGGTGGCATCACAGTAAAACAAAAACCCATCTAATCCTTCTGACAAAGCTAATATTGGTGCTGAAGTCGGCCTATCCTTCAACTTTTGAAAACTTTTCTCATAAAAGTCTAACCATTAGAATTTTACCTTTTTCTGTGTTAACCTAGTCAATAGTGTAGCTATCAAAGAAAAACCCTCAACAAACCTCCTGTAGTAACCGACTAAGCCCAAAAAGTTCCTAATGTTAGATGAAGTAATGGGCCTATGCTAGCTTTAATAAATTTGTCTTCTGAGGGTCTACATGTAAACCTTCACTAGAAACCACATGACTCTGAAAGGCAACAGACTTTAACCAAAATTCATACTTACTAAATTTTGCAAATAGTTTATGATCCTTAAGGGTTTGCAATACTATTCTCAAATGGTTTGCATGCTCATTCTCACTTCGAGAATAAACAAGTATGTCATTAATAAAGACAATGATAAACATGTCTAAATACTTCTTGAAGACCCTATTCATTAAATCCATAAAAGTTGTAGGAGAGTTTCTTAGTCCAAAAGACATAATTACAAACTTAAAGTGACCATATCGGGTCTTAAAAATAGTCTTCGAGATGTCATACTCCCTGACCTTAAGTTGATGATATCCAGATCTTAGATTAATTTTTGAGAAACAATGGGCACCCTAAAGTTGGTCAAATAGGTCACTATCCTGGGGATTAGATACTTATTCTTTATGGTGACCTTGTTTAACTGCCTATAATCTATACATCTTCTGAGGATACCATCCTTTTTTTGAATGAATAAAACTGGAGCACTATATGAAGAAACATTGGGCTTAATGAAACCTTTATCTAGGAGATCTTTGAGTTGTTCCTTTAACTCCTTAAGCTTTGCTGGAGCAAGTCTGTAAGGAGGAATGAAGATGGGCTGGGTATCTGGTAAATAGTTATCCAACTTCAACATCTTCAGTTTAGAAGCCTGCCTTGGACATTCAATGCCATGAGTGTGGGGGACTGGGTCAAATTCAGAGGTTTTATCCTAACTACTGATTTGCAGGATAGTTGGCTCAGCAAACAACTTCTATTGCCTTATTCACAGCAGGTCGTGGTAGTGGAGAAAATAGTAGGGGTCATCTATATAGTAGGCGTGGTGGTCATAACGTAGAAAGGGGTGGCTCCCAAGCCAACCTTGGTGAAGGATAGGTTGGTCGGGGTGGCATGCAGACTGGTAGAACCGGTGGTCAGGGTGGTTACAAGGCTCATTTTTATGTGGTTCTAGCCCTTTATAAAGCTGAAGCTTCTAATGTTGTGATTATAAGTACTATTCTTATTTGTGATTGTATGACTTTTTGGTTATTTGATATCGGATCTACTTTCTCTTATGTGTCTACAAAATTTGCTTTGGGTTGGGACTTAAAATGTGAATTTCTTAATGTACCTATATATTTGTCTACACAAGTTGGGGTTTCTAGATATATTAATCAGGTTTATTGGGCATGTCCTGTTATGTTTCTGAGGTATAAAACTATCGCAGACTTAGTGATTTTAGGTATAGAGGAGTTTGATATTATCTTAGTGATGATCTAGTTGTCTCCTTTTCATGCTATTCTTGATTGCTATGCTAAGACTGTCATTGTAGCTATACCTAGGATTGAGAAGTTAGAGTAGTAAGGTACTCGTAAGACTACTCCTTTGATAATTGTATCATCTATTCATGCCCAAAAGTTATTTAGATGGGGGTTTAAGGCATTCCTAATTCATCTTAGGGTTGATCGTATGACAGTCCTTCCTATTGCTTCAGGTTTAGTAATGTGTGATTTCTTAGAGGTATTTCCTGAAGATCTTCCCAGTATGTCTCCTTACCGTGAGTTTTGCTCTTATATAGACTTAGGGCCAGGAACCCTCCCTATATCTACCCCTTATTATATGATGGCACTGACAGAGTTAAGAGAATTAAAATCCTAGTTGTAAGTGTTGTGGGGGAAGGGTTTTATACATCCGAGCATTTTATCTTAGGGTACTCTTATGCTTTTTGTGAAAAAGAATGATGGTAGTAAACAGATGTGCATAGGATAACGAAAGTTAAATAAGGTGACTCTTTGTAACAAGTATCCTTTGCCTAGGATAGATGACATATTCGACCAGTTGGAGGGAGTCGTGATGTTTACAAAGATTGATTTGAGGTCAGATTATCATCAGCTTACGATACAAGCTGAGGACATCCCAAAGACTGCCTTACGGACTCGTTCTTGACATTACGAGTTCTTGGTTATGTCCTTTGGTTTGACCAATACCCCAGCTGCTTTTATGAGCTTGATTAATGGAGAATTCAAGCCTTATTTGGATTCATTTTTCATTGTTTTTATTGATGATATTCTAGTTTACTCTAAGAGTAAGGAGGAGCATGAAGCTTACTTGCGTACAGTGTTGGGGTTGATTAAGGAGAAGCAACTTTATGCTAAGTATTCGAAGTGTGAATTCTGGTTATCTTTGGTGTCCTTTTTGGGGAATATGGTATCTAAAGAAGGAATATGGTAGACCCATAGAAGGTTAAATCTGTTAAGAACAGGGCCAAACCAACCAATGTTGCCGAGGTTCATATTTTCGTGGGTTTGGCTAGTTACTATCATCAGTTTGTTAAGGGGTTCGCTTCCATTGCTTCACATATGACTCGTCTGACTCTAAAAGATGTACCTTTTGAGTGGGATGATAAATATGAGGACAACTTTTAAAAGCTCAAGACTTTGGTAACTTCAGCTCCTATACTTACCTTACATATTGAAGGCAAGGATTTCATTGTGTTTTGTAATGCTTCACAGTCTGGTTTAGGTGATGTTTTGATGCAGGATAAGAATTCAATTGCTTATGCTTCAAGGAAGCTAAATCCGTATGAAAAGAACTACCCCACCCATGATTTGGAGTTTGCGACTGTGGTGTTTTCTTTGAAGATACTGAGACATTATCACTATGGGGTAAAGTGTGAGGTGTTCAACATATGTTTACTTAGTGAAATCTGAATCTAAGAGAGTGAAGGTGGATGGAGTTGATCAGAGATTATAGCATCTCTATTTTGTATCATCAAGGCAGGACAATATAGTGGCAGATGTATTGAGTCAAAAACTGATAAGCATGGGATGTTTCACATGGTTGGAGGTGTCGATATTCCTATTTACATGAGAGGTACATACTCTGTCTAATGGTTTTATGACGTTGTAGGTGACCAGCAAAGGGAGGAGTATTAGCTCATGTTTAGGCTAAGTCTACCTTCTTTGAGAAAATCAAAGATAGAATGTTTGAAGACAAGAAGTTGAACAACCTTAGGGAAAAGGTGTTACAAGGTGAGTCCAAGGAGCTCATTCTTGAAAAAGAGGGAGTGTTGAGGATTCGGGGTCATGTGTGTCTATGCCTCATGTGGGAGAACTGATCCCACTATCCTTGTGGATGCTCACATGTCACGACCCAATTTGTCAGGTCATGATGGCACCGACTTTAGTCCACTAGTAGGTAAGACGAGCCATAGCCCGAAACGACAAGTAATGGGCTAACGAGTGGAAAGTAACAGAAAACAAAGATGAAACCAAACACAACCATAACAAAAGCAGAAGCAAAGAGATATATAAGTTCACAACATGTTATACATGAGAGGGAAAAGACAAAATGAACAAAAAGAATCCCTCCCAAGACCTGGTAAGGTTGGTACTACAGCCACTATGCCCAAAAACAAGAGTACTAGACAGTATCCAAAATATACATATGTACAGTAGTCTCGGAATACAAAAGACTGTAACTGAAATAGATGGTAGAGGATCAGCTTCGGACTCTAGAAACCTCACCCCATCTCTAGATCAGTAGCTGGTCCTAAGAATAACCTCAACGCTGGTGGTTCGTACTTAGATCTACATCAGGGAAAAGATGCAGTATCAGTACCAATTCAATGGGTACTTAGTAGACATCATCGGCCGACTGAGCTCAAATATAGTAAAAGCATAAATATAATGCGATTGTGTAAGCTAAGTCAACAGTAACAAGGGTAAAATGTAAGCTTCTACTGTACTAAACAAGTATAGATAGGTGAATAAATAAATCAAAAGTAAGAGAAATGATCTAACTATAACCTAAACCCTATCAAGCCCCCATAAGCCGACGGGTGCAAACAATAGAAAACTAAGACAAAAAACGTAAATATCCAACAGTTGAACCAATCTCAAGTAACTTTTGTATCCCCAAATTCATGATGAAAAATCCAAATATGTACTGGGCTTAAACTGGTACCAATGGGTAATAACGAGAGGCCAGACGCCTGGTTCAAACCAGAAATAGTGGGTAATAATGAGAGGCCACATGAATCATATACAACAGAACTCAATACTATTGTCAATACTCACAGTATCAATCATAAACAACTCTTGAACATACACATCGTATAATAAATTGATGTCGGACTCAAACTGAAACTTATAGTAACCATGCCTTAACCAGAAACAAGTGATCCCATAAGTAGCCAAACTCAACAGTAAAACTGATGCCAAAACTATACCAGAGCTCGTACATAGGAACCATAACCATAACCGTAACAAATGCCAGTATAGTACTAGGGCTCATAATAGTAGTAGAAATAAAATATATAACAGACTTGAACCAGAACTGAAATGCATCTATGCAGAAATAAGAATATCTAGCTAACAAGAATAAATCAAGGTTTCGAAGCCTATATCCATACCAAAAGGTCATAAATACCAACCTCAGGCTGATAAGTTTACTAAGGCAAGGCGGGTCCTAAATACTAGTTCAAGGAATGTACGGTCCAGGTTTGTTCCTAGTCTACCCTGGAAAGAAGGGCTAACATAGGCCAGAAACCAAGTCTAAGTCAAACCCAACCAAAGGTAATAGCCTAAAAGGGTAGTCAAGAGTCTAACTAAGCCTAAATAATCTTCATGCCAAAATACACTGTCTACAAAGTGCATTAGGGCCCGCTATAGGGTTTCGATAACCTAACTTAAACAAGAACCTACCCTAGTATAGTCTAAGGCTTCCCCATCCCATCCCAAGTCACTACAAGCACTAATTCTAGTCCTTAGGATGATAGCACACTATACTAGGGGAGAACGGGCTAGAAATCTACCAAAACGAGGCATTAACCGGCTAAATAAAGTAAAAAAGGTACTAAGATGGCACCGGGCTACAACTACCTGCCTAAAACTAGCATAATAGAATACCAATACAAAAATTAAGCTTAATCTAAAAGTAGGGTAAGCCTAGCCTACTTGGACACTGCCGAACAATCATCGAATCTTCTAAATAAGAGCTTTTCCCTTCCGAGAGGCATCCGAGAGTTGCCACACTATCAAAACAATGGTCTATGCGTCAAGATGAGAAAAACGATACCCATATTATGTATAGACGGTCCAAATACGAAATTGGATTAAAAATCCCATGTGGGACTCTCTTGCAGAATCGTGAAATGGAAACCGTCACAGTGTCCCACGTAGCTCAAGGATCAAAAGCCACAAGAATTCTAGCTAAATTCGAGCTCCACAGACTCAAAATCAGTCCCAACAATAATCCAGAGAAATAAGGCATTTAATTACAAAAATTATGCAGATATTGATCGAATTACTTACAAGTTAAAGAAGCTGCATGGTAAACACCACAATCCCGAGCCAAAAACCAACCTCACACGCTCAATACCTCACTGATTTCAAACTTGAAATATTAAATATGGTTGATACACTTAGGTAAAAGTTTTGCAGAAGAGGAGAAATGGAATATATATATATATCACAAAAACTGGCTGCTTTATCGGCTAAATGACCGCTAAAGCGGTCACCGCTAAAGCGGTCACCGCTTAAGAGCCCTATGGTCGCTAAAACGTCCCTGCCCCAGCTGGCCCAACTTTGCTTAAGATCTTCAGGGCCACTAAAGCGGCTACGGCTAAAACGGTCATGCTAATCTGGTCCAAATCCACTAAAGAAGTCCAGGGATGCTAAAGCGGACACCACTAAAGTTGTCCCCACTGCACTAGATATTTGGCACCAACCAAGTTCAACTAGTCCCAATAGACTCTGACTGGGTGCTCGAAGTTGGTTAGGAATCTCGTGCCAGAAAAAAAATTATGCTACCCTACTAAATTCGATATTTTGGACTCAACTATACCACTGAAATTTCTATCTGGGGTCATTTTGATAAAAAGTGGGTCCCACACCCCAAGCGCTATTTTAACCAAATTCCACCTAATAGCCTAAAAGGAGTCCAAAAGCCTCGAGACCCGAAAGAAGGGTCCTCTTAGCATAAAATCAATATTTCAGAGTAGATGGAACTATTAGAAATGGCATCCGAGGACATTTACCTGAGGTTTAGGCCGGAGACCCATTTCTTAACTTTAAAAGCACCAAAGTAGGGAAATGGTTCTAAAAACCAAATGAACTGCCTGGTGACTGAACTGGCAGTCCCAACAAGTTATAAATGACCTGGGGCAGCTCTGGGATAACTCTAAATGAGCTAAAAGAATGAAAACATAGGAAATGACCTGGAAGGTCATTACAACATCCACTATTAAAAGGACTTTCGTTCGCAAAAGTAAAGGATCAAGATGTACCTGAAGGTTCGAACAGGTGGGGATACTGGCCTGCATATCAAGTTCGATCTCCTAGGTAGCCTCTTTGACTAAATGGTTTTTCCACTGAACCTTAACTATAGGAATATCTCTAGAGCGCAACCGCCTGACATCTCTGGCCAAATTAGACACAGGCTACTCTGTAAAAGTCAACCTCTCATCCAATTGCATCGAGTCTCAACGAAGCACGTGACACTCATTCAAAATATAGCACCACAGCATAGACACATGGAAAACTGGATGGATGGCTCAAAGGATAGAGGCAAAGCTAACTCATAGGCTACCTCCCCAATTGTCCGTATGATCTCAAATGGTCCAATATACCTGGGATTGAGCTTGACCCTCCTCCCGAATCTCATCATTCCTTTCATGGGTGATACTCATAGGAAGACCCAGTCACCAACTCTGAACTGCAAGGCACAAAGTCTACGGTCAACACAACTCTTTTGTCTTCTCTGAGATGCTCGTAGCCTATCCTGGATCACCCAAACTCGATCCAATGACTCACAAACAAATTCGTCCCACGGGGCCTAATGTCAGAAGTATCAAACCAACCCACTGGACATCGACAACGCCTACCATACAATGCCTCAAATGGTGCTATCTTAATACTTGAATGGTAGCTGCTATTATATGCAATCTATGACAAAACTAAAAACTAATTCCACTGACCTCCAAACTCTAACACACAAGCATAAAGCATATCCTCCAAAACCTGAATAGTCCACTCCGAATACCTGTCAGTCTGGGGATGAAAAGCAGTGCTAAGATCAACCTGGGTACCCAACTCCTCCTAAATTTCCTCCAGAAGCTAGAAGTGAACTAAGAGCCTCGATCTAAAATAATAGACATGGGTACCCCATGAAGGTGAACCACCTCTTAAATATAGATACAGGCTTACCTCTGGGCACTGAAGGAAGTCTGAATAGGGATGAAATAGGCAAACTTGGTCAATCGATCCATGATGACCCAAATGCTATAGGAACCACGTGAAGTGTGAGGCAATCCACCTATGAAATACATAGTAACCCGCTCTTATTTCCACTCATGAATAGGTAGTATCTGAAGCAATCCTCTAGGTCTCTAATGCTCGTCCTTTACCTACTGACAATATAGACACCTAGCCAAAAACTCTGTTATATCTCTCTATATCCAACTCCACCAGTAATGCTGCCTCAAATCCCTATACATCTTAGTTGTCTCGGGGTGAATAGAATATCTGGAGCTATGAGCCTCACAAAGTATCAACTGAATCAGATCTCTAACCCTTGGAACACAAATCCAGCCATCAACCTTTAAAATCTATGGTAGCTCTCCTTGACTTACCCCTCAACACCTTCCCTAGAATTTTATAAAGCCTGCTATCCTCTAACTGACGACTCTGAATCTACTCCAACAAGGTAGATCTAGTCTCAACACTAGCAAAAATCCTCCTGGGGTTGGATATATCAATACAAACCATCATGTTGGCTAAGGACTATATATCCAAAGCCAACGACCACTGGAAAACTAAAATGAAGGCCAAGCTACCCATACTCACTGCCTTCTAGCTCAAGGCATCCACTACAACATTCGCCTTGCCCGGATGGTATAAAATAGAGATAGCATAGTTTTTCAGTAACTCAATCCATCTATGCTACCTCAAATTAAGTTCCATCTGGGTCATAATGTACTGAAGACTATGTAGGTCAGTGAAGATCTCGCATTGAACACCATACAAGTAATGCCTTCAAATCCTCAGTGCAAAAACTACCACAATAAACTCCAAATCATGAATGGGGTATTTGTACCCATGCAACTTCACCTACCTCGATGCATATGTAATAACACGGCTCCGCTGCATTACAACACACCCCAAACCAACACCAGAAGCATCACAATAGATAGTGAACCCCTCACCCTCAACTAGAAGAGTCAAGATAAGAGCTGTAGTGAAAAGGTCCTTGAGCTTAAGAAAGCTTGCCGCATAACTCACAAACCATTAAAATGGAATCTCTTTCCTTGTCAACTTATTTATAGGGGTTGCATTAGTAGCACATCTCTCGATAAATCACCTATAGTAGCTTGCTAACCCAATGAAACTGCGAACCTCAGTAGGAGTCGTAAACATAGCCTAATAACGAATAGCCCAATCTTCACTAGGTCTACCATAATACCATCATTGGAAACCACTTTCCCCAAGAATGATACAAACTTAAGCCAGAACTCGCATTTTGATAATTTAGCATGAAACCTATGATCTCTCAAAGTGTGGAGCACAGTCCTTAAATGCTTCTTGTGCTCCTCTCTACTCCTAGAATATACTAAGATGTCATCAATGAAAACGATCACGAAAGAGTCCAAATAAGGTCTGAAAATAGGGTTAATCAAATCCATAAATGTTGTTGGGGCATTGGTCAACCCAAAAGACATCACCAAGAACTCATAATGGCCAAAACAAATCCTGAAGGTTGTCTTAGGGATGTCCTCAACCTTGATCCTCAACTGATTGTAACCAGACCTCCAATCAATCTTAGAAAACACTGTTGCACATTGAAGCTGGTCAAATAAGCCATCGATACAAGGCATAGGATACTTATTCTTCATTGTCACCTTATTCAGCTACCTGTATTTGATACACATACACATAAAACCATTTTTTTTTACAAATAGAACTAGAGAACCCCAAGGCGATACACTCGGTCTGATGAAAACCTTACCTAGAAGATCCTAAAGCTGCAAATTTAGCTTATTTAGCTTAGCAGAAGCCATATGATAAGGAGCCATAGAAATAGGTCAGGTGCCCAGCTCGAGGTCAATAGAAAACCTTATATCAAGCTCAAGACGAAGGCTAGTAGGTTGGTAGGAAAAATATTAGGAAAATCATGAACAACTGGAGAGGAGTAAAGCAAAGGACTCACAACACTAACACCCCAACATAAGAAAGGAATGACTCACAACCCCTGGAAACCAATCTCTTAGCCCAAATATAAGAAATAATCCCCATCGGTGTATGGCTAAAAGAACCCTGTCACACAACCGGGGGTATGCCAGGCATGGATAAGGTAATGGTCTTGGCAAAGCAGTCCAAGACAGATTGATAGGGAATAACCTGTCCATGCCTATAATCATATCAAAATACACCATATCTAACACAATAAAATCAACCCAAGTATCAAACTCTCGACCAGTCACCAAGTATGATCTATATACCTGATCCACTACTAAGGAATTACCCACGGGGGTAGCTATATTTAATGACATAGCTAAAGACTCTGAAGAAAAATCCAACTGCGATACATAATAATAAGAAACATAGAATAATGTGGAACTGTGATCAAACAAAGTAGAAGATGGATGATGGTATACTAAAATAAAACCTGTAATAACAACATCCGAAGCCTCAACCTCTAGCCTACCAAGTACAATATACAAATGGCCTTGTCCACTACTAGACTGGGTGCCTACCCGACCACCTGTCCTACCTGCCTGAAGACTACCACTGGAACCCTGAGGACCACCTTTGCAACCATGACCACCACCCTCTAACTGGCAGTGGAACTAATCTGATCATTTGAGCACTCTGAACTGCAAACTCAATTACCCCACGGCAGGGGTACTCTCTAGAGAAATGGCCAACAACACTACACTCAAACAAGCTCCTGGCACCTTGCTATGTCTAGAAGGTCCAGCTGTCCCAGAATGGACTCCTCATCCTGATGACCCTAACTGGATGCCCCTCACTGGCTTAATACTGTTCTGACCACCAATACTACTATAGCTAGGCTGACCCCCATCTAAAATCTGAAGACTGCCTGAACAAGCCTATTAGGCTGACCCTGGTACTGGTAAGACTGGTGCTGGGGGTAACTAACCTAAAATCCCCATCCTCTGAACTGTGAGTCGTTGTGGATTCTACTGTAACTACCCTAATAACAGGGCCTCTTATTGCTGACCCCTTGGGCCTTGCGATCCATCTACTTAATAGTATAAATATGGTTAGCAATCTCAATAAATGATTTCCCTAATGTCACCAAACTCTAAGTAGCCTTGCGAAGGGGTAGTCTCAACCCTCTACCAAAACTCGTACTCTGTAGGCAAAATCATAGTAGTATGCTGGGATAGCTCGTGAAACCTCGCCTCATACTCGACTATAGTCATAGAACCCTTTCTCAACATAAAAAACTCATCCATGAGGCACTCGCTCATGCTGCGAGGTATGAACTTCCCAAAGAAAGCGTTAGAGAACTGAGTCCAAGCCACAGTTGGAGACCCAACTGGCCTGGAATCAAGATAACCTCTCCACCACTATTTCGCTGCCCTGTCAAGCTGGTAAGTAGTATAATCTACTCTGTGAGACTCGACTAATCCTAAATTATTCAACCTCTCCTAACAACTGGTCAGAAACTTAAAAGCATCCTTTAATGGGGCCCCGATAAACTTGGGTGGAGTCAATCTCAAAAATTGTTCAAACATTTTCAACTCATCTATAGTCATAACTGGATGGGATACTACCGGCAGTAGAACTACCAATGCTGGCAGAACCTCTACTTTGGGAGCCACAACTATAAGTTATCCCCTAAACCATTACCATATTGCACTACATTCTGAGACTCGTCTGTCAGTGGACCACCAACTAACCCCAATAACTGAACCGAAGCATCTCTGAGCACTGCAAAGATATAAACCAGGGTAGGGACTGAGCTATCCCTAGCCCATTTGCTGCTGTGGTAGTGGTAGCTATGGTAATATCTCTGGATTAGGAGCAACAATATGATTTGGCGATGGCTCCCTAGCCCGATCTTGAACTCTAGGTCAACCTATGCCTCGTACTAGCCCTCTAGCAGCAGGCTTGAGGTTCTGATCCCTGGCTGTTGTGGCTCGCTTCCTGACCATCTGCAAAAGAGTGAAATAAAATTAGATTTTTGAAACCAACACAGACACAACACACGAAAGTGAACCAAAAATATGAAATTTTCCTAAAAATGTCATGTAGCCTCCCTAAGATAGGATACATACGTCTTTGTACCAATACGCAGAACTTTACTAAACATTGGCTCTTGAACCAATATTACCGGTGAACCTAGGCTCTGATACGAAGATGTCATGACCTAATTTATCAGGTCATGATGGCACCTACTTTAACCCACCAGTAGGTAAGCCAAGCCATAACCCAAAATTATAAGTAATGGGCTAACAGAAGGAAAGTAATAAAAAACAAAAATGAAACAAAATACAACCATAATAAAAGTGGAAGAAAAGATATATATATATATAACATGCTATACACGAGAGGGAGAAGATAAAATGAACAAAAAGAATCCCTCTCAAGACCTGGTAAGGTCGGTACTAGAGCCACTACGCTTAAAAATAAGAGTACTAGACAGTATCCAAAATATATATATATACAGTAGCCTTGAAATACAAAAGACTGTAACTGAAATAGATGGAGGAGGATTAGCCTTGGACTCTATAAATCTCACCCCATCTCTAGATCAGTAGCTGGGCCTGAGAATATCGTCAACGCCGGTGGCTCATACTCAAATCTGCATCAAGAAAAAGATGCAAAAGTGCAGTATGAGTACCAAAGAAATGGGTACTTAGTAGACATCATCGGCGGAATGTTCTCAAATATAGTAAAAGCAGAAATATAATATGAGTGTGTAAGCTAAGTCAACAGTAACAAGGGTAAAATATAAGCTTTTACTGTACTAAAAAAGTCTAGTAAGGGGAATAAATAACTCAAAAGTAAGAGAAATGAGCTAACTATAACCTAAATGGGCCCTTATAAGCCCAGAAGGCACACAAAGGAAGACAATTAACACTACCGAGCCCCCATAAGTAGCGGGTGCAAACAAAAGAAAACTAAGACAGAAAATATAAATATCCAATAGCTGAACCGATCTGAAGTAACTTTTGTATCCCTAATCCATGATAAAAATCCATATATGTACCGTGCTTGAATCAGCACTGATTGGCAATAACGAGAGGCCAGAGGCAAGGTTCAAACCAAAAATAGTAGGTAATAACGAGAGGCAATATGAATCACGTATAACAGAACTCAGTACCACTACCAATACTCTTAGTAACAACCATGAAAAACTCATGAACATCCATATCGTATCATAAATCCATGCCAGACTCAAATTGGAACTCATAGTAACCATACCATAACCAGAAAAAACTGATCCTATAAGTAGCCAATCTCAACCGTAAAACTGATGCCAAAACCATACCGGAGCTTGTACATAGGAACCATAACCACAACCATAACCAATTCCAGTATCGTACTAGGACTCACAATAGAATTAGAAATAAAGCATATGCTAGACTTGAAGCAGAACTGAAATGCATTTATATAGTAATAAGCATATCTAGATAACGGGAAGAAAATCAAGGTTTCCAATCCTATATCCAGATTATAAGGTCATAAATACCTTTCTTAGGTGGATAATTTTACTAAGGCAAGGCGAGTCCCGAATACTAGGTCAAGAAATGTGCAGTCCAGGTTTGTTACTACTCTACATGGGAAAAAAGGGGATAACTTAGGCCAGAAACCAAGTCTAAGTCAAACCCAACCTAAGGTAATAGCCTAACTAGTAGTCAAGATTCTAACTAAGCCTGAAGATTCTTCATGCAAAAATACATTATCTACAAAGGGCAGTGGGGCTCGCTACAGGGTCCCAATAACCAAACCTAAACCAGAGCCTACTCGAGTCTAGTCTAAAGCTTCCCCATCCTATACCATCGCACTATAAGAACTAATTCTAGTCCTAAGGATGATAGCACACTATACTAGGGTAGAACGAGCCCAAAATCTACCAAAATGGGGCACTAACCGGCTAAATAAAGTGAAAAAGGTACTAAGACAGCACTAGCTTCAGCTGCCTACCCAAAACTAGCACACTACCAATACCATAAGTAAGCTCATATTAAAAGTAGGGTAATCCTAGCCTACCTGGACACCGTCGAATGCTTGCCAAATCCTATAAACTGAAGTTTTACCCTTCCAAGAGGCCTCCGAGAGCTACCAAACTATCAAAACAACGATCTATGCATCAAGATGATAAAAATGATACCCATATTACATAGAGATGCACTAATTCAGAAATCAAACTAAAAATCCCACGTGAGCCCTGCTTATAAAATTGAAAAATTGAAACCATCACAACATCCACGTAGCTGAAGGATCAAAAGCCATAAGAATTCTAGCTAAATTCGAGCTCCACAGACCATAATAAGTCCCAACAATAATCTGGTGAAAAAAGGCCTTTAATTATCAAAATTATGCAGAGATTGATTGAGTTACTTACAAGTTAAAGATGCTACACTCTTAACACCACAATCCCGAGCTAAATACTAACCTTACAAACTCAATACCTCACCGATTTAGAGCTTGGAATATCAAAAATGGTGAATGTACTTAGGTAAAAGTGTTGTAGAAGAGGAGAAATGGTATATATATATATATATATATATATATAACACCAGCGATGGCCGCTTTAGCGACTAAATGACCGCTAAAGTGGTCAACGCTTAAGTAACCCTATCCTAGCTGGCCCAGCTCCCCTTAAGTTCTCAGGGCTGCTTAAGCGGCTATCTCTAAATCTCCCAGGAGGCCGCTAAAGCTATTAAGAAAATCTGGTCTAGCTCCGCTTAATCGGTCCCCTGGCCTTTTAAGCGGCTGCACCAGATACTTGGCACCATCCAAGTTCAACTAGGCCCAAAAGACTCCGACCGGGTGCTCAGGATTGGTTTGGTATCCTGTACTAGCAAACGAACTATGCTACCTTACCAAATTTGACATTCCAAACTCAACGACATCATCAAAATTTCCATCTGGTAATTTTTGATAAAAGTGGGTCCTACACCCCCAAGGGCCATTTTAACCAAATTCCACCCAATAGCCCAAAAGAAGTTCAAAAGCCTCGAGACCCAGACCAAGGGTCCCTCTAGCCTAAAATCAACATTCCAAAGATGATGGAACTTTCAAAAATATATCCAAGACCATTTACCTGAGGTTAGTCCCGAGAACTATTTCTTAACTTCAAAAGCTCTAAAATAGAAAAATGGTTCTAAAAACCAGACGAACTGCTCGGTAACCAAATTGTAAGTCCCAGCAAGTCATAAATGACCTGGGGCAGCTGTGGGAAAGATTTAAATGTAGTAAAAGCATGAAAATGTAGGAAATGACTTGGAGGGTCATTACAACACAATTATAAGTACTCCATATATCTGGGTGAAACTAAGATGTATAGAAACTTAAGACATGACTATTGGTGGCACAAAGTGAAGTGAGATATTGCAAATTTTTTGATTAAGTGTCAAAACTATCAACATGTTAAGTATAAGCGTCAGAAGCCTAGTGGCAATTTTAAGAGGATTCCCATTCCATAGTGTGGGAAAGAATAACCATGGATTTTGTTGTGGGTCTTCCTAAGAACTTAAAGAAATGTTAGTCTATTTCAGTAATCATCGATCAATTTATGAAGTATGCATACTTTATTACAGTAAGGGTGGGCTATAATGCATCAAAGTTGGCATAGATTTATGTGAAAGAGATTGTGAGACTTTATGGGGTGCCTATTTTCATAGTGTCGCATCAAGGTACACTATTTATCTCTAACTTTTGGGAGAAGTTCAAAATGGAATTGGGTACTAGGTTGGACCTAAGTTCAGAATTCCATCTGCAGACTGACGGGTAATCAAAATGGATAATCCAGGTACTTGAGGATTTGGTCCGAGCTTGTGTAATGGACTTTAGTGGTTAGTAGGACCAATATCTTTCTTTGTGTGAATTTTAGTACAATAATAGTTATCACTCCAGCATTGAAATAGCTCCTTTTAAAGCTTTGTATGGGAGGAGATGTAGATCACCAATTGGGTGGTTTGATGCCTTTGAAGTGAGACCTTAGGGCAATGATATATTAAAAGAGTTTATGGAAAAAATTATCTTCTAGGAGAAATTGGTAGCGGCTCAGAGTCGATAGAAAGAGTATGTAGAAAATAATGTAAGGGATGTGTAATTTGAGGATGGTGAGAATGTGTTACTGGAAGTGTCACCCATAAAAGGTGTAACACATTTTGAAAAGAAGGGGAAGTTGAATCAAGGGTACATCGGACCCTTTAAGGTTTTAAATGGAGTAAGTTCAGTGGCCTATAGGTTGGCTCTACCTCCTACCTTATCAGGAGTTCATCTAGTATTCCATGTGTTAATGCTCAAAATGTACCACGGAGATAGAGATTACTTCATTCATTGGGATTCAGAATTATTTAACAAGGAGCTCTCTTATGAAGAAGATCCAATTGCTATCATAGATAGAGATGTGAGAAAGTTGAGGACTAAAGTCATTTTGTCTATGAAGGTCCATTGGAGAAACCATTCGATTGGGGAAGCTATATGGGAACGAAAGTGGATATGTGCAAGCGCTATCCACACTTATTTCTTGATTCAGGTCATTTTTTTATTCTTTTTTTCTTTATTTGGGCTAGTTACCATTTGGGGACGAACAACGAATAAATTGGTATCTAATATAATGACCCAAATTGTCAGTATGCTAAAATAAGGAGTAAATCCTCAGTCTAATACTTCTTTAGACCAAAAATAGGGAAATTTAGGGCTAGCTTACTTTTAGGCATATTTTAAGTGTGTGATGGTCTAGGGGAATCTGGTAATTATTAGTGTGTTAATTGGTTATTTTGAATAGATTTTGTGTTAGAGGATAAGTTAAAGAAGTCGTAGAAACTTTCAATATGTAGAACGGGTTGGTAGAACTCTAGTTATAGCGATTATCGCAAAATGGTCAGTTCATATTATTGAAAATCAGGAAGTGTGTTGTGACATAGCCAAAGATGGGAACGGATCTGAAGCTATTGGTTTGGTTTTTCTACAGAGATAGAAGTGTGGCTGTTGTAGCGTCGCTGAAGTGAGAGACCTTTTTGGCCTAGATATCTCGGCACTGCTGCAGAGACAAAAGTATCGCTGCAGTGGAAAAACAACAGAATTTCAGTTTAAAATTTAAAACTTTTTTTTTCATTTCCATTTTTCTAAAACTCATTCAAGGGCTTGTCTAGGGCTATTTTTCACCAATTTAGGGGTTTTTTATCTTTGAGGTAAGGTTCCTTTACTCTTCAAATTTGAAATTACTCCTTTCGATTCTTATAATTGTAAGAATTATAACCTTGGTTGAAATTGGAAGTTAGCCCTAAGTTCATGAACTAGTGAAATAGGTGGGGAATGTATTAAATTTGATTGTTATTGATCCTAGGGTGTTATAAAACACTTCTCGTGATAGAAATCATTCTTGTAAGTTAAAATATAGGGAATTCAAAGTGGTTAAAAGGTAGGGAAATCCTAGAATGATGAACTAGGCCAAGTTCATAGGTTGAATTTTATGAATATGAGTTTATAGTGCATAAAAGGGTAAATTTTTATGTTGAAACTTTTTTATTGTTGTTTATAGATCAAGAAAGGGCAGAAACTGAAAAAAGGGAAATATTGTGGTTTAATAGTGGTTTCGAGCAAGGAATCGAGGTTCGCTATGGTTTAATAGTAGCATAGACTTGCTAGCCTCTGTGATTATACGTGAGTTAAATGTATATGTTTATATTTCGGGCATTACTTGTGACTATTTACTATATCATACATTTGAGCATTGGTTTTGAGATAATATTGAGATGTTGTTGGATTGGGTGTTATGTCGACACTGTTATATGGATTGGGTGTCATACCGACAGTGTTATTGGATCGAGTACCACGCCGATACTAGTACATGGAGTGAGCTCATCCCCTGCAGGTCATAGCTGAGAGTCCTTGATGAGATGATGTGTTGCGACTGTACATTTTCTTATCAACTAATTGTGAGTTGTGTCTTGATTGCTTCTTATCTGCATTTCACTTACTTATTTGTATGGTGTTGAGTTGAGTTGGATGATGATGCCTACCAGTACTTAATTATTGTACTGATTTTACCTATACTCTTCTTTTTGTTGAGTGCAGAGCGTGTTCTGGCATTTGATACGAGACCTCGGCTTTAGTTTGTGACTCCATCAATGATTTAAGTGTGAGCACCATGTATGGGAAGCCATTGGATCATTTTTGTTTTGTTAATGTCCTTTTTTTTGGGACAGCGACAACCATTTTCATTTCGTATTCTAGATAATATTTTAAACTTTGTTTTGGATATCTTTAGATTCCTTGTACGGTGACTTTCGGGTCCCAGGGATGTAATAGATTTGAGATATTCTTCCACATTAAAAGTTAGCTGTTGTTGATGATTATTTAAGATAAAATGTGTTATTTATAATGTGTTGGTAAATTAAGGGTGTTGAACTTAGAAAGAAAGTTAATGAGAGTTCCTTGTAAATTGGTTAAGGGTTGGGTTAGATAGTTCTCTAACTGTATAGTTAGGGTTGGTGCCACTCATGACCGATTGGGTTGTGATAGAGGGCCAAAGTGGTCAAAACACAGTAAACCCTAAAAAAATCACTATAAGGGTTGTTGCATTGTCTACTACTAAACACACGTTTGTCCTCAAACGTAAAGAGATGGAATGTACCAAAACTGTTAAGTAGCTAAAATTACCATAGTAGAATTCATATGAACACTTCCATGCAAAGTCACAGTTGTAGAACCACCAGTTCACTTTAGTAACCAAATTCCTTCACATTTTAACTCTTTAAGGCTACAAATCTAGTATATGAACATAAATTTCTCAATGTATCCAATTTTATTTATTTCTGAACTGTCTCTATACCCAATAACTGAAATGACAACAATAGATGTTCTGGACATACCCGATTTACCTGAATGTATCATCAACACCACAACTCACTAATTGTACCCCAACACTAATGTCTTCACTATACCAACAAAATACGAAAGAACCCATGGAACCACATTGTCACTCCCCACAATACTAAATCATACCTCCTTCTATTTCAAAAGAACTTTACACTATTTTCAAGACCACTTTACATATTTTCTGATTGAATCATATTTACCCAAGGTTGATACCATAAATGTCAAATCAGATAGTACTGTCTCCTCTAGCTGAAAAACTATGTCAGAAATCGATATCAAACCCACCCAATTTCTCAAATGTCATACCTCGATCACCATTAAAATAGTCATATCCTCATGCTCAACCTTTGGAGAAAGCTGCAAATCACTACGAAACTTACCATACCCCAACAGGTACCTTTTATACACTACCAAACTCTTATGCAACCCATTCATGATAGCCGATGTAGTCCTTCAGCAACAAAATAATAGAAATCAACCTGAAGTCCTTAATAACTTAGTAACTCTAAAGTTCCTTTTTGATAACATGCACACAAACAACCCATCACAATCATAAGCAATTCAACCTAGAGTAGAAGTGTAAGATTACCACATATCACTAATAGTCACCCAAATCAAAATCAAATCTGAGGAAAGTCATCAATAATCTCCTCATAATTCATTATTGAACCATGATGTAAGGAATTCACATTTTCAACTCATACGTATAAAACAATTCTGAATACCTCAAAATTTGTATATACAAGTTCCTTATCCTTTTCCTTAACTTACCCCGCATTTTGTATTCTTTGACATAAGAGCTATTGAATAATACCTCATACTCCAAGTCCAAACTCTTGAGTAGAATAATTCACTATTCCCTTTAACTTCCAAAGTAGTAAATTCTACAACCCATGTTCTTTTCCATGCACAAGTCCTTCAAAATCCTCTAGCGCTGACACACGTAATCTTTCTTATCCTTTTAATCCATACTATAACATAATCCACTACCACAATGTTACCTTACCATGAAAACCTAAAATTTTAACCTCAAACCATGTACACAACTTTCTATACCTACCCATAACAACCCATTCAAAACATGAAGTAGTACCATCATAATTTAAACCAGAATCAATTAACCACGTTGCTCTGAACGCAAGTCCCGATCCTTAAAGATGAACCCATAACCTTCCAAATCAAAAGAAAATACCATTATAAGTTGAATTCTTTCAAGTTTATGGGGGAGTATTTCATAACACCATGAGTCTTCCATGCAAGCAAAGTTAATCACCAATGTAGTAAAAAATCACAAGGCCGGAACACCTAAAATTCTTCTTCTATCTAACTAGAATCCTTTAATTACAATCTTTTTGAGTTGGTCGTACCTAAAGTCTAATCCATCACAAGGTCTTCTTGCCTAATTGATTAGTATCCCTAATCATACCACATGGTCGATCTCATAGTCAATGCTCTAACCCAAACCACACATGAATCGGGTTGACCAAGCAAGACTAATAACCTGTGCACATACACTTTTGCTAACACTTATAGGTAAATACACATAAGTATACTAGTTGTAAGAGTCCTTCATTCACAAATCGCCAACCCAATAATTGAATTACTTTCTCGATCCTAACTAATATCACGACCTTTAAGTAAACGTCTGAAATACATCCCACAACCTAAACATACAAATGCCTACCATCGATCCACCACTATCTCACAACATAGTCATTGAGAAGATCATTGTCACAACCAAAACAAACATGAGTGGTACCCAACCTAACTCTAATGAGGGAGAACCAATCAACCCAACTCTTAACCCAACAATTTATCCTTACAGTTAATCATTTACTAACCCAAACACAAATTATTAGCTTAAACTTGTCAAGCAATATAATTCAATCTTGTATCTCTATTAATTCTGACATAATTAAGAAAATACAGAAGTATCTCAAACTATTACAACCCTCAGGACCCGAAAGTCATCGTATGAGAAATATTAGATCAAAACAAAGTCTGCAACATAATCCATAACTAAAATCCATAGGAAGTCATTGTCCAGAAACAAAGAACATGAACTAGAAGAAGATCGGCCGGACATGGTGCTTACCCTTGAATCGAAACTAAAATAATGAACTAGAGTCGAGGTGTTATCTCAAATGTTGGAACACACTTTGCACTTAACAAAAAGAAGAGCACAGGTAGTATCAGTACAAAAACTATGTACTAGTAGGCATCATCAGTCGACTTAACTCAACACCCTATAAATATATAAGTTAAATAAAAGTAAGACCCAATCAAGACACAACTTATAATTAACATAACATTTAAACTCATGCCCATAAACACCTAAAATTACAACACCAACAACTATTCTCTTTATATCAATCATTTCAATTTATTCGTATCAATCACTTACACTTAAGCAATTCACCCAACAAAAGTCAATGAACAATCACATGTGCAATGCATATAATAAATACATTCATAAATAAGGTACATATATATTAGGGTGGAAAGGGAACCTTCGTTATAACCTACAGGGGATGAGCTCAGTCCATGTACCATACCGACATATTACTCGATCCTAATATCAATCTATGCCAGTATGACACCCAATCCCAATATCATCAAAGATAGGTAAAACCTCAACAACATGCTCAATGTACGATTACTTTCAATATTCTAGTTCATACTGTAATCATGAACACATTAACTTTCAAGTTAATCATTTCAAGTTAGCTTTAACATTATCTCAACCAATAATTACAAGCATGCCAGAAGGCTAATCATAATCATTCAACTCAAATACAAGAAAAGATTCAAATCAAATCTAGAACTATATTTAAATCATAACCTACCTCATATCCTCATCCAAAAGCACTACTTGTCCAAAGCCTTGCCTTTTCTTTCAAATTCTACTTGTTCTTAGTCTATAACAAAAAAAAATGATTCAGTACAACATCCCCCCTTTTAGGCATTATGAAACCAACCCCATCAATTTCAACACATGAGCTTAACATAGTTCAACATTCTATGGTTTTGTACCCTTCAATCTCTTCAAATTTTCCATATTTAATAATTACAATGAACAATTTTATGCTAGTAAGTAATATATAACAACATAGAGTCAATAACAATGATATTTAATTCATCCCAACCAATTTCCACTAGTTCATAAACCTTGGACTAAACCCCAATTTCAAACCATGATCATAATCCTTTCAATTCTAAGAATCTAAAGGAGCAATCACAAGTTTTGAATGATATAAAAACCTTACCTCAAAGATTGAAAACCCCTAAAAATGATGAAAATTGCCTTCTCTCAATCCTTAGACAAAAACTGAAATAAATAGAATAGAAATGCCACTTTTCTATTTTAACTGAGAATTTTACGAGTTCATCCCTATAGTGGCAGATTCATCATTGCAGCGACACACCTATTACTGTGATGACACTTAGGCAAATAAACCCATCACTACGGTGATACATCTGTCATTGTAGCGACATCACTCCTTCTGAAAACCTGTCACAATAGTGATGCTAAAATAGTAGCTCGAGAGTTGTTCCTATCCTTGTCAATTCAAAACACACTTCTTGAATTTCAAAATCAAGTACTAACCTTTTTATAAAAATTGCTATAATCAGAGTTCTACTAACTCATATTATGCACCAAAAATTCCTATGACTTCCTAAACTCTTCATTTAATCCATTATAAATTCAAATATACCAATCAAAACACCAATAACTACCAGATTTTCATAAATCACACAACACATAAAATTTACCCAAAGCTAGGCTAGCCTTAAATTTCACAAATTTGGGCAATGGAAAGGCTAAGTTGAGATTTTACTCTCTACTTCACTGTAACGATATTTTGGGCCGTTACATTAGATATTTATTAAAAACTCATTCATCCTCGAATGAAAACTAGTAACAAAAGGAAAAAAATAAGCAAAAATTACCTGACTCGATGAATAAATAAGGATAGCTCTTGCGTATATCTACCTCATCCTCCCACGTGGCCTCCTTAATATGTTGGTTCCTCTACTGGACTTTCACAAACGGAATCATCTTAATTTTCAACTTTCTCATAGCTCTATCTAGTATAACAATCAGTTTCTCTTCATAAGAGAGTTCATTATCAAACAACTTTGAATCTCAACGGATGATATAATACCTATCTCCATGATACTTCTTGACCATTCAGACGTGGAAGACTGGATGAACTTCTGACAAACTAGGAGGTAGAGCCAACCTATAAGCCAAAAACCCTACTTTCTTAAAGATTTCAAAAGGTTTGATGTACCTCAAACTTTATTTACCTTTGTTCCCAAATTGTATTACACCCTTTATAAGTTACACTTTAAGAAAAACCTTCTCACCCTCCTCAAAATGCATATCTCTCACTTCATTATCTCCATACTCCTTTTGTCTATTTTGAGCTACTACCAACTTTTCTAGGATGAATCTCACTTTCTCCAATGGCTCTTTCAAATCATCCGTTCTCCAAGGCTTCACCTCAAAGGAATCAAACCAACCAATTAGCGATCTATACTTTCTCTCATATAAGGCTTCAAAATAAGCCATTTTAATAATTGAGTGGTAGCTATTATTGTATGTGAATTCTGACAAAGGCAAGAATTGGTCCCAATGACCCCTAAAATCCATTACACAGGCTTGGAGCATGTCCTCTAGCACCTGAATCATACATTATAATTGTCCATCAGTTTGCAGATGAAAAGTTATACACAAGTACAACCTAGTGCTCAACTCTTCTTGAAACTTCTCCCAAAAACTAGAGGTAAATTGTGTACCTTTATCTGACACAATAGAGACAGTCAACCCATGAAGTCTAATAATCTCCTTTACATAAATCTTAGCCAACTTGGCCTTATTAAAATCCATTTATACTAGAATAAAATATGCAGACTTGGTCAATAGATCAATAATTACCCAAATGGAATCATATTTCCTTAAGGTCTTAGGAAGACCAACAACAAAACCCATACTTATTATCTCCCACTTTTGTTTCAAAATGGGCATCCTTTGAAATGTGCCACCATGTTTCTGATGTTCATACTTAACCTATTGATAATTTTGACACTTAGTCACAAAATCAATAATGTCCCGCTTCATTCGTCGCCACCAATAATATTGTCTTAACTTTCTATAAATCTTGGTCACACTTGGATGTATAGAGTACTTAGAACTGTGAGCCTCTACAAGGATAGTAGAAATCCAGTTGACCACATAGGGTACACACACACATCCACTTATTTTCAAAACACCTTCCTCACCAAGAATGGCCTCCTTGGTCTCACCTTGTAACATTTTAACCATAATTTTATTCAATTTCTCATCCTCAAATTGCCTTTCTTTAATCTGGTATAGGAAGGTGGATCTAGCCTAAACATTGGCTAAAAACCCCTCACTTGCTAGTCACCTGCAATCTCATAAAACTGTTAACTAGGTTTTGCACCTCCCTAGCCAATGAACGACTTGACACCTCCAACCATACAAAGCTTCCCATACTCACAGGCTTCTAACTCAAAGCAATCGTTTCCATATTAGCCTTCCCAGATGATAAAGAATCAAAATATCATAGTACTTGAGTAACTTCATCTACCTTTGCTGCCTCAAATTCAAATATTTCTAAGAAAAAACATATTGCAAGATGCGGTGATCTGTGAACACCTCACACATCTCCCCATAATGATAATGCCTCTAAATTTTAAGCGCGAACACCACAGCTTCCAACTCTTCATCATGGGTGGGATAGTTCTTCTCATGCACTTTCAGATATCTCGAGGCTTATGTAGTCGCATTCTTGTTCTACGTTAAAAAGGCACCCAAACCAAATCATGAAGAATCACAATACACAATAAAATCTTTACCTTCGATTGGCAAGGAAGGAATGGGAGTTGAAGTTAGCTACGTTTTGATATTTTGAAAGTTCTACCCATATTCATCATCCCATACAAATGGTACCTCCTTCTGAGTCAAATAGCTCATACGCAAAGTAAGGGATGTGAACCCTTTCATAAACCAACGATAATAGCTGGCCAACCCCATAAAACTATGAATCTCTTTCATATTGGTTAGTCTAGCTCAATTTCTAACAGCCTCAATCTTCTGTGGGTCTAGTATAACCCCTTCTTTAGATACCATGTGCCCCAAGAAAGACATTGAAGACAACAAAAACTCACACTTAGAATGCTTAGCATAAAGTTACTTCTCTTTAAGCAACCCTAACACAGTACGCAAGTGAACTTCATGCTCCTCATTACTCTTAGAGTAGACCAAGATATCATCAATGAAAAAATAACAAATGAATCCAAATAAGGTTTCAATACTGCATTCATCAAACCCATAAAAATGGTTGTGGTATAAGTCAAGCCAAAAGACATAACAAGGAGCTCGTAATGGCCATAACTTGTCTGGAAGACAGTCTTTGGGATGTCCTCTGCCTGAATCTTAAGTTAATGATAACCCGACCTTAAATAAATTTTGGAGAACACTACAACACCCTGCAACTGGTCGAAGAGGTCATCAATCCTGGGCAAAGGATACTTACTACGAATTGTCATGTTATTCAACTATTGGTAGTCTATACACATTTGTATACTACTATAATTATTATTAAATAGAAAGCACAGGGTCACCCTAAGGAGAAGTACTCAGATGAATAAAACCCTTCACCAACAATTCCTGCTACTGAGATTTCAATTCCCTCAACTCCATTAGAGCCATCTTATAAGGAGGAACAAAAATAGGGCGAGTTCCCAATTCTATGTCTATGCAAAAGTCAATGCCACAGTCAGATGGCATCCCAGAAATATCATTAGAAAACACCTCTAAAAATTCACATACTACCAAAACTGAAGCAATAAGAGGGACTACAGTACTATCATACAAAAGATGGTCTAGAAATGCTCGACACCCCTCTGAACTAACTTTTATGCATGAGTAGCAGAAATAAATCTCAAGGGAATAGGCTTGTAAACACCATCCCACTCTAACCTTTCCTTCTCGAGCATAGTTATAGTGGCAGTCTTAGCATAACAATCAAGTACTGCATGGTAAGGAGATAACCAACTTATTCTTAAAATAATATCAAAATTACCCATGTCTAAACTCATTATGTCTGTCAATGTTTTATATCCCATAAACACTATAGGGCAAGCCTGATAAACCAGATCAACACACACAAAACCCCCAACCAGAGCAGATACATACATGGGTGCATTGAGCATTTTACAAGTTAAATCCCATCCAAAAGAAAACTTCATAGACACATAACAAAAAGTAGACCTAGGATCAAATAACATAGAAGCCATATGATAGTAGACAAGAATGGTACCTGTGATCACAACATCAGAATTCTCAGCTTTAGGACTACCTGGAACTGCATGTAAATGACCCTTATCACCACCTCTACCATCCTATGCTCCAACCTGACCATTTATCCTCCGCTATGGTTAGCTTGATAACCAACTCTACTACCACTGCATCTATTTTGTAGATGGCCTCTACCATTTCCTCTCTCACCACAAACCGCTGGAACTAAAGCTCTAAAATCTAGCTACTGAATTAACTGACAAGAAAAAATAAGGTTAGGATTATACCTTTGAATATGACCCACTCCTCCATATTTGTAATATCTATGGTATAGAGTAGGCCGCTGAACAGAAAACCTAAAGGTGCATAACTGTCTATCCCAATGGGATGATAACTGACCCCTAACGGGACCCCAATAGGCACAAGCTTAGCTGAATGAATCTGTCAAGTAGAGCGACCCTGGAAACTACAACCTCACAAATAAGAACCACTTAAATAGCTTAATTTTCTAGGCTCTTTTCTCCTCTGCTCTAATACTGCCTTGTTGTTTCACCCCTTCAACTTTATTCACAAACTCTACCACCTTCTGAAAAGTCTTCCCAAAAAAAACGACTTGAAGTGTAGCCACTTGAACACCCGTGTTCAAATCCTTCACAAAATATTAGATTCTTTCCTCTTCTGTAGTTATCAACTGCAAAGCATACCAAGACAAAACATGAAATTTTGCCTTATAGGCTACCATAGACATATCACACTGTTCAAGCCACAGAAACTCATCCTTTTTCCTATCCAGCAAGATACGAGGCACATACTTCCCAAGAAACACATTTTAAAACATAGACCAAGTTATTGGAGGTAAAGCAGTCCTACACTCAACAAAAGGATCTCCGTTATTGTTTAGCCTCTCCCTATAACTTAAAAGTCATAAATTCCACTACTTATCTCCACTATTAAAAGTTTTTTCCTAAAGTCCTGTAGCCTCTTAAAGAAAAGTACAGGCATCTCTATATCATTCGACAAGACTCAACTAGACCTGTTCCTATACAATCAGATCGACAAACCCAATGCTCAGATACCATCTTTGTCATGACCCAAACAATCATTAGTGGTACCCAACCTAACTCTATAGTGCGAGAACTAATCAATCGAACCCTTAACCAAATAATTTATCCTTACACTTAATCATTTACTAACCCAAACACAAATTACTAGCTTAAAACTGTCAAGTAACACAATTCAATCTAGCATCTCTATTAATTCATACATAATCAAGAAAATGCAAAAAATATATACAACTATTACAACCCTCGGGACCCAAAATCCACCTTACAAGAACTACTAAATCAAAACAAAGTCTGAAACATAATCCATAACTAGAATACATAGGAAGTCATTATCAAGAAACAAAGGACATGAACTAGAAAAAGATCCAATGGTTTCCCGTACCTTATGCTCACCCTTGAATTAAAGTTGAAATCATTAGGTAGAGCCGAGGTCTCATCTCAAATATTGGAATCTACTCTGCACTCAACAAAAAGAAGAGCACATGTAGTATCAGTAAAACAACTATGTAATGGTAGGCATCCTCGTCTAACTTAACTCAACACCATACAAATAGATAAGTTAAACGAAAGTAAGAAGTGATCGAGACACACCTTATAATCAACTTAACAGTTAAACTCATGTTCATAAATACCACAACATATAACACCAATAACTATTCTATTTATATCAATTATTTACAAGTTATTCGTATCAATGACTTACACTAAGGTAATTCAGTCAACACTAGTCAATGAACAATCACATATACAATGAAAATAATGAATGCATGCATAAATAATGTACATACATACTAGGGTCGGCAAGGACTTTATTTTATGCCCTATAAGGGATGAGCTCAGTCCATGTACTGTACCGACGTGATACCCGATCCCAATATAAATATGTGCCGACGTGATACCCAATCCCAATGTCATCAAAGATATGTAAATTTCAACAAAATGCTCAATGTACAATAACAATAAGTATTTTAATTCATACTGCAATCATCAAAATCTTAACTTTCAAGTTAATCATTTCAACTTAACTTTAATAGTATCTCAACCAGTAATTACAAGCATGCCCAAAGCATACTCACAATCATTCAACTTAAATATAAGCATAGATTCAATCAAGTCTATAACTATATTTAAAATATAACCTACCTCGTATGCTCATCCAAAAGTGCTACTTGGACAAAGCCTTGCCTTTACTTTCAAATTCTTCTTGTTATTACTCTATAACAACAAAAAAGGATGATTCGATACAAAATACCCCACTTTTAGGCATTATAAACCCAACCCCATCAATTTCAATACATGAACTTAACATAGTTCATCATTCTAGGGGGAGAGGCGCACATTAAGTGAAATGTTCTAGCTGCGCACATTAAGTGAGTTCTACTAATGTTCAGTTCACAATGGCTTACAGGAGAAAACAACCCCTCTTGACGATAAGGACACCGCCCATGAGTACGAGTGATTCCTGAGTGGTTACACCTAAATCGGGAGTTCCCCAACAGCTTTCGCCAGTTAACTTAGCTCAATTTTTACCAAGAGAAGAAAACCCTAGAACATATTTGCAGCCACAGAGGATAGTGTATTCATCGATTAGTGCATTCATCGACTATTACACAGGCTCCAACTAAAATGATAGCACCATAGACAATACTAATGGAAGTGACTGAGGAACTAGCTACGGTGACTAGGAAACTCACCTTCTCAGCTGGTAGAGATACTTCAACTCCCTCTCTTGCAGATGTTATTTGAGGTAATAGATCACCCCAACAAGGTATACAACTTTATTTCTTTACCCTAGAGCTAAAAGATATTTCTTTACCCCAAAGCTAAAAGATGGAGTTAAAATTGTTAAGCTAAATCCAACTGAAGTTTATGCTAAATACAAAGTTTGGGAATCAACTTTAATAGGCTATATAGTAGGAGGTAATCCTAACGATTGAAAATAAATAGACTATAACTGCAAATGGACCTTATACATTTCATAATCGACCTATGGTATTGGTGGACTGTGAACCTGATTTTTAATTTTAGCAGGAGTCAATGTTTATCATTCCTCTATGGATCTAATTGCCTGGTTTGCCAGTACAGTATTGGACACAAAAGAATATAAGGTGAATTGGAAGCTATCGAGGAACCCCTGTAGACACTGATAAATTGAAAGCTCACTGTGATCGTATATCTTATGCCAGGATAATAGTTGAGATGGATATCACTCAACCTCTACCTGAAGAGATACATATTGAAAGACCACTTGGTGAGGTGTTAAAAAAACCAATCGACTATAAATGGCGGCCAAAATTTTTCCCTAATTGTTGCCACATTGGCCACTGCTCTGATGCTTGTCCCATCAAGGTTGATTCCTTTAAGGAACCTGCTAAAGTTGTAAACAAATCGAAGAAAAGGGAGAGGTTGGAGTAGCAATACATGAGAAACATTCCAAGACAAGCACCATTTAAACCACCAGTAGATAAAGGCAAGATCAAACTTGAAGAGCAAAAGAGAGAATAGCTGGATCCTATAATTTTGACCTGCTAAAGCAAGCAAGTGCAGGCCAAACCAATAGAGGGGAGATCCCTCTCAACATAGGGTACTAGGTTGTGAATGGTATGCAAGAGATCCCTCTCCCTGATGACCCCTCAAATGATAATCACATCTTAGAACATTGGAGTGCTAAATAAATACTATAAACAGAAGGAGATGAGCACCTTTCTGTTAAAATATAAAGTGGGTGTGATAGGGATTATGGAGACTAGAATAAAGAAGCATAATATGCAGAAAACCCAACAAAAGTTTAGGCAGGGCTAGGGCTTTTATACAAACTCTGATTGTGCTGAACATGGTAGATTGTGGTTATGTTGGAAACCTTGAAATGTGACAGTACTACCTTTGACAGCTACAACTTAGTTGATTCATTGTCAAATTGAGGATAATCTCTCTAACTTTAGATTCTTAGATTCCTTTGTGTATGGTTTTCACATAATTTAGATAAGTAAGCTTTATGGGAGCAGTTAAAAGCAATCCCTAACACTGACATGCAACCTTTGCTAATATTAGGAGATTTTAACTCTCTACTGACTACATTAAGATAAAATGAATGCTTTACCTATGACTTTGATGTAAATTCAAGACTTTCAGAAATGCATTGATTATTTAGGGTTGGGCCATCTTAATAGAAAAGGATGTGAGTATTCTTGGTGCAACAGAAGGGAAACAGCTGCCAGAATTTATAGTGCTATAAAATGGGTGCTTGGAAATCAAAATTGGTTTAGTCGTTATAGCCATATATCAGCTGACTACTTACCTCCCTAATATTCTGATCATTCACCTATCATGCTCACTATTAAAGATCTTACTACACCTATCAGAAGACCCTTTAGGTTGCTTACAGCCTTACTGCATTAGTCCTGCTTCAAAGATCTAGTACAAGAGACCTAGGAGAAAAGATTGGACGGATATGCTATGTATAAACGATGGAAGAGATTGCAAAACTTAGAAACAAAGTCAAGATCCCTTAATAAACAGTTCTCCTCTTTGAAATTCAAGCTTGATACATTGAGAGCAAATTTAAAACAGGTACAAGAGGACCTCAATGAAAACCACTTTAATAATGATCTGATTAGCTCTGACAAATTGTTATTAAGTCAAATTGAGAAGTGGAGTGTTATCCATGAGGGGTTCTTGAGACAGAAATCTTGAGCAACTTGGATAGTAGTTAGAGATTCAAACTCAAAGTACTTCTACACATCCAACTTAAAGTAAGATAGGCTAGAAATAGAATTTCCAGTATTTCTATTAAATAGGGCCAGATACTCACTACACCTAATGAAATTCAACATGAATTCATGGAGTTTTTCAATAAATTGCAAGGTACTGCTGCTGATACATTGAAGTATCTTAATACTAACATTGCTAGAAATGGTCCTTCCTCACTGTACATCAGCAGCAAGATCTAATGAAGGAGGTAACTAGAGAAAATATAGAAGCTATCTTGCATAACATGCCCAATGATAAAGCACTAGGTAAAGATGGGTTTCTAGCTGAATTTTTCAAAGAATATTTGAAATTCATAGGGGATGAGGTAGTTGGAGCTATGAGTCAGTTCTTTTATAATGGGAAACTACTCCAAGTTGTCAATACCACCACTGTTACATTAGTGCCAAAGATACCAAATCTAACGTATGTGAAAACTTCAGACCCATTGCATGTTGCACCAACCTCAATAAGCTCATAGCGAAGATCATTACCACTAAACTAAAATTGGTGATTGACTACTTAGTAAGGCCTTCTCAGTCTACTTTTATTAAAGGAAGGAACATCCTAGATAATGTGATCTTAGCTCATAAACTGATTAAAGGGTATACCAGGAAGAATGTCTCACCTAGATGCAGTCTTAAGGTTGATATAAGGAAGGCCTGTAACTCAGTTGAATAGCCCTTTTTGAGAATGTTATTACTGGAATTTCAGATCCTTACAAAGCTTGTATAACTGATTATGACATGTGTGATAATTGTGAAGTACTCACTGATACTAAATAGAAGGCTTACTATTAGTCTCCCATATAAAAAGGGGCTAAGGAAAGGGGATCCTTTATCCCCTTACCTATTTGTATTAGTTATGGAGTACCTTAATAGATCCCTAAAATAATTACAGAGGTTACCAACCTTTAATTTTCATCCAAGGTGTGAGCGGATGGGACTAGTGCATATATATGCTTTGTAGATTACCTCCTCATGTGTTGAAGAGCTGACAAGTAGTCTATCTAATTAATGCTGTAATGTTTTTGATCATTTTCTCAAGTCTATGGCTTAAAGGAAAATATGGATAAAAGTTGTCTATATGTAGCTGGCATTCAAAGTGTGCTAAAAGAGGAACTCTTGGCAAAATTTGATTTCTCTTTGGAAACCACACATTTTAAATACTTAGGTGTTCCCTTAGCTACTAGAAAACTCAACATTCAGCAGTGTATGCCTCTGGTAGATAAAATAGAAGAAAAGGTGAAGTGTTGGACTTCTAGATTTTTATCATATGGGGGTAGATTTCAACTTATCAAAAGTGTGCTATTTGAAAAGCAAACCTATTGGGCATAGGTGTTTCTACTTCCTAAGAAAGTGTTGACAATGGTGAAAAATCTATGCAGGGATTTTCTGAGGCATGGTGCTGATGCTCTTTCTCATAGAGCACCCATAGCATGGTCTACTTTATGTCAACCTAGAACTACTTGTGGCCTGAATAACATAGACTTATTCACTTAGAACAAAGCAACACTATGTAAGCTACTATGGGCGATTGCTTAAAATAAAGATGTGTTTTGGGAGTATTGGGTGCAATGGGTGCACAATTTCTATGTAAAGAAAAATAGGTGAAAAAACATGCCAGTACCAAAGAAGGCAAGCTGGGTGGTGAGAAAGTTATTTGATGCTAGACAGTGGTTGATGAAGGGAGGCAATACTGATATAATGGGCTTATTATAGAGTTGTTGGAGAGAGGAAAAGTTTAATATCAAACTTGCATACTCAAGCATGATCCCACAGCAAGCAACCATTAGATGGAAGGCACTATCATTACTTAAAGGCTTAATTCCCAGGCATAATTTCATCATGTGGATGGCATTACATCGAAGGTTGGCTACTGTTAATAGACTTAGCAAGTGGGGTATCCAAGTAGCTACTGGTTGTGTCTTGTGTGAAACTCCAAGTAGTGAAACACATGACCATCTTTTCTTCGCTTGCTCATATTCAGAGTATATCTGGAGCACTTTACTTTAATGGATAGGAATTCACAGAAGAATAGAATGTTGGAATGCTGAAGTAGAGTGGATAACAAAAAGAGTGGGACACAAAATACCCAAAAACTAGGTGCTGGGTTTTTTACTTATAGTTGTTATCTACTGCTTGTGGAGAGAAAGAACAATAGAAGATTTCAAGCTAGGAAATAGCCTGCCAACATAGTTGTGAGAGAGATTGTTCTACTAGTTCATCTATAAGGACTAAAGAACTGTAAATAGAATGCATATTTAGAGAGGCTAAACTAGTTTCCTATTTAAATAGCTACCCTGAGCCTGTTCAGGGAGATTAGCTGATAGTTTAGCACTAGTCTTTTTTTTTTGTTGATTGTTATCTAGAGGTAGATGTAGATGTACTAGCTGAGTCCAAAGCTAGTTGTACATATTGATTACTAGTTGAATAAACTTTCCTGTTTGACCAAAACCCTTTAATCTCTTCAAATTCTCCATATTTCATGATTGGAATAAACAATTCTATGCTAGAAAGTGATTTCTAACAACCTAGAGTCAATAACAATGGAATTTAAATCATTCCTAACCAATTCCCACTAGTTCATAAACCTAAGGCTAAACCCCAATTTCCAACCATGATCATAATCTTTTTAATTCTAAGAATCTAAGGGAGTAATTAGAAGTTTGAATGATAAAGAAACCTTACCTCAAATGTGGAACCCCCCCCCCCAAAAAAAAAATGGTGAAAATTGCCTTTTCTCAATTCTTAGACAAAAACTAAAATAAATGGGAATGGAAACTCCTTTCTTCTGTTTTAACTAGGAATTCTACGAGTTCATCGCTGTAGTGGCATATTCATCAGAGACAGATGTGTCGCTGCAACGATACTCAGGCTAAATGAACCCGTTTGTCGTGGCAATGTTTCTATCCCCAATGCAAAAATAGTAGCTCAGTAGTTATTACCAGCCCTGTGCATTTCACAACATACTTCTTAAATTTTGACATCATGTACTGACCTTTTTACGTAAATCATTATAACCAAAGTTTTACTAACCTATTTTACACACCAAAAGTTCCTATGACTTCCTAAACTTGTCATCTAACCCATTATCAACTTCAAATCCACCAATCAACACACCAATAACAACTAGATTTTCCTAGACCACTCAATATCCAAAATTCACCCAAAATTAAGCTAGCCTTGAATTTCACAAATTTCGCCTATAGAAATGCAAAGCTAAGATTTTACTCTCTAATACACTATAACGATATTTTGGGCTGGTACAATCATACCAAAATCACACTAAGATCCATAATATCGAGAAAAATCATATCTACTCCAGCTATATACTCTAACTGAGTCACACACCTGATTGGTACACCCAATCGACCAGCAAAAAAACTCTTACTGGGGTAGTAACATGAATACAGATAACAAAAAACTCATGAATCATATCAAGACCCAGTGCGGAATAAGTAAGCACATAAGCAAATCTAGAACCACCGTGAAACACTACCAAGACATATCAAAAGTGTATTGAAACCAAACTTGTGAACATTATATCAGAAGCTCCTGCCCTGAATCTACCTTTAGGAACATAATAGTGAGCCCTGTTATCTCCATGTAACACTGAATATGCATCTCTCTATCTACATTATGGGAAATCACTCCTATAGTGCTTGAGACCCCCACATATAAATCAACCCAAATGAGTATGAGTTAGTTGAACTGAATCTGAAGAATTTGATCAGCTACTACAGCCTAACCACCTCTAATAATAACCATAAGAAGTTTTATCCATACTATACATGTTGCTACTGATATTAAGTCTATGATTCCTCTTACCCACACTCCTCTCACACCTCTACAAAAAATCCTCTAACAACACCTGACAAACCTATCCCATTAGAGAGGATATGATCCATCTAGTCTATACTCAATAATAGTCCCCTACCACTATCTAGATGGTTTGGACGACTAAGTTGTGAAATCCACTCTCTTTAGAGTTTACCAGGCCTAACCTATGCAACCTCTCATGGAAACCAATCAAGAACTCATACGCAACGATACTAGGATCTCTATTGAATCGAGGGGGTTTTCCCTCATGAACTCCACAAACCTACTCTGTCCCTACACAGAAGACATAGTGGGTAATGTCACTGGATGTGGGGCAATACCCGATAATATCACATCAACACTATAAGAATCTGTAATAGTAGCCAACTGTGTATTTGGAGTCTGAAGCCCCAAAGTAGTGCACTAAATGAATGTTTGAGTCATCCCCTTAAGGAAACCCAACACTTATACCAAGAAATACACAAGCATAAATATGGCTATTAAAATAGGTGATGTATATGTTTGACTCAATTTCTCTATCCCAACTGACCCATAAACATGAGTAACTCCTGAACCTGAGGAGGAAATCCCAGAATAAACTCTAGCTGGTCCAGATGCCCTTCTCCAACCTCTGTCTCAACCTCTTCCCTTTCCACGTATCGAAGGCATGAGCTTTGAGTCTCTAGGCAAAGAAGAATATGTCCACACCATCTGTGAGAGAGTGAAGAAAAGGTTTTTTTCTATGAACACATGACACAAAATGAAAAAGTGGATTTCTCCTAAAGTTATGTAGCCTCTCACTGATAGATAATGGACTCTCCACACTAATCAGTAAGACTCTACGAGACACAATTAACCTGGGGCTCTAATACCAATTTGTCATGACCTAAAATAGGAACCATGATAGTACCTGTCACACCCTCTAGTATAGGTAAGCCTATCCCAACCCAAACACAATAATCAAAGTAAAACAAAAATGAAAGCAGTAAGGAGTAAAACAATCTCCAAATAATATAAAAAGAGGTATAATCTTAATATAATATGCCATGTCTGGATGTCACTAGTAAAAGCCTCTAATACTGAATACAATAAAATAGTCTGAAGTATCTCAAATTCTAATAAGCATAAGATAAAAGAAGAAGAGATCTAGTAAGCTCTGAGATTCAACAGTTACTACCTCAAACTTTGGAAAAGCCAACACCCAGAGTCACAATCGATGCTTAGCTACTCACTCAATACTTGTAGGTAGGTGTAAAAAAGAAAAGGCAAGGGTGAGCATAAAACATATGTACTTTGCAAGAATCATCAATAACCGACCCTAATCCAAAGTGATTGCAAGAACCATCACCCCAACTATCTAGATTACCCTAAATAAACCTCCACCGAGAAAAGTCTCAGCCTGATCTAAACAGATAGCAACAATTAGTAAGGTAGCCAAACCATTTCAATTAAGGTCGATACATACGTCTTTAATATCAAAACTAATAGTAATAGGTCACATCAAGAAATAATTTGACAACCACAATATATTATATCCACTAACCATGCCAAACAAGCAATCCAAGATAAGCTAAGGAAAATGCATACCACGCAACCAATGGATGTGACGCAACAGTCTCAACAGACCAAGTCCTAACCAATACACAATATATAATAATATCTCAACCATAATATCACTCAAGAAAAAGTGCAAATGCAATGAAATATAGTGATATGCGATGACGTATAATGGCTAAAGTACAACCTATAACACCTTATGAGCCTAAGATTCCAAGAGAGAACCCATGAGGGGTTCGCAACGCATATACTAATCACATCTCATCAACCAACCTTGTCGACATATCCATGGCTAAGACATTTTATAAAATGGTTCATTTTATTTCACAAAGAACCCAAATTCCATAGTAGTACCAGTTCCATGAAAAAGAGTGATGAATGAGTATGCATGATTATCATAAAATCAATAATGTACAATAATTAGCTCAACAATGTTATAAATAAACTTAAGTCACCCAAATCCTAGTAAATCACGATACAAGCCCCCAACACAGGCACCACAATAGTAAAAGAACAAAATAAGACACCAATAAGATCAACATAAACCCCCACTCAGGCATCACAGTGATAATAAGATCTCTAATCAATAATAAGGTTAAAAAAAAGTACCCATTCGAGCATCACAATGATAATAATCAACCAAATTAATAATAAGGTTCACATACCCCCCCCCCCTAGGCATCACGATAATAATAATAATAAACCTAAATAATATACATATTGAGAATTCACACAATCCATAGCATGCTTCACACGATAAGTTCACTATCTTTTCCCACCTCTGACATAATGAGAATCAAATACTAAAGAGGGAAATATACTCGTCAACAATCATGTTTATAAGTTCACCTTCATTCATAATACATAATAATTATGTCAAGATCCCTCTTTTTAACATCTTATTTATAACCCCAATCTCTTTATACCTTATGTAGTTGCTAACCCTAATTATTTCATCAAATTCCACAAAACATGATTCAAACCCTCAAGTAGATACTAAATATAAATTTCTACATAATCAATAAGTCATTTATGAATGCACTTTACTATAAACATGTCAACAAAATAAGAGAACAATCAAGATTCTCCTTTTACTAATTTTAGCCCAACAATAAACACAAGTATACACATAGATGCTAGTCAACTCATCTATATGGGATACCCAAATCTCTAGTAATTCATAATATATAAGCATCTAGCATATAGCACATAAACACCTCATAAAAGAGTTGAGATAAATCTCAACTTTCCTTAAAGATGACCCACAAAGCCAAATCACAGCCCAAAGAATAAAAGGGAAGCTCCGCTCTTCCAAAATGCCTTTGAGCGATACCAATCAATAAAAATATAAGATCTAAATGTAAATACAAGACCAGTTGATGCAACCCAAGAGCTCGCAAAGCCTTTTACATGGCCTTTCACAAGGAGTCAAGCTCATGAGCTTCAAATTGGCAAGGTTTATTAATGAAGAAAGATGCACTTGAGTGCATTATGAAGTCCTCCCGAGGATTCCACATGTTGGTGATATCATTTGATGGAGCACACATTGAGAACAAGAAGGAGGATTGTGCTTTGATTTGATGAATTTTTGAATTCATCACAAAGAGGACATCCAAACAAGACCCTTACATCATGAAGGGTAGAAATGTAATAACATAGTGTCTTCTTTATTTGCTTAGTATAAAAAGCCTCTTTTATGCTTTGAAGACTTAAAATTTTCATAAAACTAAAAACTCCATTGTTGTTGAGAGATTATGAGAGCTTGCTAAGCTTTTATCTGTTTCTTGTTTTGGAAAGAAGAGTTGCTTCGGATATCATTTCCCTTGAGGTTCTTAGAGTTAGGTTCTTGTTGGGATATTTAAGGAAGGTCTCTTTATTTATTAAAGTGGTTGTATTTAATTCTCAATTTGTGTCTATCTATCTATCTTCCTCTTGTTTCTTTGTTAATTCTCTTATCATTAGTTTAAATCATGCTTTATTTCTTTATCAATCTTAGCTTTTCTTTTAGGGTTTATATCATTTGGTATTAAGAGCCTAGGTTTAGGTTTGTTTCCACAAATCTACCCTTGGTATTTTGATTTCTTCAAAAATCCAAAAAAAAAATCCAATTTTATTTTGATTTATTGTTTTTGATACTAGATATTTATTCCCTAGTGTCTTGTGAGTCTAGATCTCAAATTTCGTTTAATTCAGAGTTGTAGAATTGAACATACCATTAAAGGGTTTTGAGCTTTTGAAACTTTGTGGATTTTGAAAAGTGGGTTTATTTTTGGCTTGGTTTTGAAAGCTAAAATTAGTGGGGTTTGTTCTTGGCATTAAAAGAAAGACATGGGCAAGAATTTCATTGAATTTGAAGCATAAACGAAGAAGTTATGGGCATTTGAGGATTGGAGTTTTTTTCTTGTGTTCTTGAGCAACTTCATATTGTTCTTGAAGAAGAAGGTAGCCAAAGTACACTTTGATCCAAAAAATTTGAGGTCAAAGTGTTTGTTGGTCCATTTGTAAAAAAAAAATAAAAATGCCACATCAGCAGAGCTAGTTGGACAGTTTCAGAGAGCTGAAATTGCAGGTTTTTGACACTTAGTTTTTTTTTGGGGGGGGGGCCTAAAGTTTTTTGGACCTAAAAATTTTTTGAAGTGTCCAAATTTCGTGATTCTTTTTTTGTTCTCTTTATATTTTGATTCCTCAACTATTTAATAGGTAATTAACATCTTTAATCACTTGTTAACTAGTTTTAAACATCAAATCATCTCTTTGAATCCGATTTTTTTTGTGCTACTTTTTTTTTTATAGCTTTTCTTCTTTATTTTCCCTTGAATACTTCTTGGTTCCCGTCCTTAGCTTTTGAACTTTCATTCTTGATTCATCCCAAATCCATTATTATCCTTTAAGTAGATATTGGACCCTTGCAACTCATCAGAGCTAAACAAGTTACAACCATTAGCCAAGGCAATTTGTGAGGCAAATAAAGGTGCAATTGCTTGAGTGTTTGTAAGCTTTTCTTTTGAATTACTTAAAGTGTTTGTTTGTTTTTATTTAGTGTTTTATCTAGGTACCTATGTCGAACCAAGGAGACGGTGACTCAATTACAACACAGGATCCCGAAATACTTGAATTGTTGAACATGTTCACCGCTTTCTCAACCCGCATAGATGAGAGGTTGGACCGGTTGGGTAATCAAGTAGAAACTCTTGAATAAAGGAGTTGGGATGCTTCCTTCACTCCCCCAACTACTATGACTCCTCAACCCCAATTTCACTCGATGCTCTTCACCGAGTGCTCTATCCCACATCCTCCGCTCCACCAACTCAAACCCAAACTGAAAATACCACCCACCAACATTTCCAACCACCACTATATGCTCCTCCCCATCCCTACCATGTTCCCCAACCACTACTAAATAAACCTCCAACACCACCAACCACTCCGTAATGCCCCACTAATCAAAAATATCCAACCATTAGGTGATGAGTTACTAGAGGAGTTCCACAATGAGTTTGAGGGAGTAAATGATGACTACACCCACCAAATGAGGGGTACACATGTACAATTCCATGGTGCTCATAGAGATAGAAAAGGAATACATGGTCCTAGCCCTCAATTGGTTAAGCAAAGGGGATTTCAAGGTCAGGAATTTCATGTTGACAACTATGGCGAGGATCCATATGGACATAATAGACCTTATGGACATCTTGGGGGTCGATACACGAGTCTTAACTCCATCATGGTAACTCTTCCATCTTTCAAGGGTGAGAACAACCCTTATGTGTTTCTTGATTAGGTGACACAATGTGATCGCATCTTCTTGACAAATAAGATGTTCGAGGTGCAGAAGGCATCTTATGATATTGCTCAATTTGAGGGGTTTGCATCTACTTGGTGGGAAGCTCAAGTGAAGGCTAAGAGATTGCATGGTTTAGCTCCCACTCGTACTTGGGAAGAACTCAAAGCTATCTTGAGGCATAAGTATGTCACCAATCGGTATTACCAAGAGCAACTCAAGAAGGTTTCACTTTGCAACAAGGCACAAAGAGTGTGGAATAATACTATGATGAGTTCCAACTTATGATGATGAGAATAGACTTTAAAGAAGCTATTTTGCATGCAATGACTCAATTTTGAGTGGGTTGAGTAAAGAGATTACTTCCAAAATGAGACTCCACAATTATTGAGATATTGATAAAACTCTTGAAGCGACTATAGAAATTGAGTTGGGGCTTAAAGAAGAGAAACTTGACAAGTCGAGAGGCTACAAAGGGTCTTGGAACTACAAAAAAGAAGGCGGATCCTCTTCTTCCACTTGGTCAAAGAACAAGGGCACCAAACAAGAGACCAAGAAACCATTGGTCCAAACCAATCAAGTTGAGAAGCCCATTCCCAAAACCACTCCATATAAAGGAGGCAATTCTTCTAAACCTCTTTGATGTTTTAAATGTCAAGGATTTGGTCATAGAATGAGTGAGTGCCCCAGTCGGAGGGTATTTATTATTATGATTGATGATTCATGTAATGTTGATGGCGTCCCTCTTCTTGAGGGAAATACTAATGAGGGTACTCATGACATAGGGGATGATGATAAAGAGGAGAAGAGTGAGGAGTATGGTGATGTTGTTGTTCCTTGTGGGTTGACTAGAAGAGCCTTATTCATCAAGGACTTGCCTCAAGAAAGGCATATCACCCTTCCAAACTATGTAGTGAGGAGGACAATGATAAGCAAGGCCTTGGATGATCCAAACCAAAGGGAAAACCTTTTCCATTCTAAGTGCCTCATCAAGGGAAATGTGTGTTCCTTGATAATCGATGGAGGAAGTTGTGCTAATGTTGCAAGTACTACATTGGTGGATTTTCTTCACATCCCCACTACCAAACACTCTACCCCTTACAAACTTCAATGGTTGAGCGATGGTGCCAAGATGAAGTTTTGTGTGATGTAGTACCAATGCAATCTTGTTATTTATTACTTGGGAGGCCGTGGCAATATGATAGAGCTACTAATCATGTTGGTCGCACTAATCGGTATTCCTTTGAGCATGGAGGGTATACACACATCCTACATCCTATGACACCGGTACAAGTTCATGACATGTACCATAAGTTGAGAGAGTTGACTAATAAGGGAAAGGGTGTGGATACTAGTAATGAGGTCAATGGTGTCATGGGAGAGAGTGAAGGGAAAGGTTGTTCTAAGGGGAAAGAGAAGGTGACTCTTTTGGTAAACTTTAAGGAGATTCGGGATGAGTTGAAAGAGAGGCAACCAGTGGCCCTTCTTATGCATAGGGATTATTCCTTGCTCACTAATGAACTAACTTCTTCTCTCCCTAGTTTTATTTCATCTGTTTTGTAGAGCTATGAAGATGTGTTTCCCCAGGAACTTCTAAAGGGATTGCCCCCTATAAGGGGAATTGAGCATCAAATTGATTTCATCCTGGGGTCCCAATTGCCAAACAAGATGGCTTATAGATCCTATCTAGAGGACACCAAGGAACTTCAAGGGCAAGTGGAAGAACTCTTTGAGAAAAGGGTGGTGCAGGAGAGCATCCACCCATGTACGGTACAGGTGATTTTGGTTCCTAAAAAGGATGGCACTTGGAGCATGTGTGTGGATTGTTGAGCCATCAACAAAATAATGGTAAAGTATCGCCATCCCATTCCTCGACTTGATGACATGCTTGATGAGTTGAGTAGTTTTTGCATATTCTCAAAAATAGATCTTAGGAGTGGTTACCATCAAATCCGGATGAAGCACGATGATGAGTGAAAAATGGCATTCAAGACCAAATTTGGTCTCTATGAATAGTTGGTGATGCCTTTTGGCCTCACCAATGCTCCTAGTACTTTTATGCGTTTGATGAATCATGTGATGAAACCTTTTATTGGTAGGTTTGTGGTTGTGGATTTTGATGATGTATTGGTGTATAGTAAGACCATGGATGAGTATGTTGATCATTTAAAGTGTGTGTTTGATGTGCTTAGGCAAGAACAACTCTTTGCCAATGTGTCTAAATGCTCTTTTGGTGTTGATGAAGTTGTTTTTTTGGGTTTTGTTGTGAGTACAAGGGTAGTTGAGGTTGATGAATCCAAAATAGACGCTATTAAGAATTGGCAACTCCTATGTCCATTGGTGATGTGCGTAGTTTCCATGGATTGGCTAGTTTTTATAGGCAGTTTATTAAAGGATTTAGCACTATAGCCACCCCCTCGACTAAGGTGATCCGAAAGGATACATCCTTCTTTTGGGGTGAGGAACAAACAAAGGCTTTTGCTACCTTGAAACAAATTCTTAGTTCCGGACCATTGATGCAATTACCCAACTTTGATAAAACATTTGAAATTGACTGTGATGCTAGTAGAGTGGGTATTGGGGCTGTTTTGATACAAGATTTAAAACCCATTGCCTAATTTAGTTAGAAGCTTAGGTGCGACGTTGAATTACTCCACCTATGAACTTGAGCTTTATGCCTTGATTCCGGCTTTGGGTAATTGACAATACTACTTATGTCCTGAGGAGTTTGTCATTAGGACTGATCATGAGTCCTTGAAACATCTTAGGTCACAAGGAAAGTTAAACAAGACGCATGCCAAGTGGGTTGAATATCTTCAAACATTCCCTTATGTGATTCATTACAAAAAGGGGAAGGATAATGTAGTGGCAGATGCGATGTCAAGGAAGCATGTTTTGGTCTCTACTTTGACTTCTAAGTTATTGGGTTTTAAGAGCGTGAAATCATTATACCCAAAGGATCCTATTTTTGCTCAAATCTACCAAGATTGTGGAGAATGGGTAAGGGAACATAAGCTCAAGGATAAACCTACCACCCAATTTTCTACATTTGATGGTTACTTATTCAAGAACAAGCGACTTTGTGTGCCTATGAGCTCTTAGAGGGAACTTTTTGTGAGAGAGGCACATTATGGGGGTTTGATGGGGCACTTTGGTATTGACAAGACATTGGGGATCCTTGAAGAACATTTCTTTTGGCCTAAAATGCATAGTGATGTTGCTAAATTTTGTGGTCAATGTGTTGATTATCGTAGTGCTAAATCTAGGTTACTTCCCCATGGCTTATATACCCCTCTCCCTACCCTTTAATAGCCTGGGCTTGATATTTCTATGGATTTTGTATTGGGTTTGCCGAGGACTAAGAGGGGCATAGATAGCATCTTTGTGGTTGTTGACCATTTTTCCAAAATGGCTTATTTTATTGCATGTCATAAGTGTGATGATGCCCCCATGTTGCATCTTTATTTGTTGAGCATGTTGTTAAGTTGCATGGCATTCCTCAATCCATAGTGAGTGATAGGGATCCTAAATTTCTTAGCCACTTTTGGAAGGAGTTGTGGGGTAGACCTGGGACAAAATTGTTGTTCTCTATATCATGTCACCCACGAACCGATGGTCAAACCAAAGTTGTGAACCGCACCCTTGGTTCTATGCTTTGGACCATGGTTAAAGGAAAACTCACACCTTGAGAAGACCAATTTCCTTTAGTTGAATTTACATATAATCGTGTCACTCATAATCCTATAGGCATGTTTCCATTCGAGGTTGTGTATTATTTTAACCCCCTTACACCTCTTGATCTAACCCCTTTATCTCAAGATGTTGTGTTGAGTTTAGATGGTAACAATAGGGCTGAGGCCATGAAATCTTTACATGAGAAAGTGAGACTTCAACTTGAGAAGAAGAATAAATAAACGGCCAAGAAAGTAAACAAGGGGAGAAAAAGGGTGGTGCTTGAACTGGGTGATTGGGTTTGGATCCATTTTCAAAAGGAAAGGTTTCTCAACAAAAGAAAGACCAAGATAATGCCTAGAGGTGATGGACCATTTGAAGTGCTAGAAAGGCTTGATGACAGTGCATACAAAATTGATCTTCCCCCTAATTACCAAGGACACAATACATTCAACATTTGAGATCTTTCTCCTATGGATGTATGTGATGAAGACCTTTTGAATTTAAGGACAAATTCTTCTCAAGAAGGGGAGAGTTATGCAACCCAAGGGATCCCAAAGACTTTTACAATGCCTTTCACAAGGAGTCAAGCTCATGAGCTTCAAACTTGGCAAGGGTTATTCATGAAGAAAGATGTACTTGAGTGCTTTATGGAGTCCTCCCGAGGATTCCACATGTTGGTGATAGCATTTGATGGAGCACATATTGAGAACAAGAAGGAGGATTATGCTTTGATTTGATGAATTCTTGGATTCATCACAAGAATTCATCACAAAGAGGACATCCAAACAAGACCCTTACATCATCAAGGGTAGAAATGTAATAACATAGTTTCTTATTTATTTTCTTAGTATAAATAGCCTCTTTTATGCTTTGAAGACTTAGAATTTTCATAAACCTAAAAACTCCATTGTTGTTGAGAGATTATGAGAGTTTGCTAAGCTTTTAGTTGTTTCTTGTTTTGGAAAGAAGAGTTGCTTGGGATATCATTTCCCTTGAGATTCTTCTTAGAGTTAGGTGCTTGTTGGGATATTTAAGGAAGGTCTCTTTATTTATTTAAGTGGTTGTCTTTAATTCTCAATTTTTTTCTATCTATCTATCTTCCTCTTGTTTCTTTGTTAATTCTCTTATCATTAGTCTAAATTGTGTTTTATTTATTTATCAATCTTAGCTTTCCTTTTAGGGTTTATATCACCAGTGTTACCTATATAGACATACTTTTGTTCAGGGTCCCAAATCACCTCAAAAACCAATCCCAAAAATAAAAGAGTAAAACTATAATTTTAGTAGAGAATTACTTTACCCATGGTTTAAGGGTTTCAAATTTGAATTCCCATAAAAATGAAGTTGAAATCAAGTGAGAAATCATCAAAATATCAATATTTCACTTTACTGTTAAAACCTAAAAATCTCAAGTTTAAAAGCTATGATTTGAAGATAATTTTGCAATTTAATCAATGAGTAATGATGAAAAAAACTTTAAGAATCTCACCCAAGGTTTAGATCTTGAAAACCCACTTGAAATCCTTAATACGAGCTCATACGGTATCAAAAAGGAAATAAAAAGTTGTCTAGCGGTCATTTGTGCTCCGCAAAAGGGACCCCTTTGACACAAACACAAAGCTGGCCTAGCCCGTGGCTTCACGAACATGGGCCTATGGTCGCAAACGCAAAGAAAAAACTAACCCAGACCCTACACATGCCTTCACGAACATGACCCCCTTATTGTGAATGCGAAGGCAAAACTTGGCCACAAATCGCGAATGCAGTGCCTCCTCACAAATATGAAGAAGGCACTAGATGGAAGCTGACAACAACCCAATTAATAACCAAATTCCCGATCAGACTCTCAAAATGCATTCGATACACTGTGAACATATTCCAACTATGCTATTAGCTAATTGTTATGTTCCTGACTCAACAAAACTATTTGAATTACCAATAGAGGCCATAATCAACAAGTTATACCTGAAACCAATTATATGCAACTTAAAAACAAATTCTCAGCTAAAGACTCAAAACCCAAACCAACCACACTACAAATCTAAAATCGATATTTCAGAGATAATGGAACTAATAGAATTTTCATCCGATGCTCGGATCTTGGAATGTTGAATAAATTCAACTATATTAAAATAAAATCTTCTAAAAAACAAAAATTATTCAACTCTCCCCAACACTTTGGGGATTGTGCCACCCACTCTCATAACTCACAAATGCTATAAGGCAATAACCAGGAGGGGTAAGATGGTCAAAAAATAGAAAACTCTAAAAAAATCACAACAAGGATTGTTACACTGCCACTTTAAGTATTTCGTGAAGATACTGACTCATCCCAATGCTTCCATACATTTAATGAACAATGCAAATTTTGGTAGTTTTAGTAATATGTCTCATAAATATGTCAAAGATCTCGATAAACATGTGGAAATCTTTGAAAAGGAGCTGACCGGATATGAAAAGACCAAAGAAAAGTTTGAGAAGACAAAGAAACGACTTGTGCAAAATAAGAATTACTTGGAATCTCTTCATAGATTTTAACAAGCTAAATATGTTAGTTTGTTTCCTACAATGATTTTAGATTCTTCTTAGACTATATATGTGGTGTTTCTCTAAATTCTTGCATTCCCATTACACTAGCACTTGTGGCATATTTTATGAATATCAAAAGCTTGAAACTTATACTTTGTTAGTGTGTGTGTGTGTGTGTATATATATATATACATACATACATATATATAACATAGATCAGTATAGTAATGATTTATGGATTATGAGATGTATATTAGTAACATGGTATTGCATTTTTTTATAAAATCGTATACATATTTTCCATGGTTGAACGATGGATAATTTATATTATGAATTTCAAAATACACAAAAAAAATTGCCTAAACCTAGAACCGTGGCTAACTAAATGTTACACAGGACCTTAAAATTGTGGCTAATTTACTAACAACACCTGTTATGGGCAAAATAACAACCTTGGCTAAATAGTTGTGAGGAGGTGGTGTTAGCCACTATTTCTATACCATTTAACCATAGTACCTCGCATGGCTAAAAAGGTGTTTTTTGTTTTCTGAAGTATTAAGTGATGCAATTAACTCAGTCAAATAATTCAATAACTGAAAGACTAGTGAACAAGGAGAAGTGACAAAGATTTGTTAAATATGCAATGGAATGTTAGTAATTAAAAAACGTCAATGCCCCATAGATATGCTTAAGCCACATGTTAGGATCATCCACTTGTTTGGTACAACTAACTATTAAGATGGAAAGAGGATATACTAAACATTGAATACACCTTAGTGGATTCCTATTTACAACTCTTGCCTCACCCAAAATACAACAACTTACATTAGTTGGCCTTTAGATTGGAATATTTTATGCCTTTTTTTAATACCTACATGTTCTTCAATTAACAAAACTAATATGTCTAATTGTATGAACTCACTTATGCACCATGTTTCTCAGATCTAAAATGATTCATAGTATAGTGTTTGTTGGTGTTGTTCATTAAGGGATGGCCAAATGGTATAGTTTCCCATAGGAAGTTTCAAGATGGCAAATAGATTTGTACAACTCCTGTTATAGAGGATATTGCATTGAGATAATTTTGTGATGTCTTGGGCTCTTGATTATATTTACGAGATGGAGGTAGATTCAGTTTTTCCTTGAGTTACCATTTAAGGCATGTTGCAGTGGTAGGAGTCCCGCTACAACAAGACCATTGAAGCAATTGTCATCCCTCCATAGCTATAGGTGTAATGTAGCTAAGGATTGTTGTAGCAAGCCCAATTTTTATTATAGCAGAGCCCTTGTACTGAGTAAGTTGTTGTTGCAGTGAATGATGTAAAGATTAATTCACTTAAGTAAGTTTTTCTCCAGTTCCAAATAGTTAGGAGGCAATTTCTTTCACTAATAGGGAAATTTCCATTGTTGAGGTAAGTAATTCCACTATTCCTTTCATCTAGCAATTTGATCCTATCATAGAATCATTAGGAATATTATTAATGATGGAATAGTTGGTTAGAACCCTAAGTTAATGATATCATGGTAAAAAACTATGGGTAGATGTAAACTCATCTAGAGTTGAATCTATGGGTTAAATTAACACTTCCTAGCATTGAATTATTGCTCTTGAACATAAATTATGGCATTTTTGGGCAATTTGATGGCTGAGAAACCCTTGGATAAGGCTATGGGCTATGAATAAGGGTAAAACTAAGGAAGTTGAATCCCCAAGGCTTAAATTAAAGAGTAAATGATAAATTACTCTTATATTTATTTATTTTAGACTGTGATCAATCCAAGTCATTGAGGAAAGGAAAAGCTCTTGCAAATTAGCTTGGATTTTTGGTTCTTTTATTGTGGTAGGTTATGGTTTAAAATGGAGTTTAGACTTAATTTAGTCACTTATATACTTCTAAATTAAATGGCATGTTAATTGGTGTTCGAACATACTTGCCATTTGTGATTTTTTGGTTTGTTAATGCCTGAATGAATAAGCTATTGATTGATGAACTGTTAAATTTGAGATTGATTGTGAAGTGTACTTGTAAAGTTGGGTGAAAATGATATAGATACTTAGAGATACTAAAAATGGAAATATAACAGATATACTTATTTTGGATTGGGTACCATGTTGGTATGATATTAGTTGATAGATTGGGTACCACGTTGATACAATATTATTATTATTATTATTATTATTATTATTATAAAATTATTAACTCTAGAGATATAGTAATATGGAGAAGACAAAATTGTTTCAAGAACCGTTAGAATCATAAGCACCAATACTTTCAAAGAGAGAGGATCGGATACCATGCTAGTATGGTACATGGACCCTGATGTGTTCCCTGCAAGTCATGACTAGTCGGGCAGAAATAAACCTTTTCACATGTGCGTACAGATTAGTGTTTTAGGTGAGAGTCAGTATGATATATCAAGATGATAATGAAATAAAAAAATACATAATATGAGATTGATATGGTCATAGATCCATGTTGTGATGTGATTACTGAGGTTGTGAATTCTTTATTATTTATGATAATTGATGTTGGCTTACATGACTTGTTTACTGACATTTCTTAGCTTGATATGAAATAATTGTTTTATTGAGTAAACTACTCGTTATGTGTAGATGCTCGTATCTACATGCTATTTGATTTATTATTTATACTTGTTACTAAGTTGAGTTAGATGATGATGTCTGCATGTATATAGTGGTTTATATTAATACTACCATGTGCTCTTCTTTTGTTGAGTATAGACATTGTTCCATAGACCTAGATGCGACCTCATCTCTAGCGGTACCAGATGATTTAATCAAAGGATGAGCTACTTTCATCTCAGGCTGCCACAGATCTTCATCGTTCATATTGTCTTTCTTTCAGACAATGATGTTTAATCTAATTAGTGATTTTTGAGATAAACTTAGATTGGTTTTTTATAGCGTCCTTGTACGACGACTTTCAAACTTTGGGATGTAATAGTTTGGTTTTTCTACATTTATTTATTTAATTATTGAGATTATTATTTTTGTCTTAATATGTTAATCAAATCGATTTAAGGCTTGGATTAGATGGTTGTCCTACCAAAGAGTAAGTCTAGGTTCCACTCACGGCCATTTGGGTAGTAAAAAAGTTGGTATCATAGTCCTAGGCTCAGTGATCTCAAAGTACAAGGACATGTCTAGTAGAATTTTGCAAAATAGTGTTGATACATCTGTACTTTGCTTTGAGAGGCTACAAGACACTATGAAAACTCAATTCTTTCTTTCATTCATGCTATTACTTTATTATAATATGTTTATGAAAATTTGTATCTGATGTCTTTTATTCTTATTCTTATAGATGTTGAGAACACAAGAAGAAGAAGTAAGGGCAGAGGCACCTGAACTGGCTAAGGAAGCAACAATTTATGGTAGAAGACATGTGAAGGGATGAGGAAAAGGCAGAGGACATAACTCTCTAACCACATCATAACCATAATACAGAGATCCTATAAATAACCAATATCCATAGTAAAATCGAACCAATACCTTACTATAGCCAAAGCCATAACTCAGAATAGATAGAAAAGAATATAGTATACGCCGGTCCCAAACCAGAAAAGAAATGCATTTAAGAGTAGTGCCCTCTAGGGGTAGATCTCAGGCAATAATGGAACCGGCTAGGGAGAGGTCAGAATCCCCTCCCCCATCATATGATATTTTTGAGGTGGCAGCAGGGGAAGTGCTGGAACTAATTTAAGGAGGTGCAGCGCCAGCTCTAATTTTATCAGATGTCATTCAGTGGGTCTTGAGTTTTTTGAGTGGGCTGGCAGGGACAAAGGTTTCACCTGTATTTCCCATAGTACGTCATCTAGGAGTGTACCATATTATTCTTGTAGCTCCCAGGATGGATGCGGCTTCAAAAATGGGGATCTTCCTAAGGCAGGTAGTACGTCCGGTGATGATCGAGAATGAGCATAATTTGTTCTATAAGCTTATCAATAAGAAGCCTCTGGTCTTTCAAGTTTCTAATTATGAGGATGCGTATTAGTTAATTATTGACTATCACGAGGGACTCCATGAAACTTGAGTAGTTGAGCAGTTTAGAGTTAAGTTTGTTACTTTTTAGCTATGACGTGATGCTATGCTGTGGTGGAGGGCCTATGTGGAGTGTGGGGTTTCAGGGTTGCCTCCACTAACATGGAATTAATTCTATTATATCTTCTTAGTAAAGTATGTTACCCATACTTTAAGGGACAGAAAGAGGGATGAATTCATCAGTATTGAGCAGGAGAATGCTTTTGTTCTAGCCTATGAGGCTCAGTTCATTCACTCTCTAGATACTTATTATAGTTGTTGCATACTGAGAAGGTGAGGATTCACCATTTTTTAAGGGCTTGAACACAAGCCTCCGAATTTTAGCGCTTCAAATGGTATCTAACTGTAGGTCTTTTAAGAAAGTGATTGAGTTTGTCAAGGTAGTAGAAGGTGTAAAGCAGGAAGGGTATGAAAAGATGGTAGTGCAAATGCCAGAAAAAGGGAAACTACAGTGGTTCATTCTCTAGGGGTCAGTGTTCTTCGGGGTACTCTGGACTCCCTATTCAGTCAGTTATGCAGGTGTCATCTAAGGGTCCTTCACTGGCTAGCCAGCCTTCTTCAGATTTTGGTGGGTATCTTAGTTCATATTTGTTAGCTCAATGACCTACCTTGGACTGGACTTGTTATGAGTGTGGTAAGGGTGATCATATTTACAGGAATTTCCTTAGATAAAGTTAGGTCGGTCAGTCAGGCCAGCAGTATAACCAACCATGTGGCTTCCACACCCACCCTGAGAATGGCCTCTACTATGAATACCATCTTCATAGTAGAGGCCATTCTCAGGGTGGGTGTGGTATCCACATAGTGGGTAGACGTAGCAATCAATCTAATAAAGGTGGTAGGCATGCCATTAGTAGTGGTTGACAACTCGACAAGGGCAGCACACATGCGGGTGATCCAGCACATTTCTATGCTTTTCTAGGAAAACCTGAGGCAGAGGCATCAGATGTAGTAATTATATTTACTATTCTTTTCTATGACCGGATGGATATAGTTTTATTAGATCCTAGTTCTACTTTCTTTTATGTTTCTACCTATTTTGTTGTGGGTTGGACTTAAGGTGTGATTTACTTAATGTTCTTATTCATGTGTCCACATCTGTTACTGATTTTGTGGTTGTTAATAAAGTTTACCATTCTTGTACTATTTCTTTTATGGGGTATAGAACTTGGTTAGATTTAGTGATTTTGGACATGGTTGATTTTGATATTATTATGGGAATGAGTTAGTTGTTTCCTTATCATGCTATTCTAGATTATCATGCTAAGACAATGATTGTGGCTATATCTAGGATGGTTAGACTTGAGTAGGAGGGTAAAGCTCATATCTTTCATACTTTCTAAGAGATTGATAGGAATGGGGTGTTCAACATTTTTAACATATCTTTGGGAGACTAGTACAGAGGTCCCACCTATTGAGTCAGTTCTTTTGGTATGTGTAAAGACCTATTTTTGTGATTTTCTATTTTTATGGGTTTTGACTATTTTACCCTTCCAATAGTTGCTTCATGTTGATTTTGGGGTTCGGGGATAGATGGAATGCTTCCTAATGCGATTGGAAAAGTTTTGTGTGAGTTTGTGGTTTTTAGAGGTTTGAAAAGCCTCATAGTTGAATTTAGTCAGTATTTCTTTATTCGAGTGCCGAATGGAAAAACGAACTACCCCAACAAATCTGGAGCGTTAAATTTAGGGTTAGTAGTGGGGTGGGTTCATTTTCTTGGCTTTTATATCTCTTTTGACCCTTTATTTGGAAAATTGTGAAATACGGTCCTAGGGGTTAATTTGTTGAAAACAATCTTTTTTTTTGAAAATCTGACGCCGCCATTGCGTCTGAAACGTCAAAACAACCTAGTAGCATATATGGGTTGTTTCTATCGAACCCCAAATGAATATCGAGGATCCATTCGAAGACTTTGGGACTTGGCCATAGCTGCTGATGCAACATTTTTTGGTGTATCATGGCCTCCTTTATGATCGTGTTATGGGGGGGGCTGCAATCATGCTGAGTAATCGGATAGGCCAGGTCAGGTTTAAATTATCACACTCGCGAGGACCTTTTCTCATGATTGCGATGACCAAACTTACATCCCGGTCAACGTTGGCCCTCGCAATTGCGAGGTGGGGTCAGTGATTGCTAGGCATTGTTCACCTGGACAGTATATAAGTCCCAATTCTCTATTTTTCTTTCATTTTTGAGTAGTAGACCTTTGGGTTTGAGAGTTTTGGGGTGATTTCTTCACTTCTCAAGCTTGGGTAAGCTCCATAATCCTATTCCTATAATTTTACTTCGAATATATCTTCTAAACTCCCTTTAAATTGTGATTTCAAAATGGATTTTGGGGTTTTTTTGCCCGAAAGGTTTAAAAGGGTTTTCCATCAATTGATCGCTCATTTTTAACCTGTTTTCACTTGGATTTTCTTCTATGGGTTCCTTTGATCATGGGTAATAGTTTTCTAAACAAAAATTTTGTTTTTACCCCTTCATTTTCAAAATCTATTTTCGAGGTTTGTTTTGGACCCAATTTAAATATGGGCAATATGGGCATTATTATCTTTCTTGTAATGCATAGATGCTATATTTGTGTGTTTTAGTTGATTCCAAGGCCGTTCAAAAGGGTAGGGTCAGTGTTGAAGCACTTTAGTCTCGGATTTTATCAATTTCAGGTAGGTTATGGCTTAACTTCTTTCATATTAAGCTGGGTAGTTAATATATAGGTAAAGCATGTTATGGGTTGGGGAGAATGTCTATGGGATTTCTATTTTGATATTATATTTATTATTGTGTGCTCGTGTGGAGGCTTAATTTGTGTGGTTATTGACCTGAGATATTTGATATTTGACATCATCTGGCCTTATATGTGCATTTAGATGCCTTATTTTTAGATATAATGCCTTTGCGGGGGATCAAATTGTTATTGTAGGCCTTATTAAGAATTGATTGCTTTATCATGATTGAAATACCTGAGTTAGGGTTAATATGATATTTATGATGTCTTACATGTATATTTATTCCAATGGTGCCCATTCATAGTCGATGAATCATGAATTATGGACATATTGAGTTTATTTCTGAGCTCACCGACATATATACATCATATTGAATTGATTGGATATCTTCATAATGATCTGAGTATTAGCATTATATCCTCATTCCGTACATATACATTCATGAGATACTAGTACCATTAAGGAACACTATTTTTAAAAGAAAATGATACATTTTCATAAAAACCTTCTCCGTGAACACGAGTTAAAGAGGTGAGTTGTGTTGAGACTGAGATTGAGATTGAGATATGAGATAAAGTATATGGGTTGCGAACCCCCCATGGGTCCTATTGTGGAATTGCAAACTCGATAGGTATATATAAAAAGTCATTTGATGACTTTCACCTTTTCGCCCCATCATTATCATCCATTCCACACCATCATTACCACTGCATTGCATTACTTTGCATTCCATTCATATATTTTGTGTTTTCTTTGCTCTTTACTTGCTTTCTTGTATTTTTGTGTTTACTTATGTTATTTATCTCGTTATTATATTAGAACTATTAGTGGAGATGGTGTGAGATGACGTTTGGGAATTTTTCTGCTTGCAGGATTGCGTGCTCATAGTCTATCTTTATCTATGTTATTTTCTACTTTGCTCAGTCGGCCTATGATATCTACTGAGTATAAGTTGACTGGTACTCATCCCTACTATGCCCTTTCAAAGCAGATCCAAGTCCGAGTACGACATGTGGCGGTTGAGTTCGTGAAAGGTTAAGTAGATCTTTGAGGTACTAATATGCTCCAGAGTTTGAGGCTAAATTTTAGACCTCATCTTGTCCTTTTATGTCTTTACTTACTTTCTGGCCTTTGACACCATTATTGGAATTTGTTATGACTTTTATTTCATACTTTCGCTATTATTGTACTTGTGTTGGTCAGACTTTATTCCAAAAGTCTCACCTTAATTGTATAAGTTTTGAATTCTGGTTTACTTTATCAGTTTGGGTGATCGGCTTACTTGTCAAGGCTGGGGCATAAGAAGTTCCATCATGATCTATTTTTTGGGTCGTGATAAATTAGTATTAGAGCCTCAGGTTTCACCGATATCATAAGTGTAAGAAAAAGATGTCTTGTAGAGTCTCGCGGATTAGTTCGTAGACATACGTATCTATCTTCGAGAGACTATAAGATATCTTTAGGAAAAACTTCTCTAATTTGATTCCTTATCATAAGGTTGTTCTTACCCAATGTTTTGAATTGTGTTCCATTCTTTTAAGCGCAGATGGTGAGGACTATATCTCGAGAGTCTATGGATACTGAGCTAGCACCTGAGGATAGAGCCTATACTAGGTGTGAGGTAGGGGTCATGAATAATTTCGAGGTAGAGGACGGGCACGAAGAGCTACCCCGGTCAGAGATAGTGCTAGGAAAATCTCTTGTAATGACCCTCTAGGTCATTTTATGCATTTCAACATTATTTTAGAGTTTAGAGATTTACCATAGCTACCCTAAATCATTTATGACTTTCTGGAGATGAAAGTTTAATTATCGGGCAGTTCATTTGGTTTTTAGAGCCAATTCCCTATTTTGAAGTCTTCGCTGTTCAAATTTGGCTACCAAGCCTAAACTTCAGGGAAGCAACCTCGTATGCCAATTCTGACATTTCCATCAGCTCTGCAGTATTGATTTTAGGCTAAGGAGACCCTTGGTCTGGGTGCTGAGGCTTTTGAACTCATTTTGGGCTATTGGGTGGAAAGTGATGAAAATGCCCATTAGGTGTAGGACCCACTTTTTATTGAAACGACCAGGATGGAGATTTCAATTGCTCCGTTGAGTCCAAAATGTCGAATTTGATAGGGTAGCATTGTTTGCTTGAATTTATGGGATTCTGAATAAATCTCGAGGGCCTGTTAGAAACTTGGCAAAAGATTGTCAAGTGCAGATGTTGCTTCAGCTAGTGCGCCTGCTTAAGTGGGCATTTGGCCGCTTAAGCGGAAGACGTTTTAGCTACTTGGGCACCGATTTAGTGGCTAGCAGTGGTCCCAGATGGTTCGCTTAAGCAGATACCTTATCGCTTTAACGGGGTGCGCTTAAGCGCCACCTGTCCGTTTTAGCGGAGGTTAGCCCAGGTCTTTGGACTGCTTTAGCGGTGGGTTGTCTCTTAACCGGAGACCACTTTAGCGGCCTAGTGGCTACTTTAGTAGTACCTGCAGTGCATTTAATCCCCTTTTCACCCATTTTCTCTCATTATTCTCTAAGTGTTGGGCATTAATAACCCTAGAGAGATAGTGAGAGAGGGGATGAGATTCTTGGGTGATCAAGGGAGGTTGGAGAGTTCTTCAAAGCCTTTTTCCTTGTCTTAATACTTGTAAGTTCCATCTAATTTCTCGATAAATTCTCCATTTTAGGTTTAAATCCCTAATTCACTTGTCGGTTGTTTTTGGATGTTTTGGAGCTTGGAAATTACCCATTCTTAAGGGTAAATGATCCTTGAGCCTTGAGAATAATTTTTGACAATTTCAAATTTATGATTTCATAAGCGGGCTCCACATAGAATTTTTAGCTCAATTTTCAACCCGAAATATTTATATGCAATACGGGTATCGTTATTTTTGTATTAATGAGTAGATTGTTATTTTGATAGCGTGATATTCTATGGAGGCTTCTCGAGAGGGAAAAGCACCAATTTAGTGAACTTTATCGAGCATTCTTCGGCGTCAAGGTAGGCTAAGCTTACTTTACTTATAGATTGAGCTTTATTATGGTATTAGTATGTTGGCTTACTTTACATATATATTGAGCTTTATTATGGTTTTATTATTATATTATGCGAGTTTTGGGTTGGAAATTACGGTTTGGTCGCTTAGTTAGTGAAGTTTGATTTATTTGGCCAATTTGTAAGCCGTTTTGGGAGTAGAATCGACCCATCTACACTTCCTTTAATTCAACTTATGCTTTTAGGCTTTATTTAGACTTATGTAATAACTTATAGTTAAATTTTTGGAGACTTAGTCATTTTCGGGTAGTAATCGCCTTAGTATGGACTTTTGGGTTTAGAAGCGGGCTCCGCCGACCCTCTTTTAGGTTGTGCAATCTCTTTTAGCTCCTTGTAGACTTAGGAGGCCTTTGTTCACAACATTATAGTTAATCTTGAACCTTAGGCTATATAACATTCACCTAGTTCATGCTAGGCTAGTTATTGGGACTTTAACCTATTATACTGGTTCAAGTCCACCCTTCTACTATTTAATTGTGGTGATAAAGACCTGTTTGAGTCCGACATCTATGATATGGTTATGGTATTAAAGACCGATTTGAGTCCAGCATCGATGATATGGTTATGGTGTAAAAGACAAGTTTGAGTTTGACACTTTATGGTCCATCTATGATATTACGAATCTGGTTCGAGTTTGATATATTTAGTACAAATTGTTTCACAAATATTGGATTATTGGTTGATTGTATCATGCATAGTGTCTATAGATCTCCTTTTGATTATATCCATCAGGTTTATGGGGGCTCATTTGGGTTAGTCTTCTCTTGTTTGCACCTTTTAGGCTTATGGGGGCCTAGTTAGGTTATAATTAGTTTACTTTAATTTTTGGTATCGCGTGTTTAATGATTTATTTTCTTGTGTTGGAGCATGATCTCAGGTCTGCCCCTTTCTCCTTGACTTAGCTTACATTTTCTTATTTTATTATGCTTTTATTATGATTTAGCTTAGTCGGCCGATGATGCCTACTGGGTACCCATTGTTTTGGTACTCATACTGTAATTCTGCATCCTTTTCTTGTACAGATCCGAGTACTAGCTGCCATCGCTGATACTTCTTCCAACTTTCTTATAGGATCTAGAGATAGGGTGAGCTTTTAGAGCCGGAGTTGGTCCCCTCTTCTTCTTAGATTTTTAGACATTTTTTACATTCGAGACTATATGGATATTGATACTACTAGTACTCTTATTCTTTTGATTAGTGGCTATTGTACTGGCATTACTAGGTCATAGGATATTTCTTTTGTTCTTCCTCTTTTCTGTTTGGTATTTTAGGATCGTATTCATATTTATATCACCTTCGATCTTATTTTATGATTATTTTCTGGTATTTATCCCTTCTTCAGCCTTTAAACCCATTACTTGTCGTTTTGGGCTACGATTTGGCTTACCTACTGGTGAGTTATGGTAGGTACCATCATGACTCCGAAAATGGGTCGTGACAAGTTGGTATCAGAGCCTAGGTTCACTGGTATTGTTGGTATAAGAGCAAGTGACTAGTAGAGTTCCACAGATTAGAACGATGACTCCACCAAGGTTTTCTGGGGCTCCGGGCGAGAATGTATTTGAGTTCTTGACTACTTGTGAGGATAGGCTCCATAATTTAGGCCTAGTTGAGGCTCGTGGGGTTGACTACACAACTTTTCAGTTGGACTTGGCTCCTAGACATTTGTGGAGAGGTTATCTTGATTCCAAGCCAGCTGGATCTTCCCCTATGACATGGTCTCAGTTCTTCGAGTTTTTCTTTGGGAAGTATATACCTCGCAGCCATTGTGAGCACCTGATGGATCAGTTTACCCCCTTACAACAGGGTTCTATGTCAGTGGATGAGTATAAGGCACAGTTCCACGAGTTGGCCAGACATGCCACTGCGATCTTACCTACCAAGTATGAGAGGATTCAGTGTTATGTTAGAGGAATGAGACTTCCTCTTCACATGGCTACTCAAAGTTTGGTTGCTGCTGGTAGGTATTTCATTGAGATTTTTTATTATGCCCAAACTATGAAGGAGATACATCACGAGGCCCAAGGGGGCAGCGATAAGAGACTACGTCTTCAGGGCAGTTTCAGTGGGAGGCATTGAGACTCACGATTGAGAGGCAGAGGTTCTCAGGGTAGGCACCCTCCACATCAGTCTTCCCAGCCCCTGGGTCAGTCTAGTAGGGTCGTTCAGGTAGTACTCCAGATTATTGATAGAGGTCAGTCTAGCTTTAGTGACTACCATGGCTCGAGTAGCGGCCAGTCTCCGAGAGGTGCACATTCAAGATCTTCTAGTCGAGCTGACTATTTTGAGTCAACCAAACCTTCTAGACATAGTGGTGTTTCTGGTCCTTGCTACTCTTGTGGAGCGATTGGTCATTTTTCTAGAGAGTGTCCCCAGCGTGGGGCAATTCAGCTGGCAGCATAGAGTGTTCAGCCGATCATATCAGTGTCACCTTCAGCTTGAGGTAGTGTTCAGGGTCGAAGGGGTTGTCCCAGGTTTCTCAAAAAGGTTCTCAGGCAGGTAGGATCGGTGGTAGGATATACAACCAGCTTGGTGGTAGGCAAGGTCATTTATATGTTATACCTGGTAGGCCTGAGCCAGAGTCTTTGGATGCTGTTATTACAGGTACGATCTCAGTATGTTGTCAGAAAGATACGACTTTTATTTCATTTGGGATCCACTTACTCATATAAGTCTACTTATTATACACAGTAGTTAGAGTAGTCTTGGGAGCCTTTCTCTGTACCATTGCGTGTATCTACTCCGATGGGTGATTTCTTATTAGTGGATTGGATTTATAGATCATGTGTTGTGACCGTTCGAGAATTTGATACTCGGGCTGATCTTATTGTGTTAGATATTATGAACTTTGGTGTGATTCTGGGCATGGACTAGTTATCTATTTATCATGCTGTCTAGGATTGTTTTTCCAAGACTGTTACCTTATCCATACCTGGCATTTCCTCGGTTCTGTTGTAAGGTTCTTTTTGCCACGCACCGATGGGAATTATTTCTTATGTTCGAGCTAGGATATTGGTGTCGAGGGGTTACGAGTCTTATCTTACTTATATCCATAATGTCCGCGTGGAGAGTCCCTCGCTTGATTCTGTTCCTATTGTCTTTTAGTTTTCTTATGTGTTCCCTACCGATCTACTTGACCTTTCTCTTGAGCGTGATATTGAGTTTCCTATTGATCTTGAGCCGGGCACCCGACCTATTTCTATAGCTCCTTACCATATAACTCCTGCTGAGTTTAAGGAGCTGAATTCCCATCCCCAGGATTTGTTGTGTAAAGGTTTTATTAGACCAAGCATATCGCCTTGGGGTGCTCTTTGTCTTGTTCATGAAGAAAAAGGATAGTTCTATGCATATGTGTATTGATTATAGGAAGCTGAACAGAATGGCCGTGAAGAATAAGTACCATATGCCTCTGTTGATGATTTATTTGATTAGCTTTAGGGTGCAACAGTTTTCTCTAAGATAGACTTGAGATTCGGATATCATCGGTTGAGGATTCGGGATGAGGATAACCCTAAGACAACCTTCAGGACTCGGTATGGCCATTATGAGTTCCTGGTGATGTCTTTTCGATTGACCAATGCCCCAACAATGTTTATGGATTTTATGAATCGAGGTTTCAGCTCGTATTTAGACTCTTTTGTGATTGTTTTCATTGATGACATATTGGTGTATTTGAGGAGTAGGGAGGATCACAAGCAGCATTTGAGGATTGTGCTTCAGACTTTGAGAGATCACATGCTTTATGCCAAATTCCCAAAGTGTGATTTTTGGTTCGATTCTATTACATTCCTAGGACATGTGGTGTCTAAGGATGGGATTATGGTTCATCTAGCGAAGATAAAGGCTATTCGTAATTGGGCCGGACCTACATCTTCGACCGAGGTTCGTAGCTTCATTAGGCTGGTCGGTTACTATAGACAGTTTGTTGAGGATTTTGCTTCTATTGCCGCACCTATGACCAGTTTGACTAGGAAGGAGGTTTCTTTTCAGTGGTCCTTTAAGTGTGAGTTGAGCTTTCGAAAGCTCAAGGATATGCTCACTTCAGCTCTAATATTGACTCTTCCTGTTGAGGGCGAGCGGTATACAATTTATTGTGATGCTTTCGGTGTTGGTTTGGGTTACGTATTGATATAGCAGGGCCAAGTTATCACTTATGCATCGAGGCAGCTTAAGGTTCATGAGCGCAACTACCCCACCCATGAATTGGAGTTGGCGGCGGTAGCTTTTGCGCTTAAGATTTGAAGGCATTACTTGTATGGTGTGCATTGTGAGATCTTCACTAACCATCGTAGTCTTCAGAACCTAATGACTCTGACAGAGCTTAATTCTAGACAGCATAGATGGATTGAGTTGCTGAAGGACTATGACATCTCTATTCTTTACCATCTAGGCAAGGCGAATATGGTAGCTGTCGCCTTGAGCCGGAAGGCAGTGAGTATGGGTAGTTTGGCCTCTAATATAATTTTAGAGCAGCCATTGGCTTAGGACATTCAGTGCTTAGCTAACTTGATGGTTCGACTTGATGTTTCGGACCGCAGGAGGATCCTTGCTAGCTTGGAGGATAGGTCTACCTTGCTTGAGCATATTCAGAGCCGCTAGTTTGAGGACAGTAGACTTTGTGGCCTCCGTGATCAGATTCTGAGGGTTGAGTCCAGTCGGGCAACCCTAGATTCATAGGGTATTCTGAGATTTGATGGTCATATTTATTCTCCGAGTGTTGGGGGTTTGATTCAGTTGATATTATGGGAGGCTTATAGCTCCAGATATTCTATTCACCCTAGGAAAACCAAGATGTATAGAGACTTGAGACAGCTTTATTGGTGGAGTGGCATAAAGAGAGATATTGCAAATGTTGTAGCTCGTTGCCTATGTTGTCAGCAGATAAAGGCTGAGCATCAGCGACCGGGTGGATTACATTAGAGGCTACCCATTCTTGAGTGGAGATGGGAGCGCATCACTATGGACTTTATGAGTTGTTTGCCTCGTACTTCCTGAGGTTCCGATAGTATTTGCGTCGTAGTAGATCAGTTGACCAAATTAGCTTATTTCACCTGGATTCAAATTTTCTTTATTACCGAGAGGTTAGTTCGTATCTATGTTCGTGAGATAGTTCACCTTTATGGAGTACCAGTGTCCATTATTTCAGACAGAGGCTCAGTGTTCACTTCTAGCTTCTGTAGGACTTTCAGGAAGAATTGGGCACTCAGGTTGAGCTTAGCACCGTATTCCATCCTCAGACTGATGGTTAGTTATAGCAGACTATTTAGGTCTTGGACGACATGCTCCGCACTTGCGTGATGGACTTTGGAGGTCAGTGGGAGCTACACGTATCCTTAGCGGAGTTTGCTTATAATAATAGCAACTGTTCGAGCATTGAGATGGCACTATTTGAGTCATTATATGGTAGGCGTTGTCGATATTTGATTGCTTGGTTTGAGACTTCAGAGGTTAGCCCTCGTGGTACTGAATTACTTTGTGAGTCCTTGGGTAGGGTGCAGGTGATTCAAGATAGGTTAAGGGCAGCTCAGAGTAGGCAGAAGAGTTACGCTTTTCGTAGACTTTTTACCTTGAGGTTTGGAGTTGGTGATCAGGTTTTCCTTCATGTATCGCCCATGAAGGGCGTGATGAGATTTGGGAAGAAGGGTAATCTCAGTCCTAGGTATATAGGTCCATTCAAGATACTGCGGACAGTTGAAGAGGTATCCTATGAATTGGCCTTGCCCCCAGATTTCGCAGCCGTTCATCCAGTTTTTTATGTCTCTATTTTGAGGCGTTACATTCCAGATGAGTCACATATACGTCAGTGGGACTCTATTCAGTTGGACGAGAGGTTGACATTCGTAGAGGAGTTAGTCCTCATTTTAGCCAGGAATGTCTGAAGATTGAGCTCTAGGGAGATTCCTGTGGTTAAGGTTCAATGGAGGCACCATCCAGTTTAGGAGGCTACCTGGAAGATTAAGAGATAGATACATACCCAGTATCCCCACATGTTTGAGCCTTCAGGTACTTCTTGACCTTTACATTCGCAGACGCAGGTCTTTTTAGTAGTGGTTATTATAATGATCCTCCAGGTCATTTTCTGCATTTCCATATTTTATGCCAATTTTGACAGGTCCATCAGCTCCGGAGCATTGATTTTAGGCTAAGGTGAACCTTGGTCAAGGTACTAATGCTTCCAGACTCCTTTTGGGCTATTGGGTGGAAAGTGATGAAAATGGTTATTTGGGTGTGGGACCCACTTTTCATCGAAACGACCTCGGATAGAGATTTCAATTGCGTTGTTGAGTCCATAATGTCTAATTTGATAAGGTAGCATAGTTTACTTGCATTCACAGGATTCCGAAAGAATCCCGAGGGCCTGTTGGAAACATGGCAAAATATTGCCAACTGTTGATGCTGCTTCAGCTGGTGAGACCGCTTAGGCGGCTTAGACACCATGCTTTAACAGCTAGCACTGGTCCCAGATGGTCCGCTTATGTGGAGACCTTACCACTTTAGTGGGGTGCGCTTAAACGTCACCTATCCGCTTTAGTGGAAAGCGGAGGACCGCCCAGGTCATCGGACAACTTTAGGTGTGGGTTGCTGCTTAAGCGGCGACCGCTTTAGCTATCGAGTGGCCTCTTTAGCGGTACCTGCTATGCATTTAATCCCCTTTTCACCCATTTTTTTTATCATTATTCTTTAAGTGTTAGGCATTAAAAGCCCTAGAGAGATAGTGAGAGAGGGGAGGCAATTCTTGGGTGATCAAGGGAGTTTGGAAAGTTCATCAAAGCCTTTTTCCTCGTCTTAATCCATGTAAGTTCCGTATAATTTCTCGATAAATTCTTCATTTTAGGTTTAAATTCCTAATTCATTTATGAGTTGTTTTTGGATGTTTTTGAGCTTGGAATTTACCCATTCTTGAGGGTAAATGATCCTTGAGCCTTGAAAGACGTTTTGACAATTTCAAAGTTCTAATTTAGTAAGCGAGCCCCACATAGGATTTTTAGCTTGATTTTGGACCTGAAGAATTTATATGGAATATGAGTATCATTATTCTCATATTAATGAGTAGATTGTTATTTTGATAGAATGACATCGTAAGGAGGCTTCTCAGAAGGGAAAACCCTAAATTTAGAGGACTTTATCGAGCATTCTTCGGCGTCCAGGTAGGCTAGTCTTACATTACTTATAGATTGAGGTTTATTATGGTATTAGTATGATAGTTTGCTAGTTTTGGGTTGGAAATTACGGTTTAGTCGCTTAGTTAGTGAAGCTTGATTTGTTTGGCTGGTTTGTGAGCCATTTTGGGGGTAGAATAGACTTATCTACCCTTTCTTTAAGCCAAATGTTGCTTTTAGGCTTTATTTAGACCTATATAATAACTTGTAGTGGAATATTTGGAGACTTAATCATTTTCAGGTAGTAATTGCCTTAGTAAGGACTTTCGGGTTTAGAATTGGGCTCTGCCGGTTTTTTTTTTAGGTTGTACAATCTATTTTAGCTCCTTGTAGACTTAGAAGGCCTTTGTTCACAATATTATAGTTACTCTTGAACCTTAGGCTATATAACATTCACCTAGTTCGAGACTAGGCTAGTTATTTTGACTTTACCCAATTATATCGGTTCAAGTCTGGCTTTCAACTATTTAAATATGGTGATAAAGACATATTCAAGTACGACATCTATGATATGTTTATGGTATTAAAGACCAGTTTGAGTCCAGCATATATAATATGGTTATGGTGTTAAAGACCGGTTCGAGTCCGACACTTTATGGTTTATCTATGATATTGCGAATCCGGTTCGAGTTAAAAATTACCTAGAACGAATGGTTTCACGGATATGGGATTATTGGTTGGTTATATCATGCTTAGTGTCTATAGATCTACTCTTGATTGTATCCATCGAGCTTATAGGGGCTCGTTTGGGTTAGTCTTCTCTTGTTTGCACTTCTAGGATTATGGAGGCCTAGTTAGGTTATAATTAGCTTACTTTAATCTTTGGTATCTCGTGTTTGATCATTTATTTTTCTGTGTTAGAGCATAATTTCAGGGTTGCCCCTTTCTCTTCGACTTAGCTTACATTCTCGCATTTTATTATGATTTAGCTCAGTCGGTCGATGATGTCTACTAAGTACCCATTATTTTGTACTCATACTGCACTTCTGCATCCTTTTTTTGTGCATATCCTACTACTACCGGCCGTCGCTAATACTCCTTCCATCTTACTTATAGTATTCGGAGATAGGGTGAGCTTTCAGAGCCAGAGCTGGCCCCCTCTCCTTCCTAGATTTTCAGATAGTCTTTACATTAGGGGCTATATTGTAACACACCGTACATTTCCAATCCTACTTAATTGCCTTAACATTTATGGAATTATTTAAACATGGGATAGTTGGTGGATTATAGCCCAAATGAGGCCCAAAATAAAGTAAAAGACATGGCCCCAATGGGGCAAATGACCCATTCTTGTGTTGTCCAAGTAAACATAACATTTATTAGCCATAGTGTGGCTAAGGATGACCACTAAGGACTATATAAGGCAAAGAAAAATCAGATTTTATTCAACAAAAGACACATGCCTCATTCTAGATCTTTCCACAAGTTTCTCTTTATTCTCAAGCCCTAAGTCATTACTCCTTTGGACAAGATCATCTCTTTGTAAGTATTGGTAAGTGTTTGTTCTTATGGTTTAATATATTATATTCTTAATATGGTGTATAAATCATGTTAGTTATGTTGGCAAAGTTTTGGACAGTTCACTATGTGTAAAACAGTGTACTTTTGCTTAATCGGTGAAGGGTTTTGCCTTCTAAACTTGAAAGTGGACTTGTGGTCTTGAAGGAAGTGAGTTTGATGGATTAAATATCAACATTTAATATGTGGTTATGTTCTTAACTTACTTTCTTTATGTGTATAACTTGTGGGATTGTTGTTATGAAATTGGTCATGGAATTAGTGGTGTATTGAAAGAAAAATATGGTTTTGGTGATTTTCATGTGTGTTGTGAAACCATGATGGTTTGTTGGCATCCAAGTGACCTAAAATATGTAAAGAGAAGCTTATTTATGGCCATGGACCATTTATTACACAAAAGGCCCCTAAAATGACCTCCGGAGGCTGAAACGGGCACCCGCCCTCGCAGACAGGGCACTTGCGGACGCAGATGCCAATGTAGGTGGCCCTGGACAGGGCCAAGGGTCACCTGCGGCCGTACCTCAACCACCTGCGGGCGCAGGTGGCTTCATAGGTCAGCCCAGAATCTCGTTTTATATGTTTTTGTCTCTCTTTGATCCCCGAAGACCCCTATACCCTTTTTGGATGTAATTATCAACTTATGATACCTATTGAATGACTTTAAGGGGTTGTTGTGAGGCATGATGGATTATATCAATTATGGATTGTTGTTAATGTGTTGTTATGAGACGTATTAAGGTGACTTTATGGAGTAATTGTGACGTAGTGTTAATGAGGAAGCAAAGGGTAAACTTGGTGTGAAATGCTATTAGTTTATGATGTCTTGGTCAATGTGTGGAAAGTTATGAGGTGGTTGATATGGTAATGCAGTGAATTGTATTGTAAAGGACGAAATGATGCTATATAGCAGTCACGTAGCTCATTATCATTATGTGCACTTGTAATGTAGTTGGTTGTTAACGTGAGCTCTGTTATGAACTTGTGTTGTAGAGTAACACATAAGGAAGGAGCTAGATTATTGTATTCGCATATAGGACTGTGTATTCATATTGGGAAGATAAGGTATGTAAGGTTACTCTTTCCGTATCTTTCTGCAGCATATATTGTTCACATTGTCATCGTACTTGTTCCATCTTGAAATGTTCTAAGGCATCTCATTTCAAGTTGTTATGTATTGTTATTCATATGTTCCTTATTAGTGGATCAATTGTTATTCATATGTATCTTAATCATGGACTGAGGTTCCAAAGCTCCAATAATGTTATGTCTATCATCATACCGATCTCTCAAAAGTAAAGAAGTAAAGTAATGCATAGTTGTTAGTTGCTAGAGTACAGGTGGTAGCTCTAGAGGCATAAGCCTAACTCGAGCTGATCCCGAGATTATTGGATCAGGGGGCAATCCCAGAGTCATAAGACTAGCTCGGGCCAAACCTGACAGGGGGTAGCTCTAGAGGTAAGAACCTAGCTCGAGTCGAACCTGATATATTGGTTTATTGGTGGTAGCTCAAGAGGTAAGAACCTAGCTCGAGCCAAACCTGCTATATTGATTTATGGGTGGCAGCTCTAGAGGCATAAGCCTAGCTCAGGCCGATCCCAACATAACATTATGTTATGTTAAGACCCACTGATCAGTTGGGGCTCGGGTACCATATAACACAGGTAATGATGAATAAACACAAAAGCAAAGAAGCAAAGAAAGTAATGAAATCAATATACATGATTCCAAATACACAGAGCGATGGTTTATCCATATTAACTATTCTCTTATATTTGATTCCATTGAATTTTTTATGTATGACACAGTTTCTTATAGCCTTACATACTCAGTACATTCTTTGTACTGAAGTCCCTTGGGGGACTTACCTTACTTGTTGCAGGAACAGGTGCTAGTAGACCTCCACAGTAGGTTGTGTATCATTTGCAAAGTATTGGTGAGCTCCAGTTGGTTTGGGGCTTTCCGAGTCATATGTGTACATTTGTTTTTGTATTGTAAATGTTGTATAAATTGGGGACTTGTCCCGAATATAGGTTGGTTATGTACATGTATCTGTTAGAGGCTTCGTATATGTACTTGGGAAGATGAATGAGAGAATGTATGTCCATTTTGACTTGATGGCCCTAACGGCCAAGTTTTATAGACAACATATGTTTTCCATGACTTTCGTCATTGGTATTTTATAGTTACAGGAGATAGAATGATATTCATAGAGAGACATACATATGAGTGTACAGGAATGAAGATTGGTTCTCTCGGGGCTTAACGGCTTCGGGTGCCAGTCGTCCCCGTTGGAATTCGAGGCGTGATATATATACATATTGATAATACTAGTACTCTTATTCTTTTGATTAGTGGCTTTTGTATTGGCCTCACCAGGTCGAGGGATATTTCTTTTGTTCTTCCTCTTTTTTGTTTGGTATTTTAGGATCATATTCATATTTATATCGCCTTCGATTTTATTTTATGCTTATTTTCAGGTATTTATCCCGTTTATCTCCTTTTAGCCCATTACTTATAGTTTCGGGCTACGATTTAGCTTGCCTACTATGGGTTATGGTAGGTGCCATCATGACTCCAAAAATGGGTAGTGACATCTCCCCTGACCTCGAGGTTGGGCATGCATTGAGTATGGGGCCGGTTCAGGTTCCATTAGGTATTGCTACCCCATTATTGGAGGGCTTGTTGATCTGTTTGCTGACCTATTTAGAGAGTGTTCCTTTGAGTGCACCAGGTATTCCTCCAGTTTCGAGTATCATATCGTCGCCAGTGCCAGCATCTACTTATGGTATGACTCTGACTCCGGGTATGATTCATCTATCGATAGAGGTATCTACTCATGGTATTCTATAGACTTCAAGTGATGCTCCACCTTCTGTGCCAGTATATAATTACGGTACTCTGAGTTTAGGGGTACAACCATCATCTATGGTACCCCCACGGGTGTATTCACAGCTTGTCAGACTTACTATCCCTCTGGTTACTTCAGGTATAGTTATGTATTCTGAGGATCAGAAGAGATTTGAGAGGTTCATTAGCTTGGGTCCACCCAAGTTTAGTGGAGCTATAGGCTAGGATGCTTCGAGTTTTGATTGATTGTCAGGATAAGTTGTATAATATTGGATCTCTTGAGTCTCATGGAGTTGCTTATACTACTTATCAGTTGCTTATACTACTAGTTGTAGACCATTGGGTTTGCCTGTTATGACTTAGACTCAGTTTTCTGAGGCTTTCTTAGAGAGGTTTATGCTGTCAACTTAAGAGATCAGATGAGAAATAAGTTTGATCATTTGGAGCAGGGCTCCATGTCTATTGTTGAGTCTGAGGCATGTTTCCATACCTTGTCTAGATATTCAGCCACTAGCATCTCCACCTAGTCAGAGAGGATTCGTAAGTTCGTGAAGGGGTTGGATAGTTTATATCAGTTAGCTACAGTCAGATGGCTGTTTCAGGGGCATCTTTTCAGAGTATTATAGAGCATGCCAAGTTGACCGAGTCTATTACTTAGGCTACTCAGGGAGGCATCAAAAAGGTGTGTTGTTAGGGTGAGTTCAGTGAACACGCCTCCTAAGGTAGAAATTTCTCTAGTAGAGGTTCTCGAGTTTATCATTGTAACACCCCGTACCTTCCCAACCCTACTTGACGACGTTGAACAATGTTTACTTAGGTGTTGAGATCCATAAGTATGTCTTTTGTAATGTTATTGATGAGAAAATTGATATTGGGCCTAGTACATGTGATTAGACCTTTGTAGGAGGTGTCTTGTGATGTCATGGAGCATTTGTGGGGTTAAAAATGAGGCTTGGAGGACCTCCAAACAAATGATATTAAAGGTAAGAAGTAAGTTAAAGAATAGAACTTGAAGTATCTAACCAAATCCGCAAAGAAAAGTCGAAGAATGAAAATTTTCCAAAAAAAATAGGTCAGGCGCACCATAGGGCGTGCCAGGCCGCTTTTTGCCCAAAATTTTTGGGCACAAGCAGCAAGGTGGCGCGCCCAGGGGCGTGCCAGGCTGCTTGTGCACACCTCTCAAATGTTGGAAATTTTTCTAAGTCTCAAGGGTGCCCGGGGACGTACCGGGGCGCTTTTTGCCACATTTCTTCTTCAACCACGAGCCTATACATGGGATAATTGAAGTATTATATTGGAATTCCATTTTGATATGATTATTCGTGGACGAATTTGGCATCCAAATGACGTTTTTACCCTTTCGGTCAAAATAAGCCATGCGTGGCTAGAATCACTTGTTTTTGGGATTGAGGCTACGAATATAAATTGCGTGAGTGGGAATATCGTCGTAACATGTATGAAATGATTTAAACATGAGAAATTATTGATTTTATTGGATTAAGTGAATTGGGCTCAATGAAGGCCCAAAATAAGGCAAAAGACATGGGCCAAATGGGTCAAATGACCCATTCTTCCATTGACCAAGCCAAACATAGCATTTAATGCTAAAGAATGGCTAATTATGACTTGAGGGCTTATATAAAGGCCAAAAATCAGATTTTTATCACACAAAACTCTCATACCAAATCTAGAAATTTCCACAAGCCTTTTCTCTCAACTTCAAACCCTAAGGCACTTATTTGGACAAGATCATCATTTATCAAGATTTGGTAAGTGTTTATTATTGTGATTTAATATATTATATACATGAGAGATGGTGTAGATCATGTTGGTTATGTTGGAAAGGTTGAATAGGGCATTTTTGCTTTTTGCTAAAGATGTGCCATTCTTGTTATTTAAACTTGAAAAAGGACTTGAGGTTTAAATAAAAATGAATGGCATGGATGAGATATCAACATGTATGGTGTGATTATGATCCTAAAATTGTTATTTTTCTATAAGTGTAAATGATGGGATTTTGGCCGATATGTTGTTGTGAGGTCTATTGAGGTGATTTGAGGGAGCATTTGTGATGTTGTGTTGATGAAGAAATGTAAAGAACAAACTTGGTACGAAATGCTATTGAATTCTGATATCTTGGTCAATGTTAGGAATGTTGTGGTATTGTTGACATGACAATGCCGTAAATTGTGTTGTAAAGGGTGAAATGACATTATACGACAGTCATATAGCTCATTGTCGTCTTGTACACTTGTATGGTAACTAGTTGTTAATGTAAGCTCCGGTATGTATTTGTATTGTAGAGTAAGACGTAAGGAATGAGCTGGACCATTGTTTTCGTATCTAGGCTTATATATTCATACTCAGAAGTGAAGGTATGCAAGGTTACCCTTTTCGTATCCTTCTGCAGCTCCTGGTATTCACATTGGTGTTGTACTAGTTCATTCCGAAATGTCCTAAGGTATCCTATATCCGATTACCAATTGTTACTATCACATGTTCCTACTCATTTGATCAATTGTGATTCACATGTCTCATGTTCATTGACTAATGTTCCAAAGGCCAATAATGTTATGTTCCAAAGTTCCAATAGTATTTATATACATGTCCTTTATTCATTGGTTAATGTTTCAAGTTCCAATAATGTTATGACTATCAATGTATCTCAATCTCTCAAAAGTAAAGAAATAAAGTAATGCATAGTTGTTAATTGCAAGAGTGCGGGTGGCAGCTTTGGGGGCATAAGCCTAGATTATTGGATCAGGGGGCAGTCCTAGAGGCATAAGCCTAGCTCGGACCAAACCTGATAGGGGAAAACTCTAGGGGTAATAACCTAGCTCGAGCTGAACCTGACACATTGATTTATGGGTGGTAGCTCTAGGGGTAAAAAAACCTAGCTCGAGCCGAACCCGATATATTGATTCATAGGGTGGCAGCTCTAGGGGCATAAGCCTAGCTCGAGCCGATCCCAACATAACGTTATGTTATGTAAACCCACTGATCAGTCAGGGCCCGGGTATCACAGATCACAGGTAAAGATGAATGAACATTGAAGTAAAGAAGCAAAGAAAGTATTGAAAGTAAAGTACATGATCCCAAACACACAGATTGATGGTTTAGCCACATTTTCTATTCTATTACATTTGTTTCCAGTGATTTTCATATGTAAGTTACAGTTGCTTATGGCCTTACATACTTAGTACATTCTTCGTACTGACGTCCCTTATGGGACTTACCTTACTTGCTGCAGGCGCAGGTTCTAGTAGGCCTCCACAGTAGGTTGCCAGTTGTTTGCGGATCATTGGTGAGCTCCAGTTAGTTCGGGGCTTCTCCGAGTCACAATTGCACATGTGTTGTGGTATTGTACATGTTGTATAAAGCGGGGACTTGTCCCGACTTTCAGTTAGTCTTGTAAATGCATCTGTTAGAGGCTTTGTAGACGTATGTGGGTGTATGAATGTAAGAAGATACATGTCGTTTTTGGCTTGATAGCCTCCACGGCCAAGTTTCACATATGTTTATATATCACATGTTCCATGATTTTTGTTATTAGCCTTTTATGTTATTACGTGATAGTGGTATTTCCTTTGGCATGTATATGAATGAATAGAAGCAAAGCTTGGTTCTCTCGGGCCTTATCGACTACGGGTGCAAATCCGCCTGGTTGGAACTCGGGGCGTGACAATCATGGTAGGCTAGTTCAGGCCGCATTTTAGGGATCAGGAGGCACTACGGATAGCCAGACTTTGAGTCAGGGTGGTCAATCTAGTTCAGCCGCACTTTCTCAGATTGAGTCAGGCTGTAGTGAGCGTTACATATGTGATGAGTTTGGCCATGTGTCCAAGGATTATCCCAAGTGTGTTTTTAGACCTACTTCTATATCTACAGTAAGAGGTGGGTCTCAGAGTGGTAGAGGTGCTGCCAGAGGTGCTCATAGTAGAGGTAGATAAGCTTCTGGTGGTGGTCTCGGGGTTATTCAGTCTGGGAGCGGACGTACACATTATTATGCTATACCTGGGAGACTCGAGGCAGAGGCATCTGATGCAATTATTACAGGCATCATCCCAATTTTCTACATATATGTTTTCGTGTTATTTGACCCTGGATCTACATTCTCCTATCTGTCTACATATTTTACTTCTGAACTTGATGTTGCATATTAGCAATTTCCTTTGCCTATTCATGTATCTACCCTCATAGGAGATTTTTTAGTGGTGGATCGGGTGTACCAATCTTGTGTGGTTACCTTTATGGGGCTTGAGAATTGGGTAGACTTGATTCATCTAGATATGGTTGCCTTTGAAGTTATCTTGGGTATGGATTTATTAGCCCCTTATCATGCTATTTTGTATTATTATGACAAGAAAGTGACCTTAGCTACACCAGGTATGCCAAGACTAGCTTGGAAGGATACGTTAATTCGGGTCTGAAGAGGGTTAAATCTTTTTTACGTCTTTGTCACGTGGTAGAAAGGGGTTGTTTAGCTTATTTGGATCCTGTCCGTGATACGAATGTTACTTCACCGCCTTTTATGGATTCAATCTAAGTAGTCCGCGAGTTCATGGATGTGATCCCTATGGATTTACCTTGTGTGCCTCTGAACCGTGATATTGACTTTGCTATTGATGTCGAGCCAGACACCAAACCCATTTATATTTCACCTTATAGGATTGCCCCAGCTTTGTTAAAGGAGTTGAAGGAATCGTTGCAAGATCTTTTGAGTAAAGGCTTCATTAAACCTAGTGTTTCTCCTTGGGGTGCACCTGTCTTGTTTGTGAAGAAGAAAGATGGTTCTATGCGTATTTGTATTGACTATCAGTAATTGAACAAGGTGAAGATTAAGAACAAGTATCCTCTTTCTCTCATTAATGATTTGTTTAACCAGCTTCAGGGTATATTCATGTTTTCTAAGATTGCTTTGAGATCCGAGTATCACCAATTGAGGATTATAGCTTTGAATGTTTCGTAGAAGGCTTTTCGAACTCGATACGGTCATTATGAGTTCTTGGTCATGTCTTTTGGGTTGACCAATGCCCCAGCAACACTCATGGAGTTGATGAACCGAGTGTTTAGACCGTATCTCGACTCTTTTGTGATTTTATTTATAGATGATATCTCGATTTATTCATGGCATGAGGCCGATCATATGAGACACTTGTGGACTGTACTTCAGAGGATGTGTGATGAGAAGTTGTCTACTAAGTTCTCTAAGTATGAGTTTTGGTTGGATTCTATCTCTTTCTTGGGTCATGTGGTGACCAAGGATGGTATTACAGTCAATCCAACCAAGATTTTGGTGATTTGCGATTGTGCTAGGCACACTAGTCCTACTGAGATTCGGAGTTTCATTGGCTTGGCAGGTTACTATCGGCATTTTGTTGAGGGTTTCACTTCAATTGTGGCTCATTTGACCAAGTTGACTCAGAAGAAGATTACCTTTCAGTGGTTGGAAGCATGTGAGAAGAGCTTTCAAAAGCTCAAGGAGTTATTGACTTCATCTCCTATCTTGACCTTGCCCAAGAGAGCGTGGGTTTTACCGTGTTCTGTGATGCTTCAGGTGTTGGTTTAGGTGTAGTGTTGATGCAGGAGGGTAAGGTGATTACTTATGCCTCTCATCAGTTGGAGCCTCATGAGAAGAATTACCCTATGCATTATTTAGAGTTTGCCGCGGTTAATTTTATGTTGAAGTTGTGGAGACACTACTTGTATGGAGTCCATTATGAGATTTTCTTGGATCATCGTAGTCTTCAGTATTTCTTCACCCAGAGGGAGTTTAACATGAGACAGCGTCATTGGCTTGAGTTGCTTAAGGATTATAGCATCACTATTTTGTATCATCCGAGTAAGGCTAATGTAGTAGCGGATGCCTTGAGTCAGAAGTTGACTAGTATGGGAAGTTTGGTTCATCTTTTGACTCAAAAGTAGCCTTTAGCCTTAGAGGTTCAGTTTTTGGCCAACCAAATGGTTAGGCTTGATATTTTGACACCTGTATGTTCTTTAATGTTCATTGATGCTAGATCTTCCTTAATGGAGCAAATTCATGCTCACCAATTTGATGATAATTGCTTGAGAGTGATTCGGGATAAGATGTTGAGTGGCGATGCTAAGGAAGTCTCTTATGATTCTGATGGTGTGTTGACAATTGGTGAACGAGTCTGTGTATCGAGAGTTGGTGGTTGGGTGAGATTGATTTTGGAGGATGCGCATTGTTCTGGTATTCCATTCATCCTGGAGTGACTAAGATGTATCATGATTTGAGGCAGCTTTACTGGTTGATAGGTATGAAAAAAAATGTGGTGGATTTTGTAGCTCGTTGCTTGTGTTGTCAGCAGGTGAAGGTCGAGCATCAGAGACCAGGTGGGTTGATTTAGAGATTACCCATTCAAGAGTGGAAGTGGGAGCGGATCACCACGGACTTCGTAAGTGGATTACCTCGTTATTCTCGTGGCTTTGATAGTTTTTGGGTCATCGTGGATTGATTGACCAAATCAGCCAATTTCATCCTTATTCAGATGTCCTTCAGTGCATAGAGGTTAGCTCGGATCCATGTGTGTGACATTGTTTGTCTTTAAGGGGTGCCCGTGCCTATTATTTTAGATAGAGGTTTTGTGTTCACTTCTAGCTTTTGGAGGGCGTTTGAGGAGGATTTGGGCACTCAGGTTAATCTCAGTACAACTTTCCACCCTCGGACCGACTGTCAGTCGGAGTGGACCATTCAGGTTTTGGAGGATATGCTCTGGGCTTGTGTTTTGGACTTTGGAGGTCAGTGGGAGTAACTTTTAGCCCTAGTGGAGTTCACCTATAATAATAGCTACCATTCAAGAATATAGATAGCACCTTTTGAGCCATTGTATGGTAGGCGTTATTGATCTCCTATTGGTTGGTTTGAGACTTCTGAGATTAGACTTGCTCCGCTAGTCTTTGGATAGAGTTCTTGTGATTCAGGATAAGCTTCGAGCAGCCCAGAGTAGGCAGAAGAGTTATGCAGAACACAGACTTTGTGCCTTGAAGTTTAGTATTGGTGATCGAGTTATCCTTTGTGTGTCGCCCATGAAGGGTATGATGACATTCGGGAAGAGGGGCAAGCTTAGCTCGAGGTATATCTTACCTTTTGAGATTCTTCGGACTGTTGGGGAGGTTTCTTATGAGTTGGGCTTACCTCCAGATTTTTCATCCATTCATCCAGTCTTCCAAGTTTCTATGCTCCGATGATATATTCTGGATGAGTCTCACGTTCTTAGTAGAGAAACGGTTCAGTTAGATGAGAGGTTGACCTTTGTAGAGGAGCCAAGCTCTATTTTAGCCAGTTATGTTAGACGATTGCGTTCTAGAGATTTCCCTGTAGTTAAGGTTCAGTGGAGACATCGTTCAGTTGAGGACTTGGGAGGTCGAGTCTGACATGCGTAGTACTTACCCTCAGCTATTAACCAATTCAGGTACTTCTTTGCCTTTAAGTTCGAGGACGAACTAGAATCTTAGTAGTGGATATTATAAATACCTTTTTTTGTGATTTTCTATTTTTATGTATTTTGACCTTTTTACAATTCCCTGTTGTTGCTTCATGTTGATTTTAGGTGTCATGCCCCAAATCCCATTGAGGCAGACTGGCACCCGAAGCTGTTGAGGCCCGAGAGAACCAATCTTTACACATATCCATTCGTATGCATGTCTCTATTTGAACATCATCATATCATATGCAACTATGCTGAAGTCATAGAAACATATGCTATATATGAAACTTGGCCGTTAGTGCCATCAAGTCAAAATGAAGATACATCTCTTTACATTTACCTTCCCACGTACGTCTACAAAGCCTCTAATAGATACATGTACATAACCACCCTAAGTTCGGGACAAGTCCCTGCTTTATACATCATTTGCATAATACAAAAAAATCAATGTACACGATGACTCGAAAAGCCCCGAACCAATTGGATCTCACCAAAGATCCGTAAACGATCCGCAACCTACTGTGGAGGTCTATAAATACCTGTGCCTGCAGCAAGTAAGGTAAATTCCCCAAAGGGGTCAGTACGAAGAATGTACTGAGTATGTAAGGCTATAAGAAATTGCATCAATAGATAAGAACTTCAATGGAATTAATTATAAAAGAATACCCAATATGGATAAACTATCAATCTGAAGTTTGGGACTATGTATATTACGTTCATTAATCTCTTTCCTTGTGTACATTACCATTCTTATTACCGTTGAATACATAACTATCAATATATGCAACCGTCAATAAAAAAAACCGTCAATAAAAGTAACTGTCAATATGCAACCGTCAATAAAAGTAACCGTCAATATGCAATATAGCAGGTTCGACCATTTGGGCCACCCCCTGTCAAGTTTTGCATCAAGCTAGGCTTTTGCCCCACTGAGCTTCCCCCCTGCTATCACTCGGAAATCAATGAAGTAGGTTTGGCATCAAGTTTGGTTTTGCTTCACTGAGCTTTCCCCCTGATCCAACAATATCGGGATCGGCTTGAGTTAGGCTTGCGCCCCCACAAAGCTACCACCCATACTCAATAATTAAAAAGTAACCATAAAAAAATTATAAAATAAGCATATAGAGATTATAAAGTATCCCTATCGAAATTATAAGGTAACCATATATGCATTACTTCTTTCATTACTCCAACTAATCACTTATGTCTTTTACTTATGTGAGATTGATACATTGGGGATCATGACATTATTGGAAACACATATGCATTACTTCATCCTTTACGTCTTGAGAGATTGATATGTTGATAGTTGTAACATTACTGGAGCTTTAAAACCTCAATTTATGATTATAAGACATGTGAATAACAAAATATGATAACCTGACATGAGATACTTTGAGACCTCTCGGAATAGGAACAGGTACGATGACAATATGAACAATATGTGCTGCAGAAGGATACGGTAAGAGTAACCTTACATACCTTATGTTCTCAATATGAATACACAGTCCTATATATGAATACAATAATCCATCTACTTCCTTATGTTTCACTCTACAACACAAGTACATAACGGAGCTCACGTTAACAACTAGTTACCTTAAAAGTGCATAAGATGACAATGAGTTACGTGACTGCTATATAGCGTTATTTCATCCTTTACAATACAATCCACTGCATTATCATACCAATTATACCATAACATTCCGCACATTGACCAAGATATCATACATCAATAGCATTTCACACCACGCTTACCCTTTATGCTTTCTCATTATTATTCCGTAACAATTACTCCTATCAAGTTGTCTCATAACAACATATGAACAACAATACATACTTAATATAGTCCAACATGCCTCCATATGACACTTTAAAGTCATTAAAACGGTATCATAAGTTGATAATTACATCCAAAAAGGGTATAGGGGCCTTCGGGGATCAAAGAGATATGAAAACATACAAAACCGAACCCGGGGCTGACCTGCGAGGCCACCTCCGCCCGCAGGTGGCTGAGGTCCACCCACAGGTGGACTTTGACAGATGCCAGAGGCACCGGCGTTGGCATCTGCGCCCGCAGGTGCCCTCGTCTGCGGGGGCGGATGCCCGTTTTGGTCCAAATTGGTCTCATTTGGGTATTTTAATGCAATGAATGGTCCATGATCGTAACTAAACTTCTTTTGACATATTTTTTATTATATTGAATGCCAAAAATCATCCATGGTCTCACAACACACATAAACAACACCCAAAACTACACTTCTCGGTCAATACGTCACCAAATCCATTACCAATTTCACAATAACAATCCCAAACATTATACACAAGAATAAAACAAGGTAAGACTATAATAATATCTCACATGAAAATATTGAATCCATCAAGTTCACTTCCTTCAAGACCACAAGTCCATGGCCAAGTTTACAAGACAAAATCATTCTCCGATTACAAAAATAGACAGTTTTACACTTAGCACACTGTCCAAGACTTTGCCAACACAACCAACATGATTTATACACCATATTAAACATATCATCTACTAAACCATAGTAATAAACACTTACCAAGTCTTGTACAAAGGTGATCTTGTCCACAAAGATGACTTAGGGTTCTTGAGAGCCAAAACAAAAATGTTGTGAATATTCTAGAATACGCATGGGTGTTACAAAGAATAAAAATATGATTTTTGAACCCTTTTATAGTCCCTCACTAATGATCCCTATCCACATATTTAATGGTTTACTTGGTCAATGAAAGAGCATTAGAAGAATGGGTCAAATTCCCTTTTGGGCCATGTCTTTCTCATATTTTGGGCCTCATTTGGCCCAATGGCAAAAGACTCATTAATGCCCCAACAAATTTAATGTATAATTCATCAAGTCTCTGATGTTCAAATAATTCCATGAATGCTACGGTAATTAATAGGTTCGGAAACATACGAGGTGTTACATTCTTCCCCCCTTAGAAACATTCGTCCTCGAATGTTAATGTTAATAACATCGTCTCGCATACATCCTATGCATCTCTATGTTAACATATATATACATATAAACACAATGCTTATGGATACTTCCTTGTTATTACTCCAATTCCACACCTTGAACTTTCTCTCCCATTTGAAATAGTTACGGGCACCCCGACTTCATCATATTTTTGGCTCCCCACATGATTTCTTTTACTTGTTGGTTCCTCCTTTATACCTTTACCGAAGCTACTTCTTTATTTCTTAATCTTTTCATTTATCCATCTAGAATAGCAATATATCTCTTCACAAGTGAGATCCCCCAATACTTGTACATTTTCAATAAAAGCAATGGATCTCGGCATATGACTTGTGTTAGCTTGTAGCTACTATTGTACCACCTTAACCTTCTCTATAGCTTAGTGAACAAAATCTAGCCCCAAGTAAGGCAGTTCCACTAGCTCTAAATCATCCAATTGATGATTTAAACTTTCTTCTATATAAACCTTTGTAAAATACCATTTTGATAAGCTGGTAACATAATTTCAAGTGTCTGGATGATACGTTCTACTTGTCCACCTGTTTAAGGATGAAAAACTGTACCCAAATTCACTTGTATACCCAAACTTTCTGTATTTTTGACTGTTACCTCATCCAGTTGCCGATAATCAGTACACATTCTCATTGTGCCATCATTCTTTCATACGCATAATACTGGTGTACCCCAAGGGAACATACTAGTCCTTATGAATCTTTTTGGATATTATTTTCTTTACTCTCAGTGAACCCACATTATCCTTCCATTCAAGAACATTCTTTTGTGGAAAATGAAAATATAACTTCTCAGTTTAGCCATCTACTATGGCACATTCCATAAAATCCACCCTTTCCATCTTAGTAAGATCAATCAGTGTGTCATGACCATAAACAATTACTATACCATTACGATAAACTCTTTTAGCTATAACAGATTCCCCTTTTTGGTATAGATACCTCAAATGGGTTAACTAATAATTTCGATGTTCTTTTAAAAAAAAAATTCAGCAACCAATAGAGTAACATATGATAGGGTAGAACCCAGAGCAATCAATGCATATACTTTATGTGAAAAGACAGATAATGTACCTGTCACTACATCAGGGTAGGCCTCCAAATTCTGCAGACCCATTCGAGCATAGGTATGGTCCTGTATTCCACTAAAACTGGCCGCTCCTATAGCACCTCTACCATGACCAACAGGCTGTACACCTCGACCTAATGAAGGAACCGATGATGATGATGCAATGGTTGATCCCATATGTTGCGTCCTATTACCCGTGCCCCTTCTTGGGCAGTCTCTTACCAGGTGCCCGAACATACCCCACCAAAAGCAAATATTCATTCCAAACCAGCATTCCTTTAAATGAAGCTTTTTACAGTGTTGACACGGCTGGCGAGAAAACCCCGATTGGTTTATACTTCCTTGTTCTTGATACCCCGCTATTTGTTAATCTCGAATTCCACTACTTTGATCAATGTAACTACCTCTAAGCCCTTGGAATTGAGATTGAGTGCCTACTGTAGGATAAAAAAGTGAGGATCTCGGAGGTCTATTAAAACTTTGAGGCCTAAAGTCTCCTTGGGACACCATAAACTGTCCCATAGGTCTAGCCCTCTTTAACGACTCTTCTTCAAATTTTTGTGCCCTTCTCCGTTGCCTTTGATCCTCCATTTTTTGTGCAAAGGCTTGTATTCTTGCTATGTCCATATCTCTATTTAATGCAGCAATAGTACAGTCCCTAACCAAATATGGCTCCAATCTGTCCACATACCGATAGACTCTATCGGCCATAGTGGCTACTACATTTAGAGCATACCTAGCCAAAGAATTAAATTGAAGACTGTACTCTCTAACACTCATATTCCCCTGACGAAGATTAAAAAATTGATCCGCACGAGCCTCTCGAATCTCATAGGGAAGATAGTGGTCAAAGAATGCTGTTTTAAACTCTTCCCAATTAGGTGGATTTGCACCGATACCACGGGATCTCTTCCAATCTTCATACCATAATATGACCTCTCCTTTCAATCTATATGCCGCCAGCTCAACTGTTTCTATAACTGTCACATGCATAACATCTAAAGCTTTTTGAATTTGGTCCACGAAATCCTGTTGATCTGCTTTCGGATCTGACCCCGTGAATATGGGAGGGTCTAGTTTCAGAAAGTCCTGTGTCCGCCGACTAGCTACTCTAGCCGCGTCATCCTCCCTTACCGTTGGACCAGTTCGTCCCTGTGTCTGTACAGCAACTATTTATGTCAACATATGCACTGCATTCCTTAAATCCTGATCAGTGATATTCATAGGCGGTTCTGCGGGTACTTCTCTACCTCTTGACTCTTTCGGAGCTGGAAAAGTAGAGGAAGACCGCGATGCAATTTCAGTATCAGCTCCACCTTGACTAGCTTGGTCAGGTGGTGATTTACTTGTTCCTTCACCGGCCATCCCATCTACTTGCTTACCCTTGCCTCGACCTCTTCTTGTCATCGGCATTTTTACTATAAACGAGAAAACCAATTTCAAGGTCATATATGATTCCATGTACATCATTGGCTCTATTGCACGATTTAGAGTGAAGAAAAGAAACAAATCCTAAATGTCTCGTAGCCTCCTACTTATAAATGTGGTGCACAACACATCAATAAGTAAGACTCTACTCAGACACGGCTTTGTAGACACCCTTAGAACGACCTGCTCTGATACCACTTTTGTCACGCCCCAAATCCCATTGAGGCGGACTAACACCCAAAGCAGTTGAGGCCTGAGGGAATCAATCTTTACTCATGTCCATTCGTATGCATGTCTCTATTTGAACATCATCATATCATATGCAACTATGCGGAAGTCATGGAAACATATGCTATCTATGAAACTTAGCCGTTAGGGCCATCAAGTCAAAATAAAGATACATCTCTTTACATTCACCTTCCCACGTACGTCTACAAAGCCTCTAACAGATACCTGTACATAACCACCCTAAGGTCGGGACAAGTCCTCGCTTTATACATCATTTGCATAATACAAAAAAATCAATGTACACTATGACTCAAAAAGCCCCGAACCAATTGGACCTCACCAAAGATCCGCATACGATCCACAACCTACTGTGGAGGTCTATAAATACCTGTGCCTGCAGCAAGTAAGGTAAATTCCCCAAAGGTGTCAGTATGAAGAATGTACTAAGTATGTAAGGCTATAAGAAATTTCATCAATAGATAAGAACTTCAATGGAATTAATTATAAAAGAATACCCAATATAGATAAACTATCAATCTGAAGTTTGGGACTATGTATATTATGTTCATTAATCTCTTTCCTTGTGTACATTACCATTCTTATTACCGTTGAATACATAACTATCAATATATGCAACCGTCAATAAAAGTAACCGTCAATATGCAACCATCAATAAAAGTAACCGTCAATATGCAACCGTCAATAAAAGTAACCATCAATAAAAGTAACCGTCAATATGCAACCTTCAATAAAAGTAACCGTCAATATACAATATAGCAGGTTCGGCCCTTTGGGCTACCCCCTGTCAGGTTTGGCATCAAGCTAGGCTTTTGCCCCACTGAGCTTCCCCCCTGCTATCACTCGGAAATCAATGAAGCAGGTTCGGCATCAAGTTTGGCTTTTGCTTTACTGAGCTTTCCCCCTGATCCAACAATATCGGGATCGGCTTGAGTTAGGCTTGCGCCCCAACAAAGCTACCACCCGTGCTCAATAATTAAAAAGTAACCATAAAGAAATTATAAAATAAGCATATAGATATTATAAAGTATCCCTATCGAAATTATAAGGTAACCATATATGCATTACTTCTTTCATTACTCCAACTAATCACTTATGTCTTTTACTTATGTGAGATTGATACATTGGGGATCATGATATTATTGGAAACACATATGCATTACTTCATCATTTACGTCTTGAGAGATTGATATGTTGATAGTCGTAACATTACTGGAGCTTTGGAACCTCAATTTATGATTATAAGACATGTGAATAACAAAATATGATAACCTGACATGAGATACTTTGAGACCTCTCGGAATAGGAACAGGTACGATGACAATGTGAACAATATGTGCTGCAGAAGGATACGGTAAGAGTAACCTTATATACCTTACGTTCTCAATATGAATACACAGTCCTATATGTGAATACAATAATCAAGCTCCTTCCTTATGTTTCACTTTACAACAACAGTACATAACGGAGCTCACGTTAACAACTAGTTACCTTAAAAGTGGATAAGATGACAATGAGTTACGTGACTGCTATATAGTGTTATTTTGTCCTTTACAATACAATCCACTGCATTATCATACCAACTACACCATAACATTCCACACATTGACCAAGATATCATACATCAATAGCATTTCACACCACACTTACCCTTTATGCTTTCTCATTATCATTCCCTCACAATTACTCCTATCAACTTGTCTCATAAATATATATGAACAACAATACACACTTAATATAGTCCAACATGCCTCCATACGACACTTTAAAGTCATTAAAACGGTATCATAAGTTGATAATTACATCCAAAAAGGGTATAGGGGCCTTCGGGGATCAAAGAGATGCGAAAACATACAAAACCGAACCCAGGGATGACCTGCGAAGCCACCTGCGCCTGCAGGTGGCTGAGGTCCACCCACAGGTGGACTTTGGAAGATTCCATAGGCACCTGCGTTGGCATCTGCACCCGCAGCTGCCCTCGTCTGCGGGGGCGGATGCCCGTTTTGGTCCAAATTGGTCTCTTTTGGGTTTTTTAATGCAATGAATGGTCCATGATCATAAATAAACTTATTTTGACATATTTTTGATCATCTTTAATGCCAAAAATCAGCCATGGTCTCACAACACACATAAACAACACCCAAAACTACACTTCTCGGTCAATACGTCACCAAATCCATAACCAATTTCACAATAACAATCCCAAACATTATACCCAAGGATAAAACAAGGTAAGACTATAATCACATATCACATGAAAATGTTGAATCCATCAAGTTCACTTCCTTTAAGACCACAAGTCCATGGTCAAGTTTACAAGACAAAACCATTCTCCGATTGCAAAAATAGACAGTTTTATACATAGCACACTGTCCAAGACTTTGCCAACACAACCAACATGATTTATACACCATCATAAACATATAATATACTAAACCATAGTAATAAACACTTACCAAGTCTTGTACAAAGGTGATCTTGTCCACAAAGATGACTTAGGGTTCTTGAGAGCCAAAAAGAAAATGTTGTGAATATTCTAGAAAAGACATGGGTGTCACAATGAATAAAAATCTGATTTTTGAGCCCTTTTATAGTCCCTTACTAATGATCCTTATCCACATATTTAATGGTTTACTTGGTCAATGAAAGAGCATTGGAAGAATGGGTCAAATTCCCTTTTGGGCCATGTCTTTCTCATGATTTTGGGCCTCATTTGGCCCAATGGCACAAGACTCATTAATGCCCAACAAATTTAATATATAATTCATCAAGTCTCTCATGTTCAAATAATTCCATGAATGCTACGGTAATTAAATAGGTTCGAAAACATATGGGGTGTTACATTAGGGTTCGGGGATAGATGGCATGGTTCCCAATGGAATCAGGAAAGTTTTATGCAAGTTTGTGGTTTTTAGTGGTTTGAAAAGCCTCATAGTTGACTTCGGTCAACATTGGTTGATCCGAGTGCCGGATTGCAATACGAACTGCGCCAGCAGATCTGGAGCATTGATTTTGGGTTAGGAGAAGGATTAGTTCAATTTCATGGCTTTTATATCTCTTTTCGACCCTTTCTTTGGCAAATTATAAAATAGGGTCCCGGGGGTTAATTTGTCGAAAACAATCTTCTTTTCAAAAATTTTATATCGCCATTGAGTTCGGAAAGTCGAAATAGCCTAGTAGCATATATGGGTTGTTTCTGCCGGATCCCCAACAAATCTCGAGGGTCCATTCAGAAACTTTGGGACTTGGCCTTAGCTGCTGATGCAGTATTTTCTGGTGCATCATGGCCTCCATCACAATTGTGTGGCCACGTGTCGCGATTGCGGGCCTCGATGACACGTTTCATAGCAATCACTTGGTGGGGGGACCGCGATCGTGCTGAGTAATCGGATAGGCCAAGTAGGGTTTAAATTAAGGCAGTCGCGAGGCCCTTCTCTCGCGATCGCGATGACCAAACTTACATCTCGGTCAACATTGACCTTCGCGATCGCGAGGCAGTGTTCACCTAGATAGTATATAAGTCCCAATTCTCGATTTTTCCTACATTTTTGAGTATTGAAGCTTAGGGTTTGAGGGTTTTGGGGCGATTTCTTCACTTCTGAAGCTTGAGTAAGCTCCATATTACTTTTTCCATCATTTTACTTAGATTATATCTTCTAAACTCCCTTAAAATTGTGATTTCAAAATGGATTTAGGGGTTTATATCTTCTAAACTCCCTTAAAATTGTGATTTCAAAATGGATTTTGGGGGCTTTTGGCCAAAAAGTTTAACAAGGGTTTTTCATCAATTGATCGCTCATTTTTAACCCTTTTTTACTCGGGTTTTATTCTATGGGTTTCTTTGATCATGGGTAATTGTTTTCTAAACAAAAATTCTGGTTTTACCCCTTCGTTTTCAAAACTCATTTTCGAGGTCCGTTTTGGACCAGGTTTAAATATGGGCAATATGGGTATTGTTGGCTTTCTTTTAACACATATATGCTATATTTGTGCGTTTTAGTTGATTTTGAGGCCGTTCAAAAGGGGAAGACTCCATGTTGAAGCACTTTAGGCCCGGATTCGTTGTTTCGATTAGGTTATGGCTTAGCTTCTTTCAGATTGAGCTGGGTAGTTAATATATAGGTAAAGCTTCTTGATTTTCCATTAAAATTCGTCAACTTTAATGGAGGTATGCCACCGTGGATGCTATCAAATCCTCTCGATGACCACTAACATTACCCCTCGAGATACCCAACACCTCCGTAGCTACTTCCCTAATGAAATTAGTTGTTGTATCCCACATATTGTTTGCATCCCCAATACTCCCTCAAGCCCACATCACCATCAACTTCTCCACTATCCATTGAGTGTTGGCACTGGTCAAACCAACCCATTTGATCCTAGATAGGTCATACATGATCCTCTTCTTCCTCTTCCTCTTAATTTTTAAATTCATTGCCAAGAGCTATGTTAAGTTGTAAGATACTTACTTAGGGTAACCTTGTAGTTCTTACATAGACATCTGTCAAACTTTCTAAAGAGTAAGTAATCTATCTGAGTCTTAGCACAGTACTACGGAAGGTTATTTGTACCAAGTGATCCTCATTCTTCAGGAAACTCGAATTACCTATCACCAAATCAAAAGCTTTAGTGAAGTCCAAAAGCAAAACTCCTACTCGTTTCTATTCCCAATGCCAAAACAACCATGAACATCAACATAACCCCTTGAAGCTATCCCGATGTGGCCATTGAGGTCTCCTCTTATGAATAGCTTCTCTGTGTTTGGGATACCCCTTACAACCTCGTCCAAATCCTCCCCAAAGTCTTTTTTTAACCCTCTCATCCAAAAATAAGATGAGGATCTTGAAGAAAATTTATACTAGTATGATACCCTTTTCACCAAGAAAAAAATAAAAAGAAAACAAAAACTACTATGAAGAGAATGGTGCAACATAGTGGATTTGTGGGTGGAATGAAGAAACTCAAAATATTGATGCTGGAAATGTTTGGAAGCAGATTATAGTGAGGCATACCATTCTTTTTTCTATAGATAGAGTTAGAATTAAAGTTATTTGTTATCTGATTTAAGAATATTGATTATTTAATAAGCTCACCCAAAAGATACTCAACATAGGAAGAAGAAATAATATATGTGTAATCTAAGTGATGAAATAACTCAAAGTATTTGAAATACTAGAGCAATTAGGTAGAATATATTATACTTTCTTGTTATAAGAAATTTTTAAGAGGAAGACTTGTTAAAATTTAATTTTGTATTTTTCTAGTTTTATTTTTCAATCATTATTATACTTACTGATTATACAAAATACTTCCTAAGCTCATATCTATTCTTTTTTTATACTCACATAAATGGTAAAAAAAAGTCTGTTATTAAATTTTTTATTAATTAATTTAAGCAACAATATTATTTATTTGGAAGAACCAATTTTTTTTAAAAAATTTCAATTATATAATATATTTTTACAATATCGACAACATGCCAAGTGTAGTCTGGGGAGGGTACGATGTACACATAACTTACACCTTTTGGGTAGAGAGGTTGTTTCCCATAGACATATGATATATATTTATGGAAAAATATTTATATTAAATACCTCATAATAACTTAATATCTGATATTTCGTCTCTCTCTCTCTATCTATCTATCTATCTATCTATCTATCTATATATGTTAATTACTTTGTCACATAATAAAAATTAATTACTTATATGTTAATCTTTTTAAATTACTTACATGTTAATCTTTTAAAATTTAATTGCACTTGTTCAATCTAACATAACAATAAAAATTATACTATTTTTATGTTTTGTTAAATAATTTTTGTATAATTATAACAGTGTGTAATTAGCGGGGTGTAATTAGTGTTTGGTGAGGTCAAAAAAAAAAAAGAAAAAAAGGAAATGTTCTTTATGATTGTTTCAAAAGGAAATGAAAGGGTAACAAAAAAGTTTCAAAACTAAAAAAAAAGTGATAAAAGTCTTAACTATTGAGTAGAGGTGACAATTTTAAGATTAATGTTAATGACACTAATTTTAAAATCCTCAAGTTTTATTATTTATACAAAGACCCTTACTTTCCCCACAATACCCCACCCCTCCACACCTCTTCTGTCACCGCAGCCACCGCTACTGCCACCTCCACCCCACCCACCCTCTCCACACCCTTCTTGTCATTGTCGCCGCTGCCACCACCACCTCCTCTTCCTCCCCCATCACCACTACCATTTCCTCCTCTGCCTACAATTCTCTTTTGTATTTTTGCCTACTTGTAATTATGCATCTACTCTATGCTTTTTAATGAAACATCTTACTTCAAAAAATAAATAAATATTTTGCGTACTGCTGGCTTCTGTTCTGCTAACTGAATAATTCCTGATGTTGAATTGACATGTGTTAATTGCCATTAGTTTTTTCTTTTATTCCTGTGGTGTTTGGGCCTACATGAACACATCTCGATTAATCCACTAGACAATCTGTACTCTGTACAGCCTACAAGCACAGGTGACGATGAACTTGCCCATAGAAGTTGGAGCATATGGGCTCACACTAAGTGTCGTACTTGGGATTCAGACCTAGGATCTTCAGGTTGTTATTCCCTAGTTGTCATTATATTTACCACTCCCTATTTGATTTACTACAGGCACACTACATGTTCTGAATTCATGTTTGTATGTGCAATCTATTTGTGACTGATTGTATCAATGACTCACTGTACATGTTCTATCTCTAGTTTTTGTCTGCGTACGATGACATGTTGATGTCTGAGATTTTCAGTGTTGTTGCAGATAATCATGATGCACCATTTGCCAAGTAGTGTATCAAAGAGAATACTCTCTTCTGTCATTGCTTGCTATAGAAATGGTTCTTCTGCTTTCTCTATGGTTTCAAAACAACCATACAGAAGCTCAACTCTGCAGCAGATTGTTGACAAGTCAGCACGAAATTATATTCCTAGTGATTTCTTGAAATGGCATTCACGTGGTTCCATTAGGACATCAAAATTTGCATCTGGATTCAACCCATTGAAGCAAAAGCCCTTGGACTCTATTATTGACATGGAAAGGGCAAAGGACAAATCAGCTGAAGAGCTCGCTGCATTTGGGATGATATAATATTTCAACCTTTTTATTTTTATTTTGATAGTTTCAAATGCATAATTGTCGTTCTTGAGATAGTTTTCAGGCTTGAGTTCTTATTCTAGAAAGTTGTAACTTACATTAGTCACTCAATATGATGAAAAATAGACAAATAGACCAAGCTTTTGTTATACTTGTAAAAATGAGCAGGTTAGATGGTTTCTCTTACTCCACTAGAAATTGAAGTCATCTAAGGTTTATCTGATCTTCATGTAGCCAAAAATATACGCTGTCTAGTGTCCTAGACTTAGCTACACATGCATGTTTTATGATTGCATTAATATTTTTTTGTAGATGACTTACTATTAATATCATTTTGCTTCAAATGGGATGAGGATTTGCTGGAAGGATTAGAAGACCCCATGACTTTTTTGGATCTTTGGTCTAAATTTACCCCTTTAACATATTTTCTTGTGGAACTTGGTGTTTTTAAGCCATTCGATTCTAAAATGTAATGTTTCGGAGATGCTTGGGTCATGGATTACCTTCTCATCTTTTCTTTTGGAAGCTGATCTCCTGCAAAAGGATTTACCTCCTGAAATGCTTGTCAGACTTGGAAAGTTCTCTATGAAGTATAGCTATTTTTATGTGTGTTTATACGATCCATTCAAGTATTTTTAGCTACAATCAGCCATGTACCTTTACATCTACTTATTTTATTAAGTTGTATACTTCATACATTTGATTATGGTCTGCAGTATATGCCTCAATGTGCTGTTTGATTCCACATTTTTTGCTTTCTTAAAGTGTTAGTGATTACTTGAATGATCCTGTTCTTTCTGTCTCTTTTCCCTTTCCTTGCATGGTTATGCCATCTCAGTATCACTTGGGAAGAGGTCACATTGCAGCATCAATGAAAGCTAAGTTATATAAGCTCTTGGAGCAAAGATCTTCAAGTTGGTACATCTGCTGCTTCATCTTATTCATTTGTTTTCTTGGACTCTAATTAGTTGTCCTCTGTTTAATGGCCCTTCTTTCGTTACCTTTGACATCCTCCTTCGGTTTTCCTGTGTAGCCGGTATTTTGTGATTCCGCTATGGAAGGGAAGTGGTTACACAACAATGTTTGTGCAAGGTCAGACTCGTCTTGCTCCTTTTATCCTTTAACAATCTCTGTTGATTTGCACTGTAGAATCTACTACCATGATGTAGACACTATCTGTAAGTGTCTTTATCAAAAAATTATTTCTAAGAGTTCCTCTCTCTAGTTCCTATACTATCACTGCCAGTGGCTTTATTCATTCTCACAAAAGAGAAACGTTTTCCATCTTTTTTAGGTTCATTGGTGGATGAGTTTGTTATTGAGATAATAATATTACTATTCATAGTCGGGTACATAAGAAAGCATATAATACTTTAAGTCGTTTGGTACGTTGGATAAGGATAATAATCTCGGGATGGAATTTGGGATTAATTTTATGCCATGTTTGGTTTGAGGTATTATCTAATCCCAGGATTATTTTATCCCACTATTTGTAATAAAATGGTGGGATTATTATCCCATATAGAAGATGGGATAAAATAATCCCATGGGACAATCCCATCCCGCGTACCAACGACCCATAATGGTCTACCATCCTCATATTATCTGATGAAAGAGTCCTTACTGTGGACTTGTTTCCATTATGTAGTCGATGCCAATATCACTTGAGAGATCTTCTCCCTTCAACTCAGTCCTCCTATCCTTTATTTACATTTAAAATATATGTTGCTTGGGCTCTCCAAAAATATCTTTGGGTGCGTGTCGTATCCTCCCAAAGTAGTGTATTTTTGGATGATCTGACACGGTGCGGGGATATATTTGAAGAGTCGTAGCTACATAGTTTAAAAGTCAACGGTCAAGCATCACAGGTGATTAGTGGTCAAGGAAGTTGAAATGACCATGGAAAACCAAGGTTGAAATTTCAGTAGAGGTGAAAAAATTAAGGTAATTTCTTCTCATCTTCCTTTCACTCTGTGTGACATTATGTAACGACGAGAAATGATAGAAATAAAAGCTAAGCAATGGAAATTCAAGAGATTCCCCGGGGAGAAATTAGAGATGTCTCCTACCTTACCCATAACATGTAGATTTTTTTCTTTTTCTTGGGGTGACTTCATACATGCTATTAATTATAGAAATAGTCATGCCAATCTTCGTGGTAAAGAAGAAAAAAAAATATGGTAACAACGCAAACACACCCAATCGGTCGTTACATAAAATGGAAATTTTCATCATTACATAACGATGGATTTAACAGTCATCATCATCATCATCATCATACCCAGTGTATTCCCACAAGGTGGGGTCTGAGAAGGGTAAAGTGTACGCAGTCCATACCAATACCTCAGATGAAGTAGAGAGGCTGTTTCTGATAGACCCCCGGCTCAGAACAGATTACAATAACAAACAAAAATCATAACAACCAACAGCAAAAAGGGGAGATGGATTTAACAATATGATCCAATAAAATTAAAGTAACAATAAAAATAAACATTGTGCTTGAACTGACAACACAATACAATTCATTAGGTAACAACCATCCGAACAAGGTGTTAGTCTTGGTGGACAGATTTACCAAGTATCCGTTCGTGAAATAGTTGAGGTATGTGCACGCCAACCTAAACACTACCGTTATCCCCAAATAAATGAGACAGAGAAGTTACTGGTCAAACCTGTGCCTTGATATGCAGGGGTGTGAATATCTTTTTTTTTCTTTCTTGAACTTTAAGTTGCGCTTGTAGATCAACTCCTCCCACCTCGACTCCCGATTCCAAAACTGAAGCAACAAGTAGTAATTGTGACAAAGAAAAAGAGTTTCACAGAATATTTACTCTCACCAACTGAATCTGTACTTTTCTGGTGAATCTGCATAAATCAAATTTGCTTATGCTTATAATTTGAACTTATGCTTAATACCTATTGTTTCTTGTTCCTTTACTAATTCTTTTCTTGACTATTTTGTCTTGAGTCGGGGGTCTATCGGAAACAACCTCTCTATCTCACCTCTGAGGTAGTGGTATGGACTGCATACACTTACCCTCCCCAGACCCCACTTTGTGGGAATATACTGGGTATGTTGTTGTTATAATTTGGTGGCCTGTCCTGTGTGAAATCAGTTTTAGTGCTGTGTAAACATCAAGATAGGTGGGTGAGAGACTCCTTCAGTTACAAGAAAATGCCCTTTATCACCTGCAGTCATTTCATGAGTCTTATTCCTGCAGTGCAGGCGCCACACATTCTAATCACGGGGCTTGAAGATTACAAAGCAAGAGGAACTCGAGCTGCTCCATACTTCACAGTTTCTTACTACACTGAATTTGCTGAAAGTAAGGATCTAGTTCTTGTTCGAGGGGACATTGTCTTTACTAGCAAGCTCACGGATTCAGAGGCAAAATGGCTTTTGGACACTGTATACTTGAATGATGTCAGGTACAAACTAGTGGAGAGCTTCAACAGAGAAACAAGAGAATTCGAGTTCAAAGATGTTTTACAAACTTTGGAGATGCCTATATTGTGATTAAAATATCCGATTTTCTGTCATAAGAGCAATCGGAAGAGATGGAGTTTGATTGTGAAGGATCATTTAGAAATCAGCAACAGTAGGATTGTAGTTCTCCTTGCCATTCATAATGACTCTATTTCATTAGCTTAACAATCATCTCTTATTTTGATTTCATTTCATTGAGCTAAAGTCAAGTATCTTCATGGTGTTTGATTTAAGAACAAGTCAAGTATCTTCATGGTGTTTGATTTAAGAACATAATAATAATAACACCATCAAATCTACATTTTTATAACTATTACGTTCTTTTAAGATTGAGCAGAAGATCAGCAACAGGAAATTAGTAGAAACCCCTCAAACAAGGAACAAACTTGACATTTCCAAAAGCTCCAAGGTGTCGTCTGATTAGAATTTAATGCACAAGGGTTGTTGAATTTCTTTTTAAATTTTTTCAAGAATGCAACCTTAGGTGTTGCATGGAAGAAAAGATCACATTAAAAAATTTAATGCAATTATTTGAGTGTCCAATTAGAAAACGATGTGTAAATAATTTTTTCGGACAAGTTTATGAGGTAAATTAAGTATTTCCCCAATCCTGCTATATACTATTGATCTTTTGATTTTGTTCTCTTTTTGTACGAGAATTTATATGAAATTACATGATTAACTAATTCACTCAAAATCTATTCTATATAACAAAGTTATATGATTTAGCAACCAAATTACCTAAGAGCTGTTTACGCCCATCTTAATCTCTAATCATAGGAAGAAGTTGTCGAATCCATTTTGCTAGCTCTTGTAATCCCATGCTACTTTTAGTGCCAAAACTTTAGACATTGAGAAAAGAGAACCCAATTTCTGTCATATTCATTAGACTATTTGCTATTATAAAGAAACAAGTTTTTCTCCCTTGGCTGCAAAATTCTTCAATGGAAGACCAAGAATTTTCCTGAAATTCGTTGGTAGTGTTTGTCTTCCATGCACTTCGCAGTTATACAAACTCGAACTTTCTTTCTGTTTATCCTTAAATCGGTGATATAGAGTAACAATTGAATTTGTTACTATGGTTCGAGAACACACAGATTGAAATGACCAAATAATAAGACTATTGATGTTAAATTGCTTGTTAGACGTGATTAATGCAATTAACGAAAACAATAAGTATTAAAATAATTGACGAGACGAAAGTAATGAATGTTATTAGCCTGATCTCGGGTGTAGTTGTCCAGCAACGTTGCCGGGAAAGCAAGTATCAAGTGAGTTTGAGAGCTTAGTAGCTTCAAAGTAATGGCTAATGAGTGATGAAAAATGCGATGGCATACAAATAAGGGATAGGGATATATTTAAAGCTAAACATTAGGCAACATATTGTATGATTCTTGCCCCCATAATGACTGAACATTATCTTCCATTACATGGTGGACTGTGTAACTAATGGAAAAATTCCTAGATTATCTGAGAATGACTACAGTCTTGAGTTTATCTTGACTTGTCAACGAAAATTTTTCGTCTTTGTGACTCCGACACGAGATCAATAAGTACTGCAGTTCTGGACCTTCAAGAAACATGTACAACGATACTGGGCAAGCTCATATGTTGATGTTGGAACTGCATTTGTTGCATCCTGTCTGATCTATCTTCTCTAGCCATGCATCATCTTCTGATTTGTCCACCTGTTCAATCTGATTTTTATCCCATACAGATTGTCCCTCCATTTTCTATGTATTCGCTGAATTATATCAGAAAAGTGGAAGAGTTCTCAGTTTCTTGATGAAAAAGCATATGAAATGACCTTTGAAACCAACGAAGTGACCAACGCCCCTTGGATCTGATGCTCTAGACATGTGTTAGGGTTTCACAAGTTATGAGCCCCTTCACTCCATTCTTCTCTCTTCACATTTGAATTTTGAATATTTCCTTTTACTACTTCTTCATTTTCTCTGGAATTTTATTTCCTTTTACTGCTTCTTCATTTTCTCTAGAATTTTCTCAACCTCACTATAATACTCGCCGAAGATTTGTTGTAAAGACTCAAACCACCACTTCCTTTCATCCCTTCTATCGTATTTTCTTTTTATTTTTTCTATGTATATTCTCCCTACACCAGATCTAGATGAGGTATCTAGTGTATACAGCGGTTCTGAGTCCCCAGTGGCTCAACTAGAGTCCGCCATTGACGTGGCCTTTATTGATGAGGGACCATACTTGACCAGGAAGATGACAAAGAGGTATGGACCCACAACACCTGTAGTAGTCGACACTATGCCCTCAAAATAGGTTTTCAGTAAGGATTGCTACCCTTGCTTCCAAGGTAAAAATTTAATTTGTTATCATGACAAACAAGCTGATGAATATAGTTAGTGATCCAACCTGAATATTTGCAAGTCATTCGCGATGCCTGCTCATTTAGTATGGGGTTCAAGTCCCCAATTGATGAGGTTGGTACATGATTTAACCCGTGATACATGTTTTCTTAGCTCAGGTTAGCCTGGTGGTTTGGAAAGTAATCAATAATCTCTAATATTTTTGATCAATTGAAGTGAGAAATACATACTTATATGTGCTTATGTGCAGTATTGCAGGCCCCATTGACCTTAGGAAGCTGGCCTCTTCATTTTACCATGCTTCATATTAACACGGTAGAACATATAGCCTTGTTTAGCATGTAGCGACAGTGTTCAGGGAAGTGTGAAACAAAAAAAAATGACAAGGCCCTTCTTCGTTAAAGTGTGAAGCGTGAAGCGCAACGCTCGCTTCATTGAAGTGAATTGCAATTTAAAAGAAAAAAAGACCATAATAGAGATAATATATATAAGCAAAAGTTCAAATTAAAAGCTAAAAGGTAGATATCACAAAATCCTCCATAGACCATAGGACAAACGAAATCAAAGTTAATAATGTCTCAACATCTATTTCCTGTTCTTCTAAACCTCTACTTTTTCAAGATTGTCAAAATCTGGTATTCCCCGATTATCATTGTTGTCACGACCCGAAATACCATTCGGGCCGGACTAGCACCCGAAGCCGATATGGCCCGAGAGAACCAATCTTTTCTCATGAACATTCGTATGCGTAACCTCGTATGAATCTTATCATGCGACTATGCGGAAGTCATGGACATGGAACATATGCTATATAAATACATCTTTATGAAACTTGGCCATTGGGGCCATTAAGTCAAAACGGACATTCGTCTCTTACATCCACGTACCCACATATGTCTACAAAATCCTCTACCAGATGTATCAACAAGATCAACTTAAAGTCGGGACAAGCCCCCACTTTATACTATATGTACAATATCAACACAAATATACAACTATGACCCAGAAAGCTCCGAACCAAGTGGAGCTCACCAAAACTCTGCAAAGGACCCACAGTCTACTGAGGAGGTCTACTAATACCTGAACCTGCAACATGTAAAGTAAGTTCCCCCGAGGAGGTCAGTACGAAGAATGTACTGAGTATGTAAGGCTCATAAGAAATAACAACATACATGAGAATGTCAATCAAATAAAATATGAGAGAATAGTCAATACGGATAAACTATCATCTTATACTTTTATAATTACTCTTCTTCAAGGGAAAACTTACCTTCACTCAAGAGACTTGCCCTTAATAGATTCTTCTATATGCAAGAGATTCTTTTTATCTTCCATGTTCCTTACCACTATTGTTCATCTACTTGGTTAGTAGGTTGTAAAAGAATAACACTCATCCACATACATCCACTCTAGTGGTAGGGAGTAAAAATATAACATACATCTACTCTATTAACGTACATCCACTCTATTGGTGGTTTTAACCTACATCCACTCTATTGGTGAGGCAACATACATCCACTCTCATGGTGAGGCAACATACATCCACTCTCATGGTGGGGCAACATACATCCACTCTTATGGTGGGGTAACATACATCCACTCTCATGGTAGGGCAACATACATCCACTCTCATGGTGGGGAAACGTACATCCACTCTCATGGTAGGGTAACATACATCCACTCTCATGGTGGGGAAACGTACATCCACTCTCATGGTGGGGCAACATACATGGGAGAGATTAATATATTAACTTATGAGAGATTGATACATTAAGGATCATGACACTATTTGAAACACACAAATATACTTTACCTCACTCTTATACTTCATGAGATTAACACCTTAACTTGTGAGGGATAGATGTATTAGCTCGCACTTTACCTCCTTCACCTATCCCATAAGATTTATATAAGTAAGTATATGATATCGGGCCTCCACCTTTGGTGGGCTATACTAAATAACATAGCATAATATTTGGGATTTTCCATATTAAACTTATACCCTTTAGAATGTGATCCATACTCAATGAAACAACCATGCGCATTACCTCTTTACAATCTTATATCCTCTACTTCGTTATGAGAATGACACGCTAAAGAACATGGCATTAAAGCTCATACTTATATACACCTCTCACTTCACAACCTTACTTCATGAGATTGACATCTTCACTTATGAGGAATAATTTTACTAACTTGCACATCGTCTCTCTTATTACTCTTATCAGATTGGTACTTTTTGCTTATGAAAGGTCGGTACAAGGATAACCATCATACTATAGGACTTTGGAACATGACATGATTGGAAAATGCTATCCAAGATTAGATAGATTTTCTTATGTTATTACTCTCTCTTGAAATCGTTCTCCTCGAAATTTCAACGTTATGACATCTTTGGAACTTCAATCAATGAACAAGAGATAAGTGAATCATAAGTCATCTAAGAATCGGACACGTATGGATAACAATATACGTCAACCTGAATTGATATACATCAAGCCTCTCGGAATTGAAACAAGTCCAATGTTAATATGAACAACATGTTGCAGAAGGATATGGAAAAAGGAACCTTACATACCTTGTATTCTCAATACAAGTCTACAATCTTAAGTGTGCATAAAATAGTCCCGCTCCGTCCTTATGTTTCACTCTAAAACACAAGTACATAACGTAACCAACATTAACCACCAATTACCTTCCAACGGCATACAATAACAATAAGTCACATGTTTGGCTTTAACACGTCATTTTCCCCTTGACAATACCGTTTATGAAAATATTATACCAATAATCCCACAATATTCCATACATTGGCCAATACATGATAACCAATAGCATGTCACACCAAGTTCATACTTTCCACTCTCCATCATTACAACATCACAATTATGCCATCAATTTACTTCAATACACCTCATAACAACAAATCGGCCAAAATCCCATAATTTACACTTATAGAAAAATAACAAGTTTAGGACCATAATAACACCATACATGTTGTTATTTCATCCATACCATGCTCTTTCATCAAACCCACAAGTCATATTTCATGTTATAATTCCATGGATAACACATCTTTAGCAAAAAGACAAAAAAAAACAAAAGTGCCATGTCCAATACTTCCAACCATAACCAACGTGATATACATAATATCTCATGCTTATAATATGTTAAATTACAATAATAATCACTTACCCAAGCTTTGAAGAGGATGATCTTGTCCAAAAATACCTTAGGGTTTGAAGAGCCACCAAAAGAGTTATCTTGAAAACTCTAAGAAATGAGAGAAAGTGATGTGTATGTATAATGAATTAAAATCGGATTTTTGGACACATTTTATAACCTATTAAAGTCATACTTAGCCATTAAGTCCTTCATTGACAAGTCAAGGCAAGAATGGGTCATTTTGACCCATTGGGCCTTTGCATGTTTTGCTTATTTTGGTCTCAAATTAGGCCCAATAACCCATATTATCTTAAATCACTCACATCAATGTGTAATCCGTAATATATGTGTTACAACGATATTCCCACTCACGGGATTCATACTCGTAGCCTCAATTCCAAAATCAAGCAATTCTAGCTACGTATGACCCATTTTGGCTACAAGGGTAAAATCGTCATTTTGATGTCAAATCCGTACTCGAGTAATTTTATCATACCAATATAATATTTCAATCATTTCATGTATATTCTCATGGTTGTAGAAGAATCGTGGCAAAAATCAGCTCAATACGTCCCCGGGCACCCTTAGGACTGAGAAAATTTCCAACTTTCGAAAAATGAAAAAACCAGCCTGGCACGCCCTTGGGCGCGCCAGCTTTCTGCCTCTGGGCACAAAATTTTGGCCCAGAGCGGCCTGTCATGTTCCCTAACGCACCTCTCACTTAAATTTTCCAAATATTTCATTTTTCGACTTTTCTTCGAGGGTTTGGTTAGATACTTCAAGTCCTATTCTTTAACTTACTTCTTACCCTTAATATCCTTTGTTTAGAGGTCCTCTTAGCCTCATTTTGAACCCCACAAATTCTCCATGAAAATCCTAAAACACCTCATACGCAAGGTTAATCACATGTACAAGGCCAAATTTCAATTTTCTCATCACTGACATTACAAATTACATACTCATGGCATCTCGAAACCTAAGTAACCATTGTTCATCATCGTCAGATTGGGTTGGGAAGGTACAGGGTGTTACATTTTCCCCCCTTAAAAACATTCGTCCTCGAATGTTAACGATGTCGCTTCAATTACAACAAATGCATCTCAATAATAGCATACGTAGACATATACACTTAATAGTCATAGATACTTACTTAATATCAGCCCACTTCCACATTTTGCACCTTTTCTTCTATTTGAAACAAATATGGGTACGTCGATTTCATCATCATTTTTTTTGTTTTTCAACTTCTCATGCGATCTCTTCGACCTGTTGATTTCTCCAAAGAACTCTTACAAAAATTATGTCTTTACTTATTAGCCTTTTTCACCTGTCGGTCTAGAATCACAATAAGTATTTCAATGGGAACAATATGAATGAAACTCTTATGTACCTCCGGAAAATTTCACATCCTTTCTTTCCAAATCTCCTTACTTCTTTCATTGGTGACACTTTTAAGAGTACGTACTCATCTAGTCTTACAAACATCTACTATACCATTTCGATATATGTCTAGAATTCTAATAAATTTACCAACAGGTGGAGATAGTTCAATCGACTTAACTCACGACCCCGGTGTCTCATTAGCTTTTATAGTAATCAATGAAGTAATATACGATAGGGTATATGTATTATTTGCACATATGGATAAGATACCTGTATCTCCATCAGGAGATGCCTCCATATCCGGACGGTCCACTAAAGCATAGGTGCGATTCTGAGTTCCACTGGAACTGGCTGCCCCTCTGGCACCTCTACCGCGACCAGCAGACTGTACACTAGTTGTTGATGCCACATCGGTTGATCCTGTGGGTCGTGTCATACTACCCGTAGGCCTCTGTGGGCATTCTCCCATCATGTGTCCTGGCCTACTACATACAAAGCAAACATTCGTATCAAACCGGCATTCGCCTGCATGAAATCTCCCATAGCGCGGGCACAACTGACGAGACAATCTCGTTGCCTGTGATCCATGAATCCCACTACTCTGTTCAGATCGGCCACCTCTAGACCCTCAGAATTGAGAATGAGCACCTGCTGGGGAAAAAGAGGATGAGGGTCTAGGCGGTAACATTCGAGATCCAGCTTCTCCTGGGGACACCACAGACTGCTCCATAGGTCTCGCCCTTTTTGATGGACCTTCCTTAACTTTCTGTGTCCTCTTTCTTTGCCTTTGATGCTCCATTTTCTGCGCAAAGGCCTGTATCCTAGCTATGTCCATATCTCAATTTAAGGCCAAAATAGTGCAGTCTCGTACCAAATAAGGCTCTAATCTGTCCACATATCAATGGACTCTATCTTCTATGGTGGCTACCACATTTGGAGCATATCTAGCCAAGGAATTAAACTGTAAACTGTATTCTCTAACACTCATATTTCCTTGACGCAAATTTAGAAATTGGTCTGCACATGCCTCCCGAATCTCATACGGGAGGTAATGATCAAGAAATGCCATTCTAAACTCTTCCTAACCAGCCGGGAGTGTATCAATACCTCTTGATCTTTTCCAGTCCTCATACCATAAAATAGCCTCGCCCTTCAGTCTATAAGCTGCTAGCTCAACCATTTCTACACCTGTTACGTGCATCACCTCTAGTGCTCTTTGAACTTGGTCCACGAAATCCTGTGGATCTGCTTTCGGATCGGACCCTGTGAATATGGGAGGGTCCAATTTTAGGAAGTCCTGTGTACGCCGACTAGCTGCTCTAGCCGCTTTCTCTTCATTTACCATTGGACCAGTTTGTCCTTGTGCTTGGGCAGCTACTAACTGAGTTAACATATGTACTGCATTTCTCAGGTCCTGATCTGTGGCATTCATTGGCGGTGCTGCGGGTACTTCTCTACCTCTTGGCTCTTCCGGAGCTGAAAAGGTAGGTGAAGACCGCGATACAATTTCAGCGTCAGCTCCACCTTGACTAACTTGGTCAGGTGGTAATCTACTCATTCCTTCTTCAGCAGGTATATCTACCTGCTTCCCTTTACCTCTACCTCTTCTCGTGATTGGCATGTTAACTATACCAAAGACAAAACAATCACCATGGTCAGATACAATTCAACTTACAACACTGGCTCTATTACACGATCTAGAAGTGAAGAAAAGAAATAACATCCTAAATGTCCCGTAGCCTCCTACTTATAAATGTCGCGCGCAACACATCCATAAGCAAGACTCTACTCAGACACGGCTTTGTAGACACCCGTGGAATGACCTGCTCTGATACCACTTTTGTCACGACCCGAAATCCCATATGGGCTGGATTGGCACCCGAAGCCGATATGGCCCGAGAGAACCAATCTTTGCTCATGAACATTCGTATGCGTAACCTCGTATGAATCTTATCATGCGACTATGCAGAAGTCATGGACATGGCACATATGCTATATAAATACATCTTTATGAAACTTGGCCGTTGGGGCCATTAAGTCAAAACGGACATTCGTCTCTTACATCTACGTACCCATATATGTCTACAAAAGCCTCTACCAGATGTATCAACAAGATCAACTTAAAGTCGGGACAAGTCCCCGCATTATACTATATGTACAATATCAACAGAAATATACAACTATGACCCAGAAAACTCCGAACCAAGTGGAGCTTACCAAAACTCTGCAAAGGATCCACAGTCTACTGAGGAGGTCTACTAATGCCTGCACCTGCAACAGGTAAAGTAAGTTCCCCCGAGGGGGTCAGTACGAAGAATGTACTGAGTATGTAAGGCTCATAAGAAATAACAACATACATGAGAATGTCAATCGAATAAAATATGAGAGAATAGTCAATACGGATAAACTATCATCGTATACTTTTATAATTACTCTTCTTCAAGGGAAAACTTGCCCTTAATAGATTCTTTTATATGCAAGAGATTCTTTTTAGCTTCCATGTTCCTTACCACTATTGTTAACCTACTTGGTTAGTAGGTTGTAAAAGAATAACACTTATCCACATACACCCACTCTAGTGGTGGGGAGTAATAATATAACATACATCTACTCTATTAACGTACATCCACTCTATTGGTGGTTTTAACCTACATCCAATCTATTGGTGGGGCAACATACATCCACTCTCATAGTGGGGTAACATACATCCACTCTCATGGTGGGGTAACATACATCCACTCTCATGGTGGGGAAACATACATCCACTCTCATGGTGGGGCAACATACATCCACTCTCATGGTGGGGTAACATACATCCACTCTCATGGTAGGGCAACGTACATCCTCTCTCATGGTGGGGCAACATACATGAGAGAGATTAATATATTAACTTATGAGTGATTGATACATTAAGGATCATGAAACTATTTGAAACATACAAATATACTTTACGTCACTCTTATACTTCATGAGATTAACACCTTAACTTGTGAGGGATAGATGTATTAGCTCGCACTTTACCTCCTTCTCTAATCCCATGAGATCTTATATAAGTAAGTATATGATATCGGGCCTCCACCTTTGGTAGGCTATACTAAATAACATAGCATAATATTTGGGATTTTCCAAATTAAACTTATACCCTTTAAAATGTGATCCATACTCAATGAAACAACCATGCATTACCTCTTTACAATCTTATATCCTCTACTTCGTTATGAGAATGACACGCTAAAGATCATGGCATTAATGCTCATACTTATATACACCTCTCACTTCACAACCTTACTTCATGAGATTGACATCTTCACTTATGAGGAATAATTTTACTAACTTGCACATCGCCTCTCTTATTACTCTTATGAGATTGGTACCTTTGCTTATGAAAGGTTGGTACAAGGATAACCATCATACTATAGGACTTTGGAACATGACATGATTGGAAAATGCTATCCAAGATAAGATAGATTTTCTTATGTTATTACTCTCTCTTGAAATAGTTCTCCTCGAAATTTCAACGTTATGACATCTTTGGAACTTCAATCAATGAACAAGAGATAAGTGAATCATAAGTCATATAAGAATAGGACAAGTATGGATAACAATATACATCAACCTGAATTGATATACTTCAAGCCTCTCGGAATTGAAACAAGTCCAATGTCAATATGAACAACATGTTGCAGAAGGATATGGAAAAAGGAACCTTACATACCTTGTATTCCCAATACAAGTCTACAATCCTAAGTGTGCATACAATAGTCCCGCTCCGTCCTTATGTTTCACTCTACAACACAAGTACATAACATAACCAACATTAACCACCAATTACCTTCCAATGGCATACAATAACAATAAGTCACATGTTTGGCTTTAACACGTCATTTTCCCCTTGACAATACCATTTATGAAATTATTATACCAATAATCCCACAATATTCCATACATTGACCAATACATGATAACCAATAGCATGTCACACCAAGTTCATACTTTCCACTCTCCATCATCACAACATCACAATTATGCCATCAATTTACTTCAATACACCTCATAACAACAAATCGGCCAAAATCCCATAATTTACACTTATAGAAAAATAACAAGTTTAGGACCATAACAACACCATACATGTTGTTATTTCATCCATACCATGCTCTTTCATCAAACCCACAAGTCATATTTCAAGTTATAATTCCATGGATATCACATCTTTAGCAAAAACAGAAAAAAAACCAAAAGTGCCATGTCCAATACTTCCAACCATAACTAACGTGATATACATAATATCTCATGCTTATAATATGTTAAATTACAATAATAATATCTTACCCAAGCGTGGAAGAGGATGATTTTGTCCAAAAATACCTTAGGGTTTGAAGAGCCACCAAAAGAGTTATCTTGAAAACTCTAGAAAATGAGAGAAAGTGATGTGTATGTATAATGAATTAAAATATGATTTTTGGCCACCTTTTATAACCTATTAAAGTCATCCTTAGCCATTAAGTCCATCATTGACAAGTCAAGGCAAGAATGGGTCATTTTGACCCATTGGGCCTTTGCATGTTTTGCTTATTTTGGTCTCAAATTAGGCCCAATAACCCATATTATCTTAAATCACTCACATCAATGTGTAATCCGTAATATATGCATTACAAAGATATTCCCACTCACGGGATTCATACTCATAGCCTCAATTCCAAAATCAAGCAATTCTAGCCACGTATGACCCATTTTGGCTACAAGGGTAAAATCGTCATTTTGATGTCAAATCCGTACTCGAGTAATTTTATAATACCAATATAATATTTCACTCATTTCATGTATATTCTCATGGTTGTAGAAGAATCGTGGCAAAAATCGGCTCAATACGTCCCCGGGCACCCTTGGGACTTAGAAAATTTCCAACTTTCGAAAAATGGAAAAACCAGCCTGGAATGCCCTTAGGCGCTCCAGCTTGCTGCCTATGGGCACAAAATTTTGTACCATAGCAGCCTGGCACGGTCCCTAACGCGCCCCTCACTTAAATTTTTAAAAAATTTCATTTTTCGACTTTTCTTCGCGGGTTTTGTTAGATACTTCAAATCCTATTCTTTAACTTACTTATTACCCTTAATATCCTTTGTTTAGAGGTCCTCTTAGCCTCATTTTGAACCCCATAAATGCTCCATGAAAATCCCAAAACATCTCCTACGCAAGGTTAATCACATGTACAAGGCCAAATTTCAATTTTCTCATCACTGACAATACAAATTACATACTCATCGCATCTCGACACCTAAGTAACCATTGTTCATCGTCTTCACATTGGGTTGGGAAGGTACGGGGTGTTACAATTGTATTCTCATAGTCATCTTGCTCAACTTCATCAACTCGACTTGAAGTAACTACTTTTTCCCCTCTTATATAATCTTGATGCATTCCCCCTTAAAACATAAGGTTTTCTGAATTTCATTTGTCTCAGTAGCAACACCACATGTGAAATAAGAATCTCCCAATAAGATTTCTCCATCTTCAGTATTCTCAATCTGATTTAGCCATTCATTTGCATCATCAATGTTGTCCAAGCAAATTGGATCAATTTTATTACGAGTATTGTAACGACGCCTTAATGTTCTGTTTTATTTTATCAACACCAAGCCATTGGGGTTCTTTAGGATTATTCTATTTCTATTCTTGGTATGAATCTATAAATAAATATTGGCAAGTAATTAGTAGGAGTTAAGATAATTTATATATAATATAGTTATCTCAATATACTAAATCTTTCCTCTAAGTTCTTACATGTTCAAACACGCTCCAGTTTCTCTTACACCTAGATAATCTACAAGTCAGACTTAAGACTTTGACGACAAACTTTTATAATTTTGGAGTTTTTAAACCATAAAGCCTCCATCATTCAACTATTAAAGTAGAACAATTATTTAAAAATTAGCAAGTATAAAGAAATAACTTAAAACATTAATTATAATTAAACATAATGTATTGACCCTCCAGGTCATTTTCTACTTTTCCAGGCTTTTTCTATCTTTAGAGATTTTCTATAACTTCCCCAAGTCATTTATGACTTGCTGGGGCTGACCGTTTGGTTTTCGGGCAGTTCGTTTGGTATTTATAGCAATTTTCCTGTTTTGGAGTTTTTGAAGTTGAAGAAATCATCTCAGGCCAAAACTTCAAGTAAATGGTCTCGGATGATAATTTTGATAGTTTCTTTATCTCTGAAATATTGATTTTTGGCTAGAGAGACCTTTGGTTCGAATTCTGAGACTTCCGAGTTCGTTTTGGGCTATTGGGTGGATTTTGGTAAAAATAAAACCTTGGGTATGGGACCCACTTTTTATCGAAACGACCTCTATTAAAAATTTTGATGGTTCCGTTAAGTCTGAAATGTTGAATTTTGTAGGTTAGAAAGTTCATTTGAGTACACGGTATTCCGAACGAATCCTGAGCACCCGGTCAGAGTCCATTTGGACTTAGAAAAATTTCTAGTGCCAAGGTAGCTGGTGCAGCCGCTTAAGCGGCTTCTTGATCACTTAAGCAATACTGATTTAGTGGCTGGACACTTCTTAAGTAGAAGTTGGACACCTCGCTGAGGGCCGCTTAATCGGACCTTGATCGCTTAAGCGGCCACTACTGATGTTTATATATATATATATATATATTCTCCCTTTATTTTCAGCTCATTATTTCTAAATGTTTACACCATAGCTGATATTTGGGAGCTCGGTAATTAGTGGGAAATTGCTAATTGAAGTTGGCACTAGCTGGGGAACATTGAAGTGAGCATTGTGTGGTCATTAGCTCGTAAGTTCCCGGTCTAGCTTTGATTAAATTCTCTAATTTGTTCTTGAGTTTTCAAAATTTATTCGGACTATTTTGGGGCTGTTTTTAAGCTAGGATTATGCTCAATTTTGTAGCAAGTGATCCTTAAGCTAAGAGGGACCTAGTGACGAACTCAATTTTTAATTCCATCAGCAGGCCCCACTATGTGATCTTTTAGCCCAATTTCTGACCTGAAACATAAATTTGCAATATGGGTATCATTGTACTCTTCTTGATACCTAGATTTTCATTTTGATAGCGTGGCAGCAGTTGGAGGCTTCTCGAAAGGAAAAAGCTCTGATTTAGAGGATTTTGAGTGCATTCGGCGGCGTCCAGGTAGGCTAGGCTTACCTTTCTTTAGACTTTTCTCTTTTACAGTTTTGATATGATATTGTGCTAATTATTGGTGGGTTTCTAGGTCTCAGACAGTTGTTAGATAATTCCTAATTATTTTAGCCGAATAAGGGGGGCCGTAAGATGAATTTCGGCCTCATCTCCCATAAGCTAGCAGTTGCTTCTCCTTTAAGGGCATGAATTAGCATAATAATGACCTTGGGATTGGATTTAAAAGCCTTAGCCATAGTTTGAGTAGACGTTTGCCTTAGGTTGGGTTCTCGGGACTTGTAAATTACCCTAGCACCCTTTTTAAGATAGATTGCTTTAGAATAACACCGACTTTTGACATAAATGATTATAGGATTATTTAGAGAGACTTTCTATTGGGATTGGGTTGGCTTAATTGTTATATTATGCTCGTTAGCTTTGGTACCCTTGGCATGTTGGCATTCTGGCCTTAAATCGCAGTTTTTGACTTAATAAATAGAACCTTGCACTTCTTTAATAAATTTGGCCTTCTAAAATGGGAAAAAAAGACTAGATAGACTTGAGATGAATCAGAACTCTAGATTAGAACCACTTGTTTCATTTTCAGTTCCGGTTTGAGTCCGATACTTGGTTTACAATTTATTACTTATAGTTCTATTTCGAGTTCGACATCTAACTTAATGTTTAGTATCTGTTAGTTTCTGTTCGAGTCTGTAATTTATTATTATTGATCTCTGGTTGGAAATCTGGTCTGAGACCTATATGGTTTATGGTTATGACTGGAGGAAGAGTATACGGTGCGCTTATCACACACTTTATCTAATTTTCACATTTATTATTGTGTACTTGGTTCATATTGTTACTACTCCTTATTTGTACCTATCGAGCTTATGGGGGCTCGGTTGGGTTTTGTTTTATTTTGTGTAACTTCTGGTCTTATGAGGCTCTACTTAGGTTATAATTTGGCATTTATTTGCGCACTTAAGTTATGTACATTCCATTCTCGCATTTGCTTATCATAGCTCATTATTTTCATCCTAAATCCTCTTTTATGGCCTCTTAGTATAGATTAACACCTTATTTATGCTTTTACTTTAATTGAGCTTAGTCGGCCCATGATGCCTACTAAGTACCCCATATTTTGATACTCATACTACACTTATGCATTTTTTTCCCTGATGCAGATCCTAGTAAGAGTCATCGTCGTTAACGCCAACTCAAGTGGAGATGCTTCCCCTTTCTATCTTATTAGTCAAACCTAAACGTCCTTATTTCAAAATCTATTCAGTTCCCATGTCTGCATTCTTTGATTTAGAATCCATCTAATAGTGTTCCCGACCCATAGTCTCTGACTAGAGATTTGTGTGAGCTTTCAATGTCCGTAGCTGATCCATCTCCTTCTTTTTTAGTACTAGTCTTATTTTGCATATTCAGAGACTACTTTGTATATTTTGACATCGGTCTAGTACTCCTTGTGTATAGTGACTCTTGTACTGGCCTTACCAGGTCTTGGAGGATTCATTTTTATATTTTGTCCCTTCCCCTCTTTTTGTATGCTATGCCTGTATATCTTTTCTTATGGTTGCTCTAAATTACTATTTAACCCTATTTCCCTCATTCCTCCTGTTTGACTGTTACTCGCCATTTCGGGCTATGGTTTCGGCTTACCTAATGGAGGGTTAGAATAGGTGCCATCATGACCTATGTTTTTGAGTCGCGATAGTTTGGTATCAGAGCCTAGGTTCACTAATATCATTGGTACAAAATAAAGTGTTTAGTAGAGTCCCGCAGACCAGTACGATAATGTCTGTTTCCCATCTTTGGGAGGCTACAGGATATTCTTATGAAACTCTCACCTTTTCAATTCGCATTATGTCTATATTGATTTTTAGATTCTCATTTGTTTCACTCTTTCATAGATGTACTAGGACAAGGGCCACGGTGGTCGTGAGCGAGGCCCCCAAGCCTGTAGCTAGGGCACCCGGTAGAGTAAAGGCAGAGGTCGAACCGAGGTCAATGTTTGGATAGAGTTGCAGCACTAGACCAAGGCCAGGCCAGAGAGCCTTCACAAGAGCCGATTATTGATCCTGAGCTAGAGATTACACCTGATGATCTGCCACCACAGCAGCCAGTAGACCAGGGAGCAGCCCAGGCTCCACCTGGATTTATATCTTCATCTATTCTCCGTGATGCCCTAGTTCAAATATTATGTATGGTTGGAGGTTAGCCGATAGATGGGCCCTAGATATCCACTCAGGGGGCAGTACAGGTGGGGTAGGTACCAAAGCGCAGCCTGTAGCTAGGGCCCCCCGAGCAGAGGCCCCACCAACACCAGTAGTTCTACTGCAAGTAGTAGCTCGGCCAACCATGACTTCTGAAGAGCAAAAAATGCTGGGTTGGTTCCTTAGATTAGCTCCACTGAGATTTTATAGAGCCCAGGAGAGGATGCATTTGAGTTCCTTACCAGCTAGGAGAAAAGACTGTACAATTTTGGTTTAGTTAATTCGCACTGTGTGGATTACACCACATTTCCATTTGATACCTCAATTTGACATTGGTAGAAGGGGTACCTTGATTTTAGACCCACTAGATCGCCTCTTATGACATGGGTTCAGTTCTCCCAGGCCTTCTTGGAAAAATATATGCCTCACATCTTGCACGAGCATCTGAGAGATGAGTTCATAGGGTTACAATAGGGGCCTATGTTAGTGGCTGAGTACGAGGCTAGAATTCACAAGCTAGCCAGACATGCCACTATGATTCTACCTACTGAGTACGACAGAGTGGAGTGCTTTGTCAGAGGATTGAGACTCCCACTCTGTATGGCTACCCAGAGTCTGATATCTATAGGGAGATCATTCATAGATATTGATGATTATGCTCACACTATGGAGGACTTACATTTTGAGGCCCGTGGGGGCTGCGATAAGAGACCCCGTCATCAGGGTAGTTATAGTGGGACCCATAGTAGTTCAAAGTTTAAGGGTAGAGGTTGCCACGACATGTATCTGCAGCAGCAGCCATATAAGCAGCAGGGTCAGTCTAGTAGGTCCATTCATACAACGGTACAAATTTTATATAGGGTCAGCCTGGGTATAGTAACTTTAGTAGTCAGGGCAGTGGTTAGGCATTGAGGGGTATCTAGGCCAAGGTGGCTATTCTGGGCCATCCAGGCCTTCCCGATAGGTTAGAGTGCCCGAGGCATTATGGTTTTGTGGGTCATTTAGCCAAAGAGTGCCCCGACAAGGGATGATTGAGCCTTCTATATAGTGTGTTCCGCCTATCAGGTCAGCGTCTCCCCAGCCAGGGGTGGTGTACAGGGTCGTAGGGGTGGTCCCCAGGGTTCTCATGGAGCTACTCAGGTAGGTAGAGTAGGTGGTCGGGTAGGCACCCACTCCGAAGGTGGGCAGGGTCATTTATATTTTTTCCCTAGAAGTCTAAAGGCTGAGGCTTCAGATGCTATTATTATAGGTATGATTTTGGTGTGCCATCAACTGACTTTTGAATTATTTAATCCAGGCTCCACTTATTCTTATGTTTTTGCTTATTATGCATCTCGGTTGGGGTTGTCTTGTGAGCCATTATCTTTGCCTATGAGTTTAGCTACTCCCGTGGGTTATTCTTTAGTAGTGGATTATGTGTATAGATCTTGTATTATGACTATTCAGGAGTATGGCACTTGGGCCAATAGTATTGTACTTAAAATGGTTGATTTCTATGTGATTATAGGCATCGACTGGTTATTCCCTTATCATGCAGTCTTGGATTGGTTTGGTAGGATCGTTACCTTAGCCATGCCTGGCATACCCTTGGTTATGTGGCAGGATACTTTTAGTCACGTACCGATGGGGATTATTTATTATATTCGATCTAGGACACTGGTATCGAGAGGGTGTATGGCTTATATTGCATATGTTTGAGAAGTTAGTATGGAGAGTCCTTCGCTTGACTATGTCCCTGTAGTCCGTGAGTTTCGAAATGTTTTTCCTACTGTCCTACCTGGCCTTGCTCCTGAGTATGATATAGACTTTGTTATTAATCTTTAGTTGGGCACCCGACCCATTTTTATTGCATGACGTGTGTCAGGCGAGATTTCTAAAGCTCAAGGCCTTGCTCACTTTAGCGCTTATTCTGACTCTTCCAGTTGAGGGCGAGGGCTTTACAACATATTATGATGCTTCAGGCCTTGGTTTGGGTTGTGTTCTAATACAGCGGGGCTGAGTTCTAACTTATGCTTTGAGACAACTGAAGGATCATGAGCACAACCATCCCACTCATGACTTTGAGTTGGCGGGGGTAGTTTTTATGCTTAAAATTTAGAGGCATTACCTTTATGGGGTTCATTGCGAGATATTCACCGACCACCATAGTCTTTAGTACAGTGTGAATCAGAAAGGTCTTAATTCGAGACAACACAGGTTGCTTGAGTTGCTGAAGGACTATGATCTCTCTATTATCCTAGCAAGGTGAATATAGTTGAGGGCACCTTGAGCCAAAAGGCAGTGAGTATGGAGAGCTTGCCCTTCTTTTTAGTTTCAAAGCGACCGTTGGCCTAGGACATCCAATCATTAGCCAACAGGTTGATTCGGCTTGATATTTTAGACCCCACAAGGATTCTTGATAGTATTGAGGCAAGGTATACTTTGTTGGAGCAAATCTGATATCGACAGTTTAAGGATAGTCGATTGTATGGTATTCGAGATCAGGTGTTGAGGGGCAAGTCCAGGAGGTCTTTCTTAGACTCTAAGGGGGTATTGAGCTTTGATGGTCTCATTTGTGTTCTGAGGGTGGGAGGCTTGATTCCATTGCTACTTTAGGAGGCTCATTGCTTCAGATACTCTATTCACCTAGGGATAGCTAAGATGGATAGAGACCTGAGACAAAATTACTGGTGGAGTGGTATGAGGAGAGATATAAAAGACTTTATGGCTCAGTGTTTATGTTGTCAGTAGGTGAAGGTCGAGCATTGGAGACCAGGTAGACTACTTCAGAGGCTACCCATTTCTAAGTGGAGGTGGGAGTTGATTACTATGGATTTCGTGGGTGGTTTGCCTCATACTTCTCATGGCTGTGATAACATTTGGGTCATTGTGGATTGGTTGACAAAGTTATCTCATTTTCTATCTGTTCAGTCTTCCTATAGTGCCAAGAGGTTGACTTAGATCTATGTTCGAGAGGTGGTTTGTCTTCACGGGGTACCCATGTCTATTATTTCTAATAGAGGTTCTCAATTCACCTTTAGCTTTTGGAGAGATTTTTAGGAGGAGTTGGGTACCCAGGTCAACCTTAGCATAACTTTTCATCCCCAGATGAACGGTCAGTCAGAGCAGACTATTCAAGTTTAGAAGGATATGCTATGAATATGTGTCATGGACTTAAGAGGTTAGTGGGAGCAGATTCTATCCTTAGCAAAGTTTTCCTACAATAATAGCTACTATTTGAGTATTCAGATAGAACCATTTGAGGCATTATATAGTAGGCAGTGTCGATCTTTAGTTGGCTGGTTTTAGACTTCAGAGGTTAGGCCACGAGGTACCAATTTGCTTTGGGAGTCCTTAGTCAGAGTCTGGGTTATTCTGGATAGGTTACGGGCATCTCAGAGCAGGAAGAAGAGTTATGGTAACCGTAAGCTTCATGCTGTGAGGTTTGGAATTAGTGATTGGGGTTCCTTCGAGTGTCACCCATAAAGGGTGTGATGAGGTTCAGGAAGAGGGAAACCTCAACCCCAGGTATCTCGGGCCATTTGAGATTTTTCAGAGAGTTGGGGAGGTAGCTTATGAGTGAGCCATGCCTCCTGCCTTCTTAACTTTTCATCTAGTTTTTCATATGTTGATGCTTTAGTGCTACATTCTATATGAGTCTCACGTTAGGACTTGGTTCAGTTAGATGAGAGGTTGACCTTCGTGGAGGAGACAATTTCCATACTAGCCAGAGATGTCAGATGATTACGTTCCAGAGAGATTTCATATGGTTATGGTAAAGTGGAGTCACCATCCAATTGAATAGGCTACCCAGGAGACCGAGCATGATATGCTGACTCAGTATCTGCACCTATTCGAGCCTTCAGGTACTTCTCAGCTCTTTATTTTAGCGAATAAAAGTCCTTTTAGTAGTGGATGTTGTAATGACCCTCCAGGTCATTTTCTACTTTTCCATACTTTTTCTAAGTTTAGAGCTTTCCTATAGCTGTCCCAAGTCATTTATGATTTGCTGGGACTGACAGTTTGTTTCTCCTGCAGTTCATTTGGTTTTATAGCAATTTCCCTATTTTGGAGTTTTTAAAGTTGAGAAAATGGTCTTGGGTCTAAACTTCAAGCAAACTTCCTCAAATTACAATTTCGATGGTTTTATTATCATTGGAATGTTAATTTTAGTTTGGGGGGGATCTTTGTTTCGGGTCCTGAGACTTTCAGACTCATTTTGGTAAAAATGGAACCATGGGTGTGGTATCCACTTTTTGTCAAAACAACCTCTGTTAGAAATTTTGATAGTTCTGTTGAGTTCGAAATGTTGAATTTGGTAGGGTATCATAGTTTGTTTTCATGAACGGGGTTCAGAACAAATCTCGAGCGCTCGATCGGAGTTTATTTATACTTGGGAAATTTTTTAGTGCCAAGATAGCTGATGCAGATGCTTAAGCGGCTTATAGATTGCTTAAGCGATAACCTCTTTAGTGGATGGGCACCACTAAAGCGGTAGTTGGCAACCTCACTGAGAATTTTGAGTGCTTTCGGCAGCGTCCAAGTAGGCTAGGCTTACCTTTCTGCAGACTTTGCTCTTTTAAAGTTTTGGTATGATATTTAGCTAATTATTAGTGGGTTTCTATGCCTCAAATAGTCGTTAGATAATTCCTGATTAGTCGAATTAGGGGGTCTTAGTATGAATTTTGACCTCATCTCCGTTAAGCTAGTAGTTGCTTCTCCTTTAAGGGCATGACTTATCATACTTAAGACCTTTGGATTGGATTTAGAAACCTTAGCTTGGTTTGGGTAGACGCTAGCCTTAGGTTGGGTTCTCGAGACTTGTAGTTGGCCATATCGCTCTTTTTAAGGAAGATTGCTTTAGAATAATGCCCTCTTTTGACATGAATGATTGTAGAATTGTTTTGAGAGACTGGTTATTGGGATTGGGTTGGCTTAATAATTATATTATGCTCGTTAGCTTTGGTATTGATTGCATGTTGATATTTTTTCTTTAAATCATGGTTTTCGACATAATAAATGGAACCTTGCACTCTTTTAATAAGTTTGGCCTTCTAAAATGAGAAAAAAGACTAGATACACTTGAGATGAATCAGAACTTTGGATTAGTACCACCAGTTGAATTTTCAGTTCTGGTTCGATTCAGACACCTGGTTTATGTTTTATTACTTATTAGTTCCGGATTGAGTTCGACATCTGGCTTACTGTTTAGTAGCTATTATTTCTGATTTGAGTCCAATATTTATTATTATTGATCTCTGGTTGGAAATCTGATTTGAGACCAGTATGGTTTATGGTTATGACTGGAGGAAGAGTATACGCTATGCTTATCGCACAATTTGGCTAATTTTCACATTTATTATTTTGTACTTGTTTCATATTATTTTATTTCCTTGTTTGCACCCATCAGGCTAAGGTGGGCTCGGTTGAGTTTTGTTTTATTGTGTGTACCTTCTGGGATTATGGCGGTCCAGTTAGGTTATAACTAGGCATTTATTTACACACTTGAGTTATGTACATTCCATTCTCGCATTTGCTTATCATAGCCCGTTATTTTCATCCTGAATCCTCTGTTAATACCTCTTAGTATAGATTCACACCTTATTTACGCTTTTACTTTAATTGAGCTTAGTCGGCCTATGATGCCTACTGAGTACCCCATATTTTGGTACTCATACTACACTTCTGCATCTCTTTCCCTGATGTAGATTCTAGTATGAGTTATCGCCGTTGATGCCGACTCAAGCAGATCTGCTCACCAGAGATTTGGGTAAGCTTTTAGCGTCCGGAGCTGATCCATCTCCTTCTGTTTCAGTACTAGTCTTACTTTTTTATATTCAGAGTCTATTTTGTATATTTGGCATCTGTCTAGTACTCCTTATGCATGGTGGCTCTTGTACTAGCCTTACCAGATCTTGGGGGATTCATTTTGTATATTTTGTCCCTTCCCCTCCTTTTGTATGCTATGTCTGTATATTTTCTTTTATGGTTGCTCTAATTACTATGTTAACCCTATTTTCCTTCTTCAACATGTTAGCCAGTTACTCGCCGTTCTGGGCTATGATTTACCTACTGGTGGGTTAGACTAAATGCCATCATGACCTGATTTTTTGGGTCGTGAGACATAAAAGCACTCATTCGATTGGCGACTTCATCTTTCTTTATCTTAAAGACGTTTGTAATTCAAAACATCTATCAACACTGGGGTAAATACTAATTTGATCTATTATTGTATCTTGCACCTCTTTATCAACAACCAACTTACCATTGCACTCATGGAATTCCTTCTACACTTTTCTATCTAGTAAATCATTCTCACAATTATCATAAAAAAGTGACGGATTCAAAATATTATTGACTTTATGCAATGATTGATGGAGTTGATCCTTCCAACTTCTATCAATGATCTGAAATATTTTTGCATATTCATGCTGGTCTTCTATCAATGATCTGAAATTTTTTTGCATATTCATGCTTACCAGTACATAATTTTTTAATAGCCTCTTTAGCCTTACCCATTACTTAAAAAAGGCATCCCATTGAAGGTTTTGCCTCACCATCCACCAAGCGAAGAGCTATAATCACGAAACCACCAACTTTATGAGTATGAAAAATATTATTCCAAAAGGTATAAGAAAGAATTATGAGTGTAACTTCTTTTACTGCCACTTCTTTTGCAAATTTACTACCACTCTACCTTTCTGAAATGAACAACTTCTCAAATTAGCCTTTTATTTGTGCATACTCTGTAAGGTCAAAAAAATAGTAGTAAATCTAGTCTTGTCAAGTTTCACCAAATTTCTTTGTTTAGTGAATCTCCTCATCATATTTTACAACAAAGACCTTTGAATAGTAAAAGAATGTAGCCTTACTGCCTTAGTGAAAACACATGTGAAGGATCTTTCCTTAAAAATATTTTCGAATATCAAATTTATACAATGATCTGAACATGAAGTCCAATATATATGTGGAAACACTCCCTTTAACATATCACCTGCTTTTATATTTTTAGCTACATTATTTATAACAACTTTAACAACATTCTCTGCTCCAATCTTCTCTATAGTGCTCTAAAAGACGGAGAACATTTTGATGGAATAAGTAAAAGATTCGCTTGCATCATTTAACTTTGGAAATAATATTTCTTTAGAAGAATTGACCAACACATTGATAATTACTTTTTTTGATTCTTGTCGTTCACTTATTCATCATAATAGAATATCTGAACTTGTACCATTCTACCCGATGATCATCCACAAATTTTTTCTTTTCCACTTCTTTAGTTAGATAATTGACACTAACTTCTTGATAAGTGGTGGACTTCATTTCTAGACCACATTGGCATACAACCTCAATTAAGGCTTCAAAAGTGTCGATATAATTGACATAATTGAAGGAAATCCCTGCATCATACAACCACCATTAAAAGGTCGCAACTGCATGATCCCTTAAAACTCCCATGACCATATCTTGCAAATTTTGTTTACCATTTTTTCATGCATTATGTCCTAACTTCTTCGAAATATCTAAAGAACTTTTTCTACTGATTGATCCATAACTTGAAAAGGTTGTTGCATTATGTGACTATTTTTGTGATTTTGAAGAAACTAACAAATCAATAGCTTTCCTTCTTTCTTTCCTTCATCATCATCAATATTAGTCACATTTGACATTTCATATCCTTTTTTTCCTCAACAAACTTTCTTATTTCTTTCCTCACCATATCCATGCATTTTTCTTTCAGCGAGCCACATCACTATAAGTACCAATAAGATGTTGTTTATAGAAAAATAATTCTATTATTAAATGTATTGTCATAAAAATATATGTAACTTTGTTTCTATTGGCCTCACTAGCTATTCTATCATATTAATCAACAACATATTTAAGAAAATTCTTTAAAAAATAAAGTAAACCTAAACCAAACAAACATAGAAAAACTGATTAAAAAATTAGAGCATTATATAAAAAAGAGCAAAATTGAATAAATATAAAGCAAAAGTGCAAAGCTAACATCGAAAATCGATAAAAAGAGAAAAAGAAGAAGAAGAAAGAAGAAAAAAACCTAGCTTTAAGAAAAAAGAAGAGAAGAAGAAGAAAAATTACCTAAATGTTTGAACTTTGAAGTTGCGAAGGCACCGAAAGGTTAAAACCCCTAGCAGAACAGAAGTTGCGAAGGAGCAAAAGTTGCTAATAGGAGTTTAGCAGAAGTTGGACTCCTTTTTTCATTTATAATTGAACCTTTAAATTTTTTTCAACATGAAGTAACCACTTTTGTTGTATCTCGCTTCCAATACTTCAATACTTCACCTCTTCGACATTGCCTCAAATTGTTGAAGCTGCATCCACTCGCTTCAATGCTTAAAATGGTGAATTGAGTATTTTTCAAAATACTGTGTAGTGGTCTTCTTATGAGTATGTCAATATCTCATCGAGAGGACAGTTAAAGTCAAGTGAGCTAGAAGATAAATACGAGAAGAGGATGTAGGATCGCATCCGCCTTCTCCAATCAAAAATGCTACTTCTCCTCCTAATTTCTCCAACTCTGCTAACTGAAGTATCTAAAGACACAACTCCTTCAAAATAAATTGTTTATCCTTGTATTCACTTTATTAGTTTTATTTTGTAAACACTCTAGTTTTTAATATTCATGATATGAATGAAATTTGTCTATTTTTTACTTTTATGTATGTCTATTGCTTGTCCAAATTTTTCCAACACTTGAAATTATTTTCAGTGTCTTTGTGAAAGTCAAGTTTCATGAATTGATATAAAAAATTCAAATAAAATATGCTAACTATTATTCAGGTGATTAAAATTTAAATTGACTGTATTTATAAACTATAATTATCGATTAAATTCTAAGTAAAGATAGTTGATGATGAGAGGAATAATTGTTATCAATAAGAGAGGTAAGGGTAATAAACAAAAAAAATGCAATATGATAATCAGGATATCACTTTGTTCAAGATTTACATTTGAAGTTCTATTGATTCTCACAAAATAGTTAATTAGAGTTCCTGAGGTTTAGTTTGTTCTTTCAATTAAATCTAAACTTTATATAATAAACTAAAGGTAGTCTAGTGAATGTATATGCAAGATCACATTTAGGATATAGTCTTAAGGAGAAATATCTTTCAAATATTTTTCCTCTTGGTTCAATCAATTATTTCAAAAAACTCTTTCAATTAATTAAAAAATATTATGGTTCAAACCAAACAAGATAATGCAAATATATTCACTAAACTATTCCTATGATTAAATGCAAATATAAAATTTTTATTTTAATGTGTTTTGACTACTCTACCCTTCTGCATAGTTGTTACATATTGATTTTGAGGTGTGGGGATGGTTGGCACTCTTCCTGAGGCTTTCGGGAATGATTTGAGAGAGTTTAAGACTCTTAGCGGCTTTAAAAGCCATTAGTTTGACCTTGGTCAACATTTTATGCTTTGAGTGTTGGATGGCGATTTTAAAAGTTTCATTAGATCTGGAGTGTCGATTTTGGGTTAGTAGCACGGAGAGTTTGGGCTCGCAGCCTTTATTTGTCATTTCAATCATTCATTCAAAAACTCGTTAAAATAAGCTTTTAACTGTCCGGGGGGGGGGGGGGGGGCTAATTTATTGTAAACAACTTCTTTTCAAAAATCCAACACCATCATTGAGTCTGGAATATCAAAACTAGCCTAGTAGCATATATGGTTTATTCCAGTGGGGTCCCAAACAAATCTCAAGGGTCCGTTCGGAGATATTTCTTTACTTGGAAAATATGTTGGTGCAACATTTTATGTTTCACCAGTCCCTTCATCGAGATCACATGGACATGTGTGGACTCAATGACAACCTTCATCATGATCGCGTGGTGGTTGTACCGCGATCACGATGGGTTAATCAGTGGATCGGGTCGAGTTAACCATCACGATCGCAAGGCCTTTCCTCTTGCGATCGCTATGACCATCTTAATTGTCTGTTAATGTTGACCCTCACGATTGTGATGTGGTGTCCGTAATCATGAGGCATTATTCACAAAATATTCTAAATACTTCTTTTCGCGAATTCTACCATTATTGGACCTTCAAACTTCGGGAATAGGCGATTTCTAGAGTTTTTCACACCATTTTTGCTTGGGTAAGCTTCTAATTCATCTTCCCATCATTTTATATTGATTATATCTTAGAAAATACTTTTTAATCATAATTCCTAACTAGAATTTAGGAGTTGTTACCGGTAAAACTTTATTATGGTTTTTCTTTGATTCAAGCCTCATTTTTAACTCATTTTGCTCGGATTTTCAATATAGAATCCTATAATCTCGGGGGACATGATTTTGGAATAAAATTCCAATTTTAGCCCTTTCGTTTTTGAATCCATTTTTTTAATCCGTTTTAGAACCGTCTTAAATGTAGTCAATATGGGTATCATTAGCTTCCTTTTAACACGTAGATTCTATATTTGTATGTTTTAGCTCATTTTGAGACCGTTCAAAAGTGGGAGGTTCCATGTTGAGGGTTCTAGGCTTGGATTTCGGCACTTCTAGGTAGGTCATGGCTTAACTTTCTCCAGACTGGGCTGAGTAGTTAATAAATGAGTAAAGCATGCTATAGGTATGGGAAATTTAGCCATGAAAGTATTATTTCATAATTGTTATTATTGTTGGGTTCCCATGTGGGGGCTTATATATTTATTATTGTTGACTTGAGATATCATATATTGCGTGTTGCCCGTGCAAGGGCTTTATTTGATGATTTCAGGCCTTACTTGTGCATTAGTTGCCATATTTTCATGTTGTGACGCCCGAGTGGGGCCTTGACTAGATGTTATAGTGATTATTTGAACATTTTTGCCTCTATCATGATAGAATATACCCGAGTAAAGGGTTGAACTGATATTATCGATGTCTTACATGACTGTTTATTCTGGTGGTGCCAAGCGAGAACTGATATCATGAATTATCGACACATTGAGTTAATTATGAGCTCACTTATACATGTATTAAATGGATTATTATCTTTATACTGATTGGTTGTGATCATTACATCCTTATTTCATACATACAAATTTCATAAGACATTAGTACCATTGAGAAACACTGATTCAAAAGAAAATGAGACATTTTTATGAAATCCATTGATCTGTAAACAATAGCTAGATAGGTAAGTGAAACATTTTATTGACCTCTATGAACATCAACTGTAGAGGTGGATTGAGATAATTGAAATTGTATATAGGTTGAGACCCCCCCTTCGAATCCTATCTTGATTGTACCCAAGGAGGGCATAGGTTTTATAATATTTTGTGATGCTTCGGGTGTTGGTTTGGGTGTAGTGTTGATGCAGGAGGGTAAGGTGATCTACTCTGAATCGCGTTAGTTGAAGATTCATGAGAAGAATTACTTATGATTTAGAGTTGACCGCGGTTGTCTTCGTATTGAAGTTATAGCGGCATTACCTATATGGAGTCCATTGTGAGATTTTCTCGGATTATCGTAGCCTTCAGTACTTCTTCACTACGTGAGATCTTAATATGAGACAACGGTGTTGGGTTGAGTTGCTTTAGGATTATGATCTCACTATTCTTTATTATCCGGGAAAAGCAAATGTAGTTGCGGATGACTTAAGTCGAAAGTCGACTAGTATAGAGAGTCTAGCTGATCTTTTGACTCAGGAGCAACCTTTGACCTTGGAGGTTTAGTTCTTAGCTAATCAATTTGTTAGGCTTGATATTTCGACACCTGGGCATGTGTTAGCCTTCGTGAAGGCTAGATTTTCTTTGATGGAAAAGATTCAAGCTCATCAGTTTGATGATGATATGTTGAGAGTGATTTGAGATAAGGTGTTGACTGGCGAGGCTAAATCTGTATCAATTAATTTTGATGGTATTTCGAGGATTATTGGCCGAATCTATATGCCGAGAGTTTGTGGATGGGTGAGATTGATCTTGAAGGAGGCCCATTGTTCTAGATATTCATTTCATCCAAAAGCGGCTAAAATGTATCATGATCTGAAGCAGCATTATTAGTGGGGTGATATGAATAAGGATATTGTAGAGTTAGTGGGGTGAATAATTCATAATTATTCAACACATGGATAGGCATGGAAATCAAATTAAATTTATGACTATAATTTAAACCATAACCTACCTCAAACGTAAGCCCGGAATGCTCTATTCTGCCAAAGCTTTCCTTTTTCTTGCAGTTTCAAATTATTCTTGGTATAAAACAGTAAATAAGGAGAAATTAATAACTTACTCTCCAATTATAAGCATTAGGAACTAAAACTCATAGGTTTTGACCTAGTTCATAGCCTAAACCAACAATTCGGGGTTTTCACCCCTTAATCCATCAAATTTCCCCATAAGTGGAGTTAAAGAGGAAGAATTCTATGTTACGAAGTTATGTCTAGCAACATTAAAGGTCACCCTTTTTAAGGTAATTAAGCCGGATCTTTAGATTATGGTTTTATACATCTTCATTATCATTACTTACGTCATATAACTAACATCGAAATTCAGCATGGAGATCATATGAACACATAACACTTGTTAAGGGGTTTATATACTAATCATATCAACACATAATTAATTCTTTTCAGGTAATTTCATATTTTATCAATCCAAACACCATGTCCACAGGCCTAAGCATGATTCCTCCTATCAAATCTATATTACAAATTCATTTTCTAACCATAGTCTACTACTCATAAATCATAGCCTACCTGAACGCCAAGCTGCTGCTAGAGAGTGCATGAATCCTTATCCCTTATTTCTATTCTAGCAATTATGATAAAGAATCCATGAGAAAATAGTTTGGATGCATTCTTCTAGAGCTTTGCCTCTTTGTTATAGTCGTTTTTAGTTCAGAATAGTCCAATGGGATTTTTAGGAAAATACAACTATGTTTAGGACAAAAATTGGGCAAAAGAGGTTTTAATTTATGTGTTTACTACCTTGCTACCGCTGCAGCAGCCAAGACACAGCTACAACGGCCCTAGGGAAGTTCAGGCCCAAATTTTAATATTGTTTCCATAATTAATATTGATGGAATATCAGCAAATCCCTACTTAAATTCAACTAGGTCTGAGAATTATCAATTCGGGCATTTTATCACGGGTATTTTCAATAATGATGGAATAGGTTGTTACATTGGATACCAATTTACCAACCATTCATCTTTGAACAAACACTAGTGACAAGGAGGAGAGGTCGAAACATCTTCAAAGAAAATTACTATAAGGGTAATCGCTCTCATATATCAACCAACACTAATTACCGGCCTTCCTATAGGGCCTTATAGAATATTTAACGTGTGGAATTGGTATTACATTTGAATCAATCAATTCTCTACGTACAATGGTAACTTGGAAAAGAAATTAATTATTTGGGTTCTTACGAAAACCCATGATGTCAGGAGGAAAGGATTTACCAACGATACACAATAATGTATGAAATACAAAACAAGGAAAACTTTTCACGAGTGGCCACTGCAGTAGCTTGAGGCTTACCATAATGACCGCTGTAGAATACCACCGATCACTACGGCAGTAGCTTGAGGACCTACAACTTGCTGTGATTGGAAAATTTTCTTATGGGTGGCCGGAGTTGGAGGACCTTAGAGTTCAAATACCAAAATAGTGCAAGATAAAGGGATATTGTAAAATTAGGTTACTCAGACATAGGCACCTACTGATGAGATTCAATTTGATGGATTTTTTTATGAATATGATGTCTAAGAATGTATATTACATAACAATGAAAGATGGCATTGCACTCCAAATAAGGCCTCTTACTTATGATGCCAACTTTACACCGGGGGAGGAAACAACACAAGCAATGTCCTGGATCTCATTCCCTGACCTATTACCCACCTTCTTTGTGAAGGAATCACTCTTTTCACTAGCATCTGTTGTTGACACCCAATTTTGGCTCCTCATATTTTAATATCTTTTAAACTTCCATATCTGAATTATATGAAAATAAACATTTTAAAATTATTGTTAAATTATTTTAGTAATTTTCCATCTCATTTAGCAAAATATTCTATAAATACTATTCTTATAAATTTTGAATATTGAAATATATATATATATACAACTATTTGAAATTATTAATTTTGGCTATTTAAAATTCTCATTTTTTGCAAATAATTATCTTCCATAATTATTCAAATCAGGAAGCTTAATTAATGAATTAATTAGTAAATCATCTTATTTTATGTTTAGAATGATCAATTTTTTAAATAAATTAGTTTTTGCAATTAACTATTTTCAATGTGACCAATTGTGGCTATGTTACATAACAAATTGGCTACAATTAAAATTTTAAAATAAGTCAAAATTGTTCCCTGGAAATCGGCCTATCCATGAATGCCACGTAGGCAACATATAGATTGTGCATCTTTACTCTCAATCTCAATCGGCTTATTTTAATCCAAGGGCCATAGATTTATCAGTCTTTTCCTATATATATATATATATATATATATATTATTCTTACTATTAATTTTAATCCAGATTAATTTCTAACCATCCAATCAAATGATCGGACGGATCAAAATTAGTCAAATTTTCCCAAACCCCAAAACATGTATTTCTCTTTCCCAAATGCTTTTTTCAGGTCCCAAAAAGAAAAAGAGAGTTCTCAGACTCTCCACCCTCTCCCTCTTCCATCCCCATAAAATTTTCACAAAAGACCTAACCCTAGACTCTCTTTCCTCTCCTCTCCTTCAATAAAGATGCAGCGATAGTTGCGCCTCACGTCACCCCTCTGCCCCGATTCACCTTATTTTTCTCTTCTTTCCAACTTTAATTTCATGATTCCAGAAAATCACAGATCCAAATCGGTGAAAGAATTCAAAGTTGAGTTCAAATCCGAATTTCAAATCTGAGAATCGTCCAAATTCGAGAAAAGGTGAGGTCGTTTTCAATTTTTAAATTAAATTTCCTCCACTTTTTCTACCCGTTGTATTCTATAAAATCTTGTTTTCAAATCTGGATTTTGAAATTCGAATTTGCCTATAAATACTCACGATTTCACCCTTTCAAATGAGGTCTTTGAGAGTCAAAAAAAATTTCACAAGCAAAGTCAAAAAATCAGGTCATACTACATACTCTATCGGTTCTTCTACGCTACTCCTTTCCTCATTGTTTTTGAGTTCTTTCGAGACAAGTTCAACTTTGATTCTTGAGTACAGAAAAATTTGACAATGAAAACTCACGTTTGCCGCCCAACGAAAGTTTGAGTTTCAAGCGAAACTCATTTTGACCCAAATATGGGGTCAACCGCTGGGTCAATCGCTATAGGATTGTTAACTCTCGGTGTCTAAATCGCTAGGAGCTGGTTCATTCAATAGGAACTAATAGTATCGAGTTCCTTACCTTCCTTATTACTTTATTATTTGCATATATTTCATGAACTTTGTATTACATAGAATATATATTTCATGTGGTTTTGATTGAAATTGATTAGCTTTACTTTGTCTAATTACGTTTTGTTTTAAATCATTTAGTGCTAGTTTTTTCTTTGCTATTCTTTTCTATATTTGATGTTTATAGATTTAATAAGGAATCAATCCCTTTTTAGAATAAGAGAGCAAATTTTGATTTTAATTGCAAGTCTAAAATGAAAATACCCTTTTTTTGAATTGGTTCAAATGGGTAGAGATAATTTTCATTTTTTCCAAAAATGTCAATTAACAATTTTTCTCATCATCTTAATTGGATTTTTTCAAATAAATTACTAAAAATAGGTTTCAATTACTTAACCCATTTATCTTTCCAACTAACTCTAAATGAATTTTCAAAAACCAGAGAGTCACAACCATTTATGTTGTGTACTATTTTGGCCGATTTGAAATAGGGTGCAACAACATGGCGACTCTGCTGGGGACTTAGACTTAGGTTTTAACATTAGTAAACTTAATTTAAGGTTTATATTTGGGATATTTATTTATTTTCTGTTCATTCTTTACTTTATTTATGTTTGTTAGAAATATATATTGCTATATTTGAAAGGACATAAGCCAAATCCAAACTTGTGTTCCTTATTTGTTTGAGAATACTATTTGTTACTGTTTTCCATATAATGTCATTGCACTTTCTATCGAGGCTTTGGACGTACTCTTCATACACTGTGGTTCATACGAGGAGTGTCTCATACTCCCCAAACCTTCTTTGGATTTCTTAGTTTCAGAGTTGGTGCAATTAGGTTAGTATGCCTTTTCGCAATATCTAGTCCCACTCTTAAACATCTAGGAAAAAAATCCTACTCTAGCAATAGGTCATGTCACATACACCTTAGGTGGGACAATCCAAGGTATTATTGCTGCAATTAGGAAGCTGCCTTTTTTTCAGAAAGTTATGTACCTTACAACATACTTTGTGTGACAATTGATTTAGATAGTCCAGAGGCTTAACACTAATGGATTCAGAACAAATTGATTGACCTTCTTTTAATTTCATAAAAGAACATGAAGTATTTTTAAAGAACTGCCTTCATCCAACACCCTTTTTAAGTCAATAGATATAGAGTAATACCCAATCTCCGCTAATATTTGACACCCCTTTCTCAAAATATAGAGTATCGTAAAACTCTGCTGCACTGATCGTCTTTTTCAAAGTCCATGAAAGTGGAGTGTTATTAAAAGCTTTTCTTTAGTTTGACTTTCTTTTCAAATCCATAGATATGAAGTATTATGAAAACTTTACCTATGTCTAACATCTTTTTGATCCAAACGGGCATGGATATCATCAAACATTATCCCAACGTCTGATTCCTTCTTTCTAGTCGACAGATGTAGAGTATTGCTAAAAAATCAGCATTTTTCTGACACCCGTCTTCATGACAATGGATGTGGAACATTATTGATGTCCACCAACGTTTAACTCTTTCTTTCCAGCCAACGAGCATGAGGTATTGTCAATACTCCTCTTACATTTGATATCTCTATCACAAGATGCTCATTTATCAACAATGGGACTTGAGATACTTTCTTTTCAAAAGCATAATTTTAGCGCACTACCAGTTCTTACTGATTGTCCATCTTTGTTATCGTCATCACGACCTCTCTCGGTTGTGCTTATTAGATGTATTCCTTCTTCAAGAAAATTCAAAATTGTTCTAAATTTTAAAAGGTGTCAAAATATAGATTTATCCTTATCAATTTATATGGATGCAGGCCTACCTCTAGTAAAAAAAGGCTCCAAGACATAGGACGCATCTATTTGACATTATTCGAATGTGCTTGTCTACCGATATAAACTAACTCTTCTCCTTTCATTTATTTTTTGCAGTTATTTTTCTTTATCCGCTGATAGAGGTTGATTGTGTTGATAGATAGAACTAGCCGACTTAAGCTATAACCCAAGAATGAACACTAATTTCGTCGACCCGACTAGGAAACATATCAAGAATTTTTAGAAGACGTGAAGATGCAGATAAAGACGAACGTACTTCTCACTTGGAACAAAAACTCAATACATTAAGATAAGAACTGCATCGAGATAGGGACCTAACATATCCATCCACGACTACTTTACCATTCCATCCTTTTTTTCCATCACTAGGAACTCCGACACTTGAACACTATCCATCCATGCAACCTACCACTACAATTATAGACTTAACGAATCCATCATCCCCATTCACACCTGCTAACTAGCGGAGTCTTTGAACTGGGTAAATACAAATGGAAAAGAGATGTTTCTATTTCATCCAAATTATTCACTGCACCCCGCATTCTAATATCATTGCCTCTTCTCACTTCATTCAACAGATGAATAATGATACCTTTCAAGAACGATGTATTCCCCCAATGTGTGTGACTGAGGCACCCTCTTTCACCGTACCTACTAAAGGTAGGTTCCCAATGAATACAAGGAAAGAAGAGGAAGATGTTGTGGGCAACATAATCATAAACAAGCTTCTCAATTTAAAGAGGATGATGAAACATATCTAGGAAACTCAAGGCATCGAGCGTTTGAACTACGAAGATATATGCATCCATCCAGATATTAATTTTCTTTTGGTTTCAATCCACCTAAGTTCGAGTTGTTTGATAGAACCGGTGACCCCAATACTCATCTGAGAGCATATTGTGATAAATTAGTAGGGATTGGACAAAATGAGAAGCTCATTATGAAGTTGTTCATTAGAAGTCTGTCTAGCGAGGCTCTCGCTTGGTACACCAAACAAGACCCCCGTTATTGGCAAAAGTGGTGTGACGTGGCTGAAGACTTTATGGCTCATTTCAAGTTTAACACAGAAACCGTGCCTTATCAACTTTCCCTCATAAGTGTATAGAAGAAGCCTTTAGAGTCATTCTAGGATTATGCTCGACGATGGAGGTCTGAGGCAGGAAAAGTCCAACCACCAATGGACGAAAGTGAATTGACAAAGTATTTTATCCGCAGTCAGGGAAGGGTCTACTTCAAAAGGATGATGTCTTTGTTAGGACAAAAGTTTGCCGATTGCGTCAAAATGGGAATCTATAGAAGAGCCAATTAAGTCTAGAAAGATTAAGTTGACAAACAACTTGAGCGAATCTACTCAGTTAGAGTCTATCAGAGGAGCTAAGAGGGAGGAAAAAGAAGATGTATTTATTGTGATACTGCGCTATTCAATACCTGAATCCTCCCAATCACTTCAAAATCCTGATAACCAACTGATGCAAATATCAAATCACAAATGACATCATGTCTATAATATCCAACCAAATTACAATTAACCCCGAGCTCCCACATACCAAAATTCAGCATGACTATATGTACCAATCTAAGTGCTAGTTCACTGAAATTAGACACGTTTTGCACTAAGATAAAATACAAAAGGTAAGAGCAATATCTGTCTTACCCAATTTGTTAAACCATTAGCATATTTGTTTGAGAGATCGAGGGCTACAAATTTGTTGCAACCTGAGCCGGGGAAGATTCCTAACCCATTACCTAGATGGTTCAATGAAAGAAAATGATGTGCTTTCCACTCTAGAGTTCAGGGACACAACACTTAAGATTGTAATAAATTAAGGCACCAAATCAAGTGTTTGATCAAGACAGGGGCAATTTAATGTGTTATGGTGCAGCCAAATACAAACAACGATTTATTTCCCAATCATGGAATCAAAAGAGTAGATATGACATGAGATACACCATCATTCGCACCAGCCAGTAAGGCCTCTCTTTTATGAGGCACTCTACAAAGAAACACTAATTTTTGTAAAAATAGACAAAGATGAATTCAAGTTGATTAACTTAGAAGTCGTCAAGAGAGTCCTAAATTTGAAGACATTTCCTAGATAGGATTCCCCCTAATTGTCATGTAATAGAACTACGTTCTGACCTGATTTCTTATAGTGAGATACGTAGGCAGCCCTGATCGGGTTAGATCGCATTTAAGTAGAATCATTTTCCCTTTTGTAACCAAAACTATGAGCGACCTGATTTCCCTCGGCGGATACGTAGGCAGCCTACATAAGGCTCGGGCCCTTTATAATATAAAAATTTCCATTTTCTTCTAACGAAAAAAGGAAATTGAAGCCTAACACGATGTGAGCTAGAGGACCCGATACATTCCATAAAAAACGTCCTAAGATACGTGACAAAGAATTCTCATGAAAGTCTCTTCGAGAGACTAGGGCAAATTTTTGGAGAACGCTTTAAAAATCAATAAGAAAAAGGTGCATTTCAAGTCAAGCCTAGGACGTTCGACTTGGAAGTGTTACAATCAAGGCTGATTCGAACCAAATAATGCAAATCATCTCACATCTATGAAGCATCAACGGGGAACGGCTTCTTCACAATCAATATTGGTATGATGTGTTTGCATCAATATCAGAAAAAATGCATCGTGGGTCAACGCTGAAGTCGCTTCTACCACTTAACACAAGTTTTTCTCTACAAATATTGTTAGAACATACTACCAAACCAAACACTTTCCGAATCACATTAGCAATTAGCAACGATCGACTGCGCTTATTACATCATTCACAGAAGGTCAAATGAATCTTCAGGTAGTACATGGCTATGAAATGACCGAAAATGAATTCCAGATAACAAGGAACGACAATCTATACCCACAATCCCAAAGTGGATTTTCGAAGAAGAGATACACTCAAGAAGCATTCAAAGCTTGGATTATGACTAATACATCAATTGTGAGATGCCATACAAATTGGCTAGTTATACGACCATGTACTGGACCTAAAAAGAGTTCATATACGAAGACGCCCATAAGATAAGGAGTATGTCAAGGATGCACTAAAGAAATATTTAAAGTTTATGCAAGGAAGACTTGTGCATATACCCAAGCCTTCTTACTTAAATCAAAATTTGAGTCATTAAGACTATATATGAAAATAGTTTACACTACAAGTTCACTGCTCTCTCGCTCAAAACCATGCCATAAAAGAACTGACCTTGGGACATGAATTTTTAAACTTGATCGATTCCAACAACTTAGAAGAGCTTCAATTGAATGAAGGACTGCTCTAATGCTAATCGTTAGTTGCAAGGAAAAATGATCGGATATTAAAGACTCTCATATAAGAGATATCGCTTCAGCAAAAGACAAAGAAAACCTTTGGTGGAAAGCTCATCATAATTATCAACTTTATCATTCTCCACCCACCCACCCTTTAAACCAAATTTACTTGATTCTCCTAATATGGAACTACGTGTTGACCTAATTCATATTTTAGGATACGTAGGCAGCCTGAGTCAGGCCCTGTCATATCAACAAAACATTCTTTCTACCCTTTGAAAATCTCATTCATTTTCTCAAGCCACATCGATTGCATTGCTTTGATAAAACCCTAAGACCAAAGATCAAGATAGAGAAAGTCTCCACCAGAAGATATACCAGTAAAAGAATCTGGAAACGTCATTACTCTATCTCCCGAATTGCCAAATAGATTAATCAATTGCCGAAAGGTTGAAGGATGAGATAGCTACTAGGCCAAGTTCTCGATCAACACAAAATCAAAACCCCCTCTCTAAACTAAGACACTTCCTTTGAGCGCAGGAAAAATGACGCCACAAAAAATGAAAAAAGTTCAAACATTCTGAGAGCCCAAAATGCTACCTCACTATCACAAGATGAGCAGCCAGGTATCGTCAAATTATCTACAACTACTTCAGAATTCTAAAAGAATTTTCTCAAATGTGGTAGGTTGCAATGAGGCACGCAAAAAGTATCTCATATTGGGTATAACAGGATGACAATACGCCATCAGGAACTCAGCACTGCACCACTATCACAAGCCAAAAAGCAAGGTTTCATCAATTCATTCACTCTTACTTTCTAACTCTAAAAGGAATTTCTTGATTTTTGCAGGTTATATTAAAGGGATATCCCTATCAAACCTCAGACATCAAATACTAATGAGTCTTTTGTGAAACTTTAACGTAATAAATATAGGGTAACTCCGCCCTAAAAAATAGGACAGGGCAAGTTCGTCCCGAAAAATAGGATAAGGCAAGTCTGCCCCGAATAGTAGAACCAAGTAATTCTAGCTCAAACAATAGGACAGGGTAGTCCACCCAAAACAAAAGGACTGGGCAAGTCCGCCCTGAAAAATAGGACTGGGCAATTCCGCCCCAAATAATAGGACAGGGAAAGTCTGCCCTGAACAATAGGACATACAACACAACTTTTACTTTTCCAGCAAACTACTTCGTCGGACGGAGGACTTTACATTTCTAGTAATTGCCTCGCTAGAGAGAAACCTCTACATCGCAAGATGATTCGCAGCTCAATGCCTACAATACATTTACTCCACATAACAGAGACGACAACATTTGTTTGAATAGCTACATTCTACTCTTTACTTTACTATTCTAATTTACAATTTTGAACCGCAATAGGTACTTTGTCAACCTTTTACCTGTTTTGCAGGACAACGCATTACAACGTGGAACTACCCTCTAAGAAGTAAACTGGGCAAGCTAGTGGAATGTCAAGCATCCCTAACTACATCAAGGATTTATTCTCGAAACTCAACTCGACTTAATTTTCACACATTCTAATTTGATTCTACATCTCTAAGCTCTTTTACATCCCAGTGTTATCATAACTCGACACTCGGGCAATTTTAAAATTCCCCAATCATTTTCCTACTAAAAACCTCCAGTAGAAATTGCTACAAAAGCGTTTCTCCTTCCAGTCTATCTTTTAGAACTACTTCCATCCAAATTGTCGTCTCCTTCAGGGATATATAGGTAGCTCAAATTTGAGCACGACCGTAGTCACTTTATTCGTAGCAAAATCATTCCATTTTCTACAACAAAACAAAATAGTGTCATCATAATTCAACATTGGGGCAAATTTTGAGAGTCCATCAAAATTTATTGTATCTTCACCTTCCTAAATTACATATGGCCTGATTTTTCGTAGAACCTGAGATCTGTAGGCATCTCAAAAGTCAGAGCACAACCATCCTCCACCAACCAAAACTTTTCTCGAACAATATGTGACCTAATTTCTCATAAAACCCGAGATATGTAGGCAACTCAGAAGACAAAGCTCGGCCATAACTTTCTAAAGGATTATGCTAATTCTTGTTGGAAAAAAATGTGTTTTGTTGATCGGCCAAAATTGGAATGTGTCAATATTTCTTTTCAGCCTTCTCTACTCTCATCTGTAGACAAAAAAAGGGGCAACTGTTGACACCTAATTTTTACACTTCATATTTTAATATTATTTAATCTTTCATATCTGAATAATGTGAAAACAAACATTTTCAAATTGTTGTTAAAATATTTTATAATTTTCCATCTCATTAAGCAAAATATTCTATAAGTACTATTCTAATAATTTTTGAATATTAAAAAATATATATAACTTAGTACATGTTTTACTAATTTTTAAAATTATTAAACCTATTTTGGTTATTTAAAATTCTCATTTTTTTGCAAATAATTGTCTTTCATAATTATTCAAATCAGGATGCTTAATGTCACGACTCAAACCCGTCGTAAGTAGCAGCCGAACTTCTCACCCAATGGGAGGACCATCTAACCCCAAACACCATCTCAAAATCAATACTTAGAAGAGTCAAGAACTAATCCATCAATAAATAAATATCAAACTAAACCAAATATAAGCACAACTAGAAGCGGAACATTGTACTTAAGCAAATAAAAACCATCCCTAGGAATCGAAAGTCATCCGTACCAAAACTACTAAAGAATGTCGAAAAGGGGATGCAACCCCAAAAACTGAATGAAAACATAAGTTCAGAAATAAAGAACTATGCCAATGAGGAGAGACCTCATGGTATCCCAGATATGCCGCTCATCCTAAAATCTGAAGTTAACTGCTGAAATCACAAGTGAAGTCTCGTAGGAGCCGCTGGAATGTGTGCTGCACTCACAAAAGTAAGAGTAAGTGTAATATCAGCACACAAGAAAATAATAGTGTACTAGTAGGGTCATTTGGCCAACCCAAGATGAGAATATGAACATTCAACCAAAGTGCAATATAACAAGTTAATCCATGCTAAAAACTAACATGCACTTAGCACAACAAGTATCAAATAAGCATATTAGGATTTCAACAACAAGTCAACATATTACCACCAACTAAGTCAAGTTCAATCAAGCCAAATCAAGACAAGTTAGGAAAATTTATCAAGCATATAACTATTTTCCCCGGTTCACTCATGGAACCGTTAAACTCACCTGACCCTCGTACATACACGCTATGGGAAATATGACCACCCTCTAGCCATGACGTGCAGGGGATAATTTCAGTCCATGTATTAAACCCTAGCCACAAGTGTCTTCCAACCTTGTACACCATTAACCCGTGTGAACATCCCAAATGCCGAAACATTCTACATTTAGCAATAAGGTAGGTAAAAATCATACAACAATGTAAAATCCTTTGCATTGACCACATCAACAACATGCACTAACAAGCCACACTACAATGTAGTTAACATGTGATATCGCCCAAACTATACCTCCAAAAAAGTATAACGCAGTCGCTGTATCAAATATAGAACCCAAGTAGGTTGGGGTCGATCCCACAGTGAATAGGTCAAAATTATGTAGAATGCTAGTCTGAGTGACTGGTGAGTAAGTAAAACTGGGGGATTTTTGTGAATAAATAGTAACAGTAATGATTTCTGACTATAGAATTTGTAGACAATATGAGAAATACACTAGGACTGTGATCCCCAATGATTCCTTAACTCTACCAGTTACTTGTACTGGCAAAACTGTCCACTGCATTGCATGCAAAATCTAACAAGATATGTTTATCTAAATATCTCTTGACCTTGGTTAGACGAATTTCACTCTTCTCCTCTCGGTCTTCGAGTGTCACCCTACTAACCCTTGTCCTGGATCTCAGATAACTATCCCTGTTACGGCTCAAGTTATTAGATGAATGTTGATAGCTTCAAATCTCTATTGTTATTCCCTTTTCCTAATCTCTACCTCTCTCTCGAGCAAGTCTGGAATGCAGGTGAGTTTCTAACATTTGCAACCATTAGAAGATTAATCACAACGAAGGAAATAACAATACATACATTCACACTGGTTCAGAATTACTTTGCACTTAACCCATTTCGTTAAGTCCTCATGGTTCACACAATCCTAGTTGATGAGTTTAGCTACTCATGTTTGTAAAAGCACAATAAGAATTTGAGGATGAAGACATAATTGCAAACTCATAATACAGAAGAAACTCTGAAATCTCAATTATGAATAAAACCCTGGAATTGATGTTCCAAGAATACAAAAATCAATAAGGTGTTTTTGTACTCAAACTAATGAAAAACTAACTCAAAATAATGTAATGACTAACTGCTGAACATAAGACAACAAAGGGGTATTTATAGATACAAGACGAATCCTATCCTAATCAAAACAGGAAAACAGAGTCGGCACCCTTCTACGGTATCGTGACGTGGTGTCGTGGAACCAAGCCACGTCACGTGGGTCTAGTCATGGCAATCAGACACATTGAACATTCTCTGAAGTGGACTCACGGCAGCCACTCACGTCACGTGAGTGGACTTACAACACGTGAGTCTTGTCGTGAGTCACCTCTCTGGTGCATATCCTGGTTATTTCGTATTCAAATATTTCGTTCACGGGCATGATTCTTCCTTTTTGTCCATGTTGCACCCAAAACCTATTCTCCTACAATATAGAATAGAAAACTCATCATACCAACCAAACACACCCAAGTTATTGCATATTTTCCTTGTTTTAAACATCGAAAGTGTCATGAAACCATTACACATCAACATGCACATATAGCACAAATTTGATTAAACTACAATTCCATCACCTACCTTGAACCAATCTTGCACAACTCCTCTAAGCCAAGGTTTTATCCTTCAGTGTAATTTTCGTTTGCTCTTGGTCTAGAATACGCATATAAACACATAATTAATGAAATAACCTACCATGTTGGGAATTATAACTCACACCCAACCCATAAGGTCAAGTTCATGATCATTCCCTTCTCGTTATAGGGTTTTTTCTACAATAATCCACCGAAAACTATCAATTCCATGGATAAATTAATGAATTAATGAAATGCAAGGGTAAATTAACTATTAATAATCAAAACCCATTAACTTAGTACTTATTTTTTCCCCTTGCACCAGAAAATAATCAAAATCAGCCCTAAAAACCTCCCCAAACTCCAAAAATTAGAAATTTTAAGAATTAATTATCAAATACCAGTTAACAGGGATGAATTCCTCACCTTTACGAAGCCAAACGATGAAAATCCAGTAGAAATCGCCCTAAATCGCCCTTCCTTTACCCTAAAATGAGTTTTAGAAAAATAAACTATTTTGGGGGAAATATTTAATTAAACTGCAATTTTCACTGCTTAGCGGTGTCGCTATTGCGATACTTGCCGCTATAGCGGGCGTTACCATTGCTATAATGGGAATTTATTTGCCATAGAGGTGGTTGTTATAGTGGTGTACCGGCCGCTATAGCAGGGTCGATAGGAAAAAATGTCTAGTTTTGCCCAAAAATCTCACTTGTTGCAACACACCTTAAATCCGGGACATTCCAAACAATGCGTACGCTAAGATTAATTTCGAGAGTTCTACTTACCCAAATTCTATTCTGTAAAATCCTATGGATTCCTTATTGTCTCAACTAATAAAAAATCAAAAAAACCACCACCAAACCTACCCAAATCATTCCTGGATTTCCCTAGACCATATCTCGCTCTGATTTCGTTTGAAACTAGTCTAGCCTGAAATTCGTAACTTCAAATTCGAGAAGAATTTTAACATGGGACTCTAAACGGAAGGTTCATACGTAACGATGGAAATGGTCATTACAACAGCTCCTAATTTACTCATAATTCATCCCTAAATGATCAAACGTAAAAATAGGCTAAAATGAGGAGAAAAAAGATTAGCTATATCCTCAAACAATTAAGGGTACTTGTACCGCATGTCCTTTTTGGTTTCCCAAGTGGCTTTCTTAACCGGATGATGTTTCTATTGAAATTTAGTTGAACAAATTTCTTTTGTCCTCAATTTGCAAATATCCCAATCTAGAATTGTTACTGGTTCCTCCTCGTAAGCCAAATCCTTATCTAGAAGCACTGAATCCCACTTCATGATGTAGTTTCCATCACCATAGTACCTTTATAAAAATATGAAATATACAATGGATTCCCGATAATATCAGTGGTAAAGCTAACCTGTATGCAACTGGACCCATATTTTAAAGAACCTCGAAGGGACCAATATACCGAGGGCTGAGCTTGACCCTCTTGCCTAACCTCATGACTCTCTTCATGGGAGACACTTTAAACAATACTTCTTCACCAACCTTGAGGTCCATGTCTCTTACCTTACTGTCCACATACTTCTTTTATCTACTTTGAGCAGCAAATAACTTGGTTTGAATAAACTCTACTTTCTCTTGAGCCTCCTTCACCAAGTCAATGCCCAAAGGTTTAACATCTCCTGCCTCAAACCACCCAATAGGTGACCTACACTTATTTTCATAGAGTACCTCAAATAGTGCCATATCAATGCTGGAGTGGTAGCTGTTGTTGTATGAAAACTCACACAACGGAAAGAACTAGTCCCAATGACCACCAAAATCAATCACGCGAGCCTTCAACATGTCCTATAGCACCTGAATCGTCCTCTCTGACTGCCCATTTATTTGAGGATGAAAGGCCGTGATAAATGTGAGCTTGGTGCCCAACTCCTCATGCAACCTATCCTAAAATTTGGAAGTGTATTTTGCATCTCTATCAAAAATGATGGTAAGTGGCACCCAATGGAGTCTCACAATCTCCTTGACATAAATCTTAGCTAACTACTGTAGTCTACTCAAACCGAAAAGAAGTAAGCGGATTTAATCAACTAATCCACTATCACCCAAATGGAGTCATATTTTCCCCATCATCTTAGGAAGACCCACCACTTGGACATATAATCCACTATGTCCCTCTTCATCTTGGGCCACCAAAAAAGTTATCTCAAGTCATGGTACATCTTGGTCGTACCCAGATGAATAGAATAACACAAATCACGGGCCTCTGAAAGTACATCACTAATCCATTCACCAACTTGTGGAACACATAAACTTTTCTTAAACCACAGCACCCCACTCGCGTCAAGAGTGGCGTCTGCCACCTCCCTATGTACCACCTTATTCCAAAGTGCACTCAACTTCTTGTCCTCAAATAGCTTGGCTTTAATCTGATCTTAGAATATTGACTTCACCTCAATGCTAGTCAACACTTCACCCTTGTCTGAGACCCTAAAATACATGCTCTAAGATGCTTGAGTTTGAAACTCTCTAGCTAACGGTAGTTTGGACACCCTCAAGAATGACAAGCTACCCATACTCACAGTCTTTCAACTTAATGCGTCTGCCACCACAGTGGCCTTACCCAAATTATACTGAATAGTCACATTATAATCCTTCAATAATTCCATCCATATCCGTTGTCTTAGATTGAAATCCCTTTGAGTAAACACATACTGTAGGCTTCGATGGTCTGTGAAGATCTCACACTTGACACCGTAAGGATAGTGTCTCCAAATCATTAATGCGCACACCACCGCTGCCAACTCCAAGTCATGTATTGGGTAATTCCTTTAGGGAGGCTTTAACTGCCTCGAAGAATAAGCAATGAAATTCCTATCCTACATCAATATAACACCCAAGCCCAAAAGTGAAGCATAACAAAATACTATAAAGTCCTTACCTTCAACCGGCAACAAAAGAATAGGTGCCGTAGTCAAGAGAGTCTTGATCTTTTGAAAGCTCTCTTTGCATTGATCTAACCAAAAAAATGACACTTCCTTCTGATTCAGCCTTGTCAAGTGCTTTACAATAGATACAAAGTTCTTGACAAACCTTCTGTAATAACTAGCAAGACCCTCAAAGCTCCTTACCTCGGTCATTAAGATAGGCCAAATCCAATTCTTCATTGCCTCAATCTTCTGGGGATCCACTATCACCCATTTTTCAAAAACCACATGCCCCAAGAAGGCAACTGAAGACAACCAGAATTCACACTTTGAAAATTTAGCAAATAGATGTTTTCCCTTAGAATATCCAAAACTATGCAAAGATGAACTACATGCTCCTCCTTACTCTTGGAGTAAACTAGAATATCAGCAATAAACACAATAACAAAAGAATCCAAGAACGAATTAAAGATTACCGTCCATCAATCTCATAAAGGCTACAAGTGCATTAGTTAGCCCGAAAGACATCACCAGAAACTCATAATGACCATACCGAGTTCTAAAATTATCCTTGGTATGTCCTTTGGTCTTATTTTCAACTGATGATAACCTGGCGACAAGTCAATTTTTGAAAACATCATCTCACCCTATAACTGGTCAAACAAATCATCTATGTGAGGCAAGGGACATTTATTTCAGATAATAACTTTGTTCAAATGTCTATAATCAATGCACATCCTCACACTACTATCCTTCTTCTTAAGAAAAAGGACCTGAGCACCCCAAGGTGAAGCACTTGGATGAATAAAACCCTTGTTAAGTAGTTCCTAGAATTGAGTTTTGAGTTCTCTCAAATCTGCTGGAGTCATTTGATAGGGTAGAATAGATATAGGGAAAGTGCTCGTCTCTAAGTCAATAAAGAAATTGATATCTCTATTTGGAGGCATACCCGATAGTTCTGAAGAAAATACATCCTAGAATTCAGAAACTACCAAAACTGACTCTATAGAAGGGGACTTCACACCCACATCCTGGAGATGTGCTAAAAATTCTAAACACCCCTTCCACACTAACCTTTTAGCCCGGACAAATGATATAATTTTCACAGGTTTGGCCTTATACACTCCCTCCTACTCTAGTTTATCCATTCCCGACATCGCTAGAGTCACTGTCTTAGCATTACATTTTAAAACAATGTGATATGGAGAAAACCAGGTCATACCTAGAATTACATCAAAATCCAACATATCCAGAGTTATCAAGTCTACCTAAGTATAAAAATCCATAAATAACACAGAACAAGAATGGTAAACATGGGTTACTACCACAGACTCCCCAACCGGAGTAAACATATAAATAGAATGATCAAGCACATCACAAAGATTCAGACCCACCGCCAACTGAACATATACATAAGAATAAGTAGACCTCAGATCAAATAAAATGAAACCCATCCAGTCACAAATAGAAATAGTTTCTGTGATCAGTACATTCGAAGCCTCCACATTACTCTTTCCTAGAAAATTATAGCAATGAGCCCGATCATAAATTTGAGCTAACTTCTCCCCCTGTGCTGCCATTTTCTCGACCACCCCGACCACCTTCCTGGTTTACCCATCCACCCTATGGACGACCCCTTACCTCCTCCTCTTCTACTCACTGGAACTATAGCCCCAGTTTGCTGTTGTGCCTGGCTATTTTCCTATCTTAAGGGAAAGTCTCTTTTAAAATGACCAAAAACACCACAATAGTAACACCCTCGCTTGAGAGAAGGCCGACTAGAAGAAGAGTAAGAACCTCCTTGGCCTCTACCAACCTGCGACTGAGAAGAAACCTTAACTGGAACCATAGTAAAAGCTGGCAAGGATAACTGAATAGGGAAAACTGAATAGGCCAACTGACCATGGCCCTTAGAATAATACCCACTAAAATTTCCAACATTGTGGGACTTCTTGGCTAATATCTTAGCCTAACCTACTTGCGTAACCCCCTCCAACTTCTACGCATAATCTGAAACTTTATTAAACATTTTCCCTGCAGAAGTCATAAGAACAGTTATAACCTGAAGATCATAGTTCAAACCCTTGACATACAGTCTAATCCTCTCCTTCTCAGAAGTCAACAACTGTGTAGCATTGTGAGACAAGGCGTGGAACATAGCCTCATAGGCCACAACTGACATATCTCCATGTTCCAATGCCAAAAACACATCTTTGTTACAATCATAGAGGGTCCATGGCACATACTTCTCTAAGAACAAATCATGAAACTGCTCCGAATTCAATGGAGGTAAAGTCGTTGATCGACATGCAACATACACCCTCCACCATTGCTTAGCATCCTTTTCCAATAAAAATATCACAAACTCAACTCCATGTTGCTGAACAATACCTATCTTATGCAATCTCTCATAATAGTCAATAATAAACTCAAATGTGTCCTCAAACTCAGTTCCCTGGAAGGTTGGTGTTTTTATCTTCAGAAACTTAGTCAGTAGATCATGCTCAATACCTGTCATCACAAAACCTAAAATCGGATGATGAAAAATATTATTTTGTGAAGACTCATCTATTCTTGGAGCTATAGAAATAGTAGGGTGAACATTTAGTGCCTAAAAAACTGGCACACTAGGAGTGACTCCAGTCCCAGGCAACCCACTCAAAAAGGCTAACACTTGTTGAATTACCTCAATAGACATATGAGGTAAGGATGCAACCCATGTTGGTGCCTCCACCTTGGGATCCATTCCCTACTCCTCTACTATGTCCCTTCCTTAAAATGAACTTTAGGTGGGGGAAGGTATACTGACCTTTCATGATCCTAGCTAGCAGCTGCTCAAACTCCACCCCTGGCGGGTATGGATCATCCTCTTTCTCTGCTAACTCTCACTCTCACTCATCCTTTTCTCCTTATAGCTGGCTCCTCAGCTAGAGCAGCTAGTACAGGGGGCTGCTGCTTGGGTTTTATTTGTCCTATTATTCACCATCTATAGATTAAAAAAGTGAAAAATCAGATACCAATTTGGATCACCAGATACCAATTTAAATTGAGTTATAGCACCAGATACCAATTATAATGAGGGGAAAAACCTACAAATATTGTTATTAAACTAGATATAGCAAAGTCTTATGATAGGGTGAACTAGAAATTTCTGATTAAAGTGCTTGAAAAAATAGGTTTTGATTATGGAGTGGTGGATAGGATATGGAGGTTGGTTGCTAATAACTGGTATTCAATTCTTATTAATGGTCAAGTACATGGTTTCTTTCATTCTACAAGGGGTGTTATGCAAGGGGATCATGTATCCCCAGTCTGTTTATATTGCTAGCTGAGGTTTTATCTAGAGCTTTAAATTCTTTATTTGATAATAGAGAATTCAAAAGTTTTGGGATGCTAAATAGAGTGATAGTATAAATCACATTCCATATGCTGATGATACTATTATTTTTGTATCCATAGACAAAAAGTCTTTACAATTTGTAATGGATACTCTTAGGGATTATGAAGTACAATCTGGTCAGCTGATTAATAGAGAGAAAAGTGCCTCTCTAGTATAACATTGCTCATGCTTATAGTAGAGAGGTGGAAGACAATACTGGCTTTAAAAAGGTCCATTTTTCTGAATTGATAAAGAAAATTCATAATAATTTGTAGGCTTGGAAAGGGAAAATGCTCTCTTTTGGTGCTAAGGTAGTGTTAATTAGTAGTGTTTTGAATAGTATTCCTATATAATTATTGTCTGATATCAATCCTCCTAAGTGTGTTTTACATGGTTTGCATAGTATATTTGTAAGATTTCTTTGCAATTTTAAAGAGGTAGGCAGAAACAAACACTGGGTAGCCTGGACAGATATTTGTAGGCCTAAAGAGGTTAGGGGTCTTAGTTTTAGGTCCTTGATTGATGTATCTAAAGCATTGTTTGCTAAGTTATGGTGGACTTTTAGAACCCAAAATCATTATGACTAATTTTATGTGGAACAAATGTTGTAAAAAAGTAAGGCCCTAAATGGTAGAATTGAAAGGGGTAACGCTGACTTGGAAAAATATGCTAGAGGCAAGGGATATGTTTGTTTAGGAGATATGGTTGGAACCTAAATATAGGCACTCTAGTGTATTGTATGATAACTGGATACAGTTGGGAGCATTTCATTATTATTTACCTGTTAACATTGTTATAAATTACCAGTTGGAGGAGGTGAAGCAACTATACATAAATAGTAGATGGAATGTAGAATTAATGTAGTAGGAATTCAATGATGAGGTGTGTAATCATGTTACTGGATATGTCGACTATAAAGAGGAATCAAAGGAGTGGGATAAGCTTTGGTGGATGTTGAGTAAATCTGGGAAGTTTACAGTTGGATCTACCAGGGAATGTCTAAGGCAAAGAGGTGAAATGAATCAGAATTGTAAACAAATTAGGGTGAAGAGGGTCCCTTTTAAGGCATCCTTCTTCATATGAAGACTATGGAAGAAAAGACTACCTATTGGGGAAGTGCTTATCAGAAATAGAATGAGTGATGATGTTGTCTGCTGTTGTTGTAAAGAAGGAGTACAATAAAAAATTGAGCACTCATTTGTTAACTGTCCAGTCTCTAACTCTATTTGGAATTATTTTATATCTATTGTAGGGGTTACTTGACCATTTATTCAAGTTAAGAATAGTGTTTAAAATGGTGAAAAAGTGAGGTTGCTCCAAAGATAAAGCCTATATTTAAAGTTGTTCCTATGTAAAAATGAGGCTTGAGATTAGGAGAAACCTGGTTTTCATGGATAGGAGCATTTACCTATGGCTTAACAATATTCCTTCTACTTGGGATGAATTGGACAAATTTTTTGAGGAATATACTCCTAGTATTGACTATAAAGTTGTGTAATGGAAGATGCCTAGAAGGGGCTATTATAAGTGCAACTCAGATGATGCTTCTAAAGGTAACCCTGACCCTAGTTCAAGAGAATTTTGTATTAAAAATGATGAAGGTGAACTAGTCTATGCTGAAAGTAGAAGGCCAGGAGAGATTTCAAATTTGGAGGTTGAAGTGATAGCTTAGAGAATGGGTCTGAGTTGCTGCATTTCTCAGTATTATCTTCCACTAATACTTGAAATTGATTCTTTAGCTGTTAAGAACATGTTGGATGGTATTTGGGAGCTTCATTGGAATATCTCTGTGGAAATTAGAAGTATTAAAGGACTAAAAAGGGATGTGGGTGCAGAGGTGGAGCACACATTCAAAGAAGGTAATCAACTGGCAGACTTTTTTGCTAACCAGGTTTTTTGTTTTGAAGGTACAAATAGAATTACATATTCAACAATACAGGAAATCCCATCACAAGCAAAAATAATAGCACACATGGACAAACAACAAGTTCCAAATCTTAGAATAAAAAAGTTTCACAATGGGACTTTTAACTCTAGAGGATGGTAGTTCCAGTAAAGACAAGGTACATAAGTCATAAACAAGAGAAACTTATGAATACATCAAGTCATAAGGGAGTATAAAAGAGCAAGCATATGTGGATAACACAATTATATATCAGCAGAACAACATGACAAGGGTCACAAAGATAGTAGGAAATAGGCAATACCATGGTGGAGTCACGGTTGAGAATTTGGTCTAGCTCACAAAGAGGTCCATTTCTTTCAAGGATAAAAAATGGAAATCTCACATAATGGTCAACCTACCTATAAGGACAAAATACTCAAATCTTATGGAAATATTGCTTACCCGATAAAATGCTAATCGATATGTAGTTTTACTTCTCTTAGACAGTAGTATTATCTCCTTGTTTGAGCTCAATCTGTCGGGGGAAAGTAAAACTAAATTAAAATTAACATTTTAATTGACAAGCTTCAGAAAAAAGAAGAGAAGATATGAACTTAACTCAATTGTGGTAGCTCGGATTTGGGGTTTATAGAGTCGAATAAGTCTTCATTTGGTTGATTCATGGTGTTTGTGAGACTTGTAAACACCCTTGATGAAAATAACCAAAACTCTACTCACTCTTACAGATCTTGTAACTTATGTAGTGAAGAGACGACTACATTTTCATCTTTACCTTACAATCGATGTTGCATCAAGCTCATGGAAATAGATTCGCTGGGTGATGTAGACAAGGAGATAAGGAGATTTTTTGCTTTTTAGATTAGATAGATTCTAGAATTTTCTTTTGCTTTTGCTTTTGTTTTTATCAGATTCTTATCTAATATTTTTGGCTGTGGATTGGGTTCTTGGGCTAGTTGGCTATGGATCTGATGTTGGTCCTTTTGTATAATCTTGTTATTCTAATAAATGGTCTATAGGACCACCTCTTATTTAAAACAAAGATTAGGTATATGAATAACCCCAAATTGATGACTCACACTCAGCAGATATAGGAATAGAAGTTGAAGGTGAGAGGGAAGCAGTAGAATAAGAGCGCCAAGATGACTAATTTTGAGGATAACCATTAGAGGACCGTAAATGGGGATCGGTTATTCCACCATAAAAAGTACTCTAGACCCAAAAATGATTAGGACTTTAGAGCATCAGGATCCCAATTTACACCGGCTCCAGCTAGCAAAAAATGTGGTAAGTCACACCCTAGTGCATGTTTTTATAAAAATAAAGAATGCTACAGATGTGGTTAGTTAGGTTATGTTTTGGGAGATTGTCCCTCTGTGAGGTAGAGTAATGGAGGAGATAGGGCTCAAATTCCAATAGATGGGCTAAGGACTATTTTTATGCCATGATCAACTAGCGAGATCAAGAAAACCCTTTAAATTCCAAAGCCAGTATGATGTTAGTTTTTCCTTGTATATATAGTTGAGTTAATAACCCTAGACCCTTTCCTTTTGATGCAAGTTGTCTTAGCTTAGGACCTCGAAGTCTGGTAAAACAGGAGTAGTATTAGGGTAGATGGTGATGAGAACCTTGGGGTTAGATCCACATAGATTTGACATGTCATGGTAATAAATAGGTCATAAGTTACAAATGTGATTTATGAGATCCCTAGATGGGGTAGAAAAAAGGTGATAAGTCTGTAGATGAGCAAAAGTAATGGGTTATGGTAGAAGGTATTGTGGTATTAAGGTGGTATGTGTGTTAGGTGGGCTATTGAGTTATATGTGTGATATATGACTAGTAAAGACCTAGTATAATGAAATACATGAGAAGATAAGGTGGTTGTAGAGGGTGTTTTTATGGAGTGAAGAAGTCAATAGATAGTTAGTGGTGAGTTTCATATGTATGATGCTATTTTTCCATGGATTTTGGTATGTATAGTTTAATATAGATGACTAGTTTGTATACTTAGATTATTGACCTTTTGAGCTAAAGGGGGAGATGGTGGAGCATTGAATAAAGCCTAGTGTTAAGAGGTAGAGAGAGTTTCCCTTCTAAGATTAAGGCCTATGCTGAAATCGTGGTTTATTCTTAGCAGCATATTTTCTCTCTACCTTAGTCATGATGCTATTCTTTCTAGTAAATTTGTTTAAGGTATCAAATTTCTTCCTCTAATAACTCCCAAAAGCTTTGGTTCCATGTTCATGTTCACACGCACGTTCTCTCTAGTTGAGTTCCAAATCTTGATATGATTTGGTTATGTTCACCTTACGATAGTAAGGTAAGTTCCATTGGTTTATTATTTCTAGTTTCAGCCTTTATTAAAGGACGAATGATCCCAAGAGGGAGATATTTCAATAACCCAGAAATTTCTAGGTTACATGAGAGGTTCTATGACCCTAGAATTAGTCCACAAATTATGGACTAACTCATGGAACTCATCCCCATCTATGTTTTTAGTCTCAAGTTACCATGAGTTTGTTTACGACCCGTAGAATGAATCCACAATTCGTACAACCAATAGAACCTAAGGTGTAATCCCCAGCTTTGTATGACTTGATGTACAAGCCTTATGTTTATTGTGTGAATTGTACTGTTCACTCGTAGACTTGATCTAGAAACCTTGCAAATTGTTCCAGATCATACGAGTCATTGTGTAAGTTGTACTATCAATATACAAGTCGTACTATGACCCATACTGATTAGACCTAAGACTGGGAAAAATTATCCAGTGACCACAAATGGAGGTACGATATGTACCTTGGACCATGACTCATATGTTGAGTCATAGTGTCTTACACAGTAGAATTTAGCAATATTTTATTAAAGGTAAATTCATCTTTTCCTTGTCTTTTAACCTTTCCCCATGATGTTTTGGTCACCAATAGCTATAAATAAAAGGTCGTAAAGCCAATTAGTACTTTTGTCCCTTCAAAATAAGTCAACATCAAGTCTCCAAGTTAATCAAGCAACCTAGGGCTTGTTCAAGAAGAATTTTCTAGATTTCTTCTTCAAGTTTAGTTGTCGCCATCAGGTACGCAATATTCAGGGATGGATTCCTTTCATCCTCACGCCCAAGTATTTTAATGATCATGCTAAATTATGTTTAAAGCTAGGGTTTTCACCAATTATTTTCTAGATTTGTTTCTCATGAAAAGTATTAATTTTTATAAAATATTTAGCATGCAAGGTATAAAATTTTCATGAAGATTATGTTTATTCTGTGATTTTGATTCTCCGAGCATGTTTTAAGATTTATGAAAGCTATTTTGAGAATCTAAAAGTTGTGCATGTTTTAGTAAGTTCTCACGTGATTTAGCCCATGAGCATGATTTGAAAAGATATGATTTAGAAAGAGATTTCAGCATATGATTTTAGAAAGAAAGATTTTAATATAGTCTCAAGAAAGATAGTTTCAAGAAAGAGATTTTAGCAAGACTCACAATAAACTTCTAGATAGGCTTATTAGATATTTTATGAGCTATATAGATAGTATGTTTTGTGAGGATTTGTTTAGCACCAAGCGGACACGAGTTCTAGACAACCCATGTCCTAGAACTATGTTATTACCGTAGGTTCATATTATCCCAAGAGGATTAGATTGGATCCATAGATAGATAGGTTCTACACCTTGGCAAGTGTACAACATCCCTCTCCAATTGAGATTGTAAGTTGGTGCATCATAAGCTCACATGATGTATGTCAGTTAGAAGAAACTCCTACCAAGCTATTGTCCTTAGGACTTTATTATACATGTATATGCCTGAAAAGAGCATTGTAACAAAGTTTTAGAAATCATGTTCTTATCAGATTCTAGCATGTTCAACGATGTTCTAAAAGGAGTTTACGGATTTTGCTTATGATTTTAAGCTACTCTTATGATCTCACATTTAATTTTAGCTTATTACTATATATATATATATATATATATATATATATATATATATATATAAAACATGCATAACAATACATTTCATTTTGTTGACTATCTTTTGCACTTATTTTTTCATATGATGTAGATCCAGGTTCTCGGGCTCAAGATCGCTGCTAGACGTTAGGTATCATCTACACTTTTGTTTTGGGTTGTTAGGGCAAGACTTTGATCTTGCCCATTAGGATGAAATCACATAGCATGCTAGTTTCAATTATGTTTCCAACGTTCCTATAGCATTCATGGTGTAAGTTTTACGAAGTTCATGGAGGGTCTAACTCGAAAATAGAGTAGGTAGATGAAAAACCATTTTTCAAACATTTTCAAGCTATTGATGCTTGATTTTGGTGTTAACCATCATAAAAATAATGTAAACTAGTCATACACTACTACCCATGTCCGATCTATGTTAAAAATCAAAAAAATGAGGCAATATTTAAAAAATGGGTTTGTTTAAGGTCGGGTCACGTTGGGGACGAAGACATCGCTGCAGCAAGCCATAGCCTACTACAGTGATGACACTATAGTGGAAAACCTTCATTTTGGCGATGCTGTTATAATGGTTTATGTACAGCTACAGTGGTTCCTAGGTAGTGAGCCTTCTTGAGAAAATTGGGAGTTTTCAAAAAAAAAATTCCTTTAGATAGTTCCCTTGTTTTAAGATAAATTTTCTCATCGTATATTACAGGGATAACACTAAAAACATTTCATTCCTTATTCAGGTACTTCTCCTATTATGGCTGTTGATGACAATGCTCCTCCTTCTTACGAGAAGTTCCTTACCACTGCAAGAGGCTCTACATAGATATACAGATCAAGGGGCTCATGCACGAGTGTGGGTTCATGAAGGATAAGGTGGAAGAAGAGGTATCAGAGTTCTATCCTCGGCTACAGGAGTTAGGTTGGGGAATGTTGGTTTAGTCGATCAGTAAAGGAAATAAAAGTGGGTGAAAGAGTTTTATGCTATGCTCCCCATAGTATAGTAAAACATTCCTAACCCTAGCATCCAACTACGGTGTATGGGCGCTCTAAGGGTGAAGGGTACATAAGGAAGGAGCAAGAAAAAAGAAAAATAAATACTGATAAAGAGGGTGGTAGGACCCAGGAGGGTGTTGTGTTAGGGACTGTTCCCCCAGGGTTGTCAGGGACTTTTGGGCGGCTGGAGTCAAATTTGGCTACGGTGAAAGATATACTGACAAGGATGCCCATTCCTCCTTGAGGGTCTACTTCTTCTAGTTTTACGGGCCTATCAGACCTCTAAAGTGCTTATACTACCATGGATAATTCCCATGTGTATATCTAGGAAGATTTGGAGGTTGAAAAGAAGAAGAGGCACTCTCGTGACCAGCTATTCGCCTGTATAAGAAAAGGGATGAAGAGTGGATTTTGTTTCCTCGGGTAAGAAGTATGTCACGCCCCGAGAGTACACCCTGTACATGACATGCTACTTAGGACTAAAAGTAGAACAAATTTATACTGTGGCATCTAGCATAATTCTAAATTCATATTCTAAGTACTATAAAATCATGACCGGAAGCTACAAGTTCATAAGTCTGGAAATAGATAAAAACAAACCCAAAGTCTGTCAATATTACAGAAAACAATCTGAATATACTAATGAGATGAAATATCCATTAAGTCTAGACAAACTTCTACCATACTAAAGAGCAGCTGGTACAAACCCTTAGCTGACCTGAAATCATGAAAGTTTGAACTGAATATAAACCTGAACTACTGAAAGCAAGGAAACATAACCAAGTCCTCAAAACATGAGGACTCACAAACTGAACAGGAGTAGGTACTTGTGATCATAACTAATCGTGATGCTAAGAGAGAGTACCAGAAACTACATCATAATAGGATGCAAACACAAAAGAGTATGTGGTCATTTCTATGGAATTTACTGAATATGTGAGAGATGCATGAGGTATGTAAAACTTAGGTAAATCATGTAGAGAGTAAAACAAAGGCATAAAAAGTATACAATGAATCACTTCCTTTCATATAATAAATAAAATAGTAAAACAAGGAGGTAAAGTATAAGGAAAAATCATAATTGAACAAACCAGTGAGCCATATACACTTAATTTGGTAAAACTATTTAACTGTGGGAGATTCTCTTAACTGACATACCACATTTGAGCAAACATGGAGCCCAACTTGTAACCCTTGTTAGGAAGGTGTTCAATACCTTGCTAGGGTTAGAGAACCATGATTTGGCGTGAATTCACTATCAACCCATTTTGGGCGAAGAGAGACAGTCTAAACTGGAAAGGACCCCCTCCTGGCACGTAGTTTGGTAATTTGGTTTTCTATCAGAACCTGCTTTCCCTCGGTACTAAATACTAGTACCAAAGCATTTAATATTGCTCATACTATAGTAAATTATCATGAATTAAGCATAAATAAGTTTATAAAATCTAAAAACCAATTGTGCTCCTATTTATGTTACATGTCAACATAAATCATTTCTTGATATTAATTCATGCTAAGTCTGAGACAATAGGGTCGAATCATGCCAAATAATTTAAATCATGCTAATTTATGGAAATTTAGGTAAATTCATATCATGGGAATAGTATAATTAAACCAAAATCATAAAGTGGGTATAATCCCTAAAATCTAAATTTGGGAAATCTAAGTTTTAAAAGTTAATTTAGGGCTACAAAGATGGAAGAAAGTCCTTGTTGAATCCCAACATACCTGAACTTAAGGATTCTTGGATAATATTCTTGAACTTGAGCCTCTTTAGCTTGAATTTGAAATACCTTCTAGTCGTTATTTGGAGCCTTAGGAGAAAAGAAGATTTTGAATCATTTCTAAGTATTTGGGATAGCTTGTGGGTTAAAATGGGTTTGTGGAGGTTACATGTGGGTATAAGGATGAAATTACCCTCAATTTTTAAAGGAAGAACGAAAAAAACCTTCATTCCTGGGAGTGATGGGCACGTCGCATACCGCAACACGCAGGAGGAAATTGTGCACTACGCCTCTTAATACATAGGAGTGGCTGAGCACCGCACCTCTCAGTGCACAGGACAAAAAGTGGCCAACTGAGAAGTGCTCTGCGATGTGAAGCCCAAAGAGGAGGTCCTTCGCGTGCAATGCATGACCTTCTTTCTTAGTCCATGACGTCCTTTTTAAACCCAAAACTTAACCCAAACATTTTCCAACCTTCTTAAGTGTCAAATGTTCTTATTTTATTTTATGATCCTAAGAGCATACAATACTCACTACAAACATGCATGAACTTCGAGGGTGTTACAATATATCCCCTTGATATTATTCATCCTTGAATGAGGACTGAGACTAAATTTAATGGGCCAGACTTAGGAACATAAAGCTGAATATAGAACTATTTATGTAGCATAATGGAAATTGAATTATACTAGAAGTACAGGCTCAACTACTGCATATTGAGAATTCATATATACATAGGGTTTCATGATACAAAACTATTACCCTGAACTGAGGAATAACACTAAGAGGAAGATATATACCTCATACTGACTAGGTGCTAGGAGTGAACAAATGAGGGTATTTGTTCATTATATCTGCTTCCTAAGTTGTGCCCTCAACTGATTGGTTCCTCCATATCACCTTTACTCAATTTCTTTATTCCTTAACCTTCGAACTTGATAATTAAGGATCTCAATCAGCATATCCTCATAGGTCAAACTATCCTTCATACAAATACTCTTCACTAGCACGACCACTGCTGGGTCACTAATACATTTCTTTAACATGGACACATGGAAAATAGGGTGTACTGCGGATAGCTCTGCTGGAAGATCAATCTCATAAGCAACATTTTTAATGCACCTCAAAATCGAGTAAGGGCCAATATACCAAAGACTAAGTTTTCCTTTCTTTCCAAACCTCATCATCCTTTTCAGTAGCAAAACTCTTAAGAACACCAATCATCTACCTCTATCTTAATCTCTCTCCTCCTCACATCAGCATATGATTTTTGATGGCTTTGTGCTGCTTTTAATCTCACTCTAATAAATTGAACTTTCTCCATAGCTTCATGAATAGAATCTAGCCCATTCAAAGTAGTCTCACCAACCTTAAACCATCCAATAGGAGACCTACATTTATTCCTATATAAAGCCTCAAATAGCTCCATCTGGATGCTAAAGTGGTAACTATTATTATACGTGAACTCAATTAGAGGCAAGTGATAATCCCAATTCCTTTTGAAGTTGATCACACACACTGTCTACATATCCTCTAGAGTCTAGATAGTATGCTCAGCCTGACCATCCATCTGAGGGTGAAACACTATGCTTAGGTTCAGCTTCCTGCCAAGATCCTACTAAAATAATTTCCTAAATTTAGAGGTGAAATAAGTAACTTGGTGTGAGATAATAGATAAAGGAACCCCATGAAGTTTGACTAACTCACAAATATATAATTTGACATAATCCTTGGTTGTATCTGAGGTTTTGACCGGCAGGAAGTAGGCTTACTTTGTCATTAGGTCTATGATGACCCAAATCAAATCATGTTGCGCTTGGTGCGAAGAAGTCCCATAATAAAATCCATATTGATAATCTGCCGCTTCCAAGTGGATATGCTAATATCCTGAAGCATACCTCCCGGTCTTTGATGATCCACTTTAACTTGCTGATAATTAGGACACTTAGCCATAAAATTTTCTATGTCCCTCTTCATACCATTCCACTAATAGACTTACAGTAGGTCACGGTACATCTTAGTGGAACCTGTATGGATAGAATACTTAGAACTATGAGCCTCAGCTAACATCTAATCTCTTGACCCATCAACAATAAGAACATATAACCGGCCTTGATAGCAAAGTACACCATCTCCCCCTTGGGAGAAAACCTCCACCTTCTGCTAGTGTACTGCATCTATGAATTGACTCAATACAGGATCATTAAGCTTTTTTTCCTTCACCTCCATAGCTAGAGATGACTATGAATCATTCTGTACCATCAAACCATTGTTATCTATATCAAGTAGATGATACTCTAACAAGGCTAATCTTTGCACATCTTTAGCTAACTCATTCTTCTCATTTGCAACATGGGGTACACTACCCATAAACAATCTACTAAGAGCATCTACAACTACATTTTCTTTAACTGGATGGTAGATCACATTCATTTCATAGTCTTTCAACAACTCTAGCCATCTCCTCTGATGAAGATTTAACTCCTTTTGGCTGAACACATATTGGAGACTTTTATGGTCGGTGAACACATCTACAGTTACTACATATAAAGAATGTCTCCAAATTTTCAAAGCGAAGACTGCTACTGCCAACTCCAAGTCATGATTTGGATAATTCTTCTTAAGAACTTTTAGTTGTCTGGAGGCATAGGCTATCACCTTCCTATTTCACATCAAACCACATCCAAGTCTGACCTTGGAGGCATCATAATAAACCACAAACCCATCTAATCCTTCTGGCAAAGCTTATACCGATGCTGAAGTTAACATATCCATCAACTCTTGAAAAATTTTCTCACACAAGTCTATCTATTGAAATTTCACCTTTTTCTGTGTCAGCCTGGACAAAGGTACAACTATCGAAGATAACCCCTCAATAAACCTCTTGTAGTAACTGGCTAAACCCTAAAAGCTGCTAATATCAGATGGAGTAGTGAGTCTAGGACAATGTTTCACTGTATGTGCTTTCTAAGGGTCTTTATGAATACCCTCATTAGAAACCACATGACCCAGAAAGGCAACAGACTTCAACCAAAATGCACATTTGTTGAACATAGCAAATAACTCAATCCTTGAAAGTCTGCAAAATACTACTCTCAAATGGTCTGTGTGCTCCTCCTCACATCGAGCATAAACAAGTACTGCTTGAAGACCCTGTTTAATAAATTCATAAAAGTTGTAGGATCATTTGTTAGTCCAAAAGACATAACCACAAACTCGTAGTGACCAAACCGAGTTCTAAAAGCAGTCTTTAGGATGTCACACTCCCTGACTTTAAGCTGATGATATCCTGATCTGAGGTTAATTTTTGAGAAACAACGGGCACTCTGAAGCTGATCGAATAGATCATCAATCCATGGGATAGGATACTTATTCTTGATGGTGACCTTGCTCAATTATTTACAATCTATACACATTGTCAGAGTACTATCCTTCTTTCACATGAATAAAATTGGGGCACCCCATAGAGAAGCACTGGGCCTAATGAAACCTTTTTCTAGGATGTCTTTGAGTTGTTTCTTCAACTCCTTAAGCTCTGCTAGAGCCATTCAATAAGGAGGAATGAAGATGTGTTGGGTATCTGGGAGAAGGTCTATCCTGAGTTCAATATCCTTATTGGGAGGAACTGTAGGTAGATCCTCAGGAAAAACTTTAGGTAACTTATTAACTATAGGAACTGACTTGAGATTTGGGGAATTAGATTTAGAATCCTTAACTCAAACTAGATGATAGATATACCCTTTGGATATCAATTTTCTGGCTTTGAGATAGGAAATAAAATGACCTCTAGGAACTACTAGGCTGCCTTTCCACTAGAGGACTGACTCATTGGGAAATTGGAATTTTACAACTTTCATGACCAAATATCTGAGGTCATGATGAAACCTACCCCAACCCAACCTTAGTAGGTAAGCTGAAAAGCCACAATGACTATGAAGTATTAAAGAGGAAAGAAATATAGAAAATACGAGACTTCTACAACGAAGTCTGGCCATAATAATCATAAATCCAAAATATCTGAATAAAATACAACTAACTCCAAAAATCTGGTGTCATAAGTATAAAGAGCATCTAAGATAAACTGAAATTTGATAATACATCACTCTCTCTGAATACAAGTAAAGACATTAAAGATAGATGGAGGATGGAACAAGGCTCAAACAAAGAGCGCTCCAGAACTCCGAATCATCTCTCAACAACACAAATTAGCTACCGCGGATCACACCCGAATCATCTCTCAATAACACAAATTAGCTACCGTGGATCACACCTGAATCATCTCTCAACAACACAAATTAGCTACCGCGGATCACACTCATACTGGGATATTCATTTAAAGGGAACAAAAGTAGGAGTAAGAGCAGTCCACTTGTATTCGGTAGGTATCATAGGCCGACTGAGCAAAGCAGAAAATTAAACAAGTAAAGGATACTATGAGAATGCTTCCACCTGCATACAGAAAAAATTTCCCAACGGTGGCTTAAATAGTATCTCCTAGTAGTTATACAAGTATTATATTTGTATAAGATTACACACGAGTACATATAATAAAGAAGGCAAAATACACGATATCAAACACATAAAAGAATGCAAGTGATGCAATGCAATGCAATGGCCATGATGTAATATTTTAATATCACCTCGTATACACCTTCTAAGATAAAGCTTCGAGGATAGGACACCATGGGGGGTTCATGACCCCTATACGTTAACCATCTCATATCTCAATTAACCTTCCAGTACATTCATCGATCAAGGGTTTCATAAAGTGCCTCATTTTCTGTCAAAATCAGTATCCTTCTGTGGTTCCAATTCCATGTATATAGATAATTGAAATGAGGATGCATGCTGATAACCAAAACAATATTATATAATGAATCAATTCAATGATGTTATTAAATGATCTCAAATCTTCTCAAATTTTAGTAAAAACATGATATAAACTTTTGCATGGCACCACAGTAATGAATAGTCATGTAAGATACCAAAAATATATCAACTCAAGACCCTACTCAGGCATCACAATATTAATGAAGGCAATTAATGCTCAAACAAGACCAATACCAACCCCCACTAGGGTATACAATAATAATTATCTCTCAAGTCAAATATAATATGCACATAAGCCCCCACACGAGCTTCAAAACAATTATAATATCTCAAGTCAATAATGATACTTATATAGCCCCCCCACACGGGCAACACGATAGTGTAACTAATTAAAAATATAAACCTCATGATGAAATCTCCAACCCATAGTATACTTTACATGAATGGTTAACTACCCAGCCCAGTCTGAAGAAAGTTTATCCATAACCTACCTCAAAAAGCTGAAACACAATCCTGGACCCTTTAACACAGAGATTTTCCTTTATGAGCGGTATTAGAACAAACCAAATCTATCAAAAATATAATCTTCACATTAAAACGATTCTAACGATACCCATATTAGCTACTGTCTTTCCAAGTTCAAAAATAGTTCAAAAATTAACTCAGAATATAAAAGGGTAAAACTTGAATTTTAGTTAAGAATCAAGTTCCACATACTAAAAGAGTTCTAAAGCTGAAAACCTAGCTAAAAATGAGTTGAAATTGGACTTGAAATCGAAGAAAAATCAATTTTGCACTTTATTAGGTGAAGCCCCAAAAATCCAAGTTTGAAATCAAAGATTTGAAGCTTTTTTGAAGATGAAATCAATTTGAAATGATGAAAATAGGAGTTTAGAGTTTATCCACACAAGATTGATGACCCCCCCCCCCCCAAAATCGCCTAGAACCGAGGTCTCAAAGATGAAAAATGGTGAAAATGGAATTTTGGATGAGAAAATGATTCAAAGTATGTCCAGGTATAAAATACTTTTCACAAACACAGGTCCTTGACTGCGATCGTGACCTGACCTAAACCAAAACCCTTGCGATAGTGGGAGGTCCATCGTGAATGAGATGAAGAAACCAACCCAAACCAAATAACCCTTCGCGAATGAGTCACTACCTTGCGATCGCGATGAACAAAGATAGGCACCCTTTGTGAGCGTGAACCACCATCGCATTCGCGTTTGCGATGAAGAATATTTTTCCTCTCCATAATCGTAACTAGAGGCCCGTGAACGCAAAGAAGGATTCATCCATGCAATAGAAACAATAGTTCAGCTATTGGGACTTATAAAAATAGTCCTAATTGAACCCTCAGGATTAGTTTGGGAACCCCACAAAAATAATTCAATAATGCTACTAGGATAATTTTAATATTCCAAAATCAATGGAACTATCAGATTTACGAAAAGAGATTGTTATCAACAAGTTAACCCCAGGATCCCTTTTAATCTATTTTAACTAGCTTCTCACCTAAAAGGTCAAAATGACATATAAAGGCTTGGAACCCAAACTTACCATGCTACTAACCCAAAATAGGCATTTCAGATCTAACGGAACTGACAGAATCACCATCTAATGTTCAAATCACAAAATATTGATCTAAGTCAAACTAATCACTTTCAAAGCCTCTAAATTCTCAAACTCACTCAAACCACTCCTGAATGCTTTGGGAACCATTCCAACCATCCCCACAACTCATAAATAGCATATATCAACTATGGGGAAGGGTAAAATTGACAAAACACTAGAAAAGCTAAAAATCACAACTACTGTAGTTATATTATCCACCACTAAGACACAAGTTTGTCCTCGAACAAAAAAGAAAATAAAGTACCTAAATTGGTAAAATGCTGGGTGTATCTACGACAATTATTGGACTCAACCTCCCAAGTAGCCTCCTCAGTAGGGCGATGTTTCCACTAAACCTTCACTAAATCAATATGCTTAGACCTCAACTTCCTAGTCTGCCTATCTAGAATGGAAATGAGCTCCTCCTTAAAGGACAAGTCGCGATCTAATGCAACAGAATCCCTCCAGTTCACATGTAAATCATCTAGATGCTGTCTCTTCAACATAAAAACATGGAATATCGGATGAACAACTGACAGATATGGAGGCAAAGCTATCCTATACGCCATATCTCCATACTTCTCAAAAGTATCAAAAAAGGCTAATAAACCTCGGGCTAAGATTCCCTTCTTACCAAATCTCATCACACCCTTCATGGGTGTACCTACAATAAAACTCGCTCTTTAATCATGAATGCAACATCACGGGTTCGATGGTCGGCATAACTCTTCTGCCTACTCTGGGCAGCCACTAGCCTCTACTGGATCAGTCTCACTCGAGCTATCGAATCTCTCAATAAATTAGTGCCCCAAGGCCTAACCTGAAATAAATAAAATCATCCTATGGGGGATCTACACCTCCACCCATACAAAGCCTCAAAAGGAACTATATGAATGCTGGAATGGTAACCGTTGTTGTAGTCGAACTCCACTAAGGGCAAGAACTGGTCCCAATAACACCAAAATCTATAACACACGCTCGAAGGATGTCCTCTAGCACCTGAATTTTCCTTTGAGACTGAACACCTGTATGAGAATAAAAAGTTGTGCTCAAATCAATATGAGTACCCAACTCACTCTGCATAGAACTCTAAAAATTTAAGGTAAACTAAGTACCTATATCAGAAATAGTAGAGATAGATACACTATGCTATCGAACAATCTCTCAAAAGTAGATCTTAGCCAATGACTCTACATTATAATTCCCCCTCAAAGGTATAAAATGTGCTGATTTGGTCAACTTATCCACAATCACCCAAATGGAATCAAACATCCCAAAAGTCGGGAGTAGGCCAACTACAAAATCCATGGTGATCCTTGTCATGACCCAAAAACTAGGATCGTGATGGAACCTATCCAACCCTCCGTGATAGGTAAGCTAGAACCCAATCCCAAACATAACATCCCAAATGTATAAAAGCGAAAGAACAAAAGAATAGAATACAACCCAAATAATCTCCAAAATATATTAATAGAGTAGTATAGTCAAAACATAGATAATCCCAGATTTGGTAGTCACTAATACAAGCCTCTAAATACAGAAATCAAAGAAAAGTCTGAGATTCTCAAATGCGAAAAATGCATAAAGATAAGGGTGGAGGAGATTTTAGTAGTTTCTGAGATCAATAGCAGCTACCTCGAATCTCCAAAGATGTTAACATAGAAGAAACCACAGGAATTAATGCCCAAAGTTCTTCAGATCGATACCGGTACTTAAGGTACAAAAAGCAAGGGTAAGTATGGAACCACGTGTACTTAGCAAGTATCATCGACCGACTCTAATTTAAACTGGTGATCAGTAAAACCACGTCAATCCTGTAAACAACCATACAACATGTACTCAAGAAAGCCACCCTAATCCAATAGAATAAGCAAGTCTAACAGTTATAAGGATATCATAACATAGTCCAAGAAATCCTCAATACAGTGAAATTACAAAACATATATTCAAATATTTAATAAATAGTACCAAATCAACAAAAACACCGCACTCAATCTGAACAATAAAAGAATGAATGCAATGCAATGCATATGTTATGTACATACCTACCGAGCAATGGCTTCAAGGACAGGACCCATGGGGGACTCACAAGATCCATGTACTATGCAGGTGTGCACTCCGATCCCAATAAATATAAAGTGCAGGCATGCACTCCGATCCCAATAATAGATAATAATGTGCAAGCGTGAACTCCAACCTTAATAATAGATAATAATATACAAACGTGCACTCCGACCCCATATGAAATGCAATGCATGATGTGCAGCAACTCCGATCCCACATCAACAATAAAATTAAGAAAAACATTTCATGTCTTATGCCTGATAAATATCAAATCCAAAATCAACTCAGCTTATCAAGTGAGAGTATTCTCATTAGCTAGCATTTTCAACAATCTATTTACAATTGCAAATCTGCCCAACCATGCTAGCAAATACAGAAAAATCGTTCAAAATAGATAATTAACTGATTTTAAACTTTCAAATAATGTCGGTATCCACATAAATGCTCGTCACTTTACCTTTACGGGACCCCAATTACCATTACTACCATTACACATAGTTAACACCTAAAGACTTTGAATAAGAGTCTAAGAAAGTCTCAACTTGCCTTAAAAGAAGACCCATGAAGTTAACTCGAAGCCAAAAGGATCATATGGAAGCTTTACCCTTTTTAATCGCCTTCGAACGGGCCCAATCTAGTCAAATACAACATCCCCAATTTATAAATTCCTCTCTAAAAACCTAATTTGTATCAAAATTATAATTACAAAAAATAAAGATGATAAGGAAAAAAATCATATTGATATCTTGAGTTTCTGAAGCAAACAACGAACCGCACTTCTTCGAATAAAATTATGCAGGCACCATTAAGACATTAATCTCCACTCCGTTAGCATGATTCATCATTGCCTAATGATTTCTAATCATTACACTAATATTATAAAATACAATTAAACCACCAATTCCACAACTAATTCTTCCAATTCACACGTATGACCACTATATACAATATATGGGATTTACTTTCACATCTTTAATTCCCAATGATTGACAATCTCTCATCTTAATATGTAACAATGTTAACCAAATAAATTTACAAGAAATCCTAATAGTACTATAAGGAATAAATCACCACAGTAATGGGTTTTGCCTAACTCACGCACACCCATGCATCACTACTACTACCTAAGGCCATAATATGATAATTATAGATCCCTCTCATCATTATTACACAATGCTTACCTATGAACCCAACCAAATTATAAAATCACAAAAGCAGAAAACGTGCAATTTCCCTCATAATTAACTGCCGCTTCTAGCCTTGATTCACCCCATCCTTTATGATATATTTGAAACCAAAGCAATTGGAACAATTCCACTGAATGAAAACCATAGACGAACCTGAAGATGACCTAAAACCATTAGCAGAGAGAGGAAAAATAAAACTGTAATGGTTGTTTTCCTCTTGCTCCACACTATTTGATGTTACTACTAAAATTTTATTTTAAACCCTTTCCACTCAAGTTTATTCTATTATATGGGTTACATGGAATAATAAAATATGAATTTAGCCCACTAACCACCAACTAAATTAATGTGTAGAATAATCAAAACTTCAAATAGATCCTTGGAATTTATTCAAAACCTCGAGAAAACAACCCAAATATGTAAATTGACTAAAAAGCATGCTCCAAACCTATTGGAAATGTTAAAACACTAATATGAGGTTATCTTGACCAAAGGTTGACCGCAATCAAGTTTAACTTTATTAAAACTCAACAACCTAATTAATGACTTAACTCACTCCGAACACCTCAAGAATCGGCACTACCCATCTCCGTAAGTCATAAATCACGTCTAAAAACTACGAGAAGGGTTAAAAAAAAGAAAAAAATACAAAATGACTTGAAGGGTCATTACATCATCCACCACTAAAACAAACATTCATCCTTGAATGTGAAGAAAAAGAAGGTACCTGGACTATTAAAGAGATAAGGATATCTACTAGGCATGTCAGACTCAACCTCCTAAGTGGCTTCTTCTACAGGATAGTGCCTCTACTGTACCTTCACTGATGCTATATCCTTTGACCACAACTTTCTAACCTGCTTATCCAAAATAGCTATAGGTTCTCCCTCAAAAGCCAGATTCTGATCAAAACTCACTGAGTCCCATTGAATCACATGCGAATCATTTGGATTTTACCTTTTCAACATAGAAATATGGAAAAATGGATGTACAGCTAAAACACCCGGTGGTAAAGCCAACTCATAAGCCACTGGCCCAATACATTGAAGAATATCAAAGGGCCTATAAACCTAGGACTGAGCTTTCATTTCTTTCTAAACCTTATTACACACTTTATGGGTGATACCTTCAACAAGACTGGCTCACCCGACATGCACTCTAAGTCACAAACCCTCCTTTTCGTATAACTTTTCATTATACTCTAAGCTGCTAAGAGTTGGTCCTAGATCAATCTCACTTAGTCAATTAAATCTCTCAATATATTGGTGACACTGATGTGTCATGTTCATATGGCAATTTAGATGCTTAAAACAAAAAAAATATGCAATAACTTGGGTATGTTTGGTAAGTATGATGTGTTTTCTATTCTATATCGCAGGAGAATAGGTTTTTTGGAGGAAAAATGATCAATACAGAAGAATCATGATTGAAAATAGAGTATCTAAAGATGAAAGAACCAGGACCTGCACCTGAGAGTGACCCACGACAGGACTCACGTGCCTTGAGTCCACTCACATGACGTGAGTGTGCGCCGTGATTCAACTTTTGAAGAGGCCTAATGTTGCTTGATTTCCATGGAACTGGCCTATGTGGCATGACTTGGTTCCACGACACTAAGTCACAATACCGTGGAAAGTTGCCGACTCTGTTTTCCTGTTTTGTTTAGGATAGGATTCATCTTGTATCTATAAATATCCCAGTATTGTCCTATGTTAAGGAGTTAGCCAGTACATTATTTTGAGAGATATTTTCCATTATTTTGAGTTGGAGAACATATTATTGATTTTGTAATATTGGAACATCGATTCTAGGGTTGTTTATTGATATTAAGATTTCAGAGTTTTCTTCATTATCGTGAGTTTACAATTATGTTTTCATCTTCGAATTCTTCTTGTGTTCTTACAATAATGAGCAGCTAAACCCAATAACTAGGGTTGTGTGAACCATGAGGAATTAACGAAATAGGTTAAGTGCGAAGCAAATTCTGAACTGTTGTGAATGCATGTATTGTTATTACCTTCGTTATAATTGATCTTCTAACAGTTGCAAACGTTAGATACTCGCCTGTATTCTAGACTTTCTTGAGAGAGAAGTAAAGATTAGAAAAAGGGAATAACAACAGAGTTTTGAAGCTATGAGCCTTTATCTAATAACTTGAGTCGTAATAGGGATAGTTATCTGAGATCCAAGACAAGGGTTAGTAATGCGACACTCGAAGACCAAGAGGAGTAGAGTGAAATTCGTCTAACAAAGGTCTAGAGATGTTTAGATGAACATATCTTGTTAGATTTTGCATGCAATGCAACGGGACAATTTTGTCAAGCACAAATAACTGGTGAAGTTATGGAATCATTGTGGATTACAGTCCTGGTGTATTTCTCATATTGTTTACAAATCCAAAAATTAGCAATTGTTATTGTTATTATTTATTCACAAAAAATCCCCCCAGTTTCACGTATTTGCCAAATACTCAGACTAGCATTCTACAGAATTTCATCCTATTCCTGTGGGATCAAACACAACCTAGTTGGGCTCGATATTTGATACAGCGACCGCATTATACTTGTCTGAAGGTATATTTTGGGCAACATCAAATTTTGGCACCGTTGCCGGGGAGTACGGTAACGGAGTTGAGTATTTTGCTTATTGGCGTTGATTGGTTTTATTTTATTATAATTTTAAGGGCACACACCAGTGTATACCCAATACTAGGAGTCAAGGCAATCCCTTGATTCCACTTGATGCTAAAATAGAAAGAACTCTATTGCTAATCGAAGAATAGTGAATACCGAGGGAGTTCAAGATCCCGCAGCCGTGGGAGACATTCATAACCAACCAATTCAGCCAGTTGGTCATGAAACAACTAACTAAACTACTGCATGATTGACACGGGAAGAGCAAGCTAGACAAGCTGATCTTAGGCAAGTAGATAGAGATAATTGAGCTATGCAAAAAGCAGATAACGAAATGTGCCAGTTTATGATGATCCCAAGGAAGAAGATGTGGCTTATTTATAGCCGATAGAGACTGGTGCTATTATTACACCAGAATTACCTCAGGGCACTAAGTTTGACATTACAAGTGCTATGTTCCACCTGCTTAACTTGAAAGGTGTATTCGCCAATGTTCCTTCTAATGATCATAGTATGCATGTGATGAACTTTGTGGGGGTCTGCACTTCTTATAACTTGCCCAGAGTGGACCAAGAGGCTATTCGGTTGAGATTGTTTCCGTTCTCTTTAACATGAGAAGCTACTTTATGGTTGGCTGAGTTACCATGAGGTTCCATTACTACTTGGCAAGAGTTGAGAAATCAGTTTCTGGAAAGATTTTTCCCATTTTATAAGATGCTGCAGTTGAAGGATGAGATTTATAATTTAAGACAACTACATTCTGAAGCACTTTACGACAGTGGCTAAGGTTCAAGAAGATGTTGTAGAATGTGCCAAATCATAGGATGGGTGGTAGGAGTTTACTTGAAATCTTCTATAGGGCTTTGAATGCAAATACTAAGGCTGTAACAGATACAATCACTAGCGGAGCATTTATGAGTCTGAGCCGGAAACAAGTTTCAAAGATTTTATATCATATCACTAAGACCAACCAAGGATGGCATACTTGGGAGGCAGATACACCTGCTGGGACATATACTATTGGAGCATCAGCAGTACAATGGGCGTTGGATGAATCTGTAGCTCAAGAGGTTGCACAACTGAGGACAAAAATTGGTTTGTTAGCCAAACAGATTGCGACTAGAGATGTTGAGAAGGTGCATGTTGTAGGCCCATAAGGCAAAACATCCAAGCATGACTATTATGAATCCGATGAGGAAACTAAGTACTTGGATCGAAAAGTAGCGGGTGTTTTAGCCGAGGGACAAGGGTATAATCAAGACTCTTGGAATTCGAGGCAAGGGAATCAAGGTCGGAACTATTATGGAGACAATTACAATAGGTCAGGATATAGAGATAGAGAGCGAGATAGGGATGGAGATTGGAGATAAAAAGATGATTACAAGGAGAAGAGCTGTGCTTATGTTCCACCAGGGATCCGTGATGCTGACTACAAAAATTCACGAATGGAAACCCTTCTTACCAAATCCTTTAATGGATCATAAAACCAAGAAAATTGCTTGAAAGAAATTGGGGCGAACATTTTGGGAATAAGTCAAAAAGTTGAATCTCACTCAACTGCCATAAAATTCTTGGAGCAACAGTTCGAGCAAATATCGGTGGCATTGAATCAACGTCAACCAGGCACTCTTCCAAGTAACACAATCCAAAATCCTAAAAATGACGGTCATTGTTTAGCCATTATTATAAAAAGCAGAAAAAGAACGACGAATCAACCTATTCCTGCAAATAATGATAAGGAAGATGAGCCAGTGGTGGTCGATGAGGAGTTTGAGATGGAGCCAGCAAATTTAGCAGCAGAAAATATAATTAATAAGGAAGTTTCATCTGAGAAAAGGAAGGAAAAGGAAGTTCCATAATTGTTGAAAACTATCCCACGACCTCCTCCTCCCTTTCCTCAAAGATTGAAAAAGAAGGCTGAGAAGGGAAAATATCAGAAGTTTATTACAATATTGAAAGAGCTAGAGGTAAGTATTCCTCTTGTTGAGGCTTTAGAGCAGATGCCCGGTTATGCGAAGTTTATGAAATATTTGGTGACGAAGAATTGAACTGCTAGTTTTAAACTGTCAGATAACTTGCATCATTGTAATACAGTTGCTTTGCATTCCCTAGTAGAAAAGAAGGAAGATTCAGGACCTTTCACAATTCCTTGTACTATCGGGTCTTACAACTTTGCAAAGGCACTGTGTGATTTAGGTGCTAGCATTAACTTAATGCCACTAGCTGTTTTCAAGCAGATGGGGTTGAGAACACCAAAACCAACTTCTATGAGGCTTCTTATGGCAGATAGAACTGTGACAAAGCCGATGGGTATTTTGTATGATGTTTTGGTGAAAGTTGCATCTTTTATCTTTCCAGCTGACTTTGTGATTCTAAATTGTAAAGTTGATTTTGAGGTTTCTATCATCCTGGGGAGGCCATTCCTTGCCACTGGCCGTGCTTTGGTTGACATGGAAACTGGGCAGATAAATTCAGGTTAAATGATGAACATGTTACTTTCAATGTTTGTCATTCCATGATGCAACCGAAAGATATGCGAGTGATTTCTATAATTGATACGCTTGATGAGAGTGCCATAGTCGTTCCAATTGAAGAAGGTTGGGGGTAGAAGCTCTTGCGACTGTGGTGGTAAATTTTGACAGTAATGGTATTGACGAATATGATGAGATGTTAGGAGAGCTTGCTGGTATATTCTACTCTTATACTCCGAAGAAACTTGATCTCTACTTGAATAATAGGGTGACCCCACCGGCTCACCCTTCTGTTGAGGAACCTCTAGTCTTAGAGCTTAAGGCTCTTCCTCCACACCTTCGCTATGCATTTTTGGGTGCCAAAAAAATCTTGCCCATAATCATCTCTTCTGAGTTAGTAGGAGGGACGGTAGAAGCTCTGGTTTCGGTATTGAAGAAATTTAAAAGGGCCATTGGTTGGTCTATTGCTGATATTATAGGGATTCCACCTGGCATTTGCACTCATAAGATCCATCTTATTTCGAAGTGTATTCTAAGCATTGAGCACCAACGTCATTTGAACCCACCTATGCAAAAAATTGTGAAGAAAGAGATCATTAAGTGGTTAGATGCAAGCGTAGTTTATCTCATTGTTGATAGCAAGTGGGTAAGCCCATTTCCATGTGTGCCAAAGAAGGGAGAAATCACTGTAGTTCTAAATGATAAAAATGAATTGATCCCACTGAGGCCAGTAACAGAATGGAGAGTTTGCATGGACTATCGAAAGCTAAATTCTTGGACCGAGAAGGACCATTTTCCTATGCCTTTCATGGACCAGATGTTAGACCGCCTTGCTGGTAGAGGATGGTATTATTTCCTCGACGGTTATTTGGGTTATAATAAGATTTTTATTACTCCAGAAGACCAAGAGAATACCACTTTCACTTGTCCATATGGGACGTTTACATTCAAGAGGATGCCTTTCAGATTATGTAATGCACCATCAACTTTTCAATGCTGCATGATGTCTATATTTTCTGACATGGTGGAAGACACTATTGAGGTATTTATGGATGATTTTTCGATTGTAGGAGACTCTTTTGACGACTATCTGGCTCACCTTGCTAAGGTATTGCAAAGATGCGGGAGTGCAACTTGGTGCTAAATTGGGAGAAATGTCATTCTATGGTCAAAGAAGGTATGTTGTTGGGCATCGAATCTCAAAGAAGGGTATCGAAGTAGACAAAGCAAAGATTGAAGTGATTGAAAAATTACCCCCACTGATTTCTTTAAAAGGGATTCAAAGGTTTTTTGGTCATGCCAGCTTTTATAGAAGATTAATCAAGGCTTTCTCTAAAATTGCACATCCATTATGCAAACTTTTAGAGAAAGAGGTGAAGTTCATGTTCGATGAAGAGTGCCTAAAAGCATTCGAATGTATGAAAGAGAAGTTGATTTCAGCTCTTATCATTATCATACCAGACTGGACGATGCCATTCGAGGTTATGTGTGATACTAGGGGAGTAGATTTGGGTGCAGTTCTTGTACAAAGATATGAAAAGATTCTCCATCCTAATTACTACTCTAGCAAGGAACTGAATCCAGCCCAGAAGAATTACACTGTGACTGAGCAAGAGTTGTTGGCTGTGGTTTTTTCTTTTAAAAAAATTTGATCTTATTTGATTGGTACAAAGGTGATTGTACATAAAGACCATGAAGTTCTTCGGTATCTTATGTCGAAGAAGGAGGCTAAACCAAGATTGATTTGGTGGTGTGCTTCTACTGCAAGAATTTGATTTTGAAGTCAAGGACCAAAAGGGAATCGAGAATCAGATCGTTGACCATCTATCACACCTTGAGGAGGGGGCCATGATTAAATTAAGGGATGATATTGATATTGATGATACTTTTCCAGATGAGAAAGTGCTGGCAGCATCACAATACCTAATCCCTTGGTTTGCAGATTTTGCCAACTATTTGGCAAGCGACCTAGTCCCAGAAGATATGTCGTACCAGCAACGGAGGAGGTTCACACATGAGGTGAGAAAATTTTTCTGGGATGAGCCTTACCTGTTTAGAGTATGTGCAGATGGTATGATTCGAAGGTATGTCCCAGAGGCTGAAATGATGAGTATCTTGGAATCATGTCATTCATCTCCAGTTGGGGGTCATCATGGTGGTACACGGACTGATACAAGATCTTACAATGTGGTTATTATTGGCCTACAATCTATAAAGATGCTCATGACTATGCTCGAGCCCGCGACCAATTTCAATGACAAGGGAATATCTCACACAGACATGAACTTCCTATGACAACTATCCTTGAGCTCGAAATGTTTGATGTATGGGGAATTGACTTTATGGGCCCCTTTGTGAGCTCACATTGGATGAAATACATTTTGGTAGCTGTTGACTATGTTTCTAAATGGGTGGAGGCGATTGTGCTTCCTAATTATGAAAGAACAAGTGTCACGATATTCTTAAAAAAGAATATATTTTCACGATTTGGGACACCACGAGTAATTATTAGTGATGGAGGATACCACTTCTGCAATCGGCTATTCAAGACCTTACTTGAAAAATATGGTGTCAAACATAAGGTTGCAACGCCCTACCATCCTCAGATGAGCGGGGAAATTGAGGTGTCAAATTGTGAGATTAAGTTTATTTTGGCAAAGACGGTGAATGCCAATCGAACTGATTGGGCTAGAAGATTAGATGATGCTTTATGGGCTTATCGAACTGCATTCAAGACACCTATTGGTGCCTCACCATATCAATTAGTTTTTGGTAAATCGTGCCATCTGCTGGTCGAACTTGAACATAAAGCATTTTGGGCATTGAAGAGATTGACTCTGGAATGGAGTGATGCGTCTAAATCGAGGCTAGATCAGATGAATGAGATGGATAAATTTCATTTATGGGCTTATAAAAGTTCAGTACTTTATAAAGAAAAGATGAAACTGTATTATGACCAAAAAATCGAACGACGAGAATTTCTCCAGGAGATTTGGTATTGCTCTATAACTCTAGGCTTAGCCTTTTTCCTGGTAATCTATGGACCAAATGGTCTGGACCATTCACTATTGTTAGAGTGTTCCCGCATTGGGTAATTAAGCTAAAAGGTGACAATGATGTCCTTTTTAAGGTAAATGGTTAGCGTGTGAAGCTTTATTTGGGAAATGCAGAAGTAGTAAAGAGGAGTGAAGAGCTTAGTCTTGATGAAGTCTGAGTATTCAAGCCAGCCAGGTCATGCCGCGATGATAAATCAGGTGCTTCATAGGAGGCAACCCAGGAGCTGATTGGTGAAGTCTGAATAACTAAACTAGCCATCTCGTACCGCGATGTTAAATCATGCGCTGTTTGGGAGGCAACCCAAGGTCCGAATTGGTTGTGATCTGATCATTGGAGGATAATTTAGCGGGAACTTACAATATTAAAACTGAATATGTTCAGTACAACACATGACACTGTTTCATGCCACGTAACGTGGGTTGGAACTATAGAAGTTAGAGAAAATTACATGCTTGCTTAACTCAACCTACAATAGGGGACCCACATGACGTAGGTCGACCCACGTCACGTGGGTGGTTCCATGAGAATCAGGCACCCTCTAATTACCCAAGATCCGACCCGACCCGACGTTAAATTTATATATATATATCAGTATACTCCTCAAATCCGACCTAATTTCAAAATCCAAACCAAACCTTTTCAAAACCAAATCCTAACATAAACCTTATTTTCAAAATTTCAACAAATTCCCATAGACCATAGCCAAAATTATTTACCACCATCCCCAAAATCTGACCCACCCAATCCTAAAACAAACCTCCACCCGACCCAAAATCCGATCAAACACCCAACCTAATACCACCCAATCTGAAGAGGAGGAGGATGCTTCGGTAACCAGTGATGAACAGGAGGTTGATGTTTCTAGATATGAGGAAAATGCTGAAGCACCTAATGATTCTGCAGTTGAGGCGACATCATCTATTTCTGGCACTGGGGGGAAAAATTCCATGACTTCCTCCCCGCGAAGAGAAAACCAGTGTTGGTGTGTTCAGGGTATGAGGGAATTTTATGACAGGGATGTTGAACTTATTGAGCGGGGCATGTGTAAATGTAGTATTACTGAGGATCCCCGATATAGGCTAGAGGAGTGAAAGGCGCTACCTGATATTTAGGCAGTATTTGATCATTATGGATTTGGGTGGATGGCGGAGCTTCTTGGTCACTATAGCCTAGAGTTGGTACGCGATTTTTATGCTTTTTATGCTGCGTCTGTTGAGATTATCACACCTATTGAGCAACGACTTCGGAACCAACCACCTTTGACTCATACCATGGTTTGAGAGACCAGAGTAGATATCTCTGAGCAGACCATCCACAAATTTTTATTTGGTGTTGAACGCCCATTTCCAGCCACGACTACTGAGTTTGATCACCTTATAGAGACTGTCAGAAATAGGACTAAAATGAGGGACGCTGATAAGCTATTGGAGTTACTACGGTGGATTTTGGGGTATATAGTAGAGGATGGTGTAGATACTAGTTGGGTAACTGGGAAGCTGGACATCAAGAAGTCCATGCTCCACTTTGCGGGCTGGTTTTGGTGGTCTGTGGTTAGGCACCATTTGGGTCCCATTAATGCTGATAATTCACTTACTTTGGATAGGGCTGTTGTGGTAGCAAGCATCATTGCCGGCTATGACATTAGTATCACCCGCTACATTGTTAGGGAGATCCATGAGCGCGCCTTTAGATATTTTACCAGCATCCCTTTCCCTTGTCTGATTCAGGGTCTATGTGATAGTGCAGGTGTGGTTAAGATGCCTGCCGTAGATCATTATATCGAGGTGACCTATATTGCAGATATTAGGTTTATGCAGTAGTGGGGAGCTCACCCAGTTCTTCCCCGAAGGTCTCAACCTTCTGGGTCATCAGGAGCAGCCCTTTTTGAAAGGCCTGGAGATAAAAAAGAGCTGGTTAGTACACCTATGCTTGTTTCAGGATCGGTGAGTATACCGAAGATAGTGCATGTATTTGCTGAGGGAACAGGCCCAGATATTGGCAATGAGGTCACAGGCACTACAGTACCCCCCCTCTGGTATGGTTTCAATTTCAAGGGACTTCCTATAGTATTTGTTGGATCGACAGACACAGATGTTTGATAGGCAGGCTCACACTGAGGCACAAATTGCTAAGTTGGTATCCCAGCTTAAGCCTTGGGTTAGGACCACGATAGAGGCTGCAGAGGCTAGAGTAGAGGCCTGTATGACTGCGACTATGGATAGATTTATGAGAGATCTGCATGGGAGGATTGATAGTTTTGAGGCGCAGATTGCCACTCGGAGGAGTTCGGCACAGATTCCTAACATGGCAGGATTGACACAGGAGGTGGCTGCATTGAGAGAGAAGGTTAGAGATTTGGCACTGAGCAATACTCTTGTTATTCCACCTATGCCCGTTCCAAGCCCGATGAGGCCGGTGTTCGTGGTGGATTTGTGTGATGACGAAGAGCCTCCTATTGAAAGAGACAAGAAACCACGTAGTCTAGAGGATCAAGTTGATAGTGGTGATGAGTTTGAGGGTGATTTTCGAAGAGCGATTAAGGCCTCTAGAGTAGAGTACCATACCAGTAAGATTGCTTAGGAGGAGAAGGCACGGGGTGCATCTTCTAGTTAGCCACACACACCTAGCAAAGAGCCCCGAAAGCATGCTAATGATCCCACATTGGGTGGGCCCACATCCGGTGCCTAGGGCGCTACAAGTATGTCTTCACTCCCTTACACTTATGTTATTGCTAGATGTACATTGGGGACAGTGTGCTATTTTTATTTGGGGATGGGGGTATACCACCACTTGGGGGTTTTTGTTGTCGTGTTTCTTTTCCCTCAAATGCTATCATAGTAGAACCAACATGTTTAGGTTGTTATTTATATTATTTATGTGTTTTCTTATTTAATTAGGAGAAAAATAAGGGAACCTTAGTGTAGTCTAGTTTTGAACATGTTTTTGATGTTTGTGATTGTCTAAAGGATACCCCTCCTGAAATTTTTTTGTTTTGAATTGTGTGCGTGGTATAATAGTTTATGATAGTTGTTGGATCTATTTATGGCATTGGTATTGTAGGCAACATGACTGTAGCTAGCAATGCATGAACTGGATAGGTAGTAGTTGATAGTGTAACCTTGTGTTATGTGTGTGTGAGGTCATTACTGAGTTCACTTTGTGTGTACGATCCAGAACTTGCTCGGTTAGTCTTGCCTAGGTTATAGGATATTGGTTAGGAAAGGATCATAGGTCATTTTTGAATAATTCCACTTTTATCCTAAATGCCCAACCAAATGAATTAAATATCCCTTGATCCCAATTTTGAGCCTTAATTGACCTATATCGTTCATTAGCCTATTCATCTTCCCATTTTGACTTACAATGAACCTGTCTTGGCCTTGGTCCCTCTTTGGAGACTGTGTATGTCAACTCAGGTAAATCGCCTAAGTTGAGGGTGGCTATTATAGGGGGTGCGTAGATTGATTTGGGTATAAAGAAGGGGTTATTAAAAGAAAAAGAAAATAGATTTGGGTGTGAAGAAAAAAGAAAAAAAAATGAGTGAAATAACTAGAAATTGCAAAAAAAAAAAAGAAGAAGAAAACAAATGGGTGTTGAAAGTGAAGAAAATCACACTCCAAAATCTGAAAATAAATGAAGGAGAATAGGGAAACTAAAATGAGAATGGTTGAAAAGTGGAGCCAAAAATAGTGTAGTGTCAAGGAGGGTGAAGTCACCATATCCATATGTACCACACCTATCCCCAAGCCTACATTACAAGCCGATAAAAGTCCTATTGTGATCCTAGTCCAACTGTCTGAGAAACTAAGGTGTAGAAAATAAGGGCAAGCCTATGGTATTTCATGCACACTGTTTGAACTTCTTTCTGAGAGAGAGTGTTTTGACCCAGTCCTTTCTTTGATATTTATTAGTATATTATGAGTGTATGGGACTTCTTTATTGTGAGAGTACCTGGGTTGCACTGGTAGCTGCTATTTGTTCGGGTAATGTCATTTGCATATATGCTTAGTTGTCTGTTCATAATCTGATGCCATCAATTGATCCCTTCTATATCATGATAATATGCTACATGTTTACACACTGAGGTTTTGATTTGCAAATAGGAGGGGTCAAAAATGTTTTGAGGTCAAAAGAAATGAGTCGACTGTCGTAGGTCCCTTAGGTTTCTCTTAGTTAAGCATCATCGTGTTTAGTTTGATTTGTTCATCTAAATACATGCAAACGTTCTAAGTTGAGGGTGTTGATGTGTCATGTTTGCATGGCACTTTTGATGCTTAAAACAAAGAAAATATGCAATAACTTGGGTATGTTTGGTAGGTATGATGTGTTTTCTATTCTATATCGTAGGAGAATAGGTTTTTGGAGGCAAAATGATCAATACGGAAGAATCATGCTTGAAAATGGAGTATCCGAAGATGAAAGAACCAGGACCTGCACCTGAGAGTGACCTACGACAGGACTCACGTGCCATGATTCCACTCATATGATGTGAGTGTGTGTCGTGAGTTAACTTCTGAAGATGCCTAATTTTGCCTGATTTCCACGAAACTAGCCTACGTGGCGTTACTTGGTTCCACGACACCAAGTCATGATACCGTGGAAAGTTGCCGACTCTATTTTCCTATTTTGTTTAGGATAGGATTCATCTTGTATCTATAAGTACCCCTGTATTGTCCTATGTTCACTAGTTAGTCAGTACATTGTTTTGAGAGATATTTTCCATTATTTTGAGTTGCAGAACATATTTCTGATTTTGTAATCTTGGAACATCGATTTAGGGTTGTTTATTGATATTGAAATTTCAGAGTTTTCTTCATTGTCGTGAGTCTACAATTATGTTTTCATCTTAGGATTCTTCTTGTGTTCTTACAATAATGAGCAGCTAAACCCATTAAATAGGGTTGTTTGAACCATAAGGAATTAACGAAGTAGGTTAAGTGCGAAGCAAATTCTGAACCGTTGTTATTGCATGTATTGTTATTACCTTTGTTATAATTGATCTTCTAACGGTTGCAAACGTTAGATACTCGCCTGTATTCTAGACTTGCTCGAGAGAGAAGTAAATATTGGGAAAAGGGAATAACAACAGAGAATTAAAGCTATCAACCTTCATCTAATAACTTGAGCCGTAACAGGGATAGTTATCTAAGATCCAGGACAAGGGTTGGTAATGCGACACTCGGAGACCGAGAGGAGAAGAGTGAAATTTATCTAACCAAGGTCGAGAGACATTTAGATGATCATATCTTGTTAGATTTTGTATGCAATGCAGCGGGACAGTTTTGTCAAGCACAAATAACCGGTGAAATTAAGAAATCATTGGGGATCATAGTCCTAGTGTATTTCTCATACTGTTTACATATCCGAAAATCAACAATTATTATTGTTACCAATTATTCACAAAAAATCCCCCTAGTTTCACGTGTTTACCAAATAATCAGACTAGCATTCTACAGAATTTCGTCCTATTCCATGTGGGATCGACCCCAACCTAGTTGGGTTCTAGATTTGATACATTGACCGCATTATACTTGTCTAAAGGTATATTTTGGGAGACATCAGACACAAGGTCTAACCTCAAAAGAATCGAACTACCCAACTGGAGACCTACACCTCTTACTATATAATGTCGCGAACAGAGCCATATGAATATTGAAATGGTAGTTGTTATTATTGGAAAACTCTATCAAGGGTAAACACTGATCCCAATGACCCTCAAAATCCATCACACAAGCCCGCAATATATCCTCTAACACCTGAATAGTCCGTTCCAACTGGCTATCTATCTGTGGATGAAATGTTGTACTCATATCAACTCGAGTATCCAAATCCCACTGCAAGGTTCTCCAAAAGTTTGAAGTGAACTGAGTATCTCTATCTGAAATAATAGAAATGGGCACGTCATGTAATCGAACTATCTCACGAATGTAGATCTTGGCTAATTTCTTGTCACTATAGTTCATCTTCACAGAAACAAAATGGGTTGATTTGGTCAATTTTTCCACAATTACCCAAACAAAATCAAACTTCTCCAAGGTCTGACGCAACACAACTACGAAATCCATAGTGATATGCTCCCATTTCCACTCGGGAATGGACATCCTCTGAAGCATACCACCTAGTCTCTGTTGCTTATATTTTACCTGTTTGCAATTTAGATACTTAGCCACAAACTCTGCAGTATCCCTCTTTATCCCACACCACCAATAATGTTACTTTAGGTCATGATACATCTATGTTGTTCCTGGATGGGTGGAATACCATGAACAATGGGCCTCCTCCATAATAGATCTAGTCAAATCACACACTGAGCATAGATCCACCCCTTAATCCTTAAAACACCCTCCTATTCAAAAAATACCTCCTTAGCCTCACCTCTCATCACCTTATACCTGATAATACATAACTTTTCATCCTCAAACTAACGATCTCGAATATTCTCAATCAACAAGGATCTCGCCTTTACACTTGCAAGAACTCTACCTAACTCGAATATATCAAGATGCATGAAACTATTAGCTAATCGCTGAACCTCCTTGGCTAATGGTAGCTTCTACATACTCAATAATACAAGACTACCCATACAATCCACCTTCCCACTCAAGGCATCTACCACTACATTAGCCTTGCCAAGATGATATAGGATAGTCATATCATAATCTTTCAACAGCTCCAACTACCTACGCTGTCTCAAATTCAACTCCTTTTTCTTCAAGATATACTGAAGGTTGCAATGATCAGTGTACACCTCACAAAGGGCCTATAAACCTTGGAATGAGCTTTGTTTTCTTCCTAAACCTCATTACACACTTTATGGGTGATAGCTTCAACAAGACCCGCTCACCCTCATGCACTCTAAGTCACGAACCCTTCTATTCGAAAAACTTTTGTTTCTACGATCAATCTCACTTGGTCAATCAAATCTCTCAATAGATTGGTGACACAAGGTCTAACCTCGAAAGAATTGAACCACCCAACTAGAGACCTACACCTCCTACCATATAACGCCTCGAACGGAGCCATATGAATACTAAAATGGTAGTTGTTATTATAGGAAAACTCTACCAAGGGTAAAAACTGATGCCAATGACCCTCAAAATCTATCTCACAAGCCCACAATATGTCCTCTAACACCTGAATTATCCGCTCCAACTAGCCATCTATCTGTGGATGAAATGTTGTACTTTTATCAAACCGAGTACCCAAATCCCACTGTAAGGTACTCCAAAAGTTTGAAGTGAACTAAGTACCTCTATCTGAAATAATAAAAATGGGCACGCCATGTAATCGAACTATCTTACGAATGTAGATCTTGGCTAATTTCTTGGCATTATAGTTCATCATCACAGGCACAAAATGGGTTGATTTGGTCAATCTGTCCACAATTACCCAAAAAAATCAAACTTCCCCAAGGTCTGAGGTAACCCAACTACGAAATCCATAGTGACATACTCTTATTTTCACTCGAGAATGGGCATCCTCTAAAGCAAACCACCTGGTCTCTGGTGCTCATATTTCACCTACTGGCAATTCAGATACTTAGCCACAAACTCTGCAATATCCCTCTTTATCCCACACCACTAATAATATTGCTTTAGGTTATGATACATCTTTGTTGTGCCTGGATGGATGGAATACCACGAACAATAGGCCTCCTGCATAATAGATCTAGTCAAATCACACACTGAACACAAATCCACCCCTTAATCCTTAAAACACCCTTCTGTTCCAAAATCACCTCCTTAGCCTCACCTCGCATCACCTTATACCTTATGATACATAACTTTTCATCCTCAAACTGACGATCTCGAATCTTCTCTATCAACAAGGACCTTGCCTCTACACTTGCAAGAACTCTACCTGACTCGAATATATCAAGACGCATGAAACTGTTAGCTAACCGCTGAACCTCCCAGGCTAATGGCCGCTTCTCCATACTCAACAATACAAGAATACCCATACTATCCCCATTCCCACTCAAGGCATCTGCCACTACATTATCCTTGCCAAGCTGATATAGGAGAGTCATATCATAATCTTTCAATAGCTCTAACTACCTACGCTGTCTTAAATTCAACTCCTTTTCCTTCAAGATATACTGAAAGTTGCGATGATCAGTGTACACCTCACAAGAACTCTATATAAATAGTGTTACCATAACTTTAATACGAATACAAACGCTGCTAACTTCAAATTATGGGTAGGGTAATTCCTCTCGTATGGTTTCAACTGTCTCAATGCATACGTAATCACCTTATTTTTTTGTATCAACACACCACCCAAGCCAATACCGAAAGCATCACAAAACACAATAAAGCCCTCACTTTCCATAGGTAGAGTCAAAGTAGGAGCTGAAGTCAACAGAGTCTTGAGCTTTTGAAAACACTCCTCACACTTATCCGACCACTGAAAAAGCATATTTTTCTGAGTCAACCGAGTCAAAGCAGCTGCAATAGAATAAAAACCCTGTATGAACTGCCTGTAATAGCCTGCCAACCCAATAAAACTCTGAATATCTGAAGGTGAAGTAGGTCGTGACCAATTCTAGACGACCTCAACCTTGGCCGAATCGACCATAATACCATCTTTGGACACCACATGTCCCTAGAATGCCACATAACTGAGCCAAAATTCACACTATAACTTCTCATCCCTCAACCTCTGGAGTACAATCCTCAAATACTTCACATGATCCCCCTCGCTCGTAGAATACACCAAAATGTCATCGATGAACACAATCACAAATAAATACAGATAAGGTTGAAACTCATTATTCATCAACTCCAAGAATGCTATCGGGGCATTAGTCAACCCAAAAGACATAATCTAGAACTCGTAGTGGCCATATCTAGTCCGAAAAATAGTCTTACGAATGTCCGAAGCCTAAATCTTCAACTGATAATACCCCGACCTCAAGTAAATCTTTGAGAACACTAAGCAGCCTGAAGCTAATCAAATAAGTCATCAATACGAGATAAAGGATACTTATTCTTAATTTTCACCTTGTTTAACTGCTGATAATCAATGCACATCCTCATAGACCCATTTTTTTTCTTCACAAACAACACCGGAGCACCCTAGTCGAATAAACCCCTTACTTAACAAATCCTGAAGCTGGTCTTTCATTTTCTTCAACTCCATCGGCACCATCCTATAAGGAGGAATAAAAATAGGCTTATTGCTCGGCTCTAAATCAATACCAAAATTAATGTCTCTATCAAGAGGAACACCCAGAAGCTAGGTAGAAAATACATCCATGAACTCTCTAACCACCCTCACTGACTCCAAAGGAGGTTTCTCGATACTAGTATCACAAATATAAGCCAAATATGATAGACACCCCTTCTCAACTAATCGTTGGGCCTGAATAAATGAAATCACCTTCTTAGGATACGAACTCTGAACACCCCTCCACTCCAATCTCAGACGATCAAGCATAGCCAGAGTAACTATCTTGGCATGACATTCCAAGATATCATGATAGGGAGAAAGCCAATCCATGCCCAAATCACTTCAAAATCAACTATATCGAGAATAATCAAATCTATCCTGGTATCACACCCAAAAATAAAAATAACACAGGATCGGTACACCCAATCCACTGCTAAGGAATCACCTACTCTGGTAGAAACAAAAATAAAAATGGCTATAGACTCACATATTATATCAAGGCTGGAAGCAAAGTATTCAAACACATAGGAAAAGGTAGAACTAGGATCAAACAACACTGAAGCAGGTTGATGGCAAACTGAGATGATACTTGTAATGACTGCATTAGAAGACTCTACCTCAGGCTTCCCTGGGAAAGTATAACAAATGACCTCTATCATCTATCGCCTGGGTCACTCCTCTATCACCTCCCCTACCAGCTGGTGGTGCACTTCTACCTCCTTGAGATCTGCCCCGACCCCTAGCCGAGGGTGGTGCTGCTCTAGCAGGAGCCTAATGACCCTGCTATATACCCCTTTGTCTGTGTACTGGACAATCCCTCTAAAGATGATCTAGATTACCACACTCATAACAATACTTGGGAACTATCAACTGCTGAGAGTGACCTGAATATTTGATATGGCCACCATGACCAGAAAACTGTTGAGATGAACCATGTGAAGTCTATTTCGAACCATAAGAGCCCCGACCTAAATGTCCACCATCTGATGTCTGCATCACTGCCCAAACTGGTCTACCATATAGAGGGAAAAAATCTCATCTGAATAAACACCTACCTCCAGATAAGGTACTACTGAATTGACCTAAAGTGCTGGACCTATTATCCCTCAGATCTCTATACTTCTCGCGATACATCAACTTAAACTCCTTTGCTAACTCAACTACCCTATTGAAAAAGGCCCCTGACTGGCCTATAGTAAACACAACCTCTTTGATCCTAAGAATCAAACCTCTCATAAACCTCCTGATCATCTCAACGTCATGTGGCAAGATCACCATAGCATAATGGGATAAAGTATAAAATCGATTCTCGTACTCTGACACAAAAATACCCCCATGTGTCAAATGCTCAAACTGGTGCCTACAATCCTCCCTCAATCTACGAGGGATGAATTTGTAAAGGAAAGCCTATGTAAACATAGCTCTAAGTCATCATTGGAGAAACCTGTAGCCTAGAATCAATATAGGAGCGCTACCACTGCTTGGTGGGACCATACATCTTTAAGGCAATATAATCAACCCCGTGGGAGTCAACCAATCCCACACTCTAAAGTCTCTCGTGGTAACTAACCAGAAACTCATAGGAGTCCTCACACTGATCACCCTAAAACTGCGGTGAATCTATTTTCCTAAACTTCTCAAACCGTTGTTCCTCCTTATAAGAAATAGTTTTCCTAACCCCATTGGTAGCTCCTACCTTCGGTAAAGGTATACCATCATACCTCGTTATTGGCTGAACTACAGGACCTTAATTACTCAGAATAGGCTGCTGATCTAGGATCTGGGCCCCCACCCTAGCCTGTGAACCCAGTGGAGTACCTAAGGATCCTCTTCCCTTAGCTATACTCTCTAAAACTCCCAGAACCTGAATCAAGGTACCCTGAAGAATCGTTGTAGCAATAAATCCCGGTGGTGCCTGACTTGGGGACATATAATCAGCTGGAACCTAAATATCATCATCACCTACCTCGAACTCAGCCTCGAGAAACCCCACCCTATCAGGAATTTGAGCGGTTTTTCGAGCTCTCTCTCTACCATTACCTCTGCCCCAACCAAATCCCCTACCCTATCCACATGTTCCAACCATGTCCAGAGATGTATTTACTTTTTTAAAAGGGGCATTTTTATATTTTCCTTATTTCTTAGACCAAAACTATGTCATTTCAGTATCCTAAAAGGGGAATAATAAGCTTAAACTACCCATATTTCCTCATCCCCTTAGAAAACATTCAATACTTAGAAAATCAGAGGAAATAAAGTGATTCTTTTCTCTCTAAACAAGGAGGCTAGGGTTTCTTCCCAAGTCCAAGATTCTCAAAGTTAAAGCAAGGATTTAACTTCCAGGTATGTGGGATTTCAACAATTGGTATCCTTTCACCCATTGAGTCCCTAAATATACTCAGAGGAAATAGGCATGATTCTCTTTGTATTTCTATTTCTCATGATTAATAGTCTATCGATATGTGTGTTTTCCCATGAAATTCAGTACCTTTACAGCCTTGTCATGTTATGGCTCCTCAGTATGTTAATTTTTAGTATTTTGGGACTTGTGCTTTATGAATTCTTACTCTATTAAGAATATAGAAATTGTCATGAATAATTGTACTCTTCGAAGATGGCGGGTTATGAACATCCAATGACTTAGCATCCCATAAATAGTTAATTCAGTATTCATACCTTTAGCTCCACAAATTTAAGACTGCTTTAAGACAAAGCACTTTTCATTCAGTCTTAGAACATCAGTATTATTGAGCTATTCAGTATATCAGTTTAAAATTTAGTTGGGAGTAGTACTTAGCACCAATCGAAAGCAGGGATGAAGTTTCACCCATAAGTTAGGATGAGACCTTTAGTAGAAGTCTCTAAGTCCCGAAACTACGTTTTTACCATCGTTTCTAAAGGGTCACCCTCTAGATTAGGATGACACCTTAGTCTTTTTGGACATCAGTTTAGTGGATCCACGTCAGTCAGTGTTCGTACCCTTGTTAAGGTACAAAGCACACTTCCAACTGGGGTACAGGTTGGACCTTATTTAGCTTAGATGGGGTATATCAATTAATAGTAGTCCCCACAGTTCAGACTTAGTCATTGCATGTCCCAGATTCAGTCTATTCAATTATAGTATTAACCAGTTTTATGCTTATTTACTTGGGTGATTGCATAGGAATATATTTATTAGTTTCATGTTTAGTTCAGTCTTATATGTCAGCATGTTCAGTGATATATATTATAGTGCGTATATCACATGCCAGTACATTTACAGTACCGACCGCAGACTTCTTTTGTGATATCTTGTGTTATAATATAGGTTCAGACACTCAATATCCATCTCATGGTTAACACGATCCCCTACTCATCTCAGCAGTAGTGTGTGGTGAGTCATCATCTTCCTATGATGAGGCTTATTATCATTTCCTTATTTCAGTTATTTTAGTTTTCAGATAGTTAGAGTTAGCTGGGGGCTTGTCCTAGCAATTCATCTTTAGTAGAGGCTTTCAGACAGTCAGTTAGACATGTTTTCAGCTTTACAATATTGTCAAATTTTATCCATTGGATTAATCATTAGTACTGTTCAGTTAGCTTTTGCACTCAGATATTTAGTCTTTTTTCAGAAATCATAGCATAAGACAAACCATGGGTTAGCTTGGTGTCATTTATGATGTTAAGCACCATGTTGCCACTAGAGTGTAGTCTCGGGTCATGACATATAGCCCTGCTCCAAATGATCAAACTCATCCCTAAACTGGTCCCTCAAGCTATAGGGTAAAAATCTCTCCAGGAAAGCCTCAGAAAAATAGGTTCATGTCATCTAAGTGGAACCCGATGGAATACAACTGACAATAGATCTCCACCATTGCCTAGCCACATCAGTCAACTAGTAGGTAGTGTAAGCAACACCATGGGACTTAAGAAAATTGAGGTTATGCAATCTCTCCTAGCAATCAATTAGAAACTCATAAGCATCCTCACCAATAGCACCACTGAACTTGGAAGGATCCAATCAAATAAATCTCTCGAATCTCTTCTACTCCTCAGCAAACATCTCAAGACCAGGAACAATAGGAGGAACATCAAGTCTAGTAGGCAAAGTCTTAACACGTGGGGCTACCACAGCAGCTGGTTGTGCCCATGGAGTTTGAAAACCAATAATAGAAACCTGACCTAGCGGGTCAACACTTCCTATAGTATGTGAACCATCTGGTGTGCCCGGTAGAATACCCGTCTGGGGAATGCCATCAAATGACTCAAAAGATGAATCAGAAAATCTTGGTCCCGCCTCTTCTATTTGATATGTCGCCTTACCATGCTCAATCTAGGGTTTGAGAGAGGCCGCTCTAGCTCGTCCTCTAGCCGAAGATTCTCCTTCTGCCCGAAGTCTACCTTTAACTTGGCCACGACCTATGCCTCACCCTCTAACTGGCACTATAATAGCGGGTGCTTGCTCTTCATCCTCAACAATTCTGGATCGAGTCCTCACCAACTATGCAAAAAAGAATGGAATACAAGTTTAGAATATTGGGCATGAACAAAAAGCACGCTAAGGAATCAAATTAGAGAAGTTCCCCTTAAAATTCCTATAGCCTCTCGAAGACAAATACGGACGTCAATGTATCGATCCACGATCCTCTATTAAGTATTATACTCTTTTCCTTCTAAAATTGGTGAATCTAGCGCTCTAATACCAACTTGTCATGACCCAAAATTTGAGGTCATGATGGAACCTACCTCGATCCAACCTTTGTAGGTAAGTCAAAAAGCCACAATCAATATGAAGTACAAAAAAGGAAAGAAATAAAGAAAATATGAGACTTCTAGAATGAAGTCAGGCCATAATAATTATAAATCTGAAATATTTGAATGAAATATAGCCAACTCCCAAACCTGGTGTCATAAGTATAAAAAGAATCTAAGACAATGCTGAAATACGATAATACATCACTGTATCCAAATACAAGTAAAGACATAAAAGATAGAAGGAAGCTAGAATAAGGCTCTGAACGGGGAGCTTACCTGAACTCTAAATTAGCTCTCAATAGCACAAATTAGCTACAGCGGGTCTTACTCGTACTAGGATCTTCACCAAAAGGACAAAGAAGTAGGAGTGAGTACGATCCACTTATATTCTATAGGTATCATAGGCCGACTGAACAAAGTAGAAAACTAAACAAGTAAAGGATACTATAAGCATGCCTCCACCTGCATATAGAAAAGTTCCTAATGGTGGCTCAAATTGTATCTCCTAACAGTTATACAAGTATAATATATGTATAAGACTACGCAGTATATATAATAAAGAAGGCTAAATACATGATATCAAACACATAAAAGAATGGATTTGATGCAATGCAATGCAATGGACATGATGTAATGTTTCAATATCACCTCGTATACCCCTTCCAAGTTAAAGCTTCCATGATAGGACACCATGGGGGTTGCAATCCATATATGTTCACCATATCCTATCTGAATCAACCATACAAGTACATTAATCGGTCAAGGTTTTCATAAAGTGTCTCATTTTCTTTCAAAATCAACATCCTTATATGGTTCCAATTCCATGAATATAGGGAATTGAAATAAGGATGCATGCTCATAACAAAAATAATATTATATAATGAATCAATTCAATGATGGTATTAAATGGGCTCAAATCACCTCAAATTTTAGTAAGAACACGATATAAAACTTTGCATGACACTACAATAATGAATAGTCATGTAAGACACCAAAAACATATCAAGTCAAGCCCCGACTCGGGCACCATAATATTAATAATGGAAATTAATGTCCAAACAAGACCAATACCATCCCTCACTTAGGTATACAATAATTGTAACACCCCGTATACTCCCAACCCTGTGTGACGACATTGAACAATGGTTAATTAGGTGTCGAGATGCCATGAGTAAGTAATTTGTAATGTTAGTGATAAGAAAAATTGAAATTTGGCCTCGTACATGTGATTAGCCCTTCGTAGGAAGTATTTTTCGATTTTTGTGGAGCATTTGTGGGGTTAAAAATGAGGCTAAGAGGACCTCCAAATAAGGTATATTAAAGGTAAGAATTAAGGTAAAGAATAGGACTTGAAGTATTTAACCAAATCCGCAAAGAAAAGTCGAAGAAATGAAAATTTGAAAAATATTGGAGTGGGGCACGCCAGAGGGCCTGCTAGGAAGATATGGCCTAAAACTTTTAGCCCACAGGCATCAAGGTGGCACGCCCAGTCTGGTTTCGGCCACTTTTCAAAGTTGGAAATTTTCTTAAGTCCCAAGGGTGCCCGGGGACGTACCGAGCTGATTTTTGCCACGTTTCTTCTACAACCATGAGCATATAAATTAAATGAGTGAAGTATTATATTGGTATGGTAAAATTACTCGTCAATGAATTTGGCATTAAAATGACGATTTTCCCTTTCGATCAAAATAGGCCATACGTGGCTAGAATTGCTTGTTTTGGGGATTGAGGCCACGAATATAAATCCTGTGAGTAGGAATATTGTCGTAACATGTATGAAATGATTTAAATATGAGAAATTTTTGATTTTATTGGGTTAAGCAAATTGGGCTCAAAAAGGGCCCAAAATGAGAAAAAGACATGGGCCAAAAATGGGTCAAATGACCCATTCTTGCCTTGACCTTCTAGACACAACATTAAATGCCACAAGAGTGGATAAGGATGGAATTAAAGGCCTATAAAAAGGGGCAAAAATCTGATTTTATTCACTTGGGAACTCTCATGCTTTCTAGATATTTCTCAACTTATTTTCTCTCAAACCCTAAGAGTTCAAAGCCAACTTTTGGAGCAAGATCATCATTTTTCAAGCTTGGGTAAGTGATTATTCTTATGGATTAATATATTATATGCATGGGAGAGTATGTAAATCATGTTGGTTATGCTTGGAAGTGTGGAATATGGCACTTTGTGTGTTTGTAAAAGATGTGTCATCTATGGAATTTAAACTTGAAAGATGACTTGTTGTCTTGATGAAAGTGCATGGTATGGATGATATATCAACACGTATGGTGTGATTATAGTCCTAAACTTGTTATTTTTCTATAAGTGTAAATTATGGGATTTTGGCCGATATGTGATATGAGGTGTATTAAGGTGATTTGATGGAATAATTGTGATGTTGTGGTGATGAAGAGTGGAAAGTATGAACTTGGTGTGACGTACTAGTGGTTTATGATATTTTGGTCAATGTTGGGATTATTGTGGGATTATTGGTATGATGATTTCATCAGTGGTATTGTCAAGGGGGAAATAACATGTTAAAGCCAAACATGTAACTTATTGTCATTATATGCCATTGTAAGGTAGTTGGTGGTTAATGTTGGTTCCGTTATGTACTTGTGTTGTAGAGTGAAACATAAGGAAGGAGTGGGACTATTGTATGCACGTCTAAGATTGTAGATTCGTATTAAGACTACAAGGTATGTAAGGTTCCTTTTTCCATATCCTTCTACAACATGTTGTTCACATTGACATTGGGCTTCTTTCAATTCCGAGAGGCTTGAAGTATATCAATTCAGGTTGACGTATGTTGTTATTCATATGTATCCTACTCTTAGATGAATGATGATTCACTTATCTCTTATTCATCGATCGAAGTTCCAAAGATGTCATAACGTGGTAATTTTTAAAAGAACTATCTCAAGGAGAGTAACAACGTAAAAGAATCTATTTATTCTTGAAACTCATTTTCCAATCTTGTCATGTTCCAAAGTCCAATAATATTATTATGATTATCTTAGTACCAATCTCTTATGGGTCATGAAGGGAGTAGTGTGCCACCAAATATACCAATCCCTCAAAAGAAAGAGATTAAGTTGCATATGTTTGTTGAGTGCAAAAGTGCAGGAAAATCCTAGATGTGGGGAGAACACGATTCCAAAGTTCAAACAATATTATAACTCTAAAGTTTCTAGAATGTTATGCTCCAAGTTTCATAATGTTATGACTATCTTTAAATCAGCCTCTAATAAGTAAAGAAAAAAAAAATGAAGTAAGATATATATGTATGTTTCCAATATTATCATGATCCTCAATGTATCAATCTCACACAAATAAAAGTATTAATCTCTCCCAAGTACGAAGTGAAGAAAAGTGTGTAAATATGATTAACCCACCAAAGAGTGGATGTAGTCATTAACCTACCAAAGAGTGGATGTAGTCATTAACCTACCAAAGAGTGGATGTAGTTAACCCACCAAAGAGTGGATGTAGTTGTTAACCCACCAAAGAGTGGATGTAGTCATTAACCCACCAAAGAGTGGATGTAGTCATTAACCCACCAAAGAGTGGATGTAGTCATTAACCCACCAAAGAGTGGATGTAGTTAACCCATCTAGAGTGGATGTAGTTGTTAACCCACCAACGAGTGGATGTAGTCATTAACCCACCAAAGATGGATGTAGACATTAACCCACCAAAGAGTGGATGTAGTCATTAACCCACCAAAGAGTGGATGTAGTTATTAACCCACCAAAGATTGGATGTAGTTATTAAAAGAATCTATTGCATATAAAGAATCTCCTGGAGGCAAGTCTCTTGAGTAAAATTTGCTCTCTTGAATAAGGGGGTATATAGAGGATGGTAATGACAGTAAAAATTCATGGTTCTTCACATACAAAAAGAGAGTTTATTCACAATTACTATTTCTCTTATATTGACTCCGTTGTTGTTGTTACTATGTATGTTGAATTTCTTATGAGCCTTACATACTCAGTACATTCTTCGTACTGACCCCCTCGGGGGAACTTACCTTACATGTTGCAGGTGGAGGCATTAGTAGACCTCCTTTGTAGACTGGGGATCATTTGTAGAGTTTTGGTGAGCTCCACTTGGTTCGGAGCTTTCTGAGTCATAGTTGTATGTTTGTTTTGATGCTTTATATGTTGTATAAAGCGGGGACTTATCCCGACTATAAGTTGGTCTTGTTGATGCATCTGTTAGAGGCTTTTGTAGACATATGTGGGTATATGGATGTAAGAGACGAATATGTAAAAGACAAATGTCTGTTTGACTTGATGTCCCCAACGACCAGGTTTCCTAAATGTATATTTATATAGCATATGTTTCCATGATTCATGTCTTCCGCATAGTTTCATGACGTATAATAAGATTAATAAGAGGATATGTAGACGAAGTTCATGAACAAAGATTGGTTCTCTCAGGCCATGTCGGCTACGGGTGCCAGTCCGGCCCGAATGAGATTTCGGGTCATGACAAAAGTGGTATCAGAGCAGGTCGTTCTAAAGGTGTCTACAAAGTCGTGTATGAGTAGCGTCTTTCTTATCAATGTGTTGTGCACCATATTTATAAGTAGGAGGCTACGGGACATTTAGGATGTTGTTTCTTTTCTTCACTTCTAGATCGTGCAATAGAGCCAGTGTTGTAAGTTGAATTGTATCTGACCATGGTGATTGTTTTTCTTTGGTATAAAGTTAAAATGCCAATCATGAGAAGAGATAGAGGTAAAGGTAAGTAGGTAGATGTGCCTGCCTATGAAGGGATGAGTAGATTACCACCTGACCAAGTTAGTAAAAGTGGAGCTGACGCTGAAATTGCATCGCGGTCTTCTTCTACCGTTCCAGCTCCGGAAGATCCAAGAGGTAGAGAAGTACCCGCAGAACCACCAATGAATGCCACAGATCAAGATTTAATAAATGCAGTACATATGTTGACACAGTTAGTGGTTGCACAAACCCAGGGATGAACTGGTCCAATGGTAAATGAAGATGACGTGGCTAGAGCAGCTAGTCGGCATACATAGGACTTTCTAAAATTAGACCCTCCCATATTCACAGGGTCTGATCCGAAAGCATATCCACAGGATTTCGTGGACCAAGTTCAAAGAGCACTAGAGGTGATGCACGTAACAGGTGTAGAAACGGTTGAGCTAGCAGCTTATAGACTGAAGGGCGAGGCTATCTTGTGGTATGAGGTCTGGAAAATACCAAGGGGTATTGATGCACTCCCAGCTAATTGGGAAGAATTTAAAATGGTATTCCTTGATCATTATCTCCCATATGAGATTCGAGAGGCACGTGCAGACCAATTTCTATATTTGCGTCAAGGAAATATGAGTGTGAGAGAATACAGTTTGCAGTTTAATTCCTTGGCTAGATATGCTCCAAATGTAGTAGCCACCATGAAAGATAGATTCCATCGATATGTGGACATATTGGAGCCTTATTTGGTACGAAACTACACTATTGCTACCTTAAATCGAGATATAGACATAGCTAGAATACAGGCCTTTGCGCAAAAAATGGAGGGTCAAAGGCAAAGAAAGAGGACACAGAAAGGTGAGGAAGGGCCATCAAAACAGGCGAGACCTATAGAGTAGTTTATGGTGTCCCCAAGGGAATCTGGATCTTGAATGTTACCACCTAGACCCTCATCCTCTTATTTCACAACAGGTGCTCATTCTCAATCTCGAGGGTCTAGAGGTGGTCGATCTGAACAAAGTAGTGGGATTCATATATCACAGGCAATGAGATTTTCTCATCAGTTGTGCCCGCGCTATGGGAGATTTTATGCAGGCGAATGACGGTTTGATACGAATGTTTGCTTTTTATGTAGTAGGCCAGGACACATGATGAGAGATTGCCCATAGAGGCCTACGGGTAGTATGACACGGCCTATCGGATCAGTCGATGTGGCATCGATAGCTGGTGTACAGTCTGCTGGTCATGGTAGAGGTGCCAGAGGAGCAGCCAGTTCCAGTGGAACTTAGAATAGTACCTATGCTTTAGTGGACCGTCCGGATACGGAGGAATCCTGATGGAGATACAGGTATATTATCCATATTTGCAAATAATACATATACCCTATCGTATATCACTTTATTGATTACTATAAAAGCTAATGAGACACCGGGGTCATTAGTTAAGTCGATTGAACTAGCTCCACTTGTTGGTAAATTTATTAGAGTTAAAGACATATATCGAAATGGCATAGTAGATGTTTGTGATCATAGGTGATTAAGTACTCCTAAAAGCAACACCAATAAAAAGGGTAAGGGGATTTGGAAAGAAAGGATGTGAAATTTGCCAGAGGTGCATAAAAGTTTAATTTCATATTGTTCCCATTGAAATACCTATTGTTATTCTAGACCGACAAGTGAAAAGTCTAATAAGTAAAGACGTAAATTTTGTAAGAGTTCTTTAGAGAAATCAACAAGTCAAAGTGATTGCATGAGAAGTTGAGAAAACAAAAATGATGAAATCGACGTACCCATATTGTTTCAAATGGAAGAAAAAGTTCAAAGTGTGGAATTAGACCTATAACAAGTAAATATCCATGAGCCTTAAGTGTTTATGCGTACATATGCTAATATAGAGATGCATTTGTTGTAATTGAAGCGACATCGTTAACATTCAAGGATGAATTTTTCTAAGGAGGGGAGAATGTAACACCCCGTATACTCCCAAACCTATGTAATGACGTTGAACAATGGTTACTTAGGTGCCGAGATGCCATGAGTAAGTAATTTGTAATGTTAGTGATGAGAAAAATTGAAATTTGGCCTCGTACATGTGATTAGCCCTTCGTAGGAAGTATTTTGTGATTTTCGTGGAGCATTTGTGGGGTTAAAAATGAGTCTAAGAGGACCTCCAAATAAGGTATATTAAAGGTAAGAATTAAGGTAAAGAATAGGACTTGAAGTATTTAACCAAATCCGCAAAGAAAAGTCGAAGAAATGAAAGTTTGAAAAATATTGGAGTGGGGCACGCCAGAGGGCGTGATAGGCATATCTGGGCTAAAATTTTTAGCCCACAGGCATCAAGGTGGCGTGCCCAAGGGCGTGCCAGTCTGGTTTCGGCCGCTTTTCAAAGTTGGAAATTTTCTTAAGTCCCAAGGGTGCCTGGGGACGTACCGAGCTGATTTTTGCCACGTTTCTTATACAACCACGAGCATATAAATGAAATGAGTGAATTATTATATTGGTATGGTAAAATTACTCGCCAATGAATTTGGCATCAAAATGACGATTTTACCCTTTCGATCAAAATAGGCCATACGTGGCTAGAATTGCTTGTTTTTGGGATTGAGGCCACGAATATAAATACCGTGAGTGGGAATATTGTCGTAACACGTATGAAATGAGTTAAATATGAGAAATTTTTGATTTTATTGGGTTAAGCAAATTGGGCTCAAAAAGGGCCTAAAATGAGAAAAAGACATTGGCCAAAAATGGGTCAAATGACCCATTCTTGCCTTGACCTTCTAGACACAACATTAAATGCCACAAGAGTGGATAAGGATGGAATTAAAGGCCTATAAAAAGGGGCAAAAATCTGATTTTATTCACTTGGGAACTCTCATGCTTTCTAGATATTTCTCAACTTATTTTCTCTCAAATCCTAAGAGTTCAAAGCCAACTTTTGGAGCAAGATCATCATTTTTCAAGCTTGGGTATGTGATTATTCTTATGTATTAATATATTATATTCATGGGAGAGTATGTAAATCATGTTGGTTATGCTTGGAAGTGTGGAATATGGCACTTTGTGTGTTTGTAAAAGATGTGACATCTATGGAATTTAAACTTGAAAGATGACTTGTTGTCTTGATGAAAGTGCATGGTATGGATGAAATATCAACATGTATGTTGTGATTATGGTCCTAAACTTGTTATTTTTATATAATAGTAAATTATGGGATTTTGGCCGATGTATTAAGGTGATTTGACGGAATAATTGTGATGTTGTGGTGATGAAGAGTGGAAAGTATGAACTTGGTGGGACATACTAGTGGTTTATGATATTTTGGTCCATTTTGGGAATATTGTGGGATTATTGGTATGATGATTTCATCAATGGTATTGTCAAGGGGGAAATGACATGTTAAAGCCAAACATGTAACTTATTGTCATTATATGCCATTGTAAGGTAGTTGGTGGTTAATGTTGGTTCCATTATGTATTTGTGTCGTAGAGTGAAACATAAGGAAGGAGCGGTACTATTGTATGCACGTCTAAGATTGTAGATTCGTATTGTGACTACAAGATATGTAAGGTTCCTTTTTCCATATCCTTCTGCAGCATGTTATTCACATTGACATTGGGCTTCTTTCAATTTCGAGAGGCTTGAAGTATATCAATTCAGGTTGACGTATGTTGTTATTCATATGTATCCTACTCTTATATGAATGATGATTCAATTATCTCTTATTCATCGATCGAAGTTCCAAAGATGTCATAACGTGGTAATTTTTAAAAGAACTATCTCAAGGAGAGTAACAACGTAAAAGAATCTATTTATTGTTGAAACGTATTTTCCAATCATGTCACTTTCCAAAGTCCAATAGTATTATTATGATTATCTTAGTACCAATCTTTTATGGGTAATGAAGGGAGTAGTGTGCAACCAAATATACTAATCCCTCAAAAGAAAGAGATTAAGTTGCGTATGTTTGTTGAGTGCAAAAGTGCGGGAAAATCCTAGATGTGGGGCGAACACGATTCCAAAGTTCCAACAATATTATAACTCTAAAGTTTCTAGAATGTTATGCTCCAAGTTTCATAATGTTATGAATATCTTTAAATCAACCTCTAATAAGTAAAGAAAAAAAAACGAAGTAAGGCATATAGGTATGTTTCAAATATTATCATGATCCTCAATGTATCAATCTCACACAAATAAAAGTATTAATCTCTCCCAAGTACGAAGTGAAGAAAAGTGTGTAAATATGATTAACCCACCAAAGAGTGGATGTAGTCATTAACCCACCAAAGAGTGGATGTAGTTAACCCACCAAAGAGTGGATATAGTTATTAAAAGAATCTATTGCATATAAAGAATCTCCTGGAGGCAAGTCTCTTGAGTAAAATTTGCTCTCTTGAATAAGGGGGTATATAGAGGATGGTAATGATAGTAACAATTCATGGTTTTTCACATACAAAAAGAGAGTTTATTCACAATTACTATTTCTCTTATATTGACTCCGTTGTTGTTGTTACTATGTATGATGAATTTCTTATGAGCCTTACATACTCACTAGATTCTTCATACTGACCCCCTCGGGGGAACTTACCTTACATGTTGCAGGTGCAGGCATTAGTAGACCTCCTCTGTATACTGGGGATCATTTGCAGAGTTTTGATGAGCTCCACTTGGTTCGGAGCTTTCTGAGTCATAGTTGTATGTTTGTTTTGATGTTGTATATGTTGTATAAAGCGGGGACTTGTCCCGACTGTAAGTTGGTCTTGTTGTTGCATCTGTTAGAGGCTTTTATAGACATATGTGGGTATATGGATGTAAGAGATGAATATGTAAAAGAAGAATGTCTGTTTGACTTGAATGCCCCAACGGCCAGGTTTTCTAAATGTATATTTATATAGCATATGTTTCCATGATTCATGTCTTCCGCATAGTTGCATGACGTATAATAAGATTCATACGAGGATATGTAGAAAAAGTTCATGAGCAAAGATTGGTTCTCTCGGGCCATGTCGGCTACGGGTGCTAGTCCGGCCCGAATAAGATTTCGGGTCGTGACAATAATAATTATCTCTCAAGACAAATATAATATGCACATAAGCTACCACATGGAATCAAAACAATGATAGTATCTCAGGTCAATAATAATACTCATACAGGCCCCCACACGGGCAACACATTAAAAAACTAACTCAAAATATAAACCTCATGAGGAAATCCCCAACCCATAACATACTTTACAGGAATGGTTAAGTACCAAACCCAGTATGAAGAAAGTTAAGCCATAACCTACCTCAAAAAGTTGAAACATGAGCCTGAACCCTTAAACATGGAGCATTTCCTTTATGAGTGGAACCATTTGAAATGGACCAAATCTATCAAAAACGTAATCTACATGTTAAAATGAGTCTAACAATACCCATATTAGCTACTTTCTTTCTGAGTGTGTGAAAATTGACTCATAATCAAAAAGGGTAAAACTGAAATTGTATTTAAGAATCAAGTTTCCCACCCTAAAAGGGTTCTAAATCTGAAAACCTAGCTAGAAACAAGTTGAAATTGGTCTTGAACTAGAAGAAAAACAAATTTTGCACTTTACTGGGTAAAAGCCCAAAAATTCAAGTTTGAAATCAAAGATTTGAAATTGTTTTGAAGATGAAATCAATAGAAAATAATGAAAATGGGAGTTTAGAGTTTACCCATACAAAATTGATGAAAAACCCCTTGGAAATCACCAAGAACCGAGGTCTCAAAGATGAAAAATAGTGAAAATGGGATTTTGGAAGAGAAAATAATTTAAAATATGTCCAGGTATAAAATAATCTTCACGAATGTGGGTCCTTGACCGCGATTTCAACATGTCCTGAACTGGAAAACTTACAATCGTTGGAGGTCCATCGCAAATGCAATGAAGAAATCGACCCGGACCTAGACCAATTAACCTTTTGTGAATGCGGTCACTACCACGCGATAGCAATGAACAAAGATGGCCTCCCTTCGCAAACATGGTCCCACCATTATGTTCAAGATGAAGAATATTTTTCTTTTCCACAATCGTGCTAGGGGCCCATAAATACGAAGAAAGATTCATCCTTGCACCAAAAACAACAGTTCAGTTGTTGGGACTTGGAAAAATAGTCATGATTAAACCCTCGGGATTAGTTCGGGACTCTGCTAAAATAATCCAATAATGCTAATAGTTTAATTTCAATGTTTTAGACTCAATAGCATCATCAAATTTACGAAAAGAGGGTGTTATCAACAAGTTAACCCTCAGAGCTCCTTGTAAGTTATTTTAACTAGTTTCTCACCTAAGAGGTCAAAACGACATATATAGGCTCTGAACTCAAACTAACCATGCTACTAATGTTGTGACCTATCTATACACGCAAGTGTACATGATTGTTCAAGTAATATAATGGCGCCTTTAAAAGAGCCGGATATAGAACCCAAGGGACTTTCGTCAAAAGAAATCAATTTTAGACGTCAAACTGTAATTAAAAACTAGTGTTGCAAAAAGGAAGAGGGATTTGTTACTAAAAATTAAATGATTGCGGACATTAAACTACTATCTTCGCTACCATAACTTCAGTTTTGGTAAATATGATTTAAAAGTCAATAAAAAGTGAATTCCCAGGGCTAAGGCACTTCGAACGTCATCTCTTGAGCATAATTGTTACTGGTTTAAGAAATTTGAGTCGTTTATCTTCGTTATTGATCACGAGGTTAATGCTACGATTATATTTGTCTCCAAACTATAACCTTCTACTAGAAATTGGAAATCTAACTACATCATTGAGCGGTGATAGATTTAACCAATTCTAATGCCTTTAAGCTATCTTCTTGTAATTGAACAAGCGCGGCGGATTAGGTACCTCTCGGTCCTAACCGCATATCAATCTCTTGTAATCCCTTCCTCGAGAAAAGATCACGCTTCTTATATTCCACGTTCTATCTATTAGTTTCTCTCTCGAGCTCACCTCAAGACAAGGGATTTATTTCAATGGTGATCAAGCATTAAAATAGTAAAATTAAGAATGTAAGAATAACCAATAAATGATAAACTTCAGCAAAAACCAATAACATTTAACTCAAGAGATTCATGTTCATAGCCTCAACCCCAAGAAAGAGGGATTTTAGCCACTCATAACTTCAATTAACATCATAAAGTGATAAAATACCATAAAAAGAAATAAAAACTGAAAAGAAGAATGAAACCTAATTTCAATGCCAAAAAAACGCCCAAAATAGTCTAGTGATGATGGAATCATGATACAATAACCCAAAAGCCCTATTTATAGACAAAAATTCGGGGCAAAAATTTGCCAAAAAGCATCCCTGCACGCCCTTGGGTATGCCTGGGACTTAGGAAAATTTTTGCCTCTTAAAAGGTGTGCCCAAGCGGCCTGGCACGCCCCTGTGCTGTCCACTTGAGTAGAATTTTCGTCCAAAGCGGCCTGACATGCCAGTTGGCGCGCCTGGCACTTAGATTCTGATTTTCTTCCTTTTTTTGACTTTTCTTTGCGGATTTGGTTGGATTCTTCAGGTTCAAAGCCTTGGCTTGCCTCTTATCTTCAATATCCTTCGCTCGTAGCTCCTCCAAGTCTCGCTTTCCATGCCATAAACGCTCCAAATAGTCGCAAATTCCACCTACAAGGGTCTAATCACATTTGTTAACACAATATCACATATTCCATCAAAACCATACAAAATACATACTTATTACTCTCAAAACAAAGGTAAACATGGGTTAAAGTCGGCAATAAGGCATATAAATACGCCTTAGATCACCACCCCACACTTGACCCTTTGTTTGTCCTCGAACAATAACCACACTCAAACCTGGGCGACTTAAGACAACCGACACACAATAGGTATTCATGCATTGCTACACAACCACATTCATCAAATTATGCACTAACATGCTAGTATCACTAAAAAGTGAATAGCAAATTTAAACAACCTATCCTCACAAAAAAACTTTACTAGTTGCGAATTAATGCATGACACGTTACAAAAAAATCACCACACTTCGCTAAACATGCGCCCTCACCATAAGAGAATCACCTAATATTTCACACAAAGTAATTCTTAAATGGGTGCATGAATAAAAGTTCACTCACTCTCGAAAAGAATTCACATACAACACAAGATGAACCATAAGCTTGACCTTAGTGTAGTACTCCACTAATATCAAAATATTAAAGCTCAAGATCAAGTAGGACTTTAAGGGTTGTAATGTAGGCTAAAGGACAGGTAGGAACTATTTGGTCAAGCATAATGACTATCTTCCCTAAGCACTTTAATACACTACAAATAGCATTAAGACCACCTTCAACCAACCTATTTTCCACCACTTTTGTCTTCCCCATTCTCTTTTGTTTTATCCCATCTTTTTAAGCTAGCTTACGTATATTAGGCAAGGAGTAACTACTATCAACAAATGATTCACTTCTCTTTTTTTTTAATTACATTACTCCCTACCAACAACACATAAACCTTTTCACACACCCAAAAGCTATTTACTTGGGGCTTCAACTTCATTTTTTCTTTTTTCAATTTTATACTCCTTAACATCTTAATTTCTCAATTAAAGCGCTTAGTAGTTTTGGATCAAATTATGGTTAATTGAAAGAAAAGGATTAAGCTACATATAAGGTAACCAAAGAATAGGCTAAAGGCTAAACGGGGCTAACTAAGATCATGCAAAAGGGTAGATAACGTAGGTATAAAACATGGCTATGAAAGAAATTCCTATATCATCTCCTAAACTCAACACCTTTTATTTCGCTTTGCAAACACACTGGGCAGGTTCTAGACATCATTATGCATATGGAATATCACAAAAACCTCACTCACACATGGCACATGTTTAACTCAAGCAGGCTCACCATACCATTTATACAAAGTCATGCACGAGTTCAATATTAAGCAACTTATAAAGTTGACTAAGTGAGCATTAGATGTCTCAACACTTGCTATTGTATATCTTAGCATGTTCCACCATCATACTGGACGTGTATGCACAATTGTATAGAAAGCAAGAACACCCACCAATAATATGACTCATTTGCTCTTTAGACAGTCGTCATCCATCTATCATAGAGTAAAGATCCTATTAATATGACTAAAAGAGACTCAAAGTAATAAAAAAACAAAAATAAAATCTTTTTGTGGTTTTCTACGGTTCAATGGGACTATCCATGGTAAAAAAATCAAAAAAAAAGGCTAAGGAACCCAAAATAAAACAACTAGAAACATACAGAAACACACATATACACACATAAAAAGGAGTCCCATAACACCCCACCCCACACTTAAAAGATTAGCACTGTCCCCAATGCTACAAAAATTAAACAAGGCAAGAGTAGGGTATAAGGAGCTCCCTGGTCAGTCAAGGAAATCGTCATCCTCCGGCCCGCAGACTGCTAGCGGTGTATCATCCGCGTCCACCTTGTCATCATCGAAATCGGTCTGGCAGTCATTCTCATATGTGGGGACATCATCATCCACAGGCTCAACAAAATTAGGCCTAATTTGCAACAGTGCCACGGCATACTCATTAAGAGGATAATCCTTCTCAACCTGGCTCAGCTCTTCCGCAGTAGAGGGCCTAGCCCCAGTCATGTGCCGTAGCATCTCCAAACCATACATACGGGCAAAGATCCCGTCATCACTAGCGTGCTGCTCTGCTAATATGAGAGTGGGGACGAGTGCATCAGGTGCTTTTGTTTGGGTGACATCAACAAGTGTCGTCACCAAAGGAGGATGATAATCAAAAGCTTCTTCCATTACTTAGAATGCTCTCATTAATTTAGTCAATACACCGCCAAAAACATATCGAAGATTTCCTTGTAGACGATCTCGGCACATAGCCGACAGCACCACAGAACCTACATTAATTTCAACATCGGTCATTAAAGCATACACCAAATAGACTCGGTCCCTAGTGACCTCCGTCATGTGGCTACCTGAAATCAAGCAACAACACATAATATTTAACCAAATCCATGCCTCTTTATTGAAATGAGCATAGGGTAGACTCATGTGGTACCCTTTTTTGTGATGGCGAAGCCATCTTGCTGTCGAACGTTGGCCGCAAAGAGTGTGTCAAATTTCAGCATAGGGAGGCCTAGCATTCAGCTTGTGTAGGTCATAGGGAGTAGCCCGAGTGTGTACTCCCAATAATCCATTTAAGCCTAGGGAATCAAGTATAACATCTGACCTTCGTACAACCACTGAGCTGGTAGGTGCATATGGGTTCCAATTAGCATATAATTCCCTCACCAGATGAAGGTTACAATTCGTTGGTTTGTCGAAGATGAAACCCATACCCACTTGCACAATTCGAGCCAATATTTTAGGGTAAGTTCGAGCTAGACTGGACCTATCAATACACTTATCCGCAAAGTATTTGGCTTCAGGGTAACTTTTATACCAAGTCTTGCCAGCACTAGAGACTATATTTAACCCATACTTCCGTTTTTGGCCTTTCGGGACTGGGGGAGCGGCTGGAACCTTATTTCCTGAGCATCGTCGCTTGTGAGAGCTGGAAGCAGGCACGTTAGATTCTGAATTGTACCTATGACAAAGTTCCACAAGTATGTCAATTTCCTATGTAAAGATAGCTAACTAACTCAATTTGCGTTGTCTTTAAGGGCCACCCCACACTTAGTTTCTTCGCACCAATTCAAAATATATGGGCGTATGGTTACTTAAACTTCCCCTCATCACTTAATGCCCAATTACAAAGTCCAAACCATATACAAATTTAACATTCCTAACACAATTTCCACAATCCCATAATTATCATTAGAATGACTTACTTGTTTTATTCAAGAATTCAAACCAGTTTCATACACATTCAACAAAATATGAGTTATATCAAGTGATTTCAACAATCAATTTTCTCAATCACTACCATATAAGCTAAACCCACTTGCAATTTATTCAACTAAAAACAGGATTAGTTCTCATTCAGTACACCACATAAGTTCCAACTCTTGCATAATACTCAAGGCAAACAACAAAGAGCAGACATGGCATCAAAAATTCAAATTTCAAGGATCCCTACAATTTCAACATGCTCATGGCAATCTAGAAAGAGAAAGCTAAAAGAAACATACCTTGATAGCTTTATAGAGTCTTGTAATCACAACCCAAAGATCAGAAGGTGAGAATTTGTGCTATGTGTGGGCAAGAGAAGAGAAAAGTAAAAGAGAAAATTTTTGATTGTATGGAGAGAAAATCGGGTCTTTGTTGTGGAATTGGGGAAGAGTTGTGAGGAATAAAGAGAAAATTGGGGATTTAAAAGAGATGGGGTGGGGTAGGTCGGGTATAATAGGCCCCCTTTTGAAAAATATTTTAGCCCAAAAACTTAAGGCAGGAGCGGCCTGGCACTCTAGGTGTTGCGCCTGCTCACTACCAAGGCCACACAAAAATTGGACACGAGTGGCCTGGTATGCTAGGTGTCGCGCCTGCTCACTGCCAAGGCTAAAAAAATGTCAGGCCTAAGCGGCCTGGTGCGCTTGCCAACTGTCCATGGTAAAAAAATTTTGGGCAAGTGCAGTACGGCACGCCAGGTACCGTACCTCATACTTAACATCATACCTGGGAATTTTTCCATATTTTTCACATAATTTTGGGGCTTTTACAAGTCCCATGATGCAAAACTTTGCTCCAAAACATGTCCTACCTTCCCGGCACCTTCAAAAGATCGTCTATCTCCAATTTACCTTTTTCTCTTGGATTTCCATGGCAAAATACTCCGTGTGTCTCTGCATAAATAATAAATCCTAGAACTAAGTTATAAAAGACAAAATTTTAAAAGAGATAGGTTGCCTCCCATCAAGATCCTTAGTTTTGGTCGTGGCACTACTTTTCTTTTTGTATTTTTACTTTATAATTCCTAACTATTACAATACATTCATGGGTTGCCTTCCATGTAGCTCCTTGTTTAATGTTGCGGCTCGACCATGCTCAACTCAATCATTATCAAGGTGAAGCATGTCCTCCTTCTGCTTCTCTTCTTCACCAAAATAGTGCTTCAATCTTTGGCCATTTGTAAGAAATCTCGTACCATCCTCTTTATTAATGATTTGCACCGCACCATGAGGAGTTGTGCGACATACCTCAAAAGGCCCACTCCATTTAGATCTTAGCTTGCTCGAAAACAACTTAAGTCTCGAGTTAAACAGTACTACCAACTGGCCTGGCTCAAAAGCGCGATGGAGAATGTGTTTTTCGTGCCATCCCTTCGTTTTCTCCTTGTAGATCTTTGCATTTTCATATGCGTGGAAACAAAACTCTTTCAACTCATGGAGTTGCAACAACCTCCTGTTACCAGCCAATTTCAAATCTAGATTTAACTTCTTCACTACCCAATATATTTGGTGCTCAAGCTCAACTGGGAGGTGACATGCTTTCCCAAAGATAAGATGATATGGAGAAGTCCCTATAGGTGTTTTATATGCAGTTCGATAGGCCCAAAGAGTAGCATCTAGCTTGAGCGACCAATCTTTTCTCTGGATATTCACCGTCTTTTATAAGATTTATTTTATCTCGCGATTAGACACTTCCACTTTGCCACTTGTTTGGGGATGATACACTGTTGAAACCTTGTGTCTAACACCATATTTAGCGAACACACTCTTCACCCAATAGTTTTTAAAGTGTGAACCTCCATCGCTCATAATATCTCTTATATTTCCGAATCTTGTGAAGATATGTTTTTAAAGGAACTTCACCACAACCTGGAATCATTCGTAGGAAGAGCAGCAGCCTCTACCCACTTAGACACATAATCCACTGCTACAAGTATGTATTGATTCCCATTTGACTTCGGGAAAGGGCCCATAAAATCTATCCCCCATACATCAAATATTTCAACTTCTATGATATTAGTTAACGGCAGCTCATGTCACTTTGTCATTGTCCCCATACGTTGGCATTGGTCACAACTCTTCACAAATGCATGAACATGTTTAAATAGAGAAGGCCAGAAGAAACCTAATTGCAGAATTTTTTGGGCTGTGCGTTCACCACCATGATGACCACCATAAGATGAGGTGTGGCATCTCTCCAAAACTTGTTTCACCTCCTCATACGAAATACATCTTCTTACTACTTAATCAGGACCTTACTTGAATAAATAAGGCTCATCCCAAATATAAGAACGTGCCTCATATGAAAACTTCTTCTTTTGTTGAGGACTCGAATCAGGAGGAAATAACCCATTTACCAATAGATTCACAATGTTTGCATACCATGGCAATTCATCAATCCCCAAAACCAACAATTGCTCATCTGGAAATTCCTTACCAATACGCCCATCATCAGCTACATGTGTTGAGCTTTCAAATCTAGAAAGATGGTCGGCAATCTGATTTTCTGACCCTTTCCTGTCTTTCATCTCCAAATCAAACTCTTGTAACAATAAAATCCATCTAATCAACTGCGGCTTAGCATCCTTTTTATTGAACAAATACTGTATTACATCATGATCTGTGTATACAATGACGCTAGTGCCCACCAAATATGATCTAAATTTATCAAATGCGCATACCAAAGCTAACATCTCCTTTTCAGTCACCGTATAATTCACTTGGGCTGCATCAAGGGTCTTGTTCGCATAATAAATAGAGTGAAATATCTTATTCTTCTGCTGTCCAAGAACCACACCCACTGCAACATCACTTGCATCACACATGAGCTCAAATGGTAAAGCCCAATCAGGAGCAATAAGGATAGGTGCCTCCACCAACTTATTCTTCAAAACCTCAAATGCTTTCATGCATGACTCACAAAATGCAAATTTGACATCTTTTTCTAAGAGCGTGCACATGGGGCATGCAATCTTGGAAAAATCTTTAACGAATAGTCTGTAGAACCCAACATGTCCCAAGAAACTACGCACCCCTTTCACCGACACAGGTGGAGGTAATTTCTCGATAACTTCAATCTTTGCTCTATCAACTTCAAGCCCCTGCTTTGACACTTTATGTCCAAGAACTATACTTTCCATCACAAGAAAATGACATTTTTCCCAATTGAGAACAAGATTAGTTTCTTCACACCGAGCAAGGACTCTATCAAGGTTTTGCAAACATACCTCGAAAGAGTTACCAAAGACTGAAAAATCATCCATAAAAATCTCTACGAACTCCTCCACCATGTAATAGAAAATAGCCATCATGAAACGCTGAAAAGTAGTCGGTGCGTTGCACAATCCAAAGGGCATACGCTTGAAAGCGTAAGTGCCGTAAGGGCATGTGAATGTAGTATTCTTTTGATCTTGAGGATCTATCACAATGTATTATACCCTAAATACCCATCAAGAAAGCAATAATATTCCTGCCCGGCTAAACGATCCAACATCTGATCAATTAAAGGGATTGGATAATGGTCTTTCCTTATAGAATGATTTAGTTTTAGGTAATCCATGAAAATACGTCACCCAGTCACAGTTCTTGTAGGAATCAACTCATTATTATCATTCATGATCACCGTCATACCACCTTTTTTCGGGACACACTGTACTGGACTCACCCATGTACTGTAAGAGATAGGGTAGATAATGCCAGAATCTAACCACTTAATTACCTCTTTCCTTACAACTTCTTTCATTACTGGATTCAAGCATCATCGGTGTTGTACACTCGGCTTATGCCCTTCCTCCATGTAAACTTTATGCATATACAAACCCGAATTAATATCTTGGATATCAGACATCTGCCAACTAATAGCCTTCTTTCTTCTTTTGAGTATCACAAATGGTGCATCAACTTGTTCCCTCGATAAATTTGCTGCAAGAATAATAGGAAGTGTCTCATTATCACCTAGGAAAGCATAATGAAGATGAGACAGAAGTTCTTTCAATTCAAGCATTGATGCCTTCTCAATTGATGGCTTGGTTGGAGGACCGAGTGGACGATTTAAAGGTTCCCATCCACCCTCTTTAGCATATATACCCATAAGATCAAGAACCTGCACCATATCAATAGCTTCCGCATCACCAAAAATATCTTCCCCATTAAAAATTTTTCCAATGAATCTGTAGACAAAGTGTAGATGTTTTCAGCCGCTAAATCTATAGCTGTAATAGCTGACAAGTTCTCATAAATTTCTGGTAGCTTCAAATCCCTATAAACATCAAAAAACTCAACTTTATCATGAGCTCGCATAGTCAGTTTCCCCGGTTCTACATCAATGATCGCACCTCCTGTGGCCAAAAATGGATGCCCCAAAATAAATGGGACTTCCGGGTCAGGCTCAAAATTCAGCACCACAAATCAACCGAAAAGATCAACGACCCCACTTGAACCAGAACATCCTCAACAAGACCATCTGGTCTAGTCGCGGATCGGTCTGCTAGCTGCAAAATAATAGTAGTAGGTTTAGAACAACCCAAACCCAACTCCTTGAAAACCAAAGTGGGAATCAGATTTATACGAGCCCCCTAATCGCACAAACCACGAGCACAAACACGATCTCCTCGAGTAATTTTTACAGTGAAGCTTCTAGGATCCTTCATCGTGGTTGGTAAACGGTTTTGAATGTGAGAGCTACACTCCTCAGTCAGTACAACTATGGCATACTCAGTCAATCTACTCTTGTTTTCCACAATATCCTTCACAAACTTAGCATACTTAGGAATACCCTGCAAGATATCTACAAGGGGCAAATTAATGTGCACTTGTTTAAGTAGTTTAATGAACTTACCAAAGCATTCATCTTCCTTCTTCTTCTTGAACTTCTGGGGAAAAGGAGGAGGCAACTTTACACTATGGATCACTTTATCATCTTTGGAGATTTTGTCAGACTCAACTTGTTCTTCTTCAACCATAACTTCTTTCGGGTCCAATTCTTTTGCTGGTGGAACTATATCCTCTAACTGCTTACCATGCGAGTAACAATAGAATTCACCTGCTTCGGGTTAGGATCAATATCACTTGGAAGACCTCCTTGAGGCCTTGTATTCTATGTATTTACTAACTGACCAATTTGCTTTTCCAAATTTTGAGTAGCCAACTGATTGTTCCTTACATTTGCTACCAGCTTAGCTTGCTCTGCCATAATATGCTTCAACATATCTTCCACGCTCATATTTCTAGGATTAGCACCTAATTAATTTCCTTAACCCTGCTGTTGGTTGTATTGTGGTACATATCCTTGAGGCCTATATTGATTCTGATTACCTCCCTAAGATAAGTTTGGGTGATTTTTCCACCCAGCATTGTAAGTATTTCCATAATTCTGTGCTCCAACTCCTCTCTGGGCATTACCCATAAAATTCATGAAATCCGAATTTGCACTGCACAACTCGCTAGTATGGTCTCCATTTTCGCATACATCACACACCACAGAAACCTGTTGTTGTACTACATTTACGGGAGCTTGTTGCTGCCCCAAATTCAAACTGCTGAAATGACTATTCATCATGTTTTGCATAGCTAAAATTTGGGTAGATAATGCAGTGACTGCATTCACATCTAGTTTCCCAGCAACCTTCTTTGTAGAATTTCTAAAGTTATCACCATGCCAATCTGGATTTCCCTGCGAAATATGATTCAACAAAGCATATAATTCATCATAAGTCTTCTCTAAAGCTTATCCACCTGCAGCTGAATCAAGTAGAATTTTAGTGTTGGGGTCGAGATCCTCAATAAAAGTATGCACCAACACTTCATTAGCTTGGTGGTGTTGGGGACAATCCCTCAACATGGATTTGAATCGGTTCCAGGCTTGGTAAAAATTTTCATCATCTCTCTGTCTGAAACTCAGTATCTCACTCCTCAACTTTGTTGTCTTTCCAAATGAAAAGAACATTATCAAGAATTTTCGAGCAAGATCATCCCAAGTAGTGATGGCTCTGCATCTAACCACCTCCTTGATTCCCCCAATAGAGAAAAGGGGAACAAAGTTAGTCTCACATAATTTGAAGACACACCCGCAGGAATATATGTGTCACTGATCTCCAAAAATATTTTGATGTGCCTCCGTGGGTCCTCATGAGCAAGACCTGTAAACTTTCCACCTGAGTGCAAGAGCTGCACCATATTCTGTTTAAGCTCAAATCTACCTCCAGCTGTCGGTTTTAGAATACTGGAGGTCACATTAGTAGCGAGTGGGATTACCACGTCGCGAAATGCCCTAGCTACCATCACTACCGTCTCATGTCTATCCACAACTAGGTCTTCAATTCTTATGTGATCACCCCATATGCCTTCGTCAGCCAGTTCAACTTACGGGATTAGGTAATCTACAACCTGTCTCCTCAATCTATGGAAGTATCTCTCAGGTTCAGACTGCGGGGTTACCAAATATTTATTCCTTGCCAGTGTTCAGATGAAGTAAGCCTGCAAAATAGGATAGCTAAGATCAAGTTGTCAACACTTAGCTGAAAATTAGAGTAAAAACGTCAATAATTGAAATCTATCTATTTGAAAGTCCCCGGCAACGGCGCCAAAAACTTATTGCGACCAGCTATACACGGAATTGTACGTGATCGTTCAAGTAATATAATGGCTCCTTTAAAAGAGCTGGATATCGAACTTAAGGGACTTTCGTCAACAGAAATCAATTTTAGACGTCAAACAGTAATTAAAAACTAGTGTTGCAAAAAGAAAGAGGGATTTGTTACTAAAAATTAAATGATTGCGGACTATAAACTACTATCTTCACTACCGTAACTTCAGTTTTTACAAATATGATTTAAAAGTCAATAAAAAGTAAATTCCCAGGGATAAGGCACTCCGAACGTCATCTCTTGAGCATAATTGTTAATGGTTTAAGCAATTTGAGTCGTTTATCTTGGTTATTGATCACAAATTTAATGCTACGATTATATGTGTCTAAAAACTATAACCTTCTACTAGAAATTGGAAACCTAACTACATCATTGAGCGGTGATAGATTTAACCAATTCTAATGCCTTTAAGCTATCTTCTCGTAATTGAACAAGCGCGGTGGATTAGGTACCTCTCGGTCCTAATCGCATATCAATCTCTTGGAATCCCTTCCTTGAGAAAAGAGCACGCTTCTTATATTCCACGTTCTATGTCTTAATTTCTCTCTCGAGCTCACCTCAAGACAAGGATTTATTTCAATAGTGATCAAGCATTAAAATAGTAAAATTAAGAATATAAGAATAACCAATAAATGATAAACTTCAGCAAAAACCAATAAAATTTAACTCAAGAAATTCATGTTCATAGCCTCAACCCCAAGAAAGAGGGATTTTAGCCACTCATAACTTCAATTAACATCATAAAGTGATAAAATACCATAAAAAAAAATAAAAACTGAAAAGAAGAAGAATGAAACCTAATTTCAATGCCAAAAAAATGCCCAAAATAGTCTAGTGATGATGGAATCATGATACAATAACCCAAAAGCCCTATTTATAGACAAAAACTCGGGGCAAAAATTTGCCAAAAAATAGCCCGACACGCCCTTGGGCACGCCTGGGACTTCGGCAAATTTTTACCTCTGAAAAGGTGTGCCCAAGCGTCCCGGCATGCCCTTGGACGCGCCCCTGTGCTGTCCACTTGAGTAGAATTTTCGTCCAAAGCCGCCCGGCACTCCAGTTGGCGCGCCTGGCACTTAGATTCTGATTTTCTTCTTTTTTTCAACTTTTCTTTGCGGATTTGGTTGGATTCTTCAGGTTCAAATCCTTGGATTACCTCTTATCTTCAATATCCTTCGCTCGTAGCTCCTCCAAGCCTAGCTTTCCATGCCATAAATGCTTTAAATAGTCGTAAATTCCACCTACAAGGGTCTAATCACATTTGTTAGCAGAATATCACATATTCCATCAAGACCATACAAAATACATACTTATTGATCTCAAAACTAAGGTAAACATAGGTTAAAGTCGGCAATAAGGCATATAAATAAGCCTTATATCAACTAACCCAAAATTGGCATTCCCCACAACTCATAATAGCATATAGCAACTACAGGGAAAGGCAAAATGGTCAAAATACAGCAAAGTAAAAAATCACAACAATGGTTGTTATAATAACCCTTGTTGGATAATTAACTTAGGCATACCAAGAATGGATCCAATCCATGTGAAGAATGACATCAAAATTAGTCATCTCTAACTCTATCAAATTTACTAAGGTGACCCTATGAAGGACTGTGCCGGCGCGAACACAGTGGTCTCTGACCAGGACCAGGAACCAATTCGAATTTGGATCTTGACATGTCGGTGGTTTTTAGCCATAGGCATTTCGCCAGGAAGTTGGTGGGCTTATCATGAATTAGGTCGGGGTGGCTGGTGGTTTCGGGATCCCGTAGAAAATACTTCTTTTATGCCTCGGGTATTAGCCACAGCTCGTATTCATTCAGTAATTCTACCCCTTCTTCATTCTTGGACCTCGTTTCTTAATATTGTTACTTTTCCATGCTGTGTCTCAGGAACCTTTTCAATACGGTCCGGATTGCTAGCTCCCGTTCATAGTTTTGCTACAGATGATACATGAGGAATCTTTTTATGTAGGTTCTTCCTTCTAATGACCGACATATCTATGATTCTTTTCTCCCAGATGAAGCAGCAGGCATCGGTACGTAGAACCTATAAAAAGGAGATGGTTGTGGCGCGAAGTACTCTTGTGCACCCACGTCATTCGGCTCGCGCGCAGAAGGTGGGGCTCATAGTCTTCCAGGCCTACTCTGGGGGCTTCTAGTATCGATATGAGTAGTGCGCGTGTCCAAATATGTTCTCGCAGGGCCGGAAGGAGCGCACGCCGAGTTAAATAGAGCAAAGGAGGGTCCTGTCAAGTCGGTCCGCTAACGCCTTATCTTCCTATTTATAAGCCACAGCCTACTTCGACGTTTCCAATTTGCCATAGAGGAACTGCTTCCTGCGTCTGCGGCCGTTGCAGCTAAACTAACGGAGGAAGGAGGAGGGGAAGGGTGGCAGACAGGGCAATTTCTATGTACTCTTTTAGCAATAACCTACTCTCCAACAGGAGTAGAAACTGAGGAAGGTTTAGGGAGACTTACATGATTGACCCCAAAATTTATAGCAATAAATGGGGTCATAAAAGATAGATTTTACCCTGGATCTAATAGCATATAAGAATCAATATAAATACTCGAAACATACAGTGACCACATTTGGGGAGCTTTCCCATTCCCGACAAGAAGGCAGAGCATAAATATGTTCTGAAGTTGACCTCTACCGCACTGGATGTAACACTTTGTTGCTGGACTAGGAGACCTGTATGAGCTGCTAAAGAAGAGGACTATGCTTGAGTACAAGCATCCCTGCCTCCCTACTTGGCAGATGGGCAATCCCTCAGGCGATGGCTTAGCTTTCCACACAGAAGAAACTATCCCTACCTAACATACACTCACCAGGATGGTTTTTACCACACTTCTTACAAACTGGGTAGGTACGTCCCCCACTTACACTGTCCTATGACCTTAAACTTTGTGATTTATCCCACTATTCCTACTTAGACTTTGGTGTTAGAGTATTGGCTGAAGATGGTATGGAGGTTGAAGATCGGTGCTAAAACTATGAGTGATTTACCCCACTTAACCTGTACTGACCAAACCCAAAATGCCCGGCCCTAGACTTTTTGGTCTCCCTGTTCTTTTTCTTTAACTTTTCTGTCTCAATCTATTGAGCATGTGTCGTGAGTTAAGATATATCTATGTGTCTGATCAACTTGGAAATTCTACACTCCATGACCACCGACTCAGACACAATAGAAACAAACTTACTCATGCGAGCCCTTGGCTTAGGCACTATTTTGGGGTCATACCTCAAAAGTTGTATGAATTTAAGGGTGTATTCTTTCACTGGCATAAATCCTTACTTGAGATTTATGATTTCCTCTACCTTAGCTTCCCTTACCTCCCAAGGAAAGAACTTGTCAAGAAGAGCTACCTCAAATACTCCCTAGTCAATCAGAGTCGCATTCCTATCTTTACCTTTCTTCCACTACTTATACCAATCATGAGGAGCACCTTTCAGCTAATATTATGCAAACTCTACACTTTCTACCCCAGTGATATGCATAACCTAGGTAAACTTTTGTGTCTCATCAATAAAGTATTATGGATCCTCATTCACCTTTGAACCATGGAACTGGGGTGGATTCATTCTCATGAAGTCTAGGACCCAGGCTACAACTAAATTTCCATTTTGTAGAATTAGGGCAACATCCTGATGATTGACTTGAATGGTAAGGGCTTGGGCCAACACCTGAAAAGCAGTCTAAAATTTAGCATGGGTAACCTGTTCATTCAATGGATTTGGAGGCACTGGTGGGGCTAGCTAATTGCTATTTCTGTGACCATTAGCTCTGTAGGGAGGAATTTTTTCACGTGAAAAATATGATTTAGAGGAGAGATAGAATTAAACTCTATAGCATGATAAAGATCATAAAAGAGGGGATAATTTCTAATAAAGTCTTGTGGACTCTTATAAATATGGCATGTTTCACACCCATGAACAAGACTCTATGTGACGCGTCTTGTCAGATACCCTAGGATACTTTAAACTTTAGCCTCTGATACCAAATTTTTCATTCCCCTAGAGTACACCCTAGATGAGACATAGTTTTTGGGACTATAAATAGCCCTAAGCTAACTCGTGGCTTTTGGAATAATGTTAAATTTATATATAAGTACTGTAAAATCATGAGAGGAAGCAAGGTTCATATGTTTGGAAATAGAAAAAAAACAAATCACAAGTCTGTCAATATTACTAAAAACAATCTAAACATACTAATGAGATGAAATATCCACTAAGTTTAGAAAAACCTCTAAGCATAATGAAGAATTGTTGGGACCAACCCCCAGCTGAGTTGAAATCATGAAAGTCTGAATTGAATATAAGCCTAAGCTGCTGAAAGCAAGGAAACCTAACCAAGTCCTTGGAACATGATGACTTACCAACTGAACTGGAGTAGGCACTAGTTATCGCAACTAATCATGATACTGAGGGCGAGTACCAGAACCTACTTTATGATAGGATGCAACACAAAAGAGTATGTGGTTAGTACAAGAGAATGTACTAAGTATGTGAGAAATGCATGAGGTATATTAAACTGAGGTAAATCATGTGGAAATTAAATTACAGGCATGAAAAGTATATAATGACTCACTTTCTTTCATATAATAACTGAAATAGTAAAACATGGAGGTAAAGTGTAAGGAAAATCATAATTGATCAAACCAGTGAGTCATATACACTTATTTTAGTAAAACTCTTTAATTATGGGAGATTCTCTTAACCGACATGCCCCATTTGAGCAAACATGAAGCCCAACTTATAACCCTTGTTGGAAGGGTGTTCAATACCTTGAAAGAGGTAAAGAATCATGATTTGGCCTGAATTCACTCATGAGATCATTTTGGGCAAAGGGAGACAATCTCAACTAGTGTGGACCCCCTCCTTAACCTATGGTGGCACATAATTTGGAAATTTAGGTTTTTATCTGAACCCACATTCCCTCGGTGCTAAATATTACTCCCAAAACATTCAGATTACTCATACTGTAGAAAATTATCATGAATTATGAATAAACTAATTTATAAATCTGAAAACCAATTAGGCTCATGTTTCTATTTGATGACAACATAGAACATTTCTTGATATTCATGCTAAGTCTGAGACATAAGGTCGAATCATGACAAATAATTTAAATCATGCTAATTTATGGAAATTTTGGTAAATTCATATCATGATAGCTAAAGTTCATACTTGAAACACATAAACTAGAAAATCATACACTTTGAAAGAAATAATAGTCATGAGGAACTTAGGAATAGTAGAATAAAACAAAAATCATAAAGTGGGATAAACCCTAAAATCTGAATTCGAGAAATCCAGGTTTTTAAACTTAATTTAGGGGCACAAATAAAGAAGGAAATCCTTGATGAATCCCCACATACCTTCCCTTAATGATTCTGTGAGAAAATTCTTGAACTTGACCCTCTTTGGCTTGAATTTGAAACCTATTCTAGTTGTTCTTTGGAACCTTAGGAGAAAGGAAGCTTCTGAATTGTTTATAAGTGTTTAGGATGACTTTTTGGGTTAAAATGGTTTTGGGGAGGTTATATGTGGGTATAAGTATGAAATTACCCTCAACTTTTAAAAGGAAAAAGAAAAAAAAAAAACTTCATGCTCGGGAGTGATGGGCGCGCCACACACCCCAATGTACAGGAGGAGGTTGTGCTCCGTGCCTCCCAACATACAGGAATGGCTATGCACCACACCTACCAGTGCACAAGCCAACTAGTATCCAACGGAGAAGTGATTCACGATGTGAGGCCCAAAACTGAGTTCTCCATGCACTGCGTACAACCTTCTTTCTCTGTCCGTGACGTCCTTTTTCAATCCAAAACTTAACAAATTGTTTTCCAACCTTCTTAAGTGTCAAATGACCTTATTTTATGATACTAAACGCATAGAAAACTCACTATGAACATGCAAAAACTTTGAGGGTGTTACAAAGCATCCTAAGGTGAGGACAACAGATGCTTATGACCTCTCATTTCTGAGTGGGTTGGATGAGGATGGTATCGATGCATCAAGCCTTGGATACGAAATGAGAAGTTAGGCCTTGGCATAGTACTCCCTATTCCCCCGCATCCCCTAATTTTAGTTTATGTTGGCTTTCCACTACGTGGGCACTTGTTAGCGTCTATTATTTTATCATATTTTAGGATATTTACGTCTAATTTTGTTATTTCAGTGTCGTTGGTGGCATCTCGGAATAATGGCCTTGTTTGTATGCCCGTACTCTTTATAAAATTCGTATTAGATAACAAAAATTTCTCCCAAATAGTGATTTTAGAATAATGAGATTTTAAAACATGGCTGGGATAGTTTACTGCCTAACTGTCATTGCAGCAGTCCCCACCTGCTATAGCAATCCCGTTGTAGCAACGAGGGGGTCCCCTAGAGTAGTTCTGACTGGAAGTGTTTTCTGTTGGCGAGCTAAGGACCACAATAGTTGTCTCGCTGCAGCGGTCCTTTACCAGTAGCCAAGAGAATTTTAAGTTTCTACCCCTTTACACAATGCAATATCACCCACCATGACACCGTGCTTTAAATACTTCTATAATGAGTATAATCGTACGAGTCATTTATTTTTAAGCTACTAGTCTTGAAACTCTCTATTTTAACTATCTGGAACATGTTCTTAGGAGGATATTCAGACCTGATATGCTCTTTTCATTATCCTGTCATCACACAAGACAATAGAATATATCAATAAACTATAGATCACCATAAATCCACATATGCCATATCATTATTATCAGCTCAACAAATAATAATTACACAACTAGTTTTCACCACAAACCATACAACCAAACAATTTCAGCATAATTTACATAACCATTGTAAGTCCTGACTCTTATCATCAGATACTAATTAGAATTTATCATGTTCTAGTTGTGAACTTCCTCAAGATACAAATTCGAACCCACTAGATTCCAAATTCGACTTCATTGAGATACCAATTGGAATTGACAAGATACCAAGTGGACTCAACCCGGGGAGACAATGTTGGGGTGGTACGATAGGAAATAAGAAAACAAATGACTCATAGATGCCTCCTTGCTTTTTGTGGATTTGATGTAGAAGTCTACACACCAATTCACAAAACTCTACTATATTACTCTTGTACTTGTAAGATCGGTAACCTAGTGCTATGATACCAACTATCATGACCCAAATCATAGGATTGTGCGGGCACCTGCTCTATTTTAACTAGATAGGAGAATACGTACCGCCTAATCATATGCTATGCAAAATTCAATTGACAGCTACAAAACATCCAACTCTTAGTACCACCAAGTTAATAAAAATGACCTTTACAACAATTAACATAACAAAATGAAGAAACTCTCAAAACCTGATCTAGAGATATACAAGAACTTTTATACTGAACAAATATTAAAAAAAACACAATTTCCACCAGAAGGAAAGGTGCAGAAGTTGATGATGAATACCTTCCACTCCACATAAGATACTCCTAGTCAACCTTCAAGATACCTATATCCCAAAAATGATGTAGCAAGAGTAGTATTAGTACACCATACATACTGGTGAGTATCATCGACCGACCAGGGTTAGATCACGCAACATTATATAGAAATCACAAGAAGAAAACATGACAAATTTCATTTAATAGTTAAAAACTAAGTTTCACATTCCATACTATGACCCTTAATATCATAGAAGCTTCCAATTATGTTTTATTAGCTCACTCAACCAGTTTATATAATTAGTTACAAGCAAACAATGTGATTTCCGTTATGTAATTCTACTAACCACTATTTATGTGAATATTTTCTAGTAGGCCAGGCTCTCATAATTCAATTTAAGGATTAACAATTAATTCTCTATTTCTACCTCACGTATATAAAATAAATAATAACGCCAAGAATAACCCACTAAGCATATAATAGATACAATGTCACCATGCACTTAGCAACCGTCCTTCTATACTCTCAATAATTCAACGACAATGTCACAACAATAATTAGGATGCATAAATCACAAAACACAGAGATATACCAAATAACAAATAAGAAATTCAATTATCTATTTACACAATAAGTGGTATTTTAATAAAGCCAACAACCCAAACCATATACACAATAATTACAATAAGGGTACATAAGTTACAAACAGGAATCATAATAATTCTAAAATCCACAATCACAACACTTACATCATAATATCAATTAGGAAATGCAACACTCATAATTAATCATCACAGGTCACCATAGCCCCAACAACCATAATTACCCATCATAATATGAACTCAAGTTCATATAATTATCTCGATTATATATGTATATTAATATATAGCATATCATCTCTGAATATCGTTCTCTAGTTTGTACATACACGCAAAGGGTCTTATTTTTACTTAATAGTCATTACCTGCAGGGGATAATCTAAGTCCATGTACCCTACCGGTGTGGTACCCGATACTCTATATTCATATACATACTGGTGCGACACCCAATCCTCCATAAGATATGTATATGTGCTTTATCAATTTCACAATCTCTTAGGATATATTACAGTGTACTAACTTTACAAGTACACTTACAAACATAAAACATTCAATCAATTTCGATGTTCAGTAAACTTGTTCATTCGAGCATGAACCACTAAATCATAAATCACAAGTATGTCTGAAGACCAATCAACAAGTATCCAATTTAGAAGCATACATGCAATCAATCGAGTCTAAACTCTAATTAAACTATATCCTTTATTCATTCACTCAACAAAACCCTCTTCTACTCGTATCAAGACCAGTGGTTAATGTTTATTAACTAGTAATCCTTACATTCAACACATCATTAGATTTCAAAGTGCCACGTCATTAATCGATTTCTCAACCATTTAGTCCTATCCAATCCTTTCTGTTCTAACTCTAGTCATACGTTTTTCCACGTTTTATCCAACACACTTAGCTACACCATTCTTAGATTTCCTTAAGTTACAACACTGCCTTTTCCTACCATAATAAATTCTCATAACCTATTACAGTAGTATAATCATATGTTAAAACCAAGTACAACATTAAAGGTCACTCATTTTAAGGTAATAAAGTCGGATCTTTAGATTACATTTTCATACATCCTCATTATTATTACTTACAATCATATAACTAATATTAAAATTCCACAAGGAGGTTAGAAGAACACATAATACCTATTAAAGAGTTCATATACTAATCATATCAACACACAATTAACTCTTTTCATGTAATTTCGTATTTTATCCATCCAAACAACATGCTTGCAGGCCTAATCATGATTTCTCTTGTCATATCTATATTATGAATATGTTTCCACATTCTACTACTCATAAACCATAGCTACCTGGACACTAAGTTGCTGCTATAGAGTGCATGAATCCTCATCCTCTGTTTTCATTCTAGTAATTCTAATGGAGAATCCATGAGAAAATAGTTGGGGTGCATCCTTTTAGAGTTTTGCCTCTCTATTATAGTCATTTTTCTTTTAGAGTATACCTAGGGGCTTTTTTAAGAGAAGACAACTACATTTAGGACAAAAACTAGGTAAAATAGGTTTTTATTCGTGTGTTTATTGCCTCACTGCCATTGTAGCGACTAGGCCACCACTATAATGGCTCACTATAGCGGTCCTAAGGTAGTTCGAGAATTCACTTTTAATTTCATTCCCAAAATTATTATTGACCAGATAGTGGCAAATCCCCACTAAAATTCAACCATGCATGAAACTTTTCAATTCGGGCATTTTACCACAGGTATTTTCAATAACGACAGAATGGATCATTACACAAAGACTTCTGAGCCTTTTCTTCTTCCACCTACCCTCTGGCTTGAAAAAAGAACCTTTCTTAAAAGGGCTATAAGTGGAACTTGTTGTTTGATAATGATTTCTACAACTTGCAGGTCATTCAACAATTTTTTCAAGGATAAATTCATTTTATTCATGTTATAATTCAGGTAAAATTGCTGAAAACTGTCAAGCAGAGCCTGCTGTATCATTTTCAACCCATGCATCTTTGTCAATATTAGCTCCAAGGACCTCCAATTCATTAAGAAGACTCATCAACTTCAAATCATAGTCCCTAACCAATAAAACTTTTGTCATTTTTGTGAGTAGAAGAGCTTTCATGGCAGATTGCTAAGTTGCATGGTTCGGATCTCTAAAACTTCATTGACTGAAATTGATGTTGCAGCACATAGTTCATAAAAGCCAGAATACAGTATCGTGCCAGCTCATAAACCTTAATCCATTTCTGATAAGCCTTTTGTTCATCATCTGTAGCATTTTTTCGGGCTTTTCTGGACAAAAATAACCAAGTATGAATCTGTACTCCGTAACAATTAGAAAGATATAGAGATTCCTTTTTCAGTCAACATAATTCGAACCCTCAAGTTTATTTTGAGTGAGAATACAGTGAGTGGGTTGAAAGAAGTCATGGTAAATATTATAGACATGCATTAAAATATATTATAATTAGTCACACAACATTGAACATTAAACACATCACATACATATATTTCATGCAACTTGAATAGTAGATTTTGATGGAAAAAGAACTATTCATGCAATATACATATGTGATGATAGACTATTCACTTCATAAATTAGAACAGAGTCAACTCATCTGGAGAGAATACTATCAATTTAAGTGTGCAAACTTAGATGGAGAGTGATTGCAAGTAATCAACAATTAGAGATTAAACTTCAGCGATTACCTACAATAAATTTATCCTATATAAAATGTGATTTATTGTCAAAGTGTAAATTTATTATATCACTGTATTTAATCCTGGAAACACTAGAGAGTGATCCTTACCACCATATGATTATAACCATTTCATTTATTTTTTTTAAAAAAATCATAAAATAGAAATGGTAAAAATGACATCTAATCGACCTCAAAATCTTGAAAAACGGCAGAGCTCATAATATATGAGTGCAATTTATTTAGTCATTTTTTATAGACACACAAAATTTCAAGTCAATCGGTGTTTATTAGGTTTTGGACATCCAAATTCATGACCAATTCGGTAAAAAAATGAGTTTTTAGTTAATTTCAACCACATATCAACATGTATGAAAAAGATTTTTATGATATAGGAATAATAAAACTTCCAGTTCACATTTTTCACAAAATAATAGTATAATTTTCAGAAAAAGGACAACATACACATGTTTATTCAAATGCATTGTATCAAATCAATAACAAAAACATACCCAGTATAATCCCACAAAGTGAGGTCAGAGAAGGGTAGAATATACCCAGTCCATATCACTATCTTAGAGGTAGAGAGGTTGTTTCTAATAGATCCTCAGCTCACGGGAAAAATAATTCAAAGCAGTCAAGAAAAGGAAGTAAAAGTAGTACAAGAAATAGCATCTAGTAACAAAATAACAAATAGCAATAGAAAAGTAACCACAACAAAATAATATGATAATAGAAGTATAAGTAACAACAAATAATAACAAAAAACGAAGGGAGAAAAAAATACAGGAGAAATACTACAAGTAGTAGTGTGGATAGATAACAAGACAATACATTATTATCTACTAACCTTCTACCTTAATTTGTATCCTTCACAACCTTATATCTTAAGGTCATGTCCTCGGTAAGCTAAAATTGTGCCATGTCCTATCTAATCACCTCACCCCAGTACTTCTTCAGTCTACCTCGACCTCTCCTGAACCCATCCATAGATAGCCTCTCACATCCCTGCACTAGGGAATTTGGATATCTCCTCTGCACATGTCCGAACTATCTCAATCTTGCTTCTCACATCTTGTACTTCATATGAGCCACTCCCACCTTATCCAAGATATCCTCATTTTTTATTCTATCTCTTCTATGCCCACACACCTATTGCAATATCCTCATTTCTACTACTTTCAAATTCTAGACATGAGAGTTCTTAACTGACCAATACTTTATCTCGTACAACAATGTTCGTCTAACTACCACTCTATAAAACTTGCCTTCAAGTTTTCGTGGTACCTTCTTATCACACAAGACTGTAGATGCGAGCCTTTATTTTGACCCATTCTACACTAATATGGTGAGCGACATCCTTGTCAATCTCCCACTTTCTTTGATAATAGACCCAAGATACTTGAAACTTTCTCTCTTTTGGATGACCTGTATATCAGTCCTCACTTTTATATCAACCTCGTGTGTTACATCACTAAACTTGCACTCCAAATATTTTATCTTGGTCCTACTCAATCTGAAACCATTGACTCCAGGGTCTTTCTCCTAAAGCAATGAATCAAGTATTTCGTGCTTTATGAAAAAACATAATTATCTAGTAAGATGTAAGCAGAACCTGATACCAATTGTAGGAAAACAACATGTTATTAGTGCGACAGCATGTCGATAACCAACTTATATGTTATCGAAATAATTATAAATTTCACGATATAAATTAAAAATAAAAATACCTCTTGAAGAATGAACAAAGATCTTCGATAAAATCAAGAACGTTGAGAAGATGGACCTTCAGTTCTATGATATTTTGTTGTGTTATTCAAATAATTTGCGGATTATGTAATACTTGTATAGAAAAGTTTTTCTCACTAGAATTGTGTATCTGTTAGATGGAAAAAAGGACCCTTTATATAGGAAATTATTATGGTCCAAAGCCGTTTTCAGAAATCAAAATCAATTTTAAAACCAAAGCTGTTTTTAAAATCAAAATTGTTTCCACTTTTCCACCAAGAAAACTAATTCATTAAATCCTGATGATTATTCAATTACAATAGAGACAAATTAATTAATGAGGTTTTCTATTATGGAATTAATTCATTTCTTCCAAAATTATTTCTACCATAGTAAATTATGAATTATTTCACTAAAAGTTTGTAACTACACTCCCAGTTCAATTTCAAATTCTTTCATTAAGCCCTATTTAACTCATTATGTTAAGACTAAGATACTAACCAAATAAACTGAATTACTGACAATTTAATTAATTTATTATTTTTCTTTAGACTTTAACTTAACTTATTTCATGTACCAACTTTAACTTAACTTATTTCATGTGCCAAATATAAAATTACCGTCCGGATTTACACATGAAAACTTATAAGCTTTAATAAAGGGATATCATCAATTCCAAAACTAGGACATGGATTCCATCAACTAACTATTACTTCACCAATGTATATTGTCACCATCCAATTTACCAGGCATGACCCACAAAAGAATCTTTTCTTTTAATAAATCAAAACACTATAATATACACAACTAATAATAAATATATCAGGATTAAGAGTATAAGTACATTAATGGACTAGAGAAATAATTTTACAAGGTCAGTTTAAAACACTTATCTCTACTTGGTCTGTTAAATACATACAAAACATACTAGCACAATAAGTTGAAACTATACCGCTCCCATAATCAAGATATATAAATTATATTTAGTCCTGTGATATAATCATACTTGTTTATAGTCTTTTTGGTACCGTTGAATATGTTTGTGAGTCAAGAGCATGCATTACGATCTTAGATTTGGATTAGTAGTAAATGTTTGTGGAAAACTAAATAACGTAATAACAAATCAAAATAAATTGAACAAACAGATATTAGGAGAAAATCTTATAGCACAGGCTGAGTGTTAGATCATATCAGTCAAGAATACCAACATGATCGAGCTCGATTAACACATCGAGAAAGTAGTAATGGTTAAAGGAAAATGCTAATGCTTAAGGATCAAGCTTAAGATATTTTATTGGTTAAGGGGTAAAGATGAGCAAAAATCAGATCATTACAATGAGGGAGAGGGTCTCTAATTATAAGGTACAAATGTTACCCATGGCCAATAAAGGATTTCCACCCGTCCTAATAACGTTGGAGGGCAACCATCTCACTAGCGTGTGTCTGATGCGGCTCTATTGAGGGCAACTGGTTATTCCCATAATCCCTAACACATTATCCTACTTTATGTCCATTAGTATACCGTCATCATCCCTGGATAGTCTCAGGCACCCCCGCCCTTTACCCGAGTGTACTCTCTAGTGTGTTGCCATCATCCTTGAGAAGGAGTCATTATAGACCAAATTCACTTGCCTGGCCTAAAAATGACCCGATCGGCTCTATCAGCCCAAACACGCCTAAGTTATTTTTACCCTATACAGATAGTTCCTCCATCTCGTAGGTGCAACGTTGTTATGGTCGATGGATGGAAAATTTTCATTATCAAGATATTCTAATGACACACCTAGGCATTCCTAATTGGGAGAACTTTTCATTATTGTCACGATCCAAACTACTGGATCATGAGGGAACCTATTCTATTCAACCTAGTTAAGAGAACCCTTTACCACCCTTTAAGAAAAATATGTGGAAGCCTTGATTAAATAGAAATAACCAATCTGTATTACAACTGATAAGTACGGAACTGTAAACTAACCCTAGGAACTATTCTAAACAGGTACAAGAGCTTCTAAAAGGAAGATAAATCTGGACACAACTACAACCATCAGTGAGGAAAGTTGGAGCTGCTAAAGGATCACTACCGCAACAATCATGAAACCAACACTGATTCCTCCAAAAGACTATACCCCAAAAGGGTATAGCAAGAGTAGCATCAGTACAAACCATACGTAATAGTAAACCTCGTCGGTTGACCCAAATTGGATTACATAAATATAACATAGATATTCAAAAGAAAACATTCATACTTTTAGCCTCATTACCCAACCCCAAATATTCTCTTCCACCCTCTTACTAACCTTCAATTATGAATTCTGGGACACCGTTCTTTCTCTTACGACCCTACCACCCCAGACCACTAAATCTGGCATTATTTGAGGGTCAATAAAACTCCTAAAAGCCAAATACCACAGAAGAAGACCTAAACCTAACAAGTCACCTAGCATACCTGGAGAAGACCCATTCGGACATGTAACCTGGTCCACCATCTCCCCCAGCTTTAGATCTGATTAGCCCATAACTTACACCTGGACTTCTCCCTATCCAATTAGCATAGGACTCTTTACTCAACCCTAACCTCTTTGGCCATTCTACCACCCGAGGCCATAAAACAAGTCAGACCACAATAAGAAATAAATGACTACATTATAAGCAGATCACACTTAACTAAAATATAGTGCCATAAGTTAATCCATGATCAAACTAACATACATCTAGCACATCAAGGACTAAGTAAGCGGTTTAGGGTATTCAATCAATAATTCACATATTATTACCAAATCAAGTTCAGTCAAGCAAAATCAGGACATGTCAAGAGACAACCAATCTAGTCAAACCTTAACCCTGTCAACTACCCATACTCTAACAATATCTAATTCAAGAAACTATGACTATAATAACAAGAATCCCAAAGTATATCAAGCATATAAATATGTTCCATGGTTCACACATGGAATCGTCAAACTCACCTGACCCTCGTACATAGATGTTATAGGTGATGCATCCACCCTCAAGTGTCTGCCAACCTTGTTTTACCAAAACCAGTGAGAATATACCAAATACCAAAACATTCCACAATTAGCAATAAGGTCGGCCAAAATCATACAACGATGTAAAATCCTTTGCATTGACCATACCAAATAACATGCACTAATAAGCCATGCTACAAAGCAGCTAACATGCACATATAGAACAAATTGTACTAAACTACAATACCATTACCGACACTACCATTTAGGGCCTTAACCATGCCACCCACCCCAATATTTTATCCCGACTGATAAAAGGGATTACTACCATAGACTATTCGAGAGCTCACCCACACCCTACCTGCTAGTATTACTTTTCTCCAATGGTTTACTAATAACAGGTAATTTGTCCTTTTCACTACCTAAGTACAGGTCTACAATAGTGAACCATTAATTTATAGCATAAGCACCATATAACATGATGAGGCATACAACAACCCATACTAGTACACTACCCAAACTTTAACTAATTTTAGCCATCCTGACTCCATGCCCGAAGGCCTAGACATGTAGTCTCCCATCCATCTATGTTACATTCATGCTCTCTAACCCGGGTCTATATGTAGGAAGAACAAACGAATGCGAAGTCCATCCTTGCCAAGATCACGGGCATTTAATCCATCAAAATCCATAGGTTTACACCCATATGCACCCCTTTCTCCTTTTCTCCATGGTTTTAAGACATAGGAGGCAACCATGAGGGTTTTTGGAATCTCTCACATTATTTATTTCAACCAAAGTAGAAACACGAAATAAAACCCGCTTAAGTGTCTATTTTGGTCTGCATCATCCCGCTATAGCGGCATGCACACCACTATAGCGGCACAGTTATAGCAGAATAAATCCCACTATAGCGGTTGACGTTAGCCCTACCCAACTTTTTTAAGTTTAAAAATTTTAACACATGTGGCCCCACATAAGTGTATTACTAAAATTTCAATAATATTCGCACTCTGCACTAATATTGAGGCATTTCCTAGTAACGATGGATTTGGTCCTTACAACAGATACCAATTTACACATCATTCATCCCTGAACGATCAAGAAAGAACAATTTGAGCCTTTATTTTTGGAACTTGAAACCCTCCCCACGAGATTGTAAGCAACTAATTTCCAATACCTGGATCCTAATTCAGAAATTGAATGACACGGTGAATTTACTGAGACACGAACACCTGAACCCTGATTCACTTAACTGATAAAATTAAAACCCTGTCACCAATCTAATTGGAACAGGTCCTTCGTGCTTATACAGAAATGCTGCAAAAATAGGGAACTTATTCTCTAAAAGTCAGAGATACCCAAAAACTCATCAAACCACAAACATCAGACGAGGTGTCTAGAAATGTTGAAATACAAATTTTATCCAGAATCTGAGGTAGGACCCTGTTATAGCGGCATTTATCTCACTTTAATGGCATTGCTATAGCGGTCCATACCGCTATAGCAGCCTAGAATAGTTTTAAAAGGGGAGAAATTGGTTCATTGCCCATTTCTGTTATTTCACGCAACAAACACTCTCCTCTTCCCCCGATCACTTTGTTTTCATTGTTGAAACAAGGTAACACTCAACTTCTATACTCTCTATTACTTTATTACTAGCAAATTTGCATGCATTAGGCTAGAATTATGTTGAATAAAGAGGGGTTTGAGTTAGGTTTTCAAGTTTTGATTTTTGGGGCTTGTTGAATCAAAATTCGAAGCATAGTTGCTTCTCTTACGTTCACAATGCTTTAGTTGTGTTCTAGGTGTAAAAAACTCAAAATTTTATGGTCTAAAATGAGCCAAAACAAAGAAGAATGTGAAGGATCCTTTTTGGTTTTGAATTGATGATTTGGGCATGATTTAGGAGGTTATCATTCTCGAATTTTTGCATAATATAGTTTTAGGACACTTTTGGAACACTAATCTGAGTTTAAAATTGGGAACTGGTGAAATTGAGTCAAGGGGCGCCATTTTTGCATCGCCTGACTGCTGGGGACAATGAAGGTCGCTATAGCGGCCTTCATTGCTATAGCGACACAACTATAAGGGAGAAATTCCTGCTATAGCGGCATTGCTGTAGCGATAAGCCTATTGCTATAGCTAGAGGCTGTAGGTAGTAGCTTTCCAGCTGAAAGCTGAATTTTTTAAAAACTTTTTGGTTCAATCTTTTCCTGACGCTCGATGATTTCTAACTAGTTTCCTTATCGAATTTGTAGGTCAAACATCTATAATAGCCGAAAACTAAGATAATGCCACTACTTACAAAAGATTCCACGACAAAGCTAAATGAGAATGATACCGCGATTACTTTCAAATGGGGATTTACTTTGAGCAAGGATTCGACAAAAGAAGGGTGTAGGAGAGGGCGCAAAATTTCTAATCCTGGCTATATGAATTTGGTTGGCGCCCACTAGTGGTAGCTCCTCCTGATGGAGTTGCGACTTGGGTAAGAGAGTTCTATGCTATACTACCTATCATGCTTTGGGATTCCCCCAACCCCACCATTTGTATCAGGGGATTAGATATCCCAATTGATTCTCTCACCATTAATGAGGTGCTCGGGGTGACCCACAACTCAAATGCAGACTACATGGCCATGGTTCAGGAGATAAACATGACATGGTTGCAAGACACTCTAGTTCCTAGGGAATTTAGTGAGCAGGTCTATTGGCCTTCTTTTGAGGGAGTTACTAGTGCTTACTTTTCAGTCGATGCTAGGAGCTGGCTGAACCTGGTGACCCAGAGGATTCATCCATCAAATAATACTATCGCTGTGACTTACCTTCGAGCTCTGGTGGTATCCTATGATATTCAAGGCATTCAGCTGAATGTTGGGGCCTAGATTGTAATAGAGTAGAAAGACTTCTACTGGGGCACCAGAAAGGGCCCCTTCCTTCTCGGGTTGGTATTGGAGTTGTACAGGTAGGCGGGAGTACCAGAAGAGCCTAATGATGTGGTGGTAGAGATGGACATTCCCTTTCACTCTCTCTTGGTAAGAGCGCCCTCATCCCAGAAGAATAAGAAGAGGAAGGTAGGTAGGGCGGAGAGTAGCAGAGATATGGAGGAGGCCCTCGAGGTATACGAGGATGATGATGATGATGCCACTCCCTCCTAGTAAAAATCCATAGCATCCAGATGGAGGACGATTTGGCCACTGTTAGGAGGTCTATGGAGCAGCGCCCCTGTAGTTTCACATCCCCCTGAACTACCTAGGATATTTCATTGCTCCGCTGAGAGCTTGATGAGGAGAGGAAGAAGAGGCACTCCAGAGATCGCTAGCTTTCCCAAGTGTGGAAGACTATAAAGGTCATGTTCAGGTGTGTGGCACCCAACCAGGAGCTTCCCAAGCTGTAGCGGAGTATCTGAGGAAGTTTCCCTTTATGATTCATACGGAAGGATATGACCCTACCCCAGCAATCCATGACTGACAGGGTACCCATCTAGGCTCCTTTTTCTCCTCCCTCTTTATTTGAGATGATTGATTTGGGTTGCCCCATTCAATATGACAAAAATTTAGAGTTTTGTAGGGTTGGCGAGTTATTACCATTGATTTGTTAAGGGATTTGTTGCTATTGCTTCACACATGACCTGGTTTACTCAGAATGAAGTCACATTTGTGTAGGATGATAAGTGTGAAGAGATCTTCCAAAAGCACAAAACCTTCTTGACCTCAACCCCAATTCTCACGTTGCCTATTGATAGTAAAGATTTCATTGTATATTATGATGCCTCACTATTTGGTTTAGGTGTTGTTTTGATGCTGGATCGGAATGTGATTGCTTATGATTCAAGAAAATTGAAACCTTATGAGAAAAACTACCCACACATGAACTTAGAATTGGCAGTTGTGGTGTTTTCTTTAAAAAATTGGGGCCACTATCTCTATGGTGTGAAGTGTGAGGTGTCCACGGATCACTATAGCTTATAACATGTGTTCACCTAGAAGGATCTAAATCTAAGATAGAGAATATAGATGGAGTTGATTAAAGACTATGACATCTCAATCCTGTATCACCTAGGTGAAGCCAATATGGTGGCGGATGCACTGAGCTAGAAACCAGCGAGCATGGGAAGTCTAGCATTGCTGGAGGTGTCCAGGTGCCTATTGGCAAGAGAGGTATGATCTTTGGCTACCAATTTTCTGGGATTGCAGGAGACTAGTGAAGGAAGGGTGTTAGAACATGTGGAGGTCAGGTCTACATTTTATGAAAATATAAAAAATAGTGAGGACAAAAAGTTTAGCAATCTTAGAGAAAAGGTGTTACAGGGTGAGGCAAGAGAGGCCATTTTAGATAATGAGGGAGCAATAAGGATTTGAGGGCACTTATGCGTACCCTGGGTAGGCAATTTGATTCCAACTATTATGGCGGAGGCTCATAATTCTAAATACTCTATATATTAGGGTGCCAACAAGATGTATAGGGACTTGAGATAACATTATTGGTGGTGAAGAATGAAATGGGACATTATAGATTTTGTAACAAAGTGTCAGAATTGCCAACAGGTGAAGTACGAATACCGGAAGCTTGGTGGTACACTTCAGAGAATGCCCATTCCAAAGTGAAAGTGGGAAAGGATAAATATAGATTTTGTAGTTGGTCTTTAGAAGACATTGAGGAAGTGCGACTCTATATGAGTCATTGTAGATCAGTTCACTAAGTTGGCTCATTTTATCCCGGTAAAAGTAGACTATAATGCGTTTAAGTTGACCAATATTTGTGTGAAGGATATAGTAAGGTTATATGGGGTATCAGTTTCGATTGGGTCAGATAGAGGTACTCAGATTACCTCTAATTTTTGGGGGAAATTTAAGTCAGAGTTGGGGTCTAGGTTAGGCCTAAGTATAGCCTTTTATCTACAAATCGAGGTCAGTCTGAGTGAACAATCCAAGTGCTTGAGGACATGCTTTGAGCTAGTGTTTTGGAATTTAGGGCTTAGTAGGACCAATACTTACCATTGTGTTAATTTTCTTGCAAGAATAACTACCACTCTTACATAGCCCCTTTTGAGGCCTTATAGAGTAGGAGGTATAGGTTTCCAATTGGGTGGTTTGATGCCTTTAAGGTGAGGCCTTGGGGTACTGACATTCTTTAATATTCGATGGAGAAAGTGAGGTTCATTCAAGAAAAACTCATAGTCACGTAGAGTCGGTAGAAAGAGTACACAGACAATAAAGTAAGAGATGTGAAGTTCACTGAAGGGGAAAATGTACTTCTAAAGGTGTCACCCGTAATGGGTGTAATGCAGTTTGGTAAGAAGGAAAAGTTGAGACCAAGATACATTGGACTCTTTGAAATTATGAAGGGAGTGGGGTCAGTGGCATACAGACTATCGTTACCCCCTAGTATGCCTGGGGTTCACCCAGTATTCCACGTGTATATGCTAAAGAAGTATCACGAGGATGATGATTACATCATTCATTAGGACCCTGCATTGTTTGATAAGAAGTTGTCCAACAAAGAGGAACCAATTGCTATATTAGCTAAGGATGTGAGAAAGTTAAACACCCGTGACATTCCTTGTGTGAAGGTTCAATAGGGGAACCATACTATTGAAGAAACTACTTAGGAGACGGAGATGGACATACGTGAGTGCTATCCTCAGTTGTTCATTTACCTAGGTACTTTCCTTTGTCTACCTATGTCTTTTGATACTAATAGTCATTCAAGTATGAACGAGGGTTAAATTGGTATCTAATGTAATGATCCAAATTTACGCTAAAAGAGGGGGTAAAATTCACATATAGTCTCCCCTTAGCCAATTTTAGAGAAATTTAGGGCTAGTCTAAGATTGGATGATTCTTGAGATGTGTTAGTAAAACAAAATCTGGTACTAATGTGATAGTTTTTTTGTAGTGTTTGATGTGATATTTAGATAGGCAACGACATTAGGGAGCCGTAGAAACTTCCGGCACCTGAAATGGAGTTAAAAAATTCTGCTTATAGAGTATACCATGGAAGGGATGGTTCCCGATATTAAGATTTGTGGTGTACATTGTAAATGAGAAAAACTAAGGAGAGGTCTCGAGTTTCTTCCTCAGAACGCTGCAACAGAAAAAGAAACTGCTGTAGAAGTACTACAATGGTAATAGGTACCGCAGTGTCGAACCACAATTTAAAAGTGCAAACCTTTGCAGTGGAACTTTAACTACTGCAGTGGTAACATGCAGGATTTGATAGTTTTTAAAATCCAGAAAATGTTTTCATCCCCCACTTTTATAAAAAAAAAATTAAGGAAGCTCTGGGGAAGGCGATTTTCAGAGGGTTTTGGGAGGTTTTCATCTTTGGAGCTAAGTTATTACATTCTAGTCTAGAACTTACTTCCTATAACCTTAGAAAATCTATAGAAATAAATTCATGGTAGAAATTTGGGTTTATCCCTAGTTATTGGAATTGATGAAAAGTGGTGGAAATGTATATAAATTTAGTAGAGAATAATTCTAAGGTGTTAGAAAACATTAAAGGTAGTGAAATTATGGTTGTTTTTTCTAATTCAAGTGAAATCCATGTTGTTTAAGAGATAAAAAACCCTAAGATGATAAAATAGGGTAAGTTTATAACAAAAATCAATGGTTTTGATCCCTGGTAATTAAAAAAGGGAATGAATTATTGAAATGGGTACATATTCTTGTTGTTTTAGATCAAGAATGGATTGTAAGAGAAAGAAAGTGCAAAAGTGTGGCTTAAAGGTGACTTGAGCAAGGAATTGAGGTAGGCTATGGTTTTATTGTAGCATTTAGACTTTCTTGCCACTGTGCTTGTTTGTAAACCAAACATCTATGATTGCCTTGTAGCATGACTTGTGATTTATTCACTATATTTCATTTCATATGCATTTTGATGATGTTGGGTGGTGAAGGATTGGGTTCCATATTGGTTTGGATATGATGCGTTGTGATAGAGGATCGGGTACCTTGCCAGTATGGATATGATGTGTTATGATAGAGGGTCGAGTACCATGTAGGTATGATATGATGTTGTTGTTGAAAATTAGTAGAGTAAGATATGACGCGTACATCTTGCATATGTGCACTCATCCATATGCATTAGGTATCTTTATGATGATTACATGTGGTAATGAGTTGTTGACGAAAGTGACTAAGTATGAAAGCTTGTGAAAGTAAATTATGAATTATGTCTATATGATGAATTTAGTTGTTGATGTCTTTGATTATACGTTTTTTTATGATCACTTTTATACTTGTCTGGTTTGCTTACTTGTACATTGTTGACTTAGTCGGCCAATGATGCTTACCAGTACTTGTTGATGTACTGATGCTACCTATACTCTTTTTTTATTTAGTGCAAAACATCTTCCAGCAGCTAACACACGTCCTCGACTCTAGTTAGTGGTTCAAACTTGATTTAAGGGTGAGCATCATGACCAGGCAACCTTTGGATCTTTTTGTTGATGTTGACGTCCTTTATTTTTGAACGAAGATGATTTCCTATTATTTATGTTTTGGATATTCTTGTCGGTTCAGACTTAGTTTATTCTTAGATGTTCTTGTACAGTGACTCCAGGTCTTGGGGATGTAATAAGTAGAGGTTTCTGCATTCTATTATTGTATATTGACATTGGTTGCCGAGTGGTTTGAATTTATTGATCAAACTTCCTTTTTACACTTGATTAAAATCTGGAAATTGATATAAGTGAGGGTAAGAGTAACACTCGAGTCGGTAAGGGTGAGATTAGTATGGTTCTCCTGCCATAGGTTAGGGTGGGTGCCAATCATGACCGTTTGGGTTGTGAAAGATAGTTTTGTCCAAAGGGGATCACGCAAACTACTATGAAGGGACGGGGTCTTCCTAGAGTCCCTGGTGATAATTCTCACATATTTTGCCCTTCCAAAGGAACCCTTTTGGTGCTCCCTATGGAGGCTAGTTTGGCCTGCCAAGTTCTTGCCTTTAGGTGGAGCTGTGGGATTTTTCTTTTCTCAGGGATGTTTACCATTACGTTCACTCAAATGCCTTTGAGTTCTCTCATGGTCGATATGAGTATGATGATGCTGGCATTTTTTGAACTGATTCATTATGATTCGACATCTTTATCAAGCTTTGTGCTTGATGTATTTTGTGTAGAGCCTTACATGAGTTATTTGGGCTTTGCTTGTATTGGGTCAAAAAGTAGGGGTACAAAGTATCAGATCATTGTGGTGGGATAACCAAGTGCATTGATTACCAAGTACTATCGTTTTGGGTTCCGTTACATTTGATCAGACCAAACACGTGGCAGTCATGCATGCTTCCTTGCTTTTTTTTATATTAGTGGAAATTTTAATATAAATAACCATCTTTAGCTTCACGTCCATCCCTACACCTTTATTCTTGAAGTGAGGGCTATTCTCAATAAATTGTTTGCTCTTCTGTAGAATTTTCTTTGGGTTCTCTTGGATATTTTGATTTTGTTCCAAGGTTTCCCCATAGTTTTTACCTTATCCTTCTCTTAGATCCTAGAGCTCGTCCTTAGATGATTTTTTCTGGATTTTGATAAGGGTAAGAAGGAAACTATGGGCGACACTCAAGGCAGGAGGATACTGTAGTGAGCACATCCATTATCATTCTCCTCTGACTCCCTAGCACGAGGGGCCTAGTTCTCTCATCTATGTTTCGATGATTTTGAATGTAACAAATGGAGAACATGGGTCTACTTTGCAGGTGCGTCTCTGTGAGTACGGTCTTAGAATATCCTATGTTGTTTTGGGTGGTCTTTTATCATTTTCTTGTTTGACAGCTTTTATTATAATGATTTTCCTTTCTATTATAACTCTGTTCTTGACTTTAGAGTGTCATTTGCATTGAACATTTGTTTAATTGTAATGATTTTATTAAATCCATCTTTTATGGTGAATTACAGCCTTTGAGGTGCCTCTTGGGGGGTCTCATTCTCTCTGAGGCCTGATTTGATATCGAGTTTACAAGCATTGATTTTATATCAATGAGTGAGACTATTTGCTAACAATTTTTTTATATTGCGTACCCCTTGCATCTTTTTAATTGGTCTTAGTTCGACTTCTCGATCATTGGATATTTCAGCCTTATATACCCTAGTATATTAAGGAAGGATCCCTTTTATTTTTCATATGGATGTGGATATAATTTTTAATAATTTTGAGACTGTTTAGCTTATAGCATTGGAGCGTCAAACTCTGAATAGTTGATATCGACTTTAATAGACTTGGTGCATCAATATAATTTTGCACGAATAATTATTTTCATGCACCTCACATTTGGGTTCCCTTGGACAAACTTCGTGGTGGCGCCAAGTTTCTACGCTATCAAATGAACAGTCTGTACGAGTTCCATGGTAAGCTTCTGAGTGAGTCCATATGCCGAGCGCCTTCGCTTATGGAAGTTAGTTCCAAGTCTTAGTGTCGGGCTATGGTGACTTATATGTTTATGCGACCCTTTGTGCTGGCCCTGAAGTGGTAGCGCACTTTACTTTTGAGGTATAGAGAGATCGCCATTAGGGCCTTCTTGTAACTCATAAAGAATTGAGATGTTGGCCTCGGTGTCCTGACTATTCTCCGCATGTTCATGATTTAATGAAACAATCTCATCCTAAAAACTGAGGCAGAGTTCAAAACAAAAAGTATAGACAATGCTAACTTCTTTGAATTTTTCATTGATTCGACTGTTATAGACCATTGTCTTTACAACTAGGGTCAACAAAAGCTTTTTCTAACTTTCTCCTGAAGTCGTTCCTGTTACCTTGTAAAAACTTCTAGCCAAAAAATTTTTTTTGAGATAAAAACTACTCAAAGGAAAAATGTGTAGCCTTGTCCTTCTGGGTCTTGTGACATTGCATTTGACTATTCCTATGGAATATGATAAGTTTGCAATTTACCAACTTCTTAGTCAGTTAAGCTTGAATTATCTTCTAGTTTCCATTGATTCGAGGTGTATCTCAAGTTAAATTGCTCATTTGTGCATGTAATTGATGAATTTGGGGTTGAGCTAACTCTACGAGTCAAATGGAGTGCGAAAGTTAAGTAAAGGAGCTTAAAATAATGCATGGGAAGAATGAAGCTCACCTGCACAAGCAGATGAGGAGATGCACATGCCGGTGAGAAACAAGATGGAAAAATAGTGAGCTGGAAGCCCACAAACGCCCATGACCTGCGCACATAGGTGGCCACCTGTGCTGGCATTTTCGTAATTAGCTGAAATACGAATTTTGACCTTTAAAAGGGATTTTTCAAATATGAAACTCCATCTTTGTAATTTTTTTGCTTTAGAAACATTGAGTTGAAACCCTAAGTGCAAAAATGGGTACTTTCTTGTGCTTCCCATTGGATTTGAAATGCATTTCTTGTGATAACCTTGGATTTGATGGAAGAGTGGAATGAAAATTTTGGCATATTTCCTCTTTCTCTCTCTATGAGTAACTAATTCTTAACTTGGGGTTATGCTTAAATGAGTAGTGATAATTTTTTGGGTGTTGTTTATTTGTCTTCCCAATAAGTTAATTCTTATGAATTTTATTTCTACTCCATGTTCTTAACCTATAATTGGAGGTTGCAAACTCTAGTTACACTAGAACCCTTATCATCCTTGACAAAGGGGATAAGGGTGAGGAGTAGTAGTTAATAATAACTTGATAATTATCATTTAGTAGTGTCTCTTAGACATAAGGATGCTAATTGAGGTGTTAGATTGGATATATAGCCACACTTGTGAGGTGTTTGAAAGAACCCACTTGTGATATTTTGGTGTTTGATTGAAAGATTAGCACCAAAGACCTATAATCTAGCCTACCCATAGCTATTAATTGAATTTAGGTAAATACTCAATTACCCACACATGTACTCACTCTCAATATAGCATAACGTCAAGCCCTTCTCACATTTGATTACAACTCTCTATAGCCAAAACTTTGCATCTCAAACTATGATTAATATTATTGATTACAAATTGTTGAAAATAAAACCCCCATTTAATTTTTAGTATTATTTTCATAGCTTTACGAGCAAGCATTAGTGGCTTTTGACAGTTAGAGGTGAAGCTATCACATTCATTCCTCATAGATTAGACCCCGACTCTAAGTTGGGTAATTATATTGACAACATCTGCTTATACTTTTACGGTATACATTGAGCGTTATCTAAAATGGTGTCGTTGTTGGGGAATAAAACATAGCATTCATTCTTTTTTGTTAGCCGTAGAGTAAACTTTACTTTATTTGTTATTTTTGTTTTATTCTGGTGATAATCTAACTCTTCAGGATACAATGAATCAAAATGGTAGCAATACCGCTACCTTCGATGGACACCTTGAGGATGGAGATGACCTAGGGAATACCGGAAGGGTTAGTACAATCCGCATCCCAACCGCGGGTGCTAATGTAGTGTTTCATGTGACTAGTGTTATGCTCCATCTACTTCAAATGGAGGGTCTATTTGGTGTTCAAGCTCATGAAGATGATAACCTTCACTTAAAGAACTTTATTGATGTGTGTATCCCATTTGACATTGCTCATATCTCATATCAGTCCATCCAGTTGAGACTCTTTCCATTTTCGTTGATAGGTGATGAAATTTTGTGGTTGCGAGAGTTACCCGCGGTTTCTATAACTTCATGGGTTGAGTTAACAGAAGCATTTCTAGACCGATTCTTCCAACCATCCCGTATGTTCTAATTAAGGGATGAAATTATAAAGTTAATGCAATTAAGTGGAGAGCCATTGCATGAAGCAAGACAAAGGTTTAATAAGAAGTTGTTGCAATGCCTAAACCATGATGTTCCGAAAAAGATGCTTCTCCAAATCTTCAGTAAAACATTAGATTAATTAAACAAGATAGTAGTGGATAATGTGGCCAGAGGATTTATCATTAAGCAAACTTATGGAGTTACATTGGCCTTATTGGATCAAGTGACAAAAAAAACCGAGCATGGAATATAAGAGATACCGAGGTGGACGTGGGGGCTCCCTCTACATCTTTTATGAGCCAAGAACAAAGGAAGAAGGATGAGGAGAGAGATGAGAATATGGCCAAGGTAATGATGCAATTAGATCTCCTCACTAAACATGTAACGGGCTCAACTCCAAAGGCGGTCAATGTCGTTACTTCTAAGGTCACTAAAGTGTATGAAGATGATGATACAGAGGTTCTTGATGAAGAGATTAAGTATCTGGCACCAAGCGGGGGGTTCCCGACCTACCTACCAAAGGCAAGGCAGGAATCATAGTTGGAAGGAAAGGGACCGAGAGTGAAAAAATTGTGATTGAAGAGATCATGATCATGATAGAGATTAGAGGGATAAAAAGAGATATAGGGACCTCGATTGGAGAGAAAAACAGCATGACTATGATAGATACATTCTTCCATATGATCGGACCAAAGGTAAAGATGCAACCTCCATTGATCCAAAGAAATATAAGAATGAAAACGTGCTTGCACGTATCCTTATACAGGTTGAAGGAGGTGATAAAATGTTGAGAGAAATGAAGAGAAAATTTTCACAACTCAATCAAATGGTTACCTCACATTTGGCCTCTATCAAGCAACTTGAAACACAACTAGGACAAATCTCAGCCCAACTAAATACAAGGCAAAAAGGTGGTTTACCTAGTGACACCGTGGTGAATTCAAAAAATTATGCTCGCATCATGGAAATTGTCACTAGGAGTGCTAGAACTCTTGGTAATCATGTGGAGAGTCTTGATAAAGACCCTAATAAGAAGGGAGTTGATGAACAAGCTAGTGGAAAGAGAAGGCGGCTTGAAAAGTCAAATAAGATGTCATTATTCCAAATGAGCCAAGTGTTGAGAAGAACAGAGTAGTGGAAGAGAAGGTTGAAGATGAAAAAGCACCACAAGCGGTTGATGGTAATATTTCAAAATCGGATGAAAACCTGGTTGCCTCAAGGCTGCAAATCAAAGTCCCTCTTTCATTTCCACAAAGGATCAAGAAGAAGGAGGACAATTCAAAGTTCAAAAAATTCCTTTCAAAATTTGGCAACCTATCGATTAACGACATGCCCAAGTATGCTAAATTCATGAAGGAGTTGGTTTCAAAGAAGTGACTCATGGTTTTCAAAACAATTGAAGTGACACGTAGTTGTAGTGTGATTATGTATAGCACAGTGATTGTGAAAAAGGTGGATCCAGGAGCATTTACCATCCCATGTACTATCGGGGTGTACAAATTGGGAAAAGCTTTATATGATCTTGGGGAAAGTATTAATTTGATGTCATGGGCCATGTTTTGAAAGCAAGGTCTGGGTGCTCCCAAGCCAACTACAATGAGGCTTTTAATGGCTGACCGTTCTATAAAGAAGCCCATAGGAGTGATTTATGATGTACTTGTTAAGATAGAGCGTTTCATTTTTCTGGCCGATTTTGTGATCTTGGATTGAAAAATTGACTATGAGGTCCTTATTATTCTTGGTAGGCCATTCTTGGCTACCAGATGGTCTTTAGTAGATGTTGAGGGTGGTGAAATAAAATTCTGAGTAAATAATGAAGAGGTGTCATTCAACGTATGCAAGTCGATAAAGCAACCTATGGATTTGCAAGTCATCTCCATAATTGATATGATTGATGATGAAGTGGTTAATGTTATGGAGAAAGATTTTGTTAGTGAGCCTTTGGTAGAAGTCTTGCGGAGCCTTTAGAGTAAGGATATCGAAGAAAATGATGAAGTAGTTTCTTCTTTGAAAGGTCTTGGGTCCTACACGAAAAATTCATACAAGTTGGACCTTAATTTGAAAAATGGGGAAACTCCTCCCGCGAGGCCTTCAATTGAAGATCCACCAGAACTTGAGCTAAAACCATTGCCACCTCATCTTCCTTATGTATTTTGGTGGGAAGGTGAGGCCTTACCCATTATTATTGCAGGAGACTTGTTGTCTTGGCAAGTTGAGGCATTGAAGTCAGTGGTGAGATTGGATATTAGGGATCTTGGATGGATCATAGCCAATATTATTAGGAATCCCCCCCCCCGATATATGTACCCAAAAAATCAAACTTGAGCCCGAGTTTGTAGCTAGTGTAGAATATCAACGTAGGTTAAACCCTCTTATGCAAGAGGTTGTGAAAAAAGAAATCATCAAGTGGTTTGACGCGGGTATTGTCTATCCTATCTCAGATAGTACATGGGTAAGCTCAATCCAATGTGTACCCAAGAAAGGTGGCATCACAGTATTCCAAAATAAGAACAATGATCTTATACTAGTCCATCCGGTCATGGGTTGGAGAGTGTGTATTGACTATCGAAAGTTGAATTCATGGACGGAGAAGGATCATTTCCCCATGCCCTTTATGGATCAAATACTTGATAGGCTGGTGGGAAAGGGTTGGTATTTCTTCCTAGATGGATACTCGGGCTACTATCAAATCTCTATAGCCCCCGAAGATCAAGACAAAACTACTTTCACATGTCCTTATGGAACATTTGCCTTCAAGCGCATGCCCTTTGGGCTATGCAATGCACCACTTTTCAACAGAGTATTCTTTCCATCTTTTCAGACATGGTGGAAGATTCGATGGATGTATTTATGGATGACTTCTTGGTTGTTGATGATAAATTTGAGGATTGCCTTGAACACTTGGAAAAGGTGCTTGAAAGATGTGTGGCAAATAACCTCATGATGACTTAGGAGAAATGCCACTTTATGGTGAAGGAGGGTATTTTTCTTGGACATAAAATTTCGGGCCAAGGAATACAAGTCGATCAAGTTAAAGTGGAGGTCATTTCTAAGTTACCTCCTCCAATATCTATCAAAGGGGTAAGAAGTTTCCTTGGCCATGCAGGTTTTAATAGGAGGTTCATCAAAGATTTTTCTAAAATTGCCCATCCTATGTAAGAGCTCCTCGAGAAGCAAGTAAAGTTTGAATTTGATGAGGAGCGTGTGAGGGAATTCAATTGCCTCAAAGAAAAGCTTGTCTCGGCTCCTAATTAGTCACAACCCTTTGAGCTCATGTGTGATGCAAGCGGGTTTGCACTAGGTGTGGTGCTTGGCCAAAGAGAGGAGAAACTTTTTCATCTTATCTACTATGCTAGTAAATCATTGAATGATGCACAAAGTAACTATACGGTTACGGAGCAAGAATTGCTAGCGGTAGTTTATGGGTTTGAAAAGTTTCATGCTTATTTGTTAGGCATGAAAGTTATTGTGCACACTGACCACATTGCCTTACGGTATTTAATAGCTAAGAAAGCATCAAAACATCGATTGATTAGGTGGATTTTACTACTACAAGAATTTTATTTTGAAGTAAAAGACCAAAAGGGATGTGAAAATCGAGTAGTGGACCACCTATCACGTCTCAAGGTGAATGAAGAAAAGTAAGGAGAGATTGAGATTGATGATACATTTCTTGATGAGCTTGTCATGGACTTAAAGGGGAGTACACCACTATGGTATGCTGATTTTTTAAATTATGTAGTGAGTGGGCTGCTTCCCGATGACTTGAGTCACTATCAAAGAAAATGGTTCCTCCATGATGTGAAAAGGTACTATTGGGAAGAATCCTATCTATTAAGGGAGTGTACGGATGGAGTTATACATCGTTGTGTTATAGAGGAATAGATGAAATCTATTCTTGAGGCTTGCCACTCATCTCCATTCGGTGGCCATCATGGGGGTGTGAGAACGGCTGCTAAAGTTTTTGCAAAGCGAATTCTATTGGCCTACCATTCATAAATATTCTCACGAGTTAGTTAAAACCTGTATGCAATGCCAAATACAAGGAACCATTTCAAGAAGGCATGAGATACTCTTGAAACCCAACCTTGAGATAGAGTTGTTTGATGTGTAGGGCATTGTCTTTATGGGCCCCTCTATGAGCTAGTATGGTAACAAGTACATATTGGTGGCCATAGAATGTATCAAAATGGGTGGAAGCAATTGCCTTTCCGAACAACGAGAGCAAAAGTTTGACATTCTTCTTGAAGAAATACTTCTTTACAAGGTTCGGGACTCCTCGAGCAATCCTTAGTGATGGAGGCTCTCAGTTTTGTAATCGAGTGTTTGGTGCTTTGCTTGATAAACATAGGGTAAAGTATAAGGTGGATACCCTGTACCATCCTCAAATGAATGGCCAAGTGGAAGTTTCCAATAGAGAAATCAAGTCAATCTTGGAGAAAACCATGAATATAGGACGCATGAATTGGGCACGATAATAGATGATGTTCTTCGGGACTATAGAACCGCGTTCATAACTCCTATTGTCTTATCGCCATATCAATTAGTGTTTGGAAAGGCTTGTCACCTCCCCGTTGAGTTAAAGCACAAGGAGTTGTGGGCCTTATGTAAGTTGAATATGAATTGAGAGGATGCGTCCAAATCTAGAGTGGAGAAATTACCTGAGCTAGAAGAATTTTGCCTTAAGGCATACGAGAGCTTGGTGCTATCCAAAGAAAGAATAAAGAAGTGGAACGATGCTAAGATCTTGAAAAGAGAGTTTCGTGTGAGAGATAAAGTGTTTCTCTTCAAGTCGAGGTTAAAACTCTTTACAGGTAAACTCAAATCTAAGTGGTCGAGCCCTTTTTTGATGGTGAATGTGTATTCGAGTGGAGCTGTTGAGTTGGAGGATCATAAGAAGAGAAGATTAACAATGAACGGTCAAAGGTTAAAACATTTTTATGTGGGTGGACCCAGAGATACCAAGGTTGAGGCACTCTGTTTCAAGGATGCTTGTTGATGTGGAACAATGTCGTGCCACGACGATAACCAAGGCATGCCTTGGGAGGCAACCCAAGGTTTCTTTTTGTCATTTTACATTTGTTTGAGTACTAATTTTAAATTATATTGGTGATTATAGGTGAAAAATTCTAAGTATGGGGCCTTTACACACTTTTTTAACCAAATACGGGCACCTGCTAGCCCATATGCCCACGTATGTTAGGGCTCATGTGACTAGCAGGATACAAGAAAGAGACTATCTTAGGCGAAGTAGGTCACCTGCGGGCATAGGTTAGGTACCTACTTGCGCAGGTGACTCATGTGGCCAACAACAAATCCTAGCTTACTAGTTTGGCGACCAGCCTCCACCTGCGTGCGCAGACCACCACCTGCGCGAGTAGGTTGGTGAGCAGGTGGGCCTCCAGTTAAGGTAAGTTTACTCTAAATTATTTTTTTGGTCTTACCTGACCCAGTAAGCATAATAACCTTCGAAAATTCTATTTTTACCCTATACCCACATGAATTCATCACCAACAATACACTATTCTAAACTTCACCCAACTTTCTCCTTCTCAACCTCACCCGATTTTCTCTTTCTTTTCCCTTTACCCAATTTTCTCCTCCCCCCTTCACAAGCACGTGCGCACAATATCAAATACACCTCTGGAGACCTCCATCTCACCATTCTCTTGCTGTCACTTTGAATTTCTACTTGAGTTTGGTAAGTTCTTTTTACTATTTTGCTCCATTTTCTTGTGTTTGGATAGTGGATCATCTCATATGTTAAATTCTTTTTATTGATTGGTTGATTTGTTATTTTTATGGCATAAACTTGTTGTTTTTGTGTATTATTTGGAATGGGTTTCACATTTATCATGATAGTTGGGGAATTCTTGAGTACCCAATTCCAAACCCACCATGTGTTTGATAAAATTCTTACATGAAACTCACACTTTTTTTTCTCTTTGTTGGTAATGTAATGGAGCATTTGGGGGGTTATTTTGAATATATGAATTCAATTCCATCATGAAAAGGTTGATTATCGTTATTTAGAGTGAATTGGAGTGTTCTTAAGTATCATCTTCATAATCTAAAATGTTCATTATGTGATGCAAGCCATGAGTTCGATAAAATGCTCATGAGTAATTTTTGGCATGATCTTTACTTGTCATTCATTTATTTGATTTTGGTGTATAGTTTTTCCATTAGTTAAGTGATGATGTATTCTAAGGAGTGTGAAATGGTGGTTCAAGTTGTTGGTGTATTGTTAATAGAATTGGTTGACCAAGACATTTGTTGAATTGATTGGTAGGCGTTTAGCTCATGGGTGAATTCTGAGTAGCCCCATTGATAACAACGCATGATTTTCCCAATGATATATAAATCATTCTTAATGGGAAATCATAATTTTTGTTAATCTAATGTTCATGGACTAATTGTGTGCTACAATACTAAGTGTGTGGATTGTATTCATATTCAACATAGTAGTGTAGAGTCTATATGTGTGTTCTATTGGCTTGTTGGGCGATATTTGGGATTTGACATGCTTGGCGCTTGTTATGTGTCCATGTGAACACTAGACGGGAGAGGATTAATACCCCTAAAACTCGTCTAGTATCCTCATGGAACACACACCTTGTATCAAACCCCTCAAATCCCGAATATTGAGTCAAAAAGGGATTTTTTCCCATTGAGTTGAAACTGCCTAGGCCTAAGCATGCCATCAGCGACCGCAGGTGGGGACCTGTGCATGCAGGTCACCTACACAGATGCCCATGAAATCCACCTCTGCCTCAACACCCGTGGTTTGCATCCTAAACCTTATGAAGTCAATTGTTCCCGTATGCTTTCATATATATTTTTACCTTGCATTCACCTCACTTAGCATAGATTTTTTTTCTTCTATGATATATAAAAAATCTTAAAAATATGTTTTACCTTTTGTTTCTATTTTGGTTGGTTCTTTGTGTTGTTTTCAAAGATGACTTCGAGTAAACCAATGTCGTGAGCTGCAAAGAAAGACAACAACAAAGATAAGGGCAAGGCCATCACAACCACATCCACGAAAAAGGCACCGGTTCAACAAGAGGACACTATAGACTCCAAAATTCTAAACACTATTGATCATTTTAAGGGGTTGGCCAAGGAGGTAGACAAAATCTGGTTTGGGCTTGAAGGGATGCATGACTTGTATGAAGATTGGGTCGACACCTGAGGTTTTAACCCAGAGAAGGTATTTAGCTTGAAAGGAGTTCACAAACAGTTTTTGGAGATTGTGCATCAAATTAAGGAGAATACATAGCACAACTTTATGGATGAACGTGACTCACTAACACCTGTTTACTTTTCAGAGCTTGTTCAGGAGTTTTACGCTTCCTACCACTTAATACATATGCAATATAAGTACAAAGGATCCGTTGAGAAGCAACCTTATTTGTCGAGTGTTCTTGTGAGAGGGGTTGAGGTACCTTGTACCCCCGAGGCTATCAACAAAATATATGTTGACTATCATTCTGAACCAAGCATTAAAAGTAGAAAGTGAGTAAAAGGTGCGCATGTTCAATTCCCTTGGCTTTCCCCTATTATTGCAAAAGGATTTCCCCTGTGGGCCAATGGTGAAGGACAAATCAAAAGAAGAGATCTTTCAATTCAAGCCAAGCATTGGCTCGGCTTTGTGGATAGTCAGTTGCTTACTTCTACCAATAATCAAGAAATCACTCTTAACCAAGTTATCCTTTAGGGCTGCGTTATAATTGGTATACACATAAATGTGGGAGAAATAATTATTGAGATGATCAAGATTAGAGCAAAGCAACTCTGGACTTTATTGCCTTTTTCGATCCTCATATCATTATTGTGTTTCTCTTCCAAAGTTCGTTTTTTTCCTTGGGTTGTCAAGAAGTTTCTAAGTATAGGGGTGATTGATCTTACCAACATTCAAGATGATGATAATCCTATGGGGAAGAAAAGAAAGGTTTCTGAGGTCTCCGTTCGTCTTTGGAAGAGATACCTGGTCTCGAGGGCACGAGTACCCCTCCTGTGACTTCACTTTCATCAGATGCTCCCTAGGCTTCTAGTGGCACTACTACGGTTATCGATCCACCTCTTGCACTACCTTTCTTAAGAACTACACTACCTACTCAGCCTCAACAGTCTTCTACAATGACGTTTGCTAAGGTTTTCTTCATGACGCTAGCAAATAACAGTACTTTTGATCGGTTGGTTGTTGATATCCCATATTTTATCTATACAACCATTGATAGGAGTTTTGAGTCTCTTCATGCTCAGCTGTGAGACTATGAACAACGATTGACTGCAGTTGAAGCGAGAGAGGAAAGTGAGGCAGTTATCACTCTCAAGGCTGATCTTGATAGACTTTACTCAGAGTTTTAGATGATACAACCCTTCTTTACGTTAGATGATGCTAAGATGACTTTTTCTCAGGTTGCTACTGGTTGGTTACCATTTGCTAATTTGTTTAGGCATACCACCATGGGAGATGAGGTAGGGATTGACTTTGGTATAGGGCTTATCGAGGTAAAATAGATTAGGCTTACTACACAATTATTAGTAGATGATCAGCATACTAGGATAGTGGGTGCTAGTTCCAGTTCACATCCTCTCGGAGCTCAGCATGATGGTTCGGTTGCAGTTACAGGAACCCAGTCTGAGGTGGCTCCTAGTGTTATAGTTGATAAGAAGTTACAGACCACCCATGATGTGGATCCACACACTTAGTTCACTTTAGGGAGTCCTTACCTATCTATCCTATCATTCTCTATTGTTGCATTGGGGATAATGCAACGTTCTTTAGTTGGGGGTTAGGATATTCTATTTGATTCATGGTTTGTAATATTATTTTGTTGATACATTATCTTGATGTTATTTTTGATTTAGATATTTCCCTTGTCGGGCCCATTTTGTGACACTTTTGATATTTTTCTTGTCGGGCTTATGTTTGGATGGATATGCTTTTAGTCCTTGTCGGACCCATGTTATGCTCTTATTATCATTCGAGACCCATACTTTTTTTCTTGTGTTAATTATTATTTGGGTGATGTCTATGTTGGACATGTGCATCGTCCTATTCGCCTTATGTATATACGCATCAAATAAACTCCAAGGGTTTTCTTCGAAACTCAGTTCTTTCCCAAGGAGCATTTTCTTTTTGTTATTTTGTTTTATTTGTCGAACTGAGTGGTACTCCCACATGATAGTTGAATCAGGAAACATTCTTAGGGGAAATACCCATTGTTTTGAGCTAGTGTCAAGTGGTAGTTGGAAAAGTTCAAAAGGTACCCTCCAAAAATTTTTCATTGGCAAGCAAAATGATTTGTGAAGAGCAAAATAGTTTTTGAAAATGATTTTTGAAAAGCAAAATGGTTTTTAAAAATAAGATAGCAAATAGGTTTTAAGCTTTCTCTTAAGTCATGACCTTTAAATTTAATTTTTGTCTCTTTCTTCATAAAAGAAAAGTTCTCGATTCTGAGTAGTTTGTCAAGTTCATTTGCTCAAACTGTTTGGAAGACTAGCTTTCTATTTTAAGAGTGTGGTGCCTTGTGTGGTAAGGTTTTCAATCAACTCTTATGCATTCATTGTAGTCTAGAACTTTCCCCAAGTGTATTCAAGGAGAAATTCTAGGCCACGCTTGGTTTGGAGGATGACCCGAGGCCCTCTTTGAACTGTCACATGGATAAATCCCACCTTAACATTGTTCCCTAGTCAACCCATTTGAACCTCTTCCCATTGTCCTTTTTATTTGTGATGACCATACTATGACACCATGACCCTTTTTACTAACACCTCCTTTGGCACCCAACCTCCTTGAACGGGTTGGATTGTTCTAATGAAGGTCGGTGTAGGGAAATGCCTAAGTTTGGGAGGAAGGAGATTTGCAAAATTGTTTACGAGAGGTATATGCTTGGTTTTCTCATTAAATGCTTCATAAGACAAGATATGAACTTGAAAATGAAAGCAAAAGAGCCTAGCCCATAGAAAATGATTTGAAATAGTAGAAAAACATGAGAAAATGGGGCATAAATAGCTAATGAGTAGCAAATCTTTGAAAGAACCAAAGAAGTGAATGAAGAGGGAGGCTCATAAGTGTGATTAGCAAAAGGATGATAGAGATTTAGGGAAACAAAAGAAAAGAAAAGAGGGTGAATAAGATGGAGAACTTGAAAGAATTGGGCCTAAGAAGTGTTAGAGTGATTGTGTTTAGGGACGTTTTCGAGTCACTTGATCTATAACTCCCTTCCTTCACCCTAACCTTTATAAATGCCCACAAGTCCTTGGTGATTTCAAACCTTGTAGGTATACATTAGTGGCAAATGACACAAAGGTAAAGCCTATAGTTTTACTTATTGTACTTGAATTTCTTTATGAGAGTGAGCAAAAATTCTTTCTATCTCTATGTTCTTTGTGAATTGCATTGTTCTATGTGAATGGAGCATACTCTTGCATGTGAGTGGCATCTATACCTTTAAGTGGAGAGTGATGTCTTACTTTCAATTAGGTGAAATGAGCAAGACAAGCCACAAAGTGAAATTCAGGTAATCTTTGAAAGTCTTATGACAAGCCTTGAGAAGCATATTGATTTGAAACTTTTATTTGTTGATATCCTATACCTTTGCAACAAAAAAAATTGTATTTTGAAAGAAGAAATGTTAATTGTTTGCTTGCCATAACTTGTTAAGATAACCAATCAAACTTTGTAGTTTTGGTTGTTTAGCATAGTAGGTTGTGTTTGTTTTGGAGTCATGAATATCCTTTTCATATGAAGAATCCTTAATTGCTCGAGGACAAGCAATAATTCAAGTTTGGGGAGTTGATAAGTTGGAAATTTACCAACTTTTTAGTATCTTAAGCTTAAATTATTTTCTAGTTTCCTTTGATTCGAGGTTTATCTCATGTTAAATTGCTCGTTTGTGCAGGTAATCGATGAATTCGGGATCGAGCTAACCATACGAGTCAAATGGAGTGCAAAAGTGAAGCAAAGGAGCTTAAAATAATGCATGGGAAGAATAAAGCTCACCTGCGCACGCAGGTGAGGAGATGAGCATGTAGGTGAGAAAGCAGATGAAAAAATAGTGAGCTGGAAGCCTACCTATGTCCCTGACCTGCGCTCACAGGTGGCCACCTGTGCTGGTAGGTGCGCCAGTAGATAACTAATGCGGTGGCATTTTCATAATTAGCTGAAACGTGAATTTTTAGATTTAAAAGGGATTTTTTAGATCTGAAACTCCATCGTTGTAATTTTTGAGCATTATAAACATTGAGTTGAAACCCTAAGTGTGAAATTGATTACTTTCTTGTGCTTTCCATTGAATTTGAATTGCATTTCTTATGAACATCTTGGATTTGATGGAAGTGTGGAATGAGAATTTTGGTATATTTCCTCTTTCTCTCTCTATGAGTAGCTAATTCTTAACTTTAGGTTATGCTTGAATAAGTAGTGATAATTGTTTGTGTTTTGTTTATTTGTGTTCCTAATTAGTTAATTCTTATGGGTTTTACTTCTACTCCATGTTCTTAACCTATAATTGGAGGTTGCAAACTCTAGTTACATTAGAACCCTTATCATCTTTGACAAAAAGGATAAGGGTGAGGAGTAGTACTTAACAATAACTTAATAATTAACATTTAATAGTGTCTCTTAGCTATAAGGATGCTAATTGAGGTGTTAGATTGGTTATATAGCCACACTTGTGAGGTGTTTGAAAGAACCCACATGTGATATTTTGGTGTTTGATTGAAAGATTAGTACCAAAGACCTATAACCTAGCCTACCCATAGCTATTGATTAGATTTAGGAAAATACTCAATTACCCACACGTGTACTCACTCTCAAGATAGCATACCCCAATCCCTTCTCAAGTACCCTCGTATTCAAGTTTGTCCAGAGAGGCTTCGGTAACTTGGTTCCCTTGATATCCCAAATCATCAAGACTAGTTGCTCGAGCCTAGCATTGAAACAATACTCCAAATGCATGGGTGCATTATTAATGGCATACATTATGGGCTTTGCCAGCTCCCAAGACTATTATCCCCTATGCGAGAATTCCTTTCTAACCCTCGATCATGCCGCAACTATCCCATTGATCGGGATCCGCTACCCTCCACTGACATTGGTCTTTGAGTCTGTCGAATAGGGGATATAGCATTCTTGAGTCATCCTTTTTGAGTTGTTCCAGTGTTTAGGGCTCCTAGTTGACCTATTCGTTGATCCCCATGAGTTTTTCTGAGGCCTCGGGCTGCTCCATATTTGTGGGGCTTTTTCGATGACTCGCTTATAATCATCCTCAATTTGAATTTTTTACTAGTACCTATTGTACACATCGGCCCAGGTCGTTACTTCAAACTCAGTCAAGCTTTATTTGAACTTAAAAAAGGCGATTGAGCATTCAGGGTTCAGACCTTTGGTGAAGTCTTTGACCGCCCAGTCATCCAGCACCATCGATAGTTGCATTCTTTTCCTATTGAATTAGACCACAAACTCCCAGAGAAACTCTGAGTCTCCCTACTCAATCTTGAAAATATCCCTTCGGTGAGGTTGTACCTTTGTGGCTCCAGCATGAGCTCGTATGAAGCTATTTGCCAATATATAAACCAGTTGATAGAGTTTTCAAGGAGAAGTGAGTACCGTACTAGAGCTCCTCCCGAGAGCATTTCTCCAAACATCTTCACCAAGACCGACTCGACTTTATCCTTAGTTAGATCATTGTCATTGACTGCTGCGGTTAAAAAAAAAACGCTCTTGAGGGTCTGAGTTCCCATCGTACTTTAGGATGTCCAGCGTCTTAAAACTCTTTTGGATGGGCATAGTCACTACAGCGGCTGTGTAAGGCACCTTGTAATAGCTTTTTGAATTAGGCCCCTTTTCCGCTGGTAGGGCTCTTGGAATACGGTTCATTCGAGAGTTGAGCTCAGAGTATTGTGCCTTCATATCCTTCCTTAGTAGTTCTAGCATGATCATTGTCCCAATGCCCTAGGGCCTAACCTTTTCATTCGGTGTCATTACCCCATCCATTTGATCGTCCTGCTTATGGTCATCCAGTTCTTCCCGGTGGTTCTTTCTTGAAATGAATGGAGTCCCTTGTGCGACTCCTACCTTCTGCTAGTCCATTTGCCTATCTTGCTCCTTTAACCAATCTAGTAGTTTCTTGTGGGTTATAATCAGACTCCTCAAGAGATCTTATACACCTTGTGAGTCAGGCTCCTCATCATCAATGTCGAGATCGATAGGCCTTTTGTGCCTTCTCTCTGTGTTTAGATTCATGGCGTCCACGTTAATAGGAGTCATTCTTCCTTCGGAGCCCCCAAGTGTCACATCACTAGACTTTGGAATCTTCTCAAGGGCGTTGTCCCCCATGCGGTCATCAATATTGTTTGCCATGACCTATTTCCCTACAAAGCAAAACACAAATAGAAAGCTAGCGAGTGGTGACAAAGCTAAAAACCCATGTAGTTTCTTTGGCCCTATGGTGGATGCCAAACCGTTAACCATATTTTTGGTATAGTTAAATTTGCTCATGATTGAAGAACACCCATTTTGGTCTTAGCTTTGGATTAGTAGTAAACATTTGTGGAATAGTAAATTAAATAACATAACAAAAGATCAAAATAAATTGAACAAACAGAGATTAGGAGCAAATCTTATAGCATAGGTCGAGTGGTAGATGATGTGCCATGGTTACATGGCACTGTTGATACTTAAAACGAGGAAAATATGCAATAACTTGGGTGTGTTTTGTTGGTATGATGTGGTTTCTGTCCTAATTTGCAGGAGAACAGGCTTTAAAGGCAAAATGAGCAAAAGAGGAAGAATCAAGCCTGAGAATGAAGTGTCGGATGAAGAAAGAACAAGAGGCTATAGAAGAGAGCCACTCACACCAAAATTCACGTGGCATGGAATCCACTCACGCCACGTGAGTGGCTATCGTGACTGAGTCCAGAAACAGAAAATTCCAGCCTGATTTCCATGACAGGGGTCATGTGGCGTGACTGACACCCACGTGACATGGAAGCCTGTCGTGATCCAACTTCTGAAGACCACAAATTGATCCTGATTCCCACGATCTCAACCCATGTGGTGTGACTTGGTTCCACGATACCGTGGAAGTTGCCGACTCTGTTCTCCTATTTGGTTTTGGATAGGACTAGTTTTGTATCTATAAATACTCCTATGTAGTCTTAAGTGCGAGAGTTGGACAATTTAATACTTTGAGAGTTATTTCATGCTGTTTCAGAAATATATTTGGATTTGTATTCAAAAACTTTAATTTAGAGTTTTTATTGATAATTGAAATTTCGCTTTTCCTTCATTCTCGTGAGATCATAATTATGGTTTCATCTTTGGATTATTCTTATGTTCTAGCAATCATGAGCAGCTAAACCCATCAACTAGGATTGTGTGAACCATGAGGAATTAACGAAACCGGTTAAGTGCAAAGCAATTTTGTACTGCTGTGTATGCATGTATTGTTGTTTCCTTTATTGTGACTGATTTTCTAACTGTTGCAAACGTTGGGAACTCTCCTGTATTCTAGACTTGCTCAAAATAGAGGTAGAGATTGGGAAAAGGAGATAACAATAGAGATTTGAAGCTATCAACCTTCATCTAATAATCGGAGCCTTAGCGGGAAAGGTTATCTGAAATCCAGGACAAGGGTTAGCAGTGCAACACTCGGAGTCCGAGAGGAAAAGAGTGAAATTTGTCTAATGAAGGTCGAGAGATAGTTAGATGAACCTAACTTGTTAGATTTTGCATGCAGCGCAGCGGGGCAATCTTGTTAAGCAACAGTAACCGGTGGAGTTAAGGAATCATTGGGGATCACTGTCCTAGTGAATTTCTCTTATTGATTACAAACTCAATACAATCAACATTCGTCATTGTTACTATTCACTAGCAAAACCCCCCAGTTTTAGTTACTTTCCAATTATTCCATCTGGTAGTCTACTCATACTTTGACCTATTCCCTGTGGGATCGACCCCAACCTAGTTGGGTTCTATATTTGATTCAACGACCTCATTGAACTTTTTCAGAGGTATACTTTGGGCGACATCAAATTTTGGCGCCGTTGCCGGGGAATACGGTTATGAAGTTGAACATTACTGGTTGGAGTTGATTGGGTGTTTTTTTTATACGGTTGAGGGCATACACCGGTGTATGCCAAATACCAGGAGTCAAGGCAATCCCCTGATTCCACTCGATCTTAAAATTGAAAGGACTTTAAGAACTAATCAGAGAATGGTGAATACTGAAGGAGTCCAGAATCTCGCAGCTGTGGGAGATATTCACAATCAGCCAATTCATCCGGCTGGTCAGGAAACAGCGGAACAAACTACTGCTCGATTAACACGAGAAGAGCATACTATACAAGCAGAAAGTGATAATCTAGCTATGCAGGAAGCAGCACAGAGTTTGGCTGATGCTGAAGAGCGACAAAGATGATTGAGAGAACAACCAAGACAACATGCGCCTGTTTATAATGATCCTGAAGAAGAATATGTGGCATATTTTGAGCCAATCGATAATGGTACTATCATTCCACCAGAGTTACCTCCGGGCACTAAGTTTGACATCACTAGTGCCATGATCCATCTGCTGAACTTAAAGGGCATGTTTGCGGGTCTTCCTACTAATGATCCAAATATGCATGTAATGAATTTTGTAGGGGTATGCACGTCATATAATTTGCTTGGAGTTAACCAAGAGGCAATTCGGTTGAGGTTGTTCCCATTCTCTCTTACAGGAGAAGCCACATTGTGGTTGGCTGAGCTGCCAAGTGGTTCCTTCACTACTTGGCAGGAATTGAGAAATCAATTCTTGGAAAGATTTTTACCACCATCCAAGATACTGCAGCTGAAAGATGAGATCTATAATTTCATAAAGCTTCACTCTGAAGCACTCTATGAAACTTGGCTGAGATTTAAAAAGAAGCTGCAGATGGTGCCAAATCATAAGATGAGCGGCAGGAACTTACTTGAAATCTTCTACAGAGCTTTGAATGTCAACACAAAAGCAGTAGCAGATACTATCACTGGTGGAGCATTCATGAGTTTGAGATGGGACCAAGCTTCTGAGATATTAGATCGTGTCACTAAGACCAACCGAGGATGGCATACTCAGGAGGCAGACACGCCAGCTGGAACATATTCAATTGGAGCTTCAGCAGCTCAAAGGGCTTTGGATGAATCTGTGGCGCAAGAGGTTGCTCAGTTGAGGACAGAGATTGGTCTTCTGGCCAAACAGATAGCTGCTAGAGATGCGAAAAAGGTGCACGCTGTTGGTGCACAAAGCAAATCAGTTAGACATGATGATAGTGAGTCAGATGAAGAGGCAAAGTATCTAGATCATGAAGTGGCAGGTTTTTGAGCCAAGGTTCAAGGGTCTAATCAAGACTCTTGGAACTCAAGGCAAGGGAATCAAGGTCGGAACTATTATGGAGACAGCTACAACAAATCGGGATACAGAGATCGAGAACGGGACCGTGATGGTGATTGGAGGTAGAAGGATGATAATTTTAGAAAAGAATGACATATATGTACCACCTGGAAGGCTTTATGAGGAGTCTGGAAATTCAAGAATGGAGGCACTCCTAAATAAATTGGTCAAAGGAGCCGAAAGTCAGGAAAATTGCTTGAAAGAGATTAGGACTGACATTTCGAGCATAAGTCAGAAAGTGGATTCTCATTCGACTGCCATTAAATAGTTGGAGCAAAAGTTTGGGCAAATTTCATTGGCACTAAATCAACGTCAGCCAGGCACCCTTCCGAGTAATACCGTCCAGAATCCTAAAAATGATAGTCATTGCCTCGCCATCACTTCTAGAAGCGGGAAGAGCACGACAGATCCACCTATGCCTACCGACAGTAGTGTGCCTAATGATCCAGTGTTATCGATGTTAAAGTTGAGTTAGAGTCGGATAATGCAAAGGGTAACATGGTTCCAAATCAGCATGATGATAGCGATAATGCAAAATCTGAGATGAGAAAGGAGAACGAGGTACCAAAAGTGCTCAAAACTATCCTAGGAACTCCTCCTCCCTATCCTCAAAGGTTGAAGAACAAGGCGGAGGAAGGACAGTATCAGAAGTTCATCACCATGTTGAAGGAGCTGTCAGTAAACATCCCTCTTGTAGAGGCATTGGAGCAAATGCCAGGTTATGCCAAGTTCACGAAAGACTTGGTGACAAAGAAGAGAACGATCAGTTTTGAGCCCGCAGATAACATTAATCATTGTAGTGCAGTTGCTTCACGGTCCTTAGTTGAAAAGAAGGAAAATCCAGGAGCTTTCAAAATCCCGTATACTATTGGGTCCTATGATTTTGCTAAAGCACTGTGTGATTTGGGTGCTAGCATCAACCTAATGCCATTAGCTGTGTTCAAGCAATTGGGGTTAGTAACACCAAAACCAACCTCCATGAGACTTCTTATGGCCGATAGAACTGTGAAAAAGCCGGTTGGCATTCTGTACGATGTCTTGGTGAAGGTTGCTTCTTTCATATTTTTGGCTGATTTTGTGATTCTCGATTGTGAAGTTGACTTTGAGGTGCCCATCATACTGGGAAGACCATTCCTTTCCACGGGTCGTGCATTGGTCGATATGGAAATCGGGCAGCTGAAATTTAGATTGAATGATGAATAGGTTACTTTCAATGTCTGTCGGTCTATGTAGCAGCCAAGAGATAAGCGAGTGATTTCAGTGATAGATGTTGTTGATAATAGCGAGGTTGTTGTGTCCATCGAAGAAAGGTTGGGAGTAGAGCCTCTGGCTGCCGTGATCATGAATTTTGAAGATGATAGTATAAAAGACTATGATGAGATGGTGGGTGCACTCGCAGGTAGAGGAGTACACGCTTATGCTCCCAAGAAATTGGATCTTTATTTGAAGAATAGGGTGACGCCACCAGCTCATCCATCTATTGAGTAGCATCCAGTTTTAGAGCTTAAGGCTCTTCCGGCCCACTTTCGCTACACATTCTTGGGAGCCAATAATACCTTGCCAGTAATTATTTCTGCTAAATTGGTTAATTGGCAGGTAGAGGCTTTGATTTCAATTTTGAAAAGATTTAAGAGGGCCATTGGGTGGTCCATTGCAGATATCATAGGTATTCCACCCGGCATTTGCACTCATAAGATCCAGCTTGTTCCTGAGTGCATACCTAGCATTGAGCACCAGCGTCGTCCGAACCCACCTGTGCAGGAGGTTGTGAAGAACGAAATTATCAAATGGTTAGATGCAGGAGTGGCTTACCCAATTGCGGATAGTAAATGGGTGAGCCCGGTTCAGTGTGTACCAAAAAAGGCAAGAATCACTGTGGTTCCGAATGACAAAAATGAGTTGATTCCAATGAGGCCGGTGAGTAGATAGAGAGTTTGCATGGACTATTGGAAGCTAAATTTGTGGACTGAAAAGGATCATTTTCCTATGCCCTTCATGGACCAGATGTTAGACCGTCTTGATGGTAGAGGATGGTATTGTTTTCTTGATGGATATTCGGGGTATAATCAGATCTTTATTGACCCTAAAGACCAAGAGCAGACCATTTTCACTTGTCCATATGGTACGTTCGCATTCAAGAGGATGCCTTTCGGTTTGTGTAATGCACCGGCCACCTTCCAACTCTGTATGATGTCTATTTTTTTCGACATGGTGGAAGACACTATCGAGGTGTTTATGGATGATTTTTCTATAGTGGGTGACTCGTTTGAGGGCTGTTTGGCACACCTTGCTAATGTGCTGCAAAGATGCGAGGAGTGCAACCTAGTGCTGAATTGGGAAAAATGTCACTTTATGGTCAATGAAGGTATTGTATTGGGGCATCATATTTCGAAGAACGACATTGAGGTGGATAAGGAAAAAATTGAAGTAATTGAGAAACTGCCCCCACTTATTTCTGTGAAAGGTATTCGAAGTTTCTTAGGTCATGCTGGTTTTTATAGAAGATTCATCAAGGACTTCTCCAAGATTGCTCATCCCTTGTGCAAACTTTTAGAGAAGGAGGTGAAATTTGTGTTTGATGAAGCATGTCTTACAGCGTTTGAGTGTCTTAAGGAGAAGTTGGTGTCAGCCCCTATTGTTGTGTCACCGGATTGGACTAAGCCTTTTGAGGTTATGTGCGATGCTAGTGGAGTGGATTTGGGTGCAGTCCTTGGCCAGAGACGTGAGAAGATATTGCACCCGATTTACTACGCTAGCAAAGTGCTTAATCCAGCTCAAAAGAATTACACTGTGACTGAGCAGGAGTTGTTGGCCGTAGTATTCGCTTTTGAGAAATTCAGATCTTATTTGATTGGTACGAAGGTGATTGTGCATACAGATCATGTAGCTCTCCGTCTTATATCGAAGAAGGATGCTAATCTAAGACTGATTCGGTGGGTACTTCTATTTCAAGAATTTGACTTTGAAGTCAAGGATCGTAAGGGGACCGAAAATCAAGTAGCTGACCATCTTTCACGCCTTGAGGAGGAAGCCATGCTACAATTAAAGGACGATCTTGAGATTGATGATACTTTTCCGGATGAACAAGTATTGGCAGCATCTTAAGACTTGATCCTATGGTTTGCTGATTTTGCCAACTTTTTGGCAAGTGATCTAGTCCCGAAAGATATGACATATCAGCAGAGAAAGAGATTCATGCATGAGGTAAGAAAGTTCTTCTGGGATGAGCCATATTTGTTTAGGGTGTGTGCTGATGGCATAATTCGAAGATGTGTCCCAAAGTCCAAAATGATAAGTATTCTGGAGGCGTGTCATTCATCTCCAGTTGGGGGTCATCATGGAGGTGCACGGACCGCCCATAAAATCTTGCAATGTGGGTACTACTGGCCCAGTATTTACAAAGCTGCTCATGACTATGCCCGCGCTTGTGATCGATGTCAAAGGAAGGGTAATATTTCATGTAGACAAGAACTTCCCATGACAACCATACTTGAGCTTGAATTGTTCGATGTGTGGGGAGTTGACTTTATGGGTCCTTTTGTGAGCTCGCATGGAATGAAGTACATCTTGGTGGCTGTTGACTATCTTTCTAAGTGGGTGGAGGCAATTGCGCTTCCTAATAACGAAGGGAGAAGTGTCACAACTTTCTTAAAAAAGAACATTTTTTCAAGATTTGGGACACCTCGAGTTATTATTAGTGATGGAGGATCCCACTTTTGCAACCGTCTATTTAAAGCCCTGCTTGAAAAATATAGTGTCAAACATAAGGTGGTAACACCTTACCATCCTCAGACAAGCGGGCAGGTTGAGGTATCAAATTATGAGATTAAGTCCATTCTGGCAAAAACAGTTAATGCAAATAGGACTGATTGGGCTCGACGACTGGATGATGCATTATGGGCATATCAGACAACTTTCAAAACACCAATTGGCGCATCGCCTTATCATTTGGTGTTTGGGAAGTCTTGCCATTTGCCCGTTGGACTAGAACATAAAGCCTTGTGGGCGTTGAAAAGGGTGAATTTAGAATGGAATGAAGCGGCCCAATTGCGACTTAAGCAGATGAATGAGATGGATGAATTTCGTCTCCAGGCTTATGAAAGTTCAGCATTGTATAAAGAGAAGATAAAATTGTACCATGATCGTCGGATTGAGAACCGCAAATTTCACCTGGGCGACTTAATTTTATTGTATAATTCTAAGCTTCGCCTGTTTGCTGAAAAACTAAAATCCAAATGGTCTGGCCCATTCACTGTCGTTCGAGTATTCTCACATGGTGCTATTGAGCTAAAAGGAGCAGATAATGTCCTATTCAAAGTCAATGGACAGCGTGTTAAGGATTATGTAGGGGTTCCGGAAGAGATAAGGACGATTGAAGAACTTGAACTTGATGAAGTCTGAGTAGTCAAGTTAGCCATGTCGTGCCGCGACGTTAAATCAGGCGCTTCATGAGAGGCAACCCATGGGCTAGTTGGGGAAGTTTGAGTATCCGAGTTAGCCATGTCGTGTCGCGACATTAAATCAGGCGCTGATTGGGAGGCAACCCAAGATTTTGTTAAGTGGAGATCGGATTATTGAGTAACAGTTAGTTGAAAATCACAGAATTCACCTGAAGTGGTGAAATTTCATCCATGACATGAATCACGACACTTGAGGGAGTTCTACGCCACGTGGTAGGTATCATAAAAATCAGAGCAAAATTTTTGAGTTCTGAATCTATTTCACGGAAGGCATCCACCTGACGTGGATGGGATCCACGCCACGTGAGTCGTGTCGTGTAAATCAGACCTTCAGGACACTCTCAGAACATCAGTCACGACATCTCCTACGTCATGTAGGTCACACCCACGTGGCGTGGGTTGTGCCGTGGACCATAAAAAATTTCGACAATCAAAGTACGACCTGACCCAAGCCCATTTTTCTCAAATAAAATCCAGATCTCATCTTCCTTACTCGATATATACTCGATCCATGTTCCTTTTTTTCCCACTTTCAAATCCTTAAACTACAACCCTAGAAATCCAATTTTTTCTTCTTCTCACAAAATCCGACCCCCATTACCAAACCCATTCGAATATCCGAACCCTAAGTCCAAAAATTCAAATCCAGCACACCAAACTCGACCCAAATCCGACCCAATTACCAAAAATTCGATCCAAACCCGTTACCATGCCTCCAAAATCCAATCCCAAAAGTGACCACCTTGATGCATCATCCCGGATTCAGACCAAAAATTCAGATTTACCGACCCGTCTGCGGGATGAACCCACTGTGTCGGAACAAAGTGGTTTCGTGGAGGAGTTTGATGTTAGCATGGACAATACTGCTTTGATTCCTCGGGCTACGAGGTTACAGACATGCACCCGAGCGGCTACCCGGGCCGCACGTCAGCCGACCCCACCACCTGTTGCGCCAGCCATTTCAGTTGAGTCTTCTGAGTCCCCCCCCCCCAGTCTGAAGAGGGGGAGGATGGTTCTGCGTCAGGTTCGGCTGATGATGCTATGGGTTAGGGTATGTCTGCAGCGGAGGCTACGACTTCTGTTTCAGGTTCTGGTGCCCAGAGTGCTCGAACTCCCGCGCAGAGTACTGAGATTCAGCGTTGGTGTGTGCAGGGCATGCCTGCCTTTTATGATAGAGATGCTGAATTGACTGAGAGAGGGGTGTATCGGAGGAGCATAATGGAGGAGCCACGGTATTGGGTGGATGAGTTGAGGACTTTGAATGATATATGGCCTATTTTTGAGAGATATGGGTTAGGTTGGATTGCGCAGCCTTCTGGTCGATATAGCTCGGAGTTATTCTGAGAGTTTTATGCCTCGTATGCTGCGTCAGTGGATTTGGGCACTCCTGTTGGGCAGAAATTTATATTGCAGCCATTTTTGACACATGTCTTGGTTCGTGGTACCCGTGTGGATGTTTCAGAGCAGACCATTCACCATTTCTTATTTGGGGCTGACCGTCCACTTCCTGCGTGGTCTGCTGAATATGATCATAGGATGGACACTGTTTGAGATAGGGTGAAGATGAGAGATGCAGAGCAGAAGTTAGATTTGCTTAAATGGATTGCAGGGTACTTAGCCGAAGATGGTGTGGTGGCTAGTTGGGTAACTGGGAAGCTGGACATCAAAAAGTCCATGCTTTATTTTGCTGGTAAGCTCTGGTGGTCTGTGGTTCGGCATCGGTTGGGTCCAACCAATGCTGACAATTCACTCACGTTGGAGCGGGCAGTAGTGGTAGCCAGCATCTTAGCTGGTTATGAGATTCCTTTTGCTAGATATATAGTCAGGGAGATTCACGAGCGAGCGTTCAGAGATCACACGAGTATCCCCTTTCCATGCTTGATCCAGGGGTTGTGTGATAGGGCAGGGGTTGCCAGGATACCGACCGTAGACCATTATATCGAGGTGACCCGCATTGCGGACATTGCACTAATGCAGCAGAGGGGTTCACACCCCGTGCTTCCACGAGAGTCCTGGATGAGTCGTGTAGTATCCCGTTGCCTGTTCCTGCACCACTTAGGGTACTTGTACAGATTGAGGGCGCTGGCCCTGTTGATGAGGGAATACCCAGTACTAGTGCCCCACCGACTCTTGCTGGGATGGTTTTAGTATCACCAGATTTTCTGCATCAGCTGGTTGACAGGCAGACGGAGATGTTTGAGCACCAGTCTCACACTGAGACTCAGATGGCTAAGTTGGTATCCCAGCTTAAGCCTTGGGTTTGATCTACAGTAGAGGCTGCGGAGACTAGGGTGGAGGCTCGGATGACTGCAGCTATGGACCAGTTTATGCGGGGCTTGCATGGGCGGATTGACAGTTTTGAGGCACGTATGGCCTCACGATTGAGTGCTGCACCGAGCCCTAATATGGCGGGCTTGACCTAGGAGGTTGTTGCATTGAGAGAGGAGGTTCGGGCATTGGCATCTAGTAGCACTCCAATCATACCATCTATGCCTACCCCGACCAGCCTTTGAGATTGATTTGTTTGCTGATGATGAGCCTCCAATGGATAGAGGAAAGAGACTCCGCAGTCCAGCAAATAGGGGTGTGAGTGATGGTGAGTACGAGAGTGATATGAGGAGGGCTGTTAAAGCCTCCCGGGTAGAGTACCACGCGTGCCAGATTGAGGCAGAGCAAAGGGCGCGTAGTGCATCTACCAGTCAGGCTATCCCCCCATCGGATGCGACTACTGCACAGTCTGATGATCCCGCTGCTGGCGGGCCCATTTCCGGTGCTTAGAGCACCACAGGTATGTCTTCACTCCCTTGTTTTTGATTTGATATCGGTGAATTGAGGGCATTACACCATGTTTAGTTGGGGGTGGGGGTGTACCACCACTTGGGGGTTTTTGTTGTCGTGTTTCTTTTCCCCGAGTGTGCTATCATAGCAGAACCGGCATGTTTAGGATGTTACTGTTGATGTTTTTATGTGTGTTGCCATATTAGGAGAAAAATGAGGTAACTATAGTGAAGTCCAGTTGTGGATGATTTTTATGATTTTTAAGTGTTTTGACTAGACCCCTCCTGAAATTTTTGAATTGTGTGAATAGCATGCTTGTGTGTGACTGCTGTTGGATCTTATTATGGCACTAGAATTATAGGCAAACAACCGTAGCTAGCATTGCATGAATGGATAGGTAGTAGTTGTTAATATAACCCTTTGCTATGTGCGTGTGAGGTCACTACTTAGTTAGCTGTGTGTGTGCCATCCACAACTTGCCCGGTTAGTCTTGGCTAGGTTAGAGGATAAAGGATTAGGAAAGGATCATAGGCCGTTTTTGAATAAAGTCCACTTTTAGCCTAAAATGTCAAACCAAAGGAAGAAGTATCCCTTGATCCCAACTTTGAGCCATAATTGTCCTATTTCTTTCATTTAGCCTATTCACCTTCCCATTTTAATCACAATGAACCTGTCTTGGCCCTGGTCCCTCCTTGGACACTGTGTACCTCAACTCAGGCAAATCGCCTAAGTTTAGGGTGGCTATTATAGGGGTGCGTAGATTGCGTTGGGTATGAAGAAGGGTTAATAAAAGAAAAAGAGAAAACAGATTTGGGTGTGAAAAAGAAAAAAAAAACAAAAGAAAAAAAGAAAAATATATATATGTGTTTAAAGTTTGAGAAGAAAAATCACACCCAAAATCTGAAAATAAAAGAAGAGAGAATAAGGGAGAATAATGAAAAAGGGTTGGAAGTTGGAGCCAAAAAGTGTGTAGTGTCAAGGAGGATTGAGTCACTATACCCATATGCATCATACCCGTCCCTACGCCTACATTACAAGCCGAGTAAAGTCCTATAGTGATCCTAGTCCAATGGTCCGAAAACTAAGGTGTAGAAAATAAGGGCAAGCCTATGGTATTTAACGCACACTGTCTTAACTTCTTTGTGAGCATGAGTGTTTTGACCTCGTCCCTATGTTGATATCCATTAGTATACTGAGAGTGCATGGGGCTTCTTTGATTGTGAGGGCACATGGGTTGCATAATTAGCTGCTAGTTGTTTGTGAAATGTCAATTGCGTATACGCTTAGTTGTTTGTGCGTAAATTGGTTCCATCACTTGATCCCTTCTGTGTCATGACACTATGCTGCTGACATACACATTTTGGTTTTACTTTGAAAATAGGAGGGGTCGAAAAGGTTTTGTGTCAAAAGTAACAAGTAGACTGTCATAAGTCCCTTAGGTTTCTCTTGGTGAAGCATTGTGGTTGTGTATTCTTATTTTGTTCACCTGAGGACATGCAAATGTTCTAAGTTGAGGGTGTTGATGTGCCATGGTTACATGGCACTGTTGATACTTAAAATGAGGAAAATATGCAATAACTTGGGTGTGTTTTGTTAGTATGATGTGGTTTCTGTCCTAATTTGCAGTAGAACAGGATTTAAAGGCAAAATGAGCAAAAGAGGCAGAATCAAGCCCAAGAATGAAGTGTCGGATGAAGAAAGAACAAGAGGCTGCAGAAGAGATCCACTCACTCCACAAGTCACGTGGCGTGGAATCCACTCACGCCACGTGAGTGGCTATCGTGACTGAGTCCAGAAACAGAAAATTCCAGCCTGATTTCCACTACATGGGTCACATGGCGTGACTGACACCCACGTGATATGGAAGCCTGCCGTGAACCAACTTCTGAAGACCACAAATTGAGCCTGATTCCCATGACATCAACCCACGTGGCGTGACTTGGTTCCACGACACCAAGTCATAATACTGTGGAAGTTGCCGACTCTGTTCTCCTATTTGGTTTTGGATAGGACTAGTTTTGTATCTATAAATACTCCTATGTAGTCCTAAGTGCGAGAGTTGGACAATTTACTACTTTGAGAGTTATTTCATACTGTTTCAGACATATATTTGGTTTTGTATTCACAAACCCTAATTTAGAGTTTTATTGATAATTGAAATTTTGGTTTTCCTTCATTCTTGTGAGATCATAATTATGCTTTCATCTTTAGATTATTCTTGTGTTCTAGCAATCATGAGCAGCTAAACCCATCAACTAGGATTGTGTGAACCATGAGGAATTATTGAAACCGGTTAAGTGCAAAGCAATTTTGTACTGGTGTGTATGCATGTATTGTTGTTTCCTTCGTTGTGATTGATTTTCTAACGGTTGCAAATGTTGGAAACTCGCCTGTATTCTAGACTTGCTCGAGAGAGAGGTAGAGATTGGGAAAAGGAGATAACAACAGAGATTTGAAGCTATCAACCTTCATCTAATAACCGGAGCCTTAGAGGGAAAGGTTATCTGAAATTCAGGACAAGGGTTAGCAGTGCAACACTCGGAGTCCGAGAGGAAAAGACTGAAATTTGTCTAATGAAGGTCGAGAGACAGTTATATGAACCTAACTTGTTAGATTTTGCATGCAGCGCAGTGGGGCAATCTTGTTAAGCACCAGTAACCGGTGGAGTTAAGAAATCATTGGGGATCACTATCCTAGTGAATTTCTCTTATTGATTACAAACTCAATACAATCAACATTCGTCATTATTACTATTCACTAGCAAAACCCCCCAGTTTTAGTTACTTTCCAATTATTCCATCTGGTAGTCTACTCATACTTCGACCTATTCCCTGTGGGATCGACCCCAACCTAGTTGGGTTCTATAGTTGATTCAGCGACTGCATTGTACTTTTTCGGAGGTATACTTTGGGCGACATCAGTAGATCACATCAGTCAAGAATACAAACATGACTGAGCTCGATATCATAGCGAGAAAGCAGTAATCAGCTAAAGAAAAATGTTAATGCTTAAGGACAAAGATAAAGATATTTTATTATTTAAGGGGTAAGGAAGAGGAAAAATCATATCCTTTACAATGAGGGAGAGGGTCTCTATTTATAGGGTACAAAAGTTGCCCATTGCCAATAAAGGATTGCCAGCTATCGTAATGCTATTAGGGGGCAACCAGACCACTAGCGTGTCAGACGAGGCTCTGTTGAGCGCAGCTAGTGCTTCCCATAATCCCTGATACATTGTTCTTTTGTGTGTTTGTCAGTACGCAGTCACCATCCCTATCCAGTCTCAGGTACCCTCACCCTTTGCCCGAGTGTACACTCCAGTGTGTTGACATTATCCCCGAGATGGAGTCATTGTGGGCTGACTTTACTCGCCTGGCCCAAAAATGACTCAGTCAGGTTAATCATTCAAAACACACCCTAAGCCATTTTTACCCCATACAATATTGATGACCTTATCCAATTTCTATCATAGATTGTGAACATAAGCTTTATATTTATAAGATTTGATGATTTAATCTTTCGTGTATAAGATAAACTCTATATACTAAATCATCTGCTATATGCGTAAAGGAGACACAAACGAATCCATGACCTATATAAAAGTAAAATTTATTAAAGAGAATAAATAATTAAACAGTTATTTCATACAAAATACTATAACAAAATGCATGGTTTGTAGTATATCCTAACATAAACACATACATAATGCAAAATCGCATGAAAACAAGATCGACGTACCTCCAATCATTATTTTATGATGCTTCTGGCTTCACTTATCTACTCCAGAAAATAAGGGTGACATCAAAACCTCACTCTTAAATGGTATGAAATTCAAAAGGTGAAATCTTATTGGTAGGGACCTTTTGAATCAAATATGTCATATTTATAACTTTCTTCCATCAAGAATATTTTCTTGAGCGGTTATCATAGCAGGAAACGTGGCCTAGGATTATATTGTTATGATGGGCAGTTAAAAATTATGGAGAAGTTGGTACTTCGACCCCAACCTTTACATGTAGACCATTTTAGAAAATTGAACTATGAAAGTTAACTAATTTATTTGAGTTTGTTGCGTTTTGCATTCTTAACGTATGTTTTTTGTGTGTGTTTTACATCCTGTCCTATTTTATTTTATAATTTGCATCCTAACCTCTTTATTTTGTTGCAAAAATAATACAACCACACTTTTTTGAATTTTCTAAAAAGGCAAAACTGAAATACAAAAAAAGAAAAAGAAAAATACCGCAAAATTTGAAAATTCACACGCATCAAGTTTCCACAGAGGCACGCAAAGCCTTTAAGTATTCCTTTTATCCTCAATCTGCTTCAGGGTTTATGTATTTTTCTCTCCAATTATAAATATGTTGATGGATTCTTAACTTGTTTGATTTTTTTTGCTAATTCAATTTTGCCTTACCTTTTAGAGCAACCTGACAGAGACGATTCATGTAGAGGATCTTAATTACTTTGGGATTGAAGCAAAATTAATTGATTGCTTTTTGTTAAGTTTTACTTGTGTTAAGTTTCAATTATATGTGAATAAATTGTTGGCGAGAAGAGGAGTTGGGGGTAGTGGCAAAGATCGGAAATTTCGTTAAGGTGTTCAAGATTTAAATATGTATTTATGAAAAATAATTTTTTACGATATACTTTGTATAATTCTACATATACATAATATAATTTTTCAACCAAAGGGTATTCGATTGGCCACCCCAAACTATTATTGGAAGTTGCAGTTACAGTTTTACTATTTCATTGAAACTATTTTGACTATTTTCCTGATTTTTGTTTTTACTGTGCATAGCTATCAGTTATAGCTGTTAGTTAGTTAGTGTGTGACCTGGAGGTGAGCTGTCAGTTGAGGAGTTGGTCAGAAGATATTTTGAGAGAGTTGTAGGATTGTATATAAATAGTGAGCATTAGGATATTTTGTAGTCAATTATTCAGAAATTCAATAAACATTTTCCTTCTTCTTCTTTTCTCTCTGCATTTCTCTGTTTCCTTCAGTATTTCATCAATAGAGAATTGAGCTTCCATGCTCAATTTTGTCATGGTATCAGAGTAAGTTTAACTTTAACTATGGAGTTCTAACTACAAAGGAAAGAAATGTGAGTACTGTCATTTTACTGGACATAAAAGGACAACTGCTATAAGTTGATTGGTTATTCAGCAAATTGGAATTTGAGGAAGAAACCACCTGGTTATACCTCTACTAATAAAGGCCATGGCCATCAAGAAGGGAACTTGAATGAGACTTATGGTTCTTTTGGTGGACAAGAAGGTCAGGAAAATTACACTGTCATCTATCATATACACAGAGATATCAATGCACTTTCACAAGGTACAGATTCAGTTTCCACTTACTTCACTAAATTGAGAAATCTATGGGGAGAGAATATGATGCACTTGTACCTAATCCTAGTTGTGATTGTCAAAAAACAAAAGACTATGTTTATCATCTATATCGATTGAGGTTGATTCAGTTTTTGAATGGTTTAAATGAGTCCTATGATCAGGCTCAATGGCAGATCTTACTAAAAGGGTTAACTCCTACCATTAATCGATCTTATGCCATGATAAGCAAGGATGAGCTTCAACATTCAGCCTCTTTCACTACTGTAGCTTATAAACCTGAACCTATTGCTATGCACATCAATCGCAATCAAGGATATAATCATGGAGGTGCTAACTACAAAGGAAAGAAATATCAGTACTGTCATTTTACTAGAGCCATAAAGGAAAACTGCTCTAAGTTGATTGGCTATCCAGTAGATTGGAAATTGAGAAAGAAACTGGTTGGTTATACCTCTACTAATAAAGGCCATGGCCATCAAGGAGGGCACTTTAATCAGACTTATGGTTCTTTTAGTGGACAAGGAGGTCAGGCAAATTACACTGCCAAACCATCAGCTAACAAAGCTACTCCAGGTGGTTGTGAAACTGCTTCCACTAGTCATGAAATGAACAATGCATTTGTAGCAAAGGGACAAGATTTTATTGAAAGAGAATAATAACAAATAATGGATATGCTGAACAAGGATGCTAAGGAAATGAAACAAGTCAATATGACAGGTATCACTACTTGTTTTCTATCTAATACTTTTACACAGGATTAGATAGTAGATTCTGGTGCCTCTCACTATATTACAGCATAAAGAGATGTATTTTCAAAGGAAATAAGCTTTTCCAAGTCACAACAGGACAAAGTATAATTACCAACAAGTGACAAAGAAGAGATTTCTCATGGTGGTGATGCTTATATGTTCTAGAATGAAGTGCTGAAGGATGTGTTGTCTGTACCTAGATTCAAGTTTAGCTTGTTGTCTGTGTCAAAGATCACCAGCATCTCTCTTATTTTGTCTCTTTCTATCCTGATTTTTATGTATTTCAGGACCTCCTCAGCGGCAGAGTGAAGGGGATTGGTAAGAAAGAAGGAGGTATGTACATTTTCAGAAGTGAATAGGGAGTTAAAAGGGCAGCTAAAGGGCATGTCACTCAGAGATTAGCTTCAGGTTCTTCAGTAAAAGATTGCAGTTTATGGTATAGAAGTCTTGGTCATCCTTCATCTCAAACTCGTAAGTGTTTGGGTCTTTTTCAGAGCAGTAATGAGATTGTATTGATAAATAAATGTGCAGTTTGCCCACTAGCTAAGCAAACTAGTCTTTCATTTCCTGTTAGTGACTCTAAGACATTTGCTTGCTTTGATCTTGTACAAATGGATCTGTGGGACCCTATAAAATTCCAACATTTGATAAGAAATGTTCACTTCTTGACAGTGGTAGATTATCATAGTAGGTATACATGGGTTTATTTGTTGCAACTTAAATCTGACACAATTGTTGCTATTAAGGATTTCTTCTCTCTGTTAAAAACTTAGTTTGATGCTTTAGTAAAGATTGTTAGGTCTAATAATAGCACAGAGTTCTTTAGTTCTCAATGTAAAGAGTTATTTCATAGTCTAGGTATTGTCCATCAGAGTAGTTATCCCCACATACCTCAAAAAAACAGTGTTGTCGAGATGAAGCATAGGCATATCTTGAATGTAGCTAGAGCTGTTAGATTTCAGTCTTTATTGACACTCAAGTTCTGGGGTTTATTCATCAAAGATGCAATATACCTGATTAACTGGTAGAAGTCCATATGAGTTGCTAATTTCCAGGCCTCCAAACATCTCACATTTAAGAACAATTGGTTGTTTATGCTATGCTTCAGTTGTTCCAAAAAGAGATAAGTTTTCAGCAAGAGCTAAAGTTGTTGTTTTAATGGGATATTCTAGTACACAAAAAGGCTATCTGCTGATGGAGATGTCTACTAGCAAGTTTTTTATTAGAAAGGATGTTGTGTTTCAAGACAATACTTTTCCTTTTGCACAAACACAGACCTCCATACTTCACACAGAGTTTATAGGATCACCTGTCCAAGTTGATGATTTTTTGGTGATTGATTCTTCTGAAGAAGGCTTAGAGTCACCAGATGGGGAGGATGGTTCTCATCCTTCTAAAGATATACAACCATCTGCAGCCCAACCTGTCCTACATGACACTGCAATACCTGATGTATATGTTGATGACTCTTATGCATCTGTTCCAATGTCATCTAAAACTCCACCTACTAAATGTCCTACAAGAAGATCATCTAAAGTATCCAAACAAGTTGTTTGTATGCAAGACTATGCAGCACCTAAGGGAGGTAAAGGCAGCAGATATCCATTGGCAAATCATCTCTCATATGATAAGACTACAGGCTCATATCATAGCTATTTGAGCAAAGTTTCCACCTTAATTTAACCACACACTTTTAGCCAAGTTGCAAAGGATTAAAGGTGGATTGAAACCATAAAGCAAGAGATTCAAGTTCTTGAAGATAACAACACATGAGTGGTGGTTCCTTTACCTCAATAAAAAAACACAGTTGGTTCAAAATGGGTATACAAGATCAAATATCAAGCTAATGGGGAGGTGGAGAAGTTCAAAGCAAGATTGGTGGAAAAAGGTTAAAGTCAACAAGAAGGTTTAGACTATCACGATACTTTTTATCTTATTGCTAAAATGGTTACAGTAAGAAGTGCCATTGCCTTAGCAGTTTCTAAAGGGTGGTATTTATATCAAATGGATGTCTACAATGCCTTTTTATAAGGTGATCTAGATGAGGAGATGTACATGGAAATGCCTGAAGGTTTTAAATGGCAAGGAGAAACTAAGGTGTGCAGGTTATTGAAGTCTTTATATAGTCTTAAACAGGCTTCCAGACAATGGAACCTAAAGATGACTAATGCCTTGTTAAATGTTGTTTTTGTCCAAAGTACACATGACTATTCTTTGTTTACCTTGAAGAAGAGAGAAGACATGGTGATAGTTCTAGTCTATGTAGATGATTTGTTCATTGCTGGGAGTAATACTTCCTTGATCTTTGAAGCTAAGGAATTTCTACACAAGCAATTTAAGCTGAAGGACTTAGGAGAACTTAAGTATTTCTTGGGTATTGAGGTATTGAGGTCTGACACATGCATCATTTTGAATAAAAGAAAGTATATTCTAGAGCTCATTTCTGATGCAGGCCGCAGTGGTGCTAAACCAGCTCATGCTCTTTTGGAGACTAATATCAGGCTCACTATAGTGGAATTTGATTGTGCCAATGGTTGCACTAGAGATGTAGTGTTAGATGATGTCACTTCTCATCAAAGGGTTGTTGGTAGGCTAATGTTTTATACCATACTAGACATAATATTAGTTTGGTTGTTCAAACTTTTAGTCAGTTCATGCAATTTCCTAAAAGGTCTTATTGGGAGGCTGCTACTAGAGTGGTTAGATACCTCAAAGCTACTATTGGTCAAGGAATTTGGTTGAAAGCTCAACCTGTTGAGACACTCACATATTGGTATGATTCAGACTGGGATGCATGCCCTAATACTAGGCGATCTGTTACTGGATATGAAGTGAATTTTGGGGATTCCTTGATCTTTTGGAAATCTAAGAAACAACAAACAATGCCAAGAAGTTTAGCTAAAGCGGAGTATAGAAGCATGGCTTCAGTTGTAACAGAGGTTACCTGGTTAGTTGGCTTGTTCAAGGAGTTAAATATTTCTATTCTTCAGCCTTTCCAAGTGTTCAGTGATAGTAGATCAGCTATTCAGTTAGCTATAACTCCTATTTTTCATGAGAGAACTAAACACATAGAGATTAACTGTCACTTTATTAGAGACAAGATCAAATATGGTCTGGTAGAGACTCTTTATGTTCATACTTAGGAATAGGTGGCTGATTTGCTTACTAAAGACTTATGTCAACCTCAGCATCTGCATTTGATGGGCAAGCTTGGTGTGCTTAACATTCTACACACTTCAGCTTGAGGGGGGGTATTGAAAGGTGCAGTTACAGTTTTACTGTTTCATTGAAACTATTTTTACTGTTTTCCTAATTTTTGTTTTTATCGTGCATAGCTGTTAGTTATAGTTGTTAGTTAGTTAGTGTGTGAGTTAGGTGAGCTTTCAGTTGAGGAGTTGGTTAGAAGATATTTTGAGAGAGTTGTAGGATTATATATAAATGGTGAGCATTAGGATATTTTGTAGTCAATTATTCAGAAATTCAATAAACATTTTCCTTCTTCTTCTTTTCTCTCTGCATTTCTCTTTTTTCTTCAGTGTTTCATTAATAGAGAACTGAGCTTCCATGCTCAATTTTGTTAACTATATGTGGCTACGCCGCCACTGGTTGGGGGATGGTGGTTTGCGATCCCTAAGTTTGCTTCGAGTGATGACTAATTGAATATTAGATTTGATCTTAAGCTTAGTTTCGAAAGTGTTACTAAATATTGCCTAATTATGAGGGGCAACTGGTTGGGAATGATATAGATTATTAGTTTGTGATTGAAGCAAATTGATTGATTGATTGATTGATTTTTATTTTTAATTGTATGATTTCTTTTTTTTATTATTTGTATTCCAGCTCTGCGCTCGTAGAAAATTCAAAAAAAAAAGAGTAATTTCATTATTTTACCAAAAAAGAAAAAAAACATTTTAGGATGCGAATCATAAAATATAATAGGAGAAAGTGCAAATTACAAAAGAGAACATGTGTTAGAGGTACAAAATGCAAAAGACTCAATTTATTCCATGCATATACGTGAAAGTTAGATCAATTTTCTTCCTAGTATATAATCATGCATGTTCAAATCACAAACACATTGGCTAATCATTTTTATGAAGTAAAATTCGTTTAGATTCATTTTTAACTATCTCAATATGACTTTGTATTGTTATTTAAGAAAATGTGAGCTAAGTTTAGGTCGCGTCTTCTGTCATCATATTTTATTTAAATAGAAGAGTTGTTCCACTATTCAGCTTATAATATCTAGTTCTTCCTCCCTTCGGTTTCACATTTGTCGTTTGTGTTGTATAAATACTTTCCTGATATAGATAGAATAAGAGACGTTGCGCAATGAGTTTTTTTTTTTCTCTTTTTTTGTTGTTTTAGTTAATTTTTGTGTGTCAAACTCTAAGCGTCCTTCCAAGGCAGTGCGTTTTGCTGGTCTTCTTTCAAAAGTATTGCTACTTTTCATCAAGAAAATTTGGCACATGTACCTTTCTATGATTTGTTCATTAAACAGTCAACCTTTGGGGAAAAGGAAAAATACTTTATTCCACATTGGTATAAAAAATTTAAAAAAATTAAAAAAATAAAAGTATTAAAATAATTAAAAAAACAAACTAGAATCCACATTAGCATGTGTCGTTAAATATTCCCTCAATCTCAATTTAGGTGTCTTACTTTCTATTTTTGGTCTGTCTCAAAATTTTTTTATTGCTTTCTATATTATTGAAAAAAGTCATAAAATCCCCCCTGAACTAGTCCGCATAACTTACTTAAACACTTTAACTTTATGGATAATTATTTACCCCCCTAAATCTTTTTTAGGTGAATAAATATGACCTTAAAAATATCACACCAGTCTCACAACAGAGAGTGTATTACACACGCGCCAAATCATCACCACATCAGCGCCACATCATTGCCACGTCAAAAATTATTTTTTTAAAAAGAATGAGCCCACTAATTTGTTTATTATATCATAAAAGAAAAAAGAAAAAAGAAACCCCCCACCCCCACTAATTTGTTAATTATATCATAAAAGAAAAAAGAAAAAAGAAACCCCCCACCCCCACACCCGCCCCATCCCTTTCTTCTTCAAGCCCCACCACCCCCCTTTCAACACCCCCCTCCCCGCTACCCCTATCTTCTTCGAGCCCCACCATTCCCCTTTCTTTTTCTGTGAAACCTCCATTTTCTTTCTACTTTTTCAAGTCCCCGCACCCCCTTTCTCCTTCTACAATTTAAAAACTTGAAAAAAATTCAACCAACACAATTTATAATCCAAAAAACTGGAAAAAAAATTAATAGATAGACTCACTGATTGAATGCAATTACGAGCAAAGCAAACAAGAAACGCCGTTGGATTCGAAGAAACACAATTACAATAATTTTAGCAAGAGATTGTTTGAGCATCTTCAAAGAAAAAAGGGGTATTGCAAAATTAAGCTTTTGTAGATTGAATAAATTGAGAAAATTATTCTACTTGCGAAAAATTGAATTGGGTATTAGAAGAAAAAAATAATTATTTTTATTCAATAATGAAATCGTGAAAAAGAGTGTTAAAATTCGCTACTTCTTCATACATATTTTTTTTATTCTTGAAGAAATTTGCGAAGTTTGCATATGAGGTCTGGGGATTAGAAGAGGGAGAAAGGGGATTGGGAGATTGAAGAAAGATAAAAGGTGTGGATTTGTAGAAGGATTAAGAGGGAGGGGGTTGAAGAAGAAAGGGGTGGGGGTATTTTTTTTAATTTTTTAGTTTTTATTATATACTAAAAATTTAGTGGGACAATTTTTATTTTTAATTTTTTAATTTTTTTTATGCCACGTCAACCGTAGGGGTGGTATTTATTCATTTCAAAAAGATTTAGGGGGGTAAATATTTAATCATAAAGTTAAAGTGTTAAAGTAAGTTATGCGGACAAGTTCATGGGGGATTTTATGTCTTTTCTCTTCTATATTTAATAAGCTTTCCAATTTCAACATTCTTCATGACAAGTAGGGTGCTCATGGTCCAGTTTAGATCAATTTTTGATTAAAATTAAAATCAAATCAATTTAGTCGGTTTTTAAAATTCTAAAACCAAATCAAGCTAAACCAAATAAAATAAAAACCATCGATTTTTCGGTTTATGACTAGCGAATGATAAGTTGATAATAGTAAAACCAAGGAAACATGGGACAACTATTTCAAGTGGACGTTAGGAATCAACAAATTTCTCTCTACTATCACAAGATGAATGTATATGAATCTTCTAGACCCTCTCTCCCAATTTATATGACTTACTTTCCTTTTTAATCAGTCCGAAAAAAGAATGATATATTTCTATATTTAGTAACTATTTAACTTTAAAATACTTCCTCCGTTTCAAAATAGTTGACCCTATTTCTAAAAATATTTGTTTCAATTTAGTTGTCCCATTTATGAAATTAAGAGAATTTTATTATGTTCTTCCAATACTACCCCTAACATTAAATGACTACATAAAGTGTATAAACTCAAATTTTTAAATCATAATTAATAAGGTTAAATTTGGTAAAATAATCTCCTAATGAATATTTTTTTAAGTACAGTGTCAAGTCAATAAAGGCCAACTGTTTTGAAACGGAGGGAGTATCTATTTTACCCTTGATAGTTATGACTGCATGTGAAATTTATCCCACCAATTTAAGTGTCTTACTTTTTTTTTTTTAGTGTGTCTCAAAAAGAGTGTCTCTTTATATAATTAATAAATTTTCTAATTTCAACATTCAATATAATTCAAGACCAAAATATTTAAAAGAACTACACACATCTTAATTAAGATCACAAGGTTCAAAAGTCTCAACTTATTCCTTATGACCGCGTCAAGTCAAACTAAGTGAAGTTTGTAATATGTCTTGGGATTGGAGATAATTGTAGGAGTATATATAATACTAATAGTGTAGTCTGTATTATAACTCTCAAAAAAAAAGTTGAATTGTTGCATTGCTAACTTATTTGGCTCACAGAAAAAACAACCAATTATGGAAGAAGCAACAGTATTCTTATATTAGCTTTTGCAATTGTATTACTCCATCACTTTACTACTTCTTTAACATCGCCACTGATGAAGCTGCTCTTCTTTCCTTCAAATCTCACATTTCTTCTTCTGATCCTGTCTTGCAAAGCAACTGGTCTTCTTCCAGTCCAGTTTGCAGCTGGACATGGATCACTAGCAACCGGCGTCACCATAGAGTCACTACTTTAGACATTTCTAACATGCAACTTCATGGTACCATTCCTCCACACCTTGGAAATCTCTCGTTTCTCATTTACCTTGACATCGGTAACAACACTTTCCACAGGGTTCTTCCAGAAGAGTTGGTTTACTTGCGGAGGTTGAAACTGATTTGTATTGAAGGAAACAATTTTAATGGTGTCATTCCGTCTTTCTTAAGTTCGTTACCTAACCTTCGACTTGTTTACCTTTCAAACAACCAATTCTCAGTGGAAATTCCATCTTCCCTTTCAAATCTAACAAATCTTGAAGAGTTAAGAATGCAGAGGAATTTTCTTCAAGGAAGAATCCCTCCTGAAATTGGCGACCTTCGTTACTTGACTTTTTAGACTTGCAAGGTAACAGGATTACTGGCTCTATACCCCCTTCAATCTTCAACATGACTCCCCTGACACAACTTGCTATAATACGCAATCGTCTCGTTGGTAAACTTCCAGTAGATATTTGTAACAATCTCTTAAATCTTGAAGTGCTTTTACTCTCAAGCAACTACCTGGATGGCCTAATCCCACCAAATTTAGAGAAATGCTCAGGGTGGTTTGGTGCACACTCTTCGCCTAAAACTTGTTGGGTTCTAAAGTGTATTGTGAATGGAAAAATGGAGGGAAGAAAAAAATGGAGGGAAAGTGAAATGTAAAGTTCACTTTTAAGAAGTCAAGTTCTCCCACATTGGTGGGAGAGAGGAGCTTTCTTGTGTATTTATTAGAATACATTCCTTCATGTGGATAGTGAGGCAAGAACAAGGCAAGCCTCGCCCCGTCTTCGTCGTCGCTCACTCGGCTCAACTTTGGCTTTGGCTTTGGCTTCAGATTTGGATTTAGATTTGGCAAATGATCGATCGAGAGACTATCTTTTTGGACAAAGTTTATTTGAAACTTGAGAATTGTTGATAGTTTAATCCAAAAATCCGTTAAGAAATGATTTTTCTCCATTTATGGACGCACATGGAACGTCCGGATGCATGTCACAACGCACCTCAAAGGGATGCGACCCTTCGAGGCAAACGACACACTGGTTCATGCGAAAAGATGACCTGCGCGTGCAGGTCGTCACCTGCAGACGCAGGTGACCATCCCAGAAACCAGTAAAGTTTTTGGAAATTGCCATTAGGCGACCTGAAGTCGCAGATGGACCACCTGCGCGCGCAGGTGGGTCCGCAGGTCGGCACCGATTCCAGAAAAATTGTCTCTTTTCATGAACCATTGCTTCTTTTCGGAAGCAACTCTTTATGGCTATAAATACCTGATTTTTCCTCAGGTATTGGCACGAAATTATTGAAAGAAAAACATCTTCTTCTTCTTCAAAAACTCAAGTGTGATCAATCAAACCATTGAGTGTGTTCGAAGTTCGGTAGAATTTGAGGTACCACTATTCTACTGAAGTGAATCATTTTATCCTGGGACAAAATATTCCATAACCTCGGGTACTTGAGGGGAATAAATTCCTTAAGGACACACTGTGAAGTCGGTGGACTTGATTCTAATTTTTTCTGTTTCATCTTCTTTCTTAAGGTTATGCTATTTTCCAGAAAATAGTAGAAACTTCATTTTGATAGTTCATTATTTTTGAACTTGTGTTTGGAGTTGTTGAACTTCTTTATTGTTCTTGAACTTAAAAGTTAAATTTCTTGTAGATTGAAATACAGATATTAGTACCCGAAAACAACAATCTTAAGGAATTTATTAATCTGTATTTTTGGTTTCTGGAGATTAAAATCATTTGGTTTTCTACTCTGTCTGAAGTTGATAGTGATTTAAAGATATAAAAACTTTATCACTAGTCAAAGATCATTCGGTTAACGATTTGAAGAATATAAAAACTTCGTCGTTAAACTAGAAACAAGTTGTTTAATGATTAAAAACTTTGTTGTTAGTATTGAAAATACTAAAGTGGTTGTCTCTTTGTGACAACAAAATGGCTAGTGAAATTCAAGTCAATGAGGGAACAATGAATGTTGCAGCAACAAACATTGCTACTTCAAGTCGTATGAATGCTGCTCATGCCATGGCACCGGCAAAAAAACCAGGAAATTTTCTGGTGTTGATTTCAAACGTTGGCAGCAAAAAATGTTCTTTTATCTGACTACCTTGAGTCTGCAAAAGTTTATCACAGAAAGTGTTCCTGTATTGTCGGAGGATACTCCGAAAAAGGATCGCTTTGTAGTAACTGAAACTTGGAAGCACTCGGATTTTTTATGTAATAATTACATATTGAGTGGCCTACAAGATGATCTATACAATGTGTATAGCATGATGAAGACCTCAAAGGAACTTTGGGATGCTTTAGAAAAGAAGTACAAAACAGAGGATGTCGGAATGAAGAAATTCATTGTTGCCAAATTCTTGGACTTTAAGATGGTAGACAGTAAAGTTGTAGTTACCCAAGTCCAAGAGTTGAAAGTCATTATTCACGACCTCCTTGCAGAAGGTATAATTTTAAATAATGCCTTTGTTAAACATTTTAAGAATGTTATTAATGTTCACTTAACCTTCTTTGTAGGTTTGATTGTGAACAATGCTTTTCAAGTAGCTGGTATAATCAAAAAGTTACCACCTTTGTGGAAGGATTTTAAAAACTACTTAAAGCATAAGCGAAAGGAGATGTCAGTTGAAGACCTCATTGTGAGGTTGAGGATTGAAGAAGACAATAAGGCAGCTGAAAAGAGGTCTCGTGGGAATTCTACAATAAATGGAGCAAACATTGTGGAAGAAGATCCCAACAAATCAAAGAAGAGAAAGAAAGCACAAGCACAACAAGGCAATCCTCCTAAGAAGAAATTCAAAGGAAATTGCTTTAACTGTGGCAAAACTGGCCACAAGTGGGTTGATTGTCGGGCTCCGAAGAAGGGAAAGAAAAAGGACCAAGCAAACATGGCTGAATCCAAAGAGGAAATGGACAATCTGTGGGTTATGCTCTCGGAATGCAATCTTGTTGGAAATCCTAGAGAGTGGTGGATAGATTCAGGTGCCACCCGCCACGTGTGTACCAACAAAGAATTATTTGCATCGTATGCTCCGGCTCAAGATGATGAGAAGATATTTATGGCCAACTCCGCTACGGCAAAGATTGAAGGAACAGGCAAGGTTAGCTTGAAGATGACATCAGTCAAGGTGGTGACACTAAACAATGTCCTTCATGTTTAGGAGTTGCGAAAGAACTTGGCTTCTATTTCACTTCTGACTAAGAATGGTTTCAAATGTGTATTTGTTTCCGACAAAGTTGTAATTAGTAAGAATGAAGTGTATGTAGGCAAAGGCTACCTCACCGAGGGCCTTTTTAAGATCAATGTAATGACTATTGATATGAATAAAAGTTCTGGTTCTTCTTACTTACTTGAGTCAAATAATTTATGGCATGAACGTTTAGGACATGTTCATTATAAAACCTTGCGAAAACTGATTAACTTGAAAGTTTTGCCTAACTTTGAGTGCAGTAAATCAAAGTGTCAAACATATGTTGAATCTAAGTATGCTAAGAATCCATATAAGTCTGTTGAAAGGAATTCCAATCCCTTAGACTTAATTCACACAGACTTTTGTGATATGAAGTCGATACCATCTCATGATGGGAAAAAGTATTTCATAACTTTTATCGATGATTGCACTAGATTTTGTTATGTATATTTGCTGAATAGTAAGGATGAGGCAATAGATGCATTCAGGCAATATAAAACTGAAGTTGAAAATCAGTTGGATAAAAAGATCAAAATGATAAGAAGTGATAGGGGTGGAGAATATGAATCTCCTTTTGCGGAGATATGTTTGGAAAATGGAATTGTCCATCAAACTACTTCCCCATACTCGCCTAAATCAAATGGGATTGCGGAAAGGAAAAACCGAACCTTGAAGGAAATGATGAATGCCTTACTTATAAGTTCAGATTTACCGCAAAACTTATGGGGGGAAGCTATCCTTACAGCAAACCGAATACTCAATCGAGTGCCCCATACAAAGACACAATCTACTCCATATGAGAAATGGAAAGGAAGGAAAGCCAACTTAAAATATTTCAAACTGTGGGGGTGTCTAGCCAAATTCCAAGTTCCTATACCTAAAAGGTTGAGAATAGGACCAAAGACTGTGGACTGTGTTTTCATCGGATATGCTACAAACAGTAAAGCATGTCGATTTTTGGTTCATAAATCCAAACATCCGGATATCCATGATAATACGATAATTGAATAAGATAATGCTGAGTTCTTTGAACATATTTATCCGTATAAGACTAGACATGAGTTGTCTAGTGAAGGGTCTAAATGACCTAGGAATGAACTAAGGGAGAATGAAAATAATGAAGAGAATCCAAGGCGTAGTAAAAGTCAAAGAACGTCGACTTTCTTTGGATCAGATTTTGTAACATTTCTTCTTGAAAATGATCCTCTAACATTCAAAGAAGCGATGTCGTCTACGGACTCATCCTTTTGGAAAGAGGCTGTCAATAGTGAGATTGATTCAATCTTGAGCAACCATACTTGGGAGTTGGTTGATCTTCCTTCAGGAAGTAAACCTTTAGGTTCTAAATGGATCTTCAAAAGGAAAATCTTCAAAAGGAAAATGAAAACTGATGGTACTATTGACAAATACAAGGCAAGACTTGTAGTGAAAGGCTTTAGACAAAAAGAAGGTATTGATTATTTTGAAACATACTCTCCAGTAACAAGGATAACGTCCATTCGGATGTTGGTTGCATTATCTACGGTATATGGTCTTGAAATCCATCAAATGGATGTGAAAACTGCATTCTTAAAAGGAGAATTGGAGGAAGAAATTTACATGGAACAACCTGAGGGTTTTGTGGTTCCGGGTAGAGAAAAGAAAGTTTGCAAACTTGTTAAGTCACTTTATGGACGAAAACAAGCACCCAAATAGTGGCATGCAAAGTTTGACCAAACCATGTTGGCAAACGGATTCAAAATAAATGAATGTGATAAATGTGTTTACATTAAAGACACTCCAAATTACAAAGTCATTGTTTGTTTGTATGTGGATGACATGTTGATCATCAGTAGAGACATTTCTGACATAAATGCTACGAAACGAATGCTTGAGAGCAAGTTTGATATGAAAGACCTTAGAGTTGCGGATGTGATCTTAGGAATAAGAATTCATAGAACTCCACAAGGGTTGGCATTGTCACAGTCTCATTATATTGAAAAGGTACTTGACAAGTTCAAGTATTTGGATTTCAATATTGCCAAGACTCCATTAGACGTGAGCTTTGCACTTCAAAAGAATGAAGGTGAAAGTGATTCACAATTAGAGTATGCAAGAGTGTTGGGAAGTCTGATGTATATCATGAATTGTACACGACCGGATAAAGCATGCGTTATTAGTTAATTAAGTCGGTACATGAGTAATCTCAATCAAACTCATTGGATGGCAATGAAAAGAGTTTTGGGGTATCTAAAACATACTCAAGACTTTGCTTTGCATTACAACAAATATCCAGCGGTAATTGAAGGATATAGTGATGCAAATTGGATCACCGGATCAAATGAAGTAAAATCCACGAGTGGATATGTGTTTACTTTAGGTGGAGGAGCAGTCTTTTGAAAATCATCCAAACAGACTTGTATTGCCCGCTCTACTATGGAATCTGAATTTATCACACTAGATAAAGCCGGTGAAGAAGCTGAATAGCTCCAGAATTTCTTGGAAGATATTCCTTATTGGCCCAAACCATTGGCACCAGTGTGCATACACTGTGATAGTCAAGAGGCAATAGGTAGGGCAGGGTGCATGATGTATAACGGTAAATCTCGTCATATAAGACGTAGACATAATACCGTTAGAGAACTTCTCTCTAGTGGAATTATCACGATTGACTATGTAAGGTCAAAGGATAATATGTCGGATCCACTTACAAAAGGCCTATCTAGAGAGGGAGTTGAGAAATCATCAAAGGGAATGGGTTTACGGCCTAGGACAAGTCGTCACAGTGGTAACTCTACCTAGCGGACTGGAGATCTCAAGAGCTAGGTTCAAGGAGATCAAACAAAGTTATGATTGACGGTTCAACATTGTCAATAAACTCAACCCATTCTCATGATGAAGACAATGTTCAAGAAACAAGGATAAGACTTATGGTTGGAAGTCTTTTAATGGTTTCTAAGTTTAGCAGATTTGACCAAACAGTTTGATCTATAGGATTGAAATGTTTAGGAATCACCTATGTGAGGGTAAAGTAGAAGCCGCTTCAAGGAGAATGATAGTAAAGGCCTATTCTCTAAGCTCTCATGAAACCAGGTCGTGTTCAAGGCTGAAATGAACAAAACCGTGAGAACCATAAATGGTAAAAGGCTGGTTGTGTGACTTGTGTTGTCTAGGTATACATTAAAGTTCGACGGTTCAAAGATATCACATCTACCGATTGACCGAGTGCATCCGATGCAAGTTCACTATGGAAAGTTCAAAGGGAAACCTACTTATCCAGATGCAATTAGTCTTTGCTTGTTGATCACACACTTGTCCGTATATTCTTTGTTGAAATAGCCATTCCCCATTCATGTAGGGGATTGTTGGGTTCTAAAGTGTATTGTGAATGAAAAAATGGAGGGATGAAAAAAATGGAGGGAAAGTGAAATGTGAAGTTCACTTTTAAGAAGTCAAGTTCTCCCACATTGGTGGGAGAAAGGAGCTTTCTTGTGTATTTATTAGAATACATTCCTTCATGTGGATAGTGAGGCAAAAACAAGACAAGCCTCGCGTCATCGTCGTCGTCGTTCACTCATCTCGGCTTTGTATTTGGATTTGGCAAATGATCGATCGAGAGACAATCTTTTTGGACAAAGTTTATTTGAAACTTGAGAATTGTTGATAGTTTAATCCAAATATCCATTAAGAAATGATTTTTCTCCATTTACGGATGCACATGGAATGTGCGGATGCATGTCACAACGCACCTCGAAGGGATGCGACCCTTCGAGGCAAACGACACACTGGTTCATGCGAAAAGATGACCTGCACACGCAGGTCGTCACCTGCGGACGCAGGTGACCATCGCAGAAACCAGTGAAGTTTCTGGAAATTACCATTAGGCGACCTGCGGCCGCATATGGACCACCTGCGCTCGCAAGTGGGTCCGCAGGTCGGCACCAGTTCCAGAAAATTGTCTCTTTTCATGAACCATTGATTCTTTTCGAAAGCAACTATTTATGGCTATAAATACCTGATTTTTCCTCAGATATTGGCACGAATTTATTGAAAGAAAAACATCTTCTTCTTAAAAAACTCAAGTGTGATCAATCAAACCATTGAGTGTGTTCGAAGTTCGGTAGAATTTGAGGTACCACTATTCTACTGAAGTGAATCATTTTATCTTGGGAGGAAAGATTACATAACCTCGGGTACTTGAGGGGAATAAATTCCTTAAGGACACACCGTGAAGTCGGTGGACTTGATTCTAATTTTTTCTCTTTCATCTTCTTTCTTAAGGTTATGCTATTTTCCAAAAAATGGTAGAAACTTCATTTTGATAGTTCATTATTGTTGAACTTGTGTTTGAAGTTATTGAACTTCTTTATTGTTCTTGAACTTAAAAGTTAAAGTTCTTGTAGATTAAAATACAGATATTAGTACCCGGAAACAACAAAACTTTTGTGGTGTACAAAGGTTAAATGTTAGTTATTGTGAGTGTGTATTTAATTTTCCACACCCTTAACACGACTAAGAACAAAATTTGCACATCCTTCGCCAAATTCTTGGCTCCGCCACTGTCCCCAGACCCCACTTTGTGGGACTATACTGGGTATGTTGTTGTTGTTTTATTTTAAGATTCCTCAAAAGCTAAGTAATGTAGTTTGAACTAATGTTTTTGCATTTTACTCTAATTGCCAGGAGAGATACCAGTTGAGGTAGGTAATCTACAAAACCTCCAAGTGCTTGGGTTAATAAATAATAAGTTAAGTCGCACAATTCCTGCAAAAAATTTCAACATTTCAGCATTGCGGATATATACTATGTTTGGCAATCAGTTATCAGGTAGTTTACCTTCAGAGTTAGGCCTTGGAATGACTTATCTTGAAGAAGTTTACCTTGGATCAAATGATCTCAGTGGACGAATTGCTCCTACCATCTCGACTGCTTCAAGGCTAACTCTTCTAGACCTTGCAAGCAACAAGTTTACAAGTCCAATTCTCGATTCACTTAGTTCCTTAGAGTTTTTCCAAGGCCTATACTTGGGTAGTAACAAGTTCATTAATGAGCCATCGTCTTCTGAGTTAAGATTCATCTCATCCCTGACTAATTACAGATATTTAAGAGAAGTGGTCATTGAAGAAAATCCTTTGAATGGTTTTCTTCCATATTCTATTGGAAATTTTTCTGATTCTTTTTGGATGTTTGTTTCACGTGGAAGCAAACTGAAGGGAACAATCCCAGAAGAAATTGGAAACCTCAGTGGATTAGGTGTGCTAGCTCTGCTCATAATGACTTCACTAGTTTCATTCCTGACAAGTTGAGAACTATGCAGAATCTTCAAGAATTTTATTTAGAAAATAACAGCCTAAGTGGAACAATACCTGAGGATATCTATAGTTTACACAATCTCGGAGCTTTAAAATTGACTGGAAATCAAATATCTGATTCAGTTCCAGCATGTTTAGGAAATGTTTCTAGTTTAAGATATCTTCATTTAGCTTTCAACAGATTGAGTTCCACCTTACCTGAAAGCCTGTGGAGCCTTCAAGAGCTCTTGGAACTCAATGCATCATCAAATCTGTTAAGCGGCCGAACACCTCCTGAGATTGGTAACCTAAAGGCTACGACACTAATCGATCTGTCAAAAAATGATTTTTCCAGTAATATACCTAGTACTATAGGGGGTATTGAAAAGTTGATTAGTCTTTTCATGGCACACAATAAATTAGAAGGGCCTATTCCAAGTTCATTTAGGAAAATGGTGGGGTTGGAATTCTTAGATCTTTCTTACAACAATCTTAATAGTGAAATTTCAAAGTCACTTGAAGAACTCATACATCTCAACAATGGCTACCCAGCACCTGTGGTGCATTGTGACTTGAAGCCGAGCAATGTCTTGCTAGATCAAGACATGGTTGGTCATGTGAGTGATTTTGGCATTGCAAACTTGCTAGGTGATGGGGAGACTTTTGTCCAAACAAGGACTATTGCAACCATTGGATACATTACTCCAGGTAATAAAGCTTTCAAACTTGGCATCCTTCAGATTTTCCCATTTCAAAATCATTGTCCATGGTAATAATGAGCGTTACACTTCAGTTCATGATAACAACCTATGAATTGTCATGTCGTGAATAGTATTTTAGGGATTATTATCACAAAGTGAATAATACTGTGTAATTGTACTTAGGTGAACTATGATGCATGAAATTGTTATGCAGGGAGTGCAAACTTTAAGCACCTTTTTTTGTTTGGTTACTTTTATCAAGTTGGAGGTCACGGGTTCAAGCCTTGGAAACAGCCTCTGGCAGAAATGCAAGGTAAGGATGCATACAATACACCCTTGTGGTGGGGCCCTTCATCGAACACCGCGCATAGCGGTAGCTTTAGTGCACCGGGCTACCCTTTTTGTTACTTTTATCAAGCTATTGCTAATACAAGTATAAATCATATTCTTAATTCATATTCATATTCTACTACCCACAATAAGTTATGTCGGTTTTAGTGGTAGAGAGTTTAGTTCAAGAAAATAACGCTACATTATTTAGTTTGTACATTCTATACTAAAAGCCAAATGTTGTACTAATTATGCAGATATTATGTTAGTAACGCAAACTTGTATACAACATACGAAACGTTTGTGTTAGTTACACGAAATTTATTTTTGATTATTTGGAAACTTATTTAACCAGATTATTTCTCCCATGATTATATTGCAGAGTATGGCCAGGATGGAATAGTATCCAAATGTTGTGATGTTTATAGTTTCGGTATCATAATGATGGAAACATTTACGGGGATGAGGCCAAGTGATGAAATCTTTACCGGACTCATGATAGAAACATTTACGGGGATGAGGCCAAGTGATGAAATCTTTACCGGAGATTTGAGTCTTAAGATATTGGATTAATGATTCTTTTCCAAGTGGAGTTCGTCAAGTTGTGGATGCCAATTTGTTAAGGCCAGAAGTACGTATTGAAGAGAAGATGCAATGTGTATCGTTTATCATGGAATTGGATTTGAGTTGCACTTTAGTGTCACCTGATGCAAGAGTTAACATTGAAGATGCTCTTTCGGCCCTCCAAAAGATAAGACATCAGTTTGTCACAAGTTGTGCAAGGACTTAAAACAAATCACTAAAGGATTTATTATGTAGCTAGGCTTAAAATTTAATTTAAAGGCTTACTTGTTAGGCCTCCCACCGACACAAGCATGGGATAAGTATAACGATCTATTCGATCTATTTACCGAAACTCAAATTAAAAAAATTACTAATATTTCTTATGAGCCCATGCCAACTTTCTTTCTCATGCTTGACCATACAATATTGTGTTCTCTTGTTAAGAATTTGAATTGCCAACTCTATTTCTTGTCTTCTTCCCTTCCCATATGTACGTTATCATGACAAAACAAGAGAGAGAAGAGAGTTTGCAGTTACAGAAAGAACCAAATAAATGAGAAAAGCACACTACTTCAACAGAAAGATTTGACGAAGTTATAGTTTCATAGTTTAGAGTGTTGTTTCCTTTTGACCTAAGCAAAGATGTACCGAAGTATTGATTGACCCAAACACTTCATAGAAATCGGTGCCCACTTGCCAACTTGTAAAAGAATCGTTTCTTACCAACAAGGGTTGTGATGGAGTGGTAAGTACTTCTTCATCCTTAACCACAGGTCTCGAGTTTGACTCCCCCGGGTACGGAATCACCTTTGTTAGAGAGTGCTTTAACTCCCAATGTGGGACTTCCTGGCATGAATCCAAATTTAATCGGGTTCCAATGTGAGAACCAAACACAGGGTGGGTGTCACGACCCAGTACTAGGCCATGGATGTAACAGGCACTCAGGACCATTAAAGGCCCGAGAGAACATTATTAGCATTCGTCATGAGCATTCAATTAAAAATATTTGTGGAAGAACAATTTAAAATCCATTCAAAAGGTGATAGGCCCATCAAACAAGGATTAAAGAAAAATTCAAAGTATCTGAAAATATTTAATTGACTTCGATGTGGGTCTACGAAGCCTCTAAACATAGAATAAGTGTCTGAGCCAAAACATGACCTCGACAAATATCATAAAATTGAAAACTAGTCTAACAATCCAATAAAGCATGCGTTCTGAAGAATGGAGGGCTCACCAATAGCTGAAGCTGTCACTAGCAAATCCTACTGTTGTACATAACCACAAGAATGTACCTCAGGACGTACATCATGAAATGATGAAGCATCTAGAGACGGTCAGTACGACGAGTAGTGATATGTAAAATAGGGAAGGGGACATCTCAACATCAATATAAATATATAATGAAAGCTGAAAGTTGTTTTGTACAATATAAATGAAAGCTAAAAGCTGTTTTGTACAATATAAAGCTAACTTAAAATAAAATTCCTATGACGTTCTTTTGTTTAGTTTTGAACTAGGTAGTGTAACAAACAACATATATACACCACGAGCTATGTGGGTCCGATCAACACATGACCGGCAGAGTCCCAATCTATGTTTACCGCATAGACCAGGATATACATCATATAGACCATCATATTATTCTCATAGTGGGAAAACATAAGATCGTCCATTTAAGGAGCGAACCACACCTACATCGGCAAAACATAGGTTTTGGATGATGAGTCAAGAAGACTTACACCTTCTAGGTGAACTGTCTAATTCTCTTAAGCCTATATTATTACATTTTCATAAAAGTTCAACAATTCATCATAAATATATAATTCTTTCAAAAGGACACCCATTAGTTTTGTATCGTCCTACCAAGACTTGCAAGTCATTTACTTCATCATCATAGGGTCATGATTACATTTAGGTGCTTCTTTAAGAAAATCAAGTTTATGCTATTTAAAACATACTTCAAATTACATGGAAAGTTGAGGATGAGTCATGATTCGTTCAAACTTTTACAAGCATTTAGACATGGGTTAATTTAGCTAATTTCATCATAACATCTGTGTACCATAATATTTCACAATTTGCATGAGTTTTGACTCTAAAATCATCATATCAAATCACTTAGGCAAAAGAGAAATTTAGTAATTAATGTGACATCCTGCAAAAACAATTCAAGTGAATAACAAGAATATTTTCATGGGAAAACATTCATAAAAATTCAAACTTTATATCTTTCAATATTAAATCCCACAACCCTAATTCAAAATTCATAATTTATACATCAATGAAGTCTATGAAAATTATGATTTTTGCAATTAAAATGAAAAATGTTTGTTCTACATACCTCGTTAAAGAAACTAGTAAAGAAAATTCTGTAGAAGAATCCTTAAGCTGAATGGGTCCTTTGATTCTTGGTCTTGGGGTTTTGGAGAAGAGAATAATGTACTTTGTTGATGAATTTAGAGAGTTGAACGATTTAGAAATGTTTAGATTAATAAGGGATGGTTTTATAAAAAGAAAAGGACCAAAATGCCCTTGGACTATCCAAAATTTGAAAAATTGTCGCCCGGGCCACCACAGCATGGCATAATGTCAGTGTGCCTTGTCAGCTCTGTGGCACACTGGCATTGCGAATGCCTACTAGAAATTCCATAACTTTTTACTCCGAACTTGGATTTATGAATGGTCGGTGGTGTTACAAAGAAGACTCAAAAACCTTTAATTTGTTAGGTATTGTATCACGACCCAAAACCGTCGCTAGTGGCACCCACACTAACCCTCCGGTGGGAGAACCATTTAACTCAAATACTCAAACCCAACACCTAACTAAATTTTAAGAGAAACTAGTCATTCCATTTGATAAACCAATAATTTGAAATTGTTCTAACAATAAAACCAAATGCGGAAAAATAGAAAAGTCTAAAATACCCCCAAGAACTGAAAGTCATTGTACCAAAACACTACAACTGTCAATAAACGGGTTCAACCCCAAATACAAAAAATTACCCATTTCCAAAACAAATGGATAAGAACTAAGTAGGGACTCATGGCTGCCCAAAAGATGTAGCTCACCCTTGAGTCAAAATGCAATCTTCTATAAAGCTGAGGTCTCAATGCAGTTGCTGGAAAATGCTCTGCACTAAACAAAAGAAGAGCACATGTAGTATCAGTATACAAGAAAACAACAGTGTACTGGTAGGATCATCGTCCAACCTAAGGTAATAAATATGAACACAGAACCATAACTTAGTAAACAAGTACAACCATGAGCACCTACCAAATACTTTTACCTCAATTATGTGACACTTAGCCTTTTTCCAAACAACACTATAAAATTCAGTCAAGTGCAAGTCAATATAAATAATAACCAACTCAAGACCATGACTACCAGCATTAACCAAGTCAACAAATCAATGACTCAATAATAATATGCTACACCTTGTCTCAAATACATAAGTAAGTAGATAAATAAAAGAGATATACCAATCCCTTTTCATTTCTGCCCGGACCACTAAAGGATCCAATTCAACAAAAATCATAAACCCTGGATCACTCAAGGAACCAAATATAAACAAGTCAACAAATAAACCCGATCCACTCAACGAACCATCATACTCACCAATTCCTTGTACACACATGCTAAGAGTCTTATGGTCGCCCACTAGCCATGACCTGCAGGTGACGAGCTCTTGTCCATTTACGAAAAATTTCATACATCTAGTACATGCCAATCTTATATCAACCAATCCCATGAAGATATCAAAATATCGGTACATTCCACAACAATAAGTACAAATCATGTGAAGATGTCCAAATACTGATACATCCCACAATAAAAAATAGATATCACAACAATCACAACCATAATGAGATAATAACAACCACACTTATAACATTGACAAGTATTTAATGCAACCTCATTATATGTGGTTAACACTTAGGATATCATTCAACGAATTACTTTCTTTGAACATGCGTTGTAACAAGTATCCTAAGAAACAGTTAACATGCACACATAAATCATGTTGGATTTCAACTATGTTAAACCATCACCTACCTTGATCCAAGCTTGCACCACTCTAATGAACTTGAGCCTTTCTTTTGCATGCAATTTCAGTTTGGTTATGGTCTAAAAGCAACAATACACATATAATTTAGATAATGGCCTAACACGTTTAAGGATTACAAGCCAATCCCTTAATTCTAAGGTCAAATTCATGATCATTCCTCTCATTCTTGGATTTTCTATCATCATTCAACCTTAATTCTACTAATTTCATGAATATAATGGTGAATTCTAAACATGCAATTGTAAATTAACAAAATTTAACAAAAATCTAAGGGTTTTTAACGCAATTCACCTAATTGCACAAGAAAATTCACCTAGCTTAAGTTAAATCCTTCCTAAAACCCAAAAATTAGTGACTCTAAGGATTAATAATTGAAAATTAGTTAGTGGGATGGATTAACTTAACTTAACTTAACGAAGGAAATTGGTGGAAAACTGATGAAATTAACCCAAATTCGCTCTCTCCATCCCTTAATAGTATTTGGAATGAAAAATACATTTTTGGGCTATTTTTTGGATTAATCAGTGTTTATCTCGCTACAACGGCCCTATACCGCTAGAGCGGGATTCACTTGCTATGGCGGGATTGACCAAAGATGACTCCTGCTATAGCGGTACAGTGGCAGCGGCCTGCCTCTGGCTATAGCGGGGTAGGCGAGGCAGAAACTTGGGATTTTTCCCATTTTTGCCATTTTTACAACATATGCTCAGATTTCACAATTATGGACTAACCCTTTTATATCAAATTTGATAGCGGGAGATCTACTAACCCGAATTCACTTTTGAAAGTTTCTATGAATTCCTTATCATCTTAGCTACCATAAAATCACCTCAAATCATGTTACCTTTAACTAATCCATTCTTAGATTACCCTAGACCATACCATGCTTGGATTTCATTTAAGACTAGCCTAGCCTAAAATTTCTAACTCTCAAATCTTGAAAACCCTTAACCTGAATTTGACACGGTAGAATTACTCGTAAGAGTCTTTACAACAGTTATCAATTTACCCATTGTTCGCCCCAAATGATCAAATACAAAAAATGAGGCAAGTATGAAATAAGAAAGTACATGTATCCTCAAATAAGTGAGGGTACATATCACGCATGCCCCTCTCGGTTTCCCAAGTAGCCTCCTTAACAGGACAATGCTTCCACTAAATCTTCACAAACCAAATCTTTGGTTCACAATTTTTGAAACAACTCGGTCAAGATTTGTAATCAGCTCTTCTTTATATGAAATTTTTTTATCAAGCAAAATCAAATCCCATTTAATGATAGAATTACCATCCCCATGGTACTTCTTGAGCATTGACATATGGAATATCGGGTTGACCCCTGACAGGCTTGGGTGGAAAGCCAACCCATAAGCTATTGGGCTCATATTATCAAGAACCTCAAACAGACCAATATACGAAAGGCTAACCTTACCCTTCTTGTAAAAATGCTTAACTCCCTTTATAGGAGATACCTTTAACAAAACCTGCTCACCAAGTTTGAATGAAATGTCCCTTACCTTGCGATTCACATACTCCTTTTGCCTACTTTGGGTTGCCAATAATTTGTCTTGGATAAACCTCACCTTTTATGAGCTTCCTTCACCAAGTTTGTGCCCAAAGGCTTCACATCACCAACTTTGAACCACATTATGGGCGATCTACACCTTCTCACATAGAGTGCTTCAAATGGAGCCATGTCGATACTAGAATGGTAACTATTGTTGTATGAAAACTAACACATGACAAGAACTTATCCCACTGGCCTTTAAAATCAATCACATAAGCCCTTAACATATCCTCCTCGAGCACCTGAATAGTCCTCTCAGACTGCCCGTCAGTCTGAGGGTGAAATTCAGTGCTAAAGTCAAGCTTGGTGCCTAACTCTTCATGTAATCTGTCCCAAAACATAGAGGTCAATTTCATACCTCTATTAGAAATGATGGAAATTGGCACCCCATACATCCTTAATATCTCCTTTATATAAATCTTGGCTAATTACTTCGAGCTGTAATCCATTCTAACTGGAATGAAATTAGCAGACTTGGTTAGCCTGTACACTCTAACCCAAATTGAGTCATGTTGCCCCAAGATCTTAGGAAGACCCACTGAAAAATTCATGGTTATCCTTTCCTACTTCCACTCAAAATGGGCATTTTCTGTAGTAAACCCGCATACCTTTGATGTTCGTATTTCACCTGCTGACAGTTGTGGAATTTAGAAACATACTCCACTATATCTCTCTTTAATATGGGCCACCAATAGAGTTGTCTTAAGTCACGATACATCTTGGTTGCACCCGACTGAATAGAGTATCGGGAACCATGTGCTTCTGTAAGCAAACCATGAATCATATCACCAACTCGAGGCATGCACATACAGCCTCTAACCGTAAACACTCCACATACATCAAGTGTGGCATGAGAAGATTCACCACATGCCACCTTATTTGGAATTTTATTCAGCTTCACATCCCCAAACTTTCTAGCCTTGATTTGATCAAGGAATGTTGACCTTACCTCTACACTAGCCAACACTCCACCCTTTTCAGAAATACCAAACTACATGAACTGCGATGCTAGAGTTTGAATATCTCTAGCCAAAGGTCGCCTTGACACCCTAAAATAATCCAAACTACCCAGGCTTATGGATTTCTGGTTCTCTGTGTCTGCCACCTTATTGGCCTTGCTTGAATGGTATTGAATGGTCACATCATAATCCTTTAATAATTCCATCCACCGCCTATGCCTCAACTTCAAATCCTTTTGGGTGAAAACATGTTACAAGTTGCGATGGTCCATAAAAACTTCACGCTTGACACCATAGAGGTAGTGTCTCCAAATCTTAAGTGCAAAAACCACTGCTGCGAACTCTAAGTCATGGGTTGGATAATTCTTCTCCTGAGGATTTAATTTCCTTAAAGCATAGGCAATCACATTCCTATCCTGCATTAACACAACATTCAAACCATAGCTTGAAGCATCATAAAACACAATAAAGTCCTTACCTTCAATTGGCAAGGCAAGAATGGGAGTTGTGGTCAAAAGGGACTTGAACTTTTAAAAGCTCTCTTCACACTTGTCAGACCAAACAAATGGGAGTCAGATCAAACAAATGGCACCTCCTTCTGATTCAACCTTATCAAGTGAGTACTAATGGAAGCAAAGTTCTTGATAAACCTGTGATAGTAACTAGCAAGGATCACAAAGCTTCTAACCTGAGTCAGAGAGCTAGGCCGAACCTAACTCTTGATAGCCTCAATCTTCTGCGGATCCACTATCACCCTTTTTTTTGAAATCATATGCCTCAAAAAGGCAACGAAAGATAACCTAAATTTGTATCTAGAGAACTTAGCATAGAGCTGCTTCTCCTTCAAAATCCCTAAAATAATACGAAGATGACCTGCATACTCCTCTTTACTCTTAGAGTAAACCAAAATGTCATTAATAAAAACAATTACAAACGAATCCAAGAAAGTCTTGAAAATACCATTCATCAAACTCATGAAGGTTGCCAGCATGTTGGTGTTACCCTAAGGACATCACCAAGAACTAGTAATGCCCATACCAAGTCTTAAAAGTTGTCTTGGGCATATCCTTAGGTCAAATCTTTAACTGATGATAACATGAGCTCAAGTCTATTCGTGATGGTAACCTTTTTCAATTGCCTGTTATCAATACACATTCTCATCCTACCATCCTTTTTCATAACGAACGATACTAGACACCCCAAGGCAAAGCACTAGGATGAATGAATCCCTTATCAAGTAACTCCTGCAACTGAGTCTTGAGTTCTCTCAACTCAGTCGAATCCATTCGATAGGAAGGAATAGAGATTGGGAGAGTGCCCTACTCTAAATTAATACAAAAGTCAATGCCACGATCCAAAGGCATACCAGGCAAGTCTGTGGGAAACACCTCCTGAAATTACGACACCATGGGGATTGACTCAATAGAAGGGGACTTTGCACTAATATCTCGAAGATGTGCTTGAAAGGCCGAACACCCCCTCCCAACTAACTTATTAGCCGGAATAAAAGCTATAATTTTCACAGGTCTGGGCTTATACACACCTTTCCATTCTAACTTATCCATCCCAAGAATCTCTAAGGTCATAATCTTAGCATTACTATTTAGAACAACATGATACGAAGAGAGACAAGTTATACCCAGGATGATCTCAAAATCAAGCATACCCAACCCAAGTCTGAAGACCTATAACCAAGTCAGAACAAGTATGATACACATGGGTCACTACCATAGAGTCTCAAACCAGAGTAGACACATATACAAAAGAGCCAAGCATATCACTAACCATGTCCAATCCTAAGGCAAATTTAACAGCTACATATGAATAAGTGGAACCCGAATTAAACAAAATTATAGCCATCCAGTCACAGGTAAAAATAATACCTGTAATGACAACATCGGAAGTCTTGGCCTAGATCTTGCTTGGGAAGGCATAACAATGAGATTATTATCAATCTAGGAGACCTCCTTAACAGGCTACGGACCACCTCTCCCTGCATTACCATCACCTTGATTTCCACCACAGCCTCTCTGGTGATTACCCTGCCCATTCTGTGAACAACAATAATAACAACAACAACATACCCAGTGTATTCCCACCAGATGGAGTCTGGGAAGGGTAAAGTGTACGCAGTCCTTACCATCACCTCAGATAAAGTAGAGAGGTTGTTTTCGATAGACCCCCGCCCATTCTATGAATGACCTCTATAATTACCTCTTCCACCTCTACCAGTAGGAACCACAGCTCTAGCCTACTGCTTCCCCTAAAATCCAGCCTGTCTCTAAGGACACTCTCTCTTGAAGTGCTCCATAGCACCACAAATATAGTAACCTTGATCTAGGAAAGGTATGTTAGCTGATGAAAATGAAGTCCCTTGGTTTCTCACAACTGAAATCTGTTGAGTGGCTCCTGATTGACCTACTGTAGAAGCTGGAAGAGCTGCCTAAATAGGAAGAGCTGGCTAGGCCTGATGGATATGATCCCTAATGTATGAACCACCAAAGTTACCCACATTCTGGGATTTATCTGCTAATACTTTAGCCTGACCAACCTCCTTGACTCCTTCTACCTTCTTCACATAATCAACAACATCATTGAAGGTCTTTCCAGCAGAAGTCATACGCACAGACAAAACATATAAGTCAGTGTTCAAACCCTTCACAAACAATCAAATCCTCTCATCTTCTGTACCAAGTAACTGAATAGCCTAACAAGAAATGGTATGAAACTTAGCCTCATAGGCTACAACAGACATATTTCCTTGTTCAAGGGAAAAAAACTCATACTTCTTACAGTCACAAAGAGTATGGGGTACATACTTTTCTAAAAATAAGGTATGGAACTGGGCTTATGTAAATAAAGGTAAAGCTGGAGACCGACATTCCACATAAGCCCTCCACTACTGCTCTGCATCACCTTGCAGTTGGATGGTCACAACTCAACACCATGCTCCTCCATAATAGCCATTTTATGCAGCCTCTCATAACAATCAACAATGAACTCAAATGAAACCTCAATCTCATAACCAAAAAATAGAAGAAGGTTTTATTTTTAGGAAATTAGTCAGTATGTCATATTCAGTCCTGGTCATGACAGGACCTAACACCGTGCAAGGGAAAATCATAGTCCCCAAGTCCTTACCCATCCTAGGAGCAACAATGGCTATCAGTTGAGCACCTGGAAACTGATAAGCATGCATAGCAGGAGTGACACCAGTACCTGCCAACCCACTTAAAAAAGAAAGCACCTGCTGAATCATCTCTGAAGACATTAGGGGAATAGTTGCACCCCCAGCTGGTGCTTCCTCCTCATGTTTCATAACATCCTCATTCAAAAACTCCTCATACTATTCCTTGGGTGGGGGAGGTGTCTCATATCTCTGATGGGCCAAATTAGTTGTCGTTCGAGCTCTACCCCTGACTGGTGTTGATTTACCTTTCCCTCTTTATCTACCCCCTTCTCGACCTCAAACAATCAATTTCACAATCGGGGCTGCTGGTGCAGGGGCCGCTGCTCTAGCTCCGTTAGGTCTGGCGTTAACCATCTACGGAAAAATGAATAAATGGGTCAGATACCAATTTGGATTGCCAAATACCAATTTGACTCAAGTTATAGCACGAAAGAAGAAAGAAAGTGATAATTTCCTAAAGTCCTAGAACCTGTCAAAGAAAAGTACAGGCATCTCCATACCATTCTACGAGACTATACTGAACCCATTTTGGTACAACGAGATCAACGAACATACGGCTCTGATACCAACTTTGTCATAACCCAAAACCATCGCAAGTGGCGCCCACACTAACCCTCCAGTGGGAGAACCATTTAACTCAAATACTCAAACCCAACACTTAACCAAATTTTAAGAGAAACTAGTCATTCCATTTAATAAATCAATAATCAAAATTATTCTAATAATAAATCCAAATGCAAAAGAACATAAAAGTCTAAAAAAAAAACAAGAACGAAAAGTCATTGTACCAAAACACTACAACTGTTAATAAATGGGTTCAGCCCAAAATAGAGAGAGAATATCTATGTCTGAAACAAATGGACAAGAACTAAGTAGAGGACTCATGGTTGCTCGAAAGATGTAGCTCAACCTTGAGTCAAAATGCAATCTTCTCTAAAGTTCAGGCCACGATGTAGTCACTAGAAAATGCTCTGCACTCAACAAAAAGATGAGCATAGGTATCAATATTACAAAGCTACTATGTACTGGTAGGGTCATCGGTCAACCCAAGATAATAAATATGAACAAATAATCATAACTTAGTAAACAAGTACAACCATGAGCACCTACCAAATAATTTTACCTCAATTATTTGAAACAACCTTTTCCAAACAACACCACAAAATTTAGTCAAGGGCAAGTCAATATAAACAATAACCCAAGTTAAGACCATGACTACTAGTATTAACCAAGTCAACAAATCCATGACTCAACAATAATATGCAACACCTTGTCTCAAATACATAAGTAAGCAGGTAAATAAAGAAGATATGCCAATACTTGTCATTTCATCCTGGACCACCCAAGGATCCAATTCAATAATAACAATAACTATAATCATAAACCTAGCTCACGCAAGGAACTAAATATTAACAAGTTAACAAATAAACCTGATCCACTCAAGGAACCGCCACACTCACCAATATCTTGTATACACATACTAAGGGTCTTATGATTTCCCACTAGCCATGACCTATAGGGGACGAGCTCTTATGCATGTACAAAAAATAACAGACGACTAGTGCTTGCAAACCTTATATCAACCAATCCTGTGAAGATTTCTAAATACTGATACATCCCATAATAATAAATATAAATCCTGTGAAAATGTACATATAATGGTACATCCAACAATAATCAATAGATATCACAACAATCATAACCACAACGAGACAATAACAATCACACTTGTACAATCAACAAGTCTTTAATACAATCTAATTATATGTGATTAACACTTAGGGCATCATTCAACGAATTACTTTGTTTGAACATGTATTGTAACAAGTATATGAAGAAACAGTTAACATAAACACATAAATCAAGTTAGGTTACAACAACGTTAAGCCATCACCTATCTCAATCCAAGCTTGCACCACTATAACGAGCTTGAGCCTTGCCTTTCCATGCAATTTCGGTTTGGTTGTTGTCTAATAGTAATAATACAAATATAATTCAGACAATGACCTAACACGTTCAAGGATTACAACCCAATCCCTTAACCCTAAGGTCAAATTCATGATCATTCCTCCCATTCTTGGGTTTTCTGTCATTATTCCACCTTAATTCTACCAATTTCATGAATAAAATGGTAAATTCTAAGCATGCAATTGTCAATTAACAACCTTTAACCAAAATCCAAGGGTTTTCCATCCAATTCACCTAATTGCATAAAACATTCACCCAGGTCAAGTCAAATCCTTCCCCAAACCCAAAAACTAGTGATTTTAAGGATTAATAATCGAAAACTAGATAGTGGATTAAATTAACTTACCTTAACAAAGGAAATTAGTGGAAAACTAATAAAATTGACTCAAATTTTCCCTCTCCAACCCTTAACAATAATTGGAATAAAAAATACATTTTGGGCTATTTTCTGCACTAATCCTCATTTATCCCGCTAGAGCGGCCCTATCCCACTATAGTTACATCTCTATAGCGAGATTTGCCCGCTATGGTGGGATTAACCAAAGCTGACTCCTGCTATAGCGGGAATATTCTCGCTATAGTGGTGCAGTGGTAGCGTTCTGCCTCCCGCTATAGCAGGGTAAGTGAGGCAGAAACTTAGGGTTTTCCCAATATTACTATTTTTACAACACATGCTAAAATTTCAATATCCTGGACAAACCCCTTTATGTCAAATTTGATATCGGCTGTTCTACTAGCCCGAATTCACTGCAAAAAGTTTCTATGAATTCCTTATCATCTTAGTTACCATAAAATCACCACAAATCACTTAACCTCTAACTAATCTATTCTTGGATTACCCTAGACTAGCCTAGCTTGCAATTTCTAACTCCCCAATTGGGAAAAACCTTTACCCAAATTTTGGCACGCTAGACTTACCCGTAACGATGAAATGGGCAATTACATACTAGGCCATGTACATCTTCATAATCTAAGAGGAATAATCATTTAAAGTTGAACCTAGTAGGAACGTATATTAAAACTCAATCAATATGAATGCTCTCAATTTAACTTTATGTTAGGTATTTCTGATGACCATGATTCACATCTAAAGCACTCACCACACTAGGAAATTGATCATGACACTTATGTATAATTAGAAATTATAAGGTTTAGGCCTATTCATACATGAAGAATGGTTTGGATCTTAGCTTAAAACTTTTTGGGTGTTATAATATATCCCCTTTAGTATTATTCATCCTCATATGATGGCTAGGTGCTTAGAAAATTGTAGTTTCACATAATTACAATGACATCAAGAGGAGCTTCACGACAACACCTATCAAATTGGTTAAGCACGAATCATGAGATACATGGGACTTGGCATAGACATGATCTATGTCATGAGTTTTATGGAACATGATCATAGTAATGCAAGGCATGAACTTTTAGAAATCATAACCATGGATTAAGATTGACACATGACATGAAATAAGGTTTTTGCTGGATGTAGGAACAGAAGTATCCCCACCTTAAATGATATAGCTAATAGCCCTTAAATTTAGCAACACTTCTCAACTATGCTTTCTCCTCTGAATATCATGCTTCATCATTTTTAATCTCTCTCTCTCTCTCTCTCTCTATATATATATATATATATATATATATATATATTAGATTTTGAGTCCAACCACATGTTGTTTCCATGTTCAAGCCTAAACTGGAGGTACAAAGTGTTGTATAAAATGAGAACGTTCTAGTCTAAGTCATGGGATTTTATAACCTATATCCCCTTAGGATCTTTCACTCCATAAGAATAATATTTCTTTATATCACCTTAATCAGCCAACCCCAAGCTCAAATCAAGGAGTTGTCAGGCACCTGATGTAATTGCAAGAACACAAGAATAATCAAACGATGAAAGCATAATTCTGATCTCACAAGAATGAAGGAAAAAAAGAAATTTCAATTATCAATCAACTTCAGAATTAGGGTTTGTGAATACACAACCAAAATATATATCTCAAACAATGTAAAATAACTCTTAAAAATAGTAAAATTGTTCAACTCCCGCACTTAGGACTACCTAGGAGTATTTATAGATACAAAACTAGTCCTATCCAAATCAAAATAGGAGAACAGAGTCGGCAGCTTTCACGGTGTCATGACTTGGTGTCGTGGAACCAAGTCACGACACGTGACTTGTATCGTGGGAAGCAGGCCCTTTTTTTTGGATCTCTAAAGTGAACTCACAGCAGGCTTCCACGTCACGTGGGTGTCAGTCACGCCACGTGACCCCTGCCGTGGAAAGCAGCCTAATTTTTCAGCATCTGGACTCAAGTCACGATATCAACTCACGCCATGTGAGTGTATTCCACGCCATGTGACTTGTGGCGTGAAATCTTCTCCATTTCATCCTTTTATTCTTTATTCATCCGTCACTTCATTCTCGGACGTGATTCTTCCTTTTTTGCTCATTTTGCCTTTAAAGCCTGTTTTCCTGCAAATTAGGACAGAAACCACATCATACCAACAAAACACACCCAAGTTATTGCATCTTTTCCTTTTTTTAAGCATCAAAAATTCCATATAACCATGGCACATCAACACCCTCAACTTAGAATGTTTGCATGCCCTCAGGCGAACAACATAAAACTATACCAACACAATGCTTAACTAAGAGAAACCTAAGGGACTTATGGTAGTCAACTTGTTGCTTTTTGATACAAAAACTTTTCCAACACCTCCTATTTTCAAAGTAGAACCAAAGTGTGTATGTAAGTAATGCAGAATCATGACATAACAGGGATCAAGTGATGGCACCAAATTATGCACAAACAACTAAGCGTATATGCAATTGACACTTCCAGAACAACTAGCAGCTAATTAAGCAACCCATGTGCCCTTACAATCAAAGAAGTCCCATGCACTATCAATATACTAATGAATATCAACATAGGGACGAGGTCAAAAAACTCACGCTCAAAAAGAAGTTAAGACAGTGTGTGTTAAATACCATAGGCTTGCCCTTATTTTCTACGCCTTAGTTTTCAGACAGTTGGACTAGGATCACTATAGGACTTTACTTGGCTTATAATGTAGGCTTAGGGACAGGTATGGTGCATATGGATATAGTGATGCAACCCTCCTTGACACTACACTATGTTTGGCTCCCACTTCCAACCTTTTTCATTTTTATTCTCCCTTGTTCTTCATTCTTTATTCTCAGACTTTGGGTGTGGTTTTTCTCCTCAACTTTAAACACATATACCCTTTTTTTTTTCTTTTTCTTTTTTTTTCTTTTTTTTTCACACCCAAATTTTTTTCTTATTTATTAACCCTTCTTCATGCCCAACTCAATCTACGCACCCCTATAATAGCCACCCTCAACTTAGGCTATTTGCCTGAGTTGAGGTACACAGTGTCCAAGGAGGGACCAGGGCCAAGACAGGTTCATTGTGATTAAAAATGGGAAGGTGAATAGGCTAATGAAAGAAATAGGACAATTACGGCTCAAAAGTTGGGATCAAGGGATACTTATTCTTTTGGTTTGGCATTTAGGCTAATAGTGGACTATTTCAACAACGGCCTATGATCCTTTCCTAATCCTTATCTTCTAACTTAGGCAAGACTAACCGGGCAAGTTCTGGATCACACACACATAGCTTATTAAGTAGTGACCTTACACGCACATAGCACAGGGTTATCTTACCAACTACTACCTATCCGTTCATGCAATGCTAGCTACGGTTGTTTGCCTATTATTCTAGTGCCATAACAAGATCCAATCAGCAGTCACACACAAAGCATGTCAATTCCAAAACGAAAATTTCAGGAGGGGTATCCTTAGCAACAAAAACACATAAGAAATTTTTCAAAACTGAACTGCACTAAAGTTCCCTCATTTTTCTCCTAATATAGCAAGAAACATAAAAAAATCAACAATATCATCCTACACATGCCGGTTCTACTATGATAGCACACTCAGGGGAAAAGAAACAAGGCAACAAAACCCCCCAAGTGGTGGTACACCCCCACACCCAACTAAGCATGGTGCAATACCCTCAATGCACCGATAGCATATCAAAAATAAGGGAGTGAAGACATACCTGTGGCGCTCTAAGCGCTGAAAGTGGGCCCGCTAGCTGCGGGATCATCAGACTGTACAGTGGTCGCATCTGGTAGGGGAATAGTCTGACTGGCAGATGCACCACACGCCCTCTGCTCTGCCTCAATCTGGCTCGCATGGTACTTTACCCGGGAGGCTTTAACAGCCCTCCTCAGATCACTATCGAACTCATCATCACTCGCACCCCCATCCGCCAGACTACGAGGTCTCTTTCCTCTATCCATCTCCGGCTCCTCATCAGCAAAAAAATCTACTTCAAAGGTTGGTCATACGGAGGTCAGGACAGGCATAGGTGGTATAATTGGCGTGCTAGTTGATGCCAGTTCCTGAACCTCCTCTCTCAATACAGCAGCCTTCTGGGTCAAGCCGGCCAAGTCAGGGCTCGGTGCAGCACTCAAGCGGGAGGCCATACGTGCCTCAAAACTGTCAATCTGCCCATGCAGGCCCCATATAAACTGGTCCATAGCTGCAGTCATCCGAGCCTCCACCCTATTCTCTACAGCCTCGACTGTAGATCGAACCCAAGGCTTAAGCTGGGATACCAGCTTAGCCATCTGAGTCTCAGTATGAGTCTGGCGCTCAAACATCTCTGTCTGCCTGTCAACTAGCTGCTGTAGAAAGTCTTGAGAGACGGACACCATCCCAGCAGGAGTCGGTGGGGCACTAGTACTAGGTATGCTCTCATCAACAGGGCCAGTGCCCTCAGTCGGTACCGATAGCCTAACTGGTGCAGGAATATGCAAAGGTATACCACTCACCTCATCCATGACAGCACCCGATGCCTCAGACGGCTGTGACCCTCAGGGAAGAATGGGGTGCAAACCCCTCTGCTGCATTATCACAATATCTGCCAAACGGGTCACCTCTATAGAATTATCGATGGCAGGTATTCTGGCAACCCCAACTCTATCACACAGACCCTGAATCATACATGGGAAAGGGATACTTGTGTGATCTCGAAATGCTCACTCGTGGATTTCTTAGACGATGTATCTTGCGAAATGGATCTCATAACCAGCCAAGATGCTGGCTACTACTAGCGCCCTGTCCAGTATGAGAGAGTTATCAGCATTAGTTGGTCCCAACCTTTGACAAACCACTGACCACCAGAAACGACCAGCGAAATGGAGCGTGGACTTTTTGATGTCCAACTTCGCAGTCACCCAACTAGCCGCTACACCCTCCTCGGCTATGTAACTTGTAATCCATTTGATTAACTCTAACTTCTGCTCGACATCTTTCATCCTAACTCTATCTCTGACCGTGGCCAGCCTGTGATCAAATTCACCTGTTGAAACCTGAACTGGACGGTCAGGCCCAAACAAGAAGCGGTGGATAATCTCTTCCAAAATGTCTACTCGGGTACCGCGCACCATGACATGAGGTAACACTGGCTGCAAAATGTATCGCTGCCCCACTGGGGTGCTCAAACCAACAGATGTAGCATAGAAAGCATAAAATTCTCGGACCACCTCTGAGCTATACCTGCTAGACGGCTGCGCCATCCAACCCAATCCATATCGCTCAAAAAGAGGCCAAATATCTGGCAATGACCTCAGTTACTCCATTCTATACCGGGGCTCCTCCATAATGCTTCTTCGACACACACCATGTTCTGTCAGCTCAACATCTCGATCATAAATAGCACGCATGCCCTGTACACACCACCTTTGAACCTCCCTATCCTGTGCAGTAGGCGGGGCACTCTCGGCACCAGTACCGAAAGGAAAGGCTATAGCCTCTGCCACAGATGTATCCTGACCCGTAGCCTCATCTGCAGACGTACCCTAACCTATAGCATCAGCCGCAGACCCTGACTCAGAACCCTCTTCCCCCTCTTCAGACTGGGGGGGCAGACTCAGATGACTCAGCCAGAATAACTGGCGCAGCAGGTGGTGGAACTGGCTGACTAGCTGCTCGGGCAGCCGCTCGAGCCCGCGTCTGTAACCTCGTAGCCCGTGGGACTAAGGCCGTGTCATCCTGACTAATCTCAAATTCTTCCACAGACCCACTTGGTTCAGACTCAGTGAGTTCATCCCTCAGATGTGTCGGTAAGTCTGGGTTTTTAGTCCGGATCTGGGATGATGCATCAAGGTGGTCACTTTTGAGATTGGATATTTGAGGCATGGTAACGGGTTTGGATCAAATTATTTTGGTATGGGGTTGGATTTGGGTCGGGTTTGGTATGGTTGTTTCGGATTTTTCGAACCTACTTGGTAATGGGGTTTGGATTTCCGAATAGGGAACGAATTTGGTCAGTGTTTGGGATATGGTTTTCAAATTTTTGGAGTTTGGGGGAGAAGGGATTCGGATTTAACGGAGAAATGTAGAGGAGATTAGAATTTTAGGGTTTAAGATGAATGAAGTTAAAGTGGGGAAGAAAGGGTTTAAATCGGATATAAATTGGGTGAAGAAGAAAGGGTGTCAGATTTATTTTGGAAAAACTGGGCTCGGGTCGGGTCGGGTCGGATTTTGATTTCGGGTGGTTTTATGATTCACGACACGACCCACGCCACGTGACTGACACCCACGTGATGTGGAGTCTGTCGTGATTGGTGTACTGTAACTGGACTGGGTGTCTGATTTTAACGACACCAGTCACGCGGCGTGGATACCATCCACATCATGTGAACTACCTCCGTGAGACTGATTCAGAACTTGGAAATCTTTCTTCTGAGTTTGACGATGTCATACCCATGGCGTAGACCCAGTCACGTGGCGTGATTCATGTCGTGGAGGAAATTTCACCACTTCTGGGAGAATTTGTGATTTTCAACTAACTGCTACTTAGTAATCCGATCTTCTAATAACAAAATCTTGGGTTGCCTCCCAATCAGCGCTTGATTTAATGTTGCGGCACGACATGGCTAACTTGGATACTCAAACTTCCCCAACTATCCCATGGGTTGCCTCCCATGAAGCGCCTGATTTAACATCGCGGCACGACATGGTTAACTTGACTACTCAGACTTCATCAAGTTCAAGTTCTTCAATAGTCCTTATCTCTTCTAGAACTCCTACATAGTGCTTAACACGTTGTCCATTGACTTTGAATAGGACATTATCTGCTCCTTTCAACTCAATAGCACCATGTGAGAATACCCGAACTACCGTGAATGGGCTAGACCATTTGGACTTTAATTTTCCAGCAAACAGGCAAAACTTGGAGTTATACAGCAGCACCAAATCTCCCGGATGAAACTCTCGATTCTCAATTCGACGATCATGAGACAATTTCATCTTTTCTTTATACAATGCTGAACACTCATAAGCCCGGAGACGAAATTTATCCATCTCATTCATCTGTTCCAGTCTCATTTTAGTCACTTCATTCCAGTCTAAATTCAACCTCTTCAATGCCCACAATGCTTTATGTTCCAGTTCGACGGGCAAATGGCAAGCTTTTCCAAAAACCAACTGATATGTTGAAGCACCAATTGGTGTTTTGAAAGCTGTCCGATATGCCCATAATACATCATCCAATCTACGAGCCCAATCAGTCCTATTAGCATTGACTATTTTTGCTAAGATAGACTTGATTTCACTATTCGATACCTCAACCTGCCCACTTGTCTGCGGATGGTAAGGTGTGGCCACCTTATGCTTTACACCGTATTTTTCAAGAAGAGCTTTAAACAGCCGGTTGCAAAAGTGGGATCCGCCATCACTAATAATAACTCGAGGTGTCCCAAATCGTGAGAAAATGTTCTTTTTCAAGAAAGCTGTGACACTTCTTCCTTCGTTATTGGGAAGTGCAATTGCCTCCACCCATTTATAAACATAGTCAACAGCCACCAAGATATACTTCATTCCATGCGAGCTCACAAATGGACCCATAAAGTCAACTCCCCACACATCAAATAATTCAAGTTCAAGAATCGTAGTCATGGGAAGTTCGTGTCTGCGTGAAATATTACCTTGCCTTTGACACCGGTCACAAGCGCGGGCATAGTCATGAGCATCCTTGTAAATGTTGGGCCAATAGTACCCACATTGCAAGATTTTATGGGCAGTCCTTGCACCTCCATGATAACCCCCAATTGGAGATGAGTGACATGCCTCCAAAATACTCATCATTACGACCTCTAGGATGCATCTTTGAATAATTCCATCAGCACACACTCTGAACAAATATGGCTCATCCCAAAAGAATTTTCTTACCTCATGCATGAAATTTCTTCTCTGCTGATATGTCATATCCTCCGAGACTAGATCACTTGCTAAAAAGTTGGCAAAATCAGCAAACCATGGGATTAAATCTTGGGATGCTGCAAGCACTTGCTTGTCTGGAAAAGTATCATCAATTTCAAGATCATTTTTCAATTTAAGCATGGCCTCCTTCTCAAGGCATGACAGATGGTCAGCCACTTGATTTTCGGTCCCCTTTCGATCCTTGACTTCAAAGTCAAATTCTTACAATAGCAGTACCCACCGAATCAGTCTTGGCTTAGCATCATTTTTCGACATAAGATACCGAAGAGCCGCATGATCTGTGTGCACAATCACCTTAGTGCCAATCAAGTATGATCTAAATTTCTCGAAAGCAAAGACTACTGCCAACAACTCCTGCTCAGTCACAGTGTAATTCTTTTGAGCTGGATTAAGCACTTTGCTAGCGTAGTAGATCGGATGTAATATCTTCTCAATTCTCTGACCCAGAACTGCTCCCAAAGCCACTCCACTAGCATCGCACATAACCTCAAAAGGCTTCGTCCAATCCGGTGACACAATAATAGGAGCTGACACAAACTTCTCTTTCATACACTCAAACTCTTTACGACATGCTTTATCAAACACGAACTTCACCTCTTTCTCTAAAAGTTTGCACAAGGGATGAGAAATCTTGGAGAAGTATTTGATGAACCTTCTGTAAAAACCAGCATGACCCAGAAAGCTCTGAATCTTCTCAATTACTTCAATTTTTGCCTTATCCACCTCCATACCGTTCTTCGAAATCTGATGCCCTAATACGATACCTTCATTGACCATAAAATGACACTTTTCCCAATTCAGCACTAGGTTGCACTCCTCGCATCTTTGCAGCACATTAGCAAGGTGTGCCAAACAGCCCTCAAACGAGTCACTTACTACAGAAAAATCATCCATAAACACCTCGATAGTGTCTTCCACCATGTCGGAGAAAATAGACATCATACAGCATTGGAAGGTGGCCGGTGCATTACACAAACTGAAGGGCATCCTCTTGAATGCGAACATCCCATATGGGCAAGTGAAAGTGGTCTTTTCTTGGTCTTCGGGGGCAATAAAGATCTGGTTATACCCTGAATATCCATCAAGAAAATAATACCATCCTCTTCCAGCAAGACGGTCTAACATCTGGTCCATGAAGGGCATAGGAAAATGATCCTTTTCAGTCCATGAATTTAGCTTCCGATAGTCCATGCAAACTCTCCATCCAGTCACTGGTCTCATTGGAATCAACTCATTTTTGTCATTCGGAACCACCGTGATTCCTTCCTTTTTCGGCACACACTGAACCGGGCTCACCCACTTGCTATCAGCAATAGGGTAAACCACTCCTACATCCAACCACTTGATGATCTCTTTCTTTACAACCTCTTGCATAGGTGGGTTTAGACGATGCTGGTGTTTAATGCTAGGGACACATTCTGGCACAAGCTGAATTTTATGAGTGTAAATGCCGGGTGGAATACCTATGATATCTGCAATGGACCAACCAATGGCCCTCTTGAATCTTCTCAAAACCGAAACCAAAGCCTCTACTTTCCAGTCCGCCAGCTTAGCAAAAATAATCACTGGCAAGGTATTATTGGCTCCCAAGAATATGTAGCGAAGGTGGGCCGGAAGAGCCTTAAGCTCTAACACTGGAGGCTCCTCTATAGATGGGCGAGATGGTGGAGTTACCCTATTCTTTAAATCAAGATCCAGTTTCTTGGGCGCATAAGTGTACGCTCCATTACCAGCTAGCGCACCAACCATCTCATCATAGTCTTCTATACCATCGTCTTCAAAGTTAATGATCACTGCAGCCAGAGGTTCTACTCCCAACCTTTCTTCAATGGGCACGACAACTTCAATATCATCGACCACATCTATCACTGAAATGACTCTCTTATCTTTTGGCTGCTTCATTGACCGATAGACATTGAAAGTAACCTGCTCATCATTCAATCTAAATTGCAGCTGCCCGATTTCCATATCAACCAGAGCGCGACCAGTGGCAAGGAATGGTCTCCCCAGTATGATGGGAACCTCAAAGTCAACCTCACAATCGAGGATCACAAAATCAGTCGGAAATATGAAAGAAGCAACCTTCACAAAAACATCGTACAGAATGCCCACCGGCTTTTTCACAGTTCTAGTAGCCATGAGAAGTCTCATAGAGGTTGGTTTTGGTGTACCCAACCCCAACTACTTAAACACGGCTAATGGCATTAGGTTGATGCTAGCACCCAAATCACACAGTGCTTTAGCAAAGTCGTATGACCCACTAGTACACAGGATTGTGAACGCTCCTGGATCCTCTTTCTTTTCAACTAAGGACCGTGACGCAATTGTACTACAATGGTGAATGTTATTTGTGGGCTCAAAACTGACCGTTCTCTTCTTAGTCACCAAGTCTTTCATGAACTTGGCATAGCCTGGCATCTGCTCTAATGCTTCTACAAGAGGGATGTTAACTGACAGTTCCTTAAACATGGTGATGAACTTCTGATACTTTCCTTCCTCCGCCTTTTTCTTTAACCTTTGAGGATAGGGAGGAGGAGGTCGCGAAATAGTTTTGAGTACTTTTGGTACCTCATTCTCCTTCCTTTTCTCAGATTTTGCATTGTCGCTATCATCCTGCTGATTTGGAACCTTGCTACCCTTTGCATTATCTGACTCTAACTCAACTTCAACATTAATAACCACTGGATCCTTCGGCATACTACTGTCGGCAGGCATAGGTGGATCTGTCGTACACTTCCTGCTTCTAGTGGTGATGGCGAGGCAATGACTATCATTTTTAGGATTCTGGACGATATTACTTGGAAGGGTGCCTGGCTGACGTTGATTCAGTGCCACTAAAATTTTCCCAAACTGTTGCTCCAACTGTTTGATGGCGGTCGAGTGAGACTCCACTTTCTGACTTATGCCCGAGATGTCAGTACTAATTTCTTTCAAGCAATTCTCCTGACTTTCTGCTCCTTTCACCAATTTATTTAGAAGTGCATTCATCCTCGAATTTCCAGACTCCTCATCAGGTCTTCCAGGCGGTACATAAGTGTCATTCTTTTCTCTATGATCATCTTTTTGCCTCCAATCACCATCACGGTCCCGTTCACGATATTTGTATCCCGATTTGTTGTAGCTGTCCCCATAATAGTTTCGACCTTGATTCCCTTGCCTTGAGTTCCAAGAGTCTTGATTAGACTTTTGGCCCTTGGCTCAGAAACCCGCCACTTCATGATCTAGATACTTCGCCTCTTCATCAGACTCACCATCATCATGTCTAACTGATTTGTTTTGTGCACCAACAGCATGCACTTTTTCCGCATCTTTAGCAGCTATCTGTTTGTCCAGAAGACCAATCTCTGTCCTCAACTGAGCAACCTCTTGCGCCACAGATTCATCCAACGCCCTTTGAGCTGCTGAAGCTCCAATAGTATATGTCCCAGCCGACATATCTGCCTCCCGAGTATGTCATCCTCGGTTGGTCGTAGTGACACGATCCAATATCTCAAAAGCTTGGTTCCATCCCAGACTCATGAATGCTCCACCAGTGATAGTATCCGCTACCCCCTTTGTGTTGACATTCAAAGCTCTGTAGAAGATTTTAAGTAAATTTCGGACACTCATCCTATGATTAGGCACGTTCTGTAACTTTTTCTTGAACCTCAGCCATGTTTCATAGAGTGCTTTCGAATGAAGCTGTCAAAAATTATAGATCTCGTCCTTTAACTGCAGTATCTTGGATGGTGGGAAAAATCTTTCCAAGAATTGATTTCTCAATTCCTGCTAGGTAGTGATAGAACCTCGTGGTAGCTCAGCCAACCATAACGTGGCTTCTCCTATAAGAGAAAATGGGAACAACCTCAACCGAATCGCCTCTTGGTTAACTCCAGGAATATTGTATGACGTGCACACACCCACAAAGTTCATAACATGCATGTTTGGATCATCAGTAGGAAGACCAGCGAACACACCTTTCAAGTTCAGCAGATGGATCATGGCACTAGTAATGTCAAACTTAGTGCCTGGAGGTAACTCAGGTGGAACAATAGCACCATTCTCAATCGGCTCAAAATAGGCCACATATTCATCTTCAGGATCATCATAAATAGGCACACGTTTTTTTGGTTGTTCTCTTAATTGTCTTTGTCGCTCTTCAGCATCAGCCAGACGCTGTGCTGCTTCCTGCGTAGCTCGATTATCTCTTTCTGCTTGTCTAAGAGTAGCTTGTCTAGCATGCTCTTCTTGGGTCAATCGAGTAGAAGTTTACTCCGCTATTTCCTGACCAGCCGGATGCATTGGCTGATTGTGAACATCCCCCGCATCTGCGGGATTCTGGACTCCTTTAGTATTCACCATTCTCCGATTGGCTCTTAAAGTCCTTTTGATTTCAAGATCAATTGGAATCAGGGGATTGCCTTGACTCCTAGTATTTGGCATACATCGGTGTATGCCCTTGAGAGTATGTAAGAACACACCCAATCACCTCCAACTAATAATGTTCAACTTCATAACTGTATTCCCCAGCAACGACGCCAAAATTTGATGTTGCCCAAGGTATACCTCTGAAAAAAGTACAATGCGGTCGCTGAATCAAATATAGAACCCAACTAGGTTGGGGTCGATCCCACGGGGAATAGGTCAAAGTATGAGTAGGCTACTGGAAGAAATAACTGGCAAGTAACTAAAACTGGGGGGTTTTGCTAGTAAATAGTAATAATGACGATTGCTGACTGATATCGAGTTTGTAAATAATAAGAGAAATTCACTAGGACTGTGATCCCCAATGATTCCTTAACTCCACCAGTGACTTATGCTTAACAAGACGGCCCCACTGTACTGCATGCAAAATCTAACAAGTTAGGTTCATCTAACGGTCTCTCGACTGTCATTAGACAAATTTTACTCTTCTCCTCTCGGTCTCCAAGTGTCGCACTTCTAACCCTTGTCCTGGATTTCAGATAACCCTTCCCGCTAAGGCTCCTGTTATTAGATGAAGGTTAATAGCTCCAAATCTCTGTTGTTATCTCCTTTTCCCAATCCCTACTTCTCTCTCGAGCATGTCTAGAATACAGGCAAGATTCTAACATTTGCAACAGTTAGAAAAGCAATCAATACGAAGGAGACAACAATGCATGCATAAACAGCAGTACAAAGTTGTTTTGCACTTCACCGGTTTTGTTAATTCTTCATGGTTCACACAACCCTAGTTGATGGGTTTAGCTACTCATAATTGCAAGAACACAAGAATAATCGAAAGATGAAAGCATAATTCTGATCTCACAAGAATGAAGGAAAAACCGAAATTTCAATTATCAATCAACTTCAGAATTAGGGTTTGTGAATACACAACCAAAATATATATCTCAAACAATGTAAAATAACTCTTAAAAATAGTAAAATTGTTCAACTCCCGCACTTAGGACTACCTAGGAGTATTTATAGACACAAAACTAGTCCTATCCAAATCAAAATAGGAGAACAGAGTCGGTAGCTTTCACGGTGTCGTGACTTGGTGTCGTGGAACCAAGTCACGACACGTGACTTGTATCATAGGAATCAGGCCCTTCATTTGGATCTCTGAAGTGAACTCACGGAAGGCTTCCACGTCACGTGGGTGTCAGTCACGCCACTTGACCCCTGCCATAGAAAGCAGCCTAATTTTTCAGCATCTGGACTCAAGTCACGATATCAACTCACGCCACGTGAGTGTATTCCACGCCACATGACTTGTGGCGTGAAATCTTCTCCATTTCAGCCTTTTGTTCTTTCTTCATCCGTCACTTTGTTCTCGGGCTTGATTCTTTCTCTTTTGCTCATTTTGCCTTTAAAGCCTGTTTTCCTGCAAATTAGGACAGAAACCACATCATACCAACAAAACACACCCAAGTTATTGCATCTTTTCCTTGTTTTAAGCATCGAAAGTGCCATATAACCATGGCACATCAAGGGGTCAGTACGGAGAATGTACTGAGAATGTAAGGCCATATGAAACTGTCATAAATACCTCAATTTGCATATGTGGAACCATGTAGCTTACATAAATTAAGTTCTTCTCTTTATTGTTTATTCCTCATCGCTTATATCACAACGTATCCGGGCCCCAACTGATCAGTGGGTCTGAACATAACATAACGTTATGTTGGGATCGGCTCGAGCTAGGACTTTGCCCTAGAGCTACCACCCATATCAATATATCGGGATCGGCTCGAGCTAGGTTATTACCTCTAGAGCTGCCACCCATACCAACATATCAGGTTCGGCTCAAGCTAGGTTATTACCCCTAGAGCTGCCCCCTGTCTGGATCGGTCTGAGCTAGGCTTATGCCCCTAGGACTGCCCCCTGATCCAACAATCTCGGGATCGGCTTGAGCTAGGCTTTTTGCCCCCAAAGCTACCACCCATACTTGATCATTGACCACCAACAGATATGAATTACTTTATTTCTTACTTTTGAGAGATGTGATTGCAAGAGGTTTATTCATCCTTTTATGAGAGATTAACGTATATATACACATAGCCACAACATTATTGGAAGCTTAAAAACACATTATTATTGGGACTTTTGGAACAAGTCCATAATTATGTAACTTATGAACAACGACGACTAATGAATAAGGACTATATGACTTAAGAATGAATAGATTCTCCTTATATCGTCACTTCCCTTGAAACAGTTCTTTTAGTAGCTATAACATTATTGGAACTTTTTACTTGTGAGAGAGATTGGTACAAATATAATCACAATAACATGAGACCTTGGAACATGACAAGATTGGGAAAATACTTCTCAAGAATAAATAGATTTTTCTTACATCTGACTCTCTTTGAGATAGTTCTTTTAGAATCGACAATGTTATAACCGCTTTGGAACTTCAATCAATGAATAAGAGATAAGCAAATCATAAGTCATCTAAGAATAGGACACATATGAATGACAACATATGTGAACCTGAATTGATATACTTCAAGCCTCTCGGAATAGGACAAGCCTAACATCATTGTGAACAATATGGTGTAGAAGAATACGAAAAGAGTAACCTTACATACCTTGTATTCTCAATACGAATATACAATCTTAGATGTCCATACAATAGTCCCGCTTCTTATTTATGTGTCACTCTACAACACAAATACATAACGGAATTCACATTAACCACCAACTACCTTACTAGAGCATATAACGTCAATGAGTTACATGTTTGCCTTTAAACATGCCATTTCCCCTTGACAAAACCATTGATGAAATTACTATTCCAAAAATCCCACAATATTCCCAACATTGACCAATACATGATATTCAATACATTTCACCATAACACTTCTCTTTTACACTTGCTTATCCACACCATATCACAAATAGTCCATCAATTCACCTTAATACACCTCATAGCACATATCGGCCCAAACCCCCACAATTTAAAATTATAGAAAAATAACAAGTTTAATAACAAAATAACACCATACATGTTCATATTTTATCCATACCATGCTCTTTCATCAAAGGCACAAGTCATAATTCAAGCTTGAACCTCATGGATCACAAATCTCATACAAAAACACAAAGTACCATGTCCAACATTTTCAAGCACAACCAACATGATTTACATACTCGAAAATGCATATAATATGTTAATCCATAAGAATAATCACTTACCTAAGCTTTAGAAATGATGATCTTGCTCCAAAAGTTGTCTTTGAGCTTTTAGTGTTTGAGAGAAAAATGATTGAAAAAATATCAAAAAGGCATGAGATTTCCAAATGACCAAAAATCAGATTTTTGGCCCTTTATATAGGCCCTTCAATCCATCCTTATCCACTCTATGGCATTACATGTGGAGTTCTAGAAGGTCAAGGCAAGAATGGGTCTTTTGACCCATTTTGGCCCATGCCTTCTTTCACATTTTGGGCCCTTTTTGGCCCAATTTACTTAATCCAATAAAATAAATAATTTCTCATGTTTAAATAATCTCTTACATGTTACAACAATATTCCCACTCATGCTATTCATATCCGTAGCCTCAATCCCAAAAACAAGTGATTCTAGCCACGTATGACTTATTTTGGCTACAAGGGTAAAATCGTCATTCTGATGCCAAATTCGTTCTCGAGTAATTTTATCATTCCAATATAATATTTCATTCATTTCATGTATATACTCGTGGTTTTAGAAGAAACGTGATAAAAATTGGCTCGGTACGTCCCCGGATACCCTTGGGACTTAAGAAAATTTCCAACTTTTGAAAAATGGAAAAAATAGCCTGGCACGCCCTTGGGTGAATCATATTGATGCCTCTGGGAACAAAAATTTGTCCCAGAGCGGCCTGGCATGCCCTCTGGCGCGCCTGTACCTTAGTTTTTCCAAAAATTTTGTTTTTCGACTTTTCTTCGCGGGTTTGGTTAGATGATTCAAGTCCTATTCTTTAAATTACCTCTTAACCTTAATATCCTTTGTTTATAGGTCCTCTTAGCCTCTTTTTGAACCCCACAAATTCTCCATGAAAATCACAAAACACCTCCTACGAAGGTTTAATCACATGTGCGAGGCCAAATTTCAATTTTCTCATCATTAACATTACCAAATACACACTTATAGGTCTCAACACCTAAGTAAACATTATTGAATGTCATAAAATAGGGTTGGTAAGGTACGGGGTGTTACATTTGGGTTGTGACAAAGTTGGAATCAGAGCCTAGGTTTGTCGATCTCGTCGTACCAAAATTGGTCTAGTAGAGTCTCACAGAACGGTACAGAGATGTTTGTTCTTTTCTTAGGGAGGCAATAGGTCTTTAGGAAAACTGTCATTCTTGTTTTTTTCGTGCTATAACTTAATTCCAATTGGTATCTGGCAATCCAAATTTGTATCTAATCTCTTTACTCTTTTATCTACATATAGTTACTACTAAGTCAAATGGCACCCGTGCAGTAGCCCCCTCACTTGCCGCTCTAGCTAAGGAGCTAACCATAAGGAAAAGAGGATGAATGAGAGGAAGAGGTAAGATAGGAAGGGGACGAGCTAGACCCACCAGTATTGGAGCTCAAGCAACTACTAGCCAGGCTCGTGAAAGGTCAGTATCACCTCCCCCACCTCAGGATTATTTTGAGAGGATGAAAGCAGTAGATGAGCAGGTATTAAACCCTAACATGGCACCACTAGTTGGGGTTGCAGACTTGCCTCTCATGTCAGCTGAGGTTGTTCAACAGGTGTTAGCTTTTCTGAGTGGGTTGGTTGGTATTGGAGCCACTTCTTTTGTACCAGCTGTTCAGGTTCCAGCTATTTACCCTACTATTTTTATGGCTCCTAGAATGGATGAGGCTTCATGGACTGATGTTTTTCTTTATCCAATTTTGGGTTCTGTGATGACCGGTATTGAATATGATCTGCTGACCAAGTTTTTGAAGATGAAACCACAAACTTTCTAAGGTACTTAGTCCGAAGATGCTTTTGAGTTCATCATATACTATTATGAGAGGTTACATAAGATGGGTATTGTGTAGCAACATGGAGTTATGTTTGTGACTTTTCTATTAGAGAAGGAGGCTAAGCAATGGTGGAGGGTGATATTGAATGTCGGTCATCGATTTTTCCCCCATTGACTTGGGAACAGTTTCATGCTTTGTTCTTAGAGAAGTATGTGCCTCGTTCCCTCTATGATCGCAAGAAGGATTAGTTTTTGGCATTAGAGTAGGGTGACATGTCAGTTGCAGCCTATGAGGTTAAGTTTCATGCCTTGTCTCGCTATGCTACTCAGTTTTTGGCTACTGCAGAGGAGAGGATTAGACGCTATGTTAAGGGTTTGATATATGATCTTCAGGTCTTGTCTGTGCCTATGACTTCAGCAAAAAAGGGGTTTAATGAAGTTTCTAATTATGTGAAGAAGTTGGAGGGGGTTACGCAAGCGGCTCAGGCTGAGATGTTAGCCAAGAAGTACCGCAATGTTGGGAATTTCAGTGGATCTTACTCTAAGGGCCACGGTCAGCCGATGTGTCATGATTTCATGGCACTTTCGATTCTTAAAACAAGGAAAATATGCAATAACTTGGGTATATTTCGTAGGTATTATATGTTTTTTGTTCTATCTTGCAGGAAAATAGGTTTTGGTGGCAAAATGTAGAAGACGGGATGAAGCATACACTGGAATGAAGTTTTTGAAGACAAAAGACTGGAGCTAAAAATCTCAAGAGTGACTCACGAACTGGACCCATGGTCCGTAGGTCCACCTACGGTCTGTGAGTCATGACCGTGAGTCAAATCCTAAAAGTTTTCATCTAAGTTTGATTCCTACGGTCTGTTGGTTGAACCCACGACCTCAAGTCACGGTCTATGGAAAGTTGCCTACTTTTTTCTCCTACTTTGTTTAGGATAGGATTCACTTTGTATCTATAAATACCCTTAGGTTGTCCTATGTTTAGGAGTTAGTTATTACATTGTTTTGAGGTTCATACACATTGATGTTGTAATCTCAAACATCTGTTCTAGCTCTTTGATTTATATTGAGATTTTAGAGTTTTATTCTTATTGTGAGTTCATAATTATTCTTTCATCATTGAATTATTCTCGTGTTCTTGCAATCATGAGTAGCTAAGCTTCATAACTAGGATTGTGTGAACCATGAGGAATTAATGAAATGTGTTAAGTATGAAGTAATTCTGAACTGGTGTGACTACATGTATTGTTATTTTCTTCATTATAATTGATCTTCTAATGGTTGCAAACATTGGAAAGTTGCCTATATTCTAAACTTGCTCGAGAGAGAAGTAGAGATTGGGGTAAGGGAATAACAACAGAGATTTGAAGCTATCAACCTTCATCTAATAACTTGAGCCGTAACAGGGATAGTTAATGTGAGATCAATAACAAGGGTTAGTAGTGCGACACTTAGAGACCGAGAGTATAAGAGTGAAATTCATATAACCAAGGTCGAGAGATATTTATATGAACCTATCTTTTTTAGATTTTGCATGCAACACAGTGGAACAGTTGGCCAGCATAAGTAATTGGTGGAGTTAAGGAATCTTGGGATCACAGCCCTAGTGCCTTTCTCGTATTGATCACAAATTTGACAATCAACAATTGTTACTGTTGCTATTTGTTTACAAAAAAAACCCCTTTTTAATTGTCAATTACTCGGACAAACTCTCAATAAAATTTTGTCCTATTCCCTGTGGGATTGACCCCAACCTGGTTGGGTCCTATATTTAATACAGCGACCACGTCATACTTATCTGGAGGTATAGTTTGGGTGACATCATCAGCAGGCCTATTAAGCTCACCCTATTCAATCAGCATTGCTAGCTTCTACTTTTGGTCCAGCTAAGGTTTCTTCTCAATCGCAGGTTATTCAGAGCCAAATGGCTTCTTACTCTTCTACCAGTTGGCCTTCTCTTAAGCAGGGATGTTACTATTATGGTACGGTTGGTCATTTTAAGAGGGAGTGTCCTTTGAGGTATTACTATTATGGTACGGTTGGTCATTTTAAGAGGGAGTGTCCTTTGAGGCAGGCAAATGGTTGGGTATAGCAGTAAACTTGGGCTATAGTTCCCATAGGTAGAGGAAGAAGAGGTGGCGGTATGGGTCATCCACAAGGGGGATGGGGAAATTAGACAGGTGGTCGGGATAGTCATGGAAAGGGCGACACAGGGGGAGGAGCACAGCTGGGAGAAAGTTAGCTCAGATTGATATAAGACTCACTGCTATGCCTTTATGGGATAGACTAATATCGAGGCTTCTGATGCAGTTATCATAGGTACCATTTCTATTTGTGACCGGATGGCTTCTATTTTATTTGACTCAAGGTCTATTATTCTTATGTGTATGTTCAGTTTGTGGTGGGTATGAATCTGGTTTGTGATGTACTTGACTGTCTTGTTTATATGTCTACTCCTTTTGGTGACTTTGTGGTAGTAGACTATGTTTACCATTCTCATTCTATGTTGTTTGTGGGGTTTTCATACTTTGGTAGACTTGATTATTCTGGATATGTTGAACTTTAATGTAATTCTGGGAATGACTTAGTTATCTCCATATCACGCTGTCTTAAACTGTAATTCTAAGATAGTGACTCTAGCTATGCCTGGTATGAAGGAACTAGAGTGGGAGGAAATGTATAATTCCAAACCAGTGAAAATTATATCATTTTTCTGGGCTAGGAGGCTAGTGGGGAAGGGGTGTTCAACGTTTTTATCTCACCTCTGGGATGAGAGTATGTGGTCCCTTTCTATTGAGTCATTTTTGATAGTTATTGAATTCCAGGAAGTGCTTCCTTCATATTTACAGGGTATGCCTCTTGATAGAGATATTGATTTTTGTATTGATATAGAGTCGGGCACTCGCCCTGTATCTATCCCACCCTATCAAATGGTTCCAGTAGAGTTGAGAGAACTCAAAACTCAATTACAGGAACTACTTGACAAGGGTTTTATTCATCCAAGTGCTTCATCTTGGGGTGCTCTGGTCCTTTTTGTTAAGAAGAAGGATGGTAGTATGAGAATATGCATTGATTATAGACAGCTAAACAAGGTTACCATCAAAAATAAATATCCCTTGTATTGCATAGATGATCTGTTTGATTAGTTATAGGGTACGACGGTGTTTTCCAAAATTGACTTGCGGTTGGATTATCATCAGCTGAAAATTAGATCGTAGGACATACCAAAGACAGCTTTTAGAACTCGGTATGGACATTATGAGTTTCTAGTGATGTCTTTCGGGCTAACTAATGCACCTGCAAGCTTCATGATCTTAATGAACGGTATCCTTAAGGCATTCTTGGATTCCCTTGTTATTGTGTTTATTATGACATTGTAGTTTACTCCAAGAGTAAGGAGGAGTATGTAGGTTACCTTCACATAGTGTTGGAGATTCTATTGGAAAAATGGCTATTTTCTAAGTTTTCAAAGTGTGAGTTCTGGTTGTCTTCAGTTGCCTTTTTAGGGCATGTTAATTTTGAGAAAGGGGTTATGGTAGATCCCTAGAATATTGAGGTAGTTAAGAGTTGGATACGGCCTAGCTTAGTAATTGAGGTAAGGAGCTTTGTTGGTTTTGCTAGTTATTACCGCAGGTTTATCAAGATCTTTGCATCCATTGCTACACACTTGACAAGCTTGACTCATAAAGAAGTGCCATTTTTTTGTCATACCAATGTGAGGAGAGATTCCAAAAGCTCAGGACACTCTTGACGATAGCTCATATCCTTTCTTTACCCATTAAAGGTAAGGACTTTATAGTGTTGTGTGATGCTTCACTTTTGGGCTTGGGTGTTGTGTTAATGAAGGATAGGAATGTCATTGCTTCAAAGCAGTTGAAGCCTCATGAAAGGAATTACCCAACCCATGAATTAGAGTTGGTAGCTATGGTGTTCTTTTAGTGTGAGGTTTTCACAGACCACCGTAGCCTGCAGCATGTGTTTACTCAAAGAGATTTGAATCTAAGGCAGTAGAGATGGATGGCATTATTGAAGGATTATGATGTGAATATATAGTACCATCCAGGTAAGGCCAACGTGGTGGCAGATGCATTGAGCCAAAAAGTTGTAAGTATGGGTAGTTTATCATTCTTGAGGGTGTCCAAGCGACCTTAAGCTAGAAAGTTTCAGACTCTAGAATCTCATAGTATATAGTTCGGGATTTCAGATAGGGGTGGAGTGTTGGCTAGTGTTGAGGTAAAGTCACCATTTCAATTTAAGGCCCAATAATTTGAGGATCAGAAATTGAACGCACTCGAGGATAAAGTGGTGTATGGGGAGGTGGCGGATGCCACTCTTGACGCGAGTGGGATGTTTTGGTTTAAGGGAAGGTTATGTGTTCCTCAAGTTAGTGATTTGATTAGTGATGTACTTTCAGAAGCCCATGGTTCATATTATTCTATTCATTCGGGTACAACCAATATGTACCGTGACTAAAAGCAGCTTTATTGGTAGCCTGGTATAAAGAGGGACATAGTGAAATATGTGTCCAAGTGTCACAATTGTCAGCAGGTGAAGTATGAACATCAAAGGCCTACGGGGTTTCTCCAGAGAATGCCTATACCTATGTGGAAATAGGAGAACATTGCTATGGATTTTGTGGTGGATCTTCCTAAGACCTTGGGAAAATATGACTCTATTTGGATAATAGTGTCGGTTCAGGTAGACTACAGCTTTCAGCAGTTAGCTAAAATCTATATCAAGTAAATAGTGAGGCTTTATGGTATGCCCCTTTCCATCATTTCTGATAGAAATGCAAAGTACATTTCTAAATTTTAGGATAGATTGCACGAGGAGTTGGGCACCAAGCTCACCTTTAGTATAGATTTTCATCCTCAAACTGATGGCCAGTTGGAGAGGATGATTCAGGTGCTATAGTACATGTTGAAGGCCTGTGTGATTGAATTTGGTGGTCATTGGAACCAATTTCTTTAATTATGTCAGTTTTCATACAACAACAGCTATCACTCCAACATCGATATGACACTATTCGAGGCACTCTATGAAAGAAAGTGTAGGTCACCTATTGGGTGGTTTGAGATGGGAGATGTTAAATATTTGGGCACTGACTTGGTGAAGAAGGCTTAAGAGAAAGTAACGTTTATTCAAACCAAGTTGTTGGCTGCTCAAAGTAGACAGAAAGAGTATGTGGATCGTAAGGTAAGAGACATAGACTTCATGGTTGGTGAGAAAGTTTTTCTTAAAGTGTATCCCATGAAAGGAGTCATGAGGTTCAACAAGAGGTGCAAGCTCAACCCTTGATATATTGGTCCCTTCGAGGTTCTTGAGGATGTGGGTCCGGTTGTATGCATATTAGCTTTATCACCGAGATTGTTTGGAGTCCATTCGTTACTTCATGTCTCCATGCTTAAATGATACCATAGGGATGGAGACTACATCATTAAGTGGAACTCAGTTCTTTTAGATAAGGATTTGGCTTACGAGGAGGAACCTGCAGCGATTCTAGATTGGGATGTTCAGAAGTTAAGAATGAAGGAAATTCATTTGGTAAAGATTCAATGGAAGCATTTTCTGATTGAGGAAGCCACTTGGGAAATCAAGAAGGAAATACGGGACAAATACCCTAAATTGTTTAAGGATACACACACTCTCTTCTTTCCTTGTTTTGGTCTATTTTTCTCATTTGATCATTCGAGGACAAATGATGGATGAATTGATATTTGTTGTAACGACCCTTCCATTTACGTAAAAGTCTTTCATTTAAAATTCCAAGTTAAAATTCTTTCCGTATTTGAAGTTATAAAATTTAGGCTACGCTAGTTTCGGATAAAATTTGAGCGAGGTATGGTCTAGAGAAATCTGAGAATGAATTGTGCAAGTTTGGTGGGATTTTATTTGATTTATAGTTATCCAAGATGATAAGGAACCCGTAGGACTTTACGAAATTAAATTTGGGTGAGTAGAACTCCTGGAATCAATCTTAGCGTAAAGGGCATTGTTTGGAATATCCCAGATTAAAGGTGTATTGTAAAAATTGCGATTTTGGGGAAACGTTGGACTTTTGTCCCCTTGATTTCACTATAGCGATATGCATGTCGCTATAGAAATAGGTCTCTATAGCGGATAAAATCCCTCTATAGCGACAGTCAACCTGGTCAATGACCGCTATAGCGACAAAAGTCGCAAATATATTTTAAAATTTGCCAAAATGGTTTATTTTTCTAAAACACATTTTGGGATAAGTTATACGCTAGTTTCACTAGATTATCATTGTTTGAATTCATTAAGGTAAGGATTTCATCCCCGTTAACTAGTAATTAATAATTTAACCTTAGAATTGGTAATTTATGGAGTTTGGAGAGGGTTTAGGGATGATTTTAGTCATTTTATGGTGCAAGGGAGTAAATTATCTACAAATTTAATGGGTTTTGATTATTAATAGTTAATTTACCCTTGCATTCCATTAATTCACTAATTAATCCATGGAATTCGTAGTTTTAGGTGAATTAAGGTAGAAAAGCCCTAGAATGGAGAGAAAATGATCATGAACTTGGCCTTAGGGGTTGGGTGTGAGTTATAATTCCCAATGTGGTAGGTGATTTCATTAATTATACTTTTGTATGTATTTGTTAGACCGAGATCAAGTGGAATTTGCATGGAAAGGCAAGGCTCAGGCTTAGTTTAGTTGTGCAAGCTTGAATTGAGGTAGGTGATGGTATTGTAGTTTAATCCAATTTGTATTATATGTGCATGTTAACTACTTCGTAGTATGGCTTGTTAGTATATGTTGTTTGGTGTGGTCAATTCAAATGATTTTACCTTGTTGTATGATTTTGCCCTACTATATTGTTAAATAAGGAATGTCTTGGTATTTGGGACATTCTCATGGCTCGTTGGTGGAACAAGGTTGACAGACACTCATTTCTAGGATTTAGGTATATGGACGAAATTTGTCCCATGCAGATCATGACTAAAGGGTTGTTATGATACCCATGGCGGGTATGTACGAGGTACAAGTGATTTTGACGGTTCTATGAGTGAACCGGGGAATATAATTATATATGCTTGATAATTGCATAAGTTGTCTTGACTTGTTTGACTTGGCTTGTCTGAACTTGACTTGGTTTGACTTGTTGCTTGTAACTCTAAACTGCTTATTTGATGCTTGTTGTGCTAGGTGTAGGTTGATTGAGCATGTATTAACTTGTTATACTATGTTTTAGTTAAGTGCTCATATTCTCATCTTAGGTTGGCCAAATGACCCTACCAGTACACTGTTGTTTTCTTGTGAGTTAATACTACACCTGCTCTTAATTTTATTGAGTACATCGTATATTCCAGCGGCTCCTACAAGACCTCACTTGTGAATTCTAGTGTTGGACTTCGGATTCAAGGGTGAGCAACATATTTTGGGCTACCATGAATCCTTCTTGGATGGTAGAGTCTTTATTTTTGAACTTATGCTTTTCATTTTAGCTTTAGGTTTACATCCCCTTCTTGACAATCTTTAGTAGTTTTGGTACGGACAACTTTTGGGTCCTAGGATGGTTTTTGGTTAATTACAATATTCCGTTTTGATTTGTACTTATGTTTTGATTTTAGTCTTGGTGTTTTATTGAGGGATTAGTTATATTTATTTCCTCTAAGTGTTGATCATGGGTTTAGTTTTTGGGGTAGTTGGTTCTCCCACTGGATAAGAAGTGTGGGTGCCACTCACGATGGGTTTGGGTTTTGACAGGGCAACAGTCTGATGATTTACCTGAGCTGTCATGGCTTGGGCCAACACCTGAAAGGTAGCCCAAAATTCAGCATGGGTAACCTATTCATTCAAAGGATCCACGGGTGTTTGAGGGGATGAGTCATTTCCATTTTTGTGACCATTAGCTCTGCCAGAAGGCATTTTCTGTCACGTGAAAAGCATGAGTTAGAATAGAGATAGAGTTAAACTCTATAGTATAAAAAATATCATAAAAGAAGGGATTATTCCTAATAATGTCTTGTAGCCTCTTCCTCATAAGTGTGGAACACTTCACACCCATGAATAAGACTCTACGTGACGCAGCTTGTCAGACACCCTAGGACACCTTATTTGTCAGACACCCTAGGACACCTTAAAACTTAGGCTCTGATACCAAGTTTGCCATAACCCAAAAGTACACCCTGGACATGACAGGATTCTTAGGACTTCAAGTAGCCCGAATCTAACCCGTGCTCTCTAGCATAATGCTAAATTTATATACTAAGAATTTTAAAATCATGAGCGGAAGCTATAATTTTGTAAGTCTGAAATGAAATAGATAAAACAAATCCCAATATTGCTAATATCAACTGAAAAAAAAATTGAGCATACTAATGAACTGGAACGTTTGCTAAGTCTAGACAAGCGTCTAAACATACTAAACAGCCACAGGGACAAACCCCCAACTCGACCAAAATTATAAAAAGCTGAACTGATCATAAAATTGAACTACTAAAAACATGAAACATAACCAAAGTCCTCGAAACATGAGGACTCACGAACTGAATCGGAGTATGCACTGGCAATCATCGCTAATTGTGAGTCTGAGGGAGAACACCAGAACTTACATCATGATAGGATGTAGCACAAAAGATTATGTGGTCAGTACTATGGAATGTACTGAGTATGCGAGGAATGCATGAAATGTATAAAATTGAGGTAAATCATGTAAAGAGTAAAACATGTGCATGAAAAGTATATAATGACTAACTTCCTTTCATGAAAAGTATATAATGTCTCACTTCCTTTCCTTTAATAAACTGAAGTAGTAAAACATGGATGTAAAGTATATAGAATCATACTGAACAAACTAGTGAGCAGTATACACTTATATTTCTAAAATTGTTTAACTGTGGGAGATTATCTTAACCGACATGCCCCATCTGAGCAAACATATAGTCCAACTTGTAACCCTTGTTGGGAGGGTGTTTAATACCTTGACGGGGTTAGAGAATAATGATTTATCATGAATTCACTCATGAACCTATTTTGGGAAAAGAGAGACAGTCTTAACTGGCGAGGACCTCCTTCTTAACTTACGATGGCACGTAGTTTGGGAATTTGGGTTTTTATCTAAACCCGCATGCCCTTGGTGATAAATACTCCACCCAAAACATTTCATTTTTCTCATACTATAGGAAATTATCATGAAGTAAGCCTAAACTAGTTTATAAATCTGAAAACCAATTATGCTCTTATTTTTGTTGTGTGTCAACAAATACGATTTCTTGATATTCATGATATCTGAGACCATAAGTTTGAATCATGTCAAATAATCTAGATCATGCTAAAATCATGTAGAATAAGGTTATTTATGGAAATTTAGGTAAATTCATATCATCATAGCTAAAGTTCATCTTGAAACTCATAAACTAGAAAATCATACAATTAGAAAATAATAATAACCATGAGAAAAATAAAATAGTAGAATGAAACCAAAATCATAAAGTGGAAATATGTAATGATCCTCTTGGTCGTTATGTAAAAGTCTTACTTTCCAAATTTTGTGTCTGAATTCTTTTCGATTTGGAAGTTGCAAATTTCAAACTAAGCTAGTTTTTCTTCGTTTCAGGCGAGGGGTAGTTTTGGATAATTTGGGAATAATTTAGACCAGAACTGCTTGGCGAGAACATCATTGATTTCAAGTTAGCTAAGGCTATAAGGAACCATAGGATTTTACGAAATTTAATTTGGTTAATAGAACTCCCGAAATTGACCTTAGCGTAAAGGTCATTGTTCGAAATATATCAAGGTATGTTGTAAAAAGTGGGATTTTTGGGTGAAGATGGAAATTCTATCCCGTCGACACCGCTATAGTGGGTGACACACTGCTATATCAATAATTATCACTATAGCGGTGGTCAAAAGTTGTCAAGGCCGCTATAGCGGTGGTATACCGCTATAGCGGTCAAGTATCGCTATAGCAGTAAAAACCGCAGATTAAAGGGTAAAAACTCCAAAACAGCTTATTATTTCATAAACTCATTTTGGGGCAAGAGAAAGGCAATTTAGGGAAAAAAATCACCGATTTAACTTCACTAAAGTAAGAAAAGCACACCTTTTAACTTGTTATTACTTCTTGATCCTTAAAAGGCGTAAGTTACAAAATTTGGGGAGGGTTTTAAGGTGGATTTTGGTATGTTTGCTGGTGCAAGGGTGAAATTGAACCTTAGTTTAATGGGTTTTGCTTATTAACCATGAAATTTGCCTCGTATTTCGTTAATTCACCAATCATTCCATAAAATCGGTAGTTTTAGGTGAATTACGGGGGAAATAGACCTAGAACGGTTAAGGAATGAGTATGAACTGACCTTAGGAGGTTAGGGGAGGCTCATAACCCTTACCCTGTTAGGTCATTTTGTTAATGCAATATTTGTATGCATGTTTTAGACCTTGAGCAAGCAGAAAGGGCACGGAAGGGCAAAGCTCAAGCTTAGAGTTGTACAAGCTTGGTTCGAGGCAGGTGATGGGGTGTAATCCTTATTGTATTATGTGTGCATATTAACTACTCTGTAGTGGGATTGGTTAATACATGTGGTGTGCGTGGTCATTGAAATGTTTACTTTTTTATGACTTGGCCATCTGTATTTTATATTATGGAGTGTTTCGGCATTTGAGACGTTCTCACAATTTATTTGGATTAAGGGTTACAGACATTCATGTTTGGGTCTAGTACATGGACGATAATTATCCCTTGCAGGTCATAGCTAGAGGGCGGGTATATAACCCTTAGCATGTATGTATGGGTTTTCAAGGTATGTATTAGTATGACGGTTCCTTGAGTGAATTGGAGGATTTGTATTGTTGTGTTTGTCCTTATTTGGTTGTCCTGGAATGAGTTGCATATTATTTCCTAAATGACACTTGTTGACTTGTTGGCTTGTCACTTGAGTGCTACTTGTACGTATATGTTGTATGTTTGATGTGTAAGCATGTGTTAGCAAATGGTACTGCATTTTAGTTGTCCATATTTCCATCTTGGATTATTCAAATGATCCTACCAGTACACTGTGACTTATTTATGTACTGATACTACACCTGCATTTACTTTTGTGAGTGCAACACATATTCCAGCGTATTTATCGAGACCTTACTCGTGATTTCAGCAGTCAATTTTAGATTTCAGGGTGAGCAACATTTCCGAGCTACCATAAGATCTCTCCTATTTAGACAGTGTCCTTTGTTTGGACTTGTTACTTTCATTTTGTTTTGGGGTTGCATCCCCTCTCTTTATATTCTTAGATGTTTTGGTTTAAACGACTTTCAGGTCCTAGGGTTGTTTTGTTAAAGTACAATATTTCTGCCTTAATTGTACTTACGTGTTTATACAAGTTGGATTATTATTGTTGGATTAGTTAGCTTACTCTTATTTAAGTGTGAACCTTAAGATGACGATTGGGTTTATTGGTTCTTCCACCGGGTGAGTAGTGTGGGTGCCACCTACGATGGGTTTGAGTCATGACAAAACTTGGTATTAAAGCTTAGGATTTATCGATCTCATTGTACCAAAATGGATCTAGTAAAGTCTCGTGGAATGGTACAGAGACTTTTGTACTTTTCTTTGGGAGGCTATAGGACTTTAGAAAATCTGTCTTTCTTGCTTCTTTCATGCTACGACTTGATTCCAATTGGTATCTGGTGATCCAAATTGGTATCTGATCCTTCACTCTTTTGTCTGCAGATGGTGAATAACAGGTCCAATGAAACCCAAGCAGTAGCCCAGCACTGGAAGCTCCAGTTGAGGAGCTAGACATGAGGGAAAGAGGATGAGCGAGAGGGATAGGAAGGAGAGGACAGGGATGAGCCATACTTGCCAGGGGTAGAGCTCAAGCAGCTGCGGATCAGACAAATAAGAGGGCAGCATCCCTTCCCCCACCCCAGGATCATTTTGAGGAGAGGGAAGCAATAGAAGAGCAGGAGATGGAGCCCGAGGTAGCGGCACCAGTTGGGTTGCAACTGTACCTCCCAGGTTTGCTGAGGTAATTCAGCAAGTGTTGGCTTTTTTGAGTAGGTTGGCTGGGACTGGAGCCACCCCTACTGTTCTGGCTTATCAGGCTCCAGTTGTGCACCCTACTGTTGCTATGGCTCCTAGGATATATGAGACTTCGGGCACATATGTTTTTTCTCGTCCTATTTTAGGTTCTGTGATGACTAGTACTGAACATGACATGCTGACTAAGTTCTTGAAGATGAAACCTCCTACATACTAGGGTATAGAATCTGAGGATACTTTTAAGTTTATTATTGATTGCTATGAGAGGATGCACAAGATGGGTATTATGAAGCAGTATGGGGTTGAGTTTGTGACCTTTATACTGGAGAAAGATGCTAAGCAGTGATGGAGAGCATATGTTGAGTGTTGGTCACATGTTTTGCTTCCTTTGACTAGGGAACAATTTCATGCTCTATTTTTTGGATAAGTATGTACCTCGTTCCCTCCTTGATTGCAAGAAGGATGAGTTTTTGGCTTTGGATCAGGGTGATATGTCAGTTGCAGCTTATGAGGCTAAGTTTCATGCCTTTTCATGTTATTCACTCCGTTGTTGACTACGGAGGAAGAAAGGATTCGGCTCTTTGTTAAGGGGTTGAACTATGACCTTCAGGTGTTGACTATGCATATGAATTCTACGAGAAAGGGGTTTAATGAGGTGCCAGATTATGTAAAGAATTTGGAAGGTGTGGCACAGGCGGGACAGGATAAGATATTAGCCAAGAAGTCTCGACATGTTGGGACTTTCAGTGGATCCTATTCTAAGGGCCAACAGGCCTTTTTAGCTCACCCTACTCAATCAGGTATGCCAGCTTCTACTGTGGTATCGGCTAAAAGACCTTCCCAAAGTCAAAGTTGTTAGAGGCCAAGGGGCTTCTTATTCTTCTACCAAATGGCCTTCACTGGAGCATGGGTGTTACTATTGTGGTACTACTGGTCATTTTAAAAGGGAGTGTCTGGTGAGACAGATGAATAGCCAGACACAGCAGCAAGCTCAGGTAGTGGTTTCAGCAGGTAGAGGAAGGGATAATGGCAGGGGTAGTCCATGGGGTGGATAAAAAAATCATGTAGGTGGTCGTGGTAACGATGGCACAGGAGCCCAGAAAGGTAGAGAGTTAGATCAGATTGATGATCGGGCCCATTGTTATACATTTTTGGAAAAGACTGATGTCAAGGCTTCTGATGTGGTGATCACAGGTACTATTTATATTTGTGATCGGATGGCTTCTGTCTTATTTGATCCGGGTCCACTTATTCTTATGTGTTTGTTCAGTTTTCTATGGGACTGAATCTGGTTTGTGATATTCTTGTGTACTCCAAGATTAAAGAAGAGCATGTAGGCCATCTCTGTATAGTTTTGGGAATTTAAGGGAAAAGCGGTTTTTTGCTAAGTTCTCCAAATGTGAATTTTTGCTATCTTCTATTGTCTTCTTGGGGAACGTGGTTTTGAAGAAGGGAGTGATAGTGGACCCTCAAAAAATTAAAGTAGTTAAGAGTTGGATTTGGCCTAGTTCAGTAACCGAGGTAAGGAGTTTTGTGGGTCTTGCCAGTTATTATCGCAGGTTTATCAAGAACTTTGCATCTATTGAAACTCATTTGACAAGGTTGACTCAAAAAGAGATGTCATTTATTTGGTCAGACCAATGTGAAGAGAGCTTCCAAAATCTCAAGACACTTTTGACTATAACACCTATTCTTTCGTTGTCGGTTAAAGGTAAAGATTACATTGTGTTTTGTGATGCTTCACTTTTTGGTTTGGGTGTTGTATTGATGCGGCATAAGAATGTGATTGCATATGGTTCGAGGTAGTTGAAGCCTCATGAGAGGAATTACCCAACCCATGATTTAGAGTTGGCAGCGGTAGACTTTGCTTTAACGATTTGGAGACGCTATCTTTATGGAGTCAAGTCTGAGGTCTTCACTGACCATCGTAGTCTGCAATATATGTTTACTCAAAGGGATTTGAATCTGAGGCAGAGACAGTGAATATAATTATTAAAAGACTATGATGTGACTATTCAGTATCATCCAGGTAAGGCTAATATGGTAGCAAACACATTGAGCTAAAAGGCCGTAAGTATGGGCAGCTTGTCATTCTTGAGAGTGTCCATGAGACCATTAGCTAAAGAGTTTCAGACTCTAGCATCCTTGAGCATGCAGTTTTGGGTCTCGGATTGGGGTGGAATACTGGCTAGTGTTGAGGTAAAATCAACCTTTGTAGAGCAGATTAAGGCCAAACAGTTTGAAGATAAGAATTTAAAGGCACTCTGGAAAAAGATAGTGAGTGGGGAGGGGGCATACACCACCCTCAATGTTGGAGGGGTATTGTGGGTTAGAGGAAGGTTATGCATTCCTCGGGTTGGTGAATTGATTGGTGATATAATTTCAAAGGCTCATGGTTCGCGTTATTCTATTCATCCAGGCACGATCAAGATGTATCGTGACTTTAGGCAGCTTTATTGGTGGTCGGGGATGAAGAGGGACATAGTGGATTATGTGTCCAAGTGTCATAACTATCAACAGGTGAACTATGAACACCAAAGGCATGCGGGATTACTTCTAAGGATGCCTATACCTATGTCGAAGTGGGAGCATATTGACATGGATTTTTTTGTGAGGCTCCCTAAGACATTGGGAAAGTATGACTTTATTTGGGTGATAGTTGATCGATAGACAAAATCAGCTCATTTCTTGCCAGTTTGGGTAAATTACAGCTTTCTGCAGTTGGCAAAAATATATGTTAAGAAGATTGTCAAGCTTCTTGGGGTGACACTTTCTATCATTTCAGACAGGGATGCAAAGTTTACTTCTAAATTTTGGGACAATTTGTATGAAGAGTTGGGCATCAAGCTTACTTTTAGCACGGTTTTTCATCCTCAGACTGATGGTTAGTCAGAGAAGACAATTCAGGTACTAGAGGACATGTTGAAAGCCTGCATGATTGACTTTAATGGTCATTGGGACTAGTTTCTCCCATTGTGTGAGTTTTCTACAATAATAGCCACCACTCCAGCATTGATATAGCTCTGCTTGAGGTACTTTATGGGAGAAAGTGCAGGTCACCTATTGGATGGTTTGAGGCGGTAGATGTCAAACCTTTAGGCATCGACTTGGTGAAAGAGGCTAAGAAAAAGGTAAAATTCATTCAAACTAAGATGTTGGCTGCCTAAAGTAGACAAAAAGAATATGTGGACCGAAAGGTAAGGGATATGTACTTCAAGGTCGGGGAGGAAGTGCAAGCTCAACTCTTGAGATATTGGTCCCTTTGAGGTTCTTGAGGAAGTGGATCCAGTTTTGTATAGGTTGACTCTACCATCGAATTTTTTCGAGGTTCATCCAGTCTTCCATGTTTCTATGTTGAAACAGTACCATGGGGATGGAGACTACATTATTAAGTGGGATTCTGTGCTTTTGGACAAGGACTTGACTTACGAGGAGAAATCGATAGTGATACTTAATCATAATGTTCATAAGTTGAGGATGAAGGAAATTTATTCGGTATAGGTCCAGTGGAAGGATCGTCCAATTGAGAAAGACACTTGGGAAACCAAGAAGGACATGCGGGATAAGTACCCTCAGTTGTTCGAGGATACATGTACTCTTTTCCTTTCTTATTCTAGGATATTTTTTCTAGTTTGATTGTTCGGGGACGAATGATGGGTAAATTGGTATCTATTGTAACGACCCTCTTAGTCATTATGTAAAAGTTTTATGTTCCAAATTTCATGTCTGAATTCCTTCTAGTTTGGAAGTTACAAATTTTAGACTTGGCTAGCTTCACTTCATTTTGAGCGAGGGGTAGTTTTGGAAAATCTAGGAATAATTTAGACCAGCTTGGCAGGAATTACATTGATTTATGGTTAGCTAAGTTGATAAGGAATCCATAGGATTTTATGGAACTAAATTTGAATTAGTAGAACTCCCGAAATTGACCTTAGCGTAAAGGGCGTTGTTCGAAATATCCCAAGATCAAGGTGTGTTGTAAAAAGTGGGATTTTTGGGTGAAGACAAACATTTTGTCCAGTTGACACTGCTATAGCGGGTGACACACTGCTATAGCAGTGACCGCTATAGCGGTGGTCAAAATAGGCCAAGGCCGCTATAGCGGTGGTCTACCACTATAGCGGTAAAAACTGCAGATTAAAGGGTAAAAACTCCAAAATAGTTTATTATTTCATAAACTCGGCTTGGGGTAAGAGGAAGGCAATTTAGGGCAAAAATCACGGGTTTACCTCCATTTAACTTCGTTAAGGTAAGGAATTCACTCCCTTTAACTTGTAATTACTTCTTGATCCTTAAAAAGTGTAAGTTATGGAATTTGGGGAGGGTTTTAGGGCGGATTTTAGTATGTTTTGTTGGTGAAAGGGTGAAATTGAGTCATAGGTTAATGGGTTTTGTTTACTAACCATGAAATTGGCCTCGCATTTCATTAATTCACCAATCATTCCATGAAATTGGTAGTTTTAGGTGAATAACGGGGGAAATAGCCCTAGAACGGTTATGGAATGATTATAAACTAAGCTTAGGGGGTTGGGTATGGCTCATAACCCTCACCATCTTTGGTCATTTCATTAATGCAATGTTTGTATGCATGTTTTAGACCACGATCAAGCGAAAAGGGCATGGAAGGGCAAAGCTCAGGCTTAGAGTTGTGCAAGCTCTGTTCGAGGTAGGTGATGGGGTTTATTTAATCCATCTTGTATTATGTGTGCATATTAACTAATCTATAGTGTGATCGGTTAATTTATGTGGTATGATTGTTCATTGAAATATTTACCTTTTTTATGTCCTGGCCTTCTGTATTGTATATTGCGGAGTGTTTCGGCATTTGAGACGTTTTCACAGGTTATTCTAATTAAGGGTTACAAACATTCATGTATGGGTTTAGTACATGTATGGTAGTTGTCCCCTGCAAGTCATATCTAGAGGATGGGTATATAACCCTTAACATGTATGCATGGGTTTTCAAGGTATGTATTCGTATGAAGGTTCCTTGGGTGAACTGGAGGATTTTGTACTGTTATGTTTGTCCTTATTTAGTTTTCTTGAAATGAGTTGCATATTATTTCCTAAGTGACACTTGTTGAATTGTTGGCTTGTCTCTTGAGTGCTACTTATACATATACATTGTATGTTTTATGTGTAATCATGTGTTAGCTAATGGTACTGCATTTTGGTTAAATGTCCATATTTCCATCTTGGGTTATTCAAATGATCTTGCCAGTACACTGTGGTTTATTTGTGTACTGATACTACACCTGCATTTACTTCTGTGAGTGCAGCACATATTCCAGCAGATTCATCGAGACCTTGCTTGTGATTTCAGCAGTCAATTTCAGATTTCAGCATTTCCGGGCTACCATGAGATTTCTCCAATTTAGATAGTGTCCTTTGTTTGGACTTGTTACTTTCGTTTTATTTTGGGCTTGCATCCCCTCTGTTGATATTCGTAGATGTTTTGGTAAAGACGACTTTTGGGTCCTAGGGTTGTTATGTTTAAGTACTTTATTTCTGCTTCAGTTGTACTTATGTGTTTATACTAGTTGGATTTTTATTGTTGGATTAGTTAGCTTACTCTCATTTAAGTTTGAACCTTAAGATGATGATTGGGTTTATTGATTCTCCCACTGAGTGAGTAGTGTGGGTGCCACTTATGACGGGTTTGGGTCGTGACAGTATAAACCCTATAATCTGAATTCAGGAATTCCATGTTTTAGAAATTGAAATTAGGGGCACAGGGATGGAAAAAAGTCCTTTTTGAATTCCCACATACCTGAGACTTATGGATTATTTGAGAAAATTTCTTGAACTTAACCTTTCTAGCTTGAATTTTAAACTGATTCTCATTGTTCTTTGGAACCTTAGGAGAATGGATACTTTTGAATTTTTTCTATGTGTTTAGGATAACTTTTAGGGTTTAAAGGGGTTTGGGAAACTTACATATGGGTGTAAGGATGAATTCGCCCATAATTTTTAAAGAAAAAAAGAGAAACTTCATGCCTGGGGGTGATGGGTGTGTTGCACACCCCACAGGCAGGAAGAGGGTGTGTACCAAGCCTCCAAATGCGTAGGAGTGGTTGTACGCTGTGCCTCCCATTTCACAGGCCAACTGGTGGCCAAGTGAGAGGTGCTTCATGATCTAAGGCGTATTTATATGCTTTATTGTCGACTTTGACACATGTTTACCTTAGTTTTGAGAGCAATAAGTATTTATTTGGTATTATTTTGATGGAATATTAGATATTGTGCTAATAAATGTGATTTGACCCTTGTAGGAGGAATTTGTGATAAATTGGAGCATTTTTGGAGTGGAAATTAAGGCTTGGAGGAGCTATGAGCAAAGGATCTTGAAGATAAGAGATAAGCCAAAGATTTGGACTTAAAGAATCCACCCGAATCCACAAAGAAAGGTCGAAAAAATGATGAAAATTGGAATTTTTGGGTCTGGCGTGCTAGGCCTCTTTGGAACAATATTTTGTTTGTACGGACAGCAGAGGGGCGCGTTTTGTAGTGTACCGGGCCTCTTTTGCACAAATTTTCAGAGGCAAAAATTTGGCTAAGTATCAGGCGCGTTTTGCAGTGTGCCGGGCCATTTTTCGCCAATTTTTGACTCCAAATTCCAGCCTATAAATAGGGCCCTTGGGTTATTGTATCAAGGGGGGCATAAATATTCCATCATTGTAGACTACTTTGGGGCGTTTTTGGCATTGAAATTAGGGTTAATACTTCTTCTTTTCATCTTTTATTTCTTTTTATAAATTTTTATCAAGGTAGGATGTTAATTCAAGTTATGAGTGGCTAAAATCCTTCATTTTGGGGGTTGAGGCTACGAACATGAATCTCGTGAGTTGAATATTATTTGGTTTTTGCTGAAGTTTATCAATTATTGGTTATTCTTATATTCTTGATTTTACTATTTTAATGCTTAATTACCATTGAAATAAATCCATTGTCTTGAGGTGAGCTCGAGAGAGAAACTAAGGGATAGAAAGTGGAATATAAGAAGCTTGATATTTTCTTGAGGAAGGGATTCTAAGAGATTGATATGCAGTTAGGACCGAGAGGTACCTAATTCGCCACTCTTGTTCAAATACGGGAAGATAGCTTAAAGGCGTTAGAATTGGTTAAATCTATCCCCGCTCAATGATGTAGTTAGGTTTCCACTTTCTAATAGAAGGTTATAGTTTGGAGACAAATATAATCATATTATCAAACTCGTGGTCAATAACCACGATAGACAACTCAATTTTCTTAAACCATTAATATTCATGTGCTAGAGATGACGTTCAGGATACCTTGCCCCTGGGAATTCAACTTGCTATTTTTTACACCCTAGTTAATCATGTTAGCTTAGTTCATAGTTATTTTATACTTTATAACCATCATATCTCTATATTACACCACTCAAATAAATAATCAAGAACTAGTTAATTTAGTGAATAGTTGAACGACAAGTCCCTGTGGGTTCGACATCCGGCTCGAAAGGGCCACTTTATTACTTGAACGATCACGTGCACTTGTGTTTATAGCTGGGTCGCAATAAGTTTTTGGTGCCATTGTCGGGGACTTCGATTTTAATTGTTTATCTAGATTGGACTTTTTCTTTTTATTTGTTTGAGTTGTATATAATTTATTTTGTACAAAGTTTTATTTTACTTTTCTACCACTCTTGTTGGTATGTCAGCCTGTGATAGATGGTCATTGAATGATTATAATTCGTATTGTTTTTGTGGAGTACCACACTTGGATGGTAATTGTCATGATGTTCAAGAGAGAGGGTTGTGTGCACCTGCCCAATATTCTAAATTGAATAGGTGTCAGATGTGTGGTGGCCAGGATAGACATTGGAGTGACTGTCCAAACTATTATTCCCCTCCCCTGAACCCCTATTATGATCAGTCTGTTGTTTGTGATGTTGGCAGGGCTAATGGAGCTAATGAGGAAGAACATGAGGCTCACTTTATGGATATGTTGAAGCGAGTAATGGAGCTGCAGACACAACAAATGGAAGACATGCAGAGAATAAGGAAATCCACTGAGAAGATGCAGTCCCTAGTCATAAAGTTACATGCTAGAGCTGAAACTTGTGTTGATCAGCAAGTTAAAGTCTTATCAAAGGAACCCCAGATTGATGAAGAAAGGGAGGAACTAGTAGAAAAATATTGTGATGAAGAAGACATAGTCAGCCAGGAATGGCTAATGGAGCAAGCACAGCAATTAAAAATTCATGAGTATCTCTGGGATGGTCTCACAACCATGGCAACTCAATTAAAAGGGGGGAGAGATGATCTTATTTCAGAGATAGCTCAATATGGCTTAGATATCCGTGACTTGAATGTTCAGTTGATGAAAAAGATTGAGATGTATGACGTCCATTCACCAATAGTTGCAGAGACTAGCCATTCTGTGGAGAAAGAAGAAGAATGTCAACAATTCGACTATCATTCTTTGATTGAGGCTGACGTTGAGAGGGAGTATAAATGTGAGCATGTTGCAGCTAGTGCAAGCGGGAAAGTGGGACGTATTGGATTTCATTCAAAGTATTTTTCTACATTATGTTTAGATGATGACATGTATTTAGAGTCATCTGAACTAGTGGAGGATTGTGTAAATGAGAAACAAGAATCCTACATTCTTAAATTTGCACCACACAAGCAACAAAACAACATGCCTCACCTCAGTGATAAGCGATTTAACATGCACCATCCATCACTTGGTCCCTTCATTTGTGCACCACCACCTTATGAGCGAAGCAAAAAGATGGATGTGATGTTGGGGGTGAAATTTATATCCTCATGATGGAGGAAAAAGTCGATGGGTCATGCCGCGACGTTAAATTAGGCGCTTGTGGAAGGCACCCCAACGTTTAGTATGCAGTTTATTTATTTTTTAATTTTATTTTTTTAGTGTCACCTTTGTTTTTATTTTTTGTTTGTTTTGTTTTGCAGATTAGGGAAAGTCTGAGTACCCAAAATCTAAGCTAAGGAGCAGTACAAAAACTAAGTGTGGCGTCCTCCGAACCTCTTGGATGGATAAGATGCTACTAGCTAGGCCTAGAGGCCTCAGGGAGTATTTCTCTTTCTTTATTCTTTGAGTTATGCTTTGGGGACAAAGTATGATTTTAAGTGAGAGGTGGAAAATCTTTCGATTTGGTTAGGGTGGAGTGTGATATAGGAGTCTTTTTGTTATTTTCTTTTTCCTTATGTTTCTGAAAATTTGAAAAATACATAAAGATTTTCTTTTAGTAATTTTTAGTTTTATTTAGGAGCACACTTCATCCACCCCTTGATTTTTCTTTTCGGTTCTTTTCCGAGGGGAAGACCTTTGAACCCAGTATCTTTTTTATTTTTAGAAGTAATTTTAAAATTTTAGAGATGCTCTAATCAAATGCTATGCATGATTGCATGATGCAAATTGGTTTTGAAATGTTGAAGCATGTGTAGTGAATTGAATGACTATTGTTGAGACACCTAGGCTTATTTGTTTGACTCTTTGTGATGTTGGCTTAATGTTGAATTCTTGCTATTGCTTGTTTGGGAATCTATAGGATCCGTCTTGATTTAGGCATGTTCCATGTGTGAGTGAGATTTTTGTGATATTCTATGTGCATATTGATGTCTAGAACTTGCCCGGTGCGTTTGCAAAGTGAAATAAAAGGTGTTGAGTATAGGAGATGATATAGGCATTTCTTTTATAGCCATGTTTTATACCTACTTTATCTACCCTTTTTGCATGATCTTAGTTAGCCCTGTTGAGCCTTTAACCTATTCTTTGGTAGCCTTATATGTAGCTTAATCCTTTTCTTTCAATTAACCATAATTTGATCCAAAACTCCTAAGCGCTTTAGTTAAGAAATTAAGATGTTAAGGAGTGTAAAAAATTGAAGAAGGAAAAAGTGAAGTGGAAGCCCCAAGTAAATAGCTTTTGGTGTGTGAAAAAGTTTATGTGTTGTTGGTAGGGAGTATTGTAATGAAAACAAAAAATTGACCAAAAGAAGTGAATCATGTGTTGATAGCAAATACTCCTTGCCTAATATATGTAAGCTAGCTTAAAGAGATAGGGAAAAACAAAAGAGAGTTGGGAAGACAAAAGTGGTGTAAAATAGGTTGGTTGGAGGTGATCTTAATGTAAATTGTAGTGTATTAAAGAGCTTAGGGAAGATAGTCACTATTCTTGACCAAATAGTTCCTACCCGTCCCTTAGCCTACATTACAACCCTTAAAGTCCTACTTGATCTTGAGCTTTGACATTCTGATACTAGTGGAGTTCTACACTAAGGGCAAGCTTATGGTTCATCTTATGTGACATGAGAATTCTTTGTGAGAGTGAGCGAAATTTGATTCTTACACCCAGTATTGTGATAAATTGCATATCTGTGAGTGAATGTGGGTGACTTTCTTATAGTGAGGGCACATGTTTGATGATAGATAGGTGACTTATATGATCACTTTGTTGAGTAATGTGCATGAGTTGGCAAACTCGGTAGATTCAATTCTTGAGGCTAGGAAGTTTTGAAGTAGCATTCATGTGTTTCAAGTAGTAATATAACATGCCAAATGTAGAGCTTGCTATTCATGTGGTTGTTGTAGTGCTAGCTTGAGTGTCTTCGTTGTAGTAGTAATTATAGAGTTTCCTTAAGTTGATTGTGGTTGTTGTTCGAGGACGAACAAAGGTTTAAGTGTGGGGTGGTGATCGAAGGAGTATTTATATGCCTTATTGCCGACTTTGACCCATGTTTACCTTAGTTTTGAGAGCAATAAGTATGTATTTGGTATTATTTTGATGGAATATTTGATATTGTGCTAATAAATGTGATTAGACCCTTGTAGGAGGAATTTGTGATAAATTGGAGCATTTTTGGATTAGAAATTAAGGCTTGGAGGAGCTATGAGCAAAGGATTTTGAAGATAAGAGACAAGCCAAAGATTTGGACTTGAAGAATCCACTCGAATCCACGAAGAAAGGTCGAAAAAATGATGAAAATTGGAATTTTTGGGTTGGCGTGCCGGGCCGCTTTTGCACAAATTTTCAGAGGCATAAATTCGGCTAAGTATCAGGCGCGTTTTGTAGTGTGTCGGGCCGTTTTTTGCCAATTTTTGACTCCAAATTCCAGCCTATAAATAGGGCTCTTGGGTTATTGTATCAAGGGGGGCATAAATATTCCATCATTGTAGACTACTTTGGGGCATTTTTTGCATTGAAATTAGGGTTAATACTTCTTCTTTTCATCTTTTATTTCTTTTTATAAATTTTTATCAAAGTAGGATGTTAATTCAAGTTATGAGTGGCTAAAATCCTTCATTCTTGGGGTTGAGGCTACGAACATGAATCCCATGAGTTGAATATTATTTGGTTTTTGCTGAAGTTTATCAATTATTGGTTATTCTTATATTCTTGATTTTACTATTTTAATGCTTAATTACCATTGAAATAAATCCATTGTCTTGAGGTGAGCTCGAGAGAGAAACTTATAGACAGAACGTGGAATATAAGAAACGTGGTCCTTTCTTGAGAAAGGGATTCTAAGAGATTGATATGCAGCTAGGATCGAGAGGTTACTAATTCGCCGCGCTTGTTAAAATACGGGAAGATAGCTTAAAGGCGTTAGAATTGGTTAAATCTATCCCTGCTCAACGATGTAGTTAGGTTTCCAATTTCTAATACACAGTTATAGTTTGGAGATGAATATAATCATATTATCAACCTTGTGATCCATAACCACGATAGACGGCTCAATTTGCTTAAACTATTAATATTCATGTGCTAGAGATGACGTTTGTGATGCCTTGACCCTGGGAATTCAACTTGCTATTGTTTACACCCCTAGTTAATCATTTTAGCTTAGTTCATAGTTATTTTATACTTTATAACCATCATATCTCGATATTCCACCGCTTAAATAAATAATCAAGAACTAGTTTAGTCTAGTGAATAGTTAAAAGACAAGTCCCTGTGGGTTCGACATTCGGCTCGAAAGGGCCACTTTATTACTTGAACGATCACGTGCACTTGCGTGTATAGCTGGGTCGCAACACTCCATGATACAGGTACCAAAGCTGAGGTCCCTGTGTGTAGCGCACGACCTTTTATTTTGTTCCATGATGTCGTTTTTTGACCCAAAACTTACCCCAAATGTTTTCCAACCTTCTTAAGGGTCAAATGACCTTATTTTATGTCACTAAGCACATAGAAAGCCCATAACTGTAACACCCCGTACATGTTTACCTTAGTTTTGAGAGTAAAGCAAAAAAAAAAAAAAAAAAAAAAAGTGCGCGATGGGTAGCGTGCCACGCCGCTTTGGGCCAAATTTTTGTGCCCAGAGGCAGCAAGCTAGCGCTCCCAAGGGCGTGCCACGCTGGGTTTGGTCACTTTTCAAAGTTGGAATTTTTCTTAAAGTCCCAAGGGTGCCCGGGGACGTATTGAGATGATTTTTGCCACGTCTCTTCTACAACCATGAGAATATACATGAAATGAGTGAAATATTATATTGGTATGATAAAATTACCCGAGGACGAATTTGGGATCAAAATGACGATTTTGCCCTTTTGGTCAAAATAGGCCATACGTGGCTAGAATCGCTTGTTTTTGGGATTGAGGCTATGGATATGAATAACATGAGTGGTAATATTGTTGTAACATGTATGATATGACTTGCACACGTGAAATTATTGATTTTACTGGGTTAAGTGAATTGGGCCCAAAAAGGACCCAAAAATGAAATAAAAGCATGGCCCAAAATGGGTCAAATGACCCATTCTTGCCAAGACCTTCTAGAATACCATATTAATGACTAAGGATGGAATCAAGGTCTATAAAAGGGGCCAATTATATGATTTTATCATGATAAAAACCCATGCCTCTTCTATCTTTTTCTAGAAATTTCCCAAGAACATCTTTTTGGCTTTCAAAACCCTAAGGCACTTCTTGGAGCAAGATCATCATCTTCCAAGCTTGGGTAAGTGAATATTATTGTACTTTAACATATTATAAGCATGAGAGAATATGTATATCATGTTGTTTATGGTTGAAAATGTTGGACATGACACTTTTTGGTTTTGTGAAAAAGATGTGAAATCCATGGGATTGTAACTTGAATTATGACTTGTGGTCTTGATGAAAAAGTATGGTATGGATGAAATAACAACATGTATGGTGTTATTATTGTCCTAAACTTGTTATTTTCATATAAGTGTAAATTATGGGATTTTGGCCAATTTGTTGTTGTGAGGTGTATTGAAGTAAAGTGATGGCATAATTGTGATGTTGTGATGATGGAGAAGTGTAAAATATGAACTTGGTATGGCATGCTATTGGTTATCATGTGTTGGTCAATGTATGGAATATTGTGGTATTATTGGTATAATGATTTCATAAGTGATATTGTCAAGGGGGAAATGACATGTTGGAGCTAAACATGTGACTTATTGTTATTGTATGCCATTATAAGGTAATTGGTGGTTAATGTTGGTTCGTTATGAACTTGTGTTGTAGAGTGAAAACAGAAAGGAGGAGCGGGACTATTGTACACGCATCTAAAATTGTGTATTTGTATTAAGAAGACAAGGTATGTAAGGTTCCTTTTTCCATATCCTACTGCAACATGTTGTTCATATTGACATTGGACTTGTTTCAATTCCGAGAGGCTTGAAGTATATCAATTCAGGTTGACGTATATTGTTATTCATACGCATCCTATTCTTAGATGAATGATGATTCACTTATCTCTTAGTCATTGATTGGAATTTCCAAAGATGTCATAACATTGTAAATTCTAAGAGAACTATCTCAACGAGAGTAATGAGGTAAATAGAGATTGTTTAGTTTGAATAACATTATTCCAATCATGTCTTGTTCCAAAGTCCTATAGTATGATGATTATCTTTGTACCAATCATTCATAAGTAGAAGTACCAATCTCATAAGAGTAATAAGAGAGGTGATGTGCAAGTTAGTAAAATTATGCCTCATAAGTGAAGATGTCAATCTCATGAGGAAAAAGGGGTGAAATGAGACGTGTATATAAGTGTGTGCTTAGCCTTATGATCTTTAAGGTGTCACTCTCATAACTAAATACAAGGTGTAAGATTGTAAAAAGGTAATGGGCATGGTTGCTTTATGTTTCATGGAGTATGGATTACATTATAGAGGGTATAAGTTCAATATGGAATAGTCCCAATGTTATGCTTTGTTATCTATTATAGCCCACAAAAGGTGGAGGCCCGGTATCATGTACCTACTTACATAAGATCTCATAAGAATAGTGAAGGAGGCAAAGTGCAAGCTAATGTATCTATCCCTCATAAGTTAAGGTGTTAATCTCATGAAGCTTAGGAGTAAGGTAAAGCATAGTTGTGTGTTTCAATTAGTATCATGATCCTTAATGTGTTAATCTTTCATAAGTTGATATACCAATTTCTCCCACAATAGAGTGGATGTATGTGACCCCACCATGAGAGTGGATGTATGTTACCTCATCATGAGAATGGATGTATGGCTCCCCACCATGAGAGTGGATGTATGATTCTCCCACCATGAGAGAGGATGTATGTTGTCCAACCAATAGAGTGGATGTATGATTCTCCCACCATGAGAGTGGATGTAGGATAAACCACCAATAGCGTGGAGGTACATTGATAGAATAGATGCATGTTCTCCCACCATGAGAGTGGATGTATGTTTTCCCACCATGAGAGTGGATGTATGTTCTCCCACCATGAGAGTGGATGTATGTTCTCCCACCATGAGAGTGGATGTATGTTCTCCCACCATGAGAGTGGATGTATGTTACCCCACCATGAGAGTGGATGTACGTTACCCCACCATGAGAGTGGATGTATGTTGCCCCACCAATAGAGTGGATGTAGGTTAAAACCACCAATAGAGTGAATGTAGGTTAAAACCACCAATAGAGTGGATGTACGTTAAGAGAGTAGATGTATGTTATGTTGTTACCCCCACCACTAGAGTGGATGTATGTGGATGAAGTGTTATTCTGTTATAACCTACTAACCAAGTAGATGGAGAATAGCGGTAATGAATAGAGAAGCAAGAACGAATCTCTTGGGTATAGAAGAACCTATTAGAGGCAAGTCTCTTGAGTGAAGGTAAATTCCTTGAAGGACTATAATTATAAAAGATGTTACATAAAATGATCTTGATCCACATTGATTATTCTCTCATATTTTATTCTATTGACATTCTCATGTATGATGCTATTTATTATGAGCCTTGCATACTCAGTACATTCTTCGTACTGACCCCCTCGGGGGACTTACCTTACATGTTGTAGGTGCAGGCATTAGTAGACCTCCTCAGTAGACTGTGGATCATTTGCAGAGTTTTGGTGAGCTCCAGTTATTTCGGAGCCTCCTGAGTCATAGTTGTATATTTGTTTTGATATTGTAAATATTGTATAACGCGGGGACTTGTCCCGACTGTTAGTTGGTCTAGTAAATGCATCTGTTAGAGGCTTTTGTAGACATATATGGGTATGTGGATATAAGAGATAAATGTTCGTTTTGACTTAATGGCCCCAACGGCCAAGTTTCATTACTATATATATATATATAGCATATGTTACATGATCATGTCTTCCGCATAGGTGCATAAGGTTTAATAAGATCCATACGAGAATATGCATACGAAGGTTCATGAGCAAAGATTGGTTCTCTCGGGCCATATCGGCTTCGGGTGCCAATCACGTCTAGTTGGAAGTCGGGGCGTGACAAAAGTGGTATCAGAGCAGTTCGTTTTAAAGGTGTCTACAAAGCCGTGTCCGAGTAGAGTCTTGTTCATGGATGTGTTGTGCACCACATTTATGAACAGGAGGCTATGAGGCATTTAGGATGTGGTTTCTTTTCTTCATTCTATATCGTGCAATAGAGCCAGTGTTGTAAGTTGAATTGTATCTGACCATGGTAATTGTTTTTCTTTGGTATAGTAAACATGCCAATCACGAGAAAAGGTAGAGGTAAAGGGAAGCAGGTGGATGTGCCTGCTGAAGAAGGAATGAGTAGATTACCACCTGACCAAGTTAGTCAAGGTGGAGCTGACGCAGAAATTGCATCACGGTCTTCTTCTACCCTCCCAGCTCCAGAAGAGCCAAGAGGTAGAGAAGAACCTGCAGAGCCGCCAATGAACACTACGGATCAGGACCTTAAAAATGCAGTACATATGTTGACACAGTTAGTGGCAGCACAAAGTCAAGGAAGAGCAGGTCCAATGACACATGATGATGATGCGGCTAGGGTGGCGAGTCGCAGAACACAGGATTTTCTAAAATTAGACCCTCCTATATTCACAGGGTCCGACCCGAAAGCAGATCCACAGGATTTCGTGGACCAAGTGCAAAGAGCACTAGAGGTGATGCACGTAACAGGTGTAGAAACAGTTGAGCTAGCAGCTTATAGACTGAAGGGCGAGGCTATCTTATGGTATGAGGACTGGAAAAGAACAAGAGGTACTAATGCACTCCCAGCTGATTGGGAAGAATTTAAAATAGCATTCCTTGATCATTACCTCCCATATGAGATTCGAGAGGCACGTGCAGACCAATTTCTCCATTTGCGTCAAGGAAATATGAGTGTTAGAGAATATAGTTTGCAGTTTAATTCCTTGGCTAGATATGCTCCAAATGTGGTAGCCACTATGGAAGATAGAGTCCATCGATATGTGGACAGATTGGAGCCTTATTTGGTACGAGACTGCACTATTGCTGCCTTAAATCGAGATATGGATATAGCTAGAATTTAGGCCTTTACGCAGAAAATGGAGGACCAAAGGCAAAGAAAGAGGATACAGAAAGCGGAAGAAGGGCCATCAAAAAGGGCCAGACCTATGGGCCAATCTATGTGTCCCCAGGAGAATCTGGATCTCGAGTATTACCGCCTAGACCCTCATCCTCTTATTCCACAGCAGGTGCTCATTCCCAATTCCGAGGGTCTAGAGGTGGTCGATTTGGACAGAGTAGTGGGATTTATGGGTCACATGCAATGATATCTTCTCGTCAGTTGTACCCGCGCTGTGGGAGATTTTATGCAGGCGAATGCCGATTTGATACAAATATTTGCTTTGTATGTAGTAGGCCAGGACACATGATGAGAGAATGCCCACAGAGGCCCACGGGTAGTATGACACGGCCTGTCGGATCAGCCAATGTGGCATCGACAGCTGGTGTACAGTCTTCTGGTCACGGTAGAGGTGCCAGAGGAGTAGCCAGTGCTAGTGGAACGCAGAATCGCACCTATGCTTTAGTGGACCGGCAGAATGAGAAAGCACCTCCTGAGGACGGTACAGGTATTTAGGTATATTACCACATTTTACATTATGTATATGTATTGATTGATTTGCGCTCTACTCTATCGTACGTTACTCCATCGACTATCGTGAATTTAATAGTACACCGAGGCTATGAGTGAAGTCAAAAGGGGAAAATTGACCCTATACAACATGCCATGTGAAATTGGTGAAGGTGTATAAGAGTTTCCTTACGTATTGTTTCCAGTGGAAATATACAAAGTTCGGAGGATCTCACTAGGAAAAGATAGCTATGGCTATTCTAAACCGACAAGTGTGAAGGTTAATAAATAAAGAAGTACATTTTATAAGAATTCTTTGGAGAAATCAACAAGTCGAAGAGATCACATGAGAGGCTGAGAAAACAAAATAGGATGAAATCGACGTACCCATATTTGTTTCAAAAGGATGAAAAAGTGCAAAGTGTGGGAGTGGAGTAATAACAAGTAAGTATTTATGAGCATTAAGTGTCTATGTCTGTGTATGCTAAGATAGAGATGTAATTGTCGTAATTGAAGCGATATCGTTAACATTCGAGGACGAATGTTTTTAAGGGGGGAAGAATGTAACACCCCGTACATGTTTACCTTAGTTTTGAGAGTAAAAAAAAAAAAAAAAAAAAAAAAAAAAAAAAAAAAAGTGCGCGATGGGTAGCGTGCCACGCCGCTTTGGGCCAAATTTTTGTGCCCAGAGGCAGCAAGCTAGCGCTCCCAAGGGCGTGCCACGCTGGGTTTGGTAACTTTTCAAAGTTGGAATTTTTCTTAAAGTCCCAAGGGTGCCCGGGGACGTATTGAGATGATTTTTGACACGTCTCTTCTACAACCATGAGAATATACATGAAATGAGTGAAATATTATATTGGTATGATAAAATTACCCGAGGACGAATTTGGGGTCAAAATGACGATTTTGCCCTTTTGGTCAAAATAGGCCATACGTGGCTAGAATCGCTTGTTTTTGGGATTGAGGCTACGGATATGAATAACATGAGTGGGAATATTGTTGTAACATGTATGATATGACTTGCACACGTTAAATTATTGATTTTACTGGGTTAAGTGAATTGGGCCCAAAAAGGACCCAAAAATGAAATAAAAGCATGGCCCAAAATGGGTCAAATGACCCATTCTTGCCAAGACCTTATAGAATACCATATTAATGACTAAGGATGGACTCAAGGTCTATAAAAGGGGCCAATTATCTTATTTTATCATGAGAAACACCCATGCCTTTTCTATCTTTTTCTAGAAATTTCCCAAGAACATCTTTTTGGCTTTCAAAACCCTAAGGCACTTCTTGGAGCAAGATCATCATCTTCCAAGCTTGGGTAAGTGAATATTATTGTACTTTAACATATTATAAGCATGAGATAATATGTATATCATGTTGTTTATGGTTGAAAATGTTGGACATGATACGTTTTGGTTTTGTGAAAAAGATGTGAAATCCATGGGATTGTAACTTGAATTATGACTTGTGGTCTTAATGAAAAAGTATGGTATGGATGAAATAACAACATGTATGGTGTTATTATTGTCCTAAACTTGTTATTTTCATATAAGTGTAAATTATGGGATTTTGGCCGATTTGTTGTTGTGAGGTGTATTGAAGTAAAGTGATGGCATAATTGTGATGTTGTGATGATGGAGAAGTGTAAAATATGAACTTGGTGTGGCATGCTATTGGTTATCATGTGTTGGTCAATGTATGGAATATTGTGGTATTATTGGTATAATGATTTCATAAGTGATATTGTCAAGGGGGAAATGACATATTGGAGCTAAACATGTGACTTATTGTTATTGTATGCCATTATAAGGTAATTGGTGGTTAATGTTGGTTCGTTATGAACTTGTGTTGTAGAGTGAAAACAGAAAGGAGGAGCGGGACTATTGTACACGCGTCTAAAATTGTGTATTTGTATTAAGAAGACAAGGTATGTAAGGTTCCTTTTTCCATATCCTTCTGCAACATGTTGTTCATATTGACATTGGACTTGTTTCAATTCCGAGAGGCTTGAAGTATATCAATTCAGGTTGACATATATTGTTATTCATACGCATCCTATTCTTAGATGAATGATGATTCACTTATCTCTTAGTCATTGATTGGAATTTCCAAAGATGTCATAACATTGTAAATTCTAAGAGAACTATCTCAACGAGAGTAATGAGGTAAATAGAGATTGTTTAGTTTGAATAACATTATTCCAATCATGTCTTGTTCCAAAGTCCTATAGTATGATGATTATCTTTGTACCAATTATTCATAAGTAGAAGTACCAATCTCATAAGAGTAATAAGAGAGGTGATGTGCAAGTTAGTAAAATTATGCCTCATAAGTGAAGATGTCAATCTCATGAGGAAAAAGGGGTGAAATGAGACGTGTATATAAGTGTGTGCTTAGCCTTATGATCTTTAAGGTGTCACTCTCATAACTAAATACAAGGTATAAGATTGTAAAAAGGTAATGGGCATGGTTGCTTTATGTTTCATGGAGTATGGATTACATTATAGAGGGTATAAGTTCAATATGGAATAGTCCCAATGTTATGCTTTGTTATCTATTATAGCCCACAAAAGGTGGAGGCCCGGTATCATGTACCTACTTACATAAGATCTCATAAGAATAGTGAAGGAGGTAAAGTGCGAGCTAATGTATCTATCCCTCATAAGTTAAGGTGTTAATCTCATGAAGCTTAGGAGTAAGGTAAAGCATAGTTGTGTGTTTCAATTAGTATCATGATCCTTAATGTGTGAATCTTTCATAAGTTGATATACCAATTTCTCCCACAATAGAGTGGATGTATGTGACCCCACCATGAGAGTGGATGTATGTTATCCCATCATGAGAATGGATGTATGTCTCCCCACCATGAGAGTGGATGTATGATTCTCCCACCATGAGAGTGGATGTATGTTGTCCCACCAATAGAGTGGATGTATGATTCTCCCACCATGAGAGTGGATGTAGGATAAACCACCAATAGCGTGGAGGTACGTTGATAGAATAGATACATGTTCTCCCACCATGAGAGTGGATGTATGTTTTCCCACCATGGGAGTGGATGTATGTTCTCCCACCATGAGAGTGGATGTATGTTCTCCCACCATGAGAGTGGATGTATGTTACCCCACCATGAGAGTGGATGTACGTTACTCCACCATGATAGTGGATGTATGTTGCCCCACCAATAGAGTGGATGTAGGTTAAAACCACCAATAGAGTGAATGTAGGTTAAAACCACCAATAGAGTGGATGTACGTTAAGAGAGTAGATGTATGTTATGTTGTTACCCCCACCACTAGAGTGGATGTATGTGGATGAAGTGTTATTCTGTTATAACCTACTAACCAAGTAGATGGAGAATAGCGGTAATGAATAGAGAAGCAAGAATGAATCTCTTGGGTATAGAAGAACCTATTAGAGGCAAGTCTCTTGAGTGAAGGTAAATTCCTTGAAGGACTATAATTATAAAAGATGTTACATAAAATGATCTTGATCCACATTGATTATTCTCTCATATTTTATTCTATTGACATTCTCATGTATGATGCTATTTATTATGAGCCTTGCATACTCAGTACATTCTTCGTACTGACCCCCTCGGGGGACTTACCTTACATGTTGTAGGTGCAGGCATTAGTAGACCCCCTCAGTAGACTGTGGATCATTTGCAGAGTTTTGGTGAGCTCCAGTTGTTTCGGAGCCTCCTGAGTCATAGTTGTATATTTGTTTTGATATTGTAAATATTGTATAACGCGGGGACTTGTCCCGACTGTTAGTTGGTCTAGTAAATGCATCTGTTAGAGGCTTTTGTAGACATATGTGGGTATGTGGATATAAGAGATAAATGTTCGTTTTGACTTAATGGCCCCAACGGCCAAGTTTCATTAGTATATATATATATATAGCATATGTTACATGATCATGTCTTCCGCATAGGTGCATAAGGTTTAATAAGATCCATACGAGAATATGCATACGAAGGTTCATGAGCAAAGATTGGTTCTCTCAGGCCATATCGGCTTCGGGTGCCAATCACGTCCCGTTGGAAGTCGGGGCGTGACAATAACGAACATGCATGAACTTTGGGGGGTTTACAATTTGTCATGATCCAAGTCTAGTCCTTGGACGTAACATATAGTCAGGGCCATTAAAGGCCCGAGAGAACCCTCTTAGCATTTGTTATGAGCATTCAATAAAAAATATTAGTGCAAGAACAATTTAAAATCCATTCAAAAGGGGATAGACCCATCAAACATAGATTAAAGAAATATTCAAAGAATCTGAAAATATTAATTGACTTCGAAGGTCTATGAAGCCTCTTAACATAGAATAAGTATCTGAGCAAGAACAAGACCTCCACAAATTCCATAAAATTGAAAAATAGTCTAATAATCCAATAAAGCATGCCTTCTAGAGAATGGAGGGCTCACCAATAGCTGAAATTGTAATGATCAAATCCTAGTGCTGCACAGAACCACGAGAATGTACCTCAGGACCTACATCATGAAATAATGTAGCATCCAGATACAGTTAGTACGATGAGTATTGGTATGTAAAATAGGGAAGAGTACATCTCAACATCAGTATAAATATATAATAAAAGCTGAAAACTGTTTTGTAAATTATAAAGCTAACTCAAAATAAAACTCATATAATGTTCTTTTATATAGTTCTGCACTAGGTAGTGTCACCAACATCATATATACACCACGGGCTATATAGGTCTGATCAACATCCAACCAGTAGAGCCACAATCCATGTTTGTCGCATGGACCAGGATATGCATATCATCATATCATCCTAATAGAGGGAAAACATAAGGTCGTCTATTTAAGGAGTGAACCACCCCTACATCAGCAAAACATAGGTTTCGGGTGATGAGTCACGAGGACTTATACCTTCTTTGTGAACTACATAATTCTCTTAAGCCCATAATATTACATTTTCATACAAGTGCAATAAATCATCATAAATATATAATTCTTTCATAAGGGCACCCATTCAAGTTACAAGGAAAATTGAGGAGTCACAATTCATTCAAACTTTTACAACTATTTAGACATGGGTCAATTTAACTAATTTCATCGTAACATCGGTGTATCATAATATTTAACAAATTGTATGAGTTTTGACTCTAAAATCATCATATCAATCATTTAGGCCAAAGAGAAATTTAGTAATTAAAGTGACATCCTCCAAAAATAATTCAAGTGAATAACAAGAGTATTTTCATGAGAAAACATTCATAAAAATTCAAACTTTATTCTTTCAATATTAAAGCCCACAACCCTAATTCAAAATTCATAATTTATACATCAATGGAAGCTAAGGAAACTATGGTTTTTGCAATTAAATTGAGAAAGGATTGTTCTACATACCTCGTTAAAGAAACTAGTAAAGAAAACTTTATAGAAGAATCCTTAAGCTTTGGGTTCTTTGATTCTTGATATTGGGGTTTTGGAGAAGAAAAGAATGAATTTGGAGAGTTAAATCATTTAGAAATGTTTTAGGTTGAAAAGGGATGGTTTCATAAAAAAGAAAGGACTAAAACGCCCTTGGAATCAACCCAAAATCTGAAATTGTCGCCTGGGGCACCATAGCATGACATGCTACCCATCTCGCCGTATCGTCTCTATGGCACATTGGAAATGCGCCACTGGAGGTTCATGGCATGCTGGCATTGTGGATGCCCAATGGAAAACCCATAACTTTTTGCTCTGGACTTGGATTTACGAACGGTCAGTGGCATTGGAAAGAAGACTAAGAACCCTTTAATTTGGTAGGCACTGGGTCATGTAATACTTCATAATATAGGAGGAATAATTGTTTGAAATTGAACCTAGTAGGAACTTATATTAAAACTCAATCGGTAGGAATGTTCTCAACTTAACTTTATGCTAGGTGTTTCTTATGACCATTATTCACATCTAAAGCGCTCACCACACTAGGGAACTGATCATGACACTATGTATAATTATAAATCATCAGGTTTAGGCCTATACACACATGAAGAATGGTTCAGATCTTATCTTAAATTTTTGGGGTGTTATAGAGGTAAACCAAAAAGAAAAGAAAATGTTTCCTAAGTTACCAATGAAGAAGAAACAAAAGCAATAATTAACGTTTCTATAAAATTAACTGCTTTAATATTGCAATATAGTTTTAATTAGAAATCTATGAATAATAACCAACCCAACCATCTATTAGAGGTTCAAATGACTGAGAACACAAACTATTGTAGTTAGGAGAAATTCAACTCAAAATCAGTTAAACAAGGATACTCTTTCAAGAATCAGGACTTGAGGCTTCAGTTTATCATTAGCTGAACCTCTTTAAACTGACATCTTTTTAAGGAGACTAGAGACCAACTGCATATAGAAGAAAATGAGAAGTTCAACTACAGATTTTGTGCTATTATTGCTTTAGTATTGCCAATTAAAACTAAGTTGTTCTATAGAAACCTTGTATTACACCTATGGCCAATCATTCCTTTAAAAATCAATGGAGTTGGTCAGAACTAAAAGTCATAGGGATAAATGCATACAATAAGAGCTTTCTTATCTACCAAATAGAAAGTCTTTTCTTATGAGTTTATCCCCGTCTTTTGAATATCTTTATCCCTATATCTCAACTAGAAAAATTGAATGTCTTTATTGTCCCTCGTTAAAAGAATCTAATAATCTTCAGAAACTAATACACTAAGAGTAGCAGGTCTATAATCAAATGAAGCTTCTGTACAGCAACTGCTATTCTCCAGACTAAGGATGTCAACACAGCGAACAACCTTTCTACATAGAGTATGTCATGACTTTAACTGTACATCTTTTTCAGTCCAGACGGGACTTGAATATTACAATGGCACACTATCAAATCCAATAGAATAAGAATAAACATGCTTAATAATGCCCTCTTTAATCATTGTTTTTCTTTCAGTCGGACCATCCATGATCATAGTTTTCCAAAGAACTTATCACTATTCAATAGAGCAATGTAGTCAATGGTTGTTGATAATCAGGTGCACAAGAGGGTCTTGGAGTATTAGTGTAATGACTCTTTCAATTGTTACGGTGTTGATTGGCATGCAAAATTTTAGGCTAGGCTAGATACAAACTAATTTCAGATGTTGTATGGTCTAGATAATTGTGGTGGTTGGCAGTGTAGTTTCTCATAGATTTAGGATTTTATTTTGATATCCAAGAGGTTAAGGAATCCATAAAATCTTTTGGAACAAAAATGGAGTTAATAGAACTCTGATTATAGTATTTGACGTAAAGAGATTGAGTCGTAATGTTAAAATCTAGGCAATGTATTTTTAAATGGAAACATACCTAAGTTTCTATCTCAATAACATTATAGAAAGATTGAGGGCCACTGCAGAGATCCTGCTATAGAGGGATATAGGCCATGGCAGCTGCAGTTTGATTTAAGTCAAGCTACTACAGTGGATGGAATCCTAATACAACACTGATGCTACAACAAAAAATGGGCTGCTATAACAGGATTCACGTAGTAATTACAAGTTTCCTTTGATTTTAGATGTGATTTCATCAAAAACTCTTAAGGGTCGACTTAGGGAAAGAGAAGGGAAATTTTTCTATGTTCTTGGCTCTTCCCTACCATCAACGTAAGATAACTTCAATATTTAAATGTGAATTTAATCCCTTAATCTTTAAATTTGTTAGATTACATTCATAGTAGGAATTAATGGGTTAACCCTAAGTTGTATGATTTAGTCTCAATTGACTATGTTTGTGTCATGACCTAAGACTACCCCCTAGTCGTAACATGATGTTTAGAGTCACAAGTGACCCAAAGCTAACCCATGGCCTGGCATAACACTAAGAATACTGAAATAACTGATAAAAACATTGTACAAAAGCTGAACTGAATGATGAAATAATAATCAAACCAATAATAATATTTGAGTTTAAAAGCACAAAGCTAAACATCTAACTATCTATCTTAAAGCCTTTACTAAGACGAGTTGTTAGGAAATAAATGAAAAATACTGATAACTAGTGCTCAAATGATGAGGACTCACCAAAATATTTATGCTGATGTAGAAGAAGATCACACTATGCGCAATTCATAGGCTGAACGTCAGAACCTATATTATCAGACGATATAGTGCAAAGGAAAGTATGTGGTCAGTACTTTAAATGTACTAAGCATGTGAGATATGCACTATACTATATATGCTGAACATGAGAAAATGAACTGAACATAGAGTGAGGAATGTAAACTGATGCAACAACCATGTAAGGTAAACATGTAACATAATAATAATAAAATGTTGAGTAAACTGAATAAAAGGATATTCTGAAGCCCTAAAGGGATATATAAATGGGCGTACTGATGATAGCATATTTAAATCAAAAGTACTACTGGGGTACGCTAAGAAGCATGGATTCATCCGGATAATCATAAATACTGAGTGCATGAATATTTGGATATAACTAATATACTGTGAGCTAAACTGAGTTGAGGGTCATGCAAAAGCCGAATTCTGAGACTGTGGGAGATACTATTAATAGACATATAACCATATGAGCTAAACATGGAGTTTGATGTATAATCCCCATCGAAGAGGGCCCAATATACCTTTCCAAGGTATAAGGACTGACTTGATCTGATGTGGTATAAATAAACCTATGGTGGTACGTAGTTCTATGACTTAGGTACTTCTACTAAAAGGTCTCATCCTAGCGGGTGGGTGAGCTTTCATCCCCTCATACACTCAGTGCTAAGTACTACTCCCAACTGAACATAATTGATAGCTCGATGAGATGATATATTTGGATGTCAACCTGAGATGACATTTATGGATGTCAACTTATTCATAATTGTAGATGCCATACCTGACTGCCATACTACTAGTAAACTCTATTTTTATAAGAAAACTGATCCACGATCATTAAGGGACTTTTGGATACCATACAAATTGGGAACTTACTTTTGAGAAAAGGTGGTCAAGAGCATTGATGTAATATCTGGATGTCATACATGTCATGCATCGTACTGTTAAGAGCCAAAGCTATTGATTATGATTTGAGAACTCATATGTATATAAACATGTATTTTTGCATACTGTGACTTATAAGTCTATGGGAGACATAAGATGGCTGGAGTAAATGCATAAAGAAACCCTACGAGGATTAAGAGTTGGAAGGAAATTATAAAGCTAGCCTGAGCCCTGAATTCTGACTCATGGAGATGTTAATAGTCTAATAGTATGTATTATCTGAAAATACTGTTTAGAATATACTTTGTTGAAAAGTCATTCTAAGGGTCAGCCAAACTAATAATATTGAAGTTTACTAATTCTGACGTCTAAGACAGAGTGAGAGACACTTTATATAAAGATATCCTAAAATATGTGAAATTAAAGGACTGAGTATTTAATTATCAATGCATGAAATCCTAATTCATCAGGTGTTCATAAGCCGCCATCTCTGAAGAATGCAACTATTCATGACAATACTGTAATTTGAATCTAATAAGGAATTTCATAGCTCAAACTCAAATTCAGGAATTTATCATTATAATAAGAGTTCATATTCATAAGTATGTAATGATGCTCAACTTTATGGAAAAACATATATTCGTGGTTTATTCAAAGCAAAGGACTGAAAGATAATGATTTCATCCTTTTCATGGAAATCCTATACTTAGAGAATGAATTAAACTTGAGGAATTGAGTTAACTTTGGGACTCAATGGGTGAAAGTAAACCCATTGATAAAATCCCACATACCTGGAGATGCAAACCTTGACAAAATCTTTGAAATTATTTCCTGAGATTGGAGAACCCTAGTTTGCCCTGAAGAGAATGAAAATCGCCTATTTTTTTTTATTTCTGACTAAGTGTCGAATGTTTTCTGAGTAATGTGGTACTTAGGGTAATATTAACCTTAATAATCAGCTTTGGGATAGCTTAAACGACATAGTTTAGGTGTTAAAAGAGTGGGAAAAGATCAAACAACCCCTTAGAAAATATTTTAACATTGAAGAAAATTTCCATCTGACGACTTGATTGAAGGCCCGTCAACCTGTTGACGGCTCGTCAACCATATCGTCACTTTTGGCCCATTTTTTTATCTTACTGGTTAAGGTTGACAACTTCAGTTGACCGGTCACCAACCAGTTGATGGCTCGTCAACTCAAATCATCAATCTCTAGCAGACAGACACCCTCAGGTAAAATGAGCATAACGTTTTACTCAAGAATCAAATTGACGAACGGTCAGCGGTATTAGAAAGAAGACTTGAAGACCTTTCATTTGGTGGGTATTGATCTACAAAAATCTTTATATTCTAGGAGTTATACTCATTTGGATTTGACTATAGAAAGATCCTACACAAGAATTCAATCGGTAAGAAAGCTTTAAACTTGGCCATGAGCTAGGAACTATTTATGGCCTTAATTCATGTCTAAATCACTTCTGATACTACCAAATCACTATGTTTGATTCTAAATATACTTTTATCATGGTTCTAATCTTAGCTCAAATTTTTGGGGTGTTACAATATCTCCCCCTTGGGATCATTCATCCCTGAATGACCACTACTAAGCTGAGAGAATAGGGGAAGAGCTACAATCCCAACACTGAGTTGGTTGGAGATAAATACTAATATGATAATTTATTCTTTACTGACACATGGACTAAACTGGACTCATGAATGCATGCTATGACATGAGAGTTACTAAGGGACATGAGACTGAAGAAAGTAATAGGGAGGAAAACGTTACCTTGAACTGACTTTAGGCTGAGAATAAGACTCAATTGTATTTACATACATTACGAACGTACAAAATTTCTCGCAGGTAATAGGCATAAATATGGACTTAGGAGAGTACGACTGGAAGGAAAGAGAGAAAGTCACTAGTATTATTCTTCTAGTCTCTGAACTGAACTGCTAGCTATTTGGATTAATCCATACTAAGAGTTTTAGAACTCACTAAATTATTCAAGTCTAAAATGTACACATGGAACTACGATGCAATAGATACTAGTATAAAATTTCTAATAGTCATTAAGAAATGAACTTTGTTTCTCCCATGCTCTTCGTTAGGAATTCTAGTTGCATCTAGGGAAAGGAATCATGAGTATGATCTGACCGATACATTCGACTGTGGAAATTTGGACATGGTCTGAACATACTGTTATGCTAATGTAAGTTCATAAGAAAATGCGAATGATGTAGATTAACCATGAGGCACCTTTTCTCTAAAATTTTATAGCATGAAGAAAGAGTATCCTAGGCAAAAAGAATAATAGGAATACTATGCTTTTTCTATAGGACGACTGATAACTTCTAACTTAGCATCACTTCTCCACTATAGTCCTTCCTATGAAACAACACACCCAACCTGTGGGCTTTACTTTAAATTCTCTCGAAGGTACACTATCCAAGGTTGCTAAAGGCTAAGTCTATTAGCATGCTCTCCTCATGTTCGAGCCTAATCCAAAACACTAGGTATTACTCATAGAATAAATGTGCTAGTCTAAAATGTGGGAATCTGAATTCTATACTTACTAGGGTCAAATTTTACACCACCAAATCTGAGATCTAATTAAGGGTTTACTATCCACCCAACACCAAAATCTACAAAGTACATCCCTGAAGCATCTAAGACTACCACTCAGTTATCACCAACCCTACTGCCATAGTATACTAAAATTCACAGAGACTCTAATAGGAAGATCTAGAGTAAGAGGGATACTGCGGAATCATGACTTTTGGAATTTCATAACTTTGACACTCAACTCGGGTCTGAGGGTACAATACATATGAACGATCTTGTTCAAGAAGGTTGATCTAAGGACATACCTAACACATTACGATTTCACTAATCACTAAGAATGCATTATAAGTACATGAGACTAAGTGTGCTGATAAATCATGGGTGTATGAGTCATAAGCTACATGGTGTGGATTCACGGAGCATTATTTGGATTTCTGAGCAAGACTACTACTCCTTATACTAAGGACTGAGAATAGACATACATTTGAATGAAGTTCATACATCAGGATAATGCAAGGTAGGATTAAGTGTCGTAATGACATAAGTGTACTGAATGGACTAGTATAAGAATGGGTCTCTACCTCCAGCTATCTCTGTTCTAGAACCTCCAAACATTACTACCTAATTATGTAAAACCTAACTTTTTCTATACTCTAACATCTCCCCCTTATATCACATTCACCATACTAAGTTTGCAAGTCTTCTTTTTTGATACGCTCTAACTAAACTCACTCAAACGATTAAGACATAACACTTTTAGATCTTTTCTGATTATGCACGTTCTCATACAAGCTAAGAATATCTCTCCTTATATTGTCCACCTTACTACTACTCTGCACCATCACAACTTTGTTCTAAACCATAACTATTCACTAATTTGGGAGGATAAGGGCCTGAGGACTATAAAAATATGAAAGATAAAATCTAGAAACATACTCGACTCGGCCTTAGGTGAACCATTCTGAATTGGCTGGCTGGAAGATGTAAGGGATTGAGTTAAGTACTGACCATAGCCTGCGCTAGGAGGGGTACCCTTCTAATTTGGGTGACCTGGAGGGGTTGTTGAGGAAGTACGTTAAGCCTACAGGTGAACCTCTCCGCCTTTTGCCGAAGCTACCAGATAATCCCTCAACTTGTGGCCTAGCTTTCCATAGCCAAAACAACCTTCATGGCCTACCATACATTCCATTATATGGTTTTTACCACACTTGTTACAAGTGGGGTGAGATTTTTCCTTTACAATATTTTTCTGAGGATGAGAGCCAGATGCTGCCCCTTCTAATCATAATAAGGCCTGGGGGCCAGAAATGAAGTACTAAATGATGAAAGGGTCGGCCCTGATGACCTTTAAGAAAAAAAGATTGGTTCTCACTCATAATCTTCTGGCGATTAGAGTTATTATTCCGTGGTATGACCCTTTTTCTCTCCATTCTTCTCTTCTTACCAATAAAATTTGAAGCGACTGCTACTTGCTGATTCAATTGAGTGGTCATAGCTTGAGCTAATAATTGGATGGTATAACGAAACTCTGCATTAGAAATATTAACACTTGCAGACTGATTGACTGGTGTGGAAGGGTTACCATTTTGATCCCTTTTCTGACTGATATATTTTTGAAGAGACATATTCTGAAACACGTAAGGCATGAGTTATAAGAATACATAGAGTTAAACTACATCACACAATAACATCATGAAAGAAGTAAAACTTTCCTAAAATATTTCATAGTCTTTCATTCATAAATGTGGCGCGCTTTACACACATGAACAAGACTCTACGTAACGCGGCTTTCAGACACCCTAGGACACTTTAAACGTGATGCTTTGATACCAAGTTTTTCATGACTCAATACTACCCCCTAGTAGTAACACGGTGCTTAGAGTCACAAGTGACCCCAAGCTAACCCATGGCTTGGCATGACACTAAGAATACTGAAACAACTGAAAAAAACACTATGCAGAAGCTGAACTGAATGAAGAAATAATAATCAAACCAATAATAATAGTGAGTTTAAAAACAAAAAGATGAACATCTAATTGTATATCTGAAAGCCTCCACTAAGACAAGTGGTTGGGACAAGCCCCCAACTAACTCTAACTAGCTAAAAACTGAAAGGGGCATAAATGAAAAATACTGATAACTAGTCCACGAATGATGAGGACTCACCAAAGTACTATTGTTGATGTATTAAGAGATTGTACTATAGTCAATTCAGAAGTTGAACGTCAGAACATATAGTATAAGATAATATAGCGCAAAGGAAAGTATGCGGTCAGTACTTTAAATATACTAAAAATGTGAGATATGCACTATCCTATATATGTTGAACATGAGAAGATGAACTAAACATAGAGTGAGGAATGTAAACTGATGCAATGACCAAGTAAAGTAAACATGTAACATAATAATAATAATAAAATGTTGAGTAAACTAAATACAAGGATATACAAACTAACGTGCTGATGATGGCATATTCAAATCAAAAGTAACTCTGGGGTATGCTAAGATGTACAGATCCATTTGAATAATCATAAATACTGAGTGAATGAATATTTTGATACAACTGAGATACTGTGAACTAGACTGAGCTGAGGGTCAAGTAAAAGCCGAAGTCTAAGATTGTGGGAGATACTATTAACCGACATATAACCATGCAAGCTAAACATAGAGTTCAAAGTATAATCGTCATTAAAGAGGGACCAATATAACTTGCCATAGTATAAAGGCTAAGTTGATATGATGTGGTATAAATAAACCTATGGTGGCATGTAATTCTGTGCCTTAAGGACTGCTACTAAAGGTCTTAGCCTAGCGGGTGGATGAGCCTTCATCCCCTCATCCGCTCAGTGCTAAGTACTACTCCCAACTAAACATAATTGATAGGTCGATGAGATGACATATTTAGATGTCAACCGAGATGACATATAAGGTTGTCAACATATCCATAATCATGGATGCCATACCTAACTACCATAATACTAGTGAACTCTATTTTAATAAAAAAACTGATACATGATCATTAATGGCCTTTCGGATACCATACAAATTGGGAACTTACTTTTGAGAAAAGGTGTTCAAGAGCATTGATGGCATATTTGGATGTCATACATGTCATGTATTGTATTGTTATGAACCGAAGCTCCTGATTATGATTTGATAACTCATATGTTTATAAATCATGTATTTCTGAATACTGTGACTTAAGTCTATGGGAGACAAGAGATGGCTAGAGTAAATGCATAAAGAAACCCTATGAGGATTAAGATTTAGAAGGAAATTATAAAACTAGACCTGAGCCCTGAATTCTGACTCAAGGAGATGTTAATAGTCTAATAGTATGTATTATCTGAAAATACTGTTTAGAATATACTTTGTTGAAAAGTCATTCTAAGGGTCAGCCAAACTAATAATATTGAAGTTTACTAATTCTGACGTCTAAGACAGAGTGAGAGACACTTTATATAAAGATATCCTAAAATATGTGAAATTGAAGGACTGAGTATTTAATTATCAATGCATGAAATCCTAATTCATCAGGTGTTCATAACCCGCCATCTCTGAAGAATGCAACTATTCATGACAATACTGTAATTTGAATCTAATAAGGAATTTCATAGCTCAAACTCAAATTCAGGAATTTATCATTATAATAAGAGTTCATATTCATAAGTATGTAATGATGCTCAACTTTATGGAAAAACATATATTCATGGTTTATTCAAAGCAAAGGACTGAAAGATAATGATTTCATCCTTTTCATGGAAATCCTATACTTAGAGAATGAATTAAACTTGAGGAATTGAGTTAACTTTGGGACTCAATGGGTGAAAGTAAACCCATTGATAAAATCCCACATACCTGGAGATGCAAACCTTGACGAAATCTTTGAAATTATTTCCTGAGATTGGAGAACCCTAGTTTGCCCTGAAGAGAATGAAAATCGCCTATTTTTTTTTATTTCTGACTAAGTGTCGAATGTTTTCTGAGTAATGTGGTACTTAGGGTAATATTAACCTTAATAATCAGCTTTGGGATAGCTTAAACGACATAGTTTAGGTGTTAAAAGAGTGGGAAAAGATCAAACAACCCCTTAGAAAATATTTTAACATTGAAGAAAATTTCCATCTGACGACTTGATTGAAGGCCCGTCAACCTGTTGACGGCTCGTCAACCATATCGTCACTTTTGGCCCATTTTTTTATCTTACTGGTTAAGGTTGACAACTTCAGTTGACCGGTCACCAACAAGTTGACGGCTCGTCAACTCAGGTCATCAATCTCTAGCAGACAGACACCCTCAGGTAAAATGAGCATAACGTTTTACTCAAGAATCAAATTGACGAACGGTCAGCGGTATTAGAAAGAAGACTTGAAGACCTTCATTCGGTGGGTCTTGAGCTAAAATAGCTCTTTATATGCTAGGATTATACTCGTTTGAAGTTGACTATAAAAAGTTCCTATACAAGAATTCAATCGTTAAGGAAGCTTTCAACTTGGCCATGAGCTAGGAACTATTTATGGCCTTAATTCTGTCTATATAACTTCTCATACTAACAAATCACTATTTTTTATTCTAAATATACTTGGAGCATGGTTCTAATCTTAGCTTAGATTTTTGGGATGTTACAGTTTGAGTTAGAATCGCTTGTTAATGGCTTTAGGTTGTTAGATTATGCTTCCTAGAGTAGAAGTTGTTTCATTAATTCCAAATTTTGGGGAATTTGAATGAAATAGAGCGGTAGAAAACCCTATAATGAAGTAATAGGTTATGATCATGACTTAAAATAGTGAATTTTTGTTTATAATGCCTAGATTTGATAATTAAATGTTTTAATTGTTCTTTATTTGTTAATTTTAGACCAAGAATAAGCTGAGGCTACAAGAAAGTGAAAAGCTCAAGAAAATTTAGGGCATTTTATGGCTTGATTCAAGGTAGGTTATGGTTGAATTAGAGTTTATACTCAATTTGATTGTATATGTGCCCATTAACTAATTGTTTGTTTACATGGTTTTAAGTCATGCTTGTAAATGATGCTAAATGATTGATTATACAATGCAAGTGTTGGTTAAGAATGGACTTACTATAGAATTTGTACTTGTGACTACTACATAGTTATTATTGTAAATTATTTGAAGCTAAATGTATGGCTTACCTTTGAATTGGTGGATTCAGGTTATATAAGGGTAGAGATGTGGGAATAAGGGAGCCATAACACTTATTTGGGATAAAGGATGCAAGACTACCAAGTTGTCCATTATGATTAGTACATGGACTGAGCTCTTCTCCCGCAGATCATAGCTAGTGGATAAACACAAGTCCCATAGCATATGTGTACACCATGATTTTGAGAGTTTGATGGTTCCATGAGTGGATCGGGTATTGTCTATTATATATATATTACTTTTGGGTTCCTTGTGTGAATCATTTATGTTGATATTACCTTGGTTTCTTTGTGTGGACTAGTTCATTGACTTAATATCATTGATTTGTACTTGTTGTGACCTATTTTCCTGATGTTTTATGATATAATGAGATTTTTATGATGCAAATAGCAAACTGATTTGGTTGTAAGTTATTCTTATTTGTTTGCACTAAATTGAGCATTAACATGCATAATTGGGGTCATTATTACTTTATTGGGTTGGTTGATATAATAGGCCCGTTGCTGTAGCTAGATTGAGATGCATGATGTAATTTGCATGCTTGCTACTTGTTTACTACTTTTTGTTTAAGTTTTCATGTCAGTTAAGTTTAGTCGACCTATGATACCTACCAGTTAATAGTGGTTTGTACTAATACTAGCATGTGCTCTTCTTGAGTGCAAAGCATATTCCAGTTACTTCTCTGAGACCTCATTTGTAGGTGACACATCATGTTCCTGATCCAAGGGTGAGCATTCATTCTTTGGGTTGTCGTGATAATTCAGACTTGGTCTTGTCCTTAGCTCGGACATTAACTCTCTACTCTATTATTATTGGTATTTTTATGTTGCACCCATAGACTTGTTTAGTTAGAATTTTGGTATGATGACTGTCAGTTTCTGGTATGTTTTAGATTATGTTGTTTTTTGCACTAGTATTGAGTGTTAAAGTATTAACTATAATTAATGAATTGCGATTATTTTAAAAATTGGTTAAGTGAATGAATATGATTTAATTTAAATGGTTCTCCTACCAGAGGGTCTGTGTGGGTTCCACTCATGATGGGTTAGGTCATGACAATTATCCCTCCTATAAATTCTAGTAGCCTCTTAAAAGAAACTAGAAATATTTACGTTGCACTTGGAAATAGCTTCAATTAATAACTTCTATAACATCAAGGTGACACTCCTAGTGTTGTTTTCATCCTCTCAACCCAACCACTAATACTATTGTATCATGAATTAGCTAATCTGACAATAACCCCTCGACACCATGTTTCTATGCTCAAGAAGTACCATGGAGATGGAAACTGCATTATTCATTGGGACTCAGTGTTACTTGATAATATCTCTCCTACATGGAGGAACTGGTTGCTATCCTTGATAGAAATGTACAAAAGTTGAGAATGAAAGAAATTAAGTCTATGAAAGTCCAGTGGAAGAATCGTCCTATTGAGGAAGCCACTTGGGAGACTGAAGCAGATATGTGTAACAAGTACCCAAAGTTGTTTATTGATTCAAGTATTTCCTTCAAGATTTTCCTTTTTTCCTCATTATTTTCCATCAGGGATGAATAGCAGGTATATTAGTATCGAATATAATGACCCTTTTCATCATTACGATGTTGATTAGCATGCAAAATAATTGGGTTATGTTTTTCCTCGAAGAAAATTTTAAAATTTTAGGCTAGGCTAGGTTCAAACATATTTTGGGTGTTGTATGGTCTAGATAATTTGGATATTTGGCAGTTTAGTGTTTGATGGATTTAAGATTTTATTTTGATAGCCAAGTGGTTAAGGAACTCATAGAAACTTTTGGAATGCAAATCGGGTTAATAGAAATCCAATTATAGTGTTTGACGTAAAAAGATTGAGTCGTAATGTCAAAATCAGGGCAATGTGTTGTTAAATGGACTAGACCTAGAAACTTTCCCAAGTTTCTACCTTAATTCCGCTATAGCCAGATTGAGGGCCACTGCAGCTATCCCTCTATGGCAGGATATGGGCAGCTGTCGCAGCTGTCTGATTTAAGTCGGCTGCTACGACGGATGGAATCCCACTACAGCACTACCACTGCAGTGGGAAATAGGCCTTGATGTGCCATGGTTTCATGAAACTTTCAATTCTTAAAACAAGGAAAATATGCAATAACTTGGGTATGTTTGGTAGGTATGATGTGTTTTCTGTTCTATCTTGCAGGAAAATAGGTTATGGAAGTAAAATTGAGAAGAAGGGAAAAAGCATGCACTAGAATGGAGCATTTGAAGACGAAAAAGCAAAGTCAAAACCAGAGCAGTGACTCATGAAAGGGACCCACGTGATGTGAGTCAACCTATGTGACGTAGGTCAGTGTCGTAGGTCAACTCCTGAAAGTGTGTGATGAAGATAGATTTTCACGGCATGGACCTACGTGACGTAGGTTGGTTCCACGATACCAACCCACGGAACCATGGAAAGTTGCCGATTGCCGATTTTTTTCTCCTATTTGTTTAGGATAGGATTCACCTTGTATCTATAAATACCCCTATATTGTCCTATGTTTAAGGGTTGGTCATTACATTGTTTTGAGATGTATTTTCATTATTTTGAGTTCGGAAATCCATTATTGAATTTGTAATCTTAGAACATTGATTCTAGGGTTTTTATTCATATTGAGATTTCAGAGTTTTCTTCTTATTATGAGTTTACAATTATATTTTCATCATTGAACTCTTCTTATGTTCTTTCAATCATGAGTAACTAAACCCATCAACTAGGGTAGTGTGAACCATGAGAAATTAACAAAACGGATTAAGTGCAAAGCAATTCTGAACCGATGTGAATGCATGTATTGTTATTTCTTTCATTGTTATTGATCTTTTAACGATTGCAAACATTAGAAACTTACCTGTATTCCAGACTTGCTCGAGAAAGAGGTAGAGATTGGGAAAAGGAAATAGAAATAGAGATTTGAAGCTATCAACCTGCATCTGATAACTTGAGCCGTATCAGGGATAGTTATCTAAGATTCAGGACAAGGGTTAGTAGTGCGACACTCAGAGACCGAGAGAAGAAGAGTGAAATTCATCTAACTAAATTCGAGAGACATTTAGATTAACATATCTTGTTAGATTTTACATTCAGCACAGCGGGATATTTTTGCCAGCACAAGTAACCAGTGGATTTAAGGAATCATTGTGGATCACAGTCCTAGTGTATTTCTCATATTGATAACAAATCCAATAATCAACAATCGTTACTGTTACTACTTGCTTACAAAAATCCCCCAGTTTTACTTACTTTCCAATTACTCTGACTAGCATTCGACAGACTTTTTTCCTATTCCCTGTGGGATCAACCCCAATCTAGTTGGGTTCTATATTTGATACATCGACCGCATTATACTTTTTTGGAGGTATATTTTGGGCGACATTAAATTTTGGCGCAGTTATCAGGGAATACGGTTACGAAGTTGATTAGTTTGCTTGTTGGAGTTGATTGGTCTTATTTTTTCTATACTTTAAGAGCACACGCCAGTGTATGCCCAACACTAGGAGTCAAGGCAATTCCCTGATTCTACTTGATACTGAAATAGAATGAACACTTAGAGAAAATCAAAGAATGGTGAACACCGAAGGAGTTCAAGATCCTGCATTCTCGGAAGGTATTCATAACCAGCCACCAATTCATCCAGCTAGTCATAAAACTTTATAGCAAATCTCAGTGGAAATTCCATCTTCCCTTTCAAATCTAATAAATCTTAAAGAGTTAAGAATGCAGAGGAATTTTCTTCAAGGAAGAATCCCTCCTGAAATTGGCACCTTCGTTACTTGACTTTTTTAGACCTGCAAGGTAACAGGCTTACTGGCTCTATACCCCCATCAATCTTCAACATGACTTCCCTGACACAACTTGCTATAATACGCAATCGTCTCGTTGGTAAACTTCCAGTAGATATTTGTAACAATCTCTTAAATCTTGAAGTGCTTTTACTCTCAAGCAACTACCTGGATGGCCTAATCCCACAAAATTTAGAGAAATGCTCAAAGCTACAATTGTTGACATTGTCTGGTAATGAGTTGACTGGAACTATACCAAGAGCACTTGGGAACTTAACTTTGCTCACAGTGTTCATCTTGGAGAAAACCATTTAGAAGGTATGTTGTATGAATTATCTTTTTTTTTTCCTTTTGTTTTTGTTATTTTAATATTGATTATCTTATTATTCTATTATAATTTCTATTCTGTTTCTATTTGTTGTTTCCTATACTTCCGTTGCCTCTTGTTTGGGACTGTTTTGGATTGTTTTCCTTTGAGTCGAGGGTCTATCGGAAAAAACCTCTCTCTCTACCTCTGAGTAGGGGTAAGGTTTGTATGCACTCTACCCTCTCCAGATATTGGAGGAGCCACCTTAGGTGAAGGGTGGTTTTGTGCACACTCTTCGCCTAAAAATTTTGTGGTGTACAAAGGTTAAATGTTAGTTATTGTGAGTGTGTATTTAATTTTTCATACCCTTAACATGACTAAGAACAAAATTTGCACATCCTTCGCCAAATTCTTGGCTCTGCCACTATCCCCAGACCCCACTTTGTGGGACTACACTGGGTATGTTGTTGTTGTTTTATTTTAAGATTCCTCAAAAGCTAAGTAATGTAGTTTGAACTAATGTTTATGCATTTTACTCTAATTTCCAGGAGAGATACCAGTTGAGGTAGGTAATCTACAAAACCTCCAAGTGCTTGGGTTAATAAATAATAAGTTAAGTGGCATAATTCCTGCAAAAAATTTCAACATTTCAGCATTGCGGATATATACTATGTTTGGAAATCAGTTATCAGGTAGTTTACCTTCAGAGTTAGGCCTTGGAACGCCTAATCTTGAAGAAGTTTACCTTGGATCAAATGATCTCAGTGGACGAATTGCTCCTACCATCTCGAACGCTTCAAGGCTAACTCTTCTAGACCTTGCAAGCAACAAGTTTACAAGTCCAATTCCTGATTCACTTGGTTCCTTAAAGTTTCTCCAAGGCCTATACTTGGGTAGTAACAATTTTATTAATGAGCCATCGTCTTCTGAGTTAAGATTCATCTCATCCCTGACTAATTGCAGATATTTAAGAGAAGTGGTCATTGAAGAAAATCCTTTGAATGGTTTCCTTCCATCTTCTATTGGAAATTTTTCTGATTCTTTTCGGATGTTTGTTGCACGTGGAAGAAAACTGAAGGGAACAATCCCAGAAGAAATTGGAAACCTCAGTGGATTAGGTGTCCTAGCTCTGCCTCATAATGACTTCACTGGTTTCATTCCTGACAAGTTGAGAACTATGTAGAATCTTTAAGAATTTTATTCAGAAAATAACAGCCTAAGTGGAACAATACCTGAGGATATCTGCAGTTTACACAATCTCGGAGCTTTAAAATTGACTAGAAATCAAATATCTGATTCAGTTCCAGCATGTTTAGGAAATGTTTCTAGTTTAAGATATCTTCATTTAACTTTCAACAGATTGAGTTCCATCTTACCTGAAAGCCTGTGGAGCCTTCAAGATCTCTTGGAACTCAATGCATTATCAAATCTGTTAAGCGGCCGAATACCTCCTGAGGTTGGTAACCTAAAGGCTGCGACACTAATCGATCTGTCAAAAAATGATTTTTCGGTAATATACCTAGTACTATAGGGGGTATTGAAAAGTTGATTAATCTTTTCATGGCACACAATAAATTAGAAGGGCCTATTCCAAGTTCATTTAGGAAAATGGTGGGGTTGGAATTCTTAGATCTTTCTTACAACAATCTTAATAGTGAAATTTCAAAGTCACTTGAAGCACTCATACATCTCAACTACTTTAACTTCTCTTTTAATAAATTAAGGGGAGAAATTCCGAATGGTGGTCCTTTTGCTAACTTCACCAGTCAATCTTTTATGTCTAATGATGCACTATGTGGTGCTCCTCGCTTTAATGTGTCGCCATGCCTCATCAAATCCACCAAGAAATCAAAGATAAAGAGAGTTCTAGCAGGACTATATACTGTATTAGGTATTGGATCAATGTTTCTTTCACTGGTCCTAGGATATGTGTTGTTAAGGTGGCAAAAGAAAAAGCAGAATTCAGTCAAACAGATTTATCTTTGGTGAGAAGACATGAAAGGATATCTTATCATGAACTTCAACAAGCAACTGAAGGATTCATTGAGAGTAATTTGCTTGGTACTGGGAGTTTCAACATGGTGTACAAAGGGATTTTTAAAGATGGGATTCTTTTGGCTGCAAAGGTATTCAATGTGCAATTGGAGGGAGCATTCAAGAGCTTTGAAACAGAATGTGAGATACTACGCAACCTTCGCCATTAAAATCTAACAAGAGTGATCACTAGGTGTTCAAACCCAGACTTCAATGCCTTAGTATTGGAATGCATGCCAAATGGAACACTTTATAAGTGGCTACACTCACATGATTTGTTCTTAGACATCTTGCAGAGGTTGGATATTTTGATAGATGTGGCATCGGCATTAGATTATCTCCACAATGGCTACCCAGCACCTGTGGTGCATTGTGCCTTGAAGCCGAGCAATGTCTTGCTAGATCAAGACATGGTTGGTCATGTGAGTGATTTTGGAATTGCAAACTTGCTAGGTGATGGGGAGACTTTTGTCCAAACAAGGACTATTGCAACCATTGGATACATTGCTCCAGGTAATAAAGCTTTCAAACTTGGCATCCTTCAGATTTTCCCGTTTCAAAATAACTGTCCATGGTAATAATTAGTGTTACACTTCAGTTCATGATAACAACTTATGAATTGTCATGTCGTGAATATTATTTTAGGGATTATTATCACACAGTTAATAATACTGTGTAATTGTACTTAGGTGAACTATGATGCATGAAATTGTTATGCAGGGAGTGCGAATTTTAAGCACATTTTTGTGTTTGGTTACTTTTATCAAGCTATTGCTAATACAAGTATAAATCATATTCTTAATTCATATTCATATTCTACTACCCACAATAAGTTATGTCGGTTTTAGTGGTAGAGAGTTTAGTTCAAGAAAATAACGCTACATTATTTAGTTTGTAGGTTCTATACTAAAAGCCAAATGTTGTACTAATTATACATATATTATGCTAGTAACGCAAACTTGTATACAACATACGAAATGTTTGTGTTAGTTACACGAAATTTTATTTCTGATTATCTAGAAACTTATTTAACAAGATCATTTCTCCCATGATTATATTGCAGAGTATGGACAGGATGGAATAGTATCCAAATGTTGTGATGTTTATAGTTTCGGTATCATGATGATGGAAACATTTACGGGGATGAGGCCAAGTGATGAAATCTTTATCGGACTCATGATAGAAACATTTATGGGGATGAGGCCAAGTGATGAAATCTTTACCGGAGATTTGAGTCTTAAGATATTGGATTAATGATTCTTTTCCTAGTGGAGTTGGTCAAGTTGTGGATGCCAATTTGTTAAGGCCAGAAGTATATATTGAAGAGAAGATGCAATGTGTATCGTTTATCATGGAATTGGCTTTGAGTTGCACTTTAGTGTCACCTGATGCAAGAGTTAACATTGAAGATGCTCTTTCGGCTCTCCAGAAGATAAGACATCAGTTTCTCACAAGTTGTGCAAGGACTTAAAACAAATCACTAAAGGATTTATTGTGTAGCTAGGCTTAAAATTTAATTTAAAGGCTTACTTGTTAGGCCTCCCACCGGCACATGTATGGGATAAGTATAACGATCTATTCGATCTATTTACCGAAACTTAAATTAAAAAATTTACTAATAATATTTCTTATGAGCTCATGCCAACTTTCTTTCTCATGCTTGACCATACAATATTGTGTTCTCTTGTTAAGAATTTGAATTGCCAGCTCTCTTTCTTGTCTTCTTCCCTTCCCATATGTACGTTATCATGACAAAACAAGAGAGAGAACAGAGTTTACAGTTACAGAAAGAAACAAATAAATGAGAAAAGCACACTACTTCAACAGAAAGATTTGACGAAGTTATAGTTTCATAGTTTGGAGTGTTGTTTCCTTTTGACCTAAGCAAAGATGTACCGAAGTATTGATTGATCCAAACACTTCATAGAAATCGGTGCCCACTTGCCAACTTGTAAAAGAATCGTTTCTTACCAACAAGGGTTGTGATGTAGTGGTAAGTACTTCTTCATCCTTAACCACAGGTCTTGGGTTTGACTCCCCCAGGTACGGAATCACCTTTGTTAGAGAGTTCTTTAACCCCCAATGTGGGACTTCCTGGCGTGAATCCAAATTTAATCGGGTTCCAATGTGAGTACCAAACATTGGGTGGGTGTCACGACCCAGGACTAGGCCATGGACGTAACAGGCACTCAGGACCATTAAAGGCCTGAGAGAACATTCTTAGCATTCGTCATGAGCATTCAATTAAAAATATTTGTGGAAGAACAATTTAAAATCCATTCAAAAGGTGATAGGCCCATCAAACAAGGATTAAAGAAAAATTCAAAGTATCTGAAAATATTTAATTGACTTCGATGTGGGTCTACGAAGCCTCTAAACATAGAATAAGTGTCTGAGCCGAAACATGACCTCGACAAATATCATAAAATTGAAAACTAGTCTAACAATCCAATAAAGCATGTGTTCCGAAGAATGGAGGGCTCACCAATAGCTGAAGCTGTCACGAGCAAATCCTACTGTTGTACATAACCACAAGAATGTACCTCAGGACGTACATCATGAAATGATGTAGCATCTAGAGACGGTCAGTACGGCGAGTAGTGATATGTAAAATAGGGAAGGGGACATCTCAACATCAATATAAATATATAATGAAAGCTGAAAGTTGTTTTGTACAATATAAAGCTAACTTAAAATAAAACTCATATGACGTTCTTTTGTTTAGTTTTGAACTAGGTAGTGTAACCAACCACATACATACACCACGAGCTATGTGGGTTCGATCAACACATGACCGGCAGAGCCCCAATCCATGTTTAACGCATAGACCGGGATATACATCATATAGACCATCGTATCATTCTCATAGTGGGAAAACATAAGATCGTCCATTTAAGGAGCGAACCACACCTACATCGGCAAAACATAGGTTTTGGATGATGAGTCAAGAAGACTTACACCTTCTAGGTGAACTGTCTAATTCTCTTAAGCCCATATTATTACATTTTCATAAAAGTTCAACAATTCATCATAAATATATAATTCTTTCATAAGGACACCCATTAATTTGGTATCGTCCTACCAAGACTTGCAAGTCATTCACTTCATCATCATAGGGTCATGATTACATTTAGGTGCTTCTTTAAGAAAATCAAGTTTATGTTATTTAAAACATACTTCAAATTACATGGAAAGTTGAGGATGAGTCATGATTCGTTCAAACTTTTACAAACATTTAGACATGGGTTAATTTAGCTAATTTCATCATAACATCTGTGTACCATAATATTTCACAATTTGCATGAGTTTTGACTCTAAAATCATCATATCAAATCACTTAGGCAAAAGAGAAATTTAGTAATTAATGTGACATCCTCCAAAAACAATTCAAGTGAATAACAAGAATATTTTCATGGGAAAACATTCATAAAAATTCAAACTTTATATCTTTCAATATTAAATCCCACAACCCTAATTCAAAATTCATAATCTATACATCAATGAAGGCTATGAAAATTATGATTTTTGCAATTAAAATGAAAAATGTTTGTTCTACATACCTCGTTAAAGAAACTAGTAAAGAAAATTTTGTAGAAGAATCCTTAAGCTGAATGGGTCCTTTGATTCTTGGTCTTGGGGTTTTGGAGAAGAGAATAATGTACTTTGTTGATGAATTTGGAGAGTTGAACGATTTAGAAATGTTTAGATTAATAAGGGATGGTTTTATAAAAAGAAAAGGACCAAAATGCCCTTGGACTATCCAAAATTTGAAAAATTGTCGCCCGGGCCACCACAGCATGGCATAATGTCAGTGTGCCTTGTCAGCTCCATGGCACGCTGGCATTGCAAATGCCTACTAGAAATTCCATAACTTTTTACTCCGAACTTGGATTTATGAATGGTCGGTGGTGTTGCAAAGAAGACTCAAAAACCTTTAATTTGTTAGGTATTGTATCACCATCCAAAACCGTCGCTAGTGGTACCCACACTAACCCTCCGGTGGGAGAACCATTTAACTCAAATACTCAAACCCAACACTTCACTAAATTTTAAGAGAAACTAGTCATTCCATTTGATAAACCAATAATTTGAAATTGTTCTAACAATAAAACCAAATGCAAAAAAATAGAAAAGTCTAAAATACCCCCAAGAACTGAAAGTCATTGTACCAAAACACTACAACTGTCAATAAACGGGTTCAACCCAAAATACAAAAAAATTACCCATTTCCAAAACAAATGGACAAGAACTAAGTAGGGACTCATGGATGCCCGAAAGATGTAGCTCACCCTTGAGTCAAAATGCAGTCTTCTATAAAGCTGAGGTCTCAATGCAGTTGCTGGAAAATCCTCTGCACTAAACAAAAGAAGAGCACATGTAGTATCAGTATACAAGAAAAAATAGTGTACTGGTAGGATCATCGGCCAACCTAAGGTAATAAATATGAACACAGAACCATAACTTAGTAAACAAGTACAACCATGAGCACCTACCATTTACTTCAATTATGTGACACTTAGCCTTATCCAAACAACACTACAAAATTCAGTCAAGTGCAAGTCAATATGAATAATAACCAAGTCAAGACCATGACTACCAGCATTAACCAAGTCAACAAATCCATGACTCAATAATAATATGCTACACCTTGTCTCAAATACATAAGTAAGTAGATAAATAAAAGAGATATGCCAATCCCTTGTCATTTCAGCCCGGGCCACTAAAGGATCCAATTCAACAATAATCATAAACCCTGGATCACTCAAGGAACCAAATATAATCAAGTCAACAAATAAACCCGGTCCACTCAACGAACCGTCATACTCACCAATGCCTTGTACACACATGCTAAGGGTATGGTCGCCCACTAGCCATGACCTGCAGGTGATAAGCTCTTATCCATGTACGAAAAATTCTATACATCTAGTACCTGCCAATCTTATATCAACCAATCCCATAAAGATATCCAAATATCGGTACATTCCATAACAATAAGTATAAATCATGTGAAGATGTCCAATACTGCTACATCCCATAATAAAAAATAGATATCACAACAATCACAACCATAATGAGATAATAACAACCACACTTATAACATCGACAAGTCTTTAATGCAACCTCATTATATGTGGTTAACACTTAGGATATCATTCAACGAATTACTTTCTTTGAACATGCGTTGTAACAAATATCCGAAGAAACAGTCAACATGCACACATAAATCAAGTTGGATTTCAACTATGTTAAACCATCATCTACCTTGATCCAAGCTTGCACCACTCTAATGAACTTGAGCCTTTCCTTTCCATGCAATTTCTATTTGGTTATGGTCTAAAAGCAACAATACAAACATAATTTAGATAATGGGCTAACACGTTTAAGGATTACAACCCAATCCCTTAATTCTAAGGTCAAATTCATGATCATTCCTCTTATTCTTGGATTTTCTATCACCATTAGACCTTAATTCTACTAATTTCATGAATATAATGGTGAATTCTAAACATGCAATTGTAAATTAACAAAATTTAACAAAAATCTAAGTGTTTTCAACGCAATTCACCTAATTGCACTAGAAAATTCACCTAGGTTAAGTTAAATCCTTCCTAAAACCCAAAAATTAGTGACTCTAAGGATTAATAATTGAAAATTAGTTAGTGGGATGGATTAACTTAACTTAAAGAAGGAAATTGGTGGAAAACTGATGAAATTAACCCAAATTCTCCAGCCCTTTTTTTTGGGGCTATTTTTTGGATTAATCAGTGTTTATCTCGCTACAACGGCCCTATACCGCTAGAGCGGGATTCACTTGCTATGGCAGGATTGACCAAAGATGACTCCTGATATAGAGGTATAGTGGTAGATGCCTGCCTCCGGCTATAGCGGGGTAGGCGAGGCAGAAACTTGGGATTTTTCCCATTTTTGCCATTTTTACAACATATGCTCAGATTTCACAATTATGGACTAACCCTTTTATATCAAATTTGATATCGGGAGATCTACTAACCCGAATTCAATTTTAAAAGTTTCTATGAATTCCTTATCATCTTAGCTACCATAAAATTACCTCAAATCATGTTACCTTTAACTAATCCATTCTTAGATTACCCTAAACCATACCACGCTTGGATTTCATCTAAGACTAGCCTAGCCTAAAATTTCTAACTCTCAAATCTTGAAAACCCTTAACCTGAATTTGACACGGTAGACTTACTCGTAAGAGTCTTTACAACAGATATCAATTTACCCATTGTTCGTCCCAAATGATCAAATACAAAAAATGAGGCAAGTATGAAATAAGAAAGTACATGTATCCTCAAATAAGTGAGGGTACATGTCGTGCATGCCCCTCTCGATTTCCCAAGTAGCCTCCTTAACAGGACAATGCCTCCACTAAATCTGCACAAACAAAATATTTGGTTCACAATTTCTGAAACAACTCGGTCAAGATTTGAGATAAGCTCTTCTTTAGATGAAAAATTTTTATCAAGCAAAATCAAAACCCATTTAATGATAGAATTACCAACCCCATGGTACTTCTTGAGCATTGACATATGGAATATCGGGTTGACCCCTGACAGGCTTGGGGGGAAAGCCAACCCATAAGCTATTGGTCTCATATTATCAAGAACCTCAAACGGACCACTACACGAAGGGCTAACCTTACTCTTCTTGTAAAAATGCTTAACTCCCTTTATAGGAGATACCTTTAACAAAACCTACTCACCAGGTTTGAATGAAATGTCCCTTACCTTGCGATTCGCATACTCCTTTTGCCTACTTTGGGCTGCCAATAATTTTTCTTGGATAAACCTCACCTTTTATGAGCTTCCTTCACCAAATTTGTGCCCAAAGGCTTCACATCACCAACTTTGAACCACCCTATGGGCTATCTACACCTTCTCACATAGAGTGCTTCAAATGGAGCCATGTCGATACTAGAATGGTAACTATTAATGTATGAAAACTAACACAATGACAAGAACTTATCCCAATGGCCTTTAAAATCAATCACATAGGCCCTTAACATATCCTCCTCGAGCACCTAAATAGTCCTCTCAGACTGCCCGTCAGTCTGAGGGTGAAATTCAGTGCTAAAGTCAAGCTTGGTGCCTAAATCTTCATGTAATCTGTCCTAAAACATAGAGGTGAATTTCATACCTCTATTAGAAATGATGGAAATTGGCAGCCCATACATCCTTAATATCTCTTTTATATAAATCTTGGCTAATTGCTTCGAGCTGTAATCCATTCTAACTGGAATAAAATCAGCAGACTTGGTTAGCCTATCCACTATAACCCAAATTGAGTCATGTTGCCCCAAGATCTTAGGAAGACCCACTGAAAAATTCATGGTTATCCTTTCCTACTTCCACTCAGAATGGGCATTTTTTGTAGTAAACTCGCAGACCTTTGATGTTCGTATTTCATTTACTGGAAGTTGTGGAATTTAGACGCACACTCCACTATATCTCTCTTTAATATGGGCCACCAATAGAGTTGTCTTAAGTCACGATACATCTTCGTTGCACCCGACTGAATAGAGTATCGGGAACCATGTGCTTCTGCAAGCAAACCATGAATCATATCACCAACTCGAGGCATGCACATGCAGCCTCTAACCATTAACACTCCAAATACATCAAGTGTGGCATGAGAAGATTCACCACATGCCACCTTATTTTGAAATTTATTCAGCTTCACATCCCCAAACTTTCTAGCCTTGATTTGATCAAGGAATGTTGACCTTACCTCTACACTAGCCAACACTCCACCCTTGCGATAACACCAAACTACATGAAATGCGATGCTAGAGTTTGAATATCTCTAGCCAAAGGTCGCCTTAACACCCTCAAATAAGCCAAACTACCCATGCTCATGGATTTCTGGTTCTATACGTCTGCCACCTTATTGGCCTTGCTTGAATGGTCATATCATAATCCTTTAATAATTCCATCCACCGCCTCTACCTCAACTTCAAATCCTTTTGGGTGAAAACATGTTACAAGTTGCGATGGTCCATAAACACTTCACGCTTGACACCATAGAGGTAGTGTCTCCAAATCTTAAGTGCAAAAACCACTGCTGCGAACTCTAAGTCATGGGTTGGATAATTCTTCTCATGAGGCTTCAATTTCCTTAAAGCATAGGCAATCACATTCCTATCCTGCATTAACACAACATTCAAACCAGAGCGTGAAGCATCATAAAACACAATAAAGTCCTTACCTTCAATTGGCAAGGCAAGAATGGGAGTTGTGGTCAAAAGGGACTTGAACTTTTAAAATCTCTCTTCACACTTGTCAGACCAAACAAATGGCACCTCCTTCTGAGTCAACCTTGTCAAGTGAGTACTAATGGAAGCAAAGTTCTTGATAAACATGTGATAGTAACTAGCAAGGCTCACAAAGCTTCTAACCTGAGTCAAAGAGCTACGCCGAACCTAACTCTTGATAGCCTCAATCTTCTGCGGATCTACCATTACCCTTTTTTTTGAAACCAGATGCCTCAAAAAGGCAACGAAAGATAACCTAAATTTGTATCTAGAGAACTTAGCATAGAGATGTTTCTCCTTCAAAATCACTAAAACAATACGAAGATGACCTGCATAATCCTCTTTACTCTTGGAGTAAACCAAAATGTCATCAATAAAAACAATTACAAACGAATCCAAGAAAGTCTTAAAAATACCATTCGGCAAACTCATGAAGATTGTCAGCATGTTGGTGTTACCCTAAGGACATCACCAAGAACTAGTAATGCCCATACGAAGTCTTAAAAGTTGTCTTGGGTATATCCTCAAGCCAAATCTTTAGCTGATGATAACATGAGCTCAAGTCTATCTCAAAAAAAATTGAAAAACCCTGCAACTGGTCAAAAAGATCATCTATCTAGGGAAAAGAATACTTATTCATGATGGTAACCTTTTTCAATTGCCTGTTGTCAATACACATTCTCATCCTACCATCCGTTTTCATAACGAACGATACTGGAAACCCCAAGGCAAAGCACTAGGATGAATGAATCCCTTATCAAGTAACTCCTGCAACTAAGTCTTGAGTTCTATCAACTCAGTCGAATCCATTCAATAGGGAGGAATAGAGATTGGGAGAGTGACCTACTCTAAATCAATGCAAAATACAATGCCACGGTCCAAAGGCATACCAGGCAAGTCTGTGGGAAACACCTCCTGAAATTCCGACACAATGGGGATTGACTCAATAGAAGGGGACTTTGCACTAACATCTCGAATATGTTCTAGAAAGGCCGAATACCCCCTCTCAACTAGCTTATTAGCCGGAATAAAAGATATAATTTTCACAGGTTTGGGCTTATACACACCTTTCCATTCTAACTTATCTGTCCCAAGCATATCTAAGGTCATAATCTTAGCATTACTTTTTAGAACAACATGATACGGAGAGAGCCAAGTTATACCCAGGATGATCTCAAAATCAAGCATACCCAACCCAAGTCTGAAGACCCATAAACAAGTCAGAACAGGTATGATACACATGGGTCACTACCACAGAGTCTCGAACCAGAGTAGACACATATACAAAAGAGTCAAGCATATCACTAACCATGTCAAATCCCAAGGCAAATTTAACAGATACATATGAATAAGTGGAACCCGAATTAAACAAAATTATAGCCATCCAGTCACAGATAAAAATAATACCTGTAATGACAACATCGGAAGCCTTGGCCTATATCTTCCTTGGGAAGGCATAACAATGAGATTATCATCAATCTAGGCGACCTCCTAAGCAGGCTACGCACCACCTCTCCCTGCATTACCACCACATTGATTTCCACCACAGCCTCTCTGGTGATTACCCTGCCCATTCTGTGAACAATAATAACAACAACCAATAACAACAACAACATACCCAGTGTATTCCCACCAGATGAAGTCTGGGAAGGGTGTACGTAGTCCTTACCATCACCTCAGATGAAGTAGAGAGGCTGTTTTCGATAGACCCCCGCCCACTCTGTGAACAACCTCTATAATTACCTCTTCCACCTTTACCAGTAGGAACCACAGCTCTAGCCTACTGCTTCCCTTAAAATCTAGCCTGTCTCTAAGGACACTCTCTCTTGAAGTGCTCCATAGCACCACAAATATAGCAACCTCGATCTAGGAAAGGTATGTTAGCTGATGAATATGAAGTCCCTTGGTTTCTCACAACAAAAGGCTACTGAGTGGCTCCTGATTGACCTACTGTAGAAGCTGGAAGAGCTGACTAAATAGGAAGAGCTGGATAGGCCTGATGGATATGATCCCTAATGTATGAACCACCAAAGTTACCCACATTCTGGGATTTATCAGCTAATACTTTAGCCTGACCAACCTGCTTGACTCCTTCTACCTTCTTCACATAATCAGCAACATCATTGAAGGTCTTTCCAGTAGAAGTCATATGCACAGACAAAACCTGTAAGTCAGTGTTCAAACCCTTCACAAACAATCAAATCCTCTCATCTTCTGTACCAAGTAACTGAATAACATAACAAGAAATGGTATGAAACTTAGCCTCATAGGCTACAACAGACATATTTCCTTGTTCAAGGGCAAAAAACTCATACTTCTTGCAGTCACAAAGAGTATGTACATACTTCTCTAAAAATAAGGTATGAACTGGGCTCATGTAAATAAAGGTAAAGCTGGAGACCGACATTCCACATAAGCCCTCCACTACTGCTTTGCATCACCTTGCAGTTGGATGGTCACAAACTCAACACCATGCTCCTCCATAATACCCATTTTATGAAGCCTCTCATAACAATCAACAATGAACTCAAATGAAACGTCAATCTCATAACCAAAAAATAGTAGAAGGTTTTATTTTTAGGAAATTAGTTAGTATGTCATATTCAGTCCTGGTCATGACAGGACCTAACACCGGGCAAGGGAAAATCGTAGTCCCCAAGTCCTTACCCATCCTAGGAGCAACAGTGGCTATCGGTTGAGCACCTGGAAACTGATAAGCATGCATAGCAGGAGTGGCACCAGTACCTGCGAACCCACTTAAAAAAAAAAGCACCTACTGAATCATCTCTGAAGACATTAGGGGAAGAGCTGCACCCCTAGTTGTTGATTCCTTCTCATGTTCCATAACATCGTCATTCACAAACTTCTCATACTATTCCTTGGGTGGGGGAGGTGTCTCAGATCTCTGATGGGCCAAATTAGTTATCGTTCGAGCTCTACCCCTGACGGGTGTTGATTTATCTTTCCCTCTTTCTCTACCCCTTTCTCGACCTCAAACAACCGATTTCACAATCGGGGCTGCTGGTGCGGGGGCTGCTGCTCTAGCTCCGTTAGGTCTGGTGTTAACCATCTACGGAAAAATGAATAAAGAGGTCAGATACCAATTTGGATTGCCAAATACCAATTTGAATCAAGTTATAGCACGAAAGAAGAAAGAAAGTGATAATTTCCTAAAGTCCTAGAACCTCTCAAAGAAAAGTAAAGGCATCTCCATACCATTCTACGAGACTCTACTGAACCCATTTTGGTACAACGAGATCAACGAACATAGGGCTCTGATACCAACTTTGTCATGACCCAAACCCGTCGCAAGTGGCACCCACACTAACCCTCCGGTGGGAGAACCATTTAACTCAAATACTCAAACTCAACACTTAACCAAATTTTAAGAGAAAATAGTCATTCCATTTAATAAACCAAAAATCAAAATTATTCTAATAATAAAACCAAATGCAAAAAAACATAAAAGTGTAAAAAAAAAAACCAAGAACAAAAAGTCATTGTACCAAAATAATACAACTGTTAATAAATGGGTTCAGCCCAAAATAGAGAGAGAATATCCATGTCCGAAACAAATGGACAAGAACTAAGTAGAGGACTCATGGTTGCTCGAAAGATGTAGCTCAACCTTGAGTCAAAATGCAATCTTCTCTAAAGTTCAGGTCATGATGCAGTCACTAGAAAATGCTCTGCGCTCAACAAAAAGACGAGCATAGGTAGCAATATTACAAAGCTACTATGTACTGGTAGGGTCATCGGTCAACCCAAGATAATAAATATGAACAAATAATCATAACTTAGTAAACAAGTACAACCATGAGCACCTACCAAATAACTTTACCTCAATTATTTGACACAGCCTTTTCCAAACAACACCACAGAATTTAGTCAAGTGCAAGTCAATATAAACAATAACCCAAGTTAAGACCAAGACTACTAGTATTAACCAAGTCAACAAATCCATGACTCAACAATAATATGCAACACCTTGTCTCAAATACATAAGTAAGCAGGTAAATAAAGAAGATATGCAAATACTTGTTATTTCATCCTGGACCACCCAAGGATCCAATTCAATAATAACAATAACAATAATCATAAACCCAGTTCACGCAAGGAACTAAATATTAACAAGTTAACAAATAAACCTGATCCACTCAAAGAACCGCCACACTCACCAATATCTTGTATACGCATACTAAGGGTCTTATGATTTCCCACTAGCCATGACCTATAGGGGACGAGCTTGTATCCATGTACAAAAAATACCAGACGGCTAGTGCTTGCAAACCTTATATCAACCAATCATGTGAAGATTTCTAAATACTGATACATCCCATAATAATAAATGTAAATCCTGTGAAGATGTCCATATAATGGTACATCCAACAATAATCAATAGATATCACAACAATCATAACCACAATGAGATAATAACAACCACACTTGTATAATCAACAAGTCTTTAATACAATCTAATTATATGTGATTAACACTTAGGGCATCATTCAATGAATTACTTTCTTTGAACATGTATTGTAACAAGTATATGAAGAAACAGTTAACATAAACACAAAAATCAAGTTAGGTTACAACTACGTTAAACCATCACCTATCTCAATCCAAGCTTGAACCACTATAACGAGCTTGAGCCTTGCCTTTCCATGCAATTACGGTTTGGTTGTGGTCTAATAGCAATAATACAAATATAATTCAGACAATGACCTAACACGTTCAAGGATTACAACCCAAGCCCTTAACCCCAAGGGCAAATTCATGATCATTCCTCCCATTCTTGGGTTTTCTGTCATTATTCCACCTTAATTCTACCAATTTCATGAATAAAATGGTAAATTCTAAGCATGCAATTGTTAATTAACAACCTAACCAAAATCCAAGGGTTTTCCATCCAATTCACCTAATTGCATAAAAAATTCACCTAGGTCAAGTCAAATCCTTCCCAAAACCCAAAAACTAGTGATTTTAAGGATTAATAATCAAAAACTAGTTAGAGGGATGGATTAACTTACCTTAACAAAGGAAATTAGTGGAAAACTGATGAAATTGGCTCAAATTTGCCCTCTCCAACCCTTAACAATAATTGGAATAAAAAATACATTTTTGGGCTATTTTCTATACTAATCCTCATTTATCCCGCTATAGCGGCCTTATCCCACTATAGTTGTATCTCTATAGCGAGATTCGCCCGCTATGGTGGGATTAACCAAAGCTGACTCCTGCTATAGCGAGAATATTCCCGCTATAGTGGTGCAGTGGTAGCGTTTTGCCTCTCGCTATAGCGGGGTAAGTGAGGCAGAAACTTAGGTTTTCCCAATATTACTATTTTTACAACACATGCTCAGATTTCAATATCCTGGACAAACCCCTTTATGTCAAATTTGATATCGGCTGTTCTACTAGCCCGAATTCACTACAAAAAGTTTCTATGAATTCCTTATCATCTTAGTTACCATAAAATCACCACAAATCACTTAACCTTTAACTAATCTATTCTTGGATTACCCTAGACCATACCACACTTGGATTTAATTTAAGACTAGCCTAGCTTGAAATTTCTAACTCCCCAATTGGGAAAAACCCTAACCCAAATTTTGGCATGCTAGACTTACCCGTAACGATGAAATGGGCCATTCCATACTAGGCCATGTACATCTTCATAATCTAAGAGGAATAATCATTTAAAGTTGAACCTAGTAGGAACGTATATTAAAACTCAATCAATATGAATGCTCTCAATTTAACTTTATGTTAGGTATTTCTGATGACCATGATTCACATCTAAAGCACTCACCACACTAGGAAATTGATCATGACACTTATGTATAATTAGAAATTATTAGGTTTAGGCCTATACACACATGAACAATGGTTTGGATCTTAGCTTAAAACTTTTTGGGTGTTATAATATATCCCCCTTAGTATTATTCATCCTCATATGATGGCTAGGTGCTTATAAAATTGTAGTTTCACATAATTACAATGACCTCAAGAGGAGATTCACGACAACACCAATCAAATTGGTTAAGCATGAATCATGAGATACATGGGACTTGGCATAGACATGATATAGGTCATGAGTTTAATGGAACATGATCATAGTAATGAAGGCATGAACTTTTTAGAAATCATAACCATGGATTAAGATTGACACATGACATGAAATAAGGTTTTTGCTGGATGTAGGAACAGAAGTATCCCCACCTTAAATGATATGGCTAATAGCCCTTAAATTTAGCAACACTTCTCAACTATGATTTCTCCTCTAAATATCACGCTTCATCATTTTTAATCTATATATATGCCACAGGAATATATATATATATATATATATATATATATATATATATTAGATTTTGAGTCCAACCGCATATTGTTTCCATGTTCAAGCCTACCCTAGAGGTACAAAGTGCTGTATAAAATGAGAACGTTCTAGTCTAAGTCATGGGATTCTATAACCTATATACCCTTAGGAACTTTCACCCCATAAGAATAATATTTCTGTCACGCCCCGAATCCCATCAGGAAGGATTGGCACTCGTACCCGACAAGGCCCGAGAGAACCAAGCTTTGCCTCTATTCAATCATATGCATGCTATAAGAAACCCATAATCACATAATAGCTTTAGATACCAACAATGGAATTCATGGAAAATGATGTATATATACATAAGCGAAACTTGGCCATTGAGGCCACCAAGTCAAAAATGACATATACCTTTTACATTTGTACACCCACATCCGTCTACAAAAGCCTCTAACAAATGCATTGACCAAAATGAACTAAAAGTCGGGACAAGTCCCCGCTTTATACAACGTGTACAACACTAAAACATAGGTATAATAGTGACTCGGAGAAGACCCGAACTAACTGGAGCTCACCAAAGATCTACAACAACTGGCGACCTACTGTGGAGGCTTACTAGTACCTGCGCCTACAGCAAGTAAGGTAAATTCCCCAAGAGGGGTCAGTACGAAGAATGTACTGAGTATGTAAGGCGATATGAAACTGGTAAGATATGTAAATATTTCAAAGAACTTAAGTTCAAATGCCTAACCAATATAGATAAGTCACAATGTAGATAAGTCACTATTCTGTACTTTGGAAACCATGTATGTTGCTTTCATTCCATTCTTTGTATCTTTACTTCCATGATTATTAATCTTTGCCTTTGACCTGTGATAACCGGGCCCCGACTGAACTGTGGGTTTTAAACATAACATAGCGTTATGTTGGGATCGGCTCGAGCTAGGCTTATGCCCCTAGAGCTGCCACCCTATGAATCAATATATATATAGGGATCGGCTCAAGCTAGGTTAGTACCTCTAGAGCTGCCACCCATACAACATTTCAGGTTCGGCTCGAGCTAGGCTTTTACCCCTAGAGATGCCCCCTGTCAGGATCGGTCCGAGCTAGGCTTATGCCCCCAGGACTGCCCCCTGATCCAACAACCTCGGGATCGGCTTGAGCTAGGCATTTTTCCCCCAAAGCTGCCACCCATACTTGATCATTGACCACATATGCATTACTTTGTTTATTACTTTGAGATTTTTACAATGATAGTCACAACTTTACTTGAAGCTTTGGATCATTAACCAATGAGTGAGGGACATGTGAATAAACATTGTTGGAAACATAATATTATTAGAACCATAACACCATTGGAACCATTTGACAATAATCCATGAACAAGAGACATAAGTATAATCACTATTGGAACATTGGAATATAAACTTATTTGAGCTTTTGGAACATTAACCATGAATATGAGACATGAGATTCACTAATGATCAATGAGTAGGAAATATATGACAATGACCATGGCTAACCGGATATGAGATACCTTAGCACATTTCGGGATGGAACAAGCGTAATGTCAATATGAATACTATTTGCCGTAGAAAGATACGGACAAAGTAACCTTACATACCTTGTATTCTCAATACGAATATACAACCTTAGATGCGTATACAATAGTCCCTCTCCTCCTTTATGTGTCACTCTACAACACAAATACATAACGGAATTCATATTAACCGCCAACTACTTTACAAATGCATACAATGTCAATGAGTTACATGTTTGCCTTTAAACATGCCATTTTCCTTTGACAAAACCATTGATGAAATTATTATTCCAAAAATTCCATAATATTCCCAACATTTACCTATACATGATAATCAATACATTTCACCACAACACTTCTCCTTTACACTTTCTTATCCATATCACATCACAAATAATCCATCAAATTACCTTAATACACCTCATAGCACATATCGACCAAAATCCCACAATTTACACTTATAGACAATAACAAGTTTAACAAAAAAAATAACACCATACATGTTCATATTTTATCCATACCACGCTCTTTCACCAAAGGCACAAGTCCTAATTCAAGCTTGAATCCCATGGATCACAAATCTTATACAAAAACACAAAGTACCATGTCCAACATTTTCAAGCACAACCAACATGATTTACCTACTCTTTCATGCATATAATATATTAATCCATAACAATAATCACTTACCCAAGCTTAAAAAGTGATGATCTTGCTCCAAAATTGACTTTGAGTTCTTTAGGGTTTGAGAGAAATGTTTGAGAAAATATCTAAAAAAACATGAGAGTTCCAAATGAAGAAAATATGATTTTTGGGTCTATATATAGTCCTTGGGGTCATCCTTAGCCATTCTTGGCATTTAATGCTATATTTGACTTAGTCAATAGAAGATTGGATCATGTGACCCATGTCTTTTGCCTCATTTTGGGCTTTTATTGAGCCCAAATCACTTAACCCAATAAAATCAATAATTTCTCGTGTTTAATTCATCTTATACACTTTACAACAATATTCCCACTCATGCTACTCATATCCGTAGCCTCAATCCTAAAAACAAGTGATTCTAGCCACGTTTGGATTATTTTGACCTTAAGGGCAAAACTGTCATTTTGGCGCCAAATTTGTTCTCGAGTAATTTTATCATACCAATATAATACTTGACTCATTTCATGTATATACTCATGGTTTTAGAAGAAACGCGGCAAAAATCGGCTCGGTACGTCCCCGTGTACCCTTGGAACTTAGAAAATTTCCAACTTTCGAAAAACTGAAAATTCCATCCTGGCACGCCCTTGGGCGCACCAGCTTGCTGCATGTGGGCACAAAAATTTGGCCCAGAGTGGCCTGGCACGCCCTCTGGTGCGCCTGGGCCTTAGTTTTTCCGAAAATTGTGTTTTTCGACTTTTCTTCGCGGGTTTGGTTAGATACTTCAAGTCCTATTCTTTAACTTACTTCTTAACCTTAATATACTTTGTTTAGAGGTCCTCTTAGCCTTGTTTTGAACCCCACATATGCTCCACAAAAATCATGAAACACCTCCTACGAAGGTTTAAGCGCATATACGAGGCCAAATTCCAATTTTCTCATCATTAGCATTACCAAATACATATGTATGGCTCTTGACACCTAAGTAAGCATTATTGAATGTCGTCAAGTAGGGTTGGGAAAGTACGGGGTGCTACATTTTTCCCCCCTTAGGAAAATTCATCCTCGAATGTTAATAGTATCCCTTTAATTACGACAAATGCATCCCTATACTAGCATACATATACATAAACACTTAAGGCTCATGGATACTTACTTGTTATGACTCCATCCCCGCACTTTGAACTGTTTCATCCATTTGAAATAGATAGGGGTACTTGGATTTCATCATCTCTTCCGCTTCCCATGTGACCTCCTCTACCTGTTGATTTCGCCAAAGGACTTTCACGGAAGCTCTATCTTTATTCCTCAATCTCTTTACTTGTCGATCTAGAATAACAATGGATACCTCATCATAAGTAAGGTCCTCTGTAACTTGGACATCTTCAATTGGAACAATACGAGACGGATCTCCTATGCATTTTTGAAGCATCGACACATGAAATACCGGATGGACTGAGGAAAGTTCTTGAGGTAGTGCTAATTCATACGCAACTTGCCCAAATCTTCTAATAATTTCATATGGGCCTATGTAACGTGGACTCAATTTCCCTTTCTTTTCGAACCGCATTACCCCTTTCATTGGTGACACCTTTAAAAATACCCAATCACCTATGGTGAATTCAAGCCCTCTTCTTCTAACGTCGGCATATGACTTGTGGCGACTTTGGGCTGTTAGTAATCGCTGTTGAATCACTTTAACTTTCTCCATAGCCTGATGAACAATATCTGGCCCAAGTAAAGCAGTTTCACCCGCTTCAAACCATCCAATTGGTGATCTACATTTCCTTCCGTACAAGGCTTCATAAGGGGCCATTTTAATACTTGAATGATAGCTATTGTTGTAAGCAAATTCAATAAGAGGCAAATGGTCATCCCAACTGCCTTGAAAATCTAACATACAAGCTCGTAGCATATCTTCAAGTGTCTGAATAGTATGTTCTGCATGTCCATCAGTCTGAGGATGGAAAGCCGTACTCAAATTCACCCGTGTACTCAAACTCTGCTGGAAAGATCTCCAAAAGTGCGCTGTGAACTGTGCTACTCTGTCTGATATAATGGAAAGTGGAATACCATGCAACCGTACTATTTCTCTAACATACAATTTTGCATAATCTTCAACTGTATAGGTGGTCTTGACTGGTAGAAAATGTGCTGATTTGGTAAGCCTGTCCACTATAACCCATATAGAATCAAATTTCCGTAATGTACGGGGCAACCCTGTGATGAAGTCCATATTAATCATATCCTATTTCCAGACTGGAAGATTGATACATTGCATGTAACCTCCTGGTTTTTGATGCTCTACTTTCACTTGTTGACAGTTTGGACATTGAGCGACAAATTTTGCAATGTTCTTCCTCATATTTCCCCACCAATACACTTCTTTCAAGTCATGGTACATTTTAGTAGCACCCGGATGAATAGAATAGCGCGAATGATGCGCCTCTATCATAATTCGTGTCCTCAGCTCATCTACATCTGGTACACATAATCTTCTTTGACATTGAAGTACCCCTTCCTGTGTAAGATCAAATGCCTTTGTCAAATTCTGATGTACATTTGCCTTTAGCTGCAATAACATAGAATCCGCAAACTGCTTCTCTTTCACTTCAGTTATTAAGGAGGACTCTGCTGCATTCTGCACAATAACTCCATCCTATGAGTATTCAATAAGGCGAACTCCCAAGCTGGCTAATTGATATAAATCTTTGAATAAACCCTGCTTTTCTGTCAATTTACCACTAGTGCTTTCTACTGTTTTGCGGCTCAATGCATCAGCTACTATATTTGCTTTGTCTGGGTGATAAAGAATACCAATATCATAGTCTTTTAAAATCTCTAACCACCTTCGTTGCCTCAAATTTAGTTCCTTCTGCTTAAAAAGATATTGCAAACTTTTGTGGTCCGTATAGATATCAACATAAACTCCATACAAATAATGACGTCATATCTGTAGAGCAAAAACTATTGCAGCCAATTCAAGATCATGTGTGGGATAATTTTTCTCATGTGGCCGCAACTGTCGTGAGGCATATGCTATGACATTACCGTGTTGCATCAATACACATCCGAGGCTCACCTCGGAAGCATCACAATACACTACATAACCTTCGGTACCTTCGGGAAGCACTAAAACTGGTGTGGAGGTTAATTTATCTTTCAACTTTTGGAAGCTTTTCTCACATGCATCATTCCACTGAAATTTTACTGCCTTATGTGTAAGCTTTGTTAACGGTGTAGCAATGGAAGAAAAACCCTCCACAAATCTTCGGTAATAACCTGCCAGTCCAAGAAAACTATGAATTTCTGTGGGTGTCGTAGGTCTCGGCTAATTTTTCACTGCTTCAATCTTCTGTGTGTCAACCTGTATCCCTTCATCTGACACAATGTGACCCAATAATGCAACTGATTTTAACCAAAACTCACACTTGGAGAACTTTGCATACAACTTACGCTCATGAAGAATCTGTAACACTTGTCGTAAGTGATTAGCATGGTCCTCTGGTGATCTTGAATAAACCAGGATGTCATCTATAAATACCGTGACGAACACATCCAGAAATTGCTTAAACACCCTATTCATCAAATCCATAAACACAGCTGGTGCATTTGTTAGTCCAAATGACATAACTAAAAATTCATAATGGCCATACCGTGTTCGGAAAGCTGTCTTGGGTACATCTTCTTCTCTAACTCTGACTTAATGGTAACCCGACCTCAAGTCAATCTTTGAAAAACACTTGGCACCCTGTAACTGATCAAACAAATCATCAATTCAAGGGAGGGGATATTTGTTCTTGATCGTTACCTTATTTAATTGCCCATAGTCGAAGCACATTCTCAATGTGTCATATTTCTTCCGTACAAATAATACCGTTCCCCACGGGGACATACTAGGCCTAATGAAGTCTTTGTCCAGCAAATCTTTCAATTGCTCCTTCAGTTCACGCAATTCTGCTGGAGCCATTCTATATGGAGGAATAGAAATAGGCTGAGTGCCTAGAATCACATCAATGCCAAATTCTACTTCCCGTTCTGGGGGTAAGCCTGGAAGATCCTCTGGAAAGACATCCAAAAATTCATTGACCACTGGAACCGACTGCGGAGTTAGTGGTTCCACTTCAGTATCTTTCACCCGTACTAAATGACATATATAACCCTTAGCAATCATTTATCTGGCTTTCAAATAGGAAATAAATCTCCCTCGTGGTTCCCCTACATTACCCTGCCATTCCAGAACATTTTCTTGCGGGAAACAAAATTGCACCTTCATGGCCCGGCAATCTACCGTGGCATAACAATAGGCCAACCAATCCATCTCCATGATCACATCAAAATCCACCATGTCCAATTCAATGAGATCGACCAACGTATCATGACCACACACAGTTACCACATAGTTACGATATACTCTTTTTGCAACAATATATTCACCGACCGGTGTAGACACTTCAATTGATTTAATTAATAATTCTGGTGTCGTTGCAAATTTTGCAGCAACCAATGGAGTAACATAGGATAATGTATAACCAAGGTCAATCAATGAATATACATTATATGAGAATATGGATAATGTACCTGTGACAACATCAGGGGAAGACTCTGAATTCTGTCAGTCCATTAATGCATAAGTGCAATTCTGAACCCCACTAGTACTGGCTGCTCCTCTGGCACACCTACCACGGCCAACAGACTGCACACCTCGGCCCAATGAAGGAACCGATGCTGATGATGCAACGGCCGATCCTTCCGGTCGTGCTACACAACCCATACTCCTCTGGGGACACTCCCTCATCATGTGTCCTGTCATGCCGCACCAGATGCAAGCATTTGTCCCCACTCTGCATGTACCTGCATGAATACGCCCGCAGTGCTGACACTGGTGACGGGGAAAACCTACTGCCTGTGATCCATGAACTCCGCTACTCTGCCCAGATGGACCACCCCTAGACCCTCGGAACTGTGAGTGAGCACCCCCTGTAGAATTGGAGAACGATGGTCTAGGTGGTCTCTAAAACATACGGGGCCTATATCCTTCTTGGGACATCATAGGTCTAGCCCTTTTGGACTGTCCCCTATCAAATTCATGTACCCTTCGTCTCTGTCTTTGGTCTTCCATTTTCTGGGCGAAGGCTTGTATTCTAGCTATGTCCATGTCCTTGTTTAAGGCAGCAATGGTGAAATCCCTTACCAAATATGGCTCTAGTCTGTCCACGTATCTATGGACTCTATCTGTCATCATAGCCACAACATTTGGCGCCAAGGAATTAAATTGCAAGCTATATTCTCTGACACTCAAATTTCCTTGACGGAGATTTAAGAACTGATGAGCACATGCCTCCCGGATCTCATAAGGAAGATAATGAACGAGTAAAGCCACTTTAAACTCTTCCCACGTAGGTGGATTTGCACCAATATCATGGGATTTCTTCCAATCCTCATACCACAATATTGCCTCCCCTTTCAACCTGTACGCAGCAAGTTCAACTGTTTCAACCCCCGTCACGTGCATAACTTCCAAATCCCTCTGAATTTGATCCACAAAGTCCTGTGGATCTGCTTTTGGATTGGACCCAGTAAATATAGGAGGGTCAAGTTTGAAGAAGTCCTGTGTTCTGCGACTTGCGACTCTAGCCGCATCATCATCATGTGTAATTAGACCAGTTCATCCTTGACTCTGGGCTGCCAGTAACTGTGTCAACATATGAACTGCATTTCTAAGATCCTGATCTGTGGCATTCATTGGTGGTTCCGCGGGTACTTCTCTACCAATTGGCTCCTCCGAAGCTGGAAAAGTAGACGAAGACCGCGAAGAAATTTCAGCATTTGCTCCACCTTGACTAGCTTGGCCAGGTGGTAGTCTACTCATTTCTTCTTCAGCAGGCACATCTAGCTGCTTCCCTTTACCTCTAACTCTTCTCGTAGTTGGCATTTTGACTATACCAAAGAAAAACAATTACCATGATCAGATTCAATTCAACTTACAACACTGGCTCTATTGCACGATCTAGAAGTGAAGAAAAGAAACAACATCCTAAATGTCCCGTAGCCTCCTACTTATAAATTATGTGCACAACACATCGATAAGTAAGACTCTACTCAGACACGGCTTTGTAGACACCCTTAGAATGACCTGCTCTGATACCACTTTTTTCACGCCCCGAATCCCATCGGGACGGATTGGCACTCGTACCCGACAAGGCCCGAGAGAACCAAACTTTGCCTCTATTCAATCATATGCATGCTATAAGAAACCCATAAGCACATAATAGCTTTAGATACCAACAATGGAATTCATGGAACATGATGTATATATACATATGCGAAACTTGGCCGTTGAGGCCACAAAGTTAAAAACAACATATACCTTTTATATTTGTACACCAACATCCGTCTATAAAATCCTCTAACAAATGCATTGACCAAAATGAACTAAAAGTTGGGACAAGTCCCCGCTTTATACAACGTGTACAACACCAAAAAATAGGTACAACAGTGACTCGTAGAAGCCCTGAACTAACTGGAGCTCACCAAAGATCTGCAACAACTAGTGACCTACCGTGGAGGCCTACTAGTACCTGCACCTGCAGCAAGTAAGGTAAATTCCCCAAGAGGGGTCAGTACAAAGAATGTACTGAGTATGTAAGGCCATATGAAACTGGTAAGATATGTAAGTATGTCAAAGAACTTAAGTTCAAATGCATAACCAATATAGATAAGTCACAATGTAGATGAGTCACTATTCTGTACTTTGGAAACCATGTATGTTGCTTTCATTCCATTCTTTGTATCTTTACTTCCATGATTATTAATCTTTGCCTTTGACCTGTGATAACCGGGCCCCGACTGAACAGTGGGTTTTAAACATAACATAGCGTTATGTTGGGATCGGCTCGAGCTAGGCTTATACCCCTAGAGCTACCACCCTATGAATCAATATATATATCGGGATCGGCTCAAGCTAGGTTAGTACCTCTAGAGCTGCCACCCATACAACATTTCAGGTCTGGCTCGAGCTAGGTTTTTACCCCTAGAGCTGCCCCCTGTCAGGATCGGTCCGAGCTAGGCTTATGCCCCCAGGACTGCCCCCTGATCCAACAACCTCGGGATCGGCTTGAGCTAGGCATTTTTCCCCCAAAGCTGCCACCCATACTTGATCATTGACCACATATGCATTACTTTGTTTATTACTTTGAGATTGATACAATGATAGTCACAACTTTACTTGAAGCTTTGGATCATTAACCAATGAGTGAGGGACATGTGAATAAACATTGTTGGAAACATAATATTATTAGAACCATAACACCATTGGAACCATTTGACAATAATCCATGAACAAGAGACATAAGTATAATCACTATTGGAACATTGGAATATAAACTTATTTGAGCTTTTGGAACATTAACCATGAATATGAGACATGAGATTCACTAATGATCAATGAGTAGGAAATATATGACAATGACCATGGCTAACCGGATATGAGATACCTTAGCACATTTCGGGATGGAACAAGCGTAATGTCAATATGAATACTATTTACCGTAGAAAGATACGGACAAAGTAACCTTACATACCTTGTATTCTCAATAAGAATATGCAACCTTAGATGCGTATACAATAGTCCCTCTCCTCCTTTATGTGTCACTCTACAACACAAATACATAACGGAATTCATATTAACCGCCAACTACTTTACAAATGCATACAATGTCAATGAGTTACATGTTTGCCTTTAAACATGCCATTTTCCTTTGACAAAACTATTGATGAAATTATTATTCCAAAAATTCCATAATATTCCCAACATTGACCAATACATGATAATCAATACATTTCACCACAACACTTCTCCTTTACACTTTCTTATCCATATCACATCACAAATAATCCATCAAATTACCTTAATACACCTCATAGCACATATCGGCCAAAATCCCACAATTTACACTTATAGACAATAACAAGTTTAACAACAAAAATAACACCATACATGTTCATATTTTATCCATACCATGCTCTTTCATCAAAGGCACAAGTCCTAATTCAAGCTTGAATCCCATGGATCACAAATCTTATACAAAAACACAAAGTACCATGTCCAACATTTCCAAGTACAACCAACATTATTTACCTTCTCTTTCATGCATATAATATATTAATCCATAACAATAATCACTTACCCAAGCTTAAAAAGTGATGATCTTGCTCCAAAATTGACTTTGAGTTCTTTAGGGTTTGAGAGAAATGTTTGAGAAAATATCTAAAAAAACATGAGAGTTCCAAGTGAAGAAAATCTGATTTTTGGGTCTATATAGTCCTTGGTGTCATCCTTATCCATTCTTGGCATTTAATGCTATATTTGACTTAGTCAATAGAAGATTGGATCATGTGACCCATGTCTTTTGCCTCATTTTGGGCTTTTATTGAGCCCAAATCACTTAACCCAATAAAATCAATAATTTCTCATATTTAAGTCATCTTATACATTTTACAATAATATTCCCACTCATGCTACTCATATCCGTAGCCTCAATCCCAAAAACAAGTGATTCTAGCCACGTTTGGCTTATTTTGACCTTAAGGGCAAAACTCTCATTTTGGCGCCAAATACGTTCTCGAGTAATTTTATCATACCAATATAATACTTGACTCATTTCATGTATATACTCATGGTTGTATAAGAAACGCGGCAAAAATCGGCTCGGTACGTCCCCGTGTACCCTTGGGACTTAGAAAATTTCCAACTTTCGAAAAACTGAAAATTCCATCCTGGTACGCCCTTGGGCATGCCAGATTGATGCCTGTGGGCACAAAAATTTGGCCCAGAGCGTCCTGGCAAGCCCTCTGGCGCGCCTGGGCCTTAGTTTATCCGAAAATTGTGTTTTTCGACTTTTCTTCGCGGGTTTGGTTAGATACTTCAAGTCCTATTCTTTAACTTACTTCTTAACCTTAATATACTTTGTTTAGAGGTCCTCTTAGCCTCGTTTTGAACCCCACAAATGCTCCACAAAAATCATAAAACACCTCCTACGAAGGTTTAAGCGCATATACGAGGCCAAATTTCAATTTTCTCATCATTAGCATTACCAAATACATATGTATGGCTCTCGACACCTAAGTAAGCATTATTTAATGTCGTCAAGTAGGGTTGGTAAAGTACGGGGTGTTACAATTTCTTTATATCACCTTAATCGGCCAACCCCAAGCTCAAATCAAGGAGTTGTCAAGGCACCTGATGTAATTGTCCCCCACATAAATAAATCTTCACATTCAAGCTTAGTACTGTACCCACATTATGATCTTCCACACCTAATATCAGAAATCCAGTTACTTCTATGTGGAGTTATATCATACCTCCCCCTTCTAACTATTACTCATAATAAATATTCATTCTTTATTCCTCCATGCCTATAACCTTATGTAGAACAAGCATCCTAGGATCTTCATAACAAGGGACATATACTCTTCCATCAGAAACCTTACTCATAGGCTACCATCACCACTATTAGTAATAAGGACAGTCACTGAGGAATTAGAGTATGAGGATCAAAACTAGAAGGAGTATTGTCCAATCACAACTTATATTATTATTAGAGTGTTAACACCCAAGAAGGGGCTTGTGAAGAAAGGTATAATAGGTGCGATTACTTTGTATATAAGCATATAAAGGATGAATAGAGGATTGTTTTGACATAAACATACCATGACATGAGTTTGATACATATTGTAAAGCATGAGTTCTTAAGAAAAACAGCCATACCATGAACATAAGTTCATTTATCATGAGCTGGATAATAAAAGTTTGGATTCATAAAATACTATGGTGAAACTGGAATCACCATATGAAATATTTTCTCTTTGCTTGAGGAGTGAAGCATGGACATGAATTTGCATAAAGTGCTTGGACCTTAGACATAGGCATGGCATGAGTACACAAGACATGTGCAGAGTGTCATCTTGGGCTTCGGCATAACATGATACAAGTTTGTAACATAGTGAAGAGTAGAGTTGTTGAGGGTTAAGCATAACATAGACATGAATTTATGGATCATGAGCATAGCAATATCGTACTTGTATATATAGAATCTTATAGAAAAATGGATATATAAAATCTTAGAGAAAAACTTGGATCGTATAAGAAACGTTATTGTTTCTAGTTAAAGGGTCAGAGCATGGAGTGCATAGGGAATCTGGATCTTAGACATAATCACGTCTGGAATGCATAATACATAGGTAGAGTGCCCTCTTAAATAGAAGTATGAGGTACACGCTAAAAAGAGAATGGATCGCTCTAGAACACAACATAACTCTTTTCTGAAATGCACCACTGCCTAAAGCTTAAGATTTGTCTTGGTTCAAAAACTCATCATCTCCCCCTTAGCTCAAAGGTGACCATCCTAGGTCTACATACCTATTCTATCAAAAGAGTTATAAGCACAACACTCAGCACGATGGGGTATCACTATACACATGAATGCTAATCTCACCCAGATATTATATTTGAAAGATACTAACTTCTTTCTAGGCCATTTCTTTAGGGACTACTCTTAACCTCCTCTAACCTCTATAGTCATTATCCTAAAACTTAAGTCTTATATTACTAATATGGATGAAAAAATGGGATTTCATCATTACAACATGAGTAAAAGCTTTAAATTTATTAGGGTTATTGAAGCTTATGGTTTGACTGATTTAGGCTTCAATTGTCAGAGGTATACTTAGTGTAATCATGGGGCTGCAGATGCTAAAATTTTGAAAAGGCTTAATAGGGATTTAGTCAAGGCTAAATGGTTAGAGTATATGCCTTTCTCTTCTATTACTCATTTTCCCTCTATGGGATCAGACCACTTCCCTCTATTACTTAAGCTTTCAAATAACTAGAAAAATCATATCAAGTATTTCAAGTTTCTACATTGTTAGGTAGACAATAGTACCTTCATGGATACTGTTAAAACTTGTAGAAACATACCAATAGAAGGTACTCCAATATGTACCTTCCATATAAAGATGAATAGGGTCTAAAATACTTTAAGCAACTTGTCTAGACAACAGTTTGATGATATTTTTATTGTTGTTAAAGATTATGAGGAGAAGGTCAGAATTGCTAAAGAAGTGATTATCATGGATAACACTAACAAGAATAGATTCAAACTTAATTGCATCAATGCTGAATATATCAAATATCTAAAGTTAGAAAAGTTCATCCTCAAACAGCAATCTCAGCTTTATTGGTTTAAAAAGGAGATTCTAACTCTATGTTTTTCCATGCTCTTATTAAAGAAAGAAGAAGAATATTGTATATCCACAAAATTAGTGATGAATAAGGGGAATTGATTTAGGGAAATAAGAATATTACTAATGTTGCATGTGTGCACTTTGAGAAGATTTTTACTGGGGAAGAAAAGTTGATCAATAAGGAAGTTCTCAGATGTATTCCCACACTGATTACTAATGATCAAAACCATACTCTTCAAACCATGCCTACACTAGATCAATTAAAACACATTTTCTCTATGAGTCCTAACTCAACTACTAGTCCAGGTGGGATGAGTGGTAAATTCTTCCAAGCTTGTTGGGAAATCATCTGTCATGATTTACTAAAGGTGGTCCAGTATTTATTTTGTGGTCATGAAATGCCCAAATACTTTTCCCATGCCTGTTTGGTCTTACTCCCAAAAGTAGATCATCCTAATAAGCTTTCAGAATTTAGGCTTATAAGCCTCAATAATTTTACCAACAAAGTCATCTCCAAATTGATTTGTCTCAGACTTGCACCTGTTCTGTGTCAGTTAATCTCTGATAATCAGTCTAGGTTTGTAAAGGGAAGAATTATCACTGAGAATATCATGTAAGCACAAGAAATGATTCACATAATCAAAAAGCCTATTGAAGGGGACAATGTGGTCATCAAACTTGATATAGCAAAGGCATATGACAGAGTGTATTGGTCATATGTTTTCTTGGTTTTAAGAAGATTTGGCTTTAGTGAGACTTTTATAAATATGATTTGGAGAATTATGTCAAAAAACTGGTACTCTGTAATTGTAAATGGTTCGATACATGGTTTCTTCCATTCTACTAGGGGTCTTAAACAAGGTGACCCCCTTTCCCCTGTATTGTTTATACTGGGTGTGGTGCTGATGTTCTTTCAAAACTTAGGAATAATTTGCATAATCACTATCTTTATAAGGGATTCAGTATGAAGAAAAGAGTTCCTCAAGTTAATCACCTCTAATTTGCAGATGATCTTATCATTTTTACCTCCACCACCAAGTATTCTCTATAGCTCATCATGAAAGTTTTTTCTGCTTATAAAACTACTTCGGGTCAGCTTATCAATGGATACAAAAGTAATTTGATGATCCCCACTAAAGCTCCTACTGAGACAATTGACAGAGTGAAGAACATCATTGGTTTTTACTCAAAAGAAGGTCTTATTACCTATCTTGGTTGCCCTCTCTATATTGGAAGGCAAAGAGTCTACTACTTCTTAGACATGGTCTCTAAAGAACTCTCTAAAATTAGAGGACGGTAATCCAAAATGTTGAGTTATGGAGGCAGAATCACTCTTGTAAAGTCAGTTCTGCAATCTCTATCTATCCATACTCTTGAAGCTATCTCACCTACAAAGACCACTCTCAAATAGATTAAAAGTCTCATTGATGATTTCTTATGGGATAGGGCAAGGAGAAAAAGATGTACCACTAGGCATCATGGGAAACTCTTAGCTTTCCATACGAAGCAGGAGACATTAGTGTGAGATAATTTAAGGATGTTTGCTTATCCATGCAATATAAGTAATGGTGGATCTTCAGGTCCAAGACAACTTTGTGGAGTGAATTTTTAAAAGACAAAAAATGTCAAAAAGCCAATCCAGTGATCAAAAAATGGGACACTAAATACTCTTTGGTGTGGAAACATATGATAAGAAATAAGGTCAAAGCTGAAGAACATATCCAGTGGACTCTCAATTCTGGTACTTGCTATTTTTGGTGGGATAATTGGCTTGGAATAGGGCCTCTTGCTTATCATAGAACTGTCAATACTAGGCATAACAACATTATTGTCTCTCAGTTTCTTATTAATGGGAATTGGGATCATCATATGGTAATTCAACATGCTCCACATCTTCTTGTTCATATAATCCTCAACACTACTTTAAACTACCAAGAAAGAGTACCTGATCAAGCTATTTGGAAGTTGAACACAAGTGGGAATTTTTATTATTCTTCTGCTTGGGACCTAGTAAGAAAGAAAAAGAATAAGGCCATGAATAACACTCTCATTTGGAACAAGCACATCACATTTAAGACCTCTTTTCTTCACTAGAGAGCTCTTAGAGGTAAACTTTCAACAAATGAGAAAATAACTTCCTTTGGAAAGGAACCTGGAACTTGTAATTATTGCTACAGACCTGGCTTGGAAAAAAAAGATCACATCTTTATATCTGGGCACTTTCTAAAACACTTTTTGAAACTTTTCTATGATTCTTGGGGTATTGATCAAACCACTACTCCTCTAAGAAATTTCCTTATGAGGTGGTGGATAACAAAGCCTAACAGTGAAGTTCATAAACTTATTCTTCAAGATACTCCTATTTTTGTCTGTTGGAACTTGTGGAAAAATATATGTTCTAGTAAATATGGCGAAAAATAGTCAAGTGCTTCAAAAGTCAAATACTCCATTGCTAAAGACATTAATCACCTCTTGATGATAGCTTTTCCTTAATCTCTTGGCCTACTACTTGGAAGGAATTGGTTCTTCAGGTGGATGAATGTCAACATGATGTCAAGGTGATTATAGTTAAATGGATCAAGCCTCCTAGTCCTATGGTAAAGATTAACACAGATGAAAGTGCTTTAGATAACCCAGGGATTATTGAAGGAGGTGGCATTCTTAGAGAGAATATAGGCAACCTGATTTATGCTTTTACAAAACCTCTTGGAGTGGGTACCATCAACCAAGCTGAGATACAAATTTTTGTTTATGGGATTACCTGGTGCATTCAACATGGATATAGAGGATCATCTTAGAGGTAGGCTCAAAGCTAGTTGTAAACTGGCTAAAACAAACTATTGTACCTCCATGGAATAGTCAACATCACATCATGGGGTTAAAAAACCTAGTTAGATTACTTGATGATTTCAAGTGTAAACACATCTACAGAGAGGCTAATTTCACTGCATATGTTCTGTCAAATCATAGTCACAACATGGATGATATTCAAAACTTTTACAACTATGTAAAAATTCTTGTAAAGGCTAATGGTTACTATAAACTTGACAAATTGGGGGTGGTAATTTTTAGAACAAGGAAGCTGAAGAGGATTAGGAAACCACCTTGATTTTATTCTTGTTTTCTTAACTCTTGTGTATGTTATCACCTGTATCCCTTGAGCTTATAACATATTCATCTACGCTTTGTCTATTAGGTATAGCTTTTATGAAGATGTTTATTTTGTTTAGATTTTCTTCTTACTTATAATGGGAAGGCCTCCCTTGTTTATGATTTCCTAGATACTTTGTATTGAGAGGAGTCCACTCTTCTAGGTGAATAGTTCTAGGTTTTCTTTTTATAGTATCGGGGATAAGTTGGCCGTCCTTAGTAGAATAGCCGACTTATGAACTACCATAAGATCGGAGGTAAGGTTTATGTAGCCCTTCATTTATTTTTTTATGTTAAGGACTGGGGTGTTGCTCGGCCCCTGATCCCATCAAGGATCATTAATTAAAACAAAAAAAACCTAAGTATTATGGGAATACACATCCACGTTCTCTAACACTTAAAAATCTATTCTCCACTCCTTAGTCTACCTTAAAATTTCACTTTTTTCTGTTTCAACCTAGTCAAAGGTATAACTATCCAAGAAAAACCCTCCACAAACCTCCTATAGTAATTGGCTAGGTTTAAAAATCTCCTAATGTTTGATGGAGTAATGGGCCTAGTCCAATGCTTTATTGCATCTGTCTTTTGAGGGTATACATAAACACCCTCACTAGAAATAACATGACCCAAAAAGGCAACAGACTTCAACAAAAATTAACATTTGCTGAACTTAGTAGACAACTGACAATCCTTGAGAGTCTGCAATACTATCCTTATATGGTCTACGCGTTCCTCCTCACATTGAGAATAAATAAGTATGTCATCGATAAAGACAATGAAAACATGTCTAAATACTACTTGAAAAGCATGTTCATCAAATCCATAAAAGTTATAGGAGCATTTGTTAGTCCAAAAGACATAACCACAAACTCGTAGTGACCATATCAAGTTCTAAAAGTATTCTTCGGGATGTCACACTCCCTGAATTTAAGATGAATATATCCTAATCTAAGATTATTTTTTGAAAAAATCCAAGCACCCTGAAGCTGATCGAACATGCCATCAATTTTGGGGATAGGATACTTATTCTTGATGGTGACCTTATTTAACTACCTGTTATGTATACAAATTCTGAGCGTACTATCCTTCTTTCCCATGAACAAAATTGGAGCACCCCAAGAAGAAACACTGGGCCTAAGAAACCTTTATCTAAGAGATCCTTGAGCTTCTCTTTCAACTCCTTAAGCTCTACTGGAGCCATTTTGTAATGAGGAATAGAGGTGGGACATATCCTGAATTCAATCTCCCTATCAGAAGAAACTCCAGGTAGATACTCAAGAAAAACTTCAGGACACTCATTGACTACAGGAGCTGACTAGAGATTTGGGGTCTCAAATTTAGAATCCTTAACCTAAACTAGATGATAGATAATACCCTTTAGGGATTAATTTTCTAGTCCTGAGATAGGATATAAAATAACCTCTAGGTACCATTGGACTACCTTTCCACTTGAGGACTAACTCATTAGGAAACTTGAATTTTACAACCCTAATTCGATAATCAACTGAGGCATGGCACGAATGGAGCCAATCTATGCCAAGTATGACATCAAAATCAGTCATCTCTAACTCTATTAAATCTATTAAGGTGACCTTACGAAGGACTGTAATAGGGCAATTTTTGTATGTTCTTTTAGAAATAATTTACTCTCCAACAGGAGTAGAAACTAAGAAATGTTCAAAGGGACTTATAGGACTGACCCCAAAAATTTTAACATCAAATGGGGTTATGAAGGATAAATTAGACCCTAGATTTAACAACACATAATCATCAATATGAAAGACACGACGCATACCAGTGACCACATCTAGGGAGCTCTCCTACTCCTGACATGAAGATAGAGCATAAAACCATTTTTGATGCTGACCACCACTGGAACTAGATGAAGCACCTTGCTACTGGGATGGGTGACCTGTGTGAGCTACTGAAGAAATTGACTATGTCTTAGTGTGAGAAAAACTGTTGCCCTTCTTGGAAAATAGGAAATCCCTCAGTCGGTGTCCTGGCTTTCCAGACCCAAAATAAACATCCCTACCTACCATACATTAAGATTATTTTTACCAAACGTTTTGTAGCTTGGGTACATACATCCCCCACCAATACTATCCTATGACCTGGAACATGGTGCTCTGCCCCACTGCTCCTTCTTAGATTTAGGCACTAAGGCACTAGCTGAAGATGGCGCAAGGGATAATGACCAGTTCTGAAATTATGAGCAGTTTCTCCCACTTGACCTATGCTAACTGAGCTCAAACAGCCTGATCCTAGCCTTTTTGTTTTCCCTCTCTTTTTTATTCAACTTTTATGCTTTAATTTATTGAGCATGGGTTATGAGTTGGGAGACATACATATCTCCGATCAACATGGAAGTTTTACACTCCTTGACCACCAATTCAAACACACTATTGACAAGCTTACTCATGCGGGCCCTGAGGTAAGACACTATTGCTAGAGCATACCTTAAAAGTTGGGTGAACTAGAAGGTGTATTCCTTCACTGACATAGATCCTTGCTTGAGATTTATGAAATTCTCCACCTTAGCCTCTCTTATTTCTCGAGGAAAGAACCTGTCAAAGAAAGCTTCCCTAAACACTCTCTAATCAATCAGAGTTGCATCCCCTCTTTTCTTTCCTTCCACTGCTTATACCAATTATGAGCAACACCCTTCAGTGATTATAATGCCAACTCCACTCTCTATACCCCATTGATATGCCTAAATAGGGTGTTTTTTTGTGTCTCATCTATAAAGTGTTAGGGATCCTCATCCACCTTTAAACCAAAAACTCGAGTGGATTTATACTCATGAAGTCTCAGACCCTGGCTGCAGCTAAGCTTCTATTTTATTGAATTGGGGTATGTAACGACCCTTTCGTCATTACGTAAAAGTCTTTCGTTTAAAATTCCATGTTAAAATTCTTTTCGAATTTAAAGTTATAAATTTCAGGCTAGTGTAGTTTTAGATAAAATCTGAGCAAGGTATGGCCTAGGGAAATCCAACAATGAATTGGCCAAGTTTTGTGGGATTTGATTTGACTTCTAGTTAGCCAAGATGACATGAAGGAATTGTAGGACTTTACGAAATAGAATTTGGGTGAGTAGAACTCCCGAAATCGATCTTAGTGTAAAGGGCATTGTTAGAAATGTGCAGGATTAAAGGTGTATTGTAAAAATTGCGATTTTGGGCGACACAGGACTTTTTCCCCGTAGACATCGCTATAGTGACGTGCATATCACTATAGCAACAGGTCGCTATAGTGGAGAAAATCCCACGATAGCGACAGTCAACCCGATCAATGACTACTATAGCAATATGTGACGCTATAGCAATGTCGCAATTGCTACATATGTCTCTATAGAAACGAAAGTCGCAGATTTATTTTAAAATTTTCCAAAATGATTTATTTTTCTAAAACACATTTTGGGGCAAGGGAGAGGCGATTTTGGGAAATTTTCACCAGATTATCATTGTTGTCTTCGTTAAGGGAAGGATTTCATCCCCGTTAACTAGTAATTAATAATTAAGCCTTAGAATTTCTAATTTATGGAGTTTGGAGAGGGCTTAGGGCTGATTTTAGTCATTTTTCTAGTGCAAGGGAGTAAATTAGGTATAAAGTTAATGATTTTTGATTATTTATAGTTAATTTACCTTTGCACTCCATTAATTCACTAACTAATCCATGTAATTGGTAGTTTTATATAAATTATTGTAGAAAAGCTCTAGAACGGGGAGGAAATGATCATGAACTTGGCCTTAGGGGTTGGGTGTAAGTTATAATTCCCAACGTGGTAGGTCATTTCATTAATTATACATTTGTATGTATTTTCTAAATCGAGATCAAGTGGAAATTACATGAAAAGGCAAGGTTGAAGATTAGTTTAGTTGTGCAAGCATGGATTTAGGTAAGTGATGGTATTGTAGTTTAATCCAATTTGTATTATATGTGCATGTTAACTACTTCGTAGTGTGGCTTGTTAGTACATGTTGTTTGGTGTGGTCAATTCAAATGATTTTACCTTATTGTATGATTTTGCCCTACTATATTGTTAAATGTGGAATGTCTTGGTATTTGGGACATTCTCATAGCTCGTTGGTGGAATAAGGTTGACAGACACTCATTTCTGGGATTTAGGTACATAGACGGAATTTGTCCCATGCAGGTCATGGCTAAAGGGTGGTTATGATACCCATGGCGGCTATGTACGAGGTTCAGGTGATTTTGACGGTTCTATGAGTGAACAGGGGAATATAATTATATATGCTTTATAATTGCTTAAGTTGTCTTGAGTTGTTTGACTTGGCTTGTCTGAACTTGACTTGGTTGTAAGTGTATTGACTTGTTGCTTGTAACTCTAAACTGCTTATTTGATGCTTGTTGTGCTAGGTGTAGGTTGATTGAGCATGTATTAACTTGTTATACTATGTTTTAGTAAAGTGCTCATATTCTCATCTTAGGTTGGCCAAATAACCCTACCAGTACACTGTAGTTTTCTTGTGAGTTAATACTACACCTACTCTTAATTTTATTAAGTGCAGCGTATATTCCAGCGGCTCCTACAAGACCTCACTTGTGAATTCTAGTGTTGGACGTTGGATTCAAGGGTGAGCAACATATTTCGGGGTACCATGAATCCTTATTGGATGATAGAGACTTTATTCTTGGACTTATACTTTTCATTTTAGTTTTGGGTTTGCATCCCCTTCTTGACAATCTTTAGTAGTTTTGGTACGGACAACTTTTGGGTCCTAGGATGGTTTTTGGTTAATTACAATATTTCGCCTTTGATTTTTACTTATGTTTTTATTTTAGTCTTGGTGTTTTATTGAGGGATTAGTTATATTTATTTCCTCTAAGTGTTGATCATGGGTTTAGTTTTTGGGGTAGTTGGTTCTCCCACTGGATGAGTAGTATGGGTGCCACTCACGACGGGTTTGGGTTGTGACAAAGTTGGGATCAGAGCCTAGGTTTGTCGATCTCGTCGTACCAAAATTGGTCCAGTAGAGTCTCACAGAACGGTACAAAGATGTTTGTTCTTTTCTTCGGGAGGTTATAGGTCTTTAGGAAAACTGTCATTCTTGTTTTTTTGTGCTATAACTTAATTCCAATGGGTATCTGGCAATCCAAATTTGTATCTAATCTCTTCACGCTTTTATCTACATATAGTTACTACTAAGTTAAATGGCACCCGTGCAGCAGCCCCCTCATCTGCCGCTCCAGTTAAGGAACCAACCCTAAGAAAAAGAGGATGAATGAGAGGAAGAGGTAGGAGAGTAAGGGGACGAGCCACACCCGCCAGGAGTAGAGCTCAAGAAGCTACTGGCCAGGCTCGTGAAAGGTCAGTATCACCTCCCCCACCTCAGGATCATTTTGAGAGGATGAAAGCAGTAGATGAGCAGGTATTAAACCCCAACATGGCACCACCAGCTGGGGTTGCAGCCTTGCCTCTCATGTCAGCTGAGGTTGTTCAATAGGTGTTAACTTTTTTGAGTGGGTTGGCTGGTACTGGAGCCATTTCTTTTGTACCAGCTGTTCAGGTTCTAGGTATTTACCCTACTATTTTTATGGCTCCTAGAATGGATGAGGCTTTATGGACTGATGTTTTTCTTTATCCAATTTTAGGTTCTGTGATGACCGGTATTGAATATGATCTACTGACCAAGTTTATGAAGATGAAACCACAAACTTTCTAGGGTACCGAGTCCGAAGATGCTTTTGATTTCATCATTGACTGTTATGATAGGTTGCATAATATGGGTATTGTGTAGCAACATGGAGTTGTTTTTGTGACTTTTCTATTAGAGAAGGATGCTAAGCAATGGTAGAGGGCGATATTGAATGTCGGTCATCGATTTTGGCCCCATTGACTTGGGAACTATTTCATGCTTTGTTCTTAGAGAAGTATGTGCCTCGTTCCCTCCGTGATCGCAAGAAGGATTAGTTTTTGGCATTGGAGCAGGGTGACATGTCAGTTGCAGGCTATGAGGTTAAGTTTCATGCCTTGTCTCGCTATGCTACTCAGTTGTTGGCTACTGCAGAGAAGAGGATTCGACGCTATGTTAAGGGTTTGAACTATGATCTTTAGGTCTTGTCTGTGCCTATTGATAACGCTCAAATATACCCCAGAAAAGAATGTAAGCGATCGTTAGCAATATAATTACCCAAGGTTTAACTACGTTTAGCTAAGGGCTTTGGGTAAGTTAGATCACAGGTGCTTGGTGTTGATTTGTCAACCAAACACCAAGGTTTCACAATTGGCTTCTTTCGAACACCTCAATAGTGCAGATTATAAGACCAACCCAATACCTCAATTAGCACCCTTATGTCTAAGAGATGATATTAGATGAAATACATCAAGTTATTGTTCGCACCCACTCCTCACCCTTGTATCCTTTGTCAAGGATGATAAGAGCTCTAGAATCAATTAGATTCTGCAACCCCTAATTTGAATGAAAGCATGGAATGAGATTAAAACCCATGGCAATTATCTAAACATAAATCAAATAAACAAAACCCATACAATTATCAAATCTTATTTAAGCATAACCCCAAGTAGAGAATTTAGCTACTCATAGAATAAGAGAGAAAAAAATCACCCAAATTCTCTTCCCAAACTTCCATTGAATCCAAAATGTTTGCACGAATTTGATCCAAAAATGCAAGAATGTAACTTGTTTATCCTTAGGGTTTCACTCTCCTTTACTCTCTCTTTACAAAAAATGTCAAAAAGATACCTTTCAGAGCTGGAAAAATTACATTTTATAGTAGGCTAGCGCAGATGGCACTACCTCACGCTGCTTGGCTCCTCAGTCAGCCGCATCTCATGACATGTGTGCGCAGGTGGTTAATAGTCTCCCATGGTGTTAAATCCAGCATCCTTTCTTCACTTTTTGAACTCCCATTAACTCGCATGGTTAGCTCGGGCTCGAATTCAACCATTACCTGCATACAAGAGACATATAACATGAGAATTTATATTAAACCAATGCGAATTTCAAGATAATCCAAGCTCAAATGTATTAAGAATTGGGCAAAATGTCAACTTATCAACTTCCCCAAACTTAAACTATTGCTTGTCCTCAAGTAATCAAGAACACCTAAAGTGAAGAGAAAAGGATGCTCTTAACCATGAACAACCACAAGGGACATCACTAGACCATTAAACCTATAAAGTTCAATCGGTTCCTCTAATAAGTCATGACAAACAAGAGAAACATGCTTTCTTTTTCACAAGTCAATCCTCATTAACCAAGAGACAAATTCCTCAAACAAATAATTTTCAGGTTGGGCTGATTCTCAAGGTGTGACACAAGATTTTTCAGAGCTTATCTCATCTACAAATCGCAAATTGTCTTGCTCATTTTCCCAAATTGAAGGTAGGACATCACTCCCTCTTTCAAGGTATCCATGCCTCTCACTTGCAAAAGTTTTCTCCACCCCCACAAGGTAATGTGATTCACTAGGGGGGTAAGGATAGAAAGAACTCTCTCTCACTCTCACAAAGAAATTCAAGTACCACACATAGAACCATAGGCTTGCCCTTTGTGTCATTCGCCACTAATGGGGACCAACAAGGTTTTAAGTCACCAAGGACTTGCGGACAATGACGAAGGTTCGGTTGAGAGAAAGGGTTTATGGATCAAGTGACTAGAAGATTTCCCTAAACACATTCGCATTATCATTTCTTAGGCCCACTTTGTTCAAGCTCTCCACCTTATTCGCCTTTGCTTGTGTTGCCTTTGCTTTTCTTCTCTCTTCTTTTCTCTTTTTATATATAGCCTTCCAATCGAAATTCCCTCTTCATTTGCTTTTGAGGCCCTTTCATTTATTCATTAGTAACTCATGCCTCTCTTTTCTCTCTACAAACTTTCCTCTCCATTATATTTCTTTATTCATTTGTTTATACAACAACCAAGCATACACCTCCCTTTAAAATCTTATACATCTCCTTTTTATCCAACTTAACTTTTAACTTCCATCTCAACCATTTTCACAATCATGCTTCTCCGAGCTCAGGCCTTTTTCTATATTGGTTCTCATTAAAATCATGTGATGTGTCTACAGAGATTGAGTGATAGACAAGAAAAAGGGTTGTCAAAGATGAAAGTGGGGTGTCATAGTATGGTCATATCCAAGAAGAAAGTGGTGAAAGGCTCAACTGGGTTAACTTGGGATAAATATCAAGGTGGGAATTTAGGTCGAATAGTGGACAAGATGGCCTCAGGTCATTCTCTAAACCAAGTTAGGTCCCAAATTTCGCCTTGAATACACACGGGGCAAGTTTTAGACTATCATGTGTGTACAAGAATTAATCAAAAACCTCACCACACTAGGCACTTTTTTTTTAAAATAGGAAGCTAGTCTTTCCCCCAAACTTGAGCAAATGAACTTGACAACCTACTCTAAGTCAAATACTTATGGAGCATGAGCCAGAAACTGAATTAACAGGTCACACACAAGAGGAGGCTTGGAATCACTTTGCTCTTTTCTTTTCTAAAACAAAATCATTTTAGCAAATCATCTTTTTGTTTGCCACGACAATTTTGGAGGGACCTTTGAACCTCTTCAACTTCCCCAAACTCAAATTAGGACTAGCATGCAAAAAGAGCCCGGCAAGGGCACTATCCAAATCACAACTTCACAAAGATGGGGCAATATTCGAATCAACAAAAATGGCCCGGCAAGGGTAATAACCGAATCAACACAAATGAATGGCCCGGCAAGGGCAATATCCAAGTCAAAACTCATAACAAGATGGCATCCAAATAGAATCATGAATTAATATTACATACCATAAATAAAATAAATTAATTGTCCTACCCCCCCCCCCCCCACTAAAAAGTATTGCATTGTCCCCAATGCAATCAATATAGGACAAAAAGGAAAGGAGTGAAAGACAAAACTCCCTGAGGCGCACTAGGCGCTCGGATCTGTATCATGTGAAGGCTGTGCCGATGCTGTGGCTTTAACAGTAGGAGCCTCCTCAGACTGGGCTCCTGTATGAACCTCCTTAAAATGCCGAGAGCTAGGGCCATCACCAACTACCTGTGCCTGGAGCTCCTCAATGGACTTTCTTTTGGCCAATTCTACCTGCTGATCCTTAGAGAGCCCTGTGCCAAACTCGATCCCTGTCTCTTCCCCCACAGGAGAATACCCAAACAAGTCTGCAAATGGAAGGATGGGGTCGGTATCAGCCTGTGGGATAGTGAACTGGGTATCATCAAGAGAGATAGAGGGTTGCATCAACTGCATCTCATCACGCAGACTCGCAAGATCTATCCTGAGAGTAGTAATTGCCTCACTCTCCTCCCAGGCCTCAACCGCGAATAATCTCCGCTCATAGTCTACCATCTGAGCACGTAAAGGCCCAAGGTTCCGCTCAATAGCCACCTGAATGAAATAAGGAATGTCAGCCACCAAGCGGGAGATAAATCTATTAGTTGCCAAAGTCATGGCTGCAACCTTAGCAAATGTCAGCGTGGAAGGTCAAGGAGGTTGCGCCGGCTGCGTAGGTGTCTGAGGGAGATCACGATCTAGATGAATGTCACCATGAGCTGAAACATGAGAAGTCATAGGAGAGGTGCTAGCAGTAGGCACCTCTCTCATGGAAGAACCTGAATCCTCACCAAACTTTCTCTTTAAACCTATTGGATTATCATCATCCTGACTGGTACGAATATCAATAACTCCCATGTATTTGATTTTCTTGTCAATCTTTGGGAAGAGAAGAACATGGTGGACTGCACATAAAGCCGATATAAGTGCAGGAAAAGGTAGTAGTGTGCCAACTTGCTTGGATCGGAGCTTTATCACTTCAGTAATTATCTTTCCCGGGTTGACATCCAACCCATCCATAATAAATTCCACAAGAATAGCCTTTTCAAGAGTGACGTCTTGATCATTGGTGGAAGGAAGCAATCGATTTCCCACAAAACCAAGCCAATGTTTGGCTTGAATAGAAAGATCCCGTATTTTGATTTGTCCAATCCCATTTGCCCATAGTGGAAGACCTTTAGAAATTATTTTGGAAAGCCATGGAAAATGAACGCGCCCCTCAAGCATCCGCCTCTTGCTCTCAACCCCCGGTGCGCAATCATGACCAAAGTATAATTTGTTAATTGCATAAGCGGAGCACGACACTTCCACTTCTCTAACAAGTACACTCCGAAGGCAAGGTTGATCTGCCACAGGTGGTTTATACTTTTGTTGATTGTGCCGAATGACGTAGGAGGCATAGAATTCCTTTACAAGATCAGGAAAATAAAATCACGGGGGCGAGTCGGGATTAATATCAGTGAATACTTTTGAAGAAAACTTGTTGACTTGTCTGAAAATATCGGGGAAATGATCACGAACGCCCTTCACATTAAAGACTTTCTCGGGGTTGAAGCCCCTAGTGTGCACCCATTCATTGTAAAGGTCACGCATTTCTGCGTTGGCAAATCTAAGTTTATCAACATCTTTTGCTAGCTCCTTTGAGATATCAAGTGTGTATTGCACATCAGGGGTGTTAGAGTGTCCTTGTTGTGTGGGAGCTTTTCTTTGAGAAGTGGTGGCAATGGCCTTGCCTTTGTCCTTATGATGATCTTTCTTTGCTCCTCGTGGCATTGATTTCCTTGGAGACATCTCCTACAACGAATCAAAAGAAACAAACCACACAAACCAAAGGTAAAACATGTTTTTGTATTTTCAATAAAGAAAATGAAAATTATGTTAACTAATGTGAATGCAAAGCAAAATTCTATATAAAGGCACCTAGGAGGATATTTGGACCACTATATCTCAAACACAATCCATCATGACCCGAAGGAGAACAAAAATGATGTTTTACCCTTAAGAATGGTGTCACCGAATCTATCATAGGGTAAAGCATGCATTTTTGTTATGAACGAGTGTGCGCACCAACTCATTTTGTCAACAAGAATCACCAATTATGCCTCATGAAGTGGAGAAATATAGTAAGAAGTATGGCACTTGAAAAATCATGTAATTCACACATCTTCTCTACACTATTGTAACACATCATTTGGAGATAGAATAAAGCTCAAGATAATTTCAAGGAACCATAGGTAGTTCACTTAATTCATGCACAAAAGAAAATACAAGGAAATACTCATGTTGGAATATAATCAAACACATGGTGGGCATAACTTTTTGGGTACTCAATACTTCCCCAATTGTATATTAAGCATCACCCCCAACTCAATCAAACCACAACAACATCAATACTACACCATAGGAAGTCCATATGACTCAATTCTTCACCAAAAATCTAGCACAAATCATGAGTTTCCATTTGTGTCTAAAGTCTTCTTTGAAAATTTTAAACCAAGTAAACTTACCAAACTTAAAAGAAGAGGTGGAGAAATGGAGACTCTTGAAATGAAAGAGGTAATGTGTGCAATCCTCTTTGAAAGTGAATGAGAGAAGAAGACAAGAGCAACTTTGAAAGGTGAGAGAATAGCCAATGGTGATGTTGTGAAGGGGAGATGATCTTTAGCGTTAGAAGGAATTGGGTTTTTTTTGGGTATGGGTCATGTTTTAAAGAAGGGAATGGATCAACCTGGGTCGGGTCGACCCAAAAATTTTTTAAAAAAAATTATTCGGAGGTTCACCCCCACCTGCGCCCCACCATGCGCACGCATGTGGGGAGATGCGGATGTAGGTGGGCAGTCCTTACCTGGGCAGTGCACCTGGGCGTGTGGAGCACAGCAGTAGCACCTGCTGAGGGTCACCTGTGCACGCATGCTGGGACCTGCACACGCAGGTGAGGAATTTGCCTTCGAAGGAGGCACGAGGCAGAGACTCCTGAGTTGCTAGCCTGCGCACGCAGGTGGCTCCTTGCCCCCAGGCAGAATGTTGCCTTCCACCTGCTAGCCTCATGCGTCCCAACATGCGTGGGCATGTGGGCATGTGCTCTAGCATGTGATTAATTTAGCTCAAAACAGTACCCAAGCTCCCACACTTAGAATTATTCACCTGCATTCACCAAAATAACTAAGAATTAGTAATCAAACAAACTTGAAATGACTATAAATAACCTTGGGTTGCCTCCCAAGAAGAGCCTTGGTTATCGTCGTGGCTCGACGTTGTTCCTCATCATCAAGCATTCTTAAAACGGAGTAACTCAACCTTAGTCGCTCCCGGTCCGCCCTCATAAAAATATTTTAATCTTTGACCATTCACCATGAACCTCCTTTGCTCATGGTCCTCAAGTTCAATAGCACCACTAGGAACGACATTAGCTACTACAAAAGGGCCAGACCACTTGGATTTTAGCTTCCCCACAAAGAATTTTAACCTCGAATAGAAAAGTAACACTTTATCACCTGCATGGAACTCTCTTTTTAAGATCTTGGCATCATGCCATTTCTTCATTTTCTCCTTGTATAATGTTGAGCTCTCATATGCCTTAAGTCGGAACTCATCCAACTCATGGAGTTGATCTACTCTTGATTTAGAGGCATCCACCCAATCCATGTTCAATTTTCGCAAGGCCCACAAAGCTTTGTGGTCTAACTCAACCGGGAGATGACAAGCCTTTCTAAACACTAGCTGATAGGGCAACATGCCAATAGGAGTCTTGAATGCGGTCCTATATGCCCACAGAGCATCATCAAGTTGCCTTGCCCAATTTGTATGCCCTACATTTATGATTTTCTCCAAGATAGATTTGATCTCCCGATTGGAAACCTCCACTTGACCACTCGTTTGAGGATGATATGGAGTCGCCACCTTATGCCGCACCCCATATTTTTCAAGCAAAGCTTCAAATAGCCGATTACAAAAATATGGCCCACCGACACTAATGATAGCTCGAGGAGTTCCAAACCTGGTGAAAATGCTTTTTTTTAGGAAGAGAGTTACACTTTTTCCTTCATTGGTTGGTAAGGCAATGGCCTCGACCCACTTGGACAGGTAGTCAATGGCCACCAAGATATACTTATTACCATACGAGCTCACAAACGGGCCCATAAAATCAAGGCCCCATACATCAAATAGCTCCACCTTAAGATTGGGTCTTAAAGGCATTTCATGACTCCTCGAAATACCACCATGCTTTTGACATTGAATGCAAGTCTTTACCAACTTGTGAGCATCACGGTGAATGGTAGGCCAATAATACCCACACTGAAGGACTTTCGCTGCGGTTCTCACACCACCATGGTGGCCACCAAAAAGACAAGAATGGCATGCTCCAAGAATGGATTTTATCTCCTCGTCCATGATGCATCGCTGGATGATTCCATCTGCACATTCCGTAAAAAGATAGGGCTCATCCCAAAAGTACCGCTTCACATCATAGGGGAATCTTTTCCTTTGATAGTAACTCAGCTCATTAGGAAGGAGTCCACTCACTATATAGTTTGCAAAGTCGGCATACCATGGTATAGTGCCCTCTTTCAAGCTCATGATCAGTTCGTCCAGGAATGTATCATCAAGATCAATATCTCCCCAAATGTTCTTATTTATCTCAAGACGTGACAGATGGTCGGCTACTTGGTTTTCACACCCTTTTTGATCCTTTACCTCAAAATCAATTTCCTGAAGTAGTAGAATCCATCTTATCAATTGGGGTTTTACTTCTTTCTTAGCCATCAGATATCGGAGAGCAGCATGATCACACAATGACTTTTGTGCCTAAAAAATAAGCACAAAAATTCTCAAACCCATACACCACAGCGAGCAATTCTTGTTCCATAACAGTGTAGTTCTTTTGAGCATCGTTTAAGGACTTGCTAGCATAATAGATGGGATGAAAAAGTTTCTCTTTTTGTTGTCCAAGCACAACTCCCAATGCCAGTCCACTAGCATCACACATGAGTTCAAATGGTTGTGACCAATTTGGGGTCACGATAATCGAGGCAGATATAAGCTTCTCTTTAAGGCAATTGAATGCCTTCAAGCAGTCTTCATTAAATTCAAAAGTGACCTCCTTCTCAAGGAGTTTGCACATCGGATGGGTAATTCTAGAAAAATCTTTAATAAACCTACTATAAAAACCCGTATGGCCAAGGAAACTCCGGACCCCTTTGACAGATATTGGAGGTGGTAGCTTAGCAATGACTTCCACCTTGGCTTGATCGACTTGGATTCCTCGGCTTGATATTTTGTGTCCAAGAACAATCCCCTCCTTAACCATAAAGTGGCACTTCTCCCAATTCAACACAAGATTATTCGCCACACATCTTTCAAGCACCTTCTCTAAGTGTTCAAGGCAATTTTCAAATGTATCACCAACCACTGAAAAATCATCCATAAACACCTCCATAGAACTCTCTACCATGTCAGAAAAGATAGAAAGCATGCACCGTTGAAAAGTGACGGGTGCATTGCATAGCCCAAATGGCTTGCGCCCAAAGGTAAAAGTTCCATAGGGACAAGTGAAAGTGGTTTTTTCTTGGTCTTCGGGAGCTATGGAGATTTGATTATAGCCTGAATATCCATCAAGGAAGAAATACCACCCTCTACCCGCCAACCTATCAAGCATTTGATCCATGAAGGGCATAGGGAAGTGATCCTTCTCTGTCCAAGAATTTAACTTTCTATAATCAATACACACTCTCCAACCCGTGACCGGACGGACGGGTATAAGATAATTGTTTTTGTTTGGGACTACCGTGATGCCACCTTTCTTTGGAACACATTGTATTGGACTCATCCAGGTGCTATCCGAGATGGGATAAACTACACCCGCATCAAGCCACTTGATGATTTCCTTCTTCACAACTTCTTGCATTGGAGGATTTAGTCTTCTTTGATGTTCTACACTTGCTACAAACTCGGGATAAAGCTTGATCTTATGAGTGCATATGCCGGGTGGAATCCCAATGATACCCGCTATAGTCCATCCAAGTGCCCGAATATACCGACTCACCGCCGATTTCAACACCTCAATTTGCCTTGATGACAAATCACTTGCAATAATAATGGGTAAAGTCTCCCCTTCTCCCAAAAACACATACCGGAGATGAGGTGGCAATGGCTTGAGCTCGATTTGTGGTGGATCCTCAATTGATGGTTTCGCGGGAGGAGTTTCCCGATTTTTCAAGTCAAGATCCAACTTACAAAGATTTCTCGGGTAAGACCCAAAACCTTTCAAGGATGCAACTTCTTCTTCATATCTTTCATTCCCTTCGCTTTCAAGATTCCACAAGACTCCCACCAAAGGTTCTCTAACAAATTCATCCTCCATAGTATTAGCCACAACATCATCAACCACATCGATTACGGAGACAACTTGTAAATCCATAGGTTGTTTCATGGACTTGCAAACATTGAATGATACCTCTTCATTGTTTACTCGGAATTTCATTTCACCTCATTCAACATCAACTAAAGCTCGGCCGGTATCCAAAAATGGTCTACCCAGAATAATGGGGATTTCATGGTCAATTTCACAATCCAAGATCACAAAATCAGCCGGAAAAATAAAATGATCCACCTTCACAAGCACGTCACACAACACACCCATGGCTCTTTTTATAGAGCGTTTGGCCATCAATAGCCGCATTGTCGTTGGTGTCGGGGCTCCCAAACCCAACTTTCGAAATACGGCTAATGGCATCAAATTAATACTTATGTTTTTATTTTAGTCTTGGTGTTTTATTGAGGGATTAGTTATATTTATTTCCTCTAAGTGTTGATCATGGGTTTAGTTTTTGAGGTAGTTGGTTCTCCCACTGGATGAGTAGTATGGGTGCCACTCACGATGGGTTTGGGTTGTGAAAAAGTTGGGATCAGAGCCTAGGTTTGTCTATCTCGTCGTACCAAAATTGGTCCAGTAGAGTCTCACAGAACAGTATAGAGATCTTTGTTCTTTTCTTCGGGAGGCTATAGGTCTTTAGGAAAATTGTCATTCTTGTTTTTTTTGTGCTATAACTTAATTCCAATTGGTATCTGGCAATCCAAATTTGTATCTAATCTCTTCACTATTTTATCTACATATAGTTACTACTAAGTCAAATGGCACCCGTGCAGCAGCCCCCTCACCTGCCGCTCCAGTTAAGGAGCCAACCGTAAGAAAAAGATAATGAATGAGAGGAAGAGGTAGGAGAGTAAGGGGACGACCCACACCCGCCAGGAGTAGAGCTCAAGAAGCTACTGGCCAGGCTCGTGAAAGGTCAGTATCACCTCCCCCACCTCAGGATCATTTTGAGAGGATGAAAGCAGTAGATGAGCAGGTATTAAACATGGCACCACCAGCTGGGGTTGTAGCCTTGCCTCTTATGTCAGCTGAGGTTGTTCAACAGGTGTTAGCTTTTTTGAGTGGTTTGTTGGTATTGGAGCCACTTCTTTTGTACCAGTTGTTCAGGTTCTAGGTATTTACCCTACTATTTTTATGGCTCCTAGAATGGATGAGGCTACATGGACTGATGTTTTTCTTTATCCAATTTTGGGTTCTGTGATGACCAGTATTGAATATGATCTGCTGACCAAGTTTTTGAAGATGAAACCATAAACTTTCTAGGGTACTGAGTCCGAAGATGCTTTTGAGTTCATTATTGACTGTTATGATAGGTTGCATAATATGGGTATTGTGTAGCAACATGGAGTTGTTTTTGTGACTTTTCTATTAGAGAAGGATGCTAAGCAATGGTGGAGGGCGATATTGAATGTCGGTCATCCATTTTGGCCCCATTGACTTGGGAACTGTTTCATGCTTTGTTCTTCGAGAAGTGTGTGCCTCGTGCCCTCCGTGATCGCAAGAAGGATTAGTTTTTGGCATTGGAGCAGGGTGACATGTCAATTGCAGGCTATGAGGTTAAGTTTCATGCCTTGTCTCGCTATGCTACTCAGTTGTTGGCTACTGCAGAGAAGAGGATTCGACGCTATGTTAAGGGTTTGAACTATGATCTTTAAGTCTTGTCTGTGCCTATTGATAACGCTCAAATACACCCCAGAAAAGAATGTAAGCAATTGTTAGCAATATAATTACCCAACTTGGAGTCAGGGTCGAATCCACGAGGAATGAATGCGATATCTTTCACCTCTAAGTGTCACATGCAACTAGCGCTAACGCGCGATGCGATAAAAATAATACATGAAAGTAAATGGGGGAGTTATTGTCTGTTAACTTGTAACTATTTAGTCTTTTGTAACTTAGGACACACAAGTTCAAGAGTAGAGTAGAGGAGTTAAGACCAAGGGTATTACAGGTCTTGGGGTTATGCTATCGTAAGAGTGAAATTGTGTATGGGTAACTTGAGCATTTAACTACGTTTAGCTAAGGGTTTTGGGTAAGTTAGATCACAGGTGCTTGGTGTTGATTTGTCAACCAAACACCAAGGTTTCACAATTGGCTTCTTTCGAACACCTCAATAGTGCAGATTATAAGACCAACCCAATACCTCAATTAGCACCCTTATGTCTAAGAGATGCTATTAGATGAAATACATCAAGTTATTGTTCGCACCCACTCCTCACCCTTGTATCCTTTGTCAAGGATGATAAGAGCTCTAGAATCAATTAGATTCTGCAACCCCTAATTTGAATGAAAGCATGGAATGAGATTAAAACCCATGGCAATTATCTAAACATAAATCAAATAAACAAAACCCATACAATTATCAAATCTTATTTAAGCATAACCCCAAGTAGAGAATTTAGCTACTCATAGAATAAGAGAGAAAAAAATCACCCAAATTCTCTTCCCAAACTTCCATTGAATCCAAAATGTTTGCACGAATTTGATCCAAAAATGCAAGAATGTAACTTGTTTATCCTTAGGGTTTCACTCTCCTTTACTCTCTCTTTACAAAAAATGTCAAAAAGATACCTTTCAGAGCTGGAAAAATTACATTTTATAGTCAAACAAAATCGCGTCCAGCAAAATTACGAAAATGTCACTGCACTAGCCATCTGCTGGCACAGGTTCCAGCGCAGATGGATGACCTGCGCGTGTAGGAGGCTAGCGCAGATGGCACTGCCTCACGCTGCTTGGCTCCTCAGTCAGCCACCTGCGTGCGCATCTCATGACTTGCATGCGCAGGTGGTTAATAGTCTCCCATGGTGTTAAATCCAGCATCCTTTCTTCACTTTTCAAACTCCCATTAACTCTCATGGTTAGCTCGGGCTCGAATTCAACCATTACCTACATACAAGAGCCATATAACATGAGAATTTATATCAAACCAATGCGAATTTCAAGATAATCCAAGCTCAAATGTATTAAGAATTGGGTAAAATATCAACTTATCACCTATGACTTCAGCAAGAAAGGGGTTCAATGAAGTTTCTAATAATATGAAAAAGTTGGAGGGGTTTACACAAGCGGCTCAGGCTGAGATGTTAGCCAAGAAGTCCCTTAATGTTGGGAAGTTCAGTGGATCTTACTCTAAGGGCCACGGTCAGCCGATGTGCCATGATTTCATGGCACTTTCGATTCTTAAAACAAGGAAATTATGCAATAACTATGGTATGTTTGGTAGGTATTATGTGTTTTGTTTTTTATCTTACAGAAAAATAGGTTTTGGTGGTAAAATGGAGAAGACGGGATGAAGCATGCACTGGAATGAAGTTTTTGAAGACAAAAGAACGGAGCTAAAAATCTCAAGAGTGACTCACGAATTGGACCCATGGTCCGTAGGTCCACCTACGGTCTATGAGTCATGACCGTGAGTCAACTCCTGAAAGTTTTCATCAAAGTTTGATTCCTACGGTCTATGGGTTGAACCCCCGACCTCAAGTCACGGTCCATGGAAAGTTGCCTACTTTTTTCTCTTACTTTGTTTAGGATAGGATTCACTTTGTATCTATAAATACCCTTAGGTTGTCCTATGTTTAGGAGTTAGTTATTACATTGTTTTGAGGTTCATACAAATTGATCTTGTAATCTCAAACATCGATTCTAGCGCTTTGATTTATATTGAGATTTCAGAGTTTTATTCTTATTGTGAGTTCATAATTATTCTTTCATCATTGAATTATTCTTGTGTTCTTGCAATCATGAGTAGCTAAGCTCCATAACTAGGATTGTGTGAACCATAAGGAATTAACAAAATGTGTTAAGTGCGAAGCAATTCTGAACTGGTGTGACTACATGTATTGTTATTTTCTTCATTATAATTGATCTTCTAATGGTTGCAAACATTGGAAACTTGCCTATATTCTAAACTTGCTCGAGAGAGAAGTAGAGATTGGGAAGGGAATAACAACAGAGATTTGAAGCTATCAACCTTCATCTAATAACTTGAGCCATAACAGGGATAGTTAATCTGAGATCAATAACAAGGGTTAGTAGTGCGACACTTAGAGACCGAGAGTAGAAGAGTGAAATTCATCTAACCAAGGTCGAGAGATATTTATATGAACCTATTTTTTTTAGATTTTGCATGTAACGCAGCGGAACAGTTGGCCAGCACAAGTAATCGGTGGAGTTAAGGAATCTTGGAATCACAGCCCTAGTGCCTTTCTTGTATTGATCACAAATTTGACAATCAACAATTGTTACTGTTTCTATTTGTTTACAAAAAAAACCCTTTTTACTTACTTGTCAATTACTCGGACAAACTCTCGATAGAATTTTGTCCTATTCCCTGTAGGATTGACCCCAACCTAGTTGGGTACTATATTTGATACAGCGACCACGTTATACTTCTCTGGAGGTATAGTTTGGGCGACATCATCAGCAGGCCTATTAAGCTCACTCTATTCAGTCAGCATTGTCAGCTTCTACTTTGGGTCCAGTTAAGGTTTCTTCTCAGTCGCAGGTTATTAAGAGCCAAATGGCTTCTTACTCTTCTACCAGTTGGCCTTCTCTTAAGAAGGGATGTTACTATTATGGTATGGTTGGTCATTTTAAGAGGGCCTTCTCTTAAGCAGGGATGTTACTATTATGGTACGGTTGGTCATTTTAAGAGGGAGTGTCCTTTTAGGCAGGTAAATGGTTAGGTATAGCCGCAAACTTGGGCTATAGTTCCCATAGGTAGAGGAAGAGGAGGTGGCGGTATGGGTCATCCACAAGGGGGATGGGGAAATTAGACAGGTGGTCGGGATAGTCGTGGAAATGGCGACACAGAGGGAGGAGCACAGCTAGGAGAAAGTTAGCTCAGATTGATATAAGGCTCACTGTTATGCCTTTCTGGGATAGACTAATATCGAGGCTTCTGATGCAGTTATCACAGGTACCATTTCTATTTGTGCCCGAATGGCTTCTATTTTATTTGACTCAAGGTCTATTATTCTTATGTGTATGTTCAGTTTGTGGTGCGTATGAATTTGGTTTGTGATGTACTTGACTGTCTTGTTTATATGTTTACTCCTGTTGGTGAGTTTGTGGTAGTAAACTATGTTTACCATTCTCATTCTATGTTGTTTGTGGGTTTTCATACTTTGGTAGACTTGATTATTCTGGATATGTTGAACTTTAATGTAATTCTGGGAATGACTTGGTTATCTCCATATAACGCTGTCTTAAACTGTAATTCTAAGATAGTGACTCTAGCTATGCCTGGTATGAAAGAACTAGAGTGGGAGGGAATGTATAAGTCCAAACCAGTGAAAATTATATCATTTTTCTGGGCTAGGAGGCTAGTGGGGAAGGGGTGTTCAATGTTTTTATCTCACCTCTGGGATGAGAGTATGTGGTCCCCTTCTATTGAGTCAGTTTTGATAGTTTTTGAATTCCAGGAAGTGCTTTCTTCATATTTACAGGGTATGCCTCTTGATAGAGATATTGATTTTTGTATTGATTTAGAGCCGGTAACTCACCCTATATCTATCCCACCCTATCAAATGGTTCCAGTAGAGTTGAGAGAACTCAAAACTCAATTAGAGGAACTACTTGACAAGGGTTTTATTCATCCAAGTGCTTCATCTTGGGGTGCTCTGGTCCTTTTTGTTAAGAAGAAGGATGGTATTATGAGAATATGCATTGATTATAGACAGCTAAACAAGGTTACCATCAAAAATAAATATCCCTTATCTTGCATAGATGATCTATTTGATTAGTTATAGGGTGCAATGGTGTTTTCCAAAATTGACTTGCGGTCGAATTATCATCAGCTAAAAATTAGACCGTAGGACATACCAAAGACAGCTTTTAGAACTCGGTATGGACATTATGAGTTTCTAGTGATGTCTTTCGGGCTAACTAATGCACCTGGAAGCTTCATGATCTTGATGAACGGTATCCTTAAGGCATTCTTGGATTCCCTTGTTATTGTGTTTATTAATGACATTGTAGTTTACTCCAAGAGTAAGGAGGAGTATGTAGGTTACCTTCACATAGTGTTGGAGATTCTAAGGGAAAAGTGGCTATTTTCCAAGTTTTCAAAGTGTGAGTTCTGGTTGTCTTCAGTTGCCTTTTTGGGGCATGTTGTTTTCGAGAAAGGGGCGATAGTGGATGCCTAGAAGATTGAGGTAGTTAAGAGTTGTATACGTCCTAGCTTAGTAATCGAGGTAAGGAGCTTTGTTGGTCTTGCTAGTTATTACCGCAGGTTTGTCAAGATCGTTGCATCCATTGCTACACACTTGACAAGGTTGACTCAGAAAAAAGGGCCATTTTTTTGTCATAACAATGTGAGGAGAGCTTCCAAAAGCTTAAGACATTCTTGACGATAGCTCATATCCTTTCTTTACCCATTAAACGTAAGGACTTTATAGTGTTTTGTGATGCTTCACTTTTGGGCTTGGGTGTTGTGTTAATGCAGGATAGGAATGTCATAGCTTCAAAGCAGTTGAAGCCTCATGAAAGGAATTACCCAACCCATGAATTAGAGTTGGTAGCGATGGTGTTCTTTTAGTGTGAGGTTTTCACAGACCACCGTAGCCTGCAGCATGTGTTTACTCAAAGAGATTTGAATCTAAGGCAGCGAAGATAGATGGAATTATTGAAGGATTATAATGTTAATATACATTACCATCTAGGTAAGGCCAACGTGGTGGCAGATGCATTGAGCCGAAAAGTTGTAAGTATGGGTAGTTTTTCATTCTTGAGGATGTCCAAGTGACCTTAAGCTAGAAAGTTTCAGACTCTAGTATCTCATAGTATGTAGTTTGGGATTTCAGATAGGGGTGGAGTGTTGGCTAGTGTTGAGGTAAAGTCAACATTTCAATTTAAGGCCCAACAATTTGAGGATCAGAAATTGAATGCACTCCAGGATAAAGTGGTGCATGGGGAGGTGGAGGACACCACTCTTGACACGAGTGGGGTGTTGTGGTTTAAGGGAAGGTTATGTGTTCCTCAAGTTGGTGATTTGATTAGTGATGTACTTTCAGAAGCCCATGGTTCATATTATTCTATTCATTCGGGTACAACCAATATGTACCGTGACTTAAGGCAGCTTTATTGGTAGCCTGGTATAAAGATGGACATAGTGAAATATGTGTCCAAGTGTCACATTGTCAGCAGGTGAAGTATGAACATCAAAGGCCTATGGGGTTTCACTAGAGAATGCCTATACCTATGTGGAAATAGGAGAACATTGCTATGGATTTTGTGGTGGATCTTCCTAAGACCTTGGGAAAATATGACTCTATTTGGGTAATAGTATCGATTCAGATAGACTACAGCTTTCAGCAGTTAGCTAAAATCTATATCAAGTAAATAGTGAGGCTTTATGGTATGCCCCTTTTCATCATTTATGATAGAGATGCAAAGTACATTTCTAAATTTTAGGATAGATTGCACGAAGAGTTGGGCACCAAGCTCACCTTTAGTATAGATTTTCATCCTCAAACTGATGGTCAGTTGGAGAGGATGATTCAGGTGCTATAGGACATGTTGAAGGCATGTGTGATTGAATTTGGTGGTCATTGGAACCAATTTCTTTAATTATGTTAGTTTTCATACAACAACAGCTATCACTCCAGCATCGATATGACACTATTCGAGGCACTCGATGAAAGAAAGTGTAGGTCACCTATTGGGTTAGTTTGAGATGGGAGATGTTAAATATTTGTGCACTGACTTGGTGAAGAAGGCTCAAGAGAAAGTAAGGTTTATTCAAACCAAGTTGTTGGCTGCTCAAAGTAAACAGAAAGAGTATGTGTATCGTAAGGTAAGAGACATAGACTTCAACGTTGGATAGAAAGTTTTTCTTAAAGTGTCTCCCATGAAGGGAGTCATGAGGTTCGGCAAGAGGCGCAAGCTCAGCCCTTGATATATTGGTCCCTTCGAGGTTCTTGAGGATGTGGGTTCGGTTGTATGCATATTAGCTTTATCACCGAGATTGTTTGGAGTCCATCCGTTACTTCATGTCTCCATGCTTAAATGATACCATAGGGATGGAGACTACATCATTAAGTGGAACTCAGTTCTTTTAGATAAGGATTTGGCTTACGCGGAGGAACCTGCAGCGGGATTGGGATGTTCAGAAGTTAAGAATGAAGGAAATTCATTCGGTAAAGGTTCAATGGAAGCATTTTCTTATTGAGGAAGCCACTTGGGAAATCGAGAAGGACATACGGGACAAATACCCTAAATTGTTTAAGGATACACGTACTCTCTTCTTTCCTTGTTTTGGTCTATTTTTCTCATTTGATCATTCGGGTACAAATGATGGATGAATTGATATTTGTTGTAATGACCCTTACATTTACGTAAAAGTCTTTCATTTAAAATTCCAAGTTAAAATTCTTTCCGTATTTGAAGTTATAAATTTAAGGCTACGCTAGTTTTGGATAAAATTTGAGCGAGGTATGGTCTAGAGAAATCTGAGAATGAATTGGGCAATTTTGGTGGGATTTTATTTGATTTATATTTATCCAAGATGATAAGGAACCCGTAGGACTTTACGGAATTAAATTTGGGTGAGTAGAACTCCTGGAATCAATCTTAGCGTAAAGGGCATTGTTTGGAATGTCCTAGATTAAAGGTGTGTTGTAAAAATTGGGATTTTTGGGAAATGCTGGACTTTTTGTCCCCTTGATGTCACTATAGCGATGTGCATGTCGCTATAGCGATAGGTCTCTATAGCGGATAAAATCCCTCTATAGCGACAGTCAACCCGGTCAACGACCGCTATAGCGACAAAAGTCGCAAATTTATTTTAAAAATTGCCAAAATGGTTTATTTTTCTAAAACACATTTTGGGACAAGGTAGACGCTATTTTCACTAGATTATCATTGTTTGGCTTCATTAAGGTAAGGATTTCATCCCCGTTAACTAGTAATTAATAATTTAACCTTAGAATTGCTAATTTACGGAGTTTGGAGAGGGTTTAGGGATGATTTTAGTCATTTTATGGTGCAAGGGAGTAAATTATGTTCAAATTTAATGGGTTTTGATTATTAATAGTTAATTTACCCTTGCATTCCATTAATTCACTAATTAATCCATGGAATTCGTAGTTTTAGGTGAATTAAGGTAGAAAAGCCCTAGAATGGAGAGGAAATGATCATGAACTTGGCCTTAGGGGTTGGGTGTGAGTTATAATTCCCAACGTGGTAGGTCATTTCATTAATTATACTTTTGTATGTATTTGGTAGACCGAGATCAAGTGGAATTTGCATGGAAAGGCAAGGCTCAAGCGTAGTTTAGTTGTGCAAGCTTGAATTGAGGTAGGTGATGGTATTGTAGTTTAATCTAATTTGTATTATATGTGCTTGTTAACTACTTCGTAGTATGGCTTGTTAGTACATGTTGTTTGTTGTGGTAAATTCAAATAATTTTACCTTGTTGTATGATTTTGCCCTACTATATTGTTAAATAAGGAATGTCTTGGTATTTGGGACATTCTCATGGCTCGTTGGTGGAATAAGGTTGACAGACACTCGTTTCTAGGATTTAGGTACATGGACGAAATTTGTCCCATGCAGGTCATGGCTAAAGGGTTGTTATGATACCCATGGCGGGTATGTACGAGGTACAGGTGATTTTGACGGTTCTATGAGTGAATCGGGGAATATAATTATATATGCTTGATAATTGCATAAGTTGTCTTGACTTGTTTGACTTTGCTTGTCTGAACTTGACTTGGTTGTAAGTGTATTGACTTATTGCTTGTAACTCTAAACTACTTATTTGATGCTTGTTGTGCTAGGTGTAGGTTGATTGAGCATGTATTAACTTGTTATACTATGTTTTAGTTAAGTTCTCATATTCTCATCTTAGGTTTGCCAAATGACCCTACCAGTACACTGTTGTTTTTTTGCGAGTTAATACTACACCTGCTCTTAATTTTATTGAGTGCATCGTATATTCCAGTGGCTCCTACAAGACCTCACTTGTGAATTCTAGTGTTGGACTTCGGATTCAAGGGTGAGCAACATATTTTGGGCTACCATGAATCCTTCTTGGATGGTAGAGTCTTTATTTTTGAACTTATGCTTTTCATTTTAGCTTTGGGTTTGTATCCCCTTCTTGACAATCTTTAGTAGTTTTGGTACGGACAACTTTTGGGTCCTAGGATGGTTTTTGGTTAATTACAATATTCCGCCTTTGATTTGTACTTATGTTTTGATTTTAGTCTTGGTGTTTTATTGAGGGATTAGTTATACTTATTTCCTCTAAGTGTTGATCATGGGTTTAGTTTTTGGGGTAGTTGGTTCTCCCACTGGATGAGAAGTGTGGGTGCCACTCACGACGGGTTTGGGTCTTGACTGGGCAACAGTCTGATGATTTACCTAAGCGGTCATGGCTTGGGCCAACACCTGAAAGGTAGCCCAAAATTCAGCATGGGTAACCTATTCATTCAAAGGATCCACGGGTGTTTGAGGGGCTGGATCATTTCAATTTTTGTGACAATTAGCTCTGCGGGGAGGCATTTTCTGTCACGTGAAAAGCATGAATTAGAAGAGAGATAGAGTTAAACTCTATAGTATAAAAAATATCATAAAAGAAGGGATTATTCCTAATAATGTCTTGTAGCCTCTTCCTCATAAGTGTGGCACTCTTCACATCCATGAATAAGACTCTACGTGTCACAGCTTGTCAGACAACCTAGGACACCTTATTTGTTAGACACCCTAGGACACCTTAAACCTTAGGCTCTGATACCAAGTTTGCCACAACCCAAAAGTACACCCTAGACATGACACGATTCTTAGGACTTCAAGTAGCCCGAATCTAACCCGTGCTCTCTTGCATAATGCTAAATTTATATACTAAGAATTTTAAAATCATGAGCGGAAGCTATCATTTTGTAAATCTGAAATGAAATAGATAAAACAAATCCCAATATTGTTAATATCAACTGAAAAACAATTTGAGCATACTAATGAACTGGAACGTTTGCTAAGTCTAGACAAGCGTCTAAACATACTAAACAGCCACAGGGACAAACCCCCAGCTAGACCAAAATTATAAAAATCTGAACTGATCATAAAATTGAACTACTAAAAACATGAAACATAACCAAAGTCCTCGATACATGAGGACTCACCAACTGAATAGGAGTATGCACTGGCAATCACCGCTAATCGTGATTCTGAGGGCGAACACCAGAACTTACATCATGATAGGATGTAGCACAAAAGATTATGTGGTCAGTACTATGGAATGTACTAAGTATGCGAGTAATGCATGAAATGTATAAAATTGAGGTAAATCATATAGAGAGTAAAACATGTGCATGAAAAGTATATAATGACTCACTTCCTTTCATGAAAAGTATCTAATGTCTCACTTCCTTTCCTTTAATAAACTGAAGTAGTAAAACATGGATGTAAAGTATATAGAATTATACTGAACAAACTAGTGAGCAGTATACACTTATATTTCTATAATTGTTTAACTGTGGGAGATTCTCTTAACCGACATGCCCCATTTGAGCAAACATGTAGTCCAACTTGTAACCCTTGTTGGGAGGGTGTTTAATACCTTGCCAGGGTTAGAGGATAATGATTTAGCATGAATTCACTCATGAACCTATTTTGGGAAAAGAGAGACAGTCTTAACTGGCGAGGACCTCTTTCTTAACTTATGATGGCACGTAGTTTGGGAATTTGGGTTTTTATCTAAACCCGCATGCCCTTGGTGATAAATACTCCGCCCAAAAAATTTCATTGTGCTCATACTATAGGAAATTATCATGAAGTAAGCCTAAACTAGTTTATAAATCTGAAAACCAATTATGCTCTTATTTTTGTTGCGTGTCAACAAATACGATTTCTTGATATTCATGATATCTGAGACCATAAGGTTGAATCATGTCAAATAATATAGATCATGCTAAAATCATGTAGAATAAGGTTATTTATGGAAATTTAGGTAAATTCATATCATGATAGCTAAAGTTCATCTTAAAACTCATAAACTAGAAAATCATACAATTAGAAAATAATAATAACCATGAGAAACATAAAATAGTAGAATGAAACCAAAATCATAAAGTGGAAATATGTAATGATCCTCTTGGTCGTTATGTAAAAGTCTTACTTTCCAAATTTTGTGTCTGAATTCTTTTCGATTTGGAAGTTGCAAATTTCAAACTAAGCTAGTTTTGCTTAGTTTCAGGCGATAGTTTTGGATAATTTGGGAATAATTTAGACCAGACCTTCTTGGCGGGAACATCATTAATTTCAAGTTAGCTAAGGCTATAAGGAACCATAGGATTTTACGAAACTGAATTTGGGTTAATAGAACTCCCGAAATTGACCTTAGCGTAAAGGTAATTGTTCGAAATATATCAAGGTATGTTGTAAAAGTGGGATTTTTGGGTGAAGATGGACATTCTATCCCATCGACACCGCTATAGCGGGTAACACACCGCTATAGCGATAATTATTACTATAGCGGTGGTCAAAAGTTGTCAAGGCCGCTATAGCGGTGGTCTACCGCTATAGCGGTCAAGTATCGCTATAGCAGTAAAAACCGCAGATTAAAGGGTAAAAACTCCAAAACAGTTTATTATTTCATAAACTCATTTTGGGGAAAGATAAAGGCTATTTAGGGAAAAAATCACCGGTTTAACTTTGCTAAAGTAAGAAAATCACACCTTTTAACTTGTTATTACTTCTTGATCCTTAGAAGGCGTAAGTTACAAAATTTGGGGAGGGTTTTAGGGTGGATTTTGGTATGTTTGCTGGTGCAAGGGTGAAATTGAACCTTAGTTTAATGGGTTTTGTTTATTAACCATGAAATTGGCCTTGTATTTCGTTAATTCACCAATCATTCCATGAAATTGGTAGTTTTAGGTGAATTACGGGGGAAATAGACCTAGAACGGTTAAGGAATGAGTATGAACTGACCTTAGGAGGTTAGGGGAGGCTCATAACCCTCACCATGTTAGGTCATTTCAGTAATGCAATATTTGTATGCATGTTTTAGACCTTGAGCAAGCAGAAAGGGCACGGAAGGGCGAAGCTCAGGCTTAGAGTTGTACAAGCTTGGTTCGAGGTAGGTGATGGGGTGTATTTAATCCTTATTGTATTATGTGTGCATATTAACTACCCTGTAGTGGGATTGGTTAATCCATGTGGTGTGCTTGGTCATTGAAATGTTTGTTTTTTTATGACTTGGCCTTCTGTATTGTATATTATGGAGTGTTTCAGCATTTGAGACGTTCTCACAAGTTATTTGGATTAAGGGTTACAGACATTCATGTTTGGGTTTAGTACATGGACGATAATTATCCCTTGTAGGTCATAGCTAGAGGGCAGATATATAACCCTTAGCATGTATGTACGGGTTTTCAAGGTATGTATTAGTATGATGGTTCCTTGAGTGAATTGGAGGATTTGTATTTTTGTGTTTGTCCTTATTTGGTTGTCCTGGAATGAGTTGCATATTATTTCCTAAATGATACTTGTTGACTTGTTGGCTTGTCACTTGAGTGCTACTTGTACATATATGTTGTATGTTTGATGTGTAAGCATGTGTTAGCTAATGGTACTGCATTTTGGTTGTCTATATTTCCATCTTGGATTATTCAAATGATCTTGCCGGTACACTGTGGTTTATTTATGTACTGATACTACACCTGCATTTACTTTTGTGAGTGCAGTACATATTCCAGTGTATTCATCGAGACCTTACTTGTGATTTTAGCAGTCAATTTTAGATTTCAGGGTGAGTAGCACTTTCGAGCTACCATGAGATCTCTCCTATTTAGACAGTGTCCTTTGTTTGGACTTGTTACTTTTATTTTGTTTTGGGGTTTCCTCCCCTCTCTTGATATTCTTAGATGTTTTGGTTCAGACGACTTTCAGGTCCTAGGGTTGTTTTGTTAAAGTACAATATTTCTGCTTCAATTGTACTTACGTGTTTATACATGTTGGATTATTATTGTTGAATTAGTTAGCTTACTCTTATTTAAGTGTGAAACTTAAGATGACGATTGGGTTTATTGGTTCTTCCACCGGGTGAGTAGTGTGGGTGCCACCTACGATGGGTTTGAGTCATGACAAAACTTGGTACTAAAGCTTAGGATTTATCGTTCTCATTGTACCAAAATGGATCTAGTAAAGTCTCGTGGAACGGTACAGAGACTTTTGTACTTTTCTTTGGGAGGCTATAGGACTTTAGAAAATCTGTCTTTCTTGTTTCTTTCATGCTACGACTTGATTCCAATTGGTATCTGGTGATCCAAATTGGTATCTGATCCTTCACTCTTTTGTCTGCAGATGGTGAATACTAGGTCCAATGAAACCCGAGCAGCAGCCCAGCACCGGAAGCTCCAGTTAAGGATCTAGACATGAGGGAAAGAGGATGAGCGAGAGGGATAGGAAGGAGAGTACGGGGATGAGCCATACCTGCCAGGGTAGAGCTCAAGCAGCTGCGGATCAGAAAAATAAGAGGGCAGCATCCCTTCCCCCACCCCAGGATCATTTTGAGGAAAGGGAAGCAATAGAAGAGCAGGAGATGGAGCCCGAGGTAGCGGCACCAGTTGGGTTACAACTGTACCTCCCATGTTTGCTGAGGTAATTCAGCAAGTGTTGGCTTTTCTAAGTAGGTTGGCTGGGACTGGAGCCACCCCCACTGTTCTGGATTATCAGGCTCCAGTTGTGCACCCTACTATTGTTATGGCTCCTAGGATATATGAGACTTCGGGCACATATGTTTTTTCTCATTCGATTTTAGGTTTTGTGATGACTGGTACTGAACATGACCTGCTGACTAAGTTCGTGAAGATGAAACCTCCTACATTTTAGGGTATAGAATCTGAGGATACTTTTGAGTTTATTATTGATTGCTATGAGAGGATGCACAAGATGGGTATTATAAAGCAGTATGGGGTTGAGTTTGTGACCTTTATACTGGAGAAAGATGCTAAGCAGTGATGGAGAGTATATGTTGAGTGTCGGTCACCTATTTTGCCTCCTTTGACTAGGGAGTAGTTTCATGCTCTGTTTTTTGGATAAGTATGTACCTCGTTCCCTCTGTTATTGCAAGAAGGATAAGTTCTTGGCTTTGGAGCAGGATGATATGTCAGTTGCAGCTTATGAGGCTAAGTTTCATGCCTTTTCATGTTATTCCACTCCGTTGTTGACTACGGAGGAAGAAAGGATTCGGCTCTTTGTTAAGGGGTTGAACTATGACCTTCAGGTGTTGACTATGCATATGAATTCTACGAGAAAGGGGTTTAATGAGGTGCCAGATTATATGAAGAATTTGGATGGTGTGGTACAGGCGGGACAGGCTAAGATATTAGCCAAGAAGTCTCGACATGTTGGGACTTTCAGTGGATCCTATTCTAAGGGCCAACAGGCCTTTTTAGCTCACCCTATTCGGTTAGGTATGCCAGCTTCTACTGTGGTACCGGCTAAAAGACCTTCCTAAACTCAAGTTGTTAGAGGCCAAGGGGCTTCTTATTCTTCTGCCAATTGGCCTTCTCTGGAGCATGGGTGTTACTATTGTGGTACTACTGGTCATTTTAAAAGGGAGTGTCTAGTGAGACAGACGAATAGCCAGACACAGCATCAAGCTCAGGTAGTGGTTTCAGCAGGTAGAGGAAGGGATAATGGCAGGGGTAGTACATGGGGTGGATCAAAAAACCATGTAGGTTGTCGTGGTAACGATGGCACAGGAGCCCATACAGGTAGAGAGTTAGCTCAGATTGATGATCGGGCCCATTATTATACATTTTTGGAGAAGACTGATGTCAAGGCTTCTGATGCGGTGATCACAGGTACTATTTATATTTGTGATCGGATGGCTTCTGTCTTATTTGATCCGGGTCCACTTATTCTTATGTGTTTGTTCAGTTTTCTATGGGACTGAATCTGGTTTGTGATATTCTTGTGTACTCCAAGATTAAAGAAGAGCATGCAGGCCATCTCTGTATAGTTTTGGTAATTTAAGGGAAAAGCGGTTTTTTGCTAAGTTCTCCAAATGTGAATTTTTGCTATCTTCTATTGTCTTCTTGGGGAACGTGGTTTCGAAGAAGGGAGTGATAGTGGACCCTCAGAAAATTGAAGCAGTTAAGAGTTAGATTCGGCCTAGTTCATTAATCGAGGTAAGGAGTTTTGTGGGCCTTACCGGTTATTATCGCAGGTTCATCATGAACTTTGCATCCATTGAAACTCATTTGACAAGGTTGACTCAAAAAGAGGTGTCATTTATTTGGTCAGATTAGTGTGAAGAGAGCTTCCAAAATCTCAAGACACTTTTGACTATAACACCTATTCTTTCGTTGTCGATTAAAGGTAAAGATTACATTGTGTTTTGTGATGCTTCACTTTTTGATTTGGGTGTTTTATTGATGCAGCATAAGAATGTTATTGCATATGCTTCGAGGTAGTTGAAGCCTCATGAGAGGAATTACCCAACCCATGATTTAGAGTTAGCAGCGGTAGTCTTTGCTTTAAAGATTTGGACACACTATCTTTATGGAGTCAAGTATGAGGTCTTCACTGTCCATCGTAGTTTGCAATATGTGTTTACTCAAAGGGATTTGAATCTAAGGCAGAGACAGTGGATATAATTATTAAAGGACTATGATGTGACTATTCAGTATCATCCAGGTAAGGCTAATGTTGTAGCAAACACATTAAGCTAAAAGGCCGTAAGTATGGGCAGCTTGTCATTCTTGAGAGTGTCCAGGAGACCATTAGCTAAAGAGTTTCAGACTCTAGCATCCTTGAGCATGCAGTTTTGGGTCTCGAACTAGGGTGGAATACTGTCTAGTGTTGAGGTAAAATCAGCCTTTGTAGAGCAGATTAAGGCCAAACAGTTTGAAGATAAGAAGTTAAAGGCACTCTGGAACAAGATAGTGAGTGGGGAGGGGGGCATACGCCACCCTCAATGCTGGAGGAGTGTTGTGGGTTAGAGGAAGGTTATGCATTCCTCGGGTTGGTGACTTGATTGGTGATATAATTTTAGAGGCTCATGGTTTGCGTTATTCTATTCATCCAGGCACGATCAAGATGTATCGTGACTTTAGGCAGCTTTATTGGTGGCCGAGGATGAAGAGGGACATAGTGGATTATGTGTCCAAGTGTCATAACTATCAACAGGTGAACTATGAACACCAAAGGCCTGCGGGATTACTTCTGAGGGTGCCTATACCTATGTCGAAGTGGGAGCATATTGACATGGATTTTTTGGTGGGGCTCTGTAAGACATTGGGAAAGTATGAATTTATTTGGGTGATAATTGATCGACTGACAAAATCAGCTCATTTCTTGCCAGTTCGGGTAAATTACAGCTTTCAGCAGTTGGCAAAAATATATGTTAAGGAGATTGTCAGGCTTCTTGGGGTGACACTTTCTATCATTTCAGACTGGGATGCAAAGTTTACTTCTAAATTTTGGGACAATTTGTATGAAGAGTTGGGCATCAAGCTTACTTTTAGCACGGCTTTTCATCCTCAGACTGATGGTCAGTCAGAGAAGACAATTCAGGTACTAGAGGACATGTTGAAAGCCTGCGTGATTGACTTTAGTGGTCATTGGGACCAGTTCCTCCCATTGTGTGAGTTTTCTACAATAATACCCACTACTCCAGCATTGATATGGCTCTGTTTGAGGTGTTTTATGGGAGAAAGTGCAGGTCACCTATTGGATGGTTTAAGGCGGTAGATGTCAAACCTTTAGGCATCGACTTGGTGAAAGAGGCTAAGAAAAAGATAAAATTCATTCAGACTAAGATATTGGCTGCCTAAAGTAGACAAAAAGAATATGTGGACAGAAAGGTAAGGGATATGTACTTCAAGGTCGGGGAGGAAGTGCAAGCTCAACTCTTGATATATTGGTCCCTTTGAGGTTCTTGAGGAAGTGGATCAAGTTGTGTATAGGTTGACTCTACCATCGGATTTTTTCGAGGTTCATCCAGTATTTCATGTTTCTATGTTGAAACGGTACCATGGGATGGAGACCACATTATTAAGTGGGATTCAGTGCTTTTGGACAAGGACTTGACTTACGAGGAGAAATCGATAGTGATACTTAATCATAATGTTCATAAGTTGAGGATAAAGTAAATTCATTCGGTGAAGGTCCAGTGGAAGGATCGTCCGATTGAGAAAGACACTTGGGAAACTAAGAAGGACATGCGGGATAAGTACCCGCAGCTGTTCGAGGATACATGTACTCTTTTCCTTTCTTATTCTAGGCTATTTTTTCTAGTTTGATCATTCAGGGACGAATGATAGGTAAATTGGTATCTGTTGTAACAACCCTCTTAGTCATTATGTAAAAGTTTTACGTTCCAAATTTCATGTCTGAATTCCTTCCAGTTTGGAAGTTACAAATTTTAGACTAGGCTAGTTTCACTTCATTTTGAGTGAGGGGTAGTTTTGGAAAATCTAGGAATAATTTAGACCAGATTGGTAGGAATTACATTGATTTCTAGTTAGCTAAGTCGATAAGGAAGCCATAGGATTTTATGGAACTGAATTTGAATAAGTAGAACTCTCGAAATTGACCTTAGCATAAAGGGCGTTGTTCGAAATATCCCGAGATCAAGGTGTGTTGTGAAAAGTGGGATTTTTGGGTGAAGACAGACATTTTGTCCAGTTGACACTGCTATAGCGGGTGACACACTGCTATAGCAATGACCGCTATAGCGGTGGTCAAAATAGGCCAAGGCCGCTATAGCGGTGGTCTACCACTATAGCGGTAAAAACTGCAGATTAAAGGGTAAAAACTCCAAAATAGTTTATTATTTCATAAACTAGGATTGGGGAAAGAGGAAGGCAATTTAGGTCAAAAATCACTGGTTTACCTCCATTTAACTTCATTAAGGTAAGGAATTCACTCCCTTTAACTTGTAATTACTTCTTGATCCTTCAAAAGCGTAAGTTATGAAATTTGGGGAGGGTTTTAGGGCGGATTTTAGTATGTTTTGTTGGTGCAAGGGTGAAATTGAGTCATAGGTTAATGGTTTTTGTTTACTAACCATGAAATTGGCCTCGCATTTCATTAATTCACCAATCATTCCATGAAATTGGTAGTTTTAGGTGAATAACGGGGGAAATAGCCCTAGAACGGTTATGAAATGATTATGAACTAACCTTAGGGGGTTGGGTTTAGTACATGTATGGTAATTTTCCCCGGCAAGTCATATCTAGAGGGTGGGTATATAACCTTTAACATGTATGTACGGGTTTTCAAGGTATGTTTTAGTATGACGGTTCCTTGAGTGAACCGGAGGATTTGTACTGTTATGTTTGTCCTTATTTAGTTTTCTTGGAATGAGTTGCATATTATTTCCTAAATGACACTTGTTGAATTGTTGGCTTGTCTCTTGAGTGCTACTTATACATATACATTGTATGTTTTATGTGTAATCATGTGTTAGCTAATGGTACTGCATTTTGGTTAAATGTCCATATTTTCATCTTGGGTTATTCAAATGATCTTGCCAGTACACTGTGGTTTATTTGTGTGCTAATTCTACACCTGTATTTACTTCTGTGAGTGCAGCACATATTCCAGCGGATTCATCGAGACCTTGCTTGTGATTTCAGCAGTCGATTTCAGATTTCAGCATTTTCGGGCTACCATGAGATTTCTCCAATTTAGATAGTGTCCTTTGTTTGGACTTGTTACTTTTGTTTTATTTTGGGGTTGCATCCCCTCTCTTGATATTCGTAGATGTTTTGGTAAAAATGACTTTTGGGTCCTAGGGTTGTTATATTTAAGTACTATATTTCCGCTTCAATTGTACTTACGTGTTTATACTAGTTGGATTTTTATTGCTGGATTAGTTAACTTACTCTCATTTAAGTGTGAACCTTAAGATGATGATTGGGTTTATTGATTCTCCCATTGGGTGAGTAGTGTGGGTGCCACTTATGACGGGTTTGTGTCGTGACAGTATAAACCCTAGAATCTGAATTCGGGAATTCCATGTTTTAGAAATTGAAATTAGGGGCACAGGGATGGAAAAAAGTCCTTTTTGAATTCCCACATACCTGAGACTTATGGATTATTTGAGAAAATTTCTTGAACTTAACCTTTCTAGCTTGAATTTGAAACTGATTCTCGTTGTTCTTTGGAACCTTAGGAGAATGGATGCTTTTGAATTTGTTCTATGTGTTTAGGACAACTTTTAGGGTTTAAAGGGGTTTGGGGAGCTTACATATGGGTTTAAGGATGAATTCGCCCCATAATTTTTAAAGAAAAAAAGAGAAACTCCATGCCTGGGGGTGATGGTGCACTGCACACCCCACAGGCAGGAGGAGGGTGTGTGCCAAGCCTCCCAATGCGTAGGAGTGGTTGTGCGTTGTGCCTCCCATTTCACAAGCCAACTGGTGGCCAAGTGAGAGGTGCTTCATAATCTAAGGCGTATTTATATGCCATATTGTCGACTTTGACACATGTTTACCTTAGTTTTGAGAGCAATAAGTATGTATTTTGTATTATTTTGATGGAATATTTGATATTGTTCTAATAAATGTGATTACACCCTTGTAGGAGGAATTTGTGATAAATTGGAGCATTTTTGGAGTGGAAATTAAGGCTTGGAGAAGCTATGAGCAAAGGATCTTGAAGATAAGAGATAAGCCAAAGATTTGGACTTGAAGAATCCACTCGAATCCACGAAGAAAGGTCGAAAAAATGATGAAAATTGGAATTTTTGGGTCTGGCGCACCAACTGGCGTGCTGGGCCGCTTTGGAACAATATTTTGTTTTGTACGGACAGCAGAGGGGCGCATTTTGTAGCGTGCCAGGCCTCTTTTGTACAAATTTTCAGAGGGAAAAATTTGGCCAAGTGTCAGGCGCATTTTGTAGCGTGCCGGGCTTCTTTTTGCCAATTTTTGTCTCCAAATTCCAGCCTATAAATAGGGCTCTTGGGTTATTGTATCAAGGGGGGCATAAATATTCCATCATTGTAGACTACTTTGGGGCGTTTTTGGCATTGAAATTAGGGTTAATACATCTTCTTTTCATCTTTTATTTCTTTTTATAAATTTTTATCAAAGTAGGATGTTAATTCAAGTTATGAGTGGCTAAAATCCTTCATTTTGGGGGTTGAGGCTACGAACATGAATCTCGTGAGTTGAATATTATTTTGTTTTTGCTAAAGTTTATCAATTATTGGTTATTCTTATATTCTTGATTTTACTATTTTAATGCTTAATTACCATTGAAATAAATCCATTGTCTTGAGGTGAGCTCGAGAGAGAAACTAAGAGATAGAAAGTGGAATATAAGAAGCGTGGTCTTTTCTTAAGGAGATTGATATGCAGTTAGGACCGAGAGGTACCTAATTCACCGCTCTTGTTCAAATACGGGAAGATAGCTTAAAGGCGTTAGAATTGGTTAAATCTATCCCCGCTCAACGATGTAGTTAGGTTTCCAATTTCTAATAGAAGGTTATAGTTTGGAGACAAATATAATCACATTATCAACCTCGTGATCAATAACCATGATAGACAGCTCAATTTGCTTAAACCATTAATATTCATGTGCTAGAGATGACGTTCGGGATACCTTGACCCTGGGAATTCAAGTTGCTATTGTTTACACCCTAGTTAATCATGTTAGCTTAGTTCATAGTTATTTTATACTTTATAACCATCATATCTCTATATTCCACCACTTAAATAAATAATCAAGAACTAGTTTAGTCTAGTGAATAATTAAACGACAAGTCCCTGTGGGTTCGACATCCGGCTTGAAAGGGCCACTCTATTACTTGAACGATCACGTGCACTTGCGTGTATAGCTGGGTCGCAACAAGTTTTTGATACCATTGCCGGGGACTTCGATTTTAATTGTTTATCGAGATTGGACTTTTTTCTTTTTATTTGTTTGAGTTGTATATAATTTATTTTTGTACAAAGTTTTATTTTACTTTTCTACCACTCTTGTTGGTATGTCAGCCTGTGATAGATGGTCATTGAATGATTACAATTCGTATTGTTTTTGTGGAGTACCACACTTGGATGGTAATTGTCATGATGTTCAAGAGAGAGGGTTGTGCGCACCTGCCCAATCTTCTAAATTGAATTGGTGTCAGATGTGTGGTGGCCAGGATAGACATTGGAGTGACTGTCCAAACTATTATTCCCCTCCCTTGAACCCCTATTATGATCAGTCTGTTGTTTGTGATGTTGGCAGGGCTAATGGAGCTAATGAGGCAGAACATGAGGCTCACTTTATGGATATGTTGAAGCGAGTAATGGAGCTGTAGACACAACAAATGGAAGACATGCAGAGAATAAGGAAAGCCACTGAGAAGATGCAGTCCCTAGTCATAAAGTTACAGGCTAGGGATGAAACTTGTGTTGATCAGCAAGTTACAGTCTTATCAAAGGAAACCCAGATTGATGAAGAAAGGGAGGCACTAGTAGAAAAATATTGTGATAAAGAAGACATAGTCAGCCAGGAATAGCTAATGGAGCAAGCACAGCAATTAAAAATTCATCAGTATCTCCAGGATGGTCTCACAACCATGGCAACCCAATTAAAAGGGGGGAGATATGAGCTTATTTCAGAGATAGCTCAATTTGGCTTAGATATCCATAACTTGAATGTTCAGTTAATGAAACAGATTGAGATGTCTGACGTCCAATCACCAATAGTTACTGAGACTAGCCATTTTGTGGAGAAAGAAGAAGAATGTCAACAATTCGACTATCATTCTTTGATTGAGGCTGACGTTAAGAGGGAGTATAAATGTGAGCATGTTGCAGCTAGTGCAAGAACAACATGTCTCACCTCAGGGCTAAGCGATTTAACATGCACCATCCATCACTTGGTCCCTTCATTTGTGCACCACCACCTTATGAGCGAAGCAAAAAGATGGATGCGATGTTGGGGGTGAAATTTATATCCTCAAGATGGAGGAAAAAGTTGATGGGTCGTGCCGCGACGTTAAATTAGGTGCTTGTGGGAGGCACCCCAATGTTTAGTATGCATTTTATTTATTTTTTTATTTTATTTTTTTAGTGTCACCTTTGTTTTTGTTTTTTGTTTGTTTTGTTTTGCAGATTAGGGGAAGTTTGAGTACCCAAAATCTAAGCTAAGAAGCAGTGCAAAAACTAAGTCTGGGGTCCTCCAGACCTCTTGGATGGATAAGATGCTACTAGCTAGTCCTAGAGGCCTCAGGGAGTATTTCTCTTTCTTTATTCTTTAAGTTATGCTTTGGGGACAAAGGATGATTTTAAGTGTGGGGTGGAAAATCTTCCGATTTGGTTAGGGTGGAGTGTGCTATAGGAGTCTTTTTGTTATTTTCTTTTTCCTTATGTTTCTGAAAATTTGAAAAATACAAAAAGATTTTCTTTTAGTAATTTTTAGTTTTATTTAGGAGCACACTTCATCCACCGCTCGATTTTTCTTTTCGGTTCTTTTTCGAGGGGAAGCCCTTTGAACCCAGTATTTTTTTATTTTTAGAAGTAATTTTAAAATTTTAGAGATGCTCTAATCAAATGTTATGCATGATTGCATGATGCAAGTTGGTTTTGAAATGTTGAAGCATGTGTAGTGAATTGAATGACTATTGTTGAGACACCTAGGCTCATTTGTTTGCCTCTTTGTGATGTTGGCTTAATGTTGAATTCTTGCTATTTCTTGATTGGGAGTCTATAGGGATCCATCTTGATTTAGACATGTTCCATGTGTGAGTGAGATTTTTGTGATATTCTATGTGCATATTGATGTCTAGAACATGTCCGGTGTGTTTACAAAGTGAAATAAAGGGTGTTGAGTTTAGGAGATGATATAGGCGTTTCTTTGATAGACATGTTTTATACCTACTTTATCTACCCTTTTTGCATGATCTTAGTTAGCCCCGTTGAGCCTTTAACCTATTCTTTGGTAGCCTTATATGTAGCTTAATCCTTTTCTTTCAATTAACCATAATTTGATCCAAAACTCCTAAGCGCTTTAGTTGAGAAATTAAGATGTTAAGGAGTGTAAAAAATTAAAGAAGGAAAAAGTGAAGTTGAAGCCCTAAGTAAATAGCCTTTGGTGTGTGAAAAAGTTTATGTGTTGTTGGTAGGGAGTAATGTAATGAAAAGAAAAATTGACCAAAAGAAGTGAATCATGTGTTGATAGCAAATACTCCTTGCCTAATATGTGTAAGCTAGCTTAAAGAGATGGGGCAAAACAAAAGAGAGTTGTAGGTTGGTTGGAGGTGATCTTAATGTAAATTGTAGTGTGTATTAAAGCGCTTAGGGAAGATAGTCACTATTCTTGACCAAATAGTTCCTACCCGTCCCTTAGCCTACATTACAACCCTTAAAGTCCTACTTGATCTTGAGCTTTGACATTCTGATACTAGTGGAGTTCTACACTAAGGGCAAGCTTATGGTTCATCTTATGTGACATGAGAATTCTTTGTGAGAGTGAGCGAAATTTGATTCTTACACCCATTATTGTGATAAATTGCATATTTGTGAGTGAATGTGGGTGACTTACTTGTAGTGAGGGCACAGGTTTGATGATAGATACGTGACTTATATGATCACTTTGTTGAGTAATGTGCACGAGTTGGAAAACTCGGTAGAGTCAATTCTTGAGGCTAGGAAGTTTTGAAGTAGCATTCATGTGTTTCAAGTAGTAATATAACATGCCAAATGTAGAGCTTGCTATTCATGTGGTTGTTGTAGTGCTAGCTTGAGTGTCTTAGTTGTAGTAGTAATTATAGAGTCGCCTTGAGTTGATTGTGTTTGTTGTTCGAGGACGAACAAAGGTTTAAGTGCGGGGTGGTTATCTAAGGCGTATTTATATGCCTTATTTCCAACTTTGACCCATGCTTACCTTAGTTTTGAGAGCAATAAGTATGTATTTGGTATTATTTTGATGGAATATTTGATATTGTGCTAATAAATGTGATTAGACCCTTGTCGGAGGAATTTGTGATAAATTGGAGCATTTTTGGAGTAGAAATTAAGGCTTGGAGGAGCTATGAGCAAAGGATCTTGAAGATAAGAGACAAGACAAAGATTTGGACTTGAAGAATCCACTCGAATCCACGAAGAAAGGTCGAAAAAATGATGAAAATAGGAATTTTTGGGTTGGTGTGTCGGGCCGCTTTGGAACAATAATTTGTTTGTATGGACAGCAGAGGGGCGCATTTTGTAGCGTGCCAGGCCGCTTTTGCACAAAATTTCATAGGCAGAAATTTGGCTAAGTATCAGGCGCGTTTTGTAGCGTGCCAAGCCATTTTTTGCCAATTTTTGACTCCAAATTCCAACCTATAAATAGGGCTCTTGGGTTATTATATCAAGGGGGGCATAAATATTCCATCATTGTAGACTACTTTGGGGCGTTTTTGGCATTGAAATTAGGGTTAATACTTCTTCTTTTCATCTTTTATTTCTTTTTATAAATTTTTATCAAAGTAGGATGTTAAGTCAAGTTATGAATGGCTAAAATCCTTCATTCTTGGGGTTGAGGCTACGAACATGAATCTCGTGAGTTGAATATTATTTGGATTTTGCTGAAGTTTATCAATTATTGGTTATTCTTATATTCTTGATTTTACTATTTTAATGCTTATTTACCAATGAAATAAATTCATTGTCTTGAGGTGAGCTCGAGAGAGAAACTAAGAGACAGAACGTGAAATATAAGAAATGTGGTCTTTTCTTGAGAAAGGGATTCTAAGAGATTGATATGCGGCTAGGACCAAGAGGTACCTAATTTGCCGCGCTTGTTAAAATACGGGAAGATAGCTTAAAGGCGTTAGAATTGGTTAAATCTATCCCCGTTCTAATAGAAGGTTATAGTTTTGAGATGAATATAATCATATTATCAACCTCGTGATCAATAACCACGATAGACAGCTCAATTTGCTTAAACTATTAATATTCATGTGCTAGAGATGACGTGCGGGATGCCTTGACCCTGGGAATTCAACTTGCTATTGTTTACACCCCTAGTTAATCATGTTAGCTTAGTTCATAGTTATTTTATACTTTATAACCATCATATCTCTATATTTCACCGCTTAAATAAATAATCAAGAACTAGTTTAGTCTAGTGAATAGTTAAACGACAAGTCCCTGTGGGTTCAACATCCAGCTCGAAAGGGCCACTTTATTACTTGAACGATCACGTGCACTTGCATGTATAGCTGGGTCGCAACACTCCATGATGAAGGTACCAAAGTTGAGGTCCCTGTGTGTAGCGCACGACCTTTTATTTTGGTCCATGATGTCGTTTTTTGACCCAAAACTTACCGCAAATGTTTTCCAACCTTCTTAAGGGTCAAATGACCTTATTTTATGACACTAAACACATAGAAATCCCATAACGAACATGCATGAACTTTGGGGGGTTTACAATTTGTCATGATCCAGGTCTAGGCCTTGGACGTAACATATAGTTAGGACCATTAAAGACCCGAGAGAACCCTCTTAGTATTTGTTATGAGCATTCAATAAAAAATATTAGTGCAAGAACAATTTAAAATCCATTCAAAAGGTGATAGACCCATCAAGCATAGATTAAAGAAATATTCAAAGAATCTGAAAACATTAATTGACTTCTAAGGTCTATGAAGCCTATTAACATAGAATAAGTATCTGAGCAGGAACAAGACCCCGACAACTTCCATAAAATTGTAAAATAGTCTAATAATCCAATAAAGCATTCCTTCTAGAGAATAGAGGGTTCACCAATAGCTGAAATTGTCATGAGCAAATCCTAGTGCTGCACAGAACCACGAGAATGTACCTCAGGACCTACATCATCAAAAAATGTAGCATCCAGAGACGGTTAGTACGATGAGTATTGGTATGTAAAATAGGGAAGAGTACATCTCAACATCAGTATAAATAGATAATAAAAGCTGAAAGCTGTTTTGTAAATTATAAAGCTAACTCAAAATAAAACTCATATAATGTTCTTTTATATAGTTCTGCACTAGGTAGTGTCACCATCTTCATATATACACCATATAGGTCTGATCAACATCCAACCGATAGAGCCACAATCCATGTTTGTCGCATGGACCAGGATATACATTATATAGGGCATCATATCATCCTAATAGAGGGAAAACATAAGGTTGTCTATTTAAGGAGTGAACCACCCCTACATCAGCAAAACATAGGTTTCGGGTGATGAGTCACGAGGACTTATACCTTCTTGGTGAACTACATAATTCTCTTAAGCCCACAATATTACATTTTCATACAAGTTCAATAAATCATCATAAATATATAATTCTTTCATAAGGGCACCCATTAATTTGGTAACGTCATACCAAGACTTGCCAGTCATTCACTTCATCATCATAGGGCCATGGTTACATTTAGTTGCTTCTTTACAAAAATCAATTTTATGCTACTTAAAACATAATTCAAGTTACAAGGAAAATTGAGGAGTCACAATTCATTCAAACTTTTACAAATATTTACACATGGGTCAATTTAACTGATTTCATCGTAACATCGGTGTATCATAATAGTTCACAAATTGTATGAGTTGTGACTCTAAAATCATCATATCAATCATTTAGGCCAAAGAGAAATTTAGTAATTAAAGTGACATCCTCCAAAAATAATTCAAGTGAATAACAAGAGTATTTTCATGAGAAAACATTCATAAAAAAACAATTCAAGTGAATAACAAGAGTATTTTCATGAGAAAACATTCATAAAAATTCAAACTTTATTCTTTCAATATTAAAGCCCACATCCTTAATTCAAAATTCATAATTTATACATCAATGGAAGCTAAGGAAACTATGGTTTTTGCAATTAAATTGAGAAAGGGTTGTTCTACATACCTCGTTAAAGAAACTAGTAAAGAAAACTTTATAGAAGAATCCTTAAGCTTTGGGTTCTTTGATTCTTGATATTGGGGTTTTGGAGAAGAAAAGAATGTATTTTGTTGATGAATTTGGAGAGTTAAATGATTTAGAAATGTTTTAGGTTGAAAAGGGATGGTTTCATAAAAAAGAAAGGACTAAAACACCCTTGGAATCAACCCAAAATCTGAAATTGTTGCCTGGGGCACCATAGCGTGGCATGCTACCCATATCGCCGTATCGTCTCTATGGCACATTGGAAATGCTCCACTGGAGGTTCATGGCATGCTGGCATTGTGGATGCCCAATGGAAAACCCATAACTTTTTGCTCTGGACTTGGATTTACGAACGGTCGGTGGCATTGGAAAGAAGACTAAGAACCCTTTAGTTTGGTAGGCACTGGGTCATGTAATACTTAATAATCTAGGAGGAATAATTGTTTGAAATTGAACCTAGTAGGAACTTATATTAAAACTTAATCGGTAGGAATGCTCTCAACTTAACTTTATGCTAGGTTTTTCTTATGACCATTATTCGCCTCTAAAGCGCTCACCACACTAGGGAACTGATCATGACACTATGTATAATTATAAATCATCGGGTTTAGGCCTATACACACATGAAGAATGGTTCAGATCTTATCTTAAATTTTTGGGATGTTATAGAGGGAAACCAAAAAGAAAAGAAAATGTTTCCTAAGTTACCAATGAAGAAGAAACAAAAGGAATAATTAGCATTTCTATAAAGTTAACTGCTTTAATATGCAATATAGTTTTAATTAGAAACCTATGAATAATAACCAACCCAACCATCTATTAGAGGTTCAAATGACTGAGAACACAAACTATTGTAGTTAGGAGAAATTCAACTCAAAATCAGGTAAACAAGGATACTCTTTCAAGAATCAGGACATTGAGGCTTTAGTTTATCATTAGTTGAACCTCTTTAAACTGACATCTTTTTAAGTAGACTAGATACCAACTGCATATAGAAGTAAATGAGAAGTTCAACTACAGATTTCGTGCTATTATTGCTTTAGTATTGCCAATTAAAACTAAGTTGTTCTATAGAAACCTTGTATTACACCTATGGCCAATCATTCCTTTGAGTTGGTGAGAACTAAAAATCATAGGGATAAATGCATACAAAAAGAGCTTTCTTATCTACCAAATAGAAAGTCTTTTCTTATGAGTTTATCCCCGTCTTTTGAATATCTTTATCCCTATATCTCAACTAGAAAAATTGAATGTCTTTATTGTCCCTCGTTAAAAGAATCTAATAATCTTCAAAAACTAATACACTAAGAGCAGCAGGTCTACAATCAAATGAAGCTTCTGTACAGCAACTGCTATTCTCCAGACTAAGGATGTCAACACAGCGAACAACCTTTCTACATAGAGTATGTCATGACTTTAACTGTACATCTTTTTCAGGCCAGACGGGACTTGAATATTACAATGGCACACTATCAAATCCAATAGAATAAGAATAAACATGCTTAATAATGCCCTCTCTAATCATTGTTTTTCTTTCAGTCGGGCCATCAATGATCATAGTTTTCCAAAGAACTTATCACTATTCAATAGAGCAATGTAGTCAATGGTGGTTGATAATCTGGTGCACAAGAGGGTCTTGGAGTATTAGTGTAATAACTCTTTCAATTGTTACGGTGTTGATTGGCATGCAAAATTTTAGGCTAGGCTAGATACAAACTAATTTCAGATGTTGTATGGTCTAGATAATCCTGGTGGTTGACAGTGTAGTTTCTCATAGATTTAAGATTTTATTTTGATATCCAAGAGGTTAAGGAATCCATAGAATCTTTTGGAATGGAAATGGAGTTAATAGAACTCCAATTATAGTATTTGACGTAAAGAGATTGAGTCATAATATTAAAATCTAGGCAATGTATTTTTAAATGGACCATAAATGGAAACATCCTTAAGTTTCTATCTCAATAACATTATAGCAAGATTGAGGGCCACTACAGAGATCCTGCTATGGAGGGATAGAGGCCATGGCAGCTGCAGTTTGATTTAAGTCAAGCTACTACAGTGGATGGAATCCTAATACAACACTGATGCTACAACAAAAAATGGGCTGCTATAGCAGGATTCACGTAGTAATTACAAGTTTCCTTTGATTTTAGATGTGATTTCATCAAAAACTCTCAAGGGTCGACTTAGGGAAAGAGAAGGGCAATTTTTCTATGTTCTTGGCTCTTCCCTACCATCAACGTAAGATAACTTCAATATTTAAACGTGAATTTAATCCCTTAATCTTTAAATTTGTTAATTACATTCATAGTGGGAATTACTGGGTTAACCCTAAGTTGTATGATTTAGTCTCAATTGACTATGTTTGTGTCATGACCCAAGACTACCCCCTAGTTGTAACACGGTGTTTAGAGTCACAAGTGACCCAAATCTAACCCATGGCCTGGTATGACACTAAGAATACTGAAATAACTGATAAAAACACTGTGCAAAAGCTGAACTGAATGATGAAATAATAATCAAACCAATAATAATATTTGAGTTTAAAACCACAAAGCTAAACATCTAACTGTATATCTCAAATCCTCTACTAAGACGAGTTGTTAGGACAAGCCCCCAGCTAACACTAACAGTCTAAAAACTGAAAGGGCATAAATGAAAAATACTGATAACTAGTCCTCAAATGATGAGGACTCACCAAAATATTTATGTTGATGTAGTAGAAGATCATACTATGCGCAATTCAGAGTCTGAACGTCAGAACCTATATTATCAGACGATATAGTGAAAAGGAAAGTATGTAGTCAGTACTTTAAATGTACTAAGCATGTGAGATATGCACTATACTATATATGCTGAACATGAGAAAACAAACTGAACATAGAGTGAGGAACGTAAACTGATGCAACAACCAAGTAAGGTAAACATGTAACATAATAATAATAAAATGTTGAGTAAACTGAATACAAGGATATTTTGAAGCCCTAAAGGGATATACAAATGGACGTGCTGATGAAGCATATTTAAATCAAAATTAATACTGGGGTACGCTAAGAAGTATGGATTCATCCGGATAATCATAAATACTGAGTGCATGAATATTTGGATACAACTGAGATACTGTGAGCTAAACTGAGCTGAGGGTCATGCAAAAGCCGAATTCTGAGACTGTGGGAGATACTATTAATAGACATATAACCATATGAGCTAAACATGGAGTTTGATGTATAATCCCCATCGAAGAGGGCCCAATATACCTTTCCAAGGTATAAGGACTGACTTGATTTGATGTGGTATAATTAAACCTATGGTGGTACGTAGTTCTATGACTTAGGGACTTCTACTAAAGGTCTTATCCTAGCGGGTGGGTGAGCTTTCATCCCTCATCCGCTCAGTGCTAAGTACTACTCCCAACTGAACATAATTGATAGCTCGATGAGATGATATATTTAGATGTCAACCTGAGATGACATTTATGGATGTCAACTTATTCATAATCGTAGATGCCATACCTGACTGCCATACTACTAGTAAACTCTATTTTTATAAGAAAACTGATCCATGATCATTAAGGGCCTTTTGGATACCATACAAATCGGGAACTTACTTTTGAGAAAAGGTGGTCAAGAGCATTGATGGCATATCTGGATGTCATACATATCATGTATCGTACTGTTAAGAGCCAAAGCTATTGATTATGATTTGAGAACTCATATGTATATAAATATGTATTTTTGAATACTGTGACTTATAAGTCTATGGGAGACATAAGATGGCTGGTGTAAATGCATAAAAAAACCCTATGAGGATTAAGATTTGGAAGGAAATTATAAAGCTAGACCTGAGCCCTAAATTCTGACTCATGGAGATGTTAATAGTGTAATAGTATGTATTATCTGAAAATACTGTTTAGAATATACTTTGTTGAAAAGTCATTCTAAGGGTCGGCTAAACTAATAATATTGAAGTTCACTGATTCTGACGTCTAAGGCTGAGTGAGAGACACTTTATATGAAGATATCATAAAACATGTAAAACTAAAGAACTGAGTATTAAATTATCAATTCAAGAAATCCTAAGTCATCGGGTGTTCATAACCCACCATCTTAGAAGAATGCAATTATTCATGACAATACTATAATCTGACTGTATTAAGGAATTTCATAGCTCAAACCCAAATTCAGGAATTTATCATTATAATGAGAGTTTATAGCCATGAGTATGTAATGATGCTCAAATTTTTGGGAAAACATATTTTCACGGTTTATTCAAAGCAAGGTACTAAAAGATAATGATTTCACCTTTTTCATGGAAACCCTAAACTTGGAGAATGAATTAAACTTGAGAAACTGAGTTAACTTTGGGACACAATGGGTGAAAGGAAATCCATTGATGAAATCTCACATACCTGGAGATGAAAGCCTTGAAGAAATCTTTGAAATTGTATCCTGAGATTGGAGAACCCTAGTTTACCATGAAGAGGAGGAAAATTGCCTATTTCTCTTATTTCTAACTAAGTGTCGAATTTTTTGGAGTATTGAGGGACTTAGGCTATTAACCTCAATAATCAGCTTTGGGATAGCTTAAATGACATAGTTTAGGTGTTAAAAGAGTGGCAGAAGACAAAACAACCCATTAGAAAACATTTTAACATTGCAGAAAATTTCCATCTGACGACTTGGTTGAAGGCCCGTCAACCCGTTGACGGCTCGTCAACCATATCGTCACTTTTGGCCTATTTTTTATATTACTGGTTAAGGTTGACGACTTTAGTTGACCGGTCGACAACCAGTTGACGGCTCGTCAACTCAGGTCGTCAATCTCTAGCAGACAGACACCCTCAGGTAAAATGAGCATAACGTTTTACTCAGGAATCAAATTGATGAACGGTCAGCGGTATTAGAAAGAAGACTTGAAGACCTTTCATTTGGTGGGTATTGAGATACAAAAATCTTTATATTCTAGGAGTTATACTCATTTGGATTTGACTATAGAAAGATCCTACGCAAGAATTCAATCGGTAAGAAAGCGTTAAACTTGGCCATGATCTAGGAACTATTTATGGCCTTAATTCATGTCTAAATCACTTATCATACTACCAAATCACTATGTTTGATTCTAAATATACTTTTATCATGGTTCTAATCTTAGCTCAGATTTTTGGGGTGTTACAATATCTCCCCCTTGGGATCATTCATCCCTGAATGACCACTACTAAGCTGAGAGAATAGGGAAAGAGCTACAATCACAACACTGAGTTGGTTGAAGCTAAATACTAATATGATAATTGATTATTTACTGACACATGGACTAAACTGGACTCATGAATGCATGCTATGACATGAGAGTTACTAAGGGACATGATACTGAAGAAAGTAATAGGGAGGAAAATGTTACCTTGAACTGACTTTAGGCTGAGAATAAGACTCAATTGTATTTACATACATTACGAATGTACAAAAGTGCTCGCAGGTAATAGGCATAAATATGGACTTAGGAGAGTACGACTGGAAGGAAAGAGAGAAAGTCACTAGTGTTATTCTTCTGGTCTCTGAACTGAACTGCTAACTATTTGGATTAATCCATACTAAGAGTTTTAGAACTCACTAAATTATTCAAGTCTAAAACGTAAACATGGAACTAATTCAAGTCTTAATTAAATTCTCTCGAAGGTACACTATCCAAGGTTGCTAAGGGCTAAGTCTATTAGCATGCTCTCCTCATGTTCGAGCCTAATCCAAAACACTAGGTATTACTCATAGAATAAATGTGCTAGTCTAAAATGTGGGAATCTGAATTCTATACTTACTAGGGTCAAATTTTACGCCACCAAATCTGAGATCTAATTAAGGGTTTACTATCCACCCAACACCAAAATCTACAAAGTACATCCCTGAAGCATCTAAGACTACCACTCAGTTATCACCAACCCTACTGCCATAGTATACTAAAATTCACAGAGACTCTAATAGGAAGATCTAGTGTAAGAGGGATACTGCGAAATCATGACTTTGAGAATTTCATAACTTTGACACTCAAATCGGGTCTGAGGGTACAATACATATGAACGAGCTTGTTCAAGAAGGTTGATCTAAGGACATACCTAACACATTATGATTTCACTAATCACTAAGAATGCATTATAAGTACATGAGACTAAGCGTGCTGATAAATCATGGGTGTATGAGTCATAAGCTACATGGTGTGGATTCACGGAGCATGATTTGGATTTCTGAGCAACACTACTATTCCTTATACTAAGGACTGAGAATAGACATACATTTGAATGAAGTTCATACATCAGGATTATGCAAGGTAGGATTAAGTGTCGTAATGACATAAGTGTACTGAATGGACTAGTATAAGAATGGGTCTCTACCTCCAGCTATCTCTGTTCTAGAACCTCTTAACATTACTACCTAATTATGTAAAACCTAACTTTTTCTATACTCTAACATCTCCCCCTTATATCACATTCACCATACTAAGTTTGCAAGTCTTCTTTTTCAATACGCTCTAACTAAACTCACTCAAAAGATTAAGACATAACACTTTTAGATCTATTCTGATTATGCACGTTCAAGCTAAGAATATCTCTCTTTCTATTGTCCACCTTACTACTGCTCTGCACCATCACAACTTTGTTCTAAACCATAACTATTCACCAATTTGGGAGGATAAGGGCCTGAGGACTATAAAAACATGAAAGAGAAAATCTAGAAACATACTCGACTCGGCCTTAGGTGAACCATTCTGATTCGACTGGCTGGAAAATGAAAGGGATTGAGTTAAGTACTGACCACAGCCTACGCTAGGAGGGGTACCCTTTTAATTTGGGTGACCTGGAGGGGTTGTTGAGGAAGTACGTTGAGCCTGCAGGCGAACCTCTCCCCCTTTTGCCGAAGCTACCAGATAATCCCTCAACTTGTGGTCTAGCTTTCCATAGCCAAAACAACCTTCATGGCCTACCATACATTCCATTATGTGGTTTTTACCACACTTGTTACAAGTGGGGTGAGATTTTTCCTTTACAATATTTTTCAGAGGATGAGAGCCAGATGCTCCCCCTTCTAATAATAATAAGGCCTGGGGGCCAAAACGAAGTTCTAAATGATGAAAGGGTCGGCCCTGATGACCTTTGAGAAAAAAAAGATTTGTTCTCACTCATAATCTTCTGGCGATTAGAGTTATTATTCCGTGGTATGACCCTTTTTCTCTCCATTCTTCTCTTCTTACCAATAGAATTTGTAGCGACTGCTACCTGCTGATTCAATTCAGTGGTCATAGCTCGAGCTAATAATTGGATGGCAAAACAAAACTCTGCATTAGAAATATTAACACTTGCAGACTGATTGACTAGTGTGGAAGGGTTACCATTTTGATCCCTTTTCTAACTGATATCTTTTTGAAGAGACATATTTTGAAACATGTAAGGCATGAGTTATAAGAATACATAGAGTTAAACTACATCGCACGATAACATCATGAAAGAAGTGAAACTTACCTAAAACATTTCATAGCCTTTTCATTCATAAATGTGGCGCGCTTTACGCACATGAACAAGACTCTACATAACGCGGCTTTCAGACACCCTAGGACACTTTAAACATGATGCTTTGATACCAAGTTTTTCATGACTCAAGACTACCCCCTAGTAGTAACACGGTGCTTAGAGTCACAAGTGACCCCAAGCTAACCCATGGCTTGGCATGACACTAAGAATACTGAAACAACTGAAAAAAACACTATGCAGAAGCTGAACTAAATGAAGAAATAATAATCAAACCAATAATAATAGTGAGTTTAAAATCACAAAGATGAACATCTAATTGTATATCTGAAAGCCTCCACTAAGACGAGTTGTTGGGACAAACCCCCAACTAACTCTAACTATCTAAAAATTGAAAGGGGAATAAATGAAAAATACTGATAACTAGTCCACGAATGATGAGGACTCACCAAAGTACTATTGTTGATTTAGTAAGAGATCGTACTATAGTCAATTCAGAGGCTGAACGTCAGAACATATAGTATAAGATAATATAGCGCAAAGGAAAGTATGCGGTCAATACTTTAAATGTACTAAAAATGTGAGATATGCACTATCCTATATATGTTGAACATGAGAAAATGAACTAAACATAGAGTGAGGAACGTAAACTGATGCAATGACCAAGTAAAGTAAACATGTAACATAATAATAATAAAATGTTGCGTAAACTAAATACAAGGATATTTTGAATCCCTATGGGGATATACAAACTAACGTGCTGATGATGGCAGAGTTAAATCAAAAGTAACTTTGGGGTATTCTAAGATGTACAGATCCATTCGAATAATAATAAATACTGAGTGCATGAATATTTTGATACAACTGAGATACTGTGAACTAGACTGAGCTGAGGGTCAAGTAAAAGCCAAAGTCTAAGATTGTGGGAGATACTATTAATCGACATATAACCATGCAATCTAAACATGAGTTCAAAGTATAATCTCCATTAAAGAGGGCCCAATATACCTTGCCATAGTTTAAAGGCTGAGTTAATCTGATGTGGTATAAATAAACCTATGGTGGCATGTAATTTTGTGCCTTAAGGACTGCTACTAAAGGTCTCAGCCTAGCGGGTGGATGAGCCTTCATCCCTCATCCGCTCAGTGCTAAGTACTACTCCCAACTAAACATAATTTATAGCTCAATGAGATGACATATTTAGATGTCAACCGAGATAACATATAAGGATGTCAACATATCCATAATCATGGATGCCATACCTAACTGCCATACTACTAGTGAACTCTGTTTTAATAAAAAAACTGATACATGATCATTAATGGCCTTTCGGATACCATACAAATTGGGAACTTACTTTTGAGAAAAGGTGTTCAAGAGCATTGATGGCATATCTGGATGTCATACATGTCATGTATTGTATTATTATGAGCCAAAGCTCCTGATTATGATTTGAGAACTCATATGTTTATAAATCATGTATTTCTGAATACTGTGACTTAAGTCTATGGGAGACAAGAGATGGCTGGAGTAAATGCATAAAGAAACGCTATGAAGATTAAGATTTAGAAGGAAATTATAAAACTAGACCTGAGCCCTGAATTCTGACTCATGGAGATGCTAATAGTCTAATAGTATGTATTATCTGAAAATACTATTTAGAATATACTTTGTTGAAAAGTCATTCTAAGGGTCAGCCAAACTAATAATATTGAAGTTTACTAATTCTGACGTCTAAGACAGAGTGAGAGACACTTTATATAAAGATATCCTAAAATATGTGAAATTGAAGGACTGAGTATTTAATTATCAATGCATGAAATCCTAAGTCATCAGGTGTTCATAACCCTCCATCTCTGAAGAATGCAACTATTCATGACAATACTGTAATCTGAATCTAATAAGGAATTTCATAGCTCAAACTCAAATTCAGGAATTTATCATTATAATGAGAGTCCATATTCATAAGTATGTAATGATGCTCAACTTTATGGAAAAACATATATTCATGGTTTATTCAAAGCAAAGGACTGAAAGATAATGATTTCATCCTTTTCATGGAAATCCTATACTTGGAGAATGAATTAAACTTGAGGAATTGAGTTAACTTTGGGACTCAATGGGTGAAAGTAAACCCATTGATAAAATCCCACATACCTAGAGATGCAAACCTTGACAAAATTTTTGAAATTGTTTCCTAAGATTGGAGAACCCTAGTTTGCCCTGAAGAGGAAGAAAATCGCCTATTTCTCTTATTTTTGACTAAGTGTCAAATGTTTTCTGAGTAATGTGGTACTTAGGGTAATATTAACCTTAATAATCAGCTTTGGGATAGCTTAAATGACATAGTTTAGTTGTTAAAAGAGTGGGAAAAGACCAAACAACCCCTTAGAAAATATTTTAACATTGAAGAAAATTTCTATCTGACGACTTGATTGACGGTCCGTCAACCCATTGTTGGCTCGTCAACCATATCATCACTTTTGGGGCCTTTTTTGATCTAACTGTTTAAGGTTGACGACTTGAGTTGATAGGTTGTCAAACAGTTGATAGCAGGTCAACTCAGGTCGTTAATCTCTGGCAGACATATATCCTTGAATAAAATGAGTATAACTTTTTACTTAGAAATTGGATTGTTGAACAATTGGCAGTATTGGAAAGAGAACTTGAAGACCTTCATTCGGTGGGTATTGAGATAAAAAAGATCTTTATATGCTAGGATTATACTCGTTTGAAGTTGACTATAAAAAGTTCCTATACAAGAATTCAATCGTTAAGGAAGCTTTCAACTTGGCCATGAGCTAGGAACTATTTATGGCCTTAATTCATGTCTATATAACTTCTCATACTAACAAATCACTATGTTTGATTCTAAATATACTTGGAGCATGGTTCTAATCTTAGCTCAGATTTTTGGGATGTTACAGTTTGAGTTAGAATCACTTGTTAATGGCTTTAGATTGTTAGATTATGCTTCCTAGAGTAGAAGTTGGTTCATTAATTCCAAATTATGGGGAATTTGAATGGAATAGAGGGGTAGAAAACCCTATAATGAAGTAATAGGTTATGATCATGACTTAAAATAGTGAATTTTGGTTTATAATGCCTAGATTTGATAATTAAATGGTTTAATTGTTCTTTATTTGTTAATTTTAGACCAAGAATAAGCTGAGGCTACAAGAAAGGGAAAAGCTCAAGCAAATTTAGGGCATTTTATGGCTTGATTCAAGGTAGGTTATGGTTGAATTAGAGTTTATACTCAATTTGATTGTATATGTTCCCATTAACTAATTGTTTGTTTATATGGTTTTAAGTCATGCTTGTAAATGATGCTAAATGATTGATTATACAATGCAAGTGTTGGTTAAGAATGGACTTACTATAGAATTTGTACTTGTGACTACTACAAAGTTATTATTGTAAATTATTTGATGCTAAATGTATGGCTTACCTTTGAATTAGTGGATTCAGGTTATATAAGGGTAGAGATGTGGGAATAAGGGTGCCATAACAATTATTTGGGATAAAGGATGCAAGACTACCTAGTTGTCCATTATGATTAGTACATGGACTGAGCTCTTCTCCCGCAGATCATAGCTAGTGGATAAACACAAGTCCTATAGCATATGTGTACACCATGATTTTGAGATTTTGATGGTTCCATGAGTGGATCGGGTATTGTCTATTATATATATATATATATATATATATATATATATATATATATTACTTTTGGGTTCCTTGTGTGAATCATTTATGTTGATATTACCTTGGTTTCTTTGTGTTGACTAGTTCATTGACTTAATATCATTGATTTGTACTTGTTGTGACCTATTTTCCTGATGTTTTATGATATAATGAGATTTTTATGATGTAAATAGCAAACTGATTTGGTTGTAAGTTATTCTTGTTTGTTTGCACTGAATTGAGCATTAGCATGCATAATTGGGGTCATTATTACTTTATTGGGTTAGTTGATATAATAGGCCGGTTGCTGTAGCTGGATTGAGATACATGATGTAATTTGCATGCTTGCTACTTATTTACTACTTTTTGTATAAGTGTTCATGTCGGTTAAGTTTAGTCGACCTATGATACCTACCAGTTAATAGTGGTTTGTACTGATACTAGCATGTGCTTTTCTTTTGTTGAGTGCAAAGCATATTCCAGTTACTTCTATGAGACCTCATTTGTAGGTGACACATCATGTTCCTTATCCAAGGGTGAGCATTCATTCTTTGGGTTGTCGTGATAATTCAGACTTGGTCTTGTCCTTAGCTCGGACATTAACTCTCTACTCTATTATTATTGGTATTTTTATGTTTCACCTATAGACTTGTTTAGTTAGAATTTTGGTATGATGACTGTCAGTTTCTGGTATGTTTTAGATTATATTGTTTTTTGCACTAGTATTGAATGTTAAAGTATTAACTATAATTAATGAATTGCGATTATTTTAAAAATTGGTTAAGTGAATGAATATGATTTAATTTAAATGGTTCTCCTTCCAGAGGGTCTGTGTGGGTGCCACTCATGATGGGTTAGGTCATGACAATTATCCCTCCTATAAATTCTAGTAGCCTCTTAAAAGAAACTATAAATATTCACGTTGCACTTGGAAATAGCTTCAATTAATAACTTCTATAACATCAAGGTGACACTCCTAGTGTTGTTGTCATCCTCTCAAACCAACCACTAATACTATTGTATCATGAATTAGCTAATCTGACAATAACCCCTCGACACCATGTTTCTATGCTCAAGAAGTACCATGGAGATGGAAACTGCATTATTCTTTGGGACTCAGTGTTACTTGATAAGATCTCTCCTACATGGAGGAACTGGTTGCTATCCTTGTTAGAAATGTACAGAAGTTGAGAATGAAAGAAATTAAGTCTATGAAAGTCCAGTGGAAGAATCGTCCTATTGAGGAAGCCACTTGGGAGACTGAAGCAGATATGTGTCACAAGTACCCAAAGTTGTTTATTGATTCAAGTATTTCCTTCAAGATTTTCCTTTTTTCCTCATTATTTTCCATCAGGGATGAATAGCAGGTATATTAGTATCAAATATAATGAACCTTTTCATCATTACGATGTTGATTAGCATGCAAATAATTGGGTTATGTTTTTCCTCAAAGAAAATTTTAAAATTTTTGGCTAGGCTAGATTCAAACATATTTCGGGTGTTGTATGGTCTAGATAATTTGGATATTTGGCAGTGTAGTGTTTCATGGATTTAAGATTTTATTTTGATATCCAAGAGGTTAAGTAACTCATAGAAACTTTTGTAATGCAAATCGGATTAATAGAACTCCAATTCTAGTGTTTGACGTAAAAAAGATTGAGTCGTAATGTCAAAATCAGGGCAATGTGTTGTTAAATGGACTAGACCTAGAAACTTTCCCAAGTTTATACCTTAATTCCACTATAGCGAGATTGAGGGCCACTGCAGCTATCCCTTTATGGCAGGATATGGGCAGCTGTCGCAGCTGTCTGATTTAAGTCGGCCACTAAGGCGGATGGAATCCCACCACAGCACTACCACTGCAGTGGGAAATGGGCCTTGATGTGCCATGGTTTCATGGAACTTTCAATGCTTAAAACAAAGAAAATATACAATAACTTGGGTATGTTTAGTAGGTAAGATGTGTTTTCTGCTCTATCTTACAAGAAAATAGGTTATGGAAGTAAAATGGAGAAGAAGGGAAAAAGCATGCACTAGAATGGAGAATTTGAAGACGAAAAAGCCAAGTCAAAACCAGAAGAGTGACTCATGGCAGGGACCCTCGTAATGTGAGTCAACCTATGTGACGTAGGTCAGTGTCGTAGGTCAACTCCTGGAAGTGTGTGATGAAGACAGATTTTCACGGCATGGACCTACGTGACGTAGGTTGGTTCCACGATACCAACCCATGGAACCATGGAAAGTTGCCAATTTTTTTCTCCTATTTGTTTAGGATAGGATTCACCTTGTATCTATAAATACCCCTATATTGTCCTATTTTTAAGGGTTGGTCATTACATTTTTTTGAGATATATTTTCATTATTTTGAGTTCGCAAATCCATTATTGAATTTGTAATCTTAGAACATTAATTCTAGGGGTTTTATTCATATTGAGATTTCAGAGTTTTCTTCTTATTATGAGTTTACAATTATATTTTCATCATTGAACTCTTCTTATTTTCTTTCAATCATGAGTAACTAAACCCATCAACTAGGGTTGTGTGAACCATGAGAAATTAACAAAACGGGTTAAGTGCAAAGCAATTTTGAACCGATGTGAATGCATGTATTGTTATTTCTTTCATTGTGATTGATCTTCTAATGGTTGCAAACATTAGAAACTTGCCTGTATTCCAGACTTGCTCGAGAGAGAGGTAGATATTGGGAAAAGGAAATAACAATAGAGATTTGAAGCTATCAACCTGCATCTAATAACTTGAGTTGTATCAGGGATAGTTATCTAAGATTCAGTACAAGGGTTAGTAGTGCGACACTCAGAGACCGAGAGAAGAAGAGTGAAATTCATCTAACCAAAGTCGAGAGACATTTAGAAGAACATATCTTGTTAGATTTTACATGCAGCGCAGCGAGATATTTTTGTCAGCACAAGTAATCGGTGGAGTTAAGGAATCATTGGGGATTACAGTCCTAGTGTATTTCTCATATTGATAACAAATCCAATAATCAACAATCGTTACTGTTACTACTTGCTTACAAAAATCCCCCAGTTTTACTTACTTGCCAGTTACTCTGACTAGCATTCGACAGACTTTCGTCCTATTCCCTGTGGGATCAATACCAATCTAGTTGGGTTCTATATTTGATACATCGGCCGCATTATACTTTTTTGGAGGTATATTTTGGGCGACATTAAATTTTGGCGCCGTTGTCAGGGAATACGGTTACGGAGTTGATTAGTTTGCTTGTTGGAGTTGATTCATCTTATTTTTCTATACTTTAAGAGCACACGCCAGTGTATGCCCAACAATAGGAGTCAAGGAAATTCCCTGATTCTAGTTGATACTGAAATAGAATGAACACTTAGAGCAAATCAAAGAATGGTGAACACCGAAGGAGTTCAGGATCCTGCAGTCTCGGAAGGTATTCATAACCAGCCACCAATTTATTTAGCTAGTCATAAAACTTTAGAGCAAATCACTGCTCGATTAACGGCTGAGGAAAATGCGAGGCAAGCAGCTCTTAGTCAAGCGGATAGAGATCATCAAGGAATGCAAGAAGCAGCACAACATCTCACTGCACTTGAAGAGCGACAAAGAAGACTGAGGGTGCAACAACTACCTCAAAGACCATATGTGCCAGTTTATGATGATCTCGAAGAAGAGGATGTGGCTTATTTCGAGCCGGTTGAGACTGGTGCCATTATTCCACCAGAGTTACCTCAGGGCACTAAGTTTGATATTACAAGTGCTATGATCCACCTGCTAAACTTGAAAGGTGTGTTCGCCGATCTTCCTAGAGACGATCTGAACATGCATGTGATGAACTTTGTGGGGGTCTGCACTTCATATAATTTGCCTAGAGTTGATCAAGAGGCTATTCATTTGAGATTGTTTCCATTCTCTCTAACATGAGAAGCGACTTTGTGGTTGGCCGAGTTACCACGAGATTCCATCACTACTTGGAAAGAGTTGAGAAATTAATTTCTGGAGAGATTTTTCCCACCCTCTAAGATGCTACAGTTGAAGGATGAGATTTACAACTTCAGACAACTACATTCTGAAGCACTTTACGAGACATGGCTAAGGTTTAAGAAGAAGCTGTAGAATGTTCCAAATCATAGGATGAGTGGTAGGAGTTTACTTGAAATCTTCTACAGGGCTTTAAACGCCAATACCAAGGTTGTAGCTGATACTATCACTGGCGAAGCATTTATGATTCTGAGGTGGGAACAAGCTTCAGAGATTTTAGATTGTATCACTAAGACCAATAGAGGATGGCATACTTGAGAGGCAGATACACCTGCTGGGACGTATGCTATTGGAGCCTCGGTAGTACAACGGGCTTTGGATGAATCTGTAGCTCAAGAGGTCGTACAGTTGAGGATAGAAATTGGCTTGCTATCTAAACAGATTGCGGCTGGAGGTGCTGAAAAGGTGCATGCCATAAGTGCACAAGGCAAAACACCTAGGCATGACGATTATGAATCTGATGAGGAGGCTAAGTACTTAGATAGAGAGATGGCGAGTTTCTGAGCCAAGGGTCTAATCAAGATTCTTCAAACTCAAGGCAAGGGAATCAAGGTCAGAACTACTATGGAGACAATTATAACAAGCCAGGATATAGAGATAGAGAATGAGATCATGAAGGTGATTGGAAGTGAAAGGATGATTATAAAGAGAAGACTGGCGCATATGTTCCACCGGGGAACCGTGATACTGATTATGGAAATTCAAGAATGGAAGCCCTTCTCAATAAACTGGTTAAAGGGTCAGAGCTCCAGGAGAGTTACTTAAAGGAGATTAGGTCAGACATTTTGGGAATAAGTCAGAAAGTAGAATCTCATTCAACTGCCATTAAAAAGTTGGAGCAACAGTTCGGGCAGATATCGGTGGCATTGAACCAGCATCAACCAGGCACCCTTCCAAGAAACACCATCCAGAATTCAAAGAATTATAGTCATTGTTTAGCCATTACTACTAGAAGTGGGAAGTGCACAATTGACCCATCTATACATGTGGATAGTGTTATGAAAGATGAGCCGATGATAGTTGATGTAGAAACTGAGATAGAGCTAGAGAATTCAAAGGGTAATGCAGTTCAAAAGTCTCATGATGCTGACAAAAAGGTGAAATCTGATAACGGGAAGGAAAAGGAGGTCCCTCAAGTATGCAAACAAATTCCTCGACCTCCCCCTTCCTTTCCTCAAAGGATGAAAAAGAAAGCTAAAGAGCATAAATATTAGAAATTTATATCAATGTTAAAGGACTTATCGATAAATATTCCTCTTGTCGAGGATTTAGAACAGATACCAAGTTACGCAAAATTCATGAAAGATTTGGTGACAAGAAAGAGAACTGTGAGTTTTGACCCAACAGATAATTTACACCATTGTAGTGCAATTGCTTCTCGTTCAATTGTCGAGAAAAATAAAGATCTGGGGGCCTTCACAATTCCTTGTACTATTGGGTCCTATAATTTTACAAAAGCTCTACGTGACTTGGGTGCTAGCATTAACTTGATGTCGCTAGCCATTTTCAAGCAGTTAGGATTGGAAGAACCAAAACCAACTTCTATGAGACTCCTTATGGCGGATAGAACTGTGAAAAATTTGGTGGGCATTTTGTATGATGTTTTGGTGAAGGTTGTATCTCTCATCTTTCAGACTGACTTTGTGATTCTAGATTGTGAAGTTGATTTCAAGGTTCCCATTAGCTTGAGAAGACCATTCCTTGCCATTGGTCGTTCATTGGTTGACATGAAAACTGGACAGATGAAATTCAGGTTGAATGATGAACATGTCACTTTCAATGTTTGCCATTCCATGAAGCAATTGAAATATATGTGGGTGATTTCTATAATAAATACGGTTGATGAGAGTGTCATGGTCGTGCCTATTGAAGAAAGGTTAGGGGTAGAAGCTCTTGCTACCATGATTATAAATTTTGATAGCGATGGTATTGATGAATAATATGAGATGGTTGGTGCACTCGTTGGTAGGGGATCATACACTTATGCTCCTTAGAAACTTGATCTTAATTTAAATAATAGGGTGACCCCATCGGATCGACCTTCTATTGAGGAGCCTCCAGTTTTGGAGCTTAAAGCTCTCCCATCTCACCTTTGCTATATATTCTTAGGAGCCAACAACACCTTACCGTGATTATTTCAGCTAAGTTGGTGGAGTGGCAAGTAGAGGCTCTTGTTTCGATGTTGAAAAGGTTTAAGAAGGCCATTGGTTGGTCCATCACTGACATTATCAGGATTTCACCCAGTATTTACACTCATAAAATTCAGCTTGATCCTAAGTGCATACCAAGCATCAAGCACCAACTTCGTCTAAACCCACCTATATAAGAAGTTGTAATGAAAGAAATCATCAAGTGGTTAGATGTCGGTGTGGTTTACCCCATTGTTGATAGCAAGTGGGTGAGCCCAGTTCAGTGTGTGCCAAAGAAAAGAGGAATCATTGTAGTTCCAAACGACAAGAATGAGTTAATCCCAATGAGGCCGGTTACTGGATGGAGAGTTTGCATGGATTATCAAAAGCTGAATTCTTGGACCAAAATAAATCACTTTCCTATGCCCTTCATGGATCAGGTGTTAGACCATCTTGCTGGTAGAGGAAGGTATTGTTTTCTTGATGGTTATTCAGGGTATAATTAGATTTTCATTGCTCCCGAGGACCAAGAGAAGAGCACTTTCACTTGTCCATATAGGACGTTTGAGTTCAAAAGGATGCCTTAGATTTATGTAATGCACTGGCCACTTTCTATAGTTACATGATGTCCATTTTCTCTGAGATGGTGAAAGACACTATTGAGGTTTTTATGGATGATTTATCTGTTGTGGGAGACTCATTTGAGGACTACTTGGCCCACCTTGCTAATGTGTTGCAAAGATGCGAGGAGTGCAACTTAGTGCTAAATTGGGAAAAATGTCACTTTGTGGTTAATGAGGTTATCGTATTGGGGAATCGAATCTCAAAGAAGGGTATTGAAGTTGACAAAGCCAAGACTGAGGTGATTGAAAAGTTATCTCCACCTATTTCAGTTAAAGAAATTCAAAGTTTCTTGGGAAATATAGGGTTTTATAGAAGATTCATCAAGGATTTCTCTAAGATTGCACATCCATTATGCAAACTTTTAGAGAAGGAGGTGAAGTTTGTGCTTAATGAGGCTTGTCTAAAAGCGTTCGAGTGTCTGAAAGAGAAGTTAATTTCAGCCCCTATCATTGTTTCGCCAGATTGGATAATACCATTTAAGGTTATGTGTGATGCTAGCGGTGTGGACTTGGGTGCAGTCCTTGGCCAAAGGCGTGAGAAGATTCTACATCCGATTTATTATGCTAGCAAAGCACTTAATCCAGCTCAGAAAAAATATACTGTAACCGAGCAAGAATTGTTGGCAGTGGTCTTTGCTTTCAAAAAATTTCAATCTTACTTGATTGGTACGAAAGTGATTGTGCATACAGACCACACAGCACTTAGATATCATATGTCAAAGAAGGACACCAAGCCTAGACTGATTCGGAGGGTACTTCTATTGCAACAATTTGATTTTGAGGTCAAGGACCGAAAGGGGACTAAGAATCAGGTTACAGAACACCTGTCACGCCTTATAGAGGAGTCCATGCTTATATTAAGGGATGATCTTGATATTTATGATACTTTTCCAGACGAGCAAGTGTTGGCAGCATGACAAGAATTAATCCCTTGGTTTGCAGATTTTGCCAACTTTTTGGCAAGTGATCTAGTCTCGAAAGATATGTTGTATCAACAGAGAAAGAGATTCATGCATGATGTGAGAAAGTTCTTCTAGGATGAGCCTTATTTATTTAGGGTGTGTGCAGATGGCATAATTCGAAGGTGTATTCCGAAAGTCGAGATGATGAGTATTTTGGAAGCATGTCATTCATCTCTAGTTGGGGGTCGTCATGGAGGTGCGCGGACTGCTCATAAGATCTTACAATGTGGGTATTATTGGCCCACCATCTATAAATATGCTTATGACTATGCTTGGTCTTGTAACCAATGTCAAAGACAAGGGAACATCTCGCGCAGACACGAACTTCCTATGACAACTATTCTTGAGCTCGAATTGTTTAATGTATGGGGAATTGATTTTATAGGCCCATTTGTGAGCTCACATGGGACGAAATACAATTTGGTAGATGTTGACTATGTTTTAAAGTGGGTGGAGGCAATGGCGCTTTCCAATAATGAAGGAAGAAGTGTCACGGCATTCTTAAAAAAGAACATATTTTTACGATTCGGTACACCCCAAGTTATCATTAGTGATGGAGGATCCCACTTCTGTAATCGGTTGTTCAAAGCCCTGCTTGAAAAATATGGTGTCAAACATAAGGTGGAAACACCTTACCATCCTCAGACGAGCGGGCAAGTTGAGGTGTCAAATTATGCGATTATGTCTATTTTGGCGAAGACGGTGAATGCCAATAGGACTAATTGGTCAAGAAGATTGGATGATGCATTATCGGCATATCAAACTGCATTCAAGACATCAGATGGGGTTTGGTAAATCGTCCCATTTGCCTGTCAAACTTAAACATAAGGCATTATGGGCATTGAAGAGGTTGAATATGGAATGGAGTGATGCGGCTATATTGAGACTAGAACAGATAAATGAAATGGATAAATTTCATCTCCGGGCTTATGAAAGTTCAGCACTATATAAAGAGAAGATGAAATTATATCATGATCAGAAGATTGAACGATGAGAGTTTCACCCGGGAGATTTTGTATTGCTTTATAACTCTAGGCTTCGCTTGTTTCCTAGAAAATTAAGGTCCAAATGGTCTGGACCATTCACGGTGGTTAGGGTATTCCCAGATGGAGCAATTGAACTGAAAGGTGATGACAATGTTCTATTCAAGGTCAATGGACAGCGTGTAAAGCACTATGTGGGAACCATAGAAGAAATATCGACATGTGAGGAGTTTAGTCTTGAAGAAGTCTGAGTATTCAAGTAAGTTGGGTCATCCCGCGACGTTAAATCAGGAGCTTCATGGGAGGCAACCCATGGGCTGGTTGGTGAAGTTTGATTAACCAACCTAGCTACGTCATGCCGCGACGTTAAATCAAGCACTACTTGGGAGGTAACCCAAGGATTGATACCAGTCGTAAGTTGAAAATAAAGATATGAACTAAAATGTGTGCAGCTTAAACCACGGTGGTGACCCACGTGACATAGGTAAACCCACGTGACGTGGGTTTATACCATGGAAATTAGACTAAATGTTCAAGTTGCAGAACCCAACCTACGCCAGGGATCTACGTAATGTAGGTTAACCCAAGTGACGTGGGTGGTACCATGAAAATCAGAGGGAATTTTTCGATTACAGAATCCAATCCATGACAGGGACCCATGTGATGTAGGTCAAACCACGTGACGTGGGTCTGTGCTGTAGGAATCAGAACAACCCAAAGAAATAGGATTTCAACCCGACCCAACCCCTTATATTTCCTCACAACATTATAAATCGGATTACATCTAACCCAAAACCCTAAACCCGATCCTTCTCCTCCAAATACCCAACCTCTTTCCCAAAATTAATCCAAATTAACACTTCCAATCCTACATTCACTAAATTTCCCAAGTACCAAACACTCAAATTCATACATTCCCACCACCCTAATTGCAAAGAATTGTAAATTCCCATCACCCCCAATTCGCCAAACCCTAACCCAAAATCTATAACTGACCCGACCAAACTCCTCCAAAGACCCGACCACTTCAAACAATGTCACCTAAAAGAAACCCCAAACACGAAGATATGGGTTTTTCTTTGCGAATACATACCACGAACCCAAAATTCACAACAAGGCTGCGAGATGAGCCTTCGGAGCCAGAGAAAAGTGGGTTCGGAGAGGTTTATGAGATCGCTAAGGATGATTTTGCTCTTGTGTCTCGAGCCACAAGACAACGAACTAGGGCACAGGCTGCAGCTTGGGGAACCCCCCCCCCCCCCCCCCCCGCCTCCTACCATATTGGTGACTCTTATTCAGTCATCTGATTTCTCCCCTAGTCTGAAGAGGGGGTGGATGCTTCTGTAACTGGTGGTACTAAATACGAGGCTGATGCACCTGGGATCAATGAGATTGTTGAGGGTGCAGATAATTCTAAGTCCGATGGTAGTGGTGAGGCTGATGAAACAGTATCTATTTCAGGCACTAGTATTCAGGATTCCACGACTTTCTTACAGAGATAGGGGTGTTCAGGCTATAAAGGATATTTATAATAGGGATGCAGAGCCGACTGAGGGGGGGTGTAAACAAAGTATCACTGAGAAGCCCCAGTATTGGTTAGATGAGTTAAAAGCACTACCCGAGATTAAGGCAGTGTTTGATCACTATCGATTTTGGTGGATAACGGAGCCTTCTGGTAACTATAGCCCAGAGTTGGTTCGTGAGTTTTATTCTTCATATGCTGCTTCTATTGAATTAATCACACCAAATAATCGACAATATCAGGACCAACCACCATTGACTCACACTTTGATTTGTGGTACCAGAGTAGACATATCCGAGCAGACTATCCACAGGTTATTTTTTGGTGTCGAGCGTGCACTTCCAGCTAGTACTAATGAGTTTGATCACCGCATAGAGATGGTAAAAAATAGAAACAAAATAAAGGATGTCGATCAGCACTTAGAGCTACTATAGTGGGTTGTACAGTATATCGCTGAGGATGGTGTAGATGCCAGATGGGTAGCTTAGAAGTTGGATATTAAGAAGCTCTCACTTTAATTTACGGGCAGGTATTAGTGGTTAGTTTACAGCACCGTCTCAATCTCACAGGTGTAGATAATTTCTTACTCTTGACCGAGTTGTTCTAGTAGCGAGCATCATCCCCGAATATGACATTAATATTGCCTGCTATATTATTGAGGAGATTCATGAGTGATCCTTTAGAGACTTTACCAGCATCCCTTTCCCCTGTCTAATTCAAGGCCTAGGTAATAGTGTTGGTGTGGTTACGATGCCTACAGTAGATCACACTATTGAGGTGACCCGCATAGCTGATATAGGGTTGATGTAGTAGTGAGGTGCTATCTCAGTTTCCCAGAGGGGGTCTCATCCCTCTACTTCATCAAGAGCCATTTTTTTTGAAGGGCAAATAGATCGAGAGAAATCGGTTAGCACTTCAGCACCAGTTAGTGAGCTCGAGGCTGAGAGGTTTTCTAACGAGTTCATAGGCCCCGCGACTAATGAGAAGGAAATAGGCACTACCATACCACCACCCTCATCTGGCATGGTTTTAGTTTCACGAGAGTTTTTGCACCAATAAGTGGATAGACAAACGCAGGTTATTGAGCGATAGGCTTACACAGAGGCCCAGCTGGCTAAGTTGGTATCTCAACTTAAGACATGGGTTAGGACATCGATAGACGCTTCTGAGTTAAGAGTTGAGGCTCACATGACTTCTTCTATGGAGAGGTTTATGCGTGAGCTGTTTGGGTAGATTGGCAGTTTTAAGCACCGGATGGGTAGCCGATTGAGAAAGGCCCATATCTCGAATTTAATGGGGTTGACCAAGAAGGTGGCTATATTGAAGGCAAAGGTTCGAGATTTAGCAGTTAGCTATACTCTTATCATTCCACCCATACCAACAGCGGTACCTACAAAACCAATTTTTGAGGTGGATTTGTTTACTGACGAGGAGCCTCTTATTGCTAGAGGCAAGCGGCCACGGAGTCCTGAGTGTCAAACTGATAGTGAAGACAAGTTTGAGAGTGATCTACGGAGGGCGACTAAGGCCTCTCGAGTAGAGTACCATACCAGTTAGATTGCTCATAAGTAGAGAGCACAGGGTGCATCCTCTAGTCAGCTACCCCCTCCACCAGACGCACCTAACATAGAGCCTAAAGAGCATACAGATGATCCCACTATGGACGGGTCCATATTTGGTGCCTAGGGCACCGCAGGTATGTCTTCACTCCCTTACACTTATCATATTAATAGTTGTGCACTAAGGGCAGTGTACCATTATTTAGTTGTGGGTGTGGGTATACCACGACTTGGGGCTTTTTGTTGTCGTGTTTTCTGTTCCCCCAAGTGTACTATCATAGTAGAACCGGCATGTTTAAGTTGTTAGTTATATTATTTATGTGTTTTCATGTTTAATTAGGATAAAAAATAGGGGAACCTTAGGGAAGTCTAATTTTGAACATCTTTTGAATAATAATGATGCTTTTTGATTAGTTAAAGGACACCCCTCCTAAAATTTTTATTTTGAATTGTGTGTAGTATATTAGTTTGTGACAGTTGTTGGATCTTGTTATGGCATTAGTATTATAGGGAGAATGACTATAGACAACAATGCATGAACTGGATAGGTAGTAGTCGATAGTGTAACCCTGTGCTATGTGTGTGTGAGGTCATTATGGAGTTCACGTTGTGTGTACAATCCAGAACTTGCCCGGTTAGTCTTGCCTAGGTTATAGGATAGTGGTTAGGAATAGATCATAGGCCATTTTTGAATAAGTCTACTTTTAGCCTAAATGCCTGACCAAATAAAATAAATAGCCCGTGATCCCGATTTTGAGCCTTAGTTGACCTATTTCTTTCATTAGCCTATTCACCTTCCCATTTGACTTACAATGAACCTGTCTTGGCCCTGGTCCCTCCTTGGACATTGTGTACCTCAACTCAAATAAATCGCCCAAGTTGAGGGTGGTTATTATAGGGGTGCGTAGTTTAACTTTGATATGAAGAAGGGGTTAGTAAAACAAAAAGAGAACAGATTTGGGTGTGAAGAAAAAAAAAAGAAAACAAAAAAAATGAGTGAAATAAATAGCAATTTCAAAAAAAAATCTAAAAATAAATGAAGGAGAATAAGGGAGAATAAAAAAAGAATGGTTGGAAAGTAGAACCAAAAATAGTGTAGTGTCAAGGAGGGATGAGTCACTATATCCATATGTACCACACCCATCCCCAAGCCTACATTACAAGCCGACGAAAGTCCTATAATGATCCTAGTCCAACTGTCCGAAAAAACTAAGGCATAGAAAATAAGGGCAAGCCTATGGTATTTCACGCACACTGTTTAAACTTCTTTGTGAGAGAGAGTGTTTTGACCCAGTCACTACTTTGATATTTATTAGTATACTGTGAGTGTATAAGACTTCTTTGTTGTGAGAGTACATGGGTTACATTGTTAGCCGCTATTTGTTCAGATAATATCATTTGTATATATGCTTAGTTGTTTGTTCATAATCTGATGCCATCACTTGATCCCTTCTGTGTCATGATAATATGTTGTATATATACACATCATGGTTTTGATTTGCAAATAGGAGGGGACAGAAAAGTTTTGGTGCCAAAGGTAATGAGTCGACTGTCGTAGGTCTCTTAGGTTTCTCTTAGTTAAGCATAGATTTTGTTTATTTTATTTTGTTTGCCTGAGGACATGCAAATGTTGTAAGTTGAGGATGTTGATGTGCCATGGTTTCATGGCACTTTCGATGCTTAAAACAAGGAAAATATGCAATAACTTGGATATGTTTGGTACGTATGATGTGTTTTTTGTTCTATCTAGCAGGAAAATAAGTTATGGAGGAAAAATGGAGAAGAAGGTAAGAAGTATGCACTAGAATGGAGCATTTGAAGATGAAAGAGCCAAGTGAAAACTAGAGGAGTGAATCAGGGCAAGGACCCACGTCACGTGAGTCGACCTACATGACGTTGGTCAGTGTCGTAGGTCAACTCCTGAAAGTGTGTAATGAAGACTGATTTTCACGGCATGGACCTACGTGACGTGGGTTGGTTGCACAATACCAACCCACGAAATCGTGAAAAGTTGCCAACTTTTTTCTATTATTTTGTTTAGGTTAGGATTCACCTTATATCTATAAATACCCCTATATTGTCTTATGTTTAAGGATTGGTCATTACATTGTTTTGAGATATATTTTCATTATTTTGAGTTCGCAAATACATTATTGATTTTGTAATCTTGGAACATTGATTCTAGGGTTTTTATTCATATTGAGATTTCAGAGTTTTCTTCTTATTGTGAGTTTACAATTACGTTTTCATCATTGAATTCTTCTTGTGCTCTTACAATCATGAGTAACTAAACCCATCAACTAGGGTTGTGTGAACCATAAGGAATTAACAAAATGGGTTAAGTGCAAAGCAATTCTAAACCGATGTGAATGCATTTATTGTTATTTCTTTCATTGTGATTGATCTTCTAATGGTTGCAAACATTAGAAACTTCCCTGTATTCTAGACTTGCTCGAGAAAGAGGTAGAGATTGGGAAAAAGAAATAACAATAGAGATTTGAAGCTATCAACCTTCACCTAATAACTTGAGCTATAACAGGGATAGTTATCTAAGATCCAGGACAAGGGTTAGTAGTGCGACACTCAGAGACCGAGAGAAGAAGAGTGAAATTCATTTAACCAAGGTCAAGAGATGTTTAGATGAACATATCTTGTTAGATTTTACATACAGCACAGCGGGATAGTTTTGCCAGCACAAGTAACCGGTGGGGTTAAGGAATCATTGGGGATCACAGTCCTAGTGTATTTCTCATATTGATAACAAATCCAATAATCAACAATTGTTACTGTTACTACTTGCTTACAAAAATCCCCCATTTTTACTTACTTGCCAATTACTCTGACTAGCATTCGACAGACTTTCATCCTATTCCCTGTGGGATCGACCCCAACCTAGTTGGGTTTTATATTTGATACATCGACCGCATTATACTTTTCTGGAGGTATATTTTGGGTGACATCAGGCCTCTATGGCAAGATTGACATAGTAAATACCACTTTCCTCTAAGTTTGGACGTGATTTGGTTAAAACCTCTCAAGGGTCTACTTAGGGAACGAGAAGTGCAATTTTTCCAAGTTCCTAGCTATTCCATACCATCAACGTAAGATAATTTCACCTTTCTAACATGAATTTACTCCCTTAAACTTTAAATTCGTAAGATTACATTCGTGGTGGGAATTATTTGGTTAACCCTAAGTTGTATGATCTGGTGTGAATTAACTATGGATGAGTTAGAATCACTTGTTAATGGCTTTAGGTTGTTAGATTATGCTTCCTATAGTAGAAGTTGTTTCATTAATTCCAAACTATGGGGAATTTGAATGAAATGAAAGGGTAGAAAGCCCTAGAATAAAGGAATAGGCTATGATCATGAGTTAAAATAGTGAATTTAAGTTTTTAATACCTATATTTAATGATTAAATGGTTGACTTGTTCTTTGTTTATTAATTTTAGATCAAGAAAAAGCCGAGACTGCAAGAAAGGGAAAAACTCAAGTGAATTTAGTGCATTTCATGGCTTGATTCGAGGTATGTTATGGTTGAATTAGAGTTTAGATTCAGTTTGATTGTATATATTCTCATTAACTAATTTTTTGTTTACATGTTTTCAATTCATGCTTGTAAATGATACTAAATGATTGATTACATAATGCATGTTTTAGTTAAGAATGAACTTACTATAGAATTTGTACTTGTGACTACTATGTTGTTATTGTTGTGAATTGTTTGATGCTAAATGTATGGCTTGTGATCAAATTGGTGGATTTAGATTGTATAAGGGTGGAGATATGGGAATAAGGGTGGAATAACACTTGTTTGGGATAAGGGTTGCAAGACACCTAGTTGTCTATTATGACTAGTACATATACTAAGTTTGTATCCTGCAGATCATGGCTAGTGGACAACCATAAGTCCCATAGCATATGTGTACACCATGATTTTGAGAGTTTGATGGTTCCATTAGTGGATCGGGTATTTTCTATTATATATATATATTACTTTTGGGTTCCTTGTGTGAATCATTTATGTTGATATTACCTTGATTTCTTTTTGTGGACTAGTTCATTGGCTTAATATCATTTATTTGTACTTGATTTGACCCATTTTCCAGATGTTTTATGAGATAATGAGATTTTTATGATGTAAATAGCAAAATGATTTGGTTGTAAGTTATTCTTGTTTTGTGGCTCTGAATTGAGCATTAACATGCATAATGGAGGTCATTGTTACTTTATTGGCTTGGTTGATATTAATAGGCCCATTGCTAGATTGAGATACATGATTTAATTGACATGCTTACTACTTGATTACAACTATTTAGTACACCATAGACTGTCCCATAGGTCTAGCTCTTTTGGACTGTCCTCGTTCAGATTCATGTACCCTTCTTCTTTGTCGTTGGTCCTCCATTTTCTGGGCGAAGGCCTGAATCCTAGCTATATCCATATCTCGATTTAATGCAGCAATAGTGCAGTCTCTCACCAAATATGGCTCCAATCTGTCCACATATCTATGGACTCTGTCTGTCATCGTGGCTACGACATTTGGAGCATATCGAGCCAAAGAATTAAATTGTAGACTGTATTCTCTGACACTAAGATTCCCTTGACCCAGATTCAAGAATTGATCCGCATGAGCCTCTCGGATCTCATAAGGAAGGTAGTGGTCAAGGAAAGCCACTTTAAATTCATCCCAATTAGGTGGATTTGTACCGACACCACGAGATTTCTTCCACTCTTCATACCACAGTATCACCTCTCCTTTCAATCGATATGCAGCAAGTTCAACTATTTTTACCCCAGTTATATGCATAACATCTAAAGCCCTTTGAATCTGATCTATAAAGTCTTGCGGATCTTTAATCAGATCTGATCCATTGAATGTAGGAGGATCTAATTTCAAGAAATCCTGGGTCCGTCGACTCGCTACCCTGTCTGCACTATCATCACCTGTCATTGGACCACCTTGTCCCTGAACTTGTGCAGCAACTATTCAAGTCAACATTTGTACTGCATTCTTTAAGTCCTGGTCAGTAGTATTCACTGGTGGTTCTACAGGTACGTCGCTTCCTCTTGACTCTTCTGAAACTGGAAGAGTAGAAGAAGCCTGTGATGCCATCTCAAGTTCAGCGCCGCCTTGATTAACTGGTTCAGGCGGGGCTCTACTAGTTCCTTCTCCAGCAATTCTGTCTATTCTCTTACTTTTACCACGACTTCTTCTTGTCATCGGTATTTTTCTATAATATACAAGAACAACAATTTTTATGGTCAGAAACAATCCCACCTATAACTTTGGCTCTAATGCATGATCTAGAAATGAAGAAATGAAATAACTCCTAAATGTCCCATAGCCTCCTACTTATCGAGGTAGTGCACAACACATCGATAAGTAAGACTCTACACAGACACGGCTTTGTAGACACCCTTAGGACAACCTGGCTCTGATACCATTTTTGTCACACCCCGTATCCCAACGGGATAGACTGGCACCCGAAGCCGATAAGTCCCGAGAGAACCGATCTTTACTCATGCCCAATCATATGCATACCATAAGAATCATCACCACCTCGTAAAGACATAAAATGCTAAGTGCGAAAATCATGGAACATTATACATATATACATATAAGAAACTTGTCTGTTAGGGCCATCGAGTCAAGGTGGACATACATCTCTTATGTTACATACCCACATATGTCTACAAAAGCCTCTAACAAAAATACATACATAACCAACTTAAGATCGGGACAAGTCCCCATTTTACACAACATTACAGTACCAAAACAAATGTACATATAGGACCCGGAAAGCCCCGAACCAACTGGAGCTCACCAAAGATCGTCAAAAGATCCGCAACCTACTGTGCAGGTCTACTAGCACCTGCGCCTGCATCAAGTAAGGTAAATCCCCCAAGAGGGGTCAGTACGAAGAATGTACTGAGTATGTAAGGCCATATGAAACTATATGATACATCAAAACTTCAATGGAATCAAATATAGTAAAGAACCAATATGGATAAGTCATCACTCTATATGTATGGAAATATGTACATTCGATAGCTTACTTCTTTTACTTTTACACTCATTCGGTCTTTCATCACTCACTTATTCATTCACTACTCATCCTTCCATCCTTACAATGCCCGGGCCCCAAGCTGATCAGTGGGTATTCAACAGTTTTCGGGATCGACCCATGCTAGGCTTTTCTTTTTCCCCTGGGATACCACCCGTAGTAGCGGGATTGACCCATTCTAGGTGTTTTTTTTCACCCCTGGGATACCACCCGTAGATATTAGTATAGACCCATGCTAGGTATTTTAACCCCATGTGATACCACCGAAGAACACATCACTTCTCTTCACAACATTACTTTTTTAATCTTGGGAAAAGTTCATTCGATGATTATATCATTATTGGAAAATACATAGATGCTTACTTTATGCCTTTACGCTCATGAGATTGGTACTTTTGGAATTGTAACATTATCGGAAGCTTTGGAACATAACATTAATGGAACTTGGAATCATGTCTATAAGTATGTTGTACATGAATGACAATAGATGATAACATGAAATGAGGTGCCTTAGGACATTTCGAAACTGAGCAAGTACAATAACAAGGTATACACTATATGCTGCAGAAAGATATGGGAAGAGTAACCTTACATACCTTGTCTCCTCAATACGACTTTACAATCCTATATGTGAACACAATAGTCCCGCTCCTTCCTTACGTCTTATTCTACAACACAAATACATACCGGGCTTACACTATCAAATGGTTTCTTTACGAGTGTACAAAACGACAATAAGCTATATGACTGTCGTATAATGTCATTTATCCCCTTACAATACCATTTACGACATGGTCATACCAACAATACCACAACATGCCCAACATTGACCAATATATCCTAAACCAATAGCATGTCACACTAAGTTCATACTTTACACTTCTCCATCACCACAACATCACAATTACTCCATAAAGTCACCTTAATACACCTCATATCACATATCGGCCAAAATCCCATAATTTACACTTATAGAAAAATAACAAGTTTAATAACATAATCACACCATAAATGTTGATATTTCATCCATACCATGCTCTTTCATGAAAACCACAAGTCATATCTCTAATTTAAATCCCATGGATAGCACATCTTTTTACAAAAACACAAAGTGCCATGTTCAACACTTCCAAGCATAACCAACATGATCTACATAATCTCTCATACATATAACAAGCTAAAGTACAATAATAATCACTTACCTAAGCTTGTTAATGGATGATCTTGTCCAAGAAGTGACTTAGGGTTTGAAGAGCCCAAAGAGGATTATCTTGAAAATTCTAGAAATGTGTTGTGTGTCTCTTGGAATAAAAATCTGATTTTTCCAAAAATATATAGGCCCTCAAGACTTCTTATCCATTCCTTGGCATTTAATGTTATGTCTAGAAGGTCAAGAGAAGAATGGGTCATTTGACCCATTTTGGCCCATGTCTTTTTCCTATTTTGGGCCTTTTATTGAGCCCAATTCACTTAACCCAATAAAATCAATAATTTCTCATGTTTAAATTATTTCATACGTGTTACGACAATATTCCCACTCACGCGATTCATATTCGTAGTCTCAATCCCAAAAACAAGTGATTCTAGCCACGTATGACTTATTTTGACCGAAAGGGTAAAAACGTCATTTGGATGCCAAATTCGTCCACAAATAATCTTATTAATACTTAAATTATCCCATGTATATGCTCGTGGTTGTAGAATAAATATGGCAAAAAGTGGCCCGGTACGTCCCCGGGCACCCTTGGGACTTAGAAAAATTTCCAACTTTTGAAAGGTGCGCGCAAGCAGCCTTGGGCGTGCCACCTTGCTGCCTGTGCCCAAAAAATTTGGGCAATTAGCGTCCTGGCATGCCCTCTGGCGCGCCTGGCCCAATTTTTTTGCAAATGTTTGTTCTTTGACTTTTCTTTGCGGATTTGGTTAGGTACTTCAAGTTTTATTCTTTAACTTACTTCTTACCTTTAATATCCTTTGTTTGAAGGTCTTCCAAGCCTCGTTTTTAACCCCACAAATGTTCCACGAATTCACAAATCATCTCCTAAGAAGGTCTAATTACATGTACGAGGGCCAATATCAATTATCTCATCAATATCATTACGACATACATACGTGTGGCTCTCGACACCTAAGTAAACACTGTTCAACGTCGTCAGGTAGGGTCGGGAAGGTACGGGGTGTTACATTCTTCCCCCCTTAGAAACATTCGTCCTCGAATGTTATCACTTCAATTACAATAAATGCATCTCTATATTAGCATATATATACATAAACACTTAAGGCTCATGGATACTTACCTTTTTATCGCTCCACTTCCGCACTTTGAACTTTTTCGTCCATTTTAAATAGATGGGGGTACTTGGATTTCATCATTTCTTCAGCTTCCCATGTGATCTCCTCTACTTGTTGATTTCTCCAAAGGACTTTTACGAAAGCTATGTCTTTTTTCCTCAACCTCTTTACTTGTCGATCTAGAATAGCAATGGGTACCTCTTCATAAGTAAGATCCTCCGTAACTTGGACATCCTCAATGGGAACAATACGAGATGGATCTCCTATGCATTTTTGAAGCATCGAAATATGAAATACTGGATGGACTGAAGAGAGTTCTTGGGGTAGTGCCAACTCATACGCAACTTGCCCAAATCTTCTAATAATTTCATATGGGCCTATATAACGTGGACTCAATTTTCCTTTCTTTTCGAACCGCATCACCCCTTTCATCGGTGACACCTTTAGAAATACCCAATCACCTATGGCGAATTCAGCCCTCTCCTTCTAACATCAACATATGATTTGTGGAAACTTCGGGCCGTTTGTAACCGTTGTTGGATTACTTTAACTTTCTCCATAGCCTGATGAACAAGATCTGGCCCAAGTAAAGCAGTTTCACCTACTTCAAACCATCCAATTGGTGATCTACATTTCCTTTCGTACAAAGCTTCGTATGGTGCCATTTTAATACTTGAATGATAGCTATTGTTGTAATCAAATTCAATAAGAGGAGAATGGTCATCCCAACTGCCTTGAAAATCTAACGTGCAAGCTCGTAGCATATCTTCAAGTGTTTGAATAGTACGTTCTGCTTGTACATCAGTTTGAGGATGGAAAGCCGTACTCAGATTCACCTGTGTATCCAAACTCTGCTGAAAAGACCTCCAAAAATAAGCAGTAAACTGAGCTCCCCTGTCTGATATAATGGAGATCGGAATCCCATGTAACCTCACTATTTCTTTAACATACAATCTTGCATAATCCTCAGCTGTATAGGTGGTCTTGACTGGTAGAAAATGCACTGATTTGGTAAGCCTGTCCACTATGACCCATATAGAATATAATTTTCATAATGTACGAGGAAAACCTGTGATGAAGTCCATATTAATCATATCCCATTTCTAGATTGGAAGATTGATATATTGTATGTAACCTCCTGGTTTCTGATGCTCTACTTTCACTTGTTGACAATTCGGGCATTGAGCGACAAATTCTATAATGTTCTTTTTCATATTTCCCCACCAATACACTTCTTTTAAATCATGGTACATTTTAGTAGCACCCGAATGAATAGAATAACGCGAGTGATGCACCTCTGTCATAATTCGTTTCCTCAACTCATCTACATCTGGTACACATAATCTTCCTTGACATTGAAGTACCCCTTCTTGTGTAAGATCAAAGGCCGCGGTTAGACCCTGTTGTACATTCTCCTTTAGCTGCAATAACATAGAATCTGCAAACTGCTTCTCTTTCACTTCGGCTATTAAGAAGGATTCAGCTGCATTTTGTACAAGAACCCCTTCATCGGGAGATTCAATAAGGCGACCTCCCAAGCTGGCTAGTTGATGCAGATCTTTGATTATCTCTTGCTTTTCAGTCGACTGGCCACTAGTGCTTTCTACTGCCTCGCGGCTTAATGCATCAGCTACCACATTTGCTTTGCCTAGATGATAGAGAATATCAATATCATAGTCTTTCAAGAGCTCTAACCACCTTCGTTGCCTCAAATTGAGTTCCTTATGCTTAAAGATATATTGCAAACTTTTGTGATCAGTATAGATATCAACATGTACTCCGTACAAATAATGACGCCATATCTTTAAAGCAAACTACCGCTGCTAATTCAAGATCATGTGTGGGATAATTTTTATCATGTGGCCGCAACTGTCGTGAGGCATATGCTATGACATTACCATGTTGCATCAATACACATCTGAGGCCAATCCCGAAAGCATCACAATACACTGCATAACCTTCGGTGCCTTCAGGAAGTACTAAAATTGGTGTGGAGGTTAATTTATCTTTCAACTCTTGGAAGCTTTTCTCACACGCATCATTCCACTGAAATTTAGCTGCCTTATGTGTAAGCTTTGTTAGCGGTGCAGCAATGGAGGAAAAACCTTCCACAAATCTTCGGTAATAACCTGCCAGTCCAAGAAAACTATGAATCTCTGTGGGTGTCATAGGTCATGGCCAATTTTTCACTGCTTCAATCTTCTATATATCAACCTGTATCCCTTCATCTGACACAATGTGACCCAAGAATGCGACGAATTTTAACCAAAACTCACACTTGGAGAACTTTGCATAAAACTTACGCTCACGGAGAATCTGTAACACTTGCCGTAAGTAATTAGCATGGTCCTCTTGTGACTTTGAATAAACCAAGATGTCATCTATAAATACCGTCACGAACACGTCTAGAAATGGCTGAAATACCCTATTCATCAAATCTATGAACACAGCTGGTGCATTTGTTAGTCCAAATGACATAACTAAAAATTCATAATGGTCATACCGTGTTCGAAAAGCTGTCTTGGGTACATCTTCTTCTCTAACCCTGACTTGATGGTAACCCGACCTCAAGTCGATCTTTGAAAAACGCTTGTCACCCTGTAACTGATCAAACAAATCATCAATTCGAGGGAGGGGATATTTGTTCTTGATCGTTACCTTATTCAATTGCCGATAGTCGATGCACATTCTCAACGTGCCATCTTTCTTCCATACAAATAATACCGATGCACCCCACGGGGACGTACTAGGCCTGATGAAGCCCTTGTCCAGCAAATCTTTCAACTGCTCCTTCAATTCACACAACTCTACTGGAGTCATTCTATACGGAGGAATAGAGATAGGCTGAGTGCCTGGAATCACATCAATGCCAAACTCTACTTCCCGTTCTGGGGGTAAGCCTGGAAGATCCTCTGGAAATACATCAAGAAAGTCATTTACCACTGGAACCGACTGTGGAGTTAGTGGTTCCACATCATTATCTTTCACTCGTACTAAGTGACATATGTACCCCTTCGCAATCATTTTCCTTGCTTTCAGATAGGAAATAAATCTTCCTCGTGGTGCCCTTACATCATCCTTCCATTCAAGAATATTCATTTGTGGGAAATAAAAATGTACCTTCTTGACCCGGCAATCTAGCGTGGCATAACAAGAGGCCAACCAATCCATTCCCATTATCACATCAAAATCCACCATGTCTAGTTCAATGAGATCGGCCAATGTATCATGACCACACACAGTTACCACACAGTTATGATATACTCTTTTTGCAACAATATATTCACCAAACGGTGTAGACATTTCAATTGATTTAGTTAATAATTCTGGTGCCTTTACAAATTTCGCAGCAACCAATGGAGTAACATAGGAAAATGTAGAACCTGGGTCAATTAATGCATATACATTATACGAAAATATGGATAATGTACCTGTGACTACGTCAGGAGATGCCTCTGAATTCTGCCGGTCTACCAGAGCATAAGTACGATTCTGAGTTCCACTGGAACTGGCTGCTCCTCCGGCACCTCACCCCCGACCTGCTGACTGTACACTACGGCCTAAAGAAGGAACCGATGATGATGATGCAACGGTCGATCCCGCAGGTCGCGCCACATTACCCAAGCCTCTTCGTGGGCAGTCTCTCATCATATGCCCCGTCATACCGCACCAAAACCAAATATTTGACCCACGCCGGTATTCACCTAAGTGAAACCGTCCACATTGCTGACATGGCTGACGAGAAAATCCTATAGTCTGCGAACCTCGAATCTCACTACTCTGCCCAACATTACTGCCTCTAAACCCTCGAAATTGAGCTTGGGTACCTGCTGTGGAATAAGAGAATGACAGTCTCGGTGGTCTAGGAAACATTCGAGGTCTAGATTCTCCTTGGAACACCATAGACTGTACCATAGGTCTAGCTCTTTTGGACTGTCCTCATTCAGATTCATGTACCCTTCTTCTCTGTCGTTGGTCTTCCATTTTCTGGGCGAAGGCCTGAATCCTAGCTATATCCATATCTCAATTTAAAGCAGCAATAGTGCAGTCTCTCACAAAATATGGCTCCAATCTGTCCACATATCTATGGACTATGTCTGTCATCGTGGCTACAACATTTGGAGCATATCGAGCCAAAGAATTAAATTGTAGACTGTATTCTCTGACACTAAGATTCCATTGATGCAGATTCAAGAATTGATCCGCACGAGCCTCTCGGATATCATAAGGAAGGTAGTGGTCAAGCAAAGTCGCTTTAAATTCTTCCCAATTAGGTGGATGAGATGAACCCGCACCATATTTTTTTGAATTGAAATCCCCAACTAGAGATGGAATTCCAGAACCTAAACAACTCAGTTAAGAGCTCCGTGACTGGTTCAAGGGAAGGTCAACCAATGATTGATTGCACCGACACCACGAGATTTCTTCCACTCTTCATACCACAGTATCGCCTCTCCTTTCAATCGATATGCAGCAAGTTCAACTGTTTCTACCCCAGTTATATGCATAACATTTAAAGCCCTTTGAATCTGATCTATAAAGTCTTGCGGATCTTCATTCAGATCTGATCCATTGAATGTAGGAGGATCTAATTTCAAGAAATCTTGGGTCCGTCGACTAGTTTCCCTGGCTGCACTATCATCACCTGTCATTGGACCACCTTGTCCCTGAACTTGTGCAGCAACTATTCAAGTCAACATTTGTACTGCATTCTTTAAGTCCTGGTCAGTAGTATTCACTGGTGGTTCTACAGGTACGTCGCTTCCTCTTGACTCTTCTAAAACTGGAAGAGAAGAAGAAGCCTGTGATGCCATCTCTGGTTCAGCACTACCTTGATTAACTGGTTCAGGCGAGGCTCTACTAGTTCCTTCTCCAGCAATTCTGTCTATTCTCTTACTTTTACCTCGACCTCTTCTTTTCATCGGCATTTTTCTATAATATACAAGAACAATAATTTTTATGGTCAGAAACAATCCCACCTATAACTTCAGCTCTAATGCACGATCTAGAAATGAAAAAATGAAACAACTCCTAAATGTCTCGTAGCCTCCTACTTATCGAGGTGGTGCACAACACATCGATAATTAAGACTCTACTCAAACACGGCTTTGTAGACACCCTTAGGACAACCTAGCTCTGATACCACTTTTGTCACACCCCGAATCCCAACGAGATGGACTGGTACCCGAAGTTGATAAGGCCCGATAGAACCGATCTTTACTCATGCCCAATCATATGCATACCATAAGAATCATCACCACCTCATAAAGACATAAAATGCTAAGTGCGAAAATCATAGAACATTATATATATATATACATATAAGAAACTTGGCCGTTAGGGCCATCGAGTCAAGGTAGACATACATCTCTTACGTTACATACCCACATGTGTCTACAAAAGCCTCTAACAGAAATACATACATAACCAACATAAGATCGAGACAAGTCCCTGCTTTACACAATATTGCAGTACCAAAAAAAATGTACATATAGAACTCGAAAAGCCCCGAACCAACTGGAGCTCACCAAAGATCGTCAAAAGATCCGCAACCTACTGTGGAGGTCTACTAGCACCTGTGCTTGCAGAAAGTAAGGTAAATCCCCCAAGAAGGGTCAGTACGAAGAATGTACTGAGTATGTAAGGCCATATGAAACTATATGATACATCAAAACTTCAATGAAATCAAATATAGTAAATAACCAATATGGATAAGTCATCACTCTATATGTATGGAAATATGTACATTCAATAGCTTACTTCTTTTACTTTTATGCTCATTCGTTCTTTCATCGCTCACTTCTTCATTCACTACTCATCCTTCAATCCTTACAATGCCCGGGCCCTAAGATGATCAGTGGGTATTCAACAGTTTTCGGGATCGACCCATGCTAGGCTTTTCTTTTGCCCCTGGGATACCACCCGTAGTAGCGGGATTGACCCATGCTAGGTGTTTTTTTCACCCCTGGGATACCACCCGTAGATATTGGGATCGCCCCATGCTAGGTATTTTAACCCCATGGGATACCACCCAAGAACACATCACTTCTCTTCAAAACATTACTTTTTTAATCTTGGGAAAAGTTCATTCGATGATTATATCATTATTGGAAAATACATAGATGCTTGCTTTATGCCTTTACGCTCATGAGATTGGTACTTTTGGAATTGTAACATTATCGGAAGCTTTGGAACATAATATTATTGGAACTTGGAATCATGTCTATAAGTATGTTGTACATGAATAACAATAGATGATAATATGAAATGAGGTGCCGTAGGACATTTCGAAACTGAGCAAGTACAATAACAAGGTATACACTATATGTTGCAGAAAGATATGGGAAGAGTAACCTTACATACCTTGTCTCCTCAATACGACTTTACAATCCTATATGTGAACACAATAGTCCCGCTCCTTCCTTATGTCTTACTCTACAACACAAATACATACCGGGCTTACATTATCAAATGGTTTCTTTACGAGTGTACAAAATGACAATAAGCTATATGACTGCCGTATAATGTCATTTATCCCCTTACAATACCATTTACGACATGGTCATACCAACAATACCACAACATGCCCAACATTGACCAATATATCCTAAACCAATAGCATGTCACACCAAGTTCATACTTTACACTTCTCCATCACCACAACATCACAATTACTCCATAAAGTCACCTTAATACACCTCATATCACATATCGGCCAAAATCCCATAATTTACACTTATAGAAAAATAACAAGTTTAATAACATAATCACACCATACATGTTGATATTTCATCCATACCATGCTCTTTCATGAAAACCACAAGTCATATCTCTAGTTTAAATCCCATGGATAGCACATCTTTTTACAAAAACACAAAGTGCCATGTTCAACACTTCCAAGCATAACCAACATGATCTACATAATATCTCATACATATAACAAGCTAAAGTACAAGAATAATCACTTACCTAAGCTTGTTAATGGATGATCTTGTCCAAGAAGTGACTTAGGGTTTGAAGAGCCCAAAGAGGATTATCTTGAAAATTCTAGAAATGTGTTGTGTGTCTCTTGGAATAAAAATATGATTTTTCCAAATATATATAGGCCCTCAAGTCTTCTTATCCATTCCTTGGCATTTAACGTTATGTCTAGAAGGTTAAGAGAAGAATGGGTCATTTGACCCATTTTGGCCCATGTCTTTTTCCTTATTTTGGGCCTTTTATTGAGCCCAATTCACTTAACCCAATAAATCAATAATTCCTCATGTTTAAATCATTTTATATGTGTTACGACAATATTCCCACTCACACGATTCATATTCGTAGCCTCAATCCCAAAAACAAGTGATTCTAGCCACTTATGGCTTATTTTGACCGAAAGGGTAAAAAAGTCATTTGGATTCCAAATTTTTCCATGAATAATCTTATTAATACTTCAATTATCCCATGTATATGCTCGTGGTTGTTGAATAAATATGGCAAAAAGCGGCCCGGTACGTCCCCGGGCACCCTTGGGACTTAGAAAAATTTCCAACTTTTGAAAGGTACGCACAAGCAAGGGCGTGCCACCTTGCTGCCTGTGCCCAAAAAATTTGGGCAATTAGCGGCCTGGCACGCCCTCTGGCGCGCCTGGCCTAATTTTTTTGCAAATTTTTGTTCTTCGACTTCTCTTTACGGATTTGGTTAGGTACTTCAAGTTCTATTCTTTAACTTAGTTCTTACCTTTAATATCCTTTGTTTGCAAGTCCTCCAAGACTTGTTTTTAATGTTCCACAGAGTCACAAAACATCTCCTACGAAGGTCTAATTACATGTACGAGGGCCAATATCAATTATCTCATCAATATCATTACAACATACGTACGTGTGGCTCTCGACACCTAAGTAAACATTGTTCAACGTCATCAGGTAGGGTCGGGAAGGTACGGGGTGTTACATTTTTAGACTATGTTTTTGTCCACAGTAATATTGGATGTTAAAGTATTTAACTTTTATTAGTTAATTGTGATTGTTTTTAAAAATTGGTTAAGTGAATGATTTTGATTTCTGTTAGATGGTTCTGCCACCTGAGGGCTAGTGTGGGTACAACTCATGACGAGTTAGATTGTGACAAAGTTGGTATCAGTGCCCTAGGTTCGTTCTCATCCTACCAAAAAGAGTTTAGTAGAGTCTTGTGAAATCGTACGGAGAAGTCTGTATTTTTCTTCTAGAGGCTACAAAACTTAGGAAAAACTTCACTTTCTTCTTTGTTTCGTGCTATGACTTGATTTCAATTGGTATCTGGCGATCCATATTGGTATTTAACCTTCTTTATTCTATTTCTCGTAGATGGTGAGAATAAGATCTAACGGGGCCAGAGAAGAGGTTCCCAAGCCAGTAGCTCCAGTTATTGAGGCCATAGTTAGAGGCCAAGGACAAATGAAGGAAAAGAGAAGAAGAAGAGGTAGGGTAGAACCCCAGGGGTGGGCTCTAGACTGCAGCCAATTAGGCTAGACAGAGGTCAGAGTCACCTCTCTTGACCGAGTAATCATGAAGAGGTGGTGAAAAATAGGGTACTAGTGCATGAGAATACAGCACCAGTCCAGGATGGTGCGGCCCCTGTTCAGATGTCCTCATAGTTGATACAGCAAGTCTTGGGTTTCTTGAGTGGGCTGGCCGATAACGGGGTCATGCCTGCAGTTCCTGTTTACCAGCAGTTGAGGATATAGCATGTTGCTGCAGTATCCCCTAGGATCGATGATCTTTCAGAGATGGATGTTTTTTCATATCCGATACTGTTTTCGGTAATGACTACTAATAAATATGAGTTGTTGTGTAAGTTCTTGAAAATGAAGCCTCTAGTTTTCCTTGGTATTGAAACAAAAGATGCTTTTGAGTTCACTGTGGATTGTCATGACTGGTTGTATAAAATGGGTATAGTAGAGCAGTATGGGGTGGAGTTCATGACTCTCCAGCTGCAAGGAGATGCCAAGTTATGGTAGAGAGAGTATGTTGAGTGTAGATCTTCTTTGTTACCTCCATTAACCTGGACCCAGTTCCATACCGTGTTCTTGGAGAAGTATGTGCCACGCACTATACGTGATAAGAAAAGAGATAAGTTTCGTACCCTTAAGTGGGGTAACATGTCTGTTGCAGCCTATGATGCAAGTTTCATGCCTTGTCTAGATTTTCTACTCAGATGCTAGATACAGAGGAAGAGCAGATCCACCACTTTATAGAAGGTTTGAACACTAATCTTTAGATTCCAGCACTTCAGATGACTTCCCCAGGTAACTTTCTAGGAAATGGTATACTTTGTGAAAAAGGTGGAAGGGGTGAGACAAGAAGGGTATGCAAAGATGGCTAGGAAAAAGGCCTAAAATACGGATAACTTTAGTGGTTCATACTATAGAGGTCACAGTTACAAGGATTATCATTCATATCTTATTCAGTCAGCCTTGCTAGTTTTGACAGAAGATCCGTCAGGGACCATTCAGCAGTCTTCAGATGCGGGTAGCCAGGTGGCTTCTTACTTTTCTGCTCATTGGCCTTTCTTAGATCATGCATGATGTACTTGAGGTGGAATTGGACACATAAAAGGAATTGTCCTAGTGTCAGACACTCAGGCCTCTAAAGTTAACAGAAGTCGTCTAGAGCCTTAGTTCTTACTGGTAGAGAGGGCAGAGCAAATGCTAAGAAACATCCACCGGGTGGGCATGGTGGTTATTAGGCAGGAGAAGGTGGTACTCAAGGAGGTGGAAATGTTGGTAGAGGTGGTGAACATTCAGCTAAAGTAGGCACTCATATTGATTATAGGGCACACTATTATACCTTCTCAGGCAAATCGAATGCGGTTATCACAGGTATCATTCTTGTTTGTGACAGAATTGCTTCATTTTTTTCTATCTAGGATCTAGCTTTTCATTTATATAGCTGTTATATTTTCTTTGGGGTTGAATTTGGTTTGTGATATGCTTGATGCACTTGTTTTGTTCATGTGTCTACCGTGGTTAGGGATTTTGTTATAGTAACCCAGGTTCATCGTGCCTGTACAATAGTGTTAATGGGTTTTTTGACTTGATGATATTGGATATGCTAGACTTTGATATCATTCTTTGTATGACTTGATTATCATGCAATTTTAAATTGTAATGCCAAGACTATAACTTTAACTATGTCATGGATGGATAGGCTAGAGTGGGAGGGTGATTATATACCTGCTCCCATTAAACTCATTTCTTTTATTCATACCAAGAAGTAGTAGGGAAAGAGTGCTCATCTTTCTTAGCTCATCTTCAGGACACTAGTGCTGAAGTCTCATCTCTTAAGTCAGTTCCCGTAGTGTGTGATTTTACAGGAAGTGTTCCCTACTGATTTACCTAGTATGTCTCCATATTAGGATATTGATTTCTATATTAACTTAAACCAGGGAACTCATCCTATTTCTATTCCTCCTTATAGGATGGCTCCCGTCGAGTTAAGAGAGCTGAAGGTCTAATTGCATGAGTTGCTTGATAAAGGTTTTATTCATCCTAATGCTTTATCGGGTGCTCCAGTTTTATTTATTAAGAAGAAAGATGATAGTCTTTGAATTTGCATAGATTACTGGCAATTGAATAAGGTTACCATCTGTAATAAGTACCTATTTCCCATGATAGATGACTTGTTTGATAGGTTGTAGTGTGCTTTGGTATTCTCTAAGATAGATCCAAGGTCTGGGTACCATCAGTTAAAGATATGAACTGAAGATAATCCTAAGACAGCCTTTTGGACTCGTTACGGGCATTATGAGTTCTTGGTAATGTCATTTGGGTTGACTAATGCACCGGCAGCCTTTATGAGTTTGATGAATAGTGTTTTTAAGTCCTTCCTGGATTTTTTGTTATAGTGTTTATTAATGATATTTTGGTGTACTCTTAGAGTAAGGAAGAGAATGCAGGACATTTGCATATTATTTTGGATGTGTTAAAGGAGAAGAAACTTTTTGCAAAATTCTTCAAGTGTGAATTCTAGATGTCCTTTGTGTCCTTCTTGGGGCATGTTATTTCTGAGAGAAAGGTGATGGTAGATCCTCAAAAGATTGAGGCGGTTAAAAATTAGGCTAGGCCCACTAGAGTAACATAAGTTCGTAGCTCTTGTGGGTTTGTCTAGCTACTACCGCATGTTTGTTAAAGGCTTTGCTTCGATTGCTACTCACTTGATAAGATTAACTGTGAAGAGAGCGTCCAAAAGCTCAAGTCTCTTCTGACAACGACTCTTATTGTTGCCTTGTCTGTTGAAGGTAAAGATTTTATAGTATTTTGTGATGCTTCGCATTCTGGTTTGGGTGTTGTGTTGATGCAGGATAAGAAAGTTATTTCTTATGCTTCAAGGCAATTGAAATTTTATGAGAGAAACTATCTGACCCATTACTTGGAGCTAGCAGTTGTGGTCTTTGCATATACAATATGGAGGTACTACTTATATGGGGTGAAGTGTAAGGTGTTCACTGATCATTGCAGCTTGCAGCATGTGTTTACTTAGAAAGACTTGAATCTGAGACAGTGGTAATAGATGGAGTTTTTAAAAGATTATGATGTCACCATCCAGAAAAGGACAATGTGGTGGCATATGCATTGAGCAGGAAATTTGTAAGTATAGGAACCTTGGCTTATTTAAATATTACAAAGTGTCTGTTAGCTAGAGAATTTCTGACTTTAGCAAAGTAGTTTATGCATTTATGGGTGTTAGAAAGAGGAGGAGTGTTGGCTAGTGTTGAAGCAAGGTCGACATTCCTTGATCAAGTCAAGGCCAGACAGTTCGAAGATATGAAGTTGAATAAGCTTCAGAATAAAGTGGTGCATTGTGAGGCCCGAGAGGACACTCTTTATATTGGTGGCGTATTGTGAGTGAAAGGGTGTGTGTCCACGCCCCGTGTTGATGATGTAATTCATACTCTACTAGTGAAAGCAAATGGTTCATAGTATTATATACAACCTGGTGCCACCAAGATGTATCATAACTTGAGGCAGCTTTATTGGTGGCCCTAAATGAAGAAAGATATAGTGGATTATGTGGCGAAGTGTCAAAATTATTAGCAGGTAAAGTATGAATATCAAAAGCATACAGGTCTACTTCAGAGAATGCCCATTCTTGAGTGAAAATGGGAGAGAATTGCCATGGACTTTGTGGTAGGTCTTCCTAAGACCTTGGGGGTAGTATGAATCCATTTGGGTTATTGTTTATAGGCTAACCCAATCTGTACAGTTCTTTCCAGTCAAGACAGTGTATAATACAGAGAAGTTAGCCAATGTCTACATTAAGGATATCTTGCGGTTGCATAGAGTTTCAGCCTCCATTATATCTGATATAGGTACATAGTTTACTTTAAAATTTTGGTACAAGTTTCATAAGGAATTGGCACAAAGTTAGATCTCAGTAGTACCTTCCACCCTCAGACTGATGGCATTTTGAGAGAATGATTTGGGTTTTAGAGGGCATGCTTCGAGCATATGTGGCTAGCATATGTGGCTAACTTTGGGGTTCATTGGGATCAGTTCCTACTGTTGTGCAAATTTTTGTACAATAATAGCTATCACTCCAATATCGACATGGCTCCATTTGAGGCTTTATATGAAAGGAGATGTAGATCTCTCATAGGCTAGTTTGAGGTGGGTGATGTGAAGCCTTTACGCATGGATTTGTTAAGGGAGTCACAAGATAAGGTGAGGTTCATTCAGGGGAAGTTATTAGCAGCTCAAAGTCGACAAAAACAATATGTTGATCGAAAAGTGAGGGACATATTTTTCAAGAAAAGTGAACATGTACTATTTAAGATTTCACCTATGAAGGGAGTGATGTGGTTTGGCAAGTGGAGAAAGCTTAGCCATAGGTATATTGGTCCGTTTGAAGTTCTTGAGAAGGTGGATCCAGTAGCTTATAGACTTGCATTACCGTTGAATTTATCGGGAGTCTATCTGGTATTCTATGTTTCTATGCTCAAAAAGTACCATGGAGATGGAAACTACATTATTCATTGGGACTTAGTGTTACTTGATAAGAATCTCTCGTATGAGGAGGAATTGATTGCTATACTTGATAGAGATATATAGAAGCTGAGAACGAAAGAGAATAAGTATGTGAAAGTCCAGTGGAAGAACCATCCTATTGAGTAAGCCACTTGGGAAACTTAAAGTAGCTATGCATAGAAAGTACCCACACATGTTTGAGGATTCAGGTATTTCCTTCTAGATTTTCCTTTTTTCCTCATTATAGTCATTCGAGGACGAACGGTGGATAAATTAGTATCTAATTTAATAACCCTTTTCATCATTACGGTGTTGATTTGCATGCAAAAATTTGGGTTAAGTTTTCTCCCGATGAAAATTTTGAAATTTAGATTAGGCTAGATTCGAATGAATTTTGGGTATTGTGTAGTCTAGATAATTCTGATGGTTGGCAGTGTAGTGTCTCATGGATTTAAGATTTTATTTTGATAGCCAAGAGGTTAAGGGATTCACAGAAACTTTTGGAATAGAAATCGGGTTAATAGAACTCCGATTATAGTGTTTAACGTAAAAAGATTGAGTCGTAATGTCAAAATTTGGGTAATGTATTATTAAATGGACCATACCTAGAAACTTCCCTAAGTTTCTACCTCAATGCTGCAATAGAGAGATTGAGGGCAGCTGCAGCTATCCCGCTATGGCAGGATATGAGCTACTGTCGCAGCTGTCTGATTTAAGTTGACTGCTACAGCAGATGGAATCCCTCTACAGTGTTGCCTCTGCAGTGGGAAATGGGCTGCTATGGAGGGATCGATGCAGTAAACACTAGTTTCCTTCTAGTTTAGATGTGATTTCATCAAATACTCTCAAGGGTCGACTTAGGGCAAGAGAAGGACGATTTTCTGAGTTCTTGGCTATTCCCTACCATCAATGTAAGATGATTTCACCATTCTAATGTGAATTTACTCCCTTAATCCTTAAATTTGTTAGATTATATTCATGGTGGAAATTAATTGGTTAACCCTAAGTTGTATGATCTGGTGTGAATTGACTATGGATGAGTTAGAAGCACTTGTTAATTGCTTTAGGTTGTTAGATTATGCTTCCTAGAGTAGAAGTTGTTTCATTAATGCCAAATTATAGGAAATTGAATGGAATGAAAGGGTAGAAATCCCTAGAATGAAGGAATAGGCTATGACCATGAGTTAGAATAGTAAATTTAGGTTTATAATACCTAGATCTGATGATTAAATGGTTGAATTGTTCTTTATTTGTTTATTTTAGACCAGGAACAAGTCGAGGCTGCAAGAAAGGGCATAGCTCAAGTGAATTAGCGCATTTTGTGGCTTGATTCGAGGTAGGTTATGGTTGAATTGGAGTTTAGAATCAGTTTGATTGTATATGTGCTCATTAACTAATTGTTTGTTTACATAGTTTCAAGTCATGCTTGTAAATAATGCTAAATGATTGATTATATAATAGAAGTGTTGGTTACGAATTGACTGACTATAGAATTTGTACTTGTGACTACTACATGGTTATTGTTGTGAATTGTTTGATGCTAAGTGTATGGCTTGTGAATGAATTGGTGAATTCAGGTTGTATAAGGGTGGAGATATGGAAATAAGGTAGGCATAATACTTGTTTAGGATAAGGGTTGCAAGACACCTAATTGGCAATTATGATTGGTACTTGGACTGAGCTCATCCCCTGCAGGTCATGCCTAGTGGACAACCATAAGTCCCATAGCATGTGTGTGCACTGTGATTTAGAGAGTTTGACTCTTCCTTGAGTGGACTGTGTATTGTCTACTATAAATATTACTTTTGGGTTCCTTGTGTGAATCATTTATGTTGATATTACTTTAATTTCCTTATGTGGACTGATTTATTGACTTAATATCATTTATTAGTACTTGGTGTGAACCATTTTCTTGAGGTTTTACGAGATAATGAGGTTTTTATGATGTAAATGGCAAACTGCTTTGATTGTAAGTTATTCTTGTTTGTTGGCACTGAATTGAGGTCATTGTTACTTTATTAGGTTGGTTGATATTAATAGGCCCATTGCTATAGCTAGATTGAGATACATGATTTAATTAACATGTTTGCTACTTATTTACAACTTTTTGGTTAAGTGTTCATGTCGATTAAGTTGAGTCGGCCTATGATACCTACCAGTATATAGTGGTTTCTACTGATACTACCATGTGCTCTTATTTTATTGAGTGCAAAGCATATTCCAGCGGCTTCTGCGAGACCTCATTTGTAGGTGACACAACACATTCCTGATCCAAGGGTGAGCATTCATTCTCCGGGCTGCAATGGATCATTCAGACTTGGTCTTGTTCTTAGTTCGAACATTGACTCTCTATTTTATTATTGTTGGTATTTTTGGGTTGTACCAGTAGATTTATTTAGTTAGAATTCTGGTATGATGACTTTTAGTTTCTGGTATGCTTTATATTATGTTATTTTCCGCACTAATATTTGATGTTAAAGTATTAACTTTTATTAATGAATTGTGATTTTTTTTAAAAATTGGTTAAGTGAATGATTTTGATTTCAGTTAGATGGTTTTCCCATCGAAGGGTTAGTGTGGGTTCCATTCATAACGGGTTTGATCATGACAATTGACCCTCATGTCAATTCCAGTAGCCTCTTAGAAGAAACTAGAAATATTCACATTGCACTTGGAAAAAGCTTGAATTAATAGCTTCTATAACATCAAGGTGACACTCTTTGTGTTGCTGTCATCCTCTCAGACCAACCGCTAATACTACTGCATCATCAATTAGCTAATAAGACAATAACCCCTCGACACCATCAATATGTTCCTCCTTCTGCTCATGTTTGCTTTAACTGAAGACCATCAATGTGTCGAGTCAAAACAAGTAATTACTGAGATTCTTGTAGGAATATCCACCGTGAAATTTTAAAGGTAGAGATTCTCACATGAATATCCATCCACTTTGACTTCTAAGGAGAAGATCTGAAACAATTTTCGTAACTATATAGAAATTGAGAAAAATGAACGCACTAGATCATAACCAAGTCCTTTATTACATGAAGAGGAGCTTAAACCATCTTTAAGCATCATTGTTGACACCACTAACAACCTAATCAACTATCCAGATTACCTCAAAAAAGCAGTCATTAGTTTCTATTTTCCAAGCGCCTTTATAACCACTACTCAAGTACCTCCACAAGCTACTATATAACAACCCAAACCATTCAAATGATGACCTGAATTGGGAGGTGCAAGGTAGTTTAACAAGTAATGCTTAAGCAAAAGCTCCTACTACATTTTCAATAACTTTCAAATGCCCCCAAATCATATTTAGTTGCACTAGCATATGATCCCATTAGCACAAATGAATCAAAGAGATAACAAGCAAGGAATTTCAACCATTATTGAAGGGAATTGGCTGGAGGGGCTGGTTGATGTTTTACAACCAATGGAGGAGGAAAGGCTCTGTGGATAGCTTTTTCTTCCTCACGTGCCTTGTACATCTCTTCTGTCTTGATGACAATCAGTCTTTTCACCTAAGGTCAGTACAAAATGTAAAATATCTAATTAGAACTTCATGTGGAAACTATCAAAGTTGCAGAAAAATAAAAAAGGCATAAAACTCATTATCCAATTAATAGAAAGGCAATTTTAAAACCTGTTGTAGCATTCCCCAAACAGTAGGTGTGTCCCATTGCATCACAGTCCGGTTGCATTTACCGAGGGGCAGTGCCTCGGCAAATGTAACCGAACAAGGGTTATGTACAGATTAGAGCCTCAAGAGCTAACAAGGGTTATGCACAGATTAGAGCTCCAAGATTGGAGCACAAGCTTTAAAAGCATTGTAAACACTCATGACTCATCTCTTCCTACTTTAATGTTTTTCGCTTTCCTATGGCGAAAGTAACATGAAACTTTGCATCAACGAAAACATTTCAAATACGAATAGTATGACAGGAGGTACGGGATCTAAAAGATCTGTTTTGAAAGGGTATTTCACACACACAAAAAAAAAAATAGCCTAATTGACAGCATGATGAGGAACTTAGAAATACACATAACACATAACACATAGAAGCTGGATGCTAATCAAGCAACATAAAAGAAGAAGAGGAAAGGAATTTACACCTGCAAGCCACATAGTGATAATTCATCTATAGCACCCTTGCGAGAAATGAAATTTGTAGAAGTTCACATTGACACACGTCAAGTTACGTGAGGTCAAGGAAAAAATCAGCTAGTTCTATATCTTCTTTATCAGAGAGCTAGTGTTGTACCTATTGAACATATGAATAATAATAATACTTTGAAAAATATATGGATACCTTCTCAAAAAATACGTAGTTGATATATTTCCTAACACATTGCTAGCAAATCAATACAAGGATCACGTTGAGAATATGGACTTTCTTAGCCATGTTTATGTCGTCTCTCTTTTTTCCTTTTTCTTTTTTTTTTTAGTTGATTATTTGGACACATTCTTTATGAACATGAAATTACATATCAAGCATATCTGTTTTCATATTTTTACTATAAGCCTGAAACATGAGTAAAATCCAAAAGCATCAAAATCCACATTATTGATTTTAGAGACATAACTTTCTCATTAAGGTTATGAGGTAAAAACATAAAAAGTGCTCGACTTATAGTGAGTAGGATGGCCATGATCCTTACATAACAATATCTTGTTTATACTCATCTAGTCATCTTGGAACTTTGGATCATTATCACCAATATCAGTAATGTGGCCTAAGTGGGTGAATGTTAAATTCTCCATTAAATTAATTCATTTGCACTTTATGTGCATGCATTATGCTTACGCGTATATGTATTTGATTTTCTTTAAGACAGTGGTGTCTGGACCAGCTTTTTGGATAAATAGATGAAATTGAATTCATCAAGAAAGATATAACTTTGCACGCGATTTTTTTCTTAGTATATGTAACACCCCACACTTTCGGGCTAGAATTTGAACCGTTCTTCATACGTGAATAGGCCAAAATCTAATGATTTCTATTTAGATATAAGTGCTAAGATCAATTCCTTAGTGTGGAAACATCTTTGCAGATGAATTGAGGTTATAGAAATCTCCTAGCTCAAAGTTGAGTTGAGGACTTTCCTACCGATTGAGTTTTAGTAGACGTTCTTACTTGATTCAACTTCCAACAATCATTACTCCTAGAATATAATGAGTTAGGTGGTCTATTATCAATCAAATTAATTGTTTTTGAGTCTTCTTTCCAATGACACCGACCGTTCATCAATCCAAGTTTGGAGGAAAAAGTTATGGACATTTAGCGAGACACTGTCCAAGTTGCGTGATCGGCCATGCGAGGCACAACTGGGAGCCACGCGATTGGCCGTGTGAGGCACAGCTGGTGTCGCGCGATTGACCATGAGATGCACACACACACCCCTTCCGACATAAAATTTCATTGTTCTCTTATTAAATCAAGGGCAAACTAGTCCTTTCAGCCCATGTAACTCCCCCAAGTCGTCCTAAGCTATTAGATTCACTAGTATACGTACCCGGGCAATGCGTGGATGATATTAAAGTATTGTTTCCAATCGTTTTATATTGAAATGTCTCATTCGAGCATATTAAATTATATTACCTTAAAAAAAATTCAACTATCATATTATTTCAATGAAATGGTAAAAATAAAATAAAAAATTTTCTACCCCCACCTCCACACCCCTCGGTTTTTTTAAAAAATAAAAATGTTTTTCTACCCTCTCCCCCCCCCCCCACGCCTTCACCCCCCCACCAATCCCCCCACCTCTAACCAAATCTATACGAAAAAGCAATCATGTAATTGTAAAAAAAATAAATTATTCTTCATATTTTTCTTTATTAAATTATTCAATACTCCCCCCCCCCGCTCCCCCCACCTCTCCCCATCTCTAACCAAATCTATATGAGTAAAAATAATCATGCAATTGCAAAAACAGTTTTATGTTTCATATCTTTCTGTATTATATTGTTTACAATAAAGATTTCAGATTGTCAAAAACAATTTAGATTTTTATTCTATTGCCCCCCATCTCTTATGTTTAAAAATTTATAAATAGTAATATGTGTATTATCTGCTTACTTCATTATATTATCAAAATTAGTTCAAATTTCCCCTCCCCCAATACTTGATGTACATTTTTTTCTACTTTATTTTAATTTCCCTGTTTTTTTCTAATTTGACCTTGAATTAAATTATTTTTTTGTGTTACACGCATAAGTAGTTGAGTTTTCCTCTCTCTTATCTTAAAATATAGAAATTAGAATAGATAAGTTTTGTTATGCTTAACAAAATAAATGAAATATAGATTAGAAGAAGACTCCAAAATAATATAATTTGTTAGAAGTAGTTATAATTTAAATTTTAAGTTAAACACTTTCACATCTATCGAAATATAATTTTATCTCATATATTTTAATTTTTTTAATTAAAATTCAAAAAAATTATTAGCTTGTCCTAAGAATTAAAAGGAATTTCATAATGTATGTAAAAAATTTTGAATATGAATTTTAAAGAAAAAGGTAAAATCATGAATTCATTCTACGAAAAAGAATTTTAATATGTAACCTGTGTACATTATGTTTAATTATACTCAAAACTACATCATTAAAAATATACCTTTTTAGACTGTGATTTAACATTCAATATTATGACTTATTCACATATACTTTAAAAACTATTTTATTTAGTCTTTTAAATTTTTTATTTTCTTTTTTAAAATTAAGGAACTACCCAAGAAGAAATGTAAAAATACTACTTGGTCGTATAAGATAAGAGACAGAAATATAGATTTGGAAATAAAATCAAGAAAAGAATAAATCAATTAAAATATTTAAATACCTGCAAATTTATTTTATAATCGTCCAAAAAGAGAGTAGTTATATGAATATAATGTAATAATGCTCCAGAAAGTCATTTTTCTGCTTAAGATTTCATTTTGTAATAAATATTTCAATAACAAATTTTACAAAATTCTATTTAAATTTAAAAGAGAATTTTATCCATCAATTCAAATTAAAATTAATAGAGTAATTACTTTTTTTTATTGTATTCATAAATTATTGAACTACCATGAAAATTTTGTTTTGAATTTTAATTAATGAGTCATTGTTTGGAGAATAAGAAAAATATGAAAAATAAGATAGGAAAAAGTTATATATGTCATCAAATTTTAAAATAGTAAAATATCAAAATATTTTAAAATTGAAAATCCAAACTATTATTTTTTATCTTCAAATTTTAATAAGCTAATATAGATAATATATACCATCTTTTTCTCTTCATTAATAACTAAGTTAAGAAAGAAAGAAAAAAATGGAGAAATTTTGATTTTTCAAATAGTTTATATGCATACGTGCATAAATTTAAGGGGAAACTACATGCATGCCCTATAGAAACAAACTATTTATAACTAAATACCCTTTTACATAAATGCCCCCTAACTAATTATATAAAATGTCAACTTCCCTTGTAGCTTTAGTTATTTATCTCCTTTTTAATTATTTTTCTTTTTATTTCTCTACTCCTTTTTTTTTATTTTATGCTTCTTTGTTTATTTATTTTTTTCTCAAATTATTTTATTTTATATTTTCTTTTTACACCATAATTTTATTCATACTCAATTTTTATTTTATATACTCTTTTTTTCTTTCTTTCCTTTTTTTTTAATTTATTTCTTTATTCATTGATTTTTTTCTCTATTTTTTTTTCTTTTTTCCTGCTTTTATTTTTCTCCTTTATTGGTTCCTTTTTTTTAATTTATTTTCATTTTCTCTTTGCTTTTCAATTTTGTTATTTCTTGTTTCTCCCCTTTTCTTTTCTTTTTTCGTTTATTTTTTTAAAAAAAAAAAATTAAATTTTTTTCTCCTTTTTATTCATTTTTTTATCAAATCATAATATTCTTTATTTTTCACCACAATCTAATTTTATATTTTTAATTTTTTTCATTTTATTTATTTCTTTTTTTTTCCTTATTTTGTTTGATTCCCTTTTCTTTTTTTTATTTCTATTTTCTTCATTTGCTTCAGTCCGTAATGATATCATCACAGTATATCTAAATATTGTCATGGCATCATTAATGTCTGCTTCAATCCTTTAGTGAGACCTCCATGATACCATCACAGTATATCTATATATTGTCACGGTATCATTGATGTTTGCTTCAATCCTTCAGTCAAACCTCCGTGATACTATCATAGTATATATATATACTGACATGATATCATGAGATTTACTTCAATCTGTTATGATACCATCACAGTATATCTATATACTGTCATGGTATCATTGATGTCTGCTTCAATTCTTCAGTGAGACCTCTATGATACCATCACAGTATATATATACTGACATAGTATCATTGGAATTTGCTTCAGTTTGTAAGATATCATCACAATATATCAATATACCGTCATGATATCATTATTGTCTTCTTCAATCCTTCAGTGAGACCTTCATAATACCATCAGAGTATATATATATATATACTAACATGGTATCATTAGGGTTTGCTTCAGTCTGTGATGATACCATCACAGTATATATATATACTGACATGGTATCATTAGGGTGTGCTTTGATAACGCCATAATATATCTATATACTATCATGGTATCATTGATGTCTGCTTCAATTCTTCAGTGAGACCTCCATGATATCATCATAATATATATATATACTGACGTGGTATCATTAGGGTGTGCTTTGATAACGCCATAATATATCTATATACTATCATGGTATCATTGATGTCTGCTTCAATTCTTCAGTGAGACCTCCATGATATCATCATAATATATATATATACTGACGTGGTATCATTAGGGTTTGCTTCAGTCTGTAATGATACCATCACAGTATATATATACATATATACTGTGATGGTATCATTAGAGTTTTGCTTCTGTCCGTAATGATACCATCACCGTATATATATATATATATATATACTATCATGGTATCATCACTGTTTATTTATTAATTTTCTTATATTTTTATTCATCTAAAAATACTTAGATAGTATCTTTATCTTTATAGTTTATTTTATCCTTAAAAGAAATTGAAAAAAAAGGAAGATAATCTAATAAAAAACCAAAAGATATAAACAAAATGAAACCAAAGAAAAGCCAACAAGAGAAAATGAAAAATAAATAAGCTAGTAGACTTTACTATTTTCTTATTTATTTCTTATTGTAGTCTAGTTACTTAATTATAAAAATATATATTTTATTAATTTAAACTTTAATAAATAAGCAAATGACTTTAGTATTTTTCCCTTAATTATTTATTATTTTAATCTAAAAATAATTAGCTCTTATTTTTGCCTTTTAAAAGAAAAATAAAAAGATAAAATAAGTAAGAAGAAAAATGGATGAAAAAAGAAAAAAATAAAAATAAATGAAAAAGAACAAACATTGCCTACACCACGTGCAACAACATTTAAAAGAGACAAAAGATGAAAGAAAAATTAACCAAAAAAGGAAAGAAATTAAGAAACAAAAGGATAAAAAAGTGGAGCATCAAATGCTCTCAGGATTTTAGTCTCAAAATTATGACAGAGACTATTGAAACACTCGGATAAAAATTTACGGTCGATGGGGTATTGAGTGTATTTAGTAAGGGAGGGGGTAAATTATGGTAATTAGTTTGTTTTTAAGGACATTCTATGTACTTTTCCCAAAATTTAAAGCATGAATTTTTCATTATTTTATATGTGTACACAAATATCAATGTTTCTCTTTATTATTTTAATCAAGTAGTATGTATATTTCTTCTACAATTTTGCATTTACTTTTTTATTTCCTTTTCCTATTTATGCTAGGCTAATTCTCTCTGTTTCGTTAATTTATCAAAAAAAAAAAATTAAAAAGTGTATACCTTCCTTTCACTTATACTTTCTTATTCTTTCTTTTACCTTTTATTCATACTCTTTTCATTATAAATATTTTAGTTTCACCTTCAAAATAATTGAATTATACTAAAATATTGCAAATTACAATAACTATTCATTTATTTAGAACTTTCTCCAACCGTTTCAAAACCTGTCAATCTGCTTTGCCAAGAATGTAAAATTGCTCCTAAACACAAATTTTCAAAGTTATTAATGATAATTGTTCATCATATTCCTCAGTCATCACTCGGACTTGAATCCTAATGAAAATATACTTAAAATATCAATTACTTAGCGTAACATCAAGTATTAAAATTCTTAAAGATGTGTATTATTATTATTATTATTATTATTATTATTATTATTATTATTATTATTATTATTATTATTATTATTATCATCTCTTTTTAATAGTTAAATCAAATGTATTCGTATATATTTTATAACATCTTAAAGGAATTAGTTTATGAAATTGTAAGACTTCATTTAGAACTCTTCAATCATAAATTCTTAGTTTTAAGCTAATTATTAATATTTTAATAAATTACATTCATATATATTTTAAAATATTAAAATTTTAAAAGAAATAAGTTTATGAAAGAGTAAAAGTCTATTTAGAACTCTTCAACGAACTTCTATTTTTAAGCTAATGAAATTTTTTTTTTTAATAAAGGATAATGTATTTTCAAATAATGATATTTCTAATCTTTTAATTCAAATTTTTTATTACAGTACTATTAAGTTTTGTCCTAAAACTACCACATGGCGTCTCAATAGCTTGCCACTTGGCTAATTGTGGTGCTTTGTCATCTGCTTTATAATATATATATATTTCCAAATCCCTAATCCCTCTCCCCCCCCCCCCCCCCAAAGTTCCAAGAAACAAGAACACCTAGGGTTCAAGGGTCAAGGGTCAATCTCAAAGCTTTTCTTGGATTTCTCTCAGTAAAAAGGTATGTTTGAACACTCTCTACTTCAAACTACTCGTACAAAGGTATTTATTTCAAGTTATTCATCTTTTCTAAATGATGGTTGAGACTAGAGTTGAAGATTGATTTTTCATGAAATCTTATTATTGAATCCTCTCTTTTACAAATTGTTTTCTAAAATTATGTGAGGATTAGAGACTTGGAAATAATGGTTGAAAAATGGTGAACTTTCATAATACAAAGTTGAATGATAAATGCTATGAACTACAGAAATTACAATTTATCAAGTCTTTCAAAAGCTTTGAATTTCAATAAGAAATATAATGTTTATCCCTCGTCTGTTGAACAATGTAAAGTATGAAATTATGTGATGTTTTAAGACTCCTATGAAGATCCAATTATGGCTATGTTTATGAGTTCAAAGGGCTGGATTTAGAGTCAATAATGTTTATGATTTCTAAGACGGGGTAAAGAGTCAATATGGTTTTATGATAATAATTTTTGGCATGATATGGATGACTTGCAAGTCTTGATGTGACGATACAAAAAAAGATATGCCTTTATGAATGACTCTTTGATAAATGAATAAAGAATAATGTTTTAATGGGGCTCAAAGAGAGCTTGGTAGTAGCACCAAGAAGGGTTAGGCTCGAAAGGGGACCTAACACCCGAAACCGCATTTGTCAACGTGGGAAGGTCCCTATCCTGAAAAATAGATGACCGTTGTATGCTTGCTTCGCATAGTAGTATTACAGTCTATGTTAATGTTATGATTGGCCAACTAAGTTATCTCAATCCATGCGGTAAACATGGATTGGGGCTTAGCCGGTCGAGTGCCGATCGGACCCATATAGCCCATGGGTTACCTAATGTCGGTGATCACTACCTTGCTCAGAAGTAAAGTTTTGAAATGTTTATGCTTTAAATGTTTTGAGTCCTTATTTATATTCTTTTCTCATGACTATGTTTTTAGTTAAATGACTTACTTTATAAATAGCTTTGTCCCTTCTCATGGGTTGTGTACTAGTACTCTTCATACTGACTGTCCCCGGATGCTACATCTTTTCATGATGTAGGTTCGGAGACACTTTCTTGTGATTTTATGCAGCATTAGGATTCCTCGGAACAGCTTCATCAAGTGTTAAACCCTCCATCTTTCGAAAGGCAATATGATCTTCATGTTAGACTTTGACTTTCAGTTTTATGGTATTATCGGGGCCATGCCCCGACTTCAATTTTTCATTCATATGTTAAAGGCTTCGTAGACTTAGGTAGATGTTGTCTAAATATTTTATTTCAAACTTGTATAAATTTCAATATGTTTTAAATGGACTTCTTAATGGCTATTCTTCCGCAATGTTTTCTTACATGTTCAAAATGAAATGCTCATGATGTTATGCTAAGGGATTCTCTCGGGTCTTCATTGGCTTGGGATGCCCGTTAAGTCCAGGGCCTAGGCTTGGGTCGTGCCAAGCTTGATATCAGAGCACTGTTCAAGTGTCCTAGGGTGTTTACGAAGCTGTATCTAGTAGATTTTTACTTATGGGTGTGTTGTGCACCACACTTATAATCAGGAGGCTACAGGGCATTTAGGAAATGTTTTTCATTCTTTCATACTCTAGATCTTGCAATAGTGTTGCTCCTAAGAAAGTTACCCAGATTTCTTGCCTGACTCTAATTCCGCTGGCTATGCCTTATTTTCCAAGTGATAGAAATACAAAAACTCAAATTTATAATGATGTGATCCTTTCAGAACGAGTCATCAAAAAGTTACAAAACTGCCCAAGGACTTAAGGGGAGTCCATTAGTACGTTCAAGTCTATTGATTTTATGTGCATACCCCTATCTTCATCAATCATGCAGTTGAGTCAAGATGGGACGTGTATTTAGACCTTTTTAAGAACCTTGTTATAGATGACTTGCTTAAGGGGTAAGATATGTAGCTTAATATTGGGGTAATGCTTCCTTTCAAGAGATAGTATAAATTAGGGTGTTATAATAAGCTATGAGTAGTAAAATGATCCAGAGTTAGAAACATGGAGTCGCAAAATTAAGAAGCCATAGAGTGGGGCTAGTGATTGATCAAAGAACGTAGCTAGAGTCTACCCATTAAGTGAGTGTTGGGGTAGTATGCCCTTATGGTGATTGGCTAAGTTTATATCAAGATTTATAAATTTTATGATAGTTAGTAGAGGAAGTGATTAGTTATGATGATTAATAATTATTTGAAATAGGGAAGGAGCTCATGATGGCTAGTTGTTATAGTAGTAAAATCATTTATTGGTTATGAATGGAAGGATAGAGTGGCTAATAATTTATAAATTTAGACTTCAATTGGGGAAATCTTAGAAAGGGGGACTCAGTGGTGTGTATAGAATTTTGAAGGTAGCTTAAATGTATGCCTGGGTAAATAGATGTGATGTGAGAAAGGAGAATGTGCCAATAGGCCGTAATGGGTTGTATTATAAGATTTAGATCGACTATCCTTATTAAGTAGTTTTACCCCTTGATTTTTATCTAGTAGGTGTAAACGTGTATAGTATGTGAGAAGACATGTAATAAATATTAAGGTATAGTAGTAACGTTGTGAAGAAGAATGTGTTTGTAAGCTGCAGTTAAGCGGAATGAGAAATTGAGGTTGATTAATTTATCGCATATTTTGATGGACTAGTATAGTATGTGGGATATTTCATTGGCAGTACATGATTGGTACTAGATATTAAGTTTGAATTTTAGATGCTGACTATGGTGAAAAGAATGGTAGCTCGAGGATAGTGATGCAAGATTTGTGGGAAAAGGATTAGTAGGCTTGATATGATGTGTGCAAGATCTTAGGTTGATAAATTATGGAAATTTTGAGTGTGTAGTTCTGATATATATATATATATATATATATATGAGGACTAGTGTTGAAATGGTGAATTGTGGCTAAGTCATTAGCTAGATAAGAGCCTTCAGTTATAAGAATAAGATGCCCTCGCTTTTAAGTTTACAAGTGTTATGTGGAACTAGTAATATTCTTGATTTTATTTGAATGGAGGAGGCTAGATGGTTATTATATGGTGTTCGTTAGAGCAGAATTGAGGGAATTATAAATAGATGATATGAGCTCTTGGTATTGTTTTTGAATTTCACTGAATTGGGCGGATATAAGATTAGAAGTTTAATGTTAGTAGACTAAGGATTGGGAAATAGATTGTTATGTCTTGGAGGACATGGACATGTATCCCCATGAGAGTTAAGTTTTGGGTTGATGACAAACTTAGTATCGATAAGGGTAGTGTCTCTGAAAGGAATGACCTAGAAAGAAGTGAGTACCTTTCATATATTATATCTCATATGTATAGAGTTACCCCATCGCACCGAGTATTGTGCTTGTAGCTCTGTCTATATAATAAGTCCACAAACTTAGGATGGTGGGAGATGATAGGTATTGAACCAGGACAGGTCTTGAGTTTCAGAAAGAGGTCTATGATGAGTTCCATAGTGATCCCTTCTTATCCTAACAGATACCTTGTACCTCTGTTAAAAAGACACTCAACCTATGTCTTATGCATTCCATCCATGATTATGTCCAAGATCCAAATTCTATACGTATACTCATGTTCATGTTCTGACCCTTTAACTGGAAGCAATAGTGTCTCTCAGTGATTCAAAAAAAAATTCTCTAATATTTAGAGACCCAATTGCTATGTTACGATGCTCATTATCCATGAACCCATATCTCACGTTATGTTCAGTTCTAAGAAACTATACTTTTCTATACGTTACCGACTCTACTGCTAAATGTAACGCCCCATGTGTTTGGACGTCTTTTACAGCTAGAAATGAGTCTATGTGACCCTTAGAATGAGTAGAAATTAATTAGAGATGAATTTGGTAGTGTTGGGGAAAGTTTAGGACAAGGAATAAGGTCATGCATTGCGTCGTAGAGGCCATACCTTAACCCTCGCGTCGCACAGCCTAGCGCGAGGGTCCACTATTTTACCTCTGTGGTGGGCCATGCACTGTATAGGGTCCAACCTCACGATGAGGCATGTGCCTCATGGGGAGGGGTCGCACGATGGGGTGTGTGGACCCCCTCCCCTCATTGTTTCATCAACGAGATTTATTTTAAATTGCTTTTTAAGGGTGTTTGGGTTCTTTTTCTGCACTTTAATAAAGGTTATGACAATGATAATATGTCTATGTCAGAACGATCATCTATCCATTCTCAATGCATTTTATATATAAAATATTAGTGCCTACTATACCTAACTTCGCAGGTCATATTTTGGGTGTCAGGGCTCCAGCAAATACAAGCAATGGTCAAACAATATCCCTCTCGTTCTTGACCGTTTTACTTTAGTCCTCTGGTGACTTTGCTTATGGTATGATAGTAGTGTCTAAAGCAGTTATGTTGTATTTTATTGGGAGAAAGTAGATGTTCTTTGTTGTGAAAATTAGTGGTGTAATTTCTCCATCCAAAGAAATTATAAGTGTAGACGACCTGTTGCATAGGGTATAGTTGGATGGGGAATATATGGTGTGACTTCATTAGAAGTGATTGAATTGATAATTCTAGGTGTGGAAGACCCTAAAATGTATGTATTAGTAGGATTGGATGACATGGTTGATTTATAAGGGGGACATATGGTGTAACACCTTATGAAAGTGATGGAAGTTGCTAATTTTAGTTAATCAGGCCAATGATTTCTGGAAAAAATTAATGTCTTACGTTGTTATGGTCATGTTCCATGAAACACATGTCCTAGGTCATGTCTATGCTAAATCTCATGCTTCTCATTATACGTACATAACTGAATTGCTTTATGTTTTCATGAAACCTTTTTTTTTGTAAGTGAGCTAAAAGAGAATTTTTTTGAAGTGAAGTTTCAGCCCTTATGTCGTGCTTATAGAACTTCGATAAATCCACAGCCATCATTCGAGGATGAATAATTGCAAGGGGGAGATATTATAACACCCCACACTTTTGGGATAGAATTTGAACCGTTCTTCATACGTGAATAGGCCCGAACCTAATGATTTCTCTTTAGATATAAGTGTGAAGATCAATTCCTTAGAGTGGGAACATCTTTGAAGATGAATTGAGGTCATAGAAATCTCCTAGCTCAAAGTTGAGTTGAGGACTTTCCAACCGATTGAGTTTTAGTAGATATTCTTGCTTGGGTCGGATTCTAACGATCATTACTCCTAGAATATAATGAGTTAAGTGGCGTACTATCTACTAAATTAACGATTTTTGAGTATTCTTTCCAACGCCACCTATCTTTCATCAATCCAAGTTCGGAGTAAAAAGTTATGGGCATTTTAGCGAGACACTGTCCAAGTTGCGCGATGGGCCATGCGAGGCACAACTGGGTTCCGTGTGATTGGCAGTACGAGGCATAGCTGGGTGCCGCGCGATTGACCATGCAACACCCCTCCCCATTCCCAGACGTAAAATTCCATTGTTCACTTATTAAATCAGGGGCAAAGTAGTCCTTTCACCCATGTAACTCCCCCAAGTCATCCTAAGCTATTACATTCATTCCTAAATACCTAATCTCTCTCCTCCTCAAAGTTCCAAGAAACAAGAACACCTAGGGTTCAAGGTTCAAGGGTCAATCTCAAAGCTTTTCTTGAATTTCTCTTTGTCAAAAGGTATGTTTGAACACTCCCTACTTCAAACTACTCATACAAGGTATGTATTTCAAGTTATTCGTCTTTTCTAAATGATGGATTGAGACTAGGGTTGAAGATTGATTTTTCATGAAATCTTGTTATTGAATCCTCACTTTTACAAATTGTTTTCTAAACTTATGTGAGGATTAGAGACTTGGAAATAATGGTTGAAAAATGGTGAACTTTTATAATACGAAGTTGAATGATAAATGCTATGAACTACAAAAATTATGATTTACCAAGTCTTTCAAAAGCTTTGAATTTTAATAAGAAATATAATGTTTATCCCTCGTCTGTTGAACAATGTAAGGTATGAAATTATGTGATGTTTTAAGACTCCTATGAAGATCCAATTATGGCTATGTTTATGATTTCAAAGGGCTGGATTTAGAGTCAATAATGTTTATGATTTCTAAGACGGGGTAAAGAGTCATTATGGTTTTATGATAATAATTTTTGGCATGATATGGATGACTTGCAAGTCTTGATATGACGATACCAAAAAAGATATGCCTTTATGAATGACTCTTTGATAAATGAATAAAGAATAATGTTTTAATGGGGCTCAAAGAGAGCTTGGTAGTATCACCAAGAAGCGTTAGGCTCGAAAGGGGGCCTAACACCCGAAACCGCATTTGTCAACGTGGGAAGGTCCCTGTCCTGAAAAATGGATGACAGATGTATTCTTGCTTCGTTTAATAGTATTACAGTCTATGTTAATGTTATGATTGGCCAACTACGTTATCTCAATCCATGCGGCAAACATGGATTTGGGCTTAGCCTGTCGAATGCCGACCGGACTTATATAGCCCGTGGGTTGCCTAATGTCGGTGATCACTACCTAACTCAGAAGTAAAGTTTTGAAATGTTTATGCTTTAAATGTTTTGAGTCATAATTTATGTTCTTTTTTCATGACTATGTTTTTACTTAAATGACTTGTTTTATGAACTGCCTTGTCCCTTCCCCTGGGTTGCATACCAGTACTCATCGTACTGACCGTCCCTGGACGCTACATCTTTTCATGATGTAGGTTCGGAGACACTTTCTTGTGATTTTATGCAGCATTAGGATTCATCAAGACAGCTTCATCAAGTGTTGAACCCTCCATCTTTCGGAAGACAATATGATCTTGATGTTACACTTTGACTTTCAATTTTATGGTATTATCAGGGCAGTGTCCCGACTTCAGTTTTTTATTCGTATGTTAGAGGCTTCGTAGACTTACGTAGATGTTGCCTAAATGTTTTATTTTAAACTTATATAAATTTCAATATGTTTTAAATGGATTTCCCTAATGGGCTATTCTTCCGTAAATGTTTTTTTACATTTTCAGAATGAAATGCTCACGATGTTATGCTAAGGGGTTCTCTCGATTCTTCATTGGCCTGGGATGGCCGTTACGTCCAGGGCCTAGGCTCGGGTCGTGACAATATAATTTGGTTAAATGTATATATTTAGAAATACAATTCTTCCTGGTGCAGATTTGAATTTAGTCGAATAACAATGCAATGCGTGTACAGAACACCAATTGGAAAGTAAAAACAAAAGAAAATTAAAAATGCATTTTGTATTAAGTTTTTTCTTTTCTTTTCCTTTTTTTGATTGAGAAAAGGGTAAGTAAGGCAATTTATATTAGATTCTAGAATAATAACTGTGTTCGTTGCTACTATGAGTTAAATGTGAAAGAAGAATACATGGATCATTCATGCGTGTCTGTGGGAGCAGTTTGTGCTAGCATTTTGGCGCTCGCCTTATGGTTCTCAGTCCTCTTTTGCCGAGATGCCTTTTAAAAAGATTTTTTCCTGCATCGGAACAAGACCCACTATACTAGATTTAGCCAATTCGGGTGCGGATGGGGATTCTCAATTGTCTAGTTAATTTTTTTCTCACTTCTCATGTCTTATTTGCTTCTAATAGTATTTCTAGTATTTATTGTGAAATTATAAGAAAGTATTTAAATTAAAATTTTCAATACTAAATTTATTGTAATTTATTAGAAGCGGAGTTATTTTTTTATTGTTTGTTTGTTCATATCTGAATATACCTTATTCTAATTTCTCCTTTAATGTTTTTTATTTGGTAGAATTAAAGATTGATAATTATAAATTTTGCAAAAAATGTTAGCACTCTAGATCATTTTTTGAACTTCTTACTCAAAAGCTCAAGGAAATGATCCGGGGAACTAAATAATTATATAAAAAAACTTATAATCATCAATCTTTAATTCTACCAAATAAATAACATTGTAGGATAAATTAGAGTAAGATATACCTAGATATGGACAAGCAAACAATAAAGAAATAATAATTCCTCTTCTACTAAATTATAATAGATTTAGTATTGAAAATTTTACTTAAATACTTTCCACAATTTCACAATAAATACTACAAATACAATTTGAAACAAATAAGACATAAGAAGTAAGAAAAAGTTAACTAGACATTTAAGTGTTAGTATTAAGGAAATTTCCGACTTGAATGATCAGCTGTATTCTTATTTCACGTTGAACTCATAATAGAAACCAACAGAATTATTATTATTGTAGAATTTAATATAAATTACATTATTTACCCTTTCTCAATGAAAAAAAAATAAAAATCTTAATACAAATAGCATTAATAATTTTTTTTTTTTTTGCTTTCCAATCGATGTATGTACCTGCATTGCATTGTTATCCGACTAGATCCAAATTTGTACCTGAAAGAATTGGATTTCGTAATATACACATTTAACAACCTTATACAAGAAAAAAATCACATGCAAAGTTCTCTCTTTCTTGATGAATTCAGTTTCATCTCTATTTACCAAAAAAAAATAATAATAATAACTTAAATTCCATGCGCATTATCTCCTAAATATTCTAGCATAAACGATAAACACCACCATCTCATTCACCAACCGCACAACAAATATGGCAAAAAAATCAAAAAAAAAAAAAAAAGACTTGTGGTCCTTCCAATAGACGAAAACAACAATTACTTCATGTAATCCCATAAGTAGGGGTAGGATGTACGCACCCTTATCTTTAGTGTAATTCCACAATTCGAGAGCAGGATGTATGTAAATCTTTCTTTGTGTGGGTAGAGAGATTGTTTTTGATAGGCCCTCGACTCAAAAGAAATGTTATCCACGTAGGATTGCAAGAACAACCAAATAACAAGATACAAGCCAAGTAAGGCAACAAATAATAACACAGAGTAAGCAGTCCCTCAAATAGGAATCACAAAAATCAAATTCTGAATTCAATAACAATAACATACCCAGTGTATTCCCACCAGGTGGGGTCTGGGGAGGGTAAAGTGTACGTAGTCCATACCACTACCTCAGATGAAAAAAAAATCAAATTCTGAATGAAAAAAATAAATTAATAATCATAAGAACAAAATGTGTACCTTTTTAAGAAAGCAAAACAACGAAACTAAATTCCACAAGAAATCATTGAATTTAACGTTAGGACCAAATTTTAGAAACAAAGATCATAATTCTTTTTATCAAGATCTATCAAGTTAAATCATCAAGAACATGATACTAAAAGTGGAAGAATATCTGAATTCATGAGCTTCATAGTGATTCTTGTCGTCTCTGTGATTAATGGTTTTTCAAACCAAGAAGTAAGCCGCTCAGTCCATTCCAATGATGAGATGCTAGGAAATAAAAATCCTACATCTTATTTGAGGACCATAACCCTATATTTATAGAAACAAAAATTTTGTATACGTAGTTCAGCCCATCATTAAACTAGAAATACAATCGGCTATCTACGCATAAACCCCATACTTTATGAGGTATCTTTGAACCCACTAACTTTAAACTTAAATAAATCACTTTAATTTGGATCAGCCTTTTAATGATAGTAATCAATGTATAATTATTTTTAATACAATATATATGCAAGTATATATATATATATATATATATATATATATATTATATATATATATATTACATATATATATATATATACATATATGTATATATATACATATATGTACATATATATATATATGTACATATATGTCAATACATACATATATATATATATATATATATATGTATATATATATATATATGTATATATATATATATATGTATGTATTGACATATATATATATATATATATATATATATATATATGTATATATATATATATATGTATATATATATATATATGTATGTATTGTGTGTGTGTGTAGTTCAAGTGAAAGATTGTTAGAATTTATTATATTGACATATATATATATATGTATATATATATATATATGTACATATATATATATATGTATGTATTGTGTGTGTGTGTAGTTCAAGTGAAAGATTGTTAGAATTTATTATATATATATATAAAATATATGTATATATATATATATATATATATATGTATTGTGTGTGTGCGTGTGTGTGTGTGTGCATGTGTAAATAACTTTCTAATTGTATGTCACTGTCATGATCCTAAATTCGGTCAAGATGACACCTATCACACCCCCATGTTAGATAAGTCAAACCCAGTACATACACAAACTGAACAAGATAATAAGTGGAAGAAGTAATAAAAAAGATAACTCTTAATGGAATCTCATCACAACTGATCAAAGAAATATGAAAGACAACAATCATCCCAAAATACAATAGTCATAAGGTACAAGCCTCTAATAGTAATGAAAAGGTATATCGAAAAGTCTATAGTATCTACAACAACAACAACAACATACCCAGTGTATTCCCACCAGGTGGGGTCTGGGGAGGGTAAAGTGTACGCAGTCCATACCACTACCTCAGATGAAGTAGAGAGGCTGTTTCCGATAGACCCCCGGTAAAGTCTATAGTATCTCAAAACAATAAAAGATAACCAAAAAGGAACCTAAGAGATCTAGTAGGCCCTAAAGTCAATAAGTCACTACCTTGAATATCAAGGAACACCCGAACACAGACTTGAACTCAGCGTCCAAGAACAACAAGCTCCATAGTTGCATGTAAAGTGTTGAAATAAACAAACGTGAGTAGCAAATCATATTTACTCAATAGCATCATCGAATGATCCTAATTCAAAGTGATGGTGAGAACTAACCTAAGGTACCATTACCAACTATAACCTCAAACACCTACAAACAGGAAGGTTACACTGTAACACCTCATACTTTGCCATGCTCAGACTCAAATTTAGTGCAGAAAAATCATGTGAAAAATTTTCAGTCCCAAACTAGTATGATTTATTGTACGGATCATACATTGAAACCACGAGTCATACCATGACTCGTGGTATGCTACCCCAAATCAGTGAAACTCCAGGTTACCACAACTCAGTATACAACCAGTTAAGTGAACCATGAGTCATTCTGTCGAGTCGTGGAACCTAGTTCACAAGTTGACAGTTTTCCCTTCAAATCACGTATCAACAGTACGACTCATGAAATGAGTTCACGACCCATACTGTAACTCGTGTAATCAAGTTTCAAAAGTAGTCCAAAATTGATTCCGGTGGACTACGACTCAAACCATGAGTCGTGGAGCCATAGTATGAGTTGCAGAATGGACTCATGGGACCTTAAACAAAATCTGTCCTATTTAGTCACGGCGATTACGAGTCAATCTATGACTCATGGACCTGATGTACGAGTTGTACAATGACTCGTGTGATGCAGTTTTTAAAAAATCAGTTACATTTTTAAGTGGGCAAATCAGTTTTTACTATTCTTTAAAGCCCTATACTATGTTGTTTTACATTTTTTTAAAGGTAGATTGAAGGTCAAACAACCGATTTCTACTCATTAGTATTGATCAAACACTCCAAAGTTAGAAAAGAAAAGAAAGAACACTCTCAAGTCTAAGTTTAGGGTTATCATTAAAGCCTCAAGAAATCCAAGTTCTAGTTTAGTTTCCTCAGGCTTCCAGGTATGTGAGAGTTCAGTAAGGATTTTCTTTCACTCTTATGCCCAAAAACTTGAGAATTTTCATTATGATTTTCATGACTTTATGATTTAGTACCCAATTATGCATATTTCTTGAAATTTAGTTTCCTTATGATATTTATGATTATGGTTCTTGTTAAAAATGGCTATGCATTTATTATACTTAAACAACAACTCTACATGATTTGATAGATTTCAGCCTATTTTAGTACAACATGACATGTTATGAACACATGATCTCAGAATTCAGTAAATTTAGCATGACTAGTTTTAGTATTTTGGAACTTCAATAAAAATAGTAAATTTGAACTTGTCACAACCCAAATTATGAGATCGAATGGGCACCTATTCTATTCTAACTAGAGAGTAGAACCCTTACCACCCAAATAATTATTATGTGGAAATCAATTAATAACTTTATTATAGTTAAGCAGTTCAATTATGTAAATCATCATAAACATAAAATAAAAAATCTTCACAAGCATTTATATACATGATAAAAAAACTTACCACATTACCCAAGACCTAGTCTAGACATGTACAAAAGATTCTACAAGAGAAAAGACAATAAAAGATCCAATTTTCATTTGAAAGAGAGATGCAGAAGTTGATGATGAGTATGCACCATCCACATAAGAAACTGCTACTCAACCTGTAATACAACCTATATCCCAAGAAAGATGGAAAAAAAGTAGTATCAGTACACCACACATACTGGTAGGCATCATCAATCGATCGTGGTTAAAATCATGAAACAACATATAGAAATCAAGGAATTAAACATGACTGATGTCGCCCAAATTATACCTTCAATAAAAGTATAAAGCGATCGCTAATCAAATATAGAATCCAATTAGTTTGGGGTCGATCCTACAAGGAATAGGTTGAAATATCTATCAAGTGTTTATCTAAGCAATCAGCAAATAATTTCCAGTAAAAAAAGGGGTTTTGTAAATCAGAACTCCAATAGTAACAATTGTTGATTTTGTTGGATTTGTAATCAAGATGTGAGAAGCACTAAGACTTTGTTCCTCAATAACTTCATAACTCCATAGGCTCTTTGCACTAGTGATCTCTCGTGATGTTCGGTATGCAGAATCAATAGGTTATGGTTATCTAAATTACTTTATGCCCCTATTAGACGACTACCCCCAATCACAAATTAATGTATTATGGGTTTTGCATTGGTAACCCCTATCATTGATCCAATATTGGTCTATCCCATTTATCAGCTCAAGTCTAATTAAATGGAGGTTGATAGCTCTAAGTCTCATTGTTAATTTCCTTTTTTCATCTGTTATACCTTCTTTCGTTGCAAGTAAGGATAAGGTGAGTTCTAACATTATCCACCATTAGAAAGCAATCAAACCAAATAGAATCATAATACATGCACAAACACCCTTTGAGAATCACGTCGTATTTTGAACACTACTTTGTTAATCCGTCATGATTCCCACAATCCAAGTTGTGGTGTTTAGTTACTCATACTTGAAAGCACACAATAATAATATTGAGAACAAATCATAATTATGAGCTTACGAAGAAGAAGATTAAAACCACAAATCACTATTTGAATTTAAACCTAAAAATCAATGTTAGTACTCTAAAGAACAACACTATGCCTTCAAAGTATCAATAGAATGTAAACTAAAACAATAAACTTAATGGGAGTATTTATAGAAAAACATAAAACCTATCCTAAACACAATGAGACTTGCTGAGTCGAAACATTGAACGAAGGAAGGTACGATTGTGGATAGATACCACGATTTTCCTTGGTGCTCGTGAGTTGACACTTGATTTTTTCTTCTTTCAGATCTTGGCTGGAACGATGCTCAGTATGAGCTCATAGTTTCATTGCACGATCGTGACATCCTCTCATAGCCTCTACCTTTGATTTTTCACTTTGCAGAATACTTCTCCCACGGTCCTCAGTACGAGCTAGTGGTATCATGGTACGGTCGTGGAAAGTGATCGTCTGATCTTCTTCATACTTAACATCTGCAAGCATAGTTTATGTAACTTCTTACCACGATCTATCTTACGATTGTTACATATATGTACGATCTTAGAATGCCTTCATCTGCAGAACACCTGAATACCACTTTTTGCTTTAACCCACGATAGAGATAGTACAACCATTGTATCTTTGTACGATCGTAGGTTGGCTCATCTGATGCCTTTAAGATCTAAATTTACTGCACTTCACTTCTCCGAACCTGTTTCACCTGAAAATATCATAAAAACATATCATACCCACAAAAACATGCCTTTAACTAGCAATTACCTTTGTTTTAAGCAGTGAAAACGCCGTAAGTCCACGACACATGAACACCCTCAACTTAGAATGTTTGTATGTCCTCAGGCAAAAAAAAAAAAAACTAAACTAAACACAATCTAAATGACTCTTAACCAAGAGAAATCTAAGAGTACTACGACAGTCATATTTGTCAAAATTAATTCAAGCACATAAATCAAAACACAAGCTCACCCATCCTCAAACATTATCATAACCAAAACTGTTATGTGTACACAAATCACTTACCATGACACAATTGGACCAAACAATGGCATTACATTATCAACAGACAACCTAGCATGCAAACCAATGACACTATCCAAACAAGCAGCAACTATGATGTATCCCCTACACCCTCACATAAAAAAAGTCCCCCAAACTCAGAATACATAACTGATATCAGAACAGGGACTAAATTTAGACACTCACTCTCACAACAAAGTTCAGGCTGTGTGCGTTAGATATTATAGGCTTGCCCTTATTTTCTATGCCTTGGTATTTCAGACAGTCAGATTAGGATCACTATAGGACGTTTATTGGCTTGTAATGTAGGCTTGGGGACGGGTATGGTACATATGGGTCGAGTGACTCATTCCTCCTTGGCACTACACTACTTTTGGCTCTACTTTACTACTTTCTTTCTTTTTCTCCCTTTTCTTGCCTTTTCAGACCCCGGGTGCGGGTTCTTTTCTTCTGTTTTTTTTTCTCCCTATTTTTTAATCTTTTTCTCTTCTTTTTTTTCTTTTAACTTTTCTTCTTCATTTTTTTTTCTTTTTTTTCACACAATACCCCACCCAAATCTTTTTTCCTTTTACCAACTTTTTCTACATACCAAAACTTTTTACGCACCCCTATGATAACCATCCTCAACTTAGGTGATTTGCCTGAGTTGAGGTGTATAGTGTCCAAGGAAGGACCAGGGCCAACGTAGGTTCATTGTAAATGAATGGGAAGGTGAATGGGCTAGTTTAAAGAGAAGGTCTATTTAGGCTCAGATTTCGGGGTCAAGGGATATTACATTTTAGTAGGCTTTTTAGGTTTATAGTGGACTATTCAAGAATGACCTATGATCCTTTCCTAACCTACTATCCTACAACTTTGATGAGACTAACTGGGCAAGTTGTAGATCGCACACACACGCCGACTAGATAGAAACCTCACAACACACCTGGCTCAAGAATACATACTCAATCACTATTTATCTGGTTTATGCACAGTTAGACTACGGTTATCATGTCTATAATCCTAATACCATGACAAGATCCACATTAGTCACAGTTCACAGTAAGCACATAACACAGCAAAAACATTAAAAAATTTATGGAGGGGTATCATCTAAACACATTAAAAACATAGATTGCATGCTCTTTTATTTTGACTGCACCAAGTTCTCCTATTTCTCTCTTGATTACATAAAACACAAAAAAATAACACAAAAACAAAAATTAAACTCCTAAACATGACAGTTATAACTACATAGTGTATCCGAGGAAAAAGAAATATGGCAACAAAAACCCTCGTATGTGGTACACCCTCACTCCCAACTAAGAAATAATACAATGTCCCCATTGTACGAAAATATGAAAACAATGTAAAACCAGGGTAGGAACAAACCTGTGGTACACTAGACGCCTATCGTGGACTGATCCATTGGGGTTATAGATGCAACCCCATCATGCTCTCCAACTCCAATAGCCTCAGTTGTGGCTGTGGTGCTCACGCTCAAGTCGGTATCGGTGGTGATCGGTGCACTCAATGATGACATTGTAGGATTAATCTTTGTACGCCCTCCACTCTCAATAACATCATCATCAGTAACAATAATGACACCAGCAGGTGGGACCTTACTCCTCTCCAAACTAGGCTCCTCGGAGGTCCTATCACTCTCGAAAGTTATCATCATCCCACTATCCTTAGCCTTCTTCTTTCTTCCTTCTTTTTTCTCTTCTTATGGGGCTGTGTATCATCCCCCGTATCATCTATTACCTTGTCGACTTCTTTACCCTTGGCCTCATCTACCGAGGCTTGGGTATAGAAGTCTGGTACCATAACATCAATATCAAAATCCACAACTATCGAGAGCGGTAGAGGATGTAAAACTGGAAGTTGCCTCTCAAAAATCTCTTTCACTACATTCTTTAATTCGTCTAACTCAATGGTGATTGTGCTCAAATTCGAAGCTTGGACGCTCTCTAACTTAGCTGTTATCCGACTCTCAAAACTATCAAAATGGGTCTGCATGCCTCATATCGCTGCCTTAATCTCATCCTCTACGTAAAGCTTTACCCCTACCTCTAACTTTTTAATTCTCGCATCAAGTACAACCTAATTTTTCATTATCTGCTCTATAAAGGCTATAGGCACCAATATATAGCCAGTAGGTACCAACTGAACTGTACCCAAACTGTGGGTTGCGGTGTGGATGATGAAGTGGCACCGCTTCAGAAGCTGGGATCTTAATAGTAGGGGCAACCCCCTTTGTCACCTATAGAGGCAAATCTAGAAAATAACCTCGAACTCGATCCACCGGGTTCATAGTATCCTTAATTAATGCAATGTCTGTGGTCTTGGTTGACTGGATAAATCTGTTGACTCCTGGAATGGACTGCATATTAGAATTCCAACATAGCAAAGTCACCAAGCTTGGGAAAGTAAGAGTAGTGTGATAAAGCAGCTCTCTTTCCTGAATCTTCTCCGTAATGATCCGTAGAATGTTCAGCTCCAACTCCGCCTTAAAGTTGTCATCATCTTCGCCTTGTCAGCACTTAATGTATTATCATTTCCTATGGGTGATATGCGATGCCTGATAATTGACCACCAAGACTTGGAAGTGAAGCTCAATGTGTGTTTGTAAATGGTTGTACCATTTACTCATTCTGCTTATTCCTTAGCTTTTGCAATACAGCCTGCCAGCCACTTGTAGTGCATCAGTTTATCATTAGTGGTCAACATCTTTACCTTCTTCAAATCAGATATTCAGTAATCATACTCTAGAGTCTCCGCTGATGGCTCAAAATCTTCACTGAACAAGGCTTTAGAAATAACCTTCACTGAAACATCAATCTTTTTCCCCCATACTATAACCATTTTAAGTCTGGGCTCTACCTCATATCCTTCTCCTTCCTGAAAGGAGTCATATTTTCGATCATCATTGTATAGTTGGTGTAAAACTCTCTCACCAACTTAGCCCTAAAGTTGCCCACCATTTTAGTCATCCAGTCAAGTTTGTATTTTTGGAGCACCCATTTAGTTCTGGAACTCTCTATAGTGCTCCGAGTAGCATGCGAGGCTCTTTTTGGATGCTTCACTTTTGGTTCTCCTTGTTTTTCAGGGATACCCAATCAATATAGTATTCTCGAGACTTTGGGACACCCCATCACCTCGAATCTGCCCCCCTTTAAGGTAGGGCATCAGCAACAACTTCTTTAGAAAATTCTGGATTAGCACCACCAGATCCACCCGCAGACTCTTCTTCCTCAGAGGAAATCATCTTTTCATCACCTTTTTCAGTCTCCAGCTCACCCCCATTTGGGTTTTTAGCTTTTTCTCCCTATTCAAACTGGAGATGGTCAATAGGAGTGGCCCAGGAACCAATGCTGTGGAAAGTGCAGCCTTGTCTTTAGCATATCTCGACCTAGTGGTTCAAAGCTCGTGTTGTTCATCATCACTGCTTTCAGAGTACTCAACCTTTGAACCACTGGATTCTTTAGATTCGATCTCCAAGGCCGAAGACATGTCTTTTGGTGCCTTTTTCTTAGCTATGCCCTTGTGTAAAGCCGCCTCCAACTTCTTCTTATTCAACTTTAGTGACATAGTACCTGTAAGAAAGATCATTATTCTCGAAATAAAATAGCAAACAGGTACTCAGTATTTAGTACAGATGACATATTGTACGATCGTGGTGGGAAGGGACGATTGTACTTTCGATCTTAAGAAGCCCCTTTAAAAGTTTATTGGAGTTTGTCACATCAGACGAATACTTCCTATGATCGTTCCATTATACTACGATCATAAGAAGCTGTCATCTAATGAACTCCTGCAACCTTACAACTTGGCACCTACAACTATCCAACCTATGATTGTACATAGGAATGATAATCATGGGTTGTGTCGTGGAGTGTGCACTGACATTTAATAGTTTAAATTTGACCCTATTTGAACATTAAGGGGTACTTATACTTCCCTTTTTTTCACCCATTCAACATAATCATTTCACAATGCTCAGATTTTTATTTATATTGACTACTCTACTCCTTTTGAACTCAATTGGTAATTTTCTTTGCACTCTAAAAGGTATGTATTGCTCATCCTTTCTTTACTCTTAATTAGAATACATGATTTCAAAGCATTAGAAAGACACTTACTATTTTTTAGAGTAAAATTTCTTCAAATGTGAAAGAGTTCAAGAACTTGAGGGAGTAATCACGTGGGAGCAGTCGAATTATCAAGATTCTAGGTTAGAATCGAGATTTTTTGCTCTTAGATTGCTTCTTTAATCGTGCTTGTGATGTGAAAGTTGAGTTTGAATGGTGAATGGATCTTATCGAGTCAAGGGTATAAGTATTTAGGGATTTAAAATGAGTCGGGTCGGGTCGGATGAAATTTAAACTTTATAATAGAACCCAACAGATGGCTCGTACCTATGATCGTGGGATCATACCATGATTGTGGTATGTCCTAGTACCAAGAGGGTAAAGAAAACTTACCTGGGAACCTACAAAGCTTATGGATGATCATTGTATGTAACAACGATCATTTCTTAAATTCGTAGGTTCCATCACCTAGATGTTGATTCGCAAGAGTTCAGTCAGATGATGGATTCCACAAGCGTACTATCTTGGTATGATCGTGAATGCTCAATCATAGTACCAACTCTTGGAAATCAATTCTCTGGACTTCATGCAGACGACAGAACCCATGATCGTTGGAACTTCTAATGATTATACAATGCTTTTGTGGGTCTATTTTTATTTCAGTTTCTTAGTTTCTTTTTTGCATTGTCCCTTCACATAGAGCAAACGTTACCCTATAAATAAAATAAGTACAAAATACTTTGGTTGCCTCCCAAGAAGCGCTTAATTTAATGTCGCGGCATGACTCAGGTGAGCCTGATTACTTAGGTTCCATCAAGATCCACATCACATACCACCTTGACCTCTTCAACATCACTGAGATAGTGTTTCACCCTTTGGCCATTCACTTTAAACTTATGGCCCTCACTATTTTCAAGTTCAATTACACCATAAGAAAACACCGTCACCACTCTATATGGTTCTCTCTACTTTGACTTCAACTTGCTAGGAAACAAGAAAATCTTGGACTCGAACAATAGAACCTTATCACCAGCAGTGAACTCTCTTCTTTCTATCTTCCGATCATGGTATGCTTTCATCTTCTCTTTGTACAAAGCTGAACTTTCATATGCTCTAAGACGAAATTCATCCATCTTATTCAATTGCTTAAGTCTCAGCTTCACTGCATCACTCCACTCCAGATTCAACTTCTTCAGTGCCCACAATTCTTTATGCTCAAGTTCGACAGGCAAGTGGCATGCTTTGCCATACATAATCTTATATAGGGAAGTACCAATAAGGGTCTTGAATGTTATTCGATAAGCCCATATGTATCATCCAATTTTCTAGCCTAGTCCATTCTATTGGCATTCATAGTTTTCGCCAAAATGGACTTGATTTCACAATTGAAGACATCAACTTCCCTGCTTATCTGAGAATTGCAGGGTGTTGCCACCCTATGTTTCACACCATATTTCTCAAGCAAGGCTCTAAATAGACTATTGCAAAAAAGTGAGACTCCATCACTAATGATTGCCCTTGGTGTCCCAAATCTGGAGATATGTTCTCCTCAAAAATGCGGTCACACTCTTCCCTTTATTGTTTGGAAGCGCAACTACTTCCACCCACTTCAAAACGTAGTCAACCGCAACCAGAATGTACTTCATACCATATGAGCTCACAAAGGGTCCCATGAAATCAACACCTCATACATCAAATAGCTCAAGCTCTAGTATTGTGGTCATTGGAAGCTCTTGCCTTCGTGAGATGTTTCCTTGTCTTTGGCATTGTCACAAGCTATTGCATAGTCATGCACATCTTTATGAATGGTGGGCCAGTAGTACCCACATAAGAAGATCTTATGCGTAGGCCGCGCGCCACTATGATGACCCCCAACTGGTGAAAAGTGACATGTTTCTAGAATATTTATCATCTCTATTTCAGGAACACATCAACAAATCAGTCCATCCGCACAAATCTGGAACAAGTATGGATCATTCCAGAAGAACTTGCTCACATCATGCATAAAATTCTTATGCTTTTGAAATGATAGGTCCTCAGGCACCACATCACTTACCAAATAATTGGCAAAATCTGAAAACTATGAAATCAAGTCTTGCGATGCAGCCAATACCTGCTCGTCTGGAAAAGTATCATCAATCTCAAGATCATCCTTTAGTTTCACCATTGCCTCATCTTCAAGGCGTGATAAGTGGTCATCCACTTGATTGTCAGTACCCTTTCGATCCTTAACCTCAAAGTCAAATTTCTGCAATAGAAGTACCCAACAAATCAACCTTGGTTTTACATCCTTCTTCACTATAAGGTACCTAAGAGCTGTAAGGTCAGTATACATAATTACTTTCATGCCAAGCAAATAAGATCAAAATTTCTCAAACACCAAAAACACAACAAGCAACTCTTGTTCAGTCACTATATAATTTTTTTGAGCAGGATTAAGCGTTTTGCTAGCATAATAGATCGGATGTAGAATCTTCTTTTCCCTTTAGCCTAGGAATGCTCCTAGCCCCATACCACTAGCATCACACATAACCTTAAATGGCATGGACTAATCAGGTGATACAATAATAATGGCTGAAATCAACTTCTCTTTCAGACACTCAAATGCCTTCAGGTATGCATTATCAAACACAAACTTCACCTCCTTCTCCAACAACTTGTGCAAGGGATGTGAAATTTTTGAGAAATCCTTGATAAATCTATGATAAAATCCAGCATGACCCAAAAAGCTCTAACTACCTTTCACAGAAATTGGTGGAGGTAATTTTCAATCAACTCAATATTTGGCTTGTCAACCTCAATCCCCTTCTTCAAAATCTTCTGACCAAGCATTATTCATTTTTTAACCATGAAGTGACACTTCTACCAATTTAGCACTAAATTACAACCCTCATATCTCCTCAAGATACGAGTAAGATGGGCCAAATAATCTTCAAACGAAGCACCAATAACCAAGAAGTCATCTATAAATACTGATGTGGCCAAAAATATACCTCCAGAAAGTATAATACGATCGATGTATCAAATATAGAACCCAAATAGGTTGGGGTCGATCCCGCAAGGCATAGGACAAAAGTCTGTCAAGTGTTTGTCCGAGTAATTGGCAAGTAAGTAAAACTGGGGGGTTTTGTAAGCAAGTAGTGATAGTATCATTGGTTGATTTTTAGATTTGTAATTAATATGAGAAATACACTAGGACTGTGATCCCCAATGATTCCTTAACTCCTCCGGTTACTTGTGCTGGCAAAATTGTCCCGTTGCGTTGCATGCAAAATTTAACAAGTTAAGTTCATCTAAACGTCTCTCGACCTTGGTTAGATGAATTTCACTCTTCTTCTCTTGATCTCCGAGTGTCGCACTACTAACCCTTGTCCTGGATCTCAGATAACTATCCAATAGTAATGAAGTAACAGTAGTGACAATAGTAATGCTTATTTAGCGAAGATTTTGATTATATTTTTTGTAATAATTATTTAAAGAGATGGAATATATATATATATATATATTAGTGTTTTAAAAGGTGGAGGCGTGAGGCGAGGCGTTTTACATAGCACAGGGTGAGACGTAAGTCCCGAGACATGGGGCGTAAGTCCTAAGGATCTACGGGGCGTATATCTCATGTATCTTTATTTTTACAATTTTATTACTAAAAATATAAGTAACAACAAAATTTTCAATGATTCTACAAATAATTTCTTAAAATATATGACTATCATACTATGCAATTTATCTTCCTAAAAGAAATAATCAATAAACGATTAATATTATAATTAAAACATAAACTCTTTCATGAATAAAAAAAAAATACTTTCAAATAACTAAATAAAATATAATAATTTTTAAATATAGGACAAAAACATAACGATCAATGACAAGTGAATATGTAAAATTCGAATATGTATTTTAAACAGAAATGTTAAGTCATATTCACCCTCACGACATTCTCAATTAGTACATAAGTTAGTTACTTTTAATTTTCTTATTTCAACAGATAAAAAAAACTACTAAGCGTCATTTAATTAGTAGAGAATTATGAGAATCAATAGCGTTGACTAAGGAATTTGACACAATTTGTGTAAGAACTATTAGGTGAGTCCCGGACGTTGGGCGTTAGGCGTGTTCAGGGCGTATAGTTGGGCACTTAGGACGTAAGCCTCGGAAATAAGTCCGACACATGAGCCCCGAGGCGTTTTGTCAGTGCCCCGCCCCGGGACGAGTCCTAGAGCGAGTCCGGACTCTGTCTTTTAAAACACTGATATATATATCAAAATTATTATTTATTTATTAATTTGTATATAAATACTTTAAGATTTTATTAGTGGTCTGCGTTGAAATTCGTTTGTAAGGACGTGCCGCCACAATGATAGTATACATATTAAGATCGGCCGCCGGACCGGTATTTTCCGGTACCGTTCCAGTATTAGTACCGGTTCGTACCATTCTGGTAGGAACCTGTTCGGAACGGTATGGAACCTACCGGTATCCGATTTGGACCGATTTCACGGTTTCATTTTGGAAAACCTATACCGGTTCATTCTGGTCCGGTCCGATCCGTTCTGGAATGTAACGGTAACTAGCCGTTGGGGACCGTTGCCAACGGCTAGTGGGCCCCCCAACAGCTAGTTTGACCCTCCCAGCCCCCACCACCACCCAACACCCCTCCTTTTCCAAAATCTTATATATACCCCTTCTTCATTCAAATTTTTATTCACAATTTTAATTTTTCAACTCTCATCCTCTCTCAATTTTCTACTCTCAAGTCTTAAACTCTCAATATCTATAAATTCTATAATTATTATTATTATTATTATTTTTCAATTGAAGTATAATTTGGTGACTTTTGGAGGAGCAATCTTTTTCAAGTTTTAAATTTCGGTTATAATCGTCTACTTTTACGGCAGACGTTTGGTACATTCGTTCCACTTTCTAGTCTTTTAATTTATTTTTCGTATTTATTAGTTGTGTTTTGTTTGTTTTAATTTGCTACTTTCATATTTTATTTCATTATATTATGGATTCCTCTCAAAAAAATTCAGGTAAAAAAAGTATTGCACAAAAAGCTTTTATGAAATTTGGTAAAAAAATAAATCAAGGTTCTTCTAGTTCTTCTCACTTGCCTTAAGTTAGATTTAATACGGATGATTTTACGCATGTTAATGAAACTGATTTTGCTCATCCCTCTATCATAGAAATTAATAGCAATACCTCTATTCCCCATGAAGCTTTCGAAAGATTGTATAATGATTTTGAAGATGAATTAGATGAAGAAGTAGAATTACATGTGGATGATGGTTTAGATGATACACCGACTAGTCCCACTCCCACCCCCGCTAGTGTCGAAGCTCCAACTCAGGATAATCATCAGGCTGGTGCTAGTTGTCCCCCTATTTGTCCGGTTAGGGGTAAGACCATGACACAACGTGCTTTAAAATCAGCTGTGTGAAAATTTTGTTATTTGAATGATGAAAAAACTATTACTACGTGTGGTATTTGTAAATAACAGTGGAAATATGTTGGCGGGTCTGGAGGTTCAACTGGGGGGTTAAAAATCCATTTGATTAAGAAACATCCGAGAGAATGAAATGCATATATGGCTTCCCGTCAAACTGCCGGTTCTGGCACTGGACCCTCTGTTGCCGAGTCAAACATGGTTCAAACTGAACTAAACCCTTCAAACCCGATTGGTACTGTTACACAACGACCCTATAATAGGGATCGTGATCGTGAAAATTTTGCAAAAATGATTGCTGTCTGTGGTTTGTTTTTTAATTTTGGAGAAAATGAAGGTTTTATAACATATATTCGGGATACATATAATCTCAGTTTTGAAGACTTTTCAAGAAGTATGGTAAAAAGAGATATTTTTGAATTTCAAGAAAAACATATGCAATTTCTTCGTAGCTATTTTTACATGATGGATTGTAGGGCTGCTATTACTACTGATATGGGTCGTAGTTCTAACAGTAACGATTATTTAACTGTTACTGCACATTGGGTTGATTTTAATTGGAATTTGCAAAAAAGAATTATTGCTTATAAAATTTGTGAACATAAAAAAATCGGTGTTTATATTGCTTCTACTGTAGGTCAAATGTTAGAATTTTATTTTCTTTCTGATAAAGTGATTAGCATTACTTTAGATAATGCTTCTGCTAATTTAAATGCTATTTCTCATCTAGGCTTTTCATGTTAAATGTGTTGCACATATACTAAATTTAGTTGTGAAGGATGATATTCAATTATTTGATAATACTTGTGATAAAGTTGAAAATATTGTGTTTTGGATTTTTCATATGCATAATAGTAGTAGAATTAGACAATATAAAGAATTTTGTCGAGGGTGTCAACTTCTGTATAAAAAAATTCCAAAACAAGTTAAAACTAGATAAAATTCTTTTTATGAAATGATTGAAGATGCTTATACATATAGACAACCTATTACTATGATGTTTAATTCTCATAATGCTTATCCTAGTCATCAACTCAATGAAAATGATTGGAATCAAATAGAAGCACTTAAAGGTTTTTTGAAATCATTTTATGATGCTACAAAAGTTTTTTCTGGATCGTATTATCCCACTATTTCTGAAATTTTAATACATATATGGTCTATTTCATCCCTTTTTGCAGAGTATAAAGATAATGAATTTTTTAAGAATGCTATTGTAGCTATGGTTGAAAAATTTTAAAAATATTTTTTTTCTATCCCCCAAATTTATTTAATTGCAATTCTTTTTTACCCGGAATATAAAGAACATGGTGCAAAAGCTTTGGTTAAAGGAATTTATCAAAATTTAAATATTCAACCGCATGAAAGTCCCGATTTGATAACTTGTCAAAACAGCATTCACACTTGTGCTAAGGAATTGTATGACAAATATTGCACATTTGATAATGTTGAAGTTCCTCAAACTTCTATGTCTCGACTAGATGCCCATGGTAGAGCATAATCATCACTTGGTCTTCATTCTTCTCATAAATGTGAATTTGTTAAATATCTTGACCAGAGTTCTGATACTATTACAAATCAAGAAGGCGTACCACAACTATTGAATTGGTGGAGGGCTCGTGGTCATCAATATCCAAAACTTAGCAAGATGGTGAAGGATGTGCTAGCTATTCAAGGATCATCCGTAGCTTCGGAGCAAGCTTTTAATGCGACAAGATTTCAAATCGGCGATTATAGATATTCATTAGCAGAAGACAATTTGGAGGTATCGGTGACTTTTAGAGATTGGATCAACGCCGAACGAAGAAATAAAGGAGTTCCAAAGTTAACTAAATTACAAGAAGATTACTCAGATGCAATCATTGGATGTAATAGTGATGATGACATTGAAATTAAAGATCGTCAACGAGTTTTACCAAGATCGGAGGTTATTGCTCAAAATTTACAAAAGTTAGAACAAAACTTTATAGGATTATACAACTATTAGCTTACATTCGAGGCTTAGTTGAAACAAAACCCTTCCTATAAGGTGGCTGCGTAAATTAGGCGCTCTACTAATAGTTGTAAATTGTAATACAAATTTGAAATTTTGAATAAATTGGATTGATTTTTAATTTTATCATACTTTTACTTAATGCATTTCCTTTTTGTTTAGTTTGAGTGTTTAAATTAACAACTTATAAACTTAAAAATAAATTTAAACTTACAAACTTAGAACATATAAATTGAAAAACTTAGAAGGGAAAAGGCTCAAATATGCCATCGAACTATTGAAAATGGCTCATTTATGCCATCCGTTAAAAGTTTGGCTCATTTATGTCATCGCCGTTACAAAAAAGTTCATTCATGCCATTTTTTTTAACGGTGGTTTTTTAAAAACAGCTTTGCCACGTGGCGTCTTACTAGAGGTCCACGTTATTGATCAAATATGCCATCGAACTTTGAGAAAAGGTTCATTTATGCCATCCGTTAAAAGTTTAGCTCATTCATGCCATTTTTTTTTAACAATCCGGTTTGGTGGTTTTTTGCAAAACCATTTTGTATACGTGGCCAACAATAATTCGTTCACATCATTAATTAAAGGGAAAAGACTCAAATATGCCATCAAACTTTGAGAAAAGGCTCATCTATGTCATCCGTTAAAAGTTTGGCTCATTAATGCCGTTTTTTTTAACAGTCCAATTTGGGGGGGGGTTTGCAAAACCATTTTGTACACGTTGCCAACAATAATTCTTCCCCATCATTAATTAAATCAGCCAAAGAAATTTTAAAATTCCTAATAAGAAAATATCGACTTCTTCGGTCAAAATATTTCTATGCATTTTGTAACTCCTTTATAGGCACTGTAAAGAGTTCATCCATTTTCAATTTCTTCGGAATCGCCGAACATAATTCTGCAAATCTCAAGGCCAATTCAAGCCCGAAACAGACATCAACTATTTCAAACAACGAATCAATTAGTTACCGAAACACAATTTTTCAAATTCTTAAAAAATTGTACTTGAAGAAAAAATCAGAAAAATTCTATAATCGGTGAAATTACAGAGAAGAAAAGAAGAATATTTCAGCAAAATCAAATTAAAATCAAAACTTGAAGATTCTAATGACTTGAAGAATCAGATGTACTAGAAATTTGTGAGTCATGGAAAATAAAATTTTAATTTCACCTTTTAGAAGAAAGTTCAATTTTTTAGATTTTTTATTTGGCTGATTTAATTAATGATGTGGATGGATCATTGTTGGCCACGTGTACAAACTGATTTTGCAAAAAATCACCAAATTGAACTGTTAAAAAAAAATGGCATGAATGAGCCAAACTTTTAACGGATGGCATAAATGAGCCTTTTCTGAAAGTTCGATGGCATATTTGATCAATGGCGTGGACCTCTAGTAAGACGCCACGTGGCAAAGCTGTTTTTAAAAAATCACCGTTAAAAAAAATGGCATGAATGAGCTTTTTTATAACGGCGATGGCATAAATGAGCCAAACTTTTAACAGATGGCATAAATGAGCCATTTTCAATAGTTCGATGGCATATTTGAGCCTTTTTCCAACTTAGAAAAACAAAAAAGTTTGACAAACTAATAAACTTCAAAAAATATAAACTTAAAAACTTATATAACTCATAATTGAAAAACTTAGAAAAAAAAACTTTAACAAAGTTATATACTTTTATATAAACTTTAAAATTCAAATATATAAACTTCAAAATTCAAATATATAAAATTCAAAAAATATAAACTTAAAAACTTATAACTGATAAATTGAAAAACTTAGAAAAAAAACATATTTAAACATAATTCAAAATATTTAAAAACTAAATTTAAACTTAAACTACATAATTCAAAATATAATTTTTTTTCTTTAACTAAAATGTAAAAAATAATTTATTTATTCAAAATATAAAAAAAAAAAAAATTAAAAAATTAATAGTAAAATCGCCCGTACCGATTATCCCATTCCATTCCGTTCGGTCCGTTTCGGTCCATACCGATAGTGTACCGGCTACCAACAAAACAAAATGAAATCGCGGTTTCATATCGGTTATTCCGAACTGGTACAACCCGGTACCGATTCCATTCCAGTCCGGTCCGATACTAGTCCATTCCGATCCGACCATTTCATTCCGACAGAATGCCCAGTCTTAATTACATGTCCCCTTTTTTTCTCGAAAAGTTCTTCCCATTAATTAAAGCATATTGAAATAGTAACTCGTAATATACCTGCTCTAATTTTTTTCGTATGGATTAGATTGCAGTGAAAATAAATGAAAAGTCGAGTAGCATGTGAATTTGTATATTAAAAAAAATTATAAAATATTTTAATATTTATATATTTAAAATTATTTCGAATATAAAATGAAATTTTTAAGGACCGGGCTCACTAGTTGAATTCATAATGCAAGATTAAGAAAAGGATAAAGAAATTAATAGAAGCGCAATCGCAAAAGTAATTATGACATGAATTATTAAGACTTATACTTCCTCTATTCTCTAGTAACTTAATTTGTGAGATGCAAACTTATTAAAAAAAAAATAAAATTAAGACATAAATTGAATGTTACTTTTCACTTTTATCCTTTTAAAATTAAACTAAAATTATAAATATAAGCAATTAAATTTTTTGAATTCATCAACTAAAAAATATAAATGAAGAGCAAAAATAAAAGAAATTTCCAAGGACTTTTTTAAAAATTGAATAATTAAATTATTATGAATATTAAAACTTAGCTCATAAATTAAGTTAACATGACGTAAGAGTAGAAATAAATAAAAAGTTATCAACAACAATAGTTATCGGACCTTCTTTCTAAGTTATTAAACACAAGATTAGATGATAATTACGATGTAGGATTATATAATCAATCCAGCTGCTCCTCCGACATTCCTTGTACATTAATCTTTGTATTATGGAGGAATAGTCAAATATAAAAAGGTTGTGGGTAGAGGCAGAGAAATTTCTGAAAAAGTGATGCAGCACTCTTTGTACCTAATGCTTTAACGCGTAGACTTTTCCAATTTTTTCGAGAAATAAACGTGGCGGTGCATTGGAGCAAGAATCATACAGCGTTTCAGAATCTTGAAATCGTCCATTCCTTTGAGATCAGACAGAAACAAGAGAATGGATCTGCCACCGGAAGAGCTTCAATTCTTGACCATACCTGATATTTTCCATGAATCAATCTCTATACCCAAAAGATCTCCCAAAACTTTCTACCTTGTTACCCTTACTTTAATATTCCCTCTTTCTTTTGCAATCTTGGCTCATTCTTTGTTCACTCATCCTATCATTACTCAGCTTCAAGAAAACCCAAATTCATCTCATGCTTCTCAATGGACCAAACTCATTGTTTTCCAGTTTTGTTACCTACTTTTCTTGTTTGCTTTCTCTTTGCTTTCAACTGCTGCTGTTGTTTTCACTCTTGCATCAATTTACACCTCAAAGCCTGTCTCTTTTTCCTCTACCTTAGCTGCAATTCCCAGTGTTTTCAAGAGGCTGTTTATTACCTTCATATGGGTTTCTCTATCTATGTTGGCGTATAACACTGTTTTCTTGATTTTTCTTGTGCTTTTGATTGTAGCAGCTGATACTCAGAATGTGGTTTTGTTCCTTTTCGCTTTTTTGGTTGTCTTTATACTCTTCCTTGTGGTGCATGTATACATCAGTGCATTGTGGCATTTGGCCAGTGTGGTGTCTGTTCTTGAGCCTGTTTATGGCATAGGAGCTATGAAGAAGAGCTATGAGTTGTTGAAAGGAAGGACAGGAATGGCATTTTTCCTTGTTTTTGGATATTTGTCTATTTGTGGGGTAATTAATGGATTTTTTGGGTCAGTTGTGGTCCATGGAGGTGAAAATTATGGTGTGATTTCAAGGATTATGATTGGTGGGTTCTTGGTTGGAGTATTGGTGATTGTGAATCTTGTGGGGCTTTTGATGCAAAGTGTGTTTTACTATGTTTGCAAGAGCTACCATCATCAGGGGATAGACAAGACTGCTCTGTATGATCATCTTGGTGGATACCTTGGGGAGTATGTGCCTCTGAAAAGCAGCGTTCAGATGGAGAACTTAGAAGGCGGTGCCTTGACACCATGATGGTGAGAAAGGCTAAATCCTTGTGCTTTCAATTTTCATTCGACCTTGTTGCATAATATGGTAGGAATTGTAAAGACGTTACCTTTGAAGCAGGTTGTTGTGTTTTGACACTTGAATTTGTTCGCTTACATAATAAGTCATGGTAGTCTTTGTTCTTTGTTCTTGCTTGATAAATTCCATTAATATGCACCAATGGTGGTTATAACAAAGGTCTTTGTTCTTTGTACCTGTTTGAATATATCTATTGATAAGTGTTATCCTATGTGATTGTTCGCTACCAGAGATGGATAATTGTCGTATACTGCATATGACTGCTCCGCTGCTGTTTATAGAAAGAAAGTTATACCATTGTTCATTGTATCAATTGAGATAAATTACTCTAACTTTGTCTCTTATGTCGTACTCGACGTGTCTAGTTTTCTCTTTGTTTTTCTGTGCTTGAATTTCCTTAGAATCCCATTGGAGATTGAAATTCAATTTATTAACCAAGCTGTGTGATATAAATAGACATAGGAATAACAAAGGATTGGCCTAGCTGTAATAACTGAGTTGCTACTTTTGCTATTTCAGCCTCACCAAACCTCTACACTGCCGTAGAACTGATTTCTTTTTTCCCTCAAGGATTGGAATATTATTGTTTCTTGAATAATTAGTCTATAGTGTTGATCTGTGAGTTCCTTGCTTCGTCGAGTTGCTAGCGATTTGTGACCCCTTTTGCTGTTGGTTTTCATGATTTGTGCTGATGATTTTTACGATCCTTAGGATTTGTATGATTCTTATGATTTTTGATTTATGATTTTTATGATTGTTTTATGTTTTTTATGATTTTTGATTTATGATTTGGTATTGTTATCGGTTCTGAGCCGGGGGTCTATAGGAAACAGCCTCTCTACCTCATCTGAGGTAGTGTTATGGACTGCGTACACTTTACCCCCCCAGACCCCACCTGGTGGGAATACACTGGGTATGATGATGATGATGATGATTGGAATGGTATTGTTCTATGATAGTCTAACTTGCTCCACTCCTTTTTTTGGGGACAGTTTACTTGAAAAGCAAATAAAAGAAAAGGTGAGGGAAAAGCTCACATCTCATTGTGTGTTTCTTTTGTTGGGAAATATTGGTGGGGAGAAAAGGAAGGGGGTGGGTGTTTTTTTTCTTTTTTTTTTTTTTTTGTGTGGGGGGGGGATTGGGAAAGGGGGTTGAGTTGGGATGCTCAACCTTCATTGTATTGTGTTCAGTGTGTGATTGAAGGAACTGTCTTGGACTCAGTTTTGCGAAATATTCTTTTAACGGAATTTGCTAACAGTATTTCTTGGCTTCTGGTTATGCAGAACTTCCAGTTTAATTTAGTGTGCACCACTTTTACTAGTAAAACTTGTGAAATGGTTTTGCTAGCTCGCTGCATTACGTGAACTAACTTAAAGAGGCTATCCATGCTATATTCTTTCCTCCTTTTCTCTGGTTATCAGTCTTCTCTGCAGAGTATTTAGTCGTAGTTGAACTCTTAGACCCAGTAAATGTGGTCTCATTTGGATTTGGATCATCTAATTCCTGATGTGATTTTCAATTGAAAGTTGCAGCTTTGGTAAAATATTGAACAGTTATATCGAGTACAGTTATATTGAGGGAGTAAGTGGGTGGGGGTTGAGAATCTGAGCTACTTCGATGGAATGATGTACTCGGGTTACCTCCAGATAGCCTCCAATGTCTGGATGGTCCTCTCTGACTGGCCATAGGTCTGAGGATGAAAGGTTGTGCTAATATTTACTCTGTTACCCAAAACCTTTTGTAGGCTCTGCCACAAGGCTAAAGTGAACTGTGGGTCTTTGTCTGCATATATATATATATATAATGCCTAGCTTTCCCAATTGCAAGAGTGGAGGTCCACCAACTTAGTTATATCTCCTGAGCGAAGTGGAGCAAGCATTAGGATTGTTTCTTCTCTTTTTTTTCCTTGGTGCAGCGGGGCTATCCTGGACCAGAAAAGGAAATGTCAGTGACCTAGCACGAAGCACTCCCTGAGGATGGAATATCTAATTTTTGGGTCAGAATATCCACAGTAATATCTATGTTAGATCCTCCGCTCGTAATAAAGGAAAGGTCAATTCAATTCTCGGTGGAAATGTTGAATTCTCCCCCGAACTGGAAAATCATTTTATTAGCTATCTATAGGGGAGACTGCAAATTTTTTGATCAGATACCTGTAGATTGAGGAATGATCAACAGGAAAGATACAAAAATATTGTCATTTCGAACTTCGAAGCATTATGATGGAAAGAAGGAGAATCTGCTTTTCAATTCCTGATTATATCTTTTTCTGAGCTGTCATACTGCTGTGCCTGAATAATTTTAGTTTGAACAGAGATTGATTCTATGTTGGCTAGCTAATATGTTGGTTTTCCACTCGTGTATCCTCATTAACATGCTAGTTGAAGGAAAACAGAAAATTTGGGGAGAAGAGATGCAACAGCAGCTCCGTTCAACAAGTGGCTGTGGAATATAATTTGGAAAGTAAAGCTCCATATATGGTTGCCTGCTTTTGTTGGGCTGTTAGTCAGGTGATTGTTATGAAGCTGTTTAACTTGTAGAGCTGGGGGTTGCATATTTCAATGCCACGTGTCAAAGGGAGATTTAAGATGTTATCACTTATTCCTGCTTCGGAAACTCAATTGGATGCTCCTTCTAAATATCTTTCGGTCCAGGAAGGGACTTGCTAAAGATAAGATTATGGAACAGTATCTCAGTATGTATATGCAGGTTAGGTATAAGCAATTCACAGATGTCACAAACCCAAATTGAAAAAAAAGAGCTATTTGTAATGTCCTTTTGGCACACGTGGTAGTTGCAGATGAAGCTGAAAAGTTTTCTTGATTTATAAACTGCCCTACAGGAGTAGCAAGGGTAGGGGTGGGTGTTCGGGCTGTTCGGTTTGGATTTTTCTTTTTTCGGATTGAAGAAATTAGAATCCAAATCGCTTGAATTGGATTGGATTTTTAGTTTTTGATTAATCGGTTTGGATGTTTTTGGTTTTTCAGTTTTGGCTTTTGAAGCATTAAGGCAGGTCATAACAATTAACAATCTCAATTCACGTAATAGTTTGCTCCTTAGAATGTATAACTTTCTACCGTTGACTAGGATTGAGGCCAACCTGCCGCCTATGCCATGTAATTCCATATTGGACTTAATACTATAATGGGTAGGGGCCGCAGGTGCTAATCTACTGGACCTTTGGACATTGGACTTAATAGTATTGGGCAAATTTGAATGTGGGTAGGGCTGAATATAGGGTATAAAAATTTTGGATTTTCGGATATCCAAAATTCAGTGGTACTAAATGCGATAACCAATCCAAAATTCATATATTTTAGAAATAAAATCCAAAGTACAATCCATAATCCAAAAATTCAACTAAATGTCTAAATGTTTGGATTTCGGGCTGGCCTAAATTATGCCCACCCCTAGTACAATGCAAGCGGGCAGGTTTTTGTAATAAGTGTTCTGCATATTCAATAATTCTTAGTTCTATTTTGTGTTGATAAAATTGTTTGTTTAGATGCAAAGGGAAGTGGCTTTCGACATAGAGAAAGAGCATCCGGTGGCAATTCGAATCAGACTAAAGTTCAAATTTTACTTTGAGAAGTTAAAGCTCACTAGAACAACATGATTGTAGTACAATTGGAGATTTTCTTCAGTGGCTACTAGTCCAATATTGACGATTGGAATTACGTGATCATATTACAATTGGATTTCCTTCAAAAGGCAACTGGATATCCATTTTGTGAAGTAGCTTGAACAGTTTAATATACTTAGTTTCACAGTTCTAATTGGCTGTGAGCATTTAATGGACCTCTAGTTACATCGGGCAATAATCAAAATATAATTTTAGAGGATAAAATGATGATGAAACTAGTTTGGAAAACAAGAAGTATCTCTTAAGAGGATTCTGAAAGACCTGCAAGAAAGAGGGATTCTAGGAGGAAGAAATCCTTCTTTACATCAGACGTCAGCTAACAGAGCTTAACTATCTACTAATTCAGAACTTGGCAATTACTGCCACTGCAGATGCTCGCTCCATGGAGCACTTAGTTTCTCGCTTGAGAACTTGTTTTGGCTCGGAGAGTGAAAAGTATGCGTTTTTGCTTTTCTGTAATTTGATTGCACGTGGTTACCTTCCATTTTGTTATTTCTCCTTGAGGAGCTTGCATGTAATTAGCCTGACGCATTTAATTCAGCTGGATTGTGGGTAACATGACATTAGAAAGGAGATATATGCTGAGGTAAGTTTGTAACGGCAAGGATAACAAAATTTCAAGTTTGTGGCCACCTGATGTCCTTTGTTTTGACATCTTGCTAGCAACTTGCTGCCCTAGACGGTCTCTCTTATATGAGAATAGAAATGATATGAGGAATGCTTCACTGCTACTCCCCCCTGTTAATGGAGTGAAGAATTAATTATTTTTTTTAAAAAAAGGTAGTAGCTTTATTAGGGAAAAAGATACTAGGGTGTTGCTGTGAAAAGGAATCTTGGCATATAAGAGTAAGCTAGTTGTAATAGATTCAGAGGAGTCCTGTGATAACTACAAATAAAATGCTTAACCGACTGGATTTTGAACCATCCATTTGATGGATGATTTGAACAATGTTGTTGAACATCATCTTTTGGTGCAGCCAAGGGAGAAGCGATAAACCAGTTTGAAAATTCTGTTTGTGCAATTTTAAGTTTCATGAACGTGGTCTTTGACTCTCCTATATGGCTTCTTCATGTATTACCGTCTTGCATGATTGTTTCTTAGAAGGCTTTTAATTGAGGCCAACAGTGGAAGCTTTCTGCAATTTGTTAATGGTTTTCTGGCTAATTTTATTTTGCCTTGGGATCTTCTGTGGGATTTTTGCAGTAGAGTTCACCAGCAAATGCATTTGAATTTCCAAAAATCGTGCAATATCTTGATGTTTGTATATTGTCATAACAGGTTGAGCTATCCAACAAACCATGCTATTTCTCTCCTTTGCTCAATCTGGAGAGATGAAGACAGACTATGGACTTTTTCTTTCCTAGATGTGGAAATTGATTTTCTTGTTCCTTTTTGTGCTAAAAGTTACAGAAACTTGTATGTTTATTTGATTGGATTAGTCAAAGATCAGTTTAGTTTACTATTAGGGTCTTGGTTTTTTGTTGCAAAAAGTACATACTAATTAAGCTTGTTTAATTTGAATTACTTCAACTCTAGCCGGCTACATTTACTAATTGAGTCTTACTTTGTGTGAAACTAAAATAGGCATCCAGGATAGTATATAAATATTCAGAAGGGAAAAGAAAAGAGAGCTTCATACTGTGATTTACAAGTCTATTCAGAAATGGTTAGAAGCTGATTTATACACCCAAATGGAAGGAGACGTTATTTCTAGTTTCTATAGCAAGAAAATCCATGATTGTATTACCTACTCTCTATATATTAATCATCAAGGGAAATTATGGATATATACTATTTGGCTAACTAGTTTATCAACATGACTGAAGTATGTACATATATACATTATCAGTGTATATGTTGTCTAAATATGTATAAAATATGTATGTTTTGTATAAAATATACACTATGTAAACGCTTTATATATGTTTAGTAAACTAGATGGCCAAATAGTTTAGAATAAAAAATATTTCATCATAAATATTCAAATAAGTAATCATAAGTTTCATCATAAATATTTGGACGCGGAATAATGCAATGTTTGAGTGCTAGTGTGCGACCTACTTTGTAAGTTGTAACCTTATTTTGTAAAAGGTCAACACTCTGCTATTAACTCCTATGCATAGTTAGAATTTTAACTTTTAGTATGAAAACTCCAAATGTTGATAATTGCGTTCTAGATTTAATGTGTACTTAATAAATTTGAGTTTATAGGACCAGACTGCCTTTCCAAAAACAAAAATCTAACATAAGACATATTTCATCTTCTTCTTTTATAAGAAAAATAAGTCATGTATACGCTATGATGTTTCCATTTTAAGAAAAAAAAACGTTTTTGCACTGGGTATTAAAAGCAAATACCAAATCCAAATTTACCACTTATATCTTCTATCACTTCCTTTCACATCAATATATAGCGATAAGAAATTTAAATTAAAAGCATATCCTCTTTGATATTCCTTTTTTGTACTAAACGTGCTTATTGAAAAAAAAAACAAAAAACATAACAACTAATCATTATACAAATGGATTCATTCTTGAAGGTGACCTTTCAACTTGCTTTCTTGACTAAAGGGTCCGTTTGGTCATGAATTTTTTTCATTTTTTTTTGGAATTTTATTTTACTTTAGTGAAAAAAGTGAAATTTGGTGGTGTTTGACAATGAAATTTTTTTCACTAAAGTGAAATAAAATTCCGAAAAAGTGAAAACAAGTTTTTCTTGTTTTCACTTTTTTCACTTTTACTTCTCTCACAAAAAGTCAAAAAGAACTCTAATTTTTTTCATGGCCAAACATAACTTCAACTCCAACTCAAAAAAAATTAATTTTCATGACCAAACGCCTACTAAGATATTTATCCAAAAATGAGAGCCCTCTCTCTTCTATTTCACAACTCTAGAGGGTAACTTTTCAACTTTTATAGTGCAGAAATTTCATGTTGTGCTCTGGTGCGGTGTAACGCATGCCCAGAGCACAAGACAAATAATATGATATACTAAGCACAGCATCGTCCTAGTTTTACACATTGACTCATGGCACATGCTACGTCATATGACGTTGTTATACTTACTTTGATGACATGTACTCTGTGATATTAATCACATTATGTTTTGCTTGTACAGTAAGTTTTACTTGTCTTGATTAGACATGTTGATATTAATATCATGTTTGGTCTGACCATCTTTTCAGCGAGGGCCTATGATGTGGTCTAGTCATCTTATCTATGAGAGCTTATGGTTTGCACTACAAAAAAACTTAAATTGGCAACGAACTTTGTCGTTATCAATTTCTTTAAATCGATAATTCATCGCTAAATAGGTAGTGACGAATTTTGTTGTTTAGCTATGATATTTGTCCCTTGCTAATTCTTATTTTCTTTTTAGTAGTGTTGGTCTAGTCATCCTATCAATGAGGGTGTATGATTTTGGTCAAGCAGTTCTATTTGCAGAGGGCCTATAGTCTGGTCTAGTGGTACTAGCCATGAGGTAGTTCACATATGTGATTAGTTGATGTGATTTATGGCTTTTAAGTCATTATACCTGCTGTGGTTATTACTATATATAATAAGAGGGAATGTTTGAGGAGCTTAGGGTCAAGTTTTCAAAATGACCACTAAGCTCCTCAAAGTCCCACTTATTATTATTTAAGAATTTTTTTAAAATTATTTATATTTATTTAAAATTTACATAAAAAAATACTATGAATCATAATAATTAATTTTAAAATATTTAAAAGACATAATAAAAAAAATCGATTGATTTTCAAAATTCTATCGGTGCCGCATAAATTAGGACAATTATTTTAAAATGATATAAAAAGTGCTATAAATTATAATAATTAACAAGTTAAAATATTTAAAAGACATACAATATTCGATTGGCTCTCGAAATTCTATCATAGTTACATAAATTGGGATATAAGAAGTAAAGTAACATATATTATTTGAAAAATAAGTAAAAAGTACTATAAATCATAATAATTAACTATATAAAAGATTTAATATGTGAGAACATAAAGTAGCTTGGGGTCGAAAAGCTAATTGACTGCTTCATCCTTCTATTTTTATTTAATTTTATATATGTATTATTGCATATAATTATTTGTATATATCATATTTATCTCTTTATTGTTGGAACTTGAGTCTATTTGTATTTAATACTCTTTCCGTTTATCTGAAAATTACAAAAAAATAATAATATAAATCACAATAATTAACTTAAAATATTTTTAAACAAGTAACATATATTGAGCTTAGGGTCAAGTTTTAACAATGACAATTAAGTTCCTCAAAGTCTCACTTATTACTATTTGATACTAAGCTCTTCAAAGTCTCTCTTATTACTATTTGAGGACGTTCAAAAATGACAACTAAGCTCCTCAAAGTCCCACTTATTACTATTTGCGGATTTCTTCAGAATTACTTATATTTATTTAAAATCCACGTTAAAAAATTACTATAAATTACAATAATTAATTTTAAAATATTTAAAGGGCAAAATAAAAAAATGATTGATTCTCGAAATTCTATCGGTGCCGCACAAATTGGGACAATTATTTGAAAATGATATGAAAAGTACTATAAATCATAATAATTAGCAACTTAAAATATTTAAAAGACATAAAAAATGGGAATGAGAGGAGCTTAGGGTCAGCTTTACAAAATTACAAATAAGGTCCTCAAAGTGATATAAATTATAATAATTAACAATTTAAAAGACATAAAATGTTTGGTTGGCTCTCGAAATTTTATCATAGTTACATAAATTGGGACATAAGAAGTAACATATATTATTTAAAAATTACGTAAAAAGTACTATAAATCACAATAATTAATAACATAAAATATTTAATATGTGAGAACATAAAATAGTATAGGATCGAAAAGCAAATTGACTCATTCACCCTTCTATTTTTATTTTGTGGCTATATATAAAGTAGTAAGTATTAGTGAAATCCAATTCATGTAATTTGACCAAAGAAATCGATAATTTTTCTCTTCTCGAAATTCTATCAGTGCCGTATAAATTGGGACAATTATTTTAAAGTGATATAAAAAGTGTTATAAATTACAATAATTAACAAGTTAAAATATTTAAAAGACATAAAATATTCAGTTGGCTCTCGAAATTCTATCATAGTTACATAAATTGGGACATAAGAAGTAACATATATTATTTGAAAAATACGTAAAAAGTACTAATTAAAAATATATCATATTTATCTCTTTATTATTGGAAATTGAGCTCAATTTCCTCTATTTGTATTTAATACTCTTTCCGTTTATCTAAAAATTATAAAAAATAATAATATAAATCACAATAATTAACTTAAAATATTTTTAAACAAGTAACATGTATTGGACTTAGGGTCAAGTTTCAAAAATGACAATTAAGCTCCTCAAAGTCTCACTTATTGCTATTTGATGTGTTTCAAAAATAACAATTAAGCTCCTCAAAGTCCCTCTTACTACTATTTGAGGACGTCTCCAGAATTACTTATATTTATTTAAAATTTACGTAAAAAAAGCTACAAATTACAATAATGCATAGTAAAAAAAATGATTGATTCTCGAAATTCTATCGGTGTCGCATAAATTGAGACAATTATTTGAAAATGATATAAAAAATACTATCAATCATAATGATTAACAACTTAAAATATTTAAAAGACATAAAAAATGGGAATGAGAGAAGCTTAGGGTCAACTTTCAAAAATTACAAATAAGCTCCTCAAAGTCCCACTTGTTATTATTTGAGGAGCTTAGGGTCAATCTGCGAAATGACCATTTTACCCATCTACTTCCTCAGAATTACTTATATTTATTTGAAATTTACGTAAAAAAAAACTATGAATCACAATAATAAATTTTAAAAATATTAAAAATGCATAATACAAAAAATTGACTGATTCCCGAAATTCTATCGGTGCCGCATAAATTCGGACAATTATTTGAAAGTGGTATAAAAAGTGTTATAAATTATAATAATTTACAATTTAAAATATTTAAAAGACATAAAATGTTCGGTTGACGCTCGAAATTTTATCATAGTTACATAAATTGGGACATAAGAAGTAACATATATTATTTGAAAATTACGTAAAAAGTACTATAAATCACAATAATTAACAACATAAATATTTAATACGTGAGAACATTAAGTAGCTTTGGATCGAAAAATAAATTGACTGGTGCACTCTTCTATTTTTATTTTATGTCTATATATAAAGCAGTAAATATTAGTGATCCAATTCATGTAATTTGACCAAAGAAATCGATAATTTTTCTCTTCATTATTAGTTACACCTACTTTTTGAGATTTGTGCCTTACAATAAATCATAATACTAATTAACAACTTAAAATATTTAAAATCATACAGAAATTGATTGACTGTCCAAATTTCATTTGTGTTGCATAAATTGGGATCAAGAAAACAACATATGTTGGGCCCGTGCTGGCACGGGCTACCCGTATCTAGTATATATATAACCCATAGACACGTTCAAATTCATTGTTGTAATGACCTGGAAGAAAATATTGGGCTTGGCCCATTTAAAAATAGTGACTAATTAAATTAGAAAAAATAACATAAACATACACCTTAATTTATCATATTTACACAAATTTTCACCCTTACAAAGTAATTACAAAAATTTCAACTAATTATATATCTTCGTTGGATGTAGCGGGAGCTAATTATGTATCTCGACAGACCCAAAATAGGAAAAAATATATCGGGAGCTAATTATGTATCTTTACAAAGGAAAAATGTATCTTCGTTGGATGTATTATGTATCTCGACAGACCCAAAATCGAGAAAAATGTATCGGGAGCTAATTATGTAGCTGTACAAAGAAAAAATGTATCTTCATTGGATGTATCGGGAGCTAATTATGTATCTCGACAGACCCAAAATCGAGATTTTCAGTAATTATGCAAAATATCGAGATTTTCTGTAATTAAGGTCCAAACTATCGGGATTTATGTTGTTTGTCCATTAAATTACCTAACCCAATCCATTAAGCTACTTTACCCTTAAGAAACATCTCACCTCCTTAAACCCACCTCCCTAGTGTTTAACAAATAGAATTAAGAGAGAAGAGGTGGTGGAAATTCAAGAGAGAAAGAGGTGGAAGAGGCATATTTAGTGGCGATGGTTTTAGCAGAAACCTCTCCAGCAATGTCTTTTTAGAGGAGGAGGAAATAAACCTAGCAACAAACTCAACACCAAGTAAAGGTTTTTCATCTCTAAAATCTGAAGCAAGCAATATTGTAGAAGGCACAACTATTATCCTCCATTATTGGCTTGCAAGTAAGTTGCTAATATCCATATTCAGCTTTAAATTCATCCTCCCATCGGGATAAGTAGTCATAGAAAATTTCAACCTTAGCGGAAAAGCTAATTTTTGGTACCAAAACAAGGAAATAATGACTTTCTAATAATTTCGAAGTTATGCCTCATAATCTGTTATTGAAGATTGCTGAAATCATGTTCTTGAGACAGAGGATTAGTATACTGGGATGAAATTATAGAAGGGAAGGGGAGCTTGTTAGTAATTAAGTGTGTTCGACATTTATAAATTTTATTACTATAAGTATTCTATTCCTTAAGTTTTAAGAATAAGTAACATTCAAGTATTATATTGTATTTCTTTAGATAATTCTACGACAAAGTCGTTGGAAGCAAACTGAAGCTATTTCAGCGGAGTACTATGAGTGATAATTCTTTCATAGTTGGGTTTTAAGCATAACATGTTTTAAATACATTTTTGCATTGAAATGATTTATCTAGAACTAATTTCTTATATGTGGACAAGCGATAGTATTATCAATTATTTGAAAATGTACTGAATCACCATACCATGACTTTATGTACCTGTTACTTTGAATTTTTTTATATACGAGTTATCATATATTGTTGGATTCGAATTTGATACAAAAAGAATATGAATATATGTTGTATTATAAAGAAACTATTTTAGGAAATAACTATGCCAGTTTCGCCGTTATCTAACATGGGGATCGTTATACCTGGTGTACCTTGTAGGAAATAATGATGTTGTATAAAAACCCTCTAGAGGAGAACCAGGGTGGTCAGGCGGCTATGGTAAATCCGTAGTGTCAGAAATTATACTCGAGACTGGCTTAGAATCCTTGAAATCAATAATGATGTGACTATTTAAACAACTTGAATATAATTTTTGTACATGAATTTCCAATTTGATCGAAACAAGCTATTTTGATGATTTATAAACTGCATAATTTCTTATATATGCATGTCCCAACTCCTAGGTAAATACTATGATTGATATTATTACTAACCTAGTCCGTGAAACTAACCCCACAACCTCTTCTTTCTTTCCTTTCAGGTAACTTAGAGGGGGGTGACCACTTAACTCTGACAGAGTGATAGATAGAGCTGACGTAAGATCTAGTAACCCCCCACTTGATTCACCTGGGTCATCATTTTGTTCAGAAAGATATTGTATATTGGTTTAGTTAAATTCTATAGTCTTGCTCCTTTAGTTAGTCCTGTATATTTGGTTTTGGCTTGTATTAGTAAAGGTATGACTTGAAACTTCAAATGTTTTGATGAAGTCATTGACTTACGATTTGGTGGTATTATAGACTTAATATTTTGGCATTGTAGTAAGTGTTGTTGGTTTTTTGAATATTCACAGGTTTAAATTTATGGATTGCTCCCAATATAGAGGAAATTTTATCGAATTTTTAATGTGAACTTGGTTCGGCTTGCTTGGTAGGTCTAGGCTTACTGAGCATATCTCATGGCCTAGGTGGGTTATGACAAAGTTGGTATCAGAACCTCAGGTTTAGGTTATTGACCCAAGGAGCACCGAATTCAATAGGAACTTAATCGGATACATGTTGTGCACATATGCTCGATCGGGACCCTACAATAATCAGATAGGATTGACCTTTCTCATTCTTTATTAAATCTTATATGTTATAAGCGGTGTAGATCTATGTAAGAATCTAAAATTGTTGATTGCTACTCTAAAATGGTTCACTTCGATTTACTTGGTGAACCAATATACAAAGATCATAGTACCAGAATTAGAGTTTGTCCATGTTGTTAGGGAATTCCTTGATGTGTTTCCAGAAGATCTACCTGGATTACCTCCGATTAAATCAATTGATTTTGGCATTGATTTAGTATCTAGAACACAACCCATATCTATACCTTCATATCGAATGACACCAATAGAGTTTAAAGAATTAAAGGAATGGCTGCAAGACCTATTAAACAAGGGGTTCATTAGACCAAGAACTTTACTATGAAGCGCACCAATCTTGTTCGAAAAGAAGAAAGATGGATCTATGAGATTATGCATAGATTACCGAAAGTTAAATAAAGGCACAATGCACAACAAGTACCCACTACCACTCATTGATGATTTATTTGACCAGCGTTAGGGTGCAAAGAGATTCTCCAAGATTGACTTGAGATGCAGATCCAATCAATTACGTACCAAGGGTGAGGAAATCTCTAAAACTACCTGTAACACCCCGTACGTTTTGGAGTCTAGCTGACTACCGTAATATTTAGGGAAAAATGAAAACATGATATAAGTGATGAATTATGTATCCATATGTGGGCATTTAAGAGCCTTGCATAAGTTGGGCCCAAAAAGAAGCCCAAAAATTTTAAGAAAAACATGGCCCAACAAGATAATTTGACCCATTCTTCCAACATTGGTCCATATGACCAATTGGCCATGCAATCAATGCCAAGGAATGGATAAGGGATACATGAGGGACTATATAAAGATGGAAAATCAGATTTTATTCATTTGTTCCACCCATGCTATTTCTAGAATTTTCCTAATATTTCCACAAACCCTAAGCCTTCATCTTTTTGGCCAAGACCATCATCTTGCACACTTTGGTAAGTGTTTATGCTTATGATTTAATATATTATGTGCATGAGAGAGTGATTATATGATGTTGGTTATATTGGTTAAGTGTGAGAAGTTCACTATGTGTGTATGTGACATGTTTGTTAAATCGGAGGATGGTTTTGCCTTGTAAATTTGATTATGCACTTGTGGTCTTGAAGGAAGTGAACATGATGGAGTTAATATTGACATGTGAGATGTGATTATAGTATTTACTTGATGTGTCATGGTGTTTACCATTTGGAATGATTATTGTGAAATTGGTTATGGTATTGGTGGCATATTGGCCGTAAAGTGTCATTTTGGGTGTTGTATGTGTGTTGTGAGACCATGGATGATTGTTGGCATGTTATATGATCAAAAATATGTTCAAATATGTTTGGTTATGATCATGGACCATTCATGGCATTAAAATACCCAAAAAGAAGCCATTTTGGACCAAACAGGCATCCGCCCCCGCAGACGGAGGCATCTGCGGGCGCAGATGCCAACGCAGATGGATCTGGCTGCTGCCAAAGGCAATCTGCGCACGCACCTTACCACCTGCGGGTGCAGGTGGCAGCGCAGGTCACTTCCAGATCTCAGTTTCGTATGTTTTCGTACCCAGTTGATCCCCGAAAGCCCCAATACCTTTTATGGATGTAAATAGCAACTTGTGATGTCGTTTTAATGACTTTAAAATGTTGTATGAAGGCATGTTGGACTGTATTAGATGTGGATGGTTGTTCATATGTTGTTGTGAGTCAAATTGAGAAGCGTAAATATGACGGAATGATAATGGGAAGGCATAAAGGGTAAGTGTGATGCGAAATGATATTGTTGAACAAAATCTTGGTCAATGAGTGGAATGTTATGGTAGCGTTGGCATGTTGATGCGATAAATGACATTATAATAAGGCAAAATGACTTTCTAAAGTAACTGTGTAATTCACAGTCATCTTGTGCACTTGTAAGGTAGTTGATTGCTAATATAAGCTTCGTTATGTACTTATGATGTAGAGTGAGACGTAAAGGAAGAGCTGGACTGTTGTGTTCATATTTAGGCTTGTGTACTTGTACTTGGAAGCAAAGGTATGTAAGGTTACTTTTCTATTTTCCTTCTGCAACATATGGTGTTCACATTGTCATGGTACTCATTCGATTCCAAAATACCCTAAGGTATTCCATATCCGATAGATGGCTAGAGTTATTCATATGATCCTTACTCATTGGTCAATGGTGAATCATATGGCTCATGTCCATTGGTTGACCCACGTTCATTGGCTAACATGTTAAGAGTTTCAAATGTCCTAAGGTATTGTTTTCTCAGGTTGGGGAACAGTTGATATCCACATGTAGTGTATGTAATGATCATTATTATAAGGCCCCAAAAGTGTTCTATTCCAAAGGGGTTTAATGGTATTCCATTCCAACTAAGGTGGATGTATATATATTGTTATTCACATGTGTTTTACTCCTAGATGAATTATGACCCACTTAGTTCTTACTTATGGGTGGAAGTTCTTAAGTTGTTATATGTCGTAGATCCTAAGAGAAGTATCCCAACAAGAGCAATGAGGTAAAGAGAACTTGTTTAGTTAAATAGCATTGTTCCAATCATGTTATGAGTCCAAGTTCCAATAGAGTTATATACATGTCTCATATTCATTTGTAATGTCCCAAAAGTCCAATGAGGTTATGTTCCAAGGTTTCAATAGTAGTTATACTCATGTATCTTATTCATCGACTATTGTCCAATGTTTCCAATAATGTTATGACTACAAAAGTATCAATCCCTCATAATCCAAGGGTACCCTAATTCTGGGTATCAATTATGGTTCATCATATGTTATTATACATTAATCAATTGTCATTCACATGTTTCATATGCTTTGAGTACTATTCTACATATTTCATGGTTCCATCAATGTTATGTTCCAAAGTTCAAAGTGAGATTATGGCTATCAAAGTACCAATCTCTCACAAGTGAATGAATCAATCTCTCACAAGTAAATGTACCAATCTCTCAAACGTAATGAAAGAAGTAATGTGCAAGTTAATGTACCTATCCCTCACAAGTGGAGATGTCAATATTACAAGAGCAAAGATGTGAAGTATTGTATGATTATGTTACAAGTTTCAATAATGTTTCCATCATCAAAGTATCATTCATTGAACGGAAGAAAGAGTAATCAAAGAAAGAAGCAATGTACAATTGATGACTATCATGGGTGGCATCCCAGGGGTTAAATACCTAGCATGGGTCGATCCCAATAATACGGGTGGCATCCCAGGGGCGATAAGCCTAGCATGGGTCGATCCCGATACATTGATACATTGATACATCCCAGGGGCAATAAGCCTAGCATGGGTTATCACATGACATCCCAGGGGCGACATGAAAGCCTAGCATGGGTTCACATAGCATGACATCCCAGGGGCGATAAGCCTAGCATGGGTTCATATGACATCCCAGGGGTCCAAATACCTAGCTTGGGTTCATCTAATCATCTCATCCCAGGGGCTACCAAACAGCCTAGCATGGGTAGAACAATAAAGATGACTAATCACAGAAGCAAAGAAGCAAAGAAAGTAATGAAAACAATAGACATGACTCCAAAAGTACAGATTGATGGTTTATCCATATTTACTATTTGTTACAGTTGTTTTCCATTGATGTTCATATGTAGTTACCCCACCAATAGAGTGGAGGTATGTTATATTATTCACCCAAATCTCTAGAACCTCTTGAATAAAAGAATCTCTAGAATCTCTTAAGTGGAAGAATTCCTTGCATAGAAGAGTCTCTGAGAAGCAAGTCTTTTGAGTGGAGGTGGTTCTTTGGACTAAACGGGTATGTAAAGGATAGTATATGAATAATAAGGACATGTGAGAATACTCATAAATGGTAATGATAGAAGAAATATAAGTGCATGGTTCATTACATCTAGAAAGAGAGTTTATTCACAATTGCTATTTCTCTAATTATTGATTCCATAGTTGTTGTTATTATGTATAAATCATTGGAGATGATAACAGTGAAAGAAAGGTACATGGTTCCACCTGCCGAGTTTCTCTTATAATTATTTCCATTGAAATTCTTATGTATTGATGCAGTTTTCTTATGGCCTTACATACTCAGTACATTCTTCGTACTGACCCCTCTTGGGGACTTACCTTACATGTTGCAGGTGCAGGCATTAGTAGACCTCCTCTATAGACTGGGGATCACTTGCAGAGTTTGGTGAGCTCCAGTTGGTTCGGAGCCTCTTGAGTCATAGTTGTATAATTGTTTTGATGTAACTATTGTCTAAAGCGGGGATTTGCCCCGACTGTTAGTTGGTCTTGTAAATGCATCTGTTAGAGGCTTTTGTAGACATGTGTGGGTTATGAATGTAAGAGAAAATGTCCGTGTTGACTTAATGTCCCCAACGACCAAGTTTTATATATGTATATGTATGGCATTTTACATTTCATCCATTACATGAGACAATATGTTATTCATTCGAGGTTATGCATACGAGGGTTCATGAGCAAAGATTGGTTCTCTCGGGCCATATCGGCTTTGGGTGCCAATCACGCCTCGTTGGGATTCGGGGTGTGACACTACCTTTCGGACCAGGTATGGACACTACAAATCCCTAGTTATGCCTTTTGGACTAAAGTATGCACCTACAATATTTATGGACATGATAAGTAAGGTGTTCAAGACGTAGTTGGACAAATTTGTGATCGCGTTTATCAATGATGTCCTTATGTATTCAAAGACATATGAAGATCACAAACAACACTTGAGGACAGTGTTATAAGTACTCTGAGAACATAAGTTATATACTAAATTCTCGAAGTGAGAATTTTAGTTGAATCAAGTTTCCTTTCTAGGTGATATTCTATCTGAGGAAGGGATCTTTGTTGACTCAAAGAAAGTGGAAGCACTAAAGAAGTGTTAAAGGTCAACTACAGTGCTTGAGATACTGTCATGGCTCAACCCATCGGATCGTGTCAGGAACCTACCTACACTTACTCCAGATAGAAGAACCCTGAATATCCCACCATTAACCAATGCGAAAGTTACTGCAATGTTCACTTAATCAATGTTGTCTATCACATTAATAAAAACTCAACAGTTTAAAAATGATTATTAAATCAATTCATTCCATAACTTATTTTTAATACATCAAATATAAAAAATAATTGTGGAAAGTAACTACAAATGACTCCCCAGAACCTAGCCTAAATTGGTACAAGAGCACTAGAAAAGAAGTAGGAACATCCACGATGCAGCATCCATGTAGGATAGAAATGCTAGGAGCTGCTGCTGAGTGATCAACATCACTGCTATAAAAACTCTAACTGACCTGTACCATGGCTATACCCCCGAGTGGAGGTATAGTAAGTGTAGCATCAGTACAACCACACGTAATGCTAAGAATCATCGACTGACCAGGGTTAGAAACAAATAATATCAATAATAAATATGGAAAAATTATAACATCAAGTAAAGTTCCGGTTCTAAGTCCCCAATTAAGGAATCCTCAACATATCATCTTAGCATCTCTATGACCTATCTGTCATTTAACATTTTCGTATATCCTTGTCCTTTGACTTAACATTTTCATATATGTTTGTCCTTCGACATAACATTTCGTATATATTTGTACTTTGACTTTACATTCGTATAGCTTTGTCCTTTGACTACCTATTCAAACCTATACCCTTTTCCTCCCATACCGACCCATTCTTATGGTACCTACAATTCTTTAAGCTAAATCCACCCAAATTCTCTCGGTACTCAAAATCACAAGACATCACAATACCACATCCCATAAATATCATAAGTTCGCCAATCATATTATACCCTAACCGGTCTTCTCAGGGGTCGTAGAATCTTACCTCTAACTCGGTCCGCACAAGGGACCTAACGTACATTCGTAAACTGTCTTTCATCATTTACCACAATGGAAACATGTATAAGAACATATATATGTGTCACGCCTCGAATTCCAAAGGGGCGGACTTGCACCCGAAGCCGTTGAGACCCGAGAGAACCAATCATTACTCATGTACATTCATATTCATGTCTCTGTATGAATATCATTCTATCTCATGTAAGTAGATACCAATAGAGGAAGTCATGACAAACATATGCTATATATGAAATTTGGATGATAGGGCCATCAAGTCAAAATGGACATACATATCTTACATTCATCTTCCCACATACATCTACAAAGCCTCTAACAGATACATGTACATAACCAACTTAAAGTCGGGACAAGTCCCCACTTTATACAATATTTACATAGTATCAAAACCAATGTACACATGTGACTCAAAAAGCCCCGAACCAACTGGAGCTCACCAATGATCAGCAAATGACCTACAACCTACTGTGGAGGTTTACTAGCACCTGCGCCTGCAGCAAGTAAGGTAAGTCCCACAAGGGACGTCAGTACGAAGAATGTACTGAGTATGTAAGGCTATAAGAAACTGTATCATACATAAGAACTTCAATGGAATCAAATATGAGAGAATAGTCAATATGGATAAGTCGTCATTCTGTATGTGATTTGGAACCATGTACATTACATTCATTACTTTACTTTATCCTTCTTTGCATTAAGAAATTATAAAACATATGATAAACAAGTGACCAACTGATCAGTGGTAAAAGAGGATGACCCATGCTAGGTATTTTACCCCTGGGATGTGGTCCTCATACATATACAAATCTTTAACCCATGCTAGGCTTTTCTGTCGCCCCTGGGATGCTACTGTGATAACCCATGCTAGGCTTTTATATCGCCCCTGGGATGCTACTATGATAACCCATGCCAGGCTTTTATATTGCCCCTGGTATGTACTGTGATATTGGGTTCGAACCATGCTAGGTATTTTAACCCCTGGGATGCCACCCATGATATTGGGATCGACCCATGCTAGGTGTTTCTTACACCCCTGGGATGCCACCCAAGAACATGCAGACAATTATACATTACTTCTTTCTTTTATTAGAAGAGTAATACATTGGTGATTGTACATTATTGGAACTTTGAAACATTAGTCAATGAATATGAGACATGTGAATCACTATTGGTCCTGTGAGTAATATGATATGACAACCTGAAATGAGATACCTTTGGACATTTCGAAAAGGAACAAGTACAATGTCAATGTGAACAATATGTGCTGCAGAAGGATACGAAAAGAGTAACCTTACATACCTTATCTTCCCAATATGAATACATAATCCTATATGTGAACACAATAGTCCAGCTTCTTCCTTAAGTTTCACTCTACAACACAAGTACATAACGGAGCTCACGTTAACACCCAACTACCTTACAAGTGCATAAGACGACAATGAGTTACATGATTGTCTTATAACGTCATTTCCCCCTTTTTAATACCATTCACGGCATTGTCATACCAACAATACCACAACAATCCACACATTGACCAAGACATCATAAACCAATAGCATTTCACACCAAGTTTATCCTTTACGCTTCCTCATCAACACTACGTCACAATTACTCCATCAAGTTACCTCAATACGTTTCATAACAACATATCAACAATAATCCCACAAGTTATACTCATAGAAAAATAACAAGTTAAGGAACATAATCACATCATACATGTTGATATTTCATCCACACCATTCACTTCCATCAAAACCTCAAGTCTCCTTTCAAGTTCAAGTCACATGGATGACACATCTTTTAGCAAAAAGCAAAAGTGCACTAGTCAACACTTTTAGACATAACCATCATGATCTACACAATCTCTCATGCATATAATGTATTAAACCATAAGATTAAACATTTACCCAAGCTTGCAAAATGATGATCTTGTCCAAAGAGATGGCTTAGGGTTTGAGAGCTACAAGATATTATCTTGGAAATGTCTAGAATGGCATGTGTGTTTTGTGGGATAAAAATCTGATTTTTGTGCCTTTATATAAGCCCTCAAGTCATCCTTATCCAGTCCTTGGGCATTAAATGCCATGCTTATTTAGTCAACACAAGAATGGGTCATTTTCCCCATTTGGGCCATGTCTTTTGGCTTCATTTTGGGCCTCAAATTGGGCCCATTAACACATGTTAATTTAGCCCACCAAATTCAATGCATGATCCACCATCTATCTCATGTTTAAATAATTCCACAAAAATTACAACAATATTCAACTCACGAGATTCATGTTCGTAGCCTCAATCCCAAGAATAAGCAATTTTAGCCACTCATGGCTTAATTTGATAAAATAATTATGACGAAGAATTAACCCCAACTTGGATGCCAAACTCGCTCAAGTGTAGTCCTACTAATATGGAATAATGATACCATAACCCAAGAGTCCTATTTATAGACTAATAGTCGGAGAAGAAATTTGGCAAAAACCACCCCGGCACGTCCCTGGGTACGCCTGGGACTTAGCTGAATTTCAGCTCTTGAAAAGGTGAGCATGAGTGGCCCGGCACGCTGCCTGGTGTGCCCCTCTGCTTTCCATGCCATAAAAGTTTTGGCCAAAAGCGGCCCGGCACGCTACCTGGCGCGCCTGGCACCAAAATTCTGATTTTCTTCAACTTTTCTTTGCGGATACTAGTATGCTATCAAATATTCCATCAAAACAATACAAAATACGTACTTATTGCTCTCAAAACTAAGGTAAACATAGTTCAAAGTTGGCAAGTAGGGTCAAAAATGTACGTGGTGTTACATCCTTCCCCCTTTAGAAACATTCGTCCTCGAATGTTAATAACATCGTCTCATGTACAAAAAATGCACCTTTATATTAGCATATATACATATACACATAATGCTTATAGATACTTACTTGTTATTGCTCCACTTCCGCACTTTGAACTTTTTCTTCCGTGTGAAACAAATACTGGTACTTTGACTTCATCATTTCTTCAGATTCCCATGTGATCTCTTCTACTTGCTGATTTCTCCAAAGTACCTTTACGGAAGCTATGTATTTATTCCTTAACCGCTTCACTTGTCTATCCAGAATAGCAATAGGTATCTCCTCATAGGTGAGATCCTCCGTAACTTGTACATCTTCAATGGGAGCAATACGAGATGGATCTTCTATGCACTTTCGAAGCATCAAAACATGAAATACTGGATGAACTGTGGAGAGTTCTTGGGGTAGTACCAATTCATACGCAACTTGCCCAAATCTCCTGACAATTTCATATGGACCTATATAACGTGGACTCAACTTTCCTTTCTTTCCAAATCTCATTATTCCTTTCATTGGTGACACCTTCAAGAATACCCAATCACCTATGGCAAATTCAAGCCCTCTTCTTCTAACATCAGCATATGACTTATGTCGACTTTGGGCCATTTGTAGCCACTGTTGAGTCACTTTAACTTTTTCCATAGCTTGACGAACAAGATCCGGTCCAAGTAAAGCAGTTTCACCCGCTTCAAACCATCCAATTGGTGATCTACACTTTCTTTCGTATAAAGCTTCATAAGGTTCCATTTTGATAGTTGAATGATAGCTATTATTGTAGGAAAATTCAATAAGAGGTAGATGTTTATCCCAACTACCTTTAAAGTCCAATGTGCACGCTCGTAGTATATCTTCAAGTGTTTGGATAGTATGTTCTGCTTGTCCATCTGTCTTAGGATGAAAAGCCGTACTCAAATTCACTTGTGTACCCAAGCTCTTCTGAAAAGATTTCCAAAAACATGCAGTAAATTGAGCTCCCTTGTCTGATATAATGGAGATTGGAATCCCATATAATTGCACTATCTCTTTAACATACAACCTTGCATAATCTTCAGCTGTATAGGTGGTCTTGACTAGTAGAAAATGCGCTGACTTGGTAAGCCTGTCAACTATTACCCATATGGAATCAAATTTTTGCAGTGTACGAGGCAACCCTGTGATGAAATCCATGTTAATCATGTCCCATTTCCAGACTGAAAGATTGATACATTGCATATAACCTCCAGGTTTCTGATGCTCTACTTTCACTTGTTGACAATTTGGACATTGAGCTACAAATTCTGCAATGTTCTTCTTCATATTTCCCCACCAATACATGTCTTTCAAATCATGGTACATTTTGGTAGCTCCCGGATAAATAGAATACCGTGAATGATGTGCCTCTGTCATAATCCGTTTCCTTAGCTCATCTATATCCGGTACACACAATCTACCTTGACATTGAAGTACTCCCTCTTGTGTAAGATCAAACGCCTTTGTCAACTCTTGCTGTACATTCCCTCTCAACTGTAATAAAATAGGATCCGCATATTGTTTCTCCTTTACCTCAGCTATTAAGGAAGATTCTGCTGCATTTTGCACAATAACCCCTTCATTTGGAGATTCAAGTAGGCGAACTCCCAAGTTGGCTAGTTGATGTAGATCCTTGACTATATCTTGCTTTTTCGTCAACTGACCATTAGTGCTTCCTATTGCTTTGCGACTTAATGCGTCAGCTACTACATTTGCTTTCCCTGGGTGATATAAGATATCAATTCCATAATATTTTAAGAGTTTCAGCCACCTCCGCTGCCTCAGATTTAGGTCTTTTTGCTTAAAGATATATTGCAAACTTTTGTGATCAGTGTAGATATCAACATGAACCCCATACAAATAATGGCGCCATATCTTTAAAGCAAATATCACAGCTACTAGTTCAAGATCATGTGTTGGGTAATTTCTCTCATGTGGCCACAACTGTCGTGAAGCATACGCTATCACATTACCGTGCTGCATCAATACACACCCTAGGCCAACTCCGAATGCATCACAATAAACGGTATACCCTTCTGTGCCTTCGGGAAGGACTAATACGGGTGTGGAAGTCAATTTATCTTTCAACTCTTGGAAACTTTTCTCGCATGCATCATTCCACTGAAACTTGATAGCTTTGTGTGTTAGCTTCGTTAAAGGTGCAACAACTATCTGAGTTAACATATGCACTGTATTTCTTAAATCCTGTTTAGTTGCATTCATAAGCGGTTCTGCGGGTACTTCTTTACCTCTTGGCTCTTTTGGAGCTGGAAAAGTAGAAGAAGACCGCGATGCAATTTCAGTGTCAGCCCTACCTTGACTATCTTGGTCAGGTGGTGATTTACTCGTGCCTTCACCGGCAAGCATATCTACCTGCTTACCTTTGCCTCTACCTCATCTTGTCATCGACATTTTACTATAAACAACAAAACCAATTCCAATGGTCAGATATAATTCCGCTTACAACATTGGCTCTATTGCACGATCTAGAAATGAAGAACAAAAACAACTCCTAAATGTCCCGTAGCCTCCCACTTATAAATGTGGTGCACAACACATCCATAAGAAAGACTCTACTGAGACACGGCTTTGTAGACACCCTTAGGACGACCTGCTTTGATACCACTTTTTTCACGCCTCGAATTCCAACGGGGCGAACTGGTACCCAAAGCCGTTGAGGCTCGAGAGAACCAATCCTTACTCATGTACATTCATATGCATGTATCTGTATGAATATCATTCTATCTCATGTAAGTAGATACCAATGGCGGAAGTCATGACAAACATATGCTATTTATGAAACTTGGCCGTTAGGGCCATCAAGTCAAAATGGACATACATCTCTTACATTCATCTTCCCACATACGTCTACAAATCCTCTAACATACATGTACATAACCAACTTAAAATCGGGACAAGTCCCCGCTTTATACAACATTTACATAGTATCAAAACCAATGTACACATGTGACTCAAAAAGCCCCGAACCAACTGGAGCTCACCAATGATCAGCAAATGACCAGCAACCTACTATGGAGGTTTACTAGCACATGTGCCTGCAGCAAGTAAGGTAAGTCCCCCAAGGGACGTCAGTACGAAGAATGTACTGAGTATGTAAGGCTATAAGAAACTGTATCATACATAAGAACTTCAATGGAATCAAATATGAGAGAATAGTCAATATGGATAAGTCATCATTCTGTATGTGATTTGGAACCATGTACATTACATTCATTACTTTACTTTATCCTTCTTTGCATTAAGAAATTGTAAAACATATGATAAACAAGTGACCAACTGATCAGTGGTAAAAGAGGATGACCCATGCTAGGTATTTTACCCCTGGGATGTGGTCCTCATACATATACAAATCTTTGACCCATGCTAGGCTTTTCTGTCGCCCCTGGGATGCTACTGTGATAACCCATGCTAGGCTTTTATATCGCCCCTGGGATGCTACTATGATAACCCATGCCAGGCTTTTATATTGCCCCTGGTATGTACTGTGATATTGGGTTCGAACCATGCTAGGTATTTTAACCCCTGGGATGCCACCCATGATATTGGGATCGACCCATGCTAGGTGTTTCTTACACCCCTGGGATGCCACCCAAGAACATGCAGACAATTATACATTACTTCTTTCTTTCATTATAAGAGTAATACATTGGTGATTGTACATTATTGGAACTTTGAAACATTAGTCAATGAATATGAGACATGTGAATCACTATTGGTCCTGTGAGTAATACGATATGACAACCTGAAATGAGATACCTTTGGACATTTCGAAAAGGAACAAGTACAATGTAATTGTGAATAATATGTGCTGCAGAAGGATACGAAAAGAGTAACCTTACATACGTTATCTTCCCAATATGAATACATAATCCTATATGTGAACACAATAGTCCAGCTCCTTCCTTATGTTTCACTCTACAACACAAGTACATAACGGAGCTCACGTTAACAAACAACTACCTTACAAGTGCATAAGACGACAACGAGTTACATGATTTCCTTTTAACTTCATTTCCCCCTTTTTAATACCATTCACGACATTTTCATACCAACAATACCACAACATTACACACATTGACCAAGACATCATAAACCAATAGCATTTCACACCAAGTTTATCCTTTACGCTTCCTCATCAACACTACGTCACAATTACTCCATCAAGTTACCTCAATACGTTTCATAACAACATATCAACAACAATCCCACAAGTTATACTCATAGAAAAATAACAAGTTAAGGAACATAATCACATCATACATGTTGATATTTCATCCACACCATTCACTTCCATCAAAACCTCAAGTCTCCTTTCAAGTTCAAGTCACATGGATGACACATCTTTTAGCAAAAAGCAAAAGTGCACTACTCAACACTTTTAGACATAACCATCATGATCTACACAATCTCTCATGAATATAATATATTAAACCATAAGATTAAACACTTACCCAAGCTTGCAAAATGATGATCTTGTCCAAAGTGATGGCTTAGGGTTTGATAGCTACAGGATATTATCTTGGAAATGTTTAGAATGGCATGTGTGTTTTGTGGAATAAAAATCTGATTTTTGTGCCTTTATATAAGCTCTCAAGTCATCCTTAGCCAGTCCTTTGGCATTAAATGCCATGCTTATTTAGTCAACACAAGAATGGGTCATTTTCCTCATTTGGGTCATGTCTTTTGGCTTCATTTTGGGCCTCAAATTGAGCCTATTAACACATGTTAATTTAGCCCACCAAATTCAATGCATGATCCACCATCTATCTCATGTTTAAATAATTCCATAAATATGACGACAATATTCAACTCACGAGATTCATGTTCGTAGCCTCAATCCCAAGAATAAACAATTTTAGCCACTCATGGCTTAATTTAGCATAATTTGATAAAATAATTATAAAGAAGAATTAACCCCAAATTGGATGCCAAACTCTCTCAAGAGTAGTCCTACTAAGATGGAATAATGATACCATAACCCAGGAGTCCTATTTATAGACTAATAGTTGGAGAAGAAATTTGGCAAAACGCACTCCGGCACGCCCCTGGGACTTAGCTGAATTTTAGCTCTTGAAAAGGTGAGCATGAGCGGCCTGGCACGCTGCCTGGCGCGCCCCTCTGCTGTCCATGCCACAAAATTTTGGCCAAAAGCGGCCCGGTATGCTACCTGGTGCGCCTGACACCAAAATTCTGATTTTTCTTCTTTTCTTCGACTTTTCTTTGCGGATACTAGCATGCTATCAAATATTCCATCAAAACAATACAAAATACGTACTTATTGCTCTCAAAACTAAGGTAAACATGGTTCGAAGTTGGCATGTAGGGTCAAAAATATACGTGGTGTTACAATATGATAGAATCACATTCAAAACATATGAATGAATGCATGTATGCACGATGTGTGCATTATATCTTATATTTCTCAACCTCATCATCAACATAACATCGTACCGGCATGGTACCCGACTCATATCACAACAATCATATTCGTACTGGTGTGGTACCTAACCCCTATCATCTCAGAACATAAGCACAATTTAAATGAAATGTAATGCAGTCAATAAGTCACAAGACATACTAGAAATCAATCATAGATGTCAAATCCACAAACCAAGTACAAATTCAAGAAGGTCTAAGTGCTACGACAACCGTCTTAACTAATTTGATCAGTAACCTTACTCTATACATATATACATATCCCCCAACCATCATGTGCTATACGTCCTTACGGACCGCAGTAGCCCAACTTTGTGCTAACATACACTTCCTCTCTGTACATACCCCAACCTCACATTTTCCTCATTATTCTCTGTTCTTTTCTAATTTCCTTTAATGGTAATTCTATTCCTTATTTTACATTAATTCTCTTTTATGCTCACTCATCAATCACGGGGTTCAGTTATGCTAATTTCCAGCCCCTAATTTACTGTACTTCATCTCTTAGCCACTCCTCCTTAGTGAAATCCGATCATTAAAACATTAGAAGTAATAAAGTTCACTTAAATCCCCTTTTTACTATTTCATGTTATCGTATTCAACCTTCCACTATATTCAAGCCCTGAAAGCTATTAAGCTACGTACATTCGCTCTATCATTCTATACGTCTCTAATTACAATTAATATATCAACATAAGGTACGGTTATACAATCATATTTAAACCTAACCAGATTTTTAACGTGTTCATCCATCCATCTATGTGCGTGAAGGCCTAATGCATGATACTCTTGATATTACCACTAACGTTAGATAAATCTAGCCCAAGTCTAGTTGCTATAAAGTAAACCTTAGCTTACCTCTTAGGAGAAACATACTGCTATGGAGAGGAGTGAGTTATCCCACGTGTGCTAGACGTATTCCCATGTCGGGTTCCCTCCGGGTGTGTCTTGAACCCGCTCTCATGAACCTAGGCCTTTGAAATTTCATGGTTGGGGAGATAGGGTTTTTTAGAGTGTTTTTGAAGGAAGGGGACGACCTAGGGAAATAAAGAGAAAGAGAGTTTTTAAAAATCCCTCGGCTGAGCTACTGGTTTTTAACACTGCAGCAGTCACCGATAGTCTAACCCAGTCCATAATTGGGCCTCTTGGCCCAATTCCCTTAGGCCTCAATTTTTCTCCCCAATTTAAATTTTTTCCAGTGTATTTTGAGCCTATATTTATTATAAATTATTTTTGGGGCATTTTCACACATAACAATGGTTTGGATTGCTACATTAGATACCAATTTACCCATCGTTCATCCCTGAAGGGTCCTAAGGGTGAGGTCTGAACAAATGCACGAGTGCTCAATGAATTTTAATACCATAAGACCTTAGGGGAATTATTTCAACGTATACTATCTCATCACGCATCCCTACTTCCCAGTGCACGACCACTAAAGTACCTCCTAATCTAGGCCTGACGGTTATTCCCATATTTTTTTCTGAGTCGATGTACACAATTAATTCGTAGAATAACTTCCAAATATGATTACCTTAACATGGCATGACACCACAATGCACGAAAAGTCGGGACAAAATTGGTTTCCAAATTTTTTTACCACTGAAGTGGTTCGCGACAGTCATATAGGGGGAAAATTTCACTCTCCTCCTTTTTCACTCCATTCTCTCAAAACTCTCTCAACTCCCTCTGTGGAAACCTTCTCTGATGATAAATTCAAGGTATTTTCCTCACCTCTTCTACTTTCTCGGTGTATTTTTCATAGTAGACTATAGGAATTTTGTTAGAATTGAGGATTTTGATTTAGTATGTTAGTGTCACTTTATAACTTGATTTTTGGTTGTGTTTTTTAGTATAGTAGTTGGCATGCTAAGTTCTTTTACATTTCAATGCTCCTACAACATTCGGAATGTAAAATTAACGTGGTTCATGGTAGATTTCAGCCATGGGAGGGGTGTAAGGTGAAAGTTCATCTTCTCTGATGATATTTTTTGATTTGAATTGGATTTAGGGTGTTTCACACCCCCATTTTAGTATAAAAAGGTTCACACTCACTTTTCCAAGCCCAATTTGTACTAGATTTTTGAAATTATGGAGAAAAGTCAAAAATCTACCATAGGAGGGGAGGTTGATGGGTTGAAGACGATGAACCACTGCAGTGGTAAGTTCTACTGCTGCAGTGGTATCACAACAACGGTAGGTTCCACCGCAGCGGTACTGCTGCTGCAGTGGTTAATTAACCGTTGCTGCAGTACTAGACAGTACCCCTCCCCTTTAGTTTTGCATTTTCTAAAATTTTGAATTCTCCTTTTCTCCTTTAGTGTTTCGATATGGTTCTAAACTAGTTTTTGGTGGCTTTTACAGGATCATTATAACCCAACAACCTACCTACTGCAGATTCCCCGATGCCGCTAGCCGCACTCGATATGAGGTGGGGTGACACAATAGGAACTTTCTACGTGAGTGAGGGTTCTTAGTGGATGATGTGGAGGACTGGTTGCATAAATTCAGAGATCAACTAAAAGTTTTCGGGTGGGAGATGCTGACCGAGCTGGTCCCAAAGTACATCCTAGCCTGGGTTCGAGAATTTTATGCTATTGTCACGACCCAAAATCTTATTCGGGCTGGACTGGCACCCGAAGCCGATATGGCCCGAGAGAACCAATCTTTGCTCATGAACATTCGTATGCGTAACCTCTTATGAATCTTATCATGCGAATATGCGGAATTCATGGACATGGAACATATGCTATATAAATACATCTTTATGAAACTTGGCCGTTGGGGCCATTAAGTCAAAACTGACATTCGTCTCTTACATCCACGTACCCACATATGTCTATAAAAGCCTCTACCAGATGTATCAACAAGATCAACTTAAATTCGGGACAAGTCCCTGCTTTATACTATATGTACAATATCAACACAAATATACAACTATGACCCAGAAAGCTCCGAACCAAGTGGAGCTCACCAAAACTCTGCAAAGGATCCACAGTCTACTGAGGAGGTCTACTAATGCCTGCACCTGCAACATGTAAAGTAAGTTCCCCCGAGGGGGTCAGTACGAAGAATGTACTGAGTATGTAAGGCTCATAAGAAATAACAACATACATGAGAATGTCAATCGAATAAAATATGAGAGAATAGTCAATACTGATAAACTATCATCTTATACTTTTATAATTACTGTTCTTCAAGGGAAAACTTACCTTCACTCAAGAGACTTGCCCTTAATAGATTCTTTTATATGCAAGAGATTCTTTTTATCTTCAATGTTCCTTACCACTATTGTTCATCTACTTGGTTAGTAGGTTGTAAAAGAATAACACTCATCCACATACATCCACTCTAGTGGTGGGGAGTAATAATAAAACATACATCTACTCTATTAACGTACATCCACTCTATTGGTGGGGCAACATACATCCACTCTCATGGTGGGGCAACATACATCCACTCTCATGGTGGGGTAACATACATCCACTCTCATGGTGGGGTAACATACATTCACTCTCATGGTGGGGCAACGTACATCCACTCTCATGGTGGGGTAACATACATCCACTCTCATGGTGGGGCAACGTACATCCACTCTCATGGTGGGGCAACATACATGGGAGAGATTAATATATTTACTTATGAGAGATTGATACATTAAGGATCATGACACTATTTGAAACATACAATTATATTTTACCTCACTCTTATACTTCATGAGATTAACACCTTAACTTGTGAGGGATAGATGTATTAGCTCTCACTTTACCTCCTTCACTAATCCCATGAGATCTTATATAAGTAAGTATATGATATCGGGCCTCCACCTTTGGTGGGCTATACTAAATAACATAGCATAATATTTGGGATTTTCCATATTAAACTTATACCCTTTAGAATGTGAGCCATACTCAATGAAACAACCATGCGCATTACCTCTTTACAATATTATATCCTCTACTTCGTTATGAGAATGACACGCTAAAGATCATGGAATTAAAGATCAAACTTATATACACCTCTCACTTCACAACCTTACTTCATGAGATTGACATCTTCACTTATGAGGAATAATTTTACTAACTTGCACATCGCCTCTCTTATTACTCTTATGAGATTGGTATTTTTTGCTTATGAAAGGTTGGTACAAGGATAACCATCATGCTATAGGACTTTGGAACATGACATGATTGGAAAATTCTATCCAAGATTAGATAGATTTTCTTATGTTATTACTCTCTCTTGAAATAGTTCTCCTCGAAATTTCAACGTTATGACATCTTTGGAACTTCAATCAATGAACAAGAGATAAGTGAATCATAAGTCATCTAAGAATAGGACACGTATGGATAACAATATAAGTCAACCTGAATTGATATACTTCAAGCCTCTCGGAGTTGAAACAAGTCCAATGTCAATAACAACATGTTGCAGAAGGATATGGAAAAAGGAACCTTACATACCTTGTATTCTCAATACAAGTCTATAATCTTAAGTGTGCATACAATAGTCCCGCTCCGCCCTTATGTTTCACTCTACAACACAAATACATAACGTAACCAACATTAACCACCAATTACCTTCCAACGGCATACAATAACAATAAGTCACATGTTTGGCTTTAACACGTCATTTTCCCCTTGACAATACCATTTATGAAATTATTATACCAATAATCCCACAATATTAAATACATTGACCAATACATGATAACCAATAGCATGTCACACCAAGTTCATACTTTCCACTCTCCATCATCACAACATCACAATTATGCCATCAATTTACTTCAATACACTTCATAACAACAAATCGGCCAAAATTCCATAATTTACACTTATAGAAAAATAACAAGTTTAGTACCATAATAACACCATACATGTTGTTATTTCATCCATACCATGCTCTTTCATCAAACCCACAAGTCATATTTCAAGTTATAATTCCATGGATAACACATCTTTAGCAAAAACACAAAAAAAACCAAAAGTGCCATGTCCAATACTTCCAACCATAACCAAAGTGATATACATAATATCTCATGCTTATAATATGTTAAAGTACAATAATAATCACTTACCCAAGCTTGGAAGAGGATGATCTTGTCCAAAAATACCTTAGGGTTTGAAGAGCCACCAAAAGAGTTATCTTGAAAACTCTAGAAAATGAGAGAAAGTGATGTGTATGTATAATGAATTAAAATCTGACTTTTGGACACCTTTTATAACCTCTTAAAGTCATCCTTATCCATTAAGTCCATCATTGACAAGTTAAGGCAAGAATGGGTCATTTTGACCCATTGGGCCTTTGCATGTTTTGCTTATTTTGGTCTCAAATTAGGCCCAATAATCCATATTATCTTAAATCACTCACATCAATGTGTAATCCGTAATATATGCATTACAACGATATTCACACTCACGGGATTCATACTCTTAGCCTCAATTTCAAAATCAAGCAATTCTAGTCACGTATGACCCATTTTGGCTACAAGGGTAAAATCGTCATTTTGATGTCAAATCCGTACTCGAGTAATTTTATCATACCAATATAATATTTCACTCATTTCATGTATATTCTCATGGTTGTAGAAGAATCGTGGTAAAAATTGGCTCAATACGTCCCCGGGCACCCTTGGGACTTAGAAAATTTCCAACTTTTGAAAAATGGAAAAACCAGCCTGGTACGCCCTTGGGCCCGCCAGATTGCTGCCTATGGGCACAAAATTTTGTCCCAGAGTGGCCTGGCACGGTCCCTAACACGCCCCTCACTTAAATTTTTCAAAAATTTCATTTTTCGACTTTTCTTCGCGGGTTTGGTTAGATACTTCAAGTCCTATTCTTTAACTTACTTCTTAACCTTAATATACTTTGTTTAGAGGTACTCTTAGCCTCATTTTGAAACCCACAAATTCTCCATGAAAATCCCAAAACACCTCCTACGCAAGGTTAATCACATGTACAAGGCTAAATTTCAATTTTCTCATCACTGACATTACAAATTACATACTCATGGCATCTCGACACCTAAGTAACCATTGTTAATCATCGTCACATTGGGTTGGGAAGGTACGGGGTGTTGCAGCTATACTCTCTACGGTGGAGTGGGCAGTACCTCTCCCTACCATCTTGATTCGAGGAAAGAATGTGCTCATAAATTCCACTACTATCAATGATATCTTGGGGGTTACCAACCCCTTTAATGCAACCTTTAAGGCCAATATTGGTGAGTCGTACTTGAGGTGGGCAACACAATATTTAGTGCCCGAGGGTAAGGCTAATGAAGTGAAGTAGTCCAATCGAAAGGGGACCAAGAGTGCCTACTTCTTGATCGAGGCTAAGCTTTGGTTGCAGCTGGTATCCTGGAGGATCCATACTTCGAGAAATATTATGAACGTGGTGTTCCACTGGGCTATAGTGGTGACGTGTGCTATGGCTGGGATCAATGTGAATGTGGTGGCACAGGTCATGGACGAGTGGCATTACTTCTATGCTAGGGAGAGGTCGGCAAGGGACCTTTTCTTACCTTTCTTAATTATAGAGCTGTGCAACTGGGTGGGTGTTCCCCAGGAAAACCATGATATCTGAGAGGAATACAACATGTCGTATAACCCCCTTAGAGGGAGGAGTACCCGAGATGGAGGAAAAAAGAAGTGCAAGACAGGAGAGGAGGGTGAGACCAGCAGAGCTAGTGGGACTGGACGTGCTCCCCATTCTCAGACACTCGTTCCTCCCAGCGACTGGGTGGCTGACCTTGCTGCTATGCGAGGTTACATGGATAGGAACCAGATGTTCTAGCTCGGGTTGGTTCCTTCGAGCTCTACTACCCCAGTGGATCCAGCCCAAGCTTATGCTGAGCTCCAAAGGGAGCCAGACGAGGAGAATAAGAAATACCGCTCCCGATATTGCATGCTAGTAATGATGTGGAAGGCTGTGCGGGTCATATTCAAGTACACCTTCCCAAATCAAGAGCTCCCAAAGCTGAGTGCAGAGGATAACGAAGAGTTTTCCTTCCTCATCAGTATAGATAAGGAGGGCCTATATGCCGCAAGCCTTGGGGATGACGCCACCAGCTAGATGTTTCTCTTCCCCTTTTTATTCTTTAAGCTTTTGGATTTGGGTTGCCCCCATTTTGGGGTTGTAATAAACAATTACTCTTTTTATTTTTCTTGTTTTTAGGACGTTTTTCCTCTCCGCCCCCTAAATGATAATCATTTTTACTTATAATGGGTGTTGGATGTATTTCTGTCATTTTATTACTTCGAAATAGGATTGCCTTAGAAAACTACAAAATTGCAAAAAAAGGGGAAACACCTGATAGGGTACTGCATGGAGCCGCTGCAACGGTTAATCTTACAGCTGTAGTAGTACCGCTGCAGCAGTAGCCTCCAGTAGCTCCGCCTTAATTTTTCCTTACCCAGTCTCAGGTTCTTTTTTATGCTATACTCTTTTTATGCAAGTTTTAGTAGCGTACTAACCTCTTGTTTATATGTGGTATAAATTGAATTCGCAATTCTATTGCTTACGAACCATAACCAACACAATTTTCCATCTATCAAATTTAAATAGTGCTACACTTTCATCAACCATCTTACTTACTCGATTCACTATCCTCAAAAGTGTTCCACCAACATCTAGGCACCTGGGTGGTTCATATGGGATTGGATAAAAGTCAAGTAGTACTCCAAATCATGGAGAGATGAGCCATCACTCAAGTGGAAAAAATGAAGACACTCTCGGGATCACACTCGATCCTTATGTCCGCCGGTCTCCTTGGATACACACCATCCAACCACACACACACATTGTCAACGAATCATGTTTGAGAGTTTAAGTATCACAAAGCACCTTACCATTTCACCATTAACAACAATCCATATAGCACGTTTTTAACACATAATTGGCTTACCACAAGTACTTAACACCATATCAAATAAACATAACAATCCACTTCCTATGTCCTTACTTGTCTTTATTCGTTGGGCATTCGATTTTGACCCTTCTGTGTTAAGAGATACCAATTAGGACCAACTAGTCTCAATTGTGACGATTGAGATATTAATTGAAATCGAATAGATACCAATTGTACTCAACCCAGGGATACACTATTGAGATGGTACAATAGGAAAAAAGAAAGCGAGATAGATTCCTAGATGCCTTATAGCTTCCAACTGATTTAATGTGGACGTCATCACACCAATCCATAAGACTATACTCAATATTTACTCTTGTACTAGAAGACCAATAACCTAGGCTTGATACCATCTTTGTCACGACCCAACCCAACGGATCGTGTCGGGCACCTACCTATGCCTACTTTAGATAACTGAACTTTAAATATCCTACCATTAACCAATGCGGAAGTTACTACAATGTTAACCTAATCAATGTTATCTATCACATTAATAACAACTCACCAGATAAAAAATGAGTAATAAATCAATTTGTTCCTTAACTTGTTTTTAATACATCAGATATGAAAAATAAATGAGGAAAACAACTATAAGTGACTCCCCAGAACCTAGCCTAAATCGGTACAAGAGCACTAGACAAGAGGTAGGAATATCAATGACGTAACATCCATGTAGGATAGAAATAGTAAGATCTGCTGCTGAGTTATCGGCAATGCTACTATAGAAACTTCAATTGACCTACACTATGGCTATACCCCCGAGTGGAGGTATAGTAAGTGTTGCATTAGTACAACCACACATACTGGTAAGCATCATCGACTGATCAGGGATAGAAACAAATAACATCAATAATAAATATAGAAAAATCATAACATCAAGTAAAGTTCCGATTCTAAGTCCCCAATAAAAGAATCCTCAACATATTATCTTAGCATCTCTGTGACCTACCTGCCATTTAATATTTTCATATATCCTTGTGCTTTGACTTAACATTTTGATATATCTTTGTGCTTCGACTTAACCTTTTGTATATCTTTGTACTTTGACTTAACCTTCGTATATATTTGTCCTTTGACTACCTATTCCAACCTATATTTTTTTCCTCCCATATCGGCCAGTCTTATATTACCTATAATTTTTTAAGCTACATCCACCCAAGTCCTCTCGGTACTCACAATCACAAGTTATCATAATACCACATCCCGTAAATATCATAAGTTCCCCAATCATATTATACCCTAACCGGTCCTCTCAGGGGCCTTAGAATCTCACCTCTAATCTGGTCCGCACAAGGGACCTAACGTACATTAGTAAATTATCTTTCATTATTTACCACAAGTGAAACACATATGAGAACATATATAAGATAGAATCACATTCAAAATATATGAATGAATGTATATATGCAAGATGTTCACATCATCTCTTATCCTTCTCAACCTTATCATCAATATAACATCGTATCGGCATGGTACCCATCCCATATCACAATAATCATATCCATACTGACGTGGTACCCAACCCATATCACAATAATCATATCTGTACCTATATGGTACCTGACCAATATCATCTCAACAGATCAGAACAATGCAAATGAAATACAATGTAGTCCACACACCAACCTCACGTTTTTCTCATTATTCTCTATTCTTCTCTAATTTATTATAATGAGAATTCTATTCCTTGTTTCACAGTAATAATCTTTTATTCTCACTCATCAATCATGTTGTTTGGTTATGCTAATTTCTAGCCCCCAACTTATCATACTTCATCTCTTAGCCACTCCACTTTAGTGAAATCCTATCATTAAGACATTAGAAGTAATAAAGTTCACTTAATTCCCCTTTTCACCATTTCATGTTATCGTATTCAACCTCCCACTATATTCAAGCCCTGAAAGTTATTAAGCTACACCCATTCGCTCTATCATTCTATCCATCTCTCATCACAATTAATATATCAACATAAGGTACGGTTATACAATCACATTTAAACATAACCAGATTTTTAACGTGTCCATCCATTCAGTTACATGCCTGAAGGTTTAATGCATGATACTCCCGACATTACCACTAACGTTAGATGCAGCTAGCCCAAGTCTAGTTGCTACAAAGTTAACCTTAGCTTACCTTTTAGGCAAAACATATTGCTACAGAGAGGAGTGAGTTGTCCCGCGTGTGATTGATATGAAGATGATAGTTGTTGGTTTTGTGAGTTGAGGTGTTTATGAATATTAACTTAATTGTTACTTGATTACAAGTTGTGTCTTGTTCGCTTCTTACTTTCATTTAACTTATCTATTTATATGGTATTGAGTTAAGTCGGCCGATGATGACTACCGGTATGTAGTATTTTTACTGATACTACATATACTCTTCTTTTTGTTGAGTGCAGAGAGTGTTCTAGCATTTGAGATGTGATCTCAAATCTAGGTCGTGATTCCAGCTTTAATTCAAGAGTGAGCACTATGTCAGATCAACCATTGGATCTTCTTCTAGTTCATGTCCTTTATTTCCGAAAATGACTATCTTGTTGGTTTAGTGTTTATGGATTATATTTTAGAACTTGTTTTGGATTTAGAAGTTCTTGTACAGTGAATTTCATGTCCCGAGGGATGTAATAGATTGATATAATTCCGCACTTCTTACTTTATTATAGTTTGGATGGATTATTAGATGACTTATTTTGATTTAAATGTGTTAAGTTATTAAAGGGTGTTGGGTTTTAGAAATGGGTAAGTGTAACTTCTATATTGGTTGGCTAAGGGTTGGGTTGATTGATTCTCCCACTGTAAAGTTAGGGTGGGTGCTACTCACGACTTCTTGGGTCGTGACAATACTTATATTAGAAGTCCTGTCATCACTTGATGTGTTATTTATCTTACATACTCATTATATTGTTTTGTATTTACGTTCCATTGTTGGGGACATTATATTTAATGCCATATGTCTAGGTTCCCAGGTTGGCAGACCTCATAGGTATATTTAGATTATCGACTGTGGATAGGTGTATCCATTTCCCCTAGGTTGGATGAGTCTAATATTTTGATATCGTATGGATATTTAGGTTTTTAGGTAGGCCGGGGTATTGTCCCCAACCATATTAGGTGTTGTCAGACTCTCAGAGGCTTTTGTAGACATGTGACACTGGTTTTGGTCAGTGATGTCAGTGGTATGGCTGTGGCCTGGTGCCAGTGTAGATTTACATTTTGATGACTTTAGGACTGGGATGACTATTTTATTCTTTAATTATTTCCCAATTGTCGATAATAAGAGTTAAAAGTTGGTTTGCTCATTCAAGTATGTCACCAAGTACCGATCTCACCTCCCCAGGTTTGGAGTGTGACAAATACTTTGCCATAGGGCACTCTAGTTTGTTTGTATGCAAGAAGGATAATTTGTTGAGAATGTGCATCAATTACCGATCGTTAAATAAGGTCATGATCAAGAATAAGCACTCACTTCCGAGAATTGATGATCTTCTTGATTAGTGGGTGCCAAATGTTTCTCAAAGATTGATTTAAGGTTGGCGTACGATCATTAGAGGATCAAGGAAAGAGATTTTGAACACAACTTTTAGAACCAGGTATGGCCATTTCAAGTTCCTGATAGTGTTATTTAAGCTTACTAATACCCCAACGACCTTTACAGACAATGAGTTGGGTTTCCAAATCATTCTTAGATGTATTTGTTACTGTATTCATAGATGATATTTTGGTATACTCACATTCCAAGTGGAGCATGCAAATCATTTACGAGCAGTGTTACATATGCTCCAGGATCATAAGTTGTATGTAAAATTCTCCAAGTGTGAGTTTTGGTTGAGTTCCATGGCATTTCTTGGCCATGTAGTCTGGATGAAGGTATTAAGGTTGATAAATAGAAGATTAAAGCAGTTAAGTATTAGCCAAGGTCCATAACTCATTTGGAGGTTTGTAGTTTCTTAGGCTTAGCATGTTCCTAGCAACGTTTGTAAAAGGTATCTCTTGTATCTCTACCTCGTTGAGAAAGCTATTGCATGACCCAAATCCCAAAGGTCACGGTGGTACCTACCCCACCCTAAGCATGGTAGGTAATCCTGACATATTTACTCAAAATAACTTAAACAATGACAATCAACCCCACCCAACGAAAATGATATGTAATATTGAAATAAGGATAAAGCCTTCACAATGAATTTAGAGGACATGAGGAATAAAAATAACCATCCCAAGAGTTAGTGTCATGAGTACAAAGCTACTCTAATATTGAAAGAAATAATTGAGTCTACAACATTGTCTCTGATAGTAAATAAAGACATAATAAAGATAGATAAAGTCTGGAGATAGCTCTGGTCTGGCAAGCTCACCACGACTCTAAAGTACCCTAAGTATGCATGATCAGGAACAACGTGGATCACTCATACCACAATCTGCACCAAAAGGATGCAGAAAAGTAAGAGTGAGTACAATCCACTTGTACTCACTAGGCATTATTGTCCGACAAGCTCAAGTAGGAAACTATATTAAATAAATAATACTAAATAAATCTGCACGTAGAAAAGTCCTAACAATTCAATAATTGCAAATTCCACAATTTATCTCAATTTCAACCACAAACCGAATAAATGATGCAAATGCAATAATGCGTAACGCTATACAACAACAGGCTAGATATTTGCCCGTGATCTTGTTAGCCAAATATTTTTCCATGGTCTTGTTAGCCAGATCTTTGCCCACGGTGATATATATATATATATATATATATATATATATATATGATCTGTTATGTTGGGGGTAAGCCCTTTAAAATTGCTAGTTTTCAAGTAGATATTTGATTCTATGACCTCGCAAATTGAGTATGAACTTTATGCATGATCACAATAAATACAAGCCTTGATATGTGTCCATAATGTGTGGAGCAATCCAACAATGCAATACACGAATTAATCTTTCCAAATTACAAATAAATTATCAATACAAACACCCACACAGGCATAACAACTAAAATCCACGCATTTAACATAAAATGCACTAATTCTCCCAATCCATAGCATGATTTACATGATAAGCCCCAACCCAAGCAAAGTCTGAAGAAAGTTAAGCCATAACCTACATCAACGCTAAACCGGAAGTCTTTAAAAAAAATCATACACTAGACTTTCCTTTTTGAGAAGCCTCAGATCTCTCCCAATCTATCAAAAATAAGTTTTACGCGTAAACATGTGGCCAACGATACCTATATTACTAAGGTTCTAGATTGGGTCCAAAAAGGTAACCCAAAAATCAATCCTTAGAACCCAGGGATAAAACTAGAATTTAAGAGAAAATCAATTTACCTATAACCCAAGGAGTTCATATCTTAAATTCCGTTGAAGGCGGGATTAAAATTGTGTTAGAAATCATCAAAATACCATTATTTATCCTTACTAGGAAAATTTCAAAATTTTGAGTTGAAAACCATGATTTAAAGGTAATTTCACAAAGTAATCATTGGGGAATATTAAATTTATGATATACAAGCTTACCCAGTGAAGAATCCTCAAAATCCCCCTTTTGAAACTCCCAAAATTGTGTCTCAAAGCTCAAAAGTCGAGTTATAGAGTTAATGGCTGAAAAAGGGTATTTAATCTGTTCAAGTGGTATTTACTCATCATGATTGTGGTCAAGATATTTGCAATCGCGATGTTGAACAGGTTAGGACATCGCGATTTCAATGGTCCTATCATAATTGCATAGCCCAAAACGAACTCGACCTGGACCCCTTAAACCTTCTTTGCAAATGTGAACAAGTTACTGCGATCATAACGACTAGATTCCATGGTCTTCATGAACATGAGAGGCTTGTCACGAATGCGATGAAGGCCAAGCACCAACATCAAAACTGTTAACAATAGTTGAAAAGGTGAAAGAAATGTTCTAGATGGACCCTCGGGATTTGTTTGGGATCCCATAGAAATAAACCCACAATGCTACTAGGCTAATTTAGACGTTCTTGACTCAATGGAACCATCAGAATTTCCATCGGAGCTTGTTTTCATCGAATATTGACCAAAGTAAACCATAGGCCAAACTTTCCCACATCTTATCAAAATCACACTGGAAGCCTCGAAACCCATACTAACATGCTACTAACCCATAATCGACGTTGTGGAGCTGATGGAACTGACAAAATTATCATACTATTATCGGATCTCTGAATGTTGACCAAAGTCAACTCTATTGACTTAAGATCCTTCCAAAAGGAGACCAAACTCTTCGAGAACTATGCCACCAACTCCCAAAACTTACAAATACCATAAGACAACTACTGAGAGGGGTAAGATGGTCAAAACAAAAAATATTCCTAAAACACTATAAGTGTTGTTACATCATCCACCACTAAAACACACGTTCTTCCTCGAACGTAAAGTCAAGAAAAATACTTGAACTGGTAAAAATCTGGGAGTATCTATTCCAGGTGTTAGATTTATTCTCCCATGTAACCTCCTTCACGGGATGGTACTTCTATTGAATTGATATTATTAGATCTGAACCTTCTAGTCTGTCTATCCAAAGTAGCTTAGGCTCCCTCTTAAAACTCAAATCTCACTGAATCACATAAGAACCACATGTATGATATCACTTTAACATCGAGACATGGAAAAAAATATTCACAACTAAAGGACTTGGAGGTAAGGTTAACTCATAGGCCACCTCTCCAACACGATGAAGAATCTCAAAAAGGTAAATGAAGCTAGACTAAGCTTTGCTTTCTTACTCAACCTCATCACACCCTTTATGGGTGATACCTTTAACAAAACTTTCTCTCCTTCTATGAACTCCATCATGAACTCTATGGTCCGCATAACTCTTTTGCCTCCTCTGAGCTGTCAAGAGCCTATCTTGGATTAATCTCATTCGATCCATTATGTCTCGTATTAAGTATTTTCCCCAAGGTATTTTCTCAAAGAAATCACCCCACGCCACTGGAGATCTATACTTTCTTCTATATAAAGTCTCAAACGATGCTATCCGAATGCTGGAATGATATCTGATGTTGTAGGTAAATTCCACCAATGGCATAAACTAGTCCCATTGACCACCGAAATCCATCATGCAAGCCCAGAGGATATCCTCTAACACCTGAATAGTATGCTCTGATCGGTCTACGGGTGAAATATAGTGCTCATCTCTAACTTAGTACCCAACTCCCACTGCATAGAACTCCAAAAGTGCAAAGTGAACTGTGTACACCTGTCTAATATGATAGAAATAAGCACACCATGCAACCACACCATCTCTTAAATATAGATCTTGGCTAGCTTATCCGCATTATAGTTCATTTTCACCGGTATGAGGTGCACTGATTTGGTCAATATGTCCACAATTACCCAAACTGAGTCAATCTTCCCTAAGGTCTATTGTAACCCAACCATGAAATCCATAGTGATATGCTCCCATTTCTAGTTGGGTATAGGCATCCTCTGAGTCAAGCCACTCGGCTTATAGTGCTCATACTTCACCTACTGGCAATTCAAGCACTTGACCACGGACACTACTATTTCGCTCTTCATCCCACACCACTAGTAGTATTGCTTTAGGTCATAATACATATTGGTTGCTCCTGGATGAATGTAATAACTCAAAATGTGAGTTTCTTCTATGATTAGCTTGGTCAAATCACCAGCTTTCGACACACAAATCCATCCCTTGATCATTCAAACACCATTCGGATCATGGAATATCTTCTTAGCCTTATTATTTTACACTTTATCCAGAATCACCCTCAACTTTTCATTATGAATAACACAGATCTAGCTTCAATGCAAGCAAGAACTCACTCGAGTATAGAAATATCAGTCGAACCAACATGTTGGTTAAAGGCTTGACGTCTAAAGCCATAGGTCACTGCTCAACTAGAAGAAAAACCAAAATCTCCATGCTTACCCTTTTCCGAGTAATGGCATCTGCTACCATATTTGTGTTGCTCGAATGTTAGAGAATATTGAGATCATTATCCTTAAGCAATTCCTACCAGCTACGTTGTCTTATATTAAGGTCCCTCTAGATGAATAATTACTAAAGGCTACATGATCGGTGAAGATATCACAATTAACTCTATAAAGATAATGCTGCCATACACTTCAGCGCAAACACTACCACCGCTAACTCTAAATCATGAGTGGGGTGATTCTTCTCATGGATTTTCAACTTTTTGGAGGCATAAGCTATCACTTTATCCTTCTGCATCAACACATCACCTAAACTAACCTCAAAAGAATCATAATACACTGTAAAATCTACTTCCTCTACAAGCATGATCTAGATAGGAGTAGAAGTCAATAAAGTCTTGATCTTTTGAAAGTTCTCCTCACACTCGTCCGACTATTGAAAAACAACATTCTTCCTAGTCAATCTAGTCAAAGACGTTGTAATAGAAGAGAAACCCTGCACAAACTTCCTATAGCAGCCTACTAAACTAATAAAACTCCAAATAATAGTAGGAGAAGTAGGCCTAGCCCAATCACAAACCGCCTCAACCTTGGATAGATCAACTATAATACCATCATTGGTCACCACATGCCCTAGGAATAAAATCGAGTCCAACCAAAATTGACATATTGAAAACTTGCATACAACCTTTCATCCCTTATCCTATAAGGCATAATCCTCAAATGCTTCATATCGGCTTCATTCTTGGAATACACTAAGATGTCATAAATGAACACAATTACAAAGGAATCTAGACAAGGATGGAACACACCTTTCATCAACTCCATGAACGCCATCGGGGCATTAGTCAACTCAAGGGATATCACCAAGAACTCATAGTGTCCATAGTGAGTCCTAAATGCCGTCTTTGGAACATCCAAAGCTCTAATCTTCAACTGATAATACCTTAATCTCAAATCAATAACTGAAAACACTGAAGCCCCCTAAAGCTAATCAAATAAGTCATCAATGTGCAGTAGAGGATACTTATTCTTTCTAATCACCTTTTCAACTGTCAATAGTTGATATACAAACAAATAGACCCATTTTTTTCCTTATGAACAACACTGGACCACCCCAAGGTGATACATTAGACCGAATGAAATACTTACTAAAAAAATCCTAAAATACCCTTTAATTCCGTTAACTAGACTGGTGCGATCCTATAAGGAGGAATAGAGATGTCCTTGGTGCCCAACACCAAGTCAATAGAAAAATCGATGTCTCGGTCTGATGAACACCTGATAAGTTAGAAACAAACCCATCTATAAACTTCCTAACTTCTTGTATTGACCCTAATAGAGGGGTGTCAGCACCAATATCAGGCACATAAGTCAGGTAAGAAGAAACCCCTTCTCCACTATCTGCTGAGCTCAAAGAAATGATATAACCCTTTTAGGACACAAACTCGGAGTACCCTTCCACTCTACCCTTGGCACACCTAGCATAACTAAGGTAACTATATTAGTATGACAATTCCAAGCAGCATGATATGTAGAAAGCCAATCCATACCCAAAATCACAATTAAATCTACCATATCAAGGATAATCAACTCTACCTAGGTATCATACCTAAAAAAGGTCATAATATAGGATCGGTACACCCAATCCACCACTAAGGAATCAAATACTGGGATGAAACACAAATGGGTACAAAAAAGGACTCACATATTAAATCAATACCCAAAGCAAAAAATACAGACACATTAGAAAAAATAGATCAAAGATCAACTAACATCAAAGTAGGATGATGGTAAATTGGTACAATACCTGTGATAACTGTATCAGTGGCCTCTCCCTCGAGTATACCTGAGAATGCATAGCACTGACCACGTCTTCCTCTAAATTGAGAAACTGTGTGACCACCACCACAAGCCCCTTAGGCTCTATCTTTAAAACCATATGATCTATCTATGCCACTCTGTGTACCGGCTCTATCCGATGGTGCCAGTACCCAATAAGTATGTATCTTAGAAAGCTGATATAGCTCTTCTAACCTGTGCCTAGGGCACTATCTAATGATATGGCCCAAATCCTATAATCATAACACCCACTAGCTGTAGTAGACTTAAGGGATGGCTCGGATGAAGTAAAACGACTATCGTGGCCTAAAAACTAAAAATGTGACCCTCTCACCATCTAACTCAGGATCTGATCCTTCAAAAACCCAAAACCTAAATAGCTAGTGTCAGAACCCTAGAATGCTGCCTGAATGGGCCTATGGTGCTAAAAATGAAAAACCTATACCTGAAGCTGCCTTGACTGCAAACCTCTCATTGCTACTTATCTGGGTATCATAGTGAATACCCTCCACCCTTTTGGCATAGTCAACAATCATCTAGAAGATACCCCCTGTAGTCACCAACTATGTTGTAGTCAACTAAGAAGTAGTAGTCAACACCTTCACAAACTTTTTGACCCTCTCTCCAAAATGCTAAGTAAGGCATGCCTAGACAAGTCATGGATGTGAGTCTTATACTTAGTGATAGTCATCGAGCTTTGCTCCAAAGCATCAAAATCATCTCTCAACATATCTCTCAAGCTCTGTGGTACATACTTCTCAAGAAATGCCTCATAAAATAGTGTCCAAGTTATGGAAAGGGAGCCTTTTAGCCTACAACCAATATAAGAACTCCACCACTACTTCTCTAACCCAACAAACTAAAAGATAGTATAATCTACACCATGAGACTCCACCAAATAGAGGTAATACAACCTCTCATGATAGCTAACCAAAAAGTTATATGCATCCTTCTCAGGTGCACCACTGAACTTGGAAGGACCCAATCTTATAAACCTATCAAACATCTTCTACTCATCAATTATCATCATTGTTCTCGGCATAACCAGTGGAGCAATAAATTTGATAGGTAAAGCATCAATGTACGAGGCTATAATAGTGGATGGCTATGCCCTAGGGGTCTAAAAACCATGAACTGGTACCTATCCTGGTGGCTGATCACCCTATGTAGTCTAAGACCTATCAGGAGTAGCAAGTAAAGCACTTATCTGGTCCACACTATCCAAATGACTCAAGAGATGAATCAGAATATCCTATAATACCGATATGGCTATATAACCCAATGGGTCTTAGGCTGGACCCATACCCTCAGGTTGATACACTGCATCATCAAGGTCAACCTCCAGCTCAAGGGATACTGCCTTAGCATATCTCTTAGCTAGATTTGCACCACGATCTCTCTCTCTTCCTTCCATGGTCGTGACTTCTCTCTCGATCCATAGATGGGGTCTCACCATATATGGAAAGAGTGAAATATAAGATTTAGAATTCCATATATGAACAAATCCACCTGATAAGGAATCAAAAAGTAGAGTCTTTTCTAAGAATACCCCATAGCCTCCCAAAGATAAGTACGGATGTCAACATATCGATTTGTGAGACTCTACTTGACTCTTGATCTTGACCTCATGAGACTGGTGAACCTAGGGCTCTATTACCAACTTATCACGACCTAAATCCCAAAGGTCATGATGGCATCTGCTCTATCCCAAGCATGGTAGGTAATCCAAAAATATTTACTCAATAACTTAAACAATGATAATCAACCCTATAAAAGCAATACATATTATTGAAATAAGGGTAAAGTCTTCATAATTAATTTAGAGGACACAAATAAAGACAAATAACCATCGCAAGACTTAGTGTCAAGAGTACAGAGTAACTCTAAGATTGTCTATGATAGTAAATAATGACATAATAGATAGATGAAGTCTAGAGACAACTTTGATCCAAGAAGCTCACCATGACTCCAGAGTACCTCAATTATACATGATCAAGAACTATACAAATTGCTAGTACTAGGTTCTGTACCACAAAAATGCAGAAAAATAGGAGTGAGTACAATCCACTTATACTCAGTAGGCATCATAGGCCGACTAAGCTTAAGTAGGAAACTATATCAAATAAAGAATACTAAAACAAACATGCACACAGAAAAATCCAGTAGTTCAATAATTGTAAATATAATAATTTATGTCAATTTCAACAATAAACAGAATAGACAATGCAAATCCAATAATGTGAAATGTTATGCAACAATAAGTCAGGTCTTTGCCCACAACAATATATATATGTAAATAATGAAACAAGTCAGATCTTTGCCTATTGTCTTGTTAGCCGCCTACGACAATATATATATATATATATAAAATTTGTACTATTGGGGGTAAACCCTTGAAAAGTGCAAGTTTTTAAGTAGATATTCGATTTCATGACCTTGAAAATTGAGTATGAATAGTATGTATAATCACAATAAATATAAGTCCTGATATATGTCAATAATGAGTGAAACAAACCAACAACGTAATATGCAAATCAATCTATCCAAATCACACCCAAATCATCAATACAATCCCCACAAGGGAATCACCACTAAAATCTATGTATTTACCAAAAAATCACTAATTATCCCAACCTATAGCATGCTTTACATAATAAACCCCCCATCCAAGCAAAGTATGAATAGAGTTAAGACATAACCTACCTCAAAGTCGAACTGGAAGTCTAAAAAAAACACACACTTGCCTTTCCTTTATGAGCAGTCTCTAATTGCCTTGAATCTATCAAAAACAAGAACTATGGTAAACACTAGTCTAATGATACTTATATTGCTAAGGTTCTAGACTGGTTCCAAAAAAGCAAACCAAAAATCAACTTCGACAACCCAAGGTTAAAATTAGAATTTTAAGAGAAAATCAATTTACCCATAACCCAAGGAGTTTAAATCTAAAATTTCATCAAAATGGGATTAAAATTAAGTGAGAAATCATCGAAGTACCATTACTTTTCCTTACTGGAAACCCCCCAAAATTTTGAGTTGAAAAATCGTGATTTGAAGGTAATTTCACAAAATAATCATTGGGGAATGTTAAATTTATGATATAGAAGCTTACCTAATGAATAATACTTGAAATCCTCCTTTTGATACTCCCAAAATTGTGTCTCAAAACTCAAAAGTTAAGTTATGGAGTTAATGGCTAAAAGAGGGTATTTAATCCATCCTGGTGACATTTACTCTTCATGATCGTGGTCAAGATCTTTACGATCGTGATATTGATCAAATTTGGTCATCATAATCACAATTGTCCTATCATGATTACGTAAGCCAAAGCATACCCGACCCAAACCCCTAAAACCTTTTTCATAAATACAGACAGGTCACCACTATCATGATGACCAGATTTTCCTTGCCTTCATAATTATGAGAGAATTGCCGTGCACGCGATGAAGGCCATACACCAACACTAGAATTATGCACTTGTATCTGAAAAGGTTAAAGAAATGTTTTGGATAGACCCTTGGAAATTTTTTGGGACCCCATAAAAATAAATCTACTATGCTACTGATGTGACATGGTATCATGGCACTTTCGATGCTTAAGATAAGGAAAATATGCAAGAACTTAGGTGTTTTTGGTAGGTATGATATGTTTCTGTTAAACTTAGCAAGAGAATAGGGTTCGGAGGCAAAATTGAAGAAAAGACTAAAAAAATGATAAGAAAGGGTCTTGTGGAAAGCATCCATGGATCATAGAATCATACACAAATCGTCAAACATACTCGTGAATGAATTCTAAAAAAAAATCAAAATTTTATTTTCCACGGATGGTGTTCATGATTGGTAGACTGAGTCTATGATTGGTAGACTTGATCTGTGGAAAAGATGCTGAAGAATTACAAGTAGAGTCTGATTTCCATGACTCTGGTTCACAATTGGTAGACTTGATCTGTGGAAAAGATACTGAAGAACTACAAGTAGAGTCTGATTTCCACGACTCTAGTTCACGATTGGTAGACTAATTCACGACACTGGTTCACGATTGGTGGAAACCTACCGACTTTCTTCTCCTACATAGTTTAGGATAGGATTCCTTTTGTATCTATAAATACTCCTATTGGGTTTTATGTTTGTTTATGTGCTATTACATTATTGTAAGGTTCTAAGGCATATTATTGGTCTTGGGATTACAAACATCAATTTTTAGGGTTTTAATTCAAAGTGAGGTTTTGGAGTTTTTCATATTATTCTTGTAAGTTCATGCTTGTATTTTCTTCTATGAATTCTTCATGTGTGTTTACAATTATGAGTAGCTAAACACCACAACTAGGGTTGTGAAAAACATGACGGATTAGCAAAGTGGGGTTCATAGTACGAAGTAATCTTTTACAGGTGTTCATATGTATTGATTGTTTCCTTGGGCTTGACTACTTTTAAATGGTGTGCAACTTCAGAAATTGCCTAATATGTATTCTGGAAAAAAGGATGATTATGAATGGGAAGAAGGAAAATAAACAACAGAGACTTAGAGCTATCAATCTTTACTTTATAGCATGAGCTGATAATACAAGATAGCTATCTGGGATCTAGGATAGGGGTTAGTAATGCAGACTCAGGAGAAGAGAAAACTTACATGAGGATATTGCTTTTATCGATTCTATAAACCGAACACCGGGCGATATTGCAATGTACGATGAACCTATAGAGTTACAAAGTTATTGGGGAACACCGTATTAGTACCTTTCTCATACTAATTACAAATCAGCAACTGCTACTTTTGAATTACTTAATTACAGATCCCCCACTTTTACTAGAAATTGTCATTGATTACCTTGACGTACACATTGATTGATATTTCAACCTATTCCCTATGGGATCAACCTCAACCTAGGTTGGGTTCTATATTTGACAGTGACTACGTTATACTTTGTTTAGAGCTGTAATTTGGGCGACATCAAATTTTAGCTCTGTTGCCAAGGAATACAGTTATGAAGCTGATTTGATTATGCTTGTTGGGGTAATTTGGTTGTTATTTCCTTATTTTACTTTTCAGTTGATTTTAGGGCGTACATCAATGTTTGCCCACTACTTAGAGTCACGGTGATCCCTTGATTCCATTTGATACGGAGCTTGAGATAACGCTGAGAAATAATCAAAGGATGGTTAATGATCGAGTTCATAATCCAGCAGCTTTGTTGGAGGGTGTTCAAGGTAATACAACACTCTTAAATCAGCTATTACACCAGAACGGGGGTCAAGAGACTGTAGAATAGACCATGGCTCGATTAATGGCCGAGGAGAATGTTAGACAAGAAGCTTTCAGACGGGCAGCTAAAGAAGAAAAGGGCTAGAAAAAATGAGGCTAACCGTCTAGTTGTACTTAATGATTGAGAGAGACAGAGAAGGCGTAGAGGGTAACAACCTCCATAGCAGCCTCTACAATAGTATCTGCCTCAATATGAGGATCTGAAGGAGGACTTGGACTATTTGGAACTGCTGGAAACTGGTGCTATCATTCCACTAGAATTACCTCCTAGGACTAAGTTTGATATCACGAGTGCCATGATTCACTTGCTGAACTTGAAAGAGGTGTTCGCAGGCCTGTCCACTAATAATGCAAATATGCATGTAATGAATTTCTTTGGAATTTGCACATCTTACAATCTGCTTGGAGTAACCCAAAAGGCAATCAGACTACGCCTTTTTCTGTTCTCTCTAACGGGAGAAGCCACACTATGGATAACAGAGCTACTATTGGGATTGATCACTAATTGGAACGAATTACGAAATTGGTTCTTAGAAGGATTTTTCCCACCTTCCAGAAAGTTACTATTGAAGGATGAGATTTATAATTTTAGATTATTGTATTCTAAGGCGTTGTATGAGACATGACTGAGGTTCAAGAAGAAGCTACAGAGTGTTCCAAACCACAGGATGACTGGTAGAAACTTGCTTGAGATCTTCTACAGAGCCTTGAATGATAACACCAATGCTATAGCAGACAATATCACTGGTGGAGCATTCATGAGTCTACGTTGGGAACATTTTTCTGAAATCCTAGATCTGATCATAAAAACCAATCGAGGTTAACATACTCTAAAAGCGGATAGAACCGTAGGTACTTATGCAATTAGAGCATCTGCAGAGCAGAGGGCATTAGATGAAATAATATCTCAAAAGGTAGCACAGCTAAGGACTAAAATTGGGTCACTCACTAAACAATTTGCAGCATCTGGAGCTGAAAGAGTGGATACAGTCGGTTCATAAGGTAAGACACCCAGTATGAAGATTTGGATTCTGAGAAGAAGGTAAAATATTTAGATAGAGAGGTGGCAGGTTTTTGTTCTAAGGGCCATGGGTCTAACCAAGACACTTGGAAATCTAGGTAAGTGAATCAAGGTTGGAACTACTATGGAGACAATAATTATAATAGGTTTAGGTATAGAGATAAGAGTAGGGAACAAGATAGTGATTGGAGGAAAAAGGATGATTATAAGGATAGAAGTGGCCTCCATGTTCCACCGGGGAATTGTGATACTGGTTCAAACAATTTGAGGATGGAAGACATACTTGCGAAGGTGGTGAAAGGGGTTGCAAAAATGAAAGACTACCTCAAAGAGATTAGAGTAGATATTTTAGGGCTGAGCCAAATGGTCAAATCACATGCTACCACCATTTAGTAGCTTGAGAGATAATTTGGTCAGATGTACGCCGCATTAAATCAACGTCAACAAGGTACACTTTTGAGAAACACCATCCAGAACCTAAAAAATGATGCTTATTGTATGAAAATCACCACAAAAAGTGGGAAGGCTCTTGTTGAGACAGCCAAAGAGGTTGTTATTGAGAAAAATGATGAGGGTGTTCATACCACACTAGAAGAGCAAACAACTGCCAAGAGAGAAAGGGTAAAGGAGGTTATAAGAAAGTGTCATGCCTCGAATTCCAACGGGGTGGACTGGCACCCGAAGCCGTTAAGGCCCGAGAGAACCAATCTTTACTCATGTACATTCATATGCATGTCTCTGTATGGATATCATTCTATCTCATGTAACTATAAAATACCAATGGCGGAAGTCATGGAAAACATATGCTATATATGAGACTTGGCCGTTAGGGCCATCAAGTCAAAATGGACATACATCTCTTACATTCATCTTCCCACACACGTCTACAAAGCCTCAACAGATACATGTACATAACCAACCTACAGTCGGGACAAGTCCCCGCTTTATACAACATTTACATAGTACCAAAACCAATGTACACATGTGAATCGAAAAGCCCCAAACCAACTGGAGCTCACCAATAATCTGCAAATGAACTGCAACCTATTGTACAGGTCTATTAGCATATGTGCCTACAACAACTAAGGTAAGTCCCCCAAGGGACAACAATACGAAGAATGTACTGAGTATGTAAGGCTATAAGAAAATGTATCATATATAAGAAATTTAATGAAATCAAATATAAGAGAATAGTCAATATGGATAAACCATCGTTCTGTATGTGAGGAACCATGTGCGTTACATTCATTACTTTCTTGCCTTTACGTTCGTCATCATTTTCATTCACTTCCTTACTTTATCTTTCTTTGCATTAAGAAATAGTAAAACGTGTGATAACAAGTGACCAACTGATCAGTGGTAAAAGAGGATGACCCATGCTGGGTATTTTACCCCTGGGATGTGGTCCTCATACATATACAAATCTGGATTGACCCATGCTAGGCTTTTCTTTCGCCCCTGGGATGCTGCTGTGATAACCCATGCTAGGCTTTTATATCTCTCCTGGGATGTTACTGTGATAACCCATGCTAGGCCTTTATATCGCCCCTGGGATGTACTGTGATATTGGGATCGACCCATGCTAGTCATTTTAACCCCTGGGATACCAACCATGATATTGGGAACGACCCATGCTTGGTGTTTTTTTCACCCTGGGATGCCACCCAAGAATATACAGATAATTATACATTACTTATTTCTTTCATTATAACATTGGTACATTGGTGATTGTACATTATTGGAACTTTAAAAAATTAGTCAATGAATATAAGAAATGTGAATCACAATTGGTCCTATGAGTAATACGGTATGACAACCTGAAATGAGATACCTTTGGACATTTCGGAATGGAACAAGTACAATGTCAATGTGAACAATACATGCTGCAGAAGGATATGAAAAGAGTAACCTTACATACCTTATCTTCACAATATAAATACACAGTCCTATATGTGAATTGTTACGCCCCGAATCCCATCGGGACGGATTGGCACTCGTAGCCGACAAGGCTCGAGAGAACCAAGCTTTACTTCTATTCAATCATATGCATGCCATAAGAAACCCATAATCACGTAATAGCTTAAGATACCAACAACGAAACTCATGGAACATGATAGAGTCGTTAAGGCCATCAAGTGAAAACGACATGTACCACCTTACATTCATGTAACACCCCGTATCTTCCCAACCCTATTTGATGATGTGGACAAATGTTTTCTTAGGTGTCAAGAGGTATAAGTATGTATTTGGTAATGCTACCGACGAAAAAACAATTGAAATTTGGCCACGTACATGCAATGAGACCTTTGTAGGAGGTGTTTTGTGATTTCATGGAGCATTTGTGGAATACTCCGTACACATTCTAACCTCATTTGGTGACTTGGAGTCATGTTTACTTGATGATTAAGATCACTAAGTAAGTATTTGCTAGTGTTTTGATAAGGTATTGGACGATACGCAAGTGTTGGAAAAATGGCCAAAAAATTCAGCAAAGCATCAAAACTTGCGCCACTACCCTGTTTCAGGGGGTGTGGCGCAACGAACAAACATTTTGCCTTCCCGAGCTCGTTTCGCGTTGCAATTCTACGACGATTCTTAGATGGTTTATTTTGGTTCTTTGGAGTTATTTGAGCATTGTTAAAGCTTCAAACACTTCAATACACTCCTACATACTTCGACATGATCAAACCATGAGACACAAGTAATTATCAAAAATGTCAAGGAAGCCATGGACAACTAGAATTCCTACTTTTGCGATCAAGGCGACGAATGAGAATCTCGTAAGAGAATATTGTCATGACATTACGGAATTATGTAAACATGAGATATATGGTGACTAAGACATGGAAGTTGATGGGTTAAATGGATATGTCTTATTGGGCCCAAATTAAGGCCCAAAAATGGAAGAAATACATGGCCCAAATGGGTCAAATGACCCATTCTCCCATTTGACCTTCTAGAACATGATATTTAATGCCATGAAATGGCTAAGGATGGGATTGAGGGCTTATAAAAAGGGCCAAAAACCTGATTTATTATTCATTACACACACACATTCTTTTCTCTCTTTTTTCTAGAATTCTCAAGAAAGCCTCTTTTGCTCTCAAAACCCTAAGGCACTCTTTGGAGAAAGATCATCATCATCCAAGCTTAGGTAAGTGCTTATTGTTATGGATTAACATATTATATGCATGGGAGATTATGTATATCATGATATTTATGTTGGCAAAGAGGTGAATAGTGTATTTGTGCTTTTGGTGAAAGATAATTTGAACTTGAATTAGGCCTTGTGCCTTTGATGAAAAAGCATGGTATGGACAAAATATGAACATGTATGGTATTATTTTTGGTATTAAATTTGTTCTTGTCTATAAGTGGAAATTTTGGGATTTTGGCCGATATGTGTTATGAGTTGTATTAAGGTCACTTGATGGGTTATTTGTGATATGTTATGGATAAGAAAGTGTAAAGGAGAAGTGTTGTGGTGCAATGTATCAATTATCATGTATTGGTCAATATTGGGAATATTATGGAATTTTTGGAATAATGATTTTATCAATGGTTTTGTCAAGGAGAAATGACATGTTTAAAGGCAAACATGTAATTTATTGACATTGTATGCATTTGCAAAGTAATTGGTGGTTAATGTGAAATTCGTTATGTATTTATGTTGTAGAGTGACACAAAAGAAGGAGCGGGATTATTGTATACGCATCTAAGGTTGTATATTCGTATTGAGAATACAAGGTATGTAAGGTTACTCTGTCCGTATCTTTCTGCGGCAAATAGTATGCACATTGACATCTCACTAGTCCTATCCCGAAATGTGCTAAAGTATCCCATATACGGTTATCAATGGTAATTGTCGTATATTTCCTACTCATTGAGCAATGGTGAATCTCATGTCTCATATTCATGGTTAATGTTCCAAAAAGCCCAATAAGGTTATGTTGCAATATTCCAATAGTAGTCATACTCATGTCTCTTGTTCAATAATGATTGTCCAATGGTTTCAATGGTGTTATGTTTCCAATAAGGTTATGTTTCCAATAATGTTTATTCACATGTGCCAAAGCTTCCAACAATGTTATGTCAAATGAATGTATCAATCTTTCACAAGTAATGATATCAATCTCAAAAGTAAAGAAATGAAGTAAGAAGGAAGTAATGCATATTGATTGTGTTCATGGGTGTTATCCATGGGGTACAAATACCTGCATGATGATGATAGTTTATCCACGGGGTGTAAATACCCGCGTGATGATGGCCATTTATCCATGGGGTGCAAAGGACACCTGCATGACGATATGATCTTATCCATGGGGTAAAAAGAATACCTGCATGACGATGATATGTTATCCATGGGGTGATAATAACACCTACATGATGAGGGCCCTCACAGTATATGAGCAATGTAAAAGTAAAGTAAAGGCAAGAGAAAGAATGAATGTAATATACATGGTTTCCAACGTACAGAATAGTGACTCATCTACATTGTGATTTATCTATATTGGTTATGCATTGGAACTTGAGTTCTTGACATATTTTCATATCTTACAAGTTTCATATGGACTTACATACTCAGTACATTCTTCGTACTGACCCCTCTTGGGGAATTTACTTTACTTGCTGCAGGCGCAGGTCCTAGTAGGCCTCCACAGTAGATTGACAGTGTTGCAGATCTTTGGTGAGCTCCAGTTAGTCCGGAGTTTCTCCGAGTCACTGCTGTACATGTGTTTTGATTTTCTACATGTTGTATAAAGCGGGAACTTGTCCCGACTTTAGTTCATTTTGGTCAATGCATTTTTTTAGAGGCTTTTGTAGACGGATGTGGGTGTATAAATGGGAAGGTACATGTCGTTTTGACTTAATGGCTCAAACGGCCAAGTTTTACATACATAGCTATGACTTATGTTTTCATGTCTATGACTTCCGCATAGTTGCACAAGGTGTAATAAGATTCATATGAGATTATGTATGCGAATGTTCATGAGCAAAGGTTGGTTCTCTCGGGCCATATCGGCTTCGGGTACCAATCACGCCTCGTTGGGATTCGGGGCATGATAATTCATACACCCACATATGTCTACAAAAGCCTCTAACAAATGCATTGACCAAAATGAACTAAAAGTCGGGACAAGTCCCCGCTTTATACAATATGTACAACACCAAAACACGTGTACAACTGTGACTCAGAGAAGCCCCAAACTAACTGGAGCTCACCAATGATCTGCAACAACTGGCAATCTACTGTAGAGGCCTACTAGTACCTGGGCCTGTAGTAAGTAAGGTAAATCCCCCAAGAGGGGTTAGTAAAAAAATGTACTGAGTATGTAAGGCCATGTGAAACTTGTATGATCTGTAAATATGTCAATGAACTCAAATACCAATGAATGATTAATATGGATAAGTCACTATGCTGAACCTTGGGAACCATGTATATTGCTTTCATTACTTTCTTTGTATCTTTACTTCTATGATTATTCATCTTTGCCTGTGACCTGTGACACCCGGGCCCCGACTGAACAGTGGGTTTTAACATAACCTATCATTATGTTGGGATCGACTCGAGCTAGGCTTATGCCTCCAGAGCTTCCACCATAAGAATCAAAGCATTGGGTTCGGCTCGAGCTAGGTTATTACCTCTAGAGCTGCCACCCATAAACCAACATATCAGGTTCGGCTCGAGTTAGGTTTATACCTCTAGAGCTGCCCCCTGTCAGGTTCGGTCCGAGCTAGGTGTATGCCTCTAGGACTGCCCCTTGATCCAACAATTTCGGGATCGGCTTGAGCTAGGCATTTTTCCCCCAAAGCTACCACCCATACTCAATCATTAACCACTAACAAATATGAGTTACTTTATTTCTTATTTTTGAGAGATGTACTTTGCAAGAGGTTGATTCATCCTCTTATGAGAGATTGATACCATGATAGTTATAACTTTACTTGAAGCTTTGGATCAATAATCAAAGAGTGAGATACATGTGAATAAACATTATTGGAAACATAGCCTTATTGGAAACATAACACTATTGGAACCATTGGACAATAATCAATGAACAAGATACATGAGTATAACCACTATTGGAACTTTGGAACGTAACCTTATTGGGCTTTTGTAACAATATCCATGAATATGAGACATGAGATTCACAATTTATCAATTAGTAGGAAACATATGATAATGACCATTGATAACCGAATATAGGATACCTTAACACATTTTGGGATGGAACAAGTGTAATGTCAATGTGAATACTATTTGCCGCAGAAAGATACGGACAGAGCAACCTTACATACCTTGTATTCCCAATACGAATAAACAACCTTAGATGTGTATACAATAGTCCTGCTCCTTCTTTATGTGTCACTCTACAACACAAATATATAACGGAATTCACATTAACCACCAATTACCTTACAAATGCATATAACGTCAATGAGTTACATGTTTGCCTTTAAACATGCCATTCCCCTTGACAAAACCATTGATGAAATTATTATTCCAAAAATCCCACAATATTCTCAACATTGAACAATACATGATACTCAATACATTTCACCACAACACTTCTCCTTTACACTTTCTTATCCACACCACATCACAAATAATCCATCAAATTACCTTAATACACCTCATAGCACATATCGGCCAAAATTCCACAATTTACACTTATAGAAAAATAACAAGTTTAATAACAAAATCACACCATACATGTTCATATTTTATCCATACCATGCTCTTTCATCAAAGTCACAAGTCATAATTCAAGCTTGAATCTCATGGATCACAAATCTTATATAAAAACACAAAGTACCATGTCCAACACTTCCAAGCATAACCAACATGATTTACATACTCTCCCATGCATATAATATATTAATCCATAACAATAATCACTTACCCAAGCTTGAAAAGTGATGATCTTGCTCCAAAAGTGAGCTTTGAGTCCTTAGGGTTTGAGAGCAAATATCTTATCTTTTGGTCTAAAAAGGCATGAGACTTATGAAGAATAAAAATTAGATTTTTTGGTACCTTTTATAAGACTTTATGTCCATCCTTAGCCACTCTTAAAGCATTAAATTCTTGGTCTAGAAGGTCAAGGCAAGAATGGGTCCTTTGACCCATTTTGGCCCATGCTTTCTTCTCATTTTGGGCCCTTTTTGAGCCCAATTCACTTAATCCAATAAAATCAATAATTTCTCATGTTTAAGTCATGTCATACGTGTTACAACAATATTCCCACTTACGCTATTCATATCCGTAGCCTCAATCCCAAAAATAAGTAATTCTAGCCACGTATGACTTATTTTGACCATAAAGGCAAAACTGTTATATTGATGCCAAATTCGTTCTCGAGTAATTTTATCATACCAATATAATACCTTACTCATTTCATGTATATACTCGTGGTTGTATAAGAAACGTGTTAAAAATTGGCTCGGTACGTCACCGGGTACCCTTAGGACTTAGAAAATTTTCAACTTTCAAAAAAGTGGAAAAACCAGCCTGGCACGCCCTTGGGCGCGCCATCTTACTGCCTCTGGTCACAAAAATTTGGCCCAAAGCTCTGGCGCTCCCCACACTTAGTTTTTCAAAAACTTCCGTTTTTCGACTTTTGTTTGCGGGTTTGATTAGATACTTCAAGTCCTATTCTTTAACTTACTTCTTAACTTTAATATCCTTTGTTTAGAGGTCCTCTTAGCCTTGTTTTGAACCCCACAAATTCTCCACGAAAATCACAAAACACCTCCTACGAAGGTTTAATCACATATACGAGGCCAAATTTTAATTTTCTCATCATTAGCATTACCAAATACATGCGTATAGCTCTCGACACCTAAGTAAACATTATTGAATGTCGTCAAGTAGGGTTTGGAAATTAAGGGGTGTTACCTTCTTCCCCCCTTAGGAACATTCGTCCTCGAATGTTAATAGTATCGCTTCAATTACGACAAATGCATCTCTATACTAGCATACATATACATAAACACTTAAGGCTCATGGATACTTACTTGTTATGACTCCATTCCCGCACTTTGAACTGTTTCATCCATTTGAAATAGATAGGGGTACTTGGATTTCATCATCTCTTCCGCTTCCCATGTGACCTCTTCTACTTGTTGATTTCGCCAAAGGACTTTCACGGAACCTATGTCTTTATTCCTCAATCTCTTTACTTGTCGATCTAGAATAGCAATGGGTACCTCATCATAAGTAAGATCCTCCATAACTTGGACATCTTCAAATGGAACAATACGAGACGGATCTTCTATGCATTTTCGAAGCATCGACATATGAAATACTGGATGGACTGAGGAAAGTTCTTGAGGTAGTGCTAATTCATACACAACTTGCCCAAATCTTCTAATAATTTCATATGGGCCTATGTAACGTGGACTCAATTTCCCTTTCTTTTTGAACCGCATTACCCCTTTCATCTGTGACACCTTTAAAAATACCCAATCACCTATGGCGAATTCAAGTCCTCTTCTTCTGACATCAGCATATGACTTGTGGCGACTTTGGGCCGTCTGTAATTGCTGTTGAATCACTTTAACTTTCTTCATAGCCTGATGAACAATATCTGGCCCAAGTAAAGCAGTTTCACCTGCTTCAAAACACCCAATTGGTGATCTACATTTCCTTCCGTACAAGGCTTCATAAGGTGCCATTTTAACACTTGAATGATAGCTATTGTTGTAAGCAAATTCAATAAGAGGCAAATGGTCATTCCAATTGCCTTAAAAATCTAACACACATGCTCATAGCATATCTTCAAGTGTCTGAATAGTACGTTCTGCTTGTCCATCAGTCTGAGGATGGAAGGCCGTACTCAAATTCACATGTGTGCCCAAACTCTGCTAAAAAGATCTCCAAAAGTGCGCTGTGAACTGTGCTCCTCTGTCTGATATAATGGAAAGTGGAATACCATACAATCATACTATATCTTTCACATACAAATTCGCATAATCCTCAGCTGTATAGGTGGTCTTGACTGGTAGAAAATATGCTGATTTGGTAAGCCTGTCCACTATGACTCAAATAGAATCAAATTTCTACATTGTAAGAGGTAAACCTGTAATGAAGTCCATATTAATCACATCCCATTTCCAGACTGGAAGATTGATACATTGCGTGTAACCTCCTGGTTTCTGATGCTCTACTTTCACTTGTTGACAATTCGGGCATTAGGCGACCAACTCTGTAGTGTTCTTTTTCATATTTCCCTACTAATACACTTCCTTTAAATCATGGTACATTTTAGTGGCACCCAGATGAATAGAATAGCGTGAATGATGCGCCTCTGTCATAATTTGTTTCCTCAATTCATCTACATCTGGTACACATACTCTACCTTGGCATTGAAGTACCCCTTCTTGTGTAAGATCAAATGCCTTTGTCAAATTCTGCTGTACATTTTCCTTTAGCTGCAATAACATAGAATCTGCAAACTACTTCTCTTTCACTTCAGTTATTAAGGAGGATTCTGCTGCATGTTGCACAATAACTCCATCATCTAAGGATTCAATAAGGCAAACTCCCAAGCTGGCTAATTGATGTATATCTTTGATTATCTCCTGCTTTTCAGTCAACTGGCCACTAGTGCTTCCTACTGCCTTGCGGCTCAATGCATCAGCTACCATATTTGCTTTGCTTGGATGATAAAGAATATCAATATCATAGTTTTTTAAAAGGTCTAACCACCTTCGTTGCCTCAAATTGAGTTCCTTCTGCTTAAAGAGATATTGCAAACTTTTGTGATCCATCAACATGAACTCCATACAAATAATAACGCCATATCTTTAAAGCAAAGACCACCGCTGCTAATTCAAGATCATGTGTGGGATCTTTTTTCTCATGTGGCCGCAACTGTCGTGAGGCATATGCTATGACATTACCGTGTTGCATTAATACACATCCGAGTCCAACCCCAGAAGCATCACAATACACTACATAACCTTCGGTACCTTCGGGAAGCACTAAAATTGGTGTGGAGGTTAATTTATCTTTCAACTTCTGGAAGCTTTTCTCACACGCATCATTCCACTGAAATTTAACTGCCTTATGTGTAAGCTTTGTTAACGGTGCAACAATGGAGGAAAAACCTTCCACAAATCTTCTGTAATAACCTGCCAGTCCAAGAAAACTACGAATCTCTATGGGTGTCGTAGGTCTTGGCCAATTTTTCACTGCTTTAATATTTTGTGTATCAACCTGTATCCCTTCATCTGACATAATGTGACCCAAGAATGCGACTGAATTTAACCAAAACTCACATTTGGAGAACTTTGCATACAACTTACACTCACGGAGAATCTGTAGCACCTGCCGTAAGTGATTAGCATGGTCCTCTGGTGATCTTGAATAAACTAGGATGTCATCTATAAATACTGTGACGAACACATCCAGGAATGGCTTAAACACCCTATTCATCAAATCCATGAACACAGCTGGTGCATTTGTTAGTCCAAATGACATAACTAAAAATTCATAATGGCCATACCGTGTTCGGAAATCTGTCTTGGGCACATCTTCTTCCTTAACTCTGACTTGATGGTAACCCAACCTCAATTCAATCTTTGAAAAACACTTGGCACCCTGTAACTGATCAAACAAATCATCAATTCGAGGGAGGGGATATTTGTTCTTGAACGTTACCTTATTCAACTGCCGATAGTCAATGCACATTCTCAATGTGCCATCTTTATTTCATACAAATAATACAGGTGCACCCCACGGGGACATACTATAATAAAGCCCTTGTCTAGAAAATCTTTCAATTGCTCCTTCAATTCACGCAGTTCTGCCGGAGCCATTCTATATAGAGGAATAGAAATAGGCTGTGTGCCTGGAATCACATCAATGCCAAATTCTACTTCACGTTCTGGGGGCAAGCCTGGAAGATCCTCTGGGAATACATCTAGAAATTCATTGACCATTGGAACCGACTGCGGAGTTAGTAGTTCCACATCATTATCTTTCACCCGTACCAAGTGACATATGTAACCTTTAGCAATCATTTTTTTGGCTTTCAAATAAGAAATAAATCTCCCTCGTGGTGCCCCTACATTACCCTGCCATTCAAGAACATTTTCTTGTGGAAAACAAAGTTGCACCTTCTTCGCCCGGCAATCTACCGTGGCATAACAAGAGGCTAACCAATCCATTCCCATGATCACATCAAAATCCACCATGTCTAGTTCAATGAGATCGGCCAATGTAATCATGACCACACACCGTTACCACACAATTATGATATACTCTCTTTGCAATAATATATTCACCAACCGGTGTAGACACTTCAATTGATTTAATTAATAATTTTGGTGCCTTTGCAAATTTTGCAGCAACCAATGGAGTAACATAGGAAAATGTAGAACCTGGTTCAATCAGTGCATATACATTATATGAGAATATGGATAGTGTACCTGTGACAACATTAGGGGAAGCCTCTGAATTCTGTCGGTCCACTAAAGCATAAGTGCGATTCTGGACCCCACTAGTACTGGCTGCTCCTCTGACACCTCTACTACGGCCAACAGGCTGCACACCTCGGCCCAGTAAAGGAACCGATGCTGATGACGCAACGGCTGATCCTGCTGGTCGTGCTATACCACCCATGCTCCTCTAGGGACACTCTTTCATCATGTGTCCCGTCATGCCACACTAGAAACAAGTATTTGTCCCCACTCTGCATGTACCTGCATGAATACGTCCGCAGTGCTGACACTGCTGACGAGGAAAATCTGTTACCTATGATCCGTGAACTCCGCTACTCTGCCCAGATGGACCACCTCTAGATCCTCGAAACTGAGAATGAGCACCCCCTGTGGAATAGGACAACGATGGTCTAGGTGGTCTAGGAAACATACGGCCTAGATCCTCCTTGGTACATCATAGGTGGTCCCATAGGTCTAGCCCTTTTGGACTGTCCCCTGTCAAATTCATGTACTCTTCGTCTCTGTCTTTGATCTTCCATTTTCTGGGCGAAGGGTTGTATTCTAGCTATGTCCATGTCCTTGTTCAAGGCGGCAATGGTGCAATCCCTTACCAAATATGGCTCTAGTCTATCCACGTATCGGTGGACTTTGTCTGTCATCGTAGTCACAACATTTGGGGCATACCATGCCAAGGAATTGAATTGCAAGCTATATTCTCTGACACTCAAATTTCCTTGACGGAGATTTAGAAACTGATCCGCACGTGCCTCATGGATCTCATAGGGCAAGTAATGATCAAGGAAAGTTGTTTTAAATTCTTCCCAATTTGGTGAATTTGCACCAACATCACGGGATTTCTTCCAATCCTCGTACCACAATATTGCCTCTCCTTTCAATCTGTACGCAATAAGTTCAACTGTCTCTACCCACGTCACATGTATAACTTCCAAGGCCCTCTAAATTTGATCCACGAAGTCTTGTGGATCTGCTTTTGGGTCTGACCTAGTGAATATAGAAGGGTCCAGTTTTAGAAAATCCTGTGTTCTGCGACTCGCCACTCTAGCCGCATCATCATCATATGTAATTGGACCAGCTCATCCCTGACTCTGGGCTGCCACTAACTGTGTCAACATATGAACTGCATTTCTAAGATCCTGATCTGTGGCATTCATTGGTGGTTCTGCGGGTACTTCTCTACCAATTGGCTCTTCTAGAGCTGGAAGAGTAGACGAAGACTGCGATGAAATTTCAGCATTTGCTCCACCCTGACTAGCTTGGTCAGGTGGTAATCTACTCATTCCTTCTTCAGCAGGCACATCTACCTGCTTCCCTTTACCTCTACCTCTTCTCGTGATTGGCATTTTGACTATACCAAAGAAAAACAATTACCATGATCAGATTCAATTCAACTTACACCACTGGCTCTATTGAATGATCTAGAAGTGAATAAAAGAAACAACATCCTAAATGTCCCGTAGCCTCCTACTTATAAATGTGGTGCACAACACATCGATAAGTAAGACTTTACTCAGACACGGCTTTGTAGACAACCTTAGAACCACCTGCTCTGATACCACTTTTGTCATGCCCCGAATCCCATCGGGATGGATTGGCACTCGTAGCCGACAAGGCCTAAGAGAACCAATCTTTACTTCTATTCAATCATATGCATGCCATAAGAAACCCATAATCACGTAATAGCTTTACATACCAACAACGAAACTCATGGAACATAATAGATATATACATATGCGAAACTGGGCCGTTAAGGCCATCAAGTCAAAACGACATGCACCACCTTACATTCATACACCCACATATGTCTACAAAAGTCGCTAACAAATTCATTGACCAAAATGAACTAAAAGCTGGGACAAGTCCCCGCTTTATACAATATGTACAACACCAAAACACATGTACAACTGTGACTCGGAGAAGCCCCGAACTAACTGGAGCTCACCAATGATCTGCAACAACTGGCAATCTACTGTAGAGGCCTACTAGTACCTGGGCCTGTAGTAAGTAAGGTAAATCCCCCAAGAGGGGTTAGTAAAAAAATGTACTGAGTATGTAAGGCCATGTGAAACTTGTATGATCTGTAAATATGTCAATGAACTCAAATACCAATGAATGATTAATATGGATAAGTCACTATGCTGAACCTTGGGAACCATGTATATTGCTTTCATTACTTTCTTTGTATCTTTACTTCTATGATTATTCATCTTTGCCTGTGACCTGTGACACCCGGGCCCCGACTGAACAGTGGGTTTTAACATAACCTATCATTATGTTGGGATCGACTCGAGCTAGGCTTATGCCTCCAGAGCTTCCACCATAAGAATCAAAGCATTGGGTTCGGCTCGAGCTAGGTTATTACCTCTAGAGCTGCCACCCATAAACCAACATATCAGGTTCGGCTCGAGTTAGGTTTATACCTCTAGAGCTGCCCCCTGTCAGGTTCGGTCCGAGCTAGGTGTATGCCTCTAGGACTGCCCCTTGATCCAACAATTTCGGGATCGGCTTGAGCTAGGCATTTTTCCCCCAAAGCTACCACCCATACTCAATCATTAACCACTAACAAATATGAGTTACTTTATTTCTTATTTTTGAGAGATGTACTTTGCAAGAGGTTGATTCATCCTCTTATGAGAGATTGATACCATGATAGTTATAACTTTACTTGAAGCTTTGGATCAATAATCAAAGAGTGAGATACATGTGAATAAACATTATTGGAAACATAGCCTTATTGGAAACATAACACTATTGGAACCATTGGACAATAATCAATGAACAAGATACATGAGTATAACCACTATTGGAACTTTGGAATGTAACCTTATTGGGCTTTTGGAACCATATCCATGAATATGAGACATGAGATTCACAATTTATCAATGAGTAGGAAACATATGATAATGACCATTGATAACCGGATATAGGATACCTTAACATATTTCAGGATTGAACAAGCGTAATGTTAATGTGAATACTATTTGCCGCAGAAAGATACGGACAGAGTAACCTTACATACCTTGTATTCCCAATACGAATAAAAAACCTTAGATGTGCATACAATAGTCCCACTCCTTCTTTATGTGTCACTCTACAACACAAATATATAACGGAATTCACATTAACCACCAATTACCTTACAAATGCATATAACGTCAATGAGTTACATGTTTGTCTTTAAACATGCCATTTCCCCTTGACAAAACCATTGATGAAATTATTATTCCAAAAATCCCACAATATTCTCAACATTGAACAATACATGATACTCAATACATTTCACCACAACACTTCTCCTTTACACTTTCTTATCCACACCACATCACAAATAATCCATCAAATTACCTTAATACACCTCATAGCACATATCGGCCAAAATTCCACAATTTACACTTATAGAAAAATAACAAGTTTAATAACAAAATCACACCATACATGTTCATATTTTATCCATACCATGCTCTTTCATCAGAGTCACAAGTCATAATTCAAGCTTGAATCTCATGGATCACAAATCTTATATAAAAACACAAAGTACCATGTCCAACACTTCCAAGAATAACCAAAATGATTTACATACTCTCCCATGCATATAATATATTAATCCATAACAATAATCACTTACCCAAGCTTGAAAAGTGATGATCTTGCTCCAAAAGTGAGCTTTGAGTCCTTAGGGTTTGAGAGCAAATATCTTATCTTTTGGTCTAAAAAGGCATGAGACTTATGAAGAATAAAAATCATATTTTTTGGTCCCTTTTATAAGCCTTTATATCCATCCTTATCCACTCTTAAATCATTAAATGCTTGGTCTAGAAGGTCAAGGCAAGAATGGGTCCTTTGACCCATTTTGGCCCATGCTTTCTTCTCATTTTGGGCCCTTTTTGAGCCCAATTCACTTAATCCAATAAAATCAATAATTTATCATGTTTAAGTCATTTCATACGTGTTACAACAATATTCCCACTTATGCTATTCATATACGTAGCCTCAATTCCAAAAACAAGTGATTCTAGCCACGTATGGCTTATTTTGACCATAAGGGCAAAACTGTCATTTTGATGCCAAATTCGTTCTCGAGTAATATTATCATACCAATATAATAACTTACTCATTTCATGTTTATACTCGTGGTTGTAGAATAAATGTGACAAAAATCGGCTCGGTATGCCACCGGGTACCCTTAGGACTTAGAAAATTTCCAACTTTCGAAAAAGTGGCAAAACCAGCCTGGCACGCCCTTGGGTGCACAATCTTACTGCCTATGGGCACAAAAATTTGTCCCAAAGTGGCGTGGCACGCCCCACACTTAGTTTTTCAAAAAATTCCATTTTTCGACTTTTCTTCGCGGGTTTGATTAGATACTTCAAGTCCTATTCTTTAACTTACTTCTTAACCTTAATATCTTTTGTTTAGAGGTCCTCTTAGCCTTGTTTTTAACCCCACAAATGCTCCACAAAAATCACAAAACACCTCCTACGAAGGTTTAATCACATATACGAGGCCAAATTTCAATTTTCTCATCATTAGCATTACCAAATACATGCGTATAGCTCTTGACACCTAAGTAAACATTATTGAATGTCGTCAAGTAGGGTTGGAAAAGTATGGGGTGTTACATGAATACAATAGTCCAGCTCCTTCCTTAAGTTTCACTCTACAACACAAGTACATAACGGAGCTCACATTAACAACCAACTACCTTACAAGTGCATAAGACGACAATGAGTTACATGATTTCCCTATAACGTCATTTCCCCTCTTAAAATACAATTCACGACATTGTCATACCAACAATACCACAACATTCCACACATTGACCAAGACATCATAAACCAATAGCATTTAATACCAAGTTTATCCTTTACGCTTCCTCATTAACACTACGTCACAATTACTCCATCAAGTCACCTCAATACATTTCATAACAACAATCCCACCAGTTATACACATAGAAAAATAACAAGTTAAGGATCATAACCACATCATACATGTTGATATTTCATCCACACCATTCACTTCCATCAAAACCTCAAGTCTCCTTTCAAGTTCAAGTCACATAGATGACACATCTTTTAGCAAAACGCAAAAGTGCACTACTCAACACTTTTGGACATTACCATCATGATCTACACAATCTCTCATGCATATAATATATTAAACCATAAGATTAAAAACTTACCCAAGCTTGCAAAATGATGATCTTGTCCAAAGAGATGGCTTAGGGTTTGAGAGCTAAAACGAATCTCTTGGAAGTGTCTAGAATGGCATGTGTGCTTTGTGGAATAAAAATCTGATTTTTGTTCCTTTATATAGTCCCTCAAGACATCCTTATCCAATTATTGGTCATTAAATGCTATGCTTACTTACTCAACATAAGAATGGGTCATTTTCCCCATTTGGGCCATGTCTGCACGCCCCTGGGCGCGCCTTGGACTTAGCCAAATTTCTGCCCTTGAAAGGGCATGCATGAGCGGCCTGGCACACCCTTGGACGTGCCCCTATACTTCCCATGCCATAAAAATTTTGGCCAAAAGCGGCCCGTCACGCTGCCTGGCGCGCCTGACACCAAAATTCTGATTTCCTTTCTTTCTTCAACTTTTCCTTGTGGATATTAGGACACTATCAAATATTCCATCAAAACAATACAAAATACGTACTTATTGCTCCCAAAACTAAGGTAAACATGGTTCAAAGTTGGCAAGTAAGGTCGGAAATGTACGGGGTGTTACATCCTTCCCTCCTTAGAAACATTCATCCTCGAATGTTAATAACATCTTCTCATGTACAACAAATGCACCTTTATGTTAGCATATATACATATATACATAATGCTTATAGATACTTACTTGTTATTTCTCCACTTCCGCACTTTGAACTTTTTCTTTCGTGTGAAACAAATACGGGTACTTTGACTTCATCATCTCTTCAGCTTCCCATGTGATCTCTTCTACTTGTTGATTTCTCCAAAGTACCTTTACGGAAGCTACTTCTTTTTTCCTTAGCCTCTTCACTTGTCTATCTAGAATAGAAATAGGTATCTCTTCATAGGTGAGATCCTCCGTAACTTGTACATCTTCAATGAGAGCAATACGAGATGAATCTCCTATGCACTTTTGAAACATCGAAACATGAAACACTGGATGAACTGTGGAGAGTTCTTGGGGTAGTGCCAATTCATATGCAACTTGCCCAAATCTCATTACCCCTTTCATTGGTGACACCTTCAAGAATACCCAATCACCTATGGCAAATTCGAGCTCTCTTCTTCTAACATCAGCATATGACTTGTGTTGAATTTGGCCATTTGTAGCCGCTGTTGTATCATCTTAACTTTCTCCATAGCTTGATAAACAAGATCTGGCCCAAGTAAAGCAGTTTCACCCGCTTCAAACCATCCAATTGGCAATCTACACTTTCTTCCATATAAAGCTTCATAAGGTGCCATTTTGATACTTGAATGATAGCTATTATTGTAAGCAAATTAAATAAGAGGTAGATGGTCATCCCAACTTCCTTTAAAGTCCAATGTGCAAGCTCGTAGCATATCTTCAAGTGTTTTGATAGTACGTTCTGCTTGTCCATCTGTCTGAGGATGAAAAGTCATACTCAAATTCACTTGTGTACCCAAGCTCTTCTGAAAAGATCTCCAAAAATGTGCAGTAAATTGAGCTCCTCTGTCTGATATAATGGATATTGGAATCCCATGTAATCGCACTATCTCTTTAACATACAACCTTGCGTAATCTTCAGCTGTATAGGTGGTCTTGACTGGTAGGAAATGCACTGACTTGGTAAGCCTGTCAACTATTACCCATATGGAATCAAGTTTCCGCAGTGTACGAGGCAACCCTGTGATGAAATCCATGTTAATCATGTCCCATTTCCAGACTGGAAGATTGATACATTGCATATAACCTCCAGGTTTCTGATGCTCTACTTTAACTTGTTGACAATTTGGATATTGAGCTACAAATTCTGCAATGTTCTTCTTCATATTTCCCCACCAATACATGTCTTTCAAATCATGATACATTTTTGTATCTCCCGGATGAATAGAATATCGTGAATGATGTGTCTCTGTCATAATTCGTTTCCTTAGTTCATCTACATTCGGTACACACAATCTACCTTGGCATTGAAGTACTCCTTCTTGCGTAAGGGAAAATTCCTTTATCAACTCTTGTTGCACATTCTCTCTCAGCTGTAGTAAAATAGGATCCCTATATTGTTTCTCCTTTACTTCAACTATTAAAGAAGATTCTGCTGCATTTTGCATAATAACCCCTTAATTTGGAGATTCAAGAAGGCGAACTCCCAAGATGGCTAATTGATGTAAATCCTTGACTTGCTTTTCCGTCAACTGACCATTAGTGCTTCCTATTGCTTTGTGGATTAATGCATCGGCTACTACATTTGCCTTCCCTGGGTGATATAGGATATCAATGTCATAATATTTTAAGAGTTCCATCCACCTCCGCTGCCTCAGATTTAGGTCCTTCTGCTTAAAGATATATTGCAAACTTTTATGATCAGTGTAGATATCAACATGAAACCCATACAAATAATGGCACCATATCTTTAAAGCAAATATCACAGCTGCTAGCTCAAGATCATGTGTTGGGTAATTTCTCTCATATGGCCGCAACTGTCGTGAGGCATACACTATTACTTTACCGTGATGCATCAATAAACATCCCAAGCCAACTCCCGAAGCATCACAATATACTGCATACCCTTCTGTGCCTTCGGGAAGTACTAATACGGGTGTGGAAGTTAATTTATCTTTCAACTCTTGGAAACTTTTCTCACATGCATCATTCCACTGAAACTTGATTGCCTTGTGTGTTAGCTTCGTTAAAGGTGCAGCAATAGAAGAAAACCCTTCAACAAATCTCCTATAATAACCTGCTAATCCAAGAAAACTATGGATCTCTGTAGGCGTCGTAGGTCTTGGCCAATTTTTCACCGCTTTAATCTTTTGTGTATCTACCCGTATTCATTCATCTGACACAATGTGACCCAAGAATGCTACGGATTTTAACCAAAATTTGCATTTGGAAAACTTTGCATACAACTTATGATCCTAGAGAATCTGTAACACCTACCGTAAGTGATTGGCATGGTCCTCTTGTGATCATGAATAAACCAGAATATCATCTATGAACACGGTCACAAATACATCCAAGAATGGATTGAACGCCCTATTAATCAAATCCATGAAAACAGCTGGTGCATTTGTTAGTCCAAATGACATAACTAAATATTCATAGTGACCATATAGTGTTCGAAAAGATGTCTTGGGTATGTCTTTTTCTCTAACCCTGACTTGATGGTAACCCGATCTCAAGTCAATCTTTGAAAAACATTTGACATCCTGTAACTGATCAAACAAATGGTCAATTCTGGGGAGGGGATATTTGTTCTTGATCGTTACCTTATTCAATTACCGATAGTCAATACACATTCTCAATGTGCCATCTTTCTTCCGTACAAATAATACTGGTTCACCCCATGGGGACATACTAGGCCTTATAAATCCCTTATCCAGCAAGTCTTTTAATTTCTCCTTCAATTCTTGCAATTCTGCTGGAGCCATTCTATACGGAGGAATAGAGATAGGCTGAGTGCCTGACATCACATCGATACCAAACTCTACCTCCCGTTCTGGATGTAAACCTGGAAGATCGTCAGGAAATACATCGAGGAATTCATTTACTACTGGAATCGATTGAAGAGTTGGTGGTTTCACATCAGTATCATGCACTCGTACTAAATGACATATGTACCCTTGGCTATCAGTTTCCTAGCTTTAAGATAGGAAATAAATTTTCCTCTCGGTGCCCCCACATTACCTTTCCATTCAAGAACATTCTTCTGTGGGAAATGGAAATGTACCTTCTTAGCTAGGAAATCTACCATTGTATAACAAGAAGCCAGCCAATCCATACCCATTATAACATCAAAATCCACCATTTCTAGTTCAATAAGATTAGCCAGTGTATCATGACCACACACAGTTACCACACAATTACGATATACTCTTTTTGCAATAATAGATTCACCAACTGGTGTAGATACTTCAATGGACTTAACTAAGAATTCTGGTGTTCTTTCAAATTTCACAGCAATTAATGGAGTAACATATGATAGAGTAGAGCCCGTATCAATCAATACATATACAGTATGTGAAAATATGGACAATATACCTGTAACTACATCAGGAGATGCCTCTGAATTCTGTCGATCCACTAGAGCATAGGTGCGATTCTGAGCTCCACTGGAACTAGCTGATCCTCTAGTACCTCTACCATGACCAACAGACTGCACACCTCTGCCTAGGGAAGGAACAGATGATGATGATGCAACAACTGATCCCGTAGGTCGTGCTATACCACCCGTGCCTCTTTGTGGGCATTCTCTCATTATGTACCCTGTCATACCACACCAAAAACAAATATTTGTCCCAAATCGGCATTCCCTAAATGATGCCTTTCGTATCGCTGACACGGAGGATGGTAAAATCCTATTGTCTGTGAACCTTGCATCCCCCTACTCAGCCCAATATGACTACCCCTAAACCCTTGGAATTGAGGTTGAGTGCCTTCTGTTGAATAAGAGAATGATGGTCTAGGCAGTATAGGAAACATACGAGGCCTAGATTCTCCTTGGGATACCATAGAATGCCCTATAGGTCTAGCCCTCTTTGACGACCCTCTTTCAAATTCATGTACCCTTCTTCTCTGTCTCTGATCCTCCATCTTTTGTGTGAAAGCCTATATTCTGGCTATGTCCATATCTCTGTTCAAAGCAGCAATGGTACAGTCCCTCACCAAATATGGATCTAATCTGTCCACATATCGATGGACTTTGTTGTCTATTGTGGCCACTACATTTGGAGCATATCGAGCCAAGGAATTAAACTGAAGACTCTATTCTCTAACACTCATATTCCCTTGACGTAGATTGAGAAACTGGTATGCACGTGCCTCTCGGATCTCATATGGGAGGTAGTGATCAAGAAATGCCATTTTAAATTCTTCCCAACCAGCAGGAAGTGCATCAATACCCCTCGATCTTTTCCAGTCTTTATACCATAATATAGCTTCACCTTTCAATCTATAGGCCGCAAGTTCAACTGTTTCTATACCAGTCACGTGCATAACATCTAGAGCCCATTGAATTTGGTCCACGAAGTCCTGTGGATCTGCTTTCAAATCTGACCCAGTGAATATGGGAGGGTCTAATTTTAGAAAATCCTATGTCCGCCGACTAGCTACTCTAGCCGCGTCATCCTCACTTGTCGTTGGACTAGCTCGTCCCTGAGTTTGCGTAGCAACTATCTGAGTCAACATATGCACTGAATTTCTTAAATCCTGTTCAGTGGCATTCATAGGCGGTTCTACGCGTACTTCTCTACCTCTTGGCTCTTTCGGAGCTGAGAAAGTAGAAGAAGACCGCGATGCAATTTCAATGTCAGCCCCACCTTGACTAGCTTGGTCAGGTGGTGATTTACTCTTGCCTTCTTCGGAACGCATATCTACATACTTGCCTTTGCTCCTACCTTGTCTTGTCATCGACATTTTACTATATCAAAGAAAACCAAGTACAATGGTCAGACATGAAATTCCACTTACAATATTGGCTCTATTACACGATCTAGAAATGAAGAAAGGAAACAACTCCTAAATGTCCCGTAGCCTCCTACTTATAAATGTGGTGCACAACACATCCATAAGCAAGACTCTACTCAGACACAACTTTATAGACACCCTTAGGATGACCTGCTCTGATACCACTTTTGTCACGCCTCGAATTCCAATGGGGCGGATTGGCACCCGAAGCCGTTGAGGCCCGAGAGAACCAATCTTTACTCATGTACATTCATATGCATGTCTCTGTATGAATATCATTCTATCTCATGTAACTATAAAATACCAATGGCGAAAGTCATGAAAAACATATGCAATATATGAGACTTGGCCGTTAGGGACATCAAGTCAAAATGGACATACATCTCTTACATTCATCTTCCCACATACGTCTACAAAGACTCTACATATACATATACATAACCAACCTACAGTAGGGATAAGTCCCCGCTTTATACAATATTTACATAGTACCAAAACCAATGTACACATGTGACTCGAAAAGCCCCGAACCAACTGGAGCTCACCAATGATTTACAAATGACCTGCAATATACTGTGGAGGTCTACTAGCACCTGTGCCTGCAACAAGTAAGGTAAGTCCCCCAAGGGACGTCAGTACGAAGAATGTAATGGAATCAAATATAAGAGAATAGTTAATATGGATAAACCATCATTCTGTATGTGAGGAGCCATGTGTGTTACATTCATTACTTTCTTTCCTTTACGTTCATCATCATTTTCATTCACTTCCTTACTTTATCTTTCTTTGCATTAAGAAATAGTAAAACATGTGATAACAAGTGACCAACTGATCAGTGGTAAAAGAGGATCACCCATGCTAGGTATTTTACCCCTGGGATGCGGTCCTCATACATATACAAATCTGGATTGACCCATGCTAGGCTTTTCTATCGCCCCTGGGATGCTACTGTGATAACCCATGCTAGGCTTTTATATCGCCCCTGGGATGTTACTGTGATAACCCATGCTAGGCCTTTATATCGCCCCTGGGATGTACTGTGATATTGGGATCGACCCATTCTAGGTATTTTAACCCCTGGGATACCACCCATGATATTGGGATCGACCCATGCTAGGTGTTTCTTCCACCCCTGGGATGCCACTTAAGAATATACAGACAATTATACATTACTTCTTTCTTTCATTATAAGAGTGGTACATTAGTGATTGTACATTATTGGAACTTTAAAACATTAGTCAATGAATATGAGACATGTGAATCACAATTGGTCTTGTGAGTAATACAATATGACAACTTGAAATAAGCTACCTTTGGACATTTCGGAATGAAACAAGTACAATGTCAATGTGAACAATATGTGCTGCAGAAGGATACGGAAAGAGTAACCTTACATACCTTATCTTCCCAATATGAATACACTGTCCTATATGTGAATACAATAGTCCAGCTCCTTCCTTAAGTTTCACTCTACAACATAAGTACATAACGGAGCTCACGTTAACAACCAACTACCTTACAAGTGCATAAGACGACAACGAGTTACATGATTGCCTTATAACATTATCTCCCCCCTTACAATAAAATTCACGGCATTGTCATACAAATAATACCATAATATTCCACACATTGACAAAGACATCATAAAACAATAGCATTTCATACCAAGTTTATCCTTTACGCTTCCTCATTAACACTACGTCACAATTGCTCCATCAAGTCACCTCAATACATTTCATAACAACAATCCCACAAGTTATACACAAAGAAAAATAAAAAGTTAAGGATCATAACCACATAATACATGTTGATATTTCATCCATACCATTCACTTCCATCAAAACCTCAAGTTTCCTTTCAAGTTCAAGTCACATAGATGACACATCTTTTAGCAAAAAGCAAAAGTGCACTACTCAACACTTTTGGTCATAACCATCATGATCTACACAATCTCTCATGCATATAATATATTAAACCATAAGATTAAACACTTACCCAAGCTTGCAAAATGATGATCTTTTCCAAAGAGATGGCTTAGGGTTTGAGAGCTAAAACGAATCTCTTGGAAGTGTCTAGAATGGCATGTGTGCTTTGTGGAATAAAAATCTGATTTTTGTGCATTTATATAGGCCCTCAAGTCATCCTTAGCCAATTCTTGGTCATTAAATGCTATGCTTACTTAGTCAACATAAGAATGGGTCATTTTTCCCATTTTGGCCATGTCTTTTGGCTTTATTTTGGGCCTCAAATTGAGCCCATTAACACATGTTAATTTAGTGCACCAAATTTAAGGCATGATCCACCATCTAGCTCATGTTTAAAGAATTCCATAAATGTTAAGACAGTATTCAACTAACGAGATTCATGTTCATAGCCTCAACTCCCAAGAATAAGCGATTTTAGCCACTCATGGCTTAATTTAACGTAATTTGATAAAATAATTATGAAGAAGAATTAACCCCAACTTGGATGTCAAACTCGCCCAGGGGTAGTCCTACTAAGATGGAATAATGATACCATAACCCAAGAGTCCTATTTATAGACTAATGGTCAGAGAAGAAATTTGGCAAAAAGCAACCCGGCACGCCCCTGGGTGGGCCCCTCTACTGTCCATGCCATAAAAATTTCCGCCAAAAGCAGCCCAGCACGCTGCCTGGCACGCCTGACACCAAAATTTTGATTTTCTTCCTTTCTTCAACTTTTCATTGCGGATATTAGCACACTATCAAATATTCCATCAAAACAATACAAAATACGTACTTATTTCTCCCAAAACTAAGGTAAACATGGTTCAAAGTTGGCAAGTAAGGCCGGAAATGTACGGGGTGTTATAGAAAGTATGTTCCATTCCCAAACTTCCCCCACCTTTCCCTCAGCGTCTCAAGAAAAAGGTGGATGAAAACAAAACTACTAGTGGGGAGACCCAGAAAGATGTTGAAAAGCCTCCGATAGATGAAAAAGAGGTAAATATTGAAAAAAGTAAGGAATAGGAAGCCCCACAGATACTGACTCCTATTCCAAAGCCTCCACCACCATTCCCTTAGTGCTTGAATAAGAAGGGGGAAGATGGGAAATTTCATAAATTCATGTCCATATTGAAGCAGCTTTGGATAAACATCCCATTGGTGGAAACGCTTGAACAAATGCCGGGATATGAAAAGTTCATGAAAGAGTTGGTCACAAAGAAGAAAACTGTTAGTAATGAGTTTTTTGATAATTTTCACCATTGTATTGCAATAGCATCTCATTCTCTTATGCAAAATAAAGAAGATCCCTGTGCCTTCACAATTCCTTACTGTCACGCCCCAAATCCCAATGAGGCGAATTGGCACTCGTAGCCGATAAGGCCCGAGAGAACCAAGCTTTGATTCTATTCATTCATATGCATTCCATAGGAAATACCACTATCACGTAGGAACATAAAAGGCCAATAACGAAAATCAAGCAACAAGTGATATATCTATATATATACATATGTGAATCTTGGTCGTCGAGGCCATCAAGTGAAGGTGGACATACATCTCTTCGTTCATATACCCACATCAGTCTACAAAAGCCTCTAACAGAAGTACACACATAACATCTTAAATTCGGGACAAGTCCCCGCTTTATACAACATTACAATACAAAAACAACTATACACAAGAGACCCGGGAAGCCCCGAACCAACTGGAGCTCACCAAAGATCGACAAAGGATTCGCAACTTACTGTGGAGGTCTACTAGTACCTGGGCCTGCAGCAAGTAAGGTAAATTTCCCCAAAGGGGTCAGTACGAAGAATGTACTGAGTATGTAAGGCCATAAGAAACTATATGATACATCAATACCTCAATAGAATCAAATATAAGTGAATAACCAATATGGATAAGTCATCACTCTATATGTATGGAAATATGTACATTAGATGGATTACTTCTTTTACTTTCACGCTCATTCGTTCCTTCATCTCTCCCTTCTTCTTTCACCACTCATCCTTCCATTCTTACAATGCCCCGGCCCCAAGATGATCAGTGGGTAATCAACAGTTTTCGGGATCGACCCATGCTAGGCTTTTCTTTAGCCCCTGGGATGCCACTCGTAGTAGCGGGATCGACCCATGCTAGGTGTCTTTTTCACCCCTGGGATACCACCCGTTGATATTGGGGTCGACCCATGCGAGGTATTTTAACCCCATTGGATACCATCCAAGAACACATCACTTCTCTTTACAACATTACTTCTTTAATCTTGGGAAAAGTATCATTCGATGATTATATGATTATTGAAAAATACATAGATGCTTACTTTATGCCTTTACGTTCATGAGATTGATACTTTGGAAGCTTTGGAACACGACATTATTGGAACTTGGAACCATGTCTATAAGTATGTTGTACATGAATGACAATAGATGATAACATGAAATGAGGTGCCTTAGGACATTTCAAAACTGAGCAAGTACAATAACAAGGTGTATACTATATGCTGCAGAAGGATACGGAAGAAGTAACCTTACATACCTTAATTCCCCAATATGGATACACAATCTTACTCGTGAATACAACACTTCAGCTTCCCTTTATATCTACTCTACACACAAGTACATAACGAAGCTTACATTAACCACTTACTTCATTTCAAGTGTATAACATGACAATAAGTTACATAACTATCACACAACGCCATTTCACCTTCGTAGAATATCATGTACTGCTTTACCATTACCAAAACAAGTCACACATGATATCATAAATCACTAACATTCCACACCAAGATCATACTTTACACTTCCCCTTCAATACTATGTTACGTTTACGTCATTACGTCGCATAAACATCCTTCACAACAACACATTAAAGCCATTACATACTTGATATAATTCATATTACCTCCAACATACTACTTTAAGGTCATTTATAAGTGAATAATTGCATCCAAGAAGGTTAGAGGGGTTTCGGGGATCATTACAGGACAAAAACATGCAAAACGGGACCCTGGGGGGTCTGAAGGGGCCACCTGAGTGCGTAGGTGGGTGACCTACGGCTGCAGGTGCCCTTCTGTACACTTCCATGGCCACCTGTGTTGGCATCTGCGCCCACAGGTGCCCATCTGCGTGGGCGGATGCCCAAATTTGGCCTTCGGGGTTCGTTTTTGGGTCCTTTTTCGGATTAAATGGTTCATGGCCATAACCAAGCTTTACTTTACATATTTTTGATCAAAATAATACCAATGAACAACCATGATCTCACAACACACAAAAGAATCACCAAAATCACATTTTCCTTTCATTATGTCACCAATTCCGTACACTTTTTCCATAACAACAATTTCCAAAAATGACACATAAAGAGAAATCAAATTAGGGACATAACCATATCATACATGTTGATGTTCAAACCATCAACTCACTTATTTCAAGACCACAAGTCCACTTTCAAGTTCAAGTCACCAAAATAACACAACTTGTGTCACATAAGCAAAAGTGCACCAATCAACACTTTTAGACATAACCATCACAATCCATACCATCTCTTATGCACATAACATATTAGACCACAAGAATAAACACTTACCAACACTTACAGGGTGATGATCTTGGCAAAATAAGTGTAGTAGCCTTGGCTTGGAGAAGGGTTTCTTTTTGGTCTTCTTGGAAAGTCTAGAAATTTCAAGAAATGGCAAGGTGTATTTTGTGATTAAAATCTTATTTTTGAGCTATATATATATATATACCATCCTTAGACAATATTAATTCAAAGATGAGGTTTCTTTTTGGTCATTAATGCATGATCAAGAATGGGTCCATTTGTCCCTTTTTGGGCCATGTCTTCTTGTTATTTTGGGCCAATTTTTTAAGCCCATTCACCAAGATGAATTAAGTCCAACAATTCAATATAAAAATTCATCAAAGCTCTCATGTTTCAATATTTCCATGAATGTTACAGACATTACCTAGGTTAGGTTCGGAAACATACGGGGTGTTACATTCTTCCCCCCTTAGAAACATTCGTCCTCGAATGTTAGTAACATGATTCACATTAAACAAGTACAAGTCTAAGAGCATTCTTCATGTCATCATATAGATATATACTCGAAGCTTATAACTACTTACTTTTCATTGTTCCGATCTTATATAATGAGCTTGTTCTTCCCTTTGGAACAGATGAGGGTACTTGGATTTTATTATTTCTTCCGCTTCTCATGTGACCTCTTCTATTTGCTGATTCCTCCAAAATACCTTTACTGAAGCGAAATATTTATTTCTCAACCTCTTCACTTGCCTGTCCAGAATGGCAATAGGTATCTCCTCATAGGTAAGATCCTCTGTAACCTGTACATCATCAATAGGAGTAAAACGAGATGGATCTCCTATGTATTTTCGAAGCATCGAGACATGGAATACCGGATGAACTGATGAGAATTCTTGAGGTAGCGCCAAATCATACGCAACTTTCCCAAATCTTCTAATAATTTCATATGGGCCTATATAACGTGGACTCAATTTTCCTTTCTTTTCGAATCGCATTACCCCTTTCATCGGGGACACCTTCAAAAATACCCAATCACCTATGGAAAATTCAAGCCCTCTTCTTCTAACATCAGCATAGGACTTGTGTCGACTTTGGGCCATTTGTAATCGTTGTTGGATCACTTTAACATTCTCCATAGCCTGATGAACAAGATCTGGCCCAAGTAAAGTAGTTTCACCTCCTTCAAACCATCCGATGGGTGATCTACATTTCCTTCCATACAAAGCCTTATAAGGTGCCATATTAATACTTGAATGATAGCTATTATTGTAAGCAAACTCAATAAGTGGCAAATGGTCATCCCAACTGCCTTGAAAATCTAACGTGCAAGCTCGTAGCATATCTTCAAGTGTCTGAATAGTACGTTCTGCTTGTCCATTAGTCTGAAGATGGAAAGCCGTACTTAGATTCACCTGTGTACCCAAACTCTGCTGAAAAGATCTCCAAAAATGCATAGTGAATTATGCTCCTCTATCTGATATAATGGAGATGGAAATCCTATGTAATCGTACTATCTCTTTCACATATAATCCTGCATAATCTTCTGCTATATAGGTGGTCTTGACTGGTAGAAAATGTGCTGACTTAGTAAGCCTGTCCACTATAACCCATATAGAATCAAATTTTTGCAGTGTACAAGGCAAACCTGTGATGAAGTCCATATTAATCATATCTCATTTTCAAACTGGAAGATTGATACATTGCATGTAACCTCCTGGTTTTTGATGCTCTACCTTTTTTTGTTGATAATTCAGGCAATGAGCGACAAATTCTGTAATATTCTTCTTCATATTTCCCCACCAATACACTTCCTTTAAATCATGGTACATTTTAGTAGCACCCGGATGAATAGAATAGCGTGAGTGATGCGCCTCTGTCATAATTCATCTCCTCAGCTCATCTACATCCGGTACACATAATCTTCCTTGGTATTGATGCACCCCTTCTTATGTAAGATCAAATGCCTTTGTCAGATTCTGTTTTACATTTTCTTTCAACTGCAATAGCATAGAATTCGCAAACTGCTTCTCTTTTACTTCAGCTATTAAGGAGGATTCCGCCACATTTTGTACAATCACTCCTTCATCTGAGGATTCAAGAAGACGAACCCCCAAGCTGGCTAATTGATGTAGATCTTTGATTATCTCTTGCTTTTCAGTCAACTGGCCACTACTGCTTTCTACTGCCTTGCGGCTCAATGCATCAGCTACCACATTTGCCTTCCCTGTATGATATAGAATATCAATATCATAATCCTTTAAGAGCTCTAACCACCTTCGTTGCCTCAAATTGAGTTCCTTCTGTTTAACGATATATTGCAAACTTTTGTGATCGGTATAGATATCAACATGAACTCCATACAAATAATGACGCCATATATTTAAAGCAAAAACCACCGCTGCTAATTCAAGATCATGTGTGGGATAGTTTCTTTCATGTGGCCGCAACTTTCGTGAGGAATATGCTATGACATTACCGCGCTGCATCAATACACATCCGAGGCCAACCCCAGAAGCATCATAATACACTGCATAGCCTTCGGTACCTTCGGGAAGTACTAAAACTGGGGTGGAGGTTAATTTATCTTTCAACTCTTGGAATCTTTTCTCACACGCATCATTCCACTGAAATTTAACTGCCTTATGTGTAAGTTTTGTTAACGGTGCAGCAATGGAGGAAAAACCTTCCACAAATCTTCGATAATAACCTGTCAGTCCAAGAAAACTACGAATCTCTGTGGGTGTCGTAGGTCTTGTCCAATTTTTCACCACTTCAATCTTCTGTGTATCAACTTGTATCCCTTCATTTGACACAATATGACCCAAGAATGCAACTGATTTTAACCAAAACTCACACTTAGAGAACTTTGCATACAACTTACGCTGACGGAGAATCTATAATACTTGCCGTAAGTGATTAGCATGGTCCTCTGGTGATCTTGAATAAACCAAGATGTCATCTATAAATACCGTGATGAACACGTCCAAAAATGGCTTAAACACCCTATTCATCAAATCCATGAACACAGCTGGTGCATTAGTTAGTCCAAATGACATAACTAAAAATTCATAATGGCCATACCGTGTTCGGAAAGCTGTCTTGGGTACATCTTCTTCTCTAACCCTGACTTGATGGTAACTCGCCTCAAGTCGATCTTTGAAAAACACTTGGCACCCTGTAACTGATCAAACAAATCATCAATTCGAGGGAGGGGATATTTATTCTTGATCGTTACCTTATTCAATTGCCGATAGTCAATGCACATTCTCAGTGTTCCATATTTCTTCCGTACAAATAATACCGGTGCACCCCACAGGGACATACTAGGCCGAATGACTTGTCCAGTAAATCCTTCAACTGCTTCTTTAATTCACGCAATTCTGCTGGAGCCATTCTATATGGAGGAATAGAGATAGGCTGAGTGCCTGGAATCACATCAATGCCAAACTCTACTTCCCGTTCTGGGGGTAATCCTGGAAGATCCTTTGGAAATACATCAAGAAATTCATCTTCTACCGGAACCAACTGCGGAGTTAATGGTTCTACATCATTATCTTTCACTCGTACTAAGTCACATATATACCCTTAGGCAATCATTTTCCTTACTTTCAAATAGGAAATAAATTTTCCTCTTAGTGCCCCTACATTACCCTGCCATTCTAGAATATTTTCTTGTGGAAAACAAAAATGCACCTTCTTGGCTCGACAATCAACCGTGGTGTAACAAGAAGCTAACCAATTTATTCCCATTATCACATCAAAATCCACCATGTCTAGTTCAATGAGATCGGCCAGTGTATCATGACCACACAATTACGATATACTTATTTTGCAATAATATATTCACCAACCGGTGTAGACACTTCAATTGACTTAATTAATAATTCTGGTGCCTTTGCAAATTTTGCAGCAACCAATGGAGTAACATAGGAAAATTTACAACCTGGGTCAATCAATGCATATACATTATATGAAATATGGATAATGTACCTGTGACTACGTCAGGAGATGCCTCTGAATTCTGCCGGTCTACCAGAGCATAAGTAATATTCTGAGTTCCACTAGAACTGGCCGCTCCTCTGGCACCTCTATCATGACCCGCAGGCTGTAGACCTCTGCCTAAGGGAGGAACCGATGATGATGACGCAACGGTTGATCCCGCAGGTCACGCCACATTACCAAAGCCTCTTCGTGGCCAGTCTCTAATCATATGCCCTGTCATACCGCACCAAAAACAAACATTTGACCCACGCCGACATTAACCTAAGTGAAACCATCCACATTGCTAACATGGCTGACGAGAAAATCCCATAGTCTGCGAACCTCGAATCCCACTAATCTAGCCAACATTACTACCTCTAAACCCTCGGAACTGAGCTTGATGCCTGCTACGGAATAAGAAAATAACGGTCTCTGCGGTCTAGGAAACATCCGAGGTCTAGATTCTCCTTGGGACACCATAGACTATCCCATAGGTCTAGCTCTTTTGGACTGATCTCGTTCAGATTCATGTACCCTCCTTCTCTGTCTTTGGTCCTCCATTTTCTGGGCGAAGGCCTGAATTCTCGCTATATCCATATCTTTGTTTAAGGCAGCAATAGTGCAATCTCGTACCAAATATGGCTCCAACCTATCCACATATCTATGGACTCTATCTGTCATCGTAGCCACTACATTGGGAGCATATCAGGCCAAAGAATTAAATTGCATACTGTATTCTCTGACACTAAGATTCCCTTAACAAAAATTCAAGAATTGATCCGCACGAGCCTCACGGATCTCATAAAGAAGGTATTGATCAAGGAAAGCCGCTTTAAATTCTTCCCAATTAGGTGGATTTGCACCAACACCACGAGATTTTGTCCAACCTTCATACCACAATATTGCCTCTCCCTTCAATCTATATGCAGCAAGTTCAACTATTTCTACCCCAGTTATATGCATAACATCTAAGGCCCTTTGAATCTGATCTATAAAGTCTTACGGATCTTCATTCAGATCTGATCTAGTGAATGTAGGGGGATCTAATTTCAAGAAATCCTGGGTCCGTCGACTAGCTGCTGTCGCTGCACTATCATCACCTATCAACGGACCACCTTGTCCCTGAACCTGTGCAGCAACTATTCTGTTCAACATCTGCAGTGCATTCTTTAAGTCCTGGTCAGTAGTATTCACTGGTGGTTCTACTGGTACGTCTCTTCCTCTTGACTCTTCTGAAACTGGAAGAGTAGAAGAAGCCTGTGATGCCATCTTTGGTTCAGCACCGCCCTGATTAACTGATTCAGGCGGGGCTCTACTAGTTCCTTCTCCAGCAATTCTGTCTATTCTCTTACTTTTACCTCAACCTCTTCTTGTCATCGGCATTTTTCTATAACATACAAGGACAACAATGTTTATGGTCAGAAATAAGTACACCTATAACTTCAGCTCTAATGCACGATCTAGAAATGAAGGAATAAAACAACTCCTAAATGTCCCGTAGCCTCCTACTTATAAATGTGGTGCACAACACATTGATAAGTTTGACTCTACTCAGACACGGCTTTGTAGACACCCTTAGGACAACCTGCTTTGATACCACTTTTGTCACGCCCCAAATCCCATTGAGGCGGATTGGCACCCGTAGCCGATAAGGCCCGAGAGAACCAAGCTTTGCTTCTATTCATTCATATGCATGGCATAGGAAATACCACTATCACGTAAGAACATAAAAGGCCAATAACGAAAATCAAGGAATATGTGATATATCTATATATATATATATGTGAATCTTGGCCGTCGAGGCCATCAAGTCAAGGTGGACATACATCTCTTCGTTCATATACCTACATCGGTCTACAAAAGCCTCTAACAGAAGTACACACATAGCATCTTAAATTCGGGATAAGTCCCCACTTTATACAACATTATAATACCAAAACAAATATACACAAGAGACTCGAGAAGCCTCGAACCAACTGAAGCTCACCAAAGATCGGCAAAGGATCCACAACCTAGTGTGGGGGTCTACTAGTACCTGGGCCTGCAGCAAGTAAGGTAAATTTCCCCAAAGGGGTCAGTATAAATAATATACTGAGTATGTAAGGCCATAAGAAACTATATGATACATCAATACCTCAATGGAATCAAATATAAGTAAAGAACCAATAAGGATAAGTCATCACTCTATATGTATGGAAATATGTATATTAGATGGATTACTTCTTTTACTTTCACGCTCATTCGTTCCTTCATCTCTCCCTTCTTCTTTCACCACTCATCCTTCCATTCTTACAATGCTCGGGCCCCAAGATGATCAGTGGGTAATCAACAATTTTTGGGATTGACCTATGCTAGGCTTTTCTTTTGCCCCTGGGATAACACCCATAGTAGAGGGATCGACCCATGATAGGTGTCCTTTTCACCCCTGGGATACCACCAGTAGATATTGGGGTCGACCCATGCGAGGTATTTTAACCCCATGGGATACCACCCAAGAACACATCACTTCTCTTTACAACATTACTTCTTTAATCTTGGGAAAAGTATCATTCGATGATTATATCATTATTGAAAAATACATAAATGCTTACTTTATGCCTTTACGTTCATGAGATTGATACTTTTGGAGTTGTAACATTATTGGAAGCTTTGGAACACGACATTATTAGAACTTGGAACCATGTCTATAAGTATGTTGTACATGAATGACAATAGATGATAACATGAAATGAGGTGCCTTAGGACTTTTCAAAACTGAGCAAGTACAATAACAAGGTGTATATTATATGCTGCAGAAGGATACGGAAGAAGTAACCTTACATACCTTAATTCCCCAATATGGATACACAATCTTACTCGCGAATACAAAACTTTAGCTTTTGTTTATATCTACTCTACACACAAGTACATAACGAAGCTTACATTAACCACTTACTTCATTTCAAGTGTATAACATGACAATAAGTTACATAATTGTCACACAACGCCATTTCACCTTCGTACAATATCATGTACTGCTTTACCATTACCAAAACAAGTCACACATCACCCATGATATCATAAATCACTAACATTCCACACCAAGATCATACTTTACACTTCCCCTTCAATACTATGTTACGTTTACGTCATTACGTTGCATAAACGTCCTTCACAACAACACATTAAAGTCATTCCATACTTGATATAATTCATCTTACCTCCAACGTACTCCTTTAAGGTCATTTATAAGTGAATAATTGCATCCAAGAAGGTTAGAGGGGTTTCGGGGATCATTACGGGACAAAAACATGCAAAACGGGACCCTGGGGGGTCTGGAGGGGCCACCTGCGCGCGCGGGTGGGTGACCTTCGGCCGTAGGTGCCCTTCTGGACACTTCCAGGTCCACCTGCATAGGCATCTGCACCCGCAGGTGCCCGTTTGCGTGGGCGAATGCCCAAATTCTACCACTGGGGTTTGTTTTTGGGTTCTTTTTTGCATTAAATGGTTCATGGCCATAACCAAGCTTTCCTTTACATATTTTTGATCAACCTAATACCAATGAACAACCATGATCTCACAACACACATAAGCATCACCAAAATCACATTTTCCTTTCATTATGTCACCAATTCCGTACACTTTTTCCATAACAACAATTTCCAAAAATGACACATAAAGAGAAATCAAATTAGGGACATAACCATATAATACATGTTGATGTTCAAACCATCAAATCACTTCATTCAAGACCACAAGGCCACTTTCAAGTTCAAGTCACCAAAATAACACAACTTGTGTCACATAAGCAAAAGTGCACCAATCAACACTTTTAGACATAACCATCACAATCCATACCATCTATTATGCACATAATATATTAGACCACAATAATAAACATTTACCAAAACTTATAGGGTGATGATCTTGGCAAAATAAGTGTAGTAGCCTTGGCTTGGAGAAGGGTTTCTTTTTGGTCTTCTTGGAAAGTCTAAAAATTTCAAGAAATGGCAAGGTGTATTTTGTGATTAAAATATGATTTTTGAGCTATATATATATCATACTTAGCCAATATTAAGTCAAATATGAGGTGTCTATTTGGTCATTAATGCATGGATGAAGAATGGGTCCTTTTGTCCCTTTTTGGGCCATGTCTTCTTGTTATTTTGGGTCAATTTTTTAAGCCCATTCACCAAGATAAATTAAGTCCAACAATTCAATATAAAAATTCATCAAAGATCTCATGTTTCAATATTTCCATGAATGTTACGGACATTACTTAGGTTAGCTTCAGAAACATAAGGGGTGTTACACTTACATAATTGGGTCATCTAACTTTGCCAAGGCTTTGTGTACCCTAGGCGTAAGCATTAACTTGATGGCGCTGGTAGTGTTTAAATAATTGGGCTTGGGAACCCCTAAACCAATAAATATACAGTTATTGATGGCGGATCGTATGGTCAAGAAGCCTTTAGGCATATTGTTTGATGTTTTAGTCAAGGTAGAAAAATTTATCTTTCTGGCTGACTTTGTTAGCTTGGATTGTGAGGTTGATTTTGAGATACCCATGAAACTTGGCGTAATTATTTATATGAAGTTCAAATATATACCATAAGAGTCTTTAATATATCTTTAAGAAAAAGGATCAAAATTTATAGCAAATAAGATGGCTCAAGTTACTGAAAGACTATGATATCGATATTCTATATCATTCGGGCAAAGATAATGTGGTGGTCGACGTCCTTAGTTGTAAGTCTATGGGTAGTTTAAAGCATGTAGAGGCCAACAAGATTGAGATGTATAAGGATTTTTTTCAATTGGTTAGCTTAAGGGTTTGATTGTTGGACACTGATAGTGGAGGTATAGGTCAAAATACAATAGGACCACATTAAAAGAAACCAATATTAGAAGTTAGGAAAGACATTGTTTTAAGGTACCAAGGTCAATTATCTAAGCCTAATATGGGAAAGCTTCAGGATAGAATAATGGCAAAAGTTTACCTTTCGGAGTATTTAGTTCATATAAAGTAATGAAGATGCATTATGACCTTAAGGAGGTCTGCTGGTGGAATGTTATAAAGAGAAATAATGCAAAGTTCCTGGCCAAGTGTTTAAATTTCCAACATGCAAAAATAAAGCACTAGAAACCCAGAGCCTAGAAATTCTAACATGGAAATAGGAAATAATTGACATGGATTTTATGACAGGTTTATCCCATACCTATCAGAATTATAATTCTAAATGGGTGATTATTGACAAGCTTATGAAGTTAGCTCATTTTATACCAGTTAGAACCACCTATGCAGCTGAAGATTATGCCGAGTTGTATATTAAAGAGATAGTTTGACTTTATCGTTCTAGTTTCTATTATCTACGATAGAGGTGCTTATTTTATAACTATATTTTGGAGATCCTTTAGAGAGGTTTAAGTACTCAAGTGAACCTCAACATAACATTTCATCCACAAACTAATGGTAAGGCTAAGTGCACTATTTGGACGCTCAAAGACATGTTATGTTCTTGTGTATTGGATTGTAAGGGAAATTGGGATGATCAATTATCCCTTGTTGAGTTTGCATATAATAATAATTATCACTCCAGCATTAAGATGGATCCCTATGAAACATTATATGGGATAAAGTATATATCTTAGATTTGGTGGTTTGAATTAGGATAAGAAGAATTTATAGGACCTATTTTAGTCTACCAAACTATAGAGAAGGTGAATTTAATTCAGGAACAATTTTTGATAGCCCAGAGTCAGCAAAGTGTTATTTAGATATATGTCATCAAAATTTTGAGGTCTCTATTAATGATTGGGTTTTCTTAAAGGTTTTACCTATGAAGGGTATGGTGAGATTTGATTAAAAAAAAAGGCAAGCTTAGTCCAAGGTATATTGGACCATACAAAATCATTCAAAGGATAGACCAAATAGTGTATGAGATTGAGTAACCTTTAGATTTAGAATCAGTTCATTCAGTTTTCCATGTCTTAATTTTATAAAAGTGTGTGGGAGATCCCTCTAATATTATACCTATGGAAGATGTTCAGATTATAGAGTACGCGTCTTATAAAGAAATTCATAGTGACATCCTTGATTGTTAGGTCAGAAGCTAAGGACAAAGAAAGTAGCCTTGGTAAAGGTGCTTTAGAAAAATAACAACATTAAAGAGATGGCGTGGGAATATAAGAGATAAATAAAGTCTAAACACCTATCTATTCTAATCTAGAGTTTTTCCTAAACTCTCATTCTTTGCTTGCTGATTAAATATTTTTAAATATATATGACACTTATTTTATACTCGGTAACTAGGTAATATTGAGAACGAGGATGTGTCCCTCCAGACTACGAGAGAATGAGGTGACTTTTCCTTTTGAGCTGTAAATTTTTGTTACATGATGAAAACTGACATGATTATACTTGTTGAGCATTGTTTTGTTTAAGGGTATTTTTGGTATCACCCTATGAGGCATGTTGGTTGGGTTTCTAAGTTTCGAATTTTGGGATGGTCCTCTTTACAAAGAAAACTCTATCAAAATATTAGGAAATTCCTAAACTTACCCTTGTATGTGTGTTGTTTTCATTTGAGGACAAGCATTCTTAAAGAGGAAAGGAAGTAACACCATGTATGTTCAGAGTAATTAACTTAGTGAATCAAAGTTTTATGAGACTAATTCTTACATATTACATCACTCTTTAGTGGGACATTAGGGAAAACATTTATGTGTGCAATGTCAGCTAAGTAAACAATTCCCACCCAGCTGTGCCATAAGTTCATGGATAAAGCCTTAAGGTGAGTCCCCTAATTGATATGGAGCTCACCCATGCCCAGAACAAGTCTTATGTTATGAGGGGTGGGGTGTTGGGTTTAGTCTGTGTTATATATAAACCAAATTTAGAGTTTAAAACATTTTTTATTCCATCCTTCTAGCTTTGAAAATGATTTCTCCCTAGAATCCACTCCTCTTTTCATTAAGAACTATAAGATAAGCTCCATTCTAAGCCAAGCATGGTTAATTACTCAATGGATGCATAATTCTTACATTATATAGATTATAAATTGTTGCATATTATAGGAGTTTGGACAAGAGGAGCATTGGGTTGGTGTTTTGAGCTTAGGTAACTTGAGGTAAAGTCAACTTTATGATAATACATTGATTATGACTCATAGGATGGTGTTTGGAAGTCGCAAATATGAGTAGTGTAATAGTATGGTTGATTGATGTGGATTTTTAGTTATTGGGGATGGGTAAGGATTGCATTACTCTAAGGAAGCACATGCATTAATTTTTGGGTGTAGTTATGGAGTACACGATCAAACTCTAGCCTTGGGATCATGTCTTTCCTTGAGATCTCATAGTTTTCTTTGAATTAGGGTATGACTACCATGGTTGTGATTTTGGACCATAGTTGGCTAAATGGAAAAAATTACAACTAAACAAGTAATCTTGTACTTATCCCCTTTGTATTAGAATGGGTGTGCCAGTGAGTTTTTGTATAACTTTAATGGAGCCAATCATAAGGTATGTGATTGATATCATTCACTTTATTTTGGCATGAATCCCTTTCTATGATTTGTATTACTAAATAAACTCAAAAGAACACCTTGACGTAAATACTCTATTTATGATACTCCAGAGTGTTGTATGTTCATCAATTGATAACATCTTGAGGAAATTACCCTATGATTCTAGTAAAATAAGTATGAGTTGTAAAGTAAAATCCATAATGAGAAGATGTCATTATGTTATTCCACTTGTCATGATATCATTGTGTTATTCCATAAATGTTATAGTGTATACTCCATAATGTCATGAACTCATTGTGTCATTCCTATCCTATGGTTATGGCTAATTCAACTCACATGTTGACTTGTAGTACCGTTCCACTGATTTTGATTCCTCCTATAACTGTATAAAGTCTAGATTCATTTCAATGATGGAATATTAGAAAAACTACCTATAATGTCATTTAGGTAGCTATCAATTTTATGTCTTTCGAGATAGAGTAAAGAGGTATCTAAAGTAGAACTAGGTGCTAACTTTGTATGTATATGTATATATATTTATTCAAGATATGAACACCACTGAGCAATAGCGATTGGGCAATGGCCTTGTTTGACATATACAAATGACATTATGAATGCCACTAGTTGAGTGATGTTATAGAAATACATGACTGAGCTATAAGTGGTGGATGATGGACATATGTTTTGCTCATGTATGTATATGAGACCTACCATGGTCCTTCAATTTTATTATTTATTTGCCCGACGTGGAATTTAAGTCTCACATTGATTCTTGCACATTGTTGCTATATTTATCTCTTTTGTGTTATTGTTTATGCCTTATATACCAGTACATTTCTTTCACACAATCATCACTATTGCTCGAGGTGCTGCATTTATGTTGTAGGTCCAGGTAGATACCTAGATAGACCTCCAAGTAGGTGGTTGCCGAGTTCAGCGGTTGTTTCGGCAAGCTTACTTCTTTCAAAGTTATCATATCTAGGTTTTCTATGATATATGTATATGTATATCTTATGAGTTGGTTGGGGACCTGCCTCGATCATATGTCATATGTTATGTTCTTAGTAGGCTTGTATTCTTAGGTTGTATATCTATATGTCTATGTGTGGCCTTGTCGGCCTTGATTATAGCTGATGACTCAAATTGTGGACTTGTCGGCCTTGTATTTGTATACATATGTTTTACGTTGTTTGTATGATCAACTTATTTTACCATCTTATTTTCACTGTTATGTTATGGCCTTATCAACCCCGTTCATGCTATCATGCTTTTCATCTCACATATATAGTGGCCTCGTTGGTCCTACCAGTGTTTTTATGTCTTGCTACAAGATATGGAATGTCATGGTTTTACCAACCCATATGTTCAGTTGGCTTAGATGATGAGATTTCTATGTAGTTCACTCATCAAGTAAGGCACTGGGTCTTGCCACACCTCCTAAGTTTGGAGTGTGACACTAGGTGCCATACTTTACTAAAATATTCATAACTCGTTTTACCAAACTCTAATTGTTGAATGGTTTGATTTGCTAGAAAGTACACTTTAAAAATATTTAATTTGATAGGTAGGACACCCTATAATTCCTTGTAGAGTGGGAGATACACTCATCTAAAGCTAAACCATTGTGTGAGAACTTGTTATATTATTTGTGCATTTACCTTACTTGCGCCACCTTCTATGTACGCCTAAGATATGACCCATGCATGACATGTATGTTTCATAAATAGATCCTCCCTTGACAAGCAGTAGCTTCTTCACACCATAGTGTATCCACGATCCAAGGTATAATATGTACATGTAACCTATGATAGTACCTCACACCATACATAGCGTAACACTTTCGAAAATGGTCCTTTCAACTTTTGATCAAATTTAAGCTTAAATAACAATTTACCAAGCATAAAAAGGTCCTCTAAACACCTAATAACTACCCAAATCTTCTAGGCTTAAGTCAATATGCTCATGACATACGAGTAGAATTTCAGCTCAAGAAAATGGGGTTCTACACAAATAATCTTGAATGTAGATTCAGAGATCAAGGTATCTCAACAACATACCTTATCTTCATTAAACTTGGATTTTAGAATCCCAAGAATGAGGTCCTTTGATATCAACTTATTCAGCTAGGGAAAACTTGAGTGTCCTGGTCTTTCATGCCATAACAATAAATTATTTTTATGTGTACGAAGACTTATAGCTTGATATTTTGAAGGATCCATGATATCAGTAGTATACATATTCATATACCTTTTATCCTTTAAATACTAGGTTTCTAGTTTGGGAAATTATTGCAGTGTAGTCACCAAAAGTAAAAATAACTTAGTTTCCTTTGTCACACATATGTGACACACTCAATAAGTTGTATTTTAATCCTTTAATATAATACATGTTCTCAATTGCACGAATTAGGACTTTTCAACCTTTTCAATGCAAACTATGTCTTCGTTTTTTTTCATTACAAAATCCCACACTTCCTCCTTGATATACTTCTAATAAGAGAAAATTTGTTTTTCCAATCATGTGTCTAGAACAAGTACTATCCATGTACTACATATTTTGTCTTCCACTCACCTTAGCCTGTAAAATAAATTAGAGGTTAGTTTTAGGAATCCACACTATTTTGTGTCTAATTATATGAATAAAAAGATGAACTAGATGTTTCAGTCCACCCTAGCAGTCTTGCACTTTTTAGTTAAGAACCAGGTTCCTTATATTCCTTTTTCCAACATATTGTGCATTTTTCTAAATTTTTTTGCATTTAGTCATGCATTCATTTTTGAAGTGCACATTATTTCAATAATGTGTACATAATCGATTCTCAAGGATAGACCTTTTGGTAAGGATCTTGACCTTTTTGTGTCCTAAGACTTGTTTGTTACTACTGTAATTGGTATGTACATGTGTCAGCACTTCTGTAGACCTGGTCCATTGAAGTGTTCTATCTAATTCATACTTGGCTATGTTTAAATATTTCTGAAGTATCTTATTTATTTCATACTCAGCAAAGAGATCATCCTTGACCTCTCTAGTTTAGCTTGAATGTCAGTAGCATGATTTTTGCCTTTAGAGGGTGCAAAAAAAAGTCTACTCTTTTCAGTCTCCAAACTAATATTTCATTACCTAGGATGAGAATCCAGTTCTTTAGAGTGTTAATCATATATTTTATGTTCTTTTTGCTTGCTTTTAGATTTTTTTGATCAATTTCAAGAACAACATATGCATTTACTAATTTATTCTTTTAAGTATAAAAACTTTCAAATGAATCTATCACTATATGGTTATATAAACTAATTTTTTCTTAAAGGAAGTATGAATAACATCATTAATTTTAGGAAAGCTTATTTCAAAGTCAGTATCTTCAAAATTTGAGTCAGAATCATCCATCACTGTAAGGATTTTTTCTGAGTCATATTCTTAATATTTTGCCGTCAATGACTGGTCATCTCTTTTATCTTTATTATAAAATTTATAACTTTATGATTTTACCACTAAATTCATAATTTCTTCATAATTTGATCTGCTTCCATAGTATACATTCTATTGCGAGGAACCTAGTCCTTTCTTTCAGGCATTTGGTCAATATTATTCCATTTCCAAAAAGTCTCACGTAATGAAGACTTCTTGATAAAGAGATCAGGACTACCACACATGTGAAATACTTTAGAGTTTTCCTTTTCAAGTGATCTAGATTTAGAGGTACTACCTCTATTAAGAAACTTACATTTTTATCATGTGTTGAAACTTTTGAGTCGATAGTGATAATTCATCTTAAGTAAACTCTTAAGTTTGAGTAGCCTTAAGAATCAGGTTTGTATCATTGTGTGGTGTAATATTTTTGAGATTCTGAAGTTTCTTCATCTCATAGGTCAAAGTTTTCAGTGAGGTCATCCATGATCAATGTTGCTAGGTTATTTTTTCATTATTATACTGATCATGCTTTCTTTGAGGAATGATTTCTTCAAAGGAGTTTAGTTCATTCATAACATTATTAGATCTGTTAAACATCTTTTGGATGGCTTTTCCCTTGTTCAACTTGAATAGTTCATAATTCATTATTAGCATATCAAAATTTGACTTTGTAACTTGACATGTACCTTTATGTGTAGTTTGTAATGTATCCACACTTGTTTGGTAGTATCACAAATAGAGATTCATCTATACTCTTCAGGTCCAATACCAGAAATAAGAAACTTATTTTCCTAAGCCTTCTTTTTGAAAAACTTTAATATCTTCATCGGTATATTATGCCCAAGTCTTAAGAACATTCCATGTGTCTTTGTCATACATGTCCATAGGGATCTTTTGTTCATATATGATGGTGTCCAAAAGTTCCAACACTTCTTCTACTATGAAATTCTGTATCCTTGCTTTCCATCATCCATAATATTTTTCATTGAAGAATATAGTCTCTTTGTGGTTGATTGTCCTTCTTAAACTCCGAGTGTGTAACAATCCTCATTGTGATTTTAGAGTTTTCTATATTGACCATTTTTTCCTTCTTCACTGATGTTTTACATCATTTATGAGTTGTGAGAATGGTTTGCACGGTCCTTCCCAAAGCGTTTGAAAGTAATTTATATGAGTTTGTGGTTTTGAGTAGTTTTTAAAGTGATATAGTTGACTTTGGTCAATATTCTATAATCCAAGCATCAGATGGTGATTCTGTCAATTTCATTAGATCCAGACATCCATTTTGGGTTAGTAGCACAGTTGGTTTGGGTCCTGAGGCACTTTTGTGATTTTTGAGTGCTTGGTTGAAATATGTGTTTTATTGGCCTAAAGTTAGTTTTAGGGTAACTTGTTGATATCGACCTCTGTTGAAAATTCAGAATGCCCCATTGAGTTCAAAATGTCAAATTTAGTCTAGTAGCATAGTTGGACTATGTTCATAGGGTTCTGAATGCATTTCAAGGTTCCATTGGAGTGTTAGAAAATTGAAAATTTTCAGCTGTTGTGCTGGTGCAAAAATTACTCATCGCTATCGCGACATCTTGGTCGCTAATAACGATGAATAAATTTTGATTCCTTCATAGCTATCACATACATTGATATTAATGAACAAATTCTAATACCTTCTTTGCTATCGCGACACCTTAGTCGCTGATAGCACTGAAAAGTTTTTTACCTGGACAGTGCTTAAATTGGTAGATCACAAAGTTTTAGTATTTTTGATATTTTGGGAGCTAGAAAGTTCTGTTTGAGGCAATTTTTGATGTGTTTTTATCATATAATCATTGGATATGTGATTTTATTTTCATTTTGCTTATTTTCCAATAATATCTATTTTGTTTTCATGATTTCTGTCCAAAGTTAAAATTCAAAATCCCATTCCACCATCTTCAAAGCTTCCAAGCTTGTTTTTTGAGAGTTTTAAAGTGGGTTTTCAAGATTGGAACTTTAGGTGAGCTTCTAAACTAGTGTTTCATCATTTCCCATTGATTAATTTGTGTTTTTATCTTCAAATCTTAGCTTTAAACTTAGAATTTTAGATTTTACCCGGTAAAGAGAAAAGTATGTTTTTCCTCAATTTCTAACTCTATTTTCATTGGGCTTTCAAATTTAGAATCATTAAAGTATGAAAAACGTGATTCTTTAAAAAAATTCCAATTTTACCCATTTATTTTTGGAGTCAATTTTCAAAGTGATTTAGACATAAAACTAAAGTGTGCCAATATGGGTATTGTTGGTCTTGTATTTATGTGTAGATATCATATTTGATTAGATTGGACATATTTGGTGGTGATTCTAGGAAGTATAGCTTTCGTTTGGTCCTTTGGGCTGTGTTTTGGGCTTTAGGGATCTTCTCTAAGGCAAGTTGAGATGTACCTTGACTCTTTTCTATGGTGTTTCTATGTTATGTACTTATTGCTTGTATTTTTGAATCACTAAGAGTTTAGGGATCTCACTTAGATGATATGGCGAGCATCTCCGTGGGTACCAGTGTCAATTAATGGGTTGAAGCAACAAAACCGAACAACTTTGTTCTCTCTACTTGTGAATAGGCTTATGGTAAGTTATAGATAGGTGACTTATTGATCTTGATTAAATTGAAAGCAGGTATCTATTTAAGAGCTTGAATCATGTTTAGTGTATTTTGATAAAATGATTGTGGTTTAGTAACCACTTAGGGGATAATTATGTTAGTATGTAATTTAATAAAGTGATTAAGATTTAGTAAACACTTAGAGTATAAATGTATTTGTTGTATTTGATGTAATTATTAGGGTTTAGTTGTCACTTAGGATGTAAAGAGATAATAGTATAGGTAAGTGGTTAAGAGAGGAATCTTGCCTTGGTATTAGGTAAGTGACTGAAGGTGAACTTTAGGGCACATTGTTAACTAGAATAATTATCCTTTTAGTAATTTAGTTTAATAGTGTCATGATTGGGAAAGGAAGAAACTTATTGTGTAACATGATCTTAGGCGTATTTGTACTCCAAAGTGTCATTATCTATGCGCTTTTAGCTTAGTTTTGAGGATAACTTGCTGTGCTTATTGAGTTGTTAAGTGTGTATATGTTTATTTATATGTTAAAGTACATGTTCATAATGTTTAAAGTGCATTCAAACCATTTCAAGAGTCAAAATGATCAATAAGAACTTAGATGAGGGAACTAATGCCGCTAACTTGAGCTATGCTAGTTCTAGTGTACTTTGATTGGTTCTATTTTATTGTATGGACCTATGGTCGTGTTGAGATGTTGTAGGGTACCATTGGAGGATATATGGAAGATTAATCAAGCCTTCATAAAATACACAAGACGTTCGAGATCAAGGGACAAGAGTACGAGACGTATGGACGCAACCCTCCATGTCTTGGAGTAGGGTGTATGCCGCACCCTCCATGGCATGGAATGGGGTGTGCGCCGCACCCTCCATAGAAAATTAGAGGATGTGAGCTGCACTTATGGCTTCACTTAGTTACTGCAAGCACCCGTGATGAACGGTGCGTCGTACCTCCACTTAGGCACGGTGGAGGGTGTGACACACCACCCCGAATCCTACTCAAAGTTGGTTTTTTAGATTGTTTTAAGTGGGGAAAAGTTGTAAATGCATGGGATTCTATTGGATCACCTTATGGAAGACCTAAATCACTATAAAAGGAGTACTTAGCCACAATTATTCACATCTTTTGAAATCTTCTACTTTACACACGATTTGGAGAGAATACAAGGCATCAAGGAGCTTAAACTAGGGTTCTTTCTTCCTTTACTTTTCTTTCTTGTAATTTTGATTGATGAACTCTTTTATGGAGATTGTTTGTGTGAATATGAGTGGGTAAAAACTCTCATTATAGGGTTGATTCTACGAACATTATTAATTAATTATGGTTTTATAGTTGGTTTATATGTTTATCAAGTCATGTGATTATTCTTGCGTTCTTGTTTTACTGTTGTAAAGCGTCATGAACTTTAGGATAAATCTTAGCCTCGAAACAAATGGACTGTAGGAGTGTAGATATGGAATGAAGAATGTAAGGAGTGTGTATCATGTCTTTAGTGGTTATATATAGATTGTTAAAGAATGATTTGCGGTTAGGAAAGCAATATACCTAAACGCCCCACTTGGTTAATGAAACGGGAAGATAGTTTAATGCATCTGAGTTAAAGACTCATATCACCACTCAACGATGTAATTATGAGATTAATTTGGATACAACACTTAGAGGATGACCATTTCCAAGTTGAATATCAACCCCGTAGATCAATAGTCATGATAGACACTAACACCGGTTAGAAACCATAGTTAGGCATAAATGTGAAGTAAACGTCTCAACCCTAGAACTCTCCATATATTGTTTACAATCCAATTTACTTATCAGTATTATTTCTATTATGTAGTTATAAAAACAAACTAAATCTCTCTTAGTTACAATTTGCACTTGTTTAACTTGAATAGTAACGCTTGAATTAGATTGCTTATTAAACATAAGTCCCTGTGGGATCGATATTCGGCTCACGAAGAGCCACTGTATTATTTGCATAACCATGTACACTTGCGTGTGTGCTTGGGAGTTACATAAAACAAGTTATAATTTGGGTTAATTCTCTATGTTACATTATTTGGATTGTTTGTTACTAGCGTGATATCCAAGTGGGGGCTTGTGTTGACTATATTATTAACTTGAGAGATTATTATCATCGAGATGCCTGTGTGGAGGTTGATATTGTTATTTTTTGAGTATTAATTATCCTTTATTATTATTGTGATACCCGTGCGGTGGGATTGGATTGATATTATTGATGTCTTACATGACTTTCTACTACTGTGTTGCTATGTGATGGCTTATATCAGGATCTATTGAGATTTGAGGTGACTTGAGCTCATCTGTACCATTGTTGAGTTGATTCATTACATGATGTTAATTTGGTTATGAACATGCATCCTTAATTTATTCATCCATATTCATGGAACTGGTATCACTGAGAAATATTGATTTTGAAAGAAAATGAGATACTTTATAAAATGCCTTAATCAAGGAATGTCCCGGTAAGGTTGATTGACGAGATTGTGATAGTATATGGGTTGCGAACCCCCAGTGGGTTCGGTCCTGGAAGCTTATACTCAAAAAGTGTATACGAGGTGAAACATATGATCATTGCATACATGCACCATACTATCATAATGCATTGCATTATTTATATGATTGATATTGCTTTTGATACTTCCTTTATGTGTCATATTATCGTGATTAGATCTTGTTTGTGATATTGTATATTTTGTATCTCATATTATTACATTTCATTTCATTACATTTTCTTTGGGAGGATGTGGAGGTCATGATATTATTATTCATGGGGTATTGTATTAGGCTTGATTCATTGAGACTATTGTCACATCTAGTGGTTGCATGATATGCATCTTCTCTACCTTATTCGAGATTGTTGGATCCGCATGGTGAGTGGATATCATATACTGTGTTGATGAGATTCTTTTTTGATGTGACTTATCTCTATTGTCGTTGATCTTGAACCTGTACGTACCTGCCTTAATTGCAAAGATTTGATTATCCTGATAAGTGTTCTATCTGCTAGAATAGGCTGGGACTTTTTTGAGTGCAGGTTTATTTGGGGTAAATTGGATAGTTTGTGTGGTGGTCCTTGCAATCACTTTGGGTTAGGGTAAGTTATCAATGATGCTTGCTCAGTACACGTATTTCATATTCACCCTTATTTTTTCCTTTCTTTTTTTACACCCCGTGTAGGTATTGATTCGAGTAGTGGAGCATATATTGTGTTCTCTCGGTGTTGGCCTTTAAAATATTAAGGTAGCGGCTGACGGGTCTCAGAGTTTACACAGATCTCTCTTTATTTTACCTTGTGCTTTATTAGCATTTAAGATACCTTAGGCTATTTGGTAATATTCTGTAATAGAGGCTTGTACTAGTGAAAATCATACCTAGGATGTATCATTGAGATCATACTTCATTTATATCATTTGGAATTATTTCTATTCTTACTTCTCTCGCTCTATTTTTGCTTTGATTATTGAGTTTGGGTTGGGATAGGCTTACCTGTACTAAAGGGTGTGACAGATGCTATCACGGACTTTAATTTGGGTCATGACAGAATGGTGTAGCCTTATGAGATCTATTTCAAGATGTTAGCCTTACTTGAATGAGTCTGCTTTGATATCAATAGTTATTTTAGCTATGTTGGCACCCAAATTACACCTTGTAATGAAGTATAATACAGTCGTTAATCATAAATGGAATCCAAATAGGTTGGGTCTATCCCACAGCGAATATGGATAGAAACCAGGTTAATGCAGTTATTTAAACTAGTAGTCAGTGATTTCCAAAGGGGGAATTATAAAGTAACAAGTGACAGTTTGTAAACTTTAGTAATCAAGTAATAGAGTATTATTATCAATTAGTGAGAATAGACTAGGACTGTGTTCCCCATGATTTCATAACTCAGTAAGCGTAGCATACTAGTGATCTATCCTAGTGCTTAACATGTAAAACTAGTAAGATTGGTTCATCTAAACGTCTTTCAATCCTAATTAGATGAATATCATGATAAATACCTCTTAGTGTTTGCGTGTATGAGTGTTTGAATCTTGAACCTTACCCTTAGTCTCGAATTACCTTTACCTGTTAAGGCTCAAGTCATTAGATGAGGATTAGTAGCCTCAAATCTCTATTGTTAATCTCTTATCCTATTCTCTACCTCTTTTATCACGTAAACTAGGAATTAAGGCGAGTTCTAACATTTGCAACTGTTAAAAAGCAATCAATATGGAGAGCAGATTAATACATGTATGAACACTATTCAAGAATCACTAAGTACTTGAAACTACTTTAATTCATCATAGTTCCCACAACTCAATTTATGGAATTAGCTACTCATGTTTGCAAGAAAAAACCAGACTATATGGTAGAAAACACTATTATGGACTTACGAGATGAATAGATGAAATTCAGAATCTTGGTTTTTATGAGAACAAAATCAATAACCAAGAATCAATGTACTTTATTGCTCAAAAACCAAAGAATATCTTGTCTCTAAGCAATACAATAAGTAACAATATGTTATGGGTGCGTATAAAATATAAATGAAAACCTACGGAAAGTACTTATATACAAAATAAAATCTTGTCCTTAACAAAATAGGATTATAGGCTCGACAACAGTCATGATTTGTACTTTGATAGTACGACTCATACTATGGAGCAAATGACTCATCTCTTGACCATATTTAGTGAAACTTCTTCAGTTCCTACGTGTTATCCAATAATTCGTGGTCTAAGACTACAATTTGTGGTTTGACTTATGGTTTTGAGCTTGATTTGCACAGTTTTGGCTCTTAACTGTACGACTCGTGAAACCACGAGTCGTGGTTTGGTTTGTGGGAACTGGGCTACTTGCACATCTTTAGGACTCCAACTATGGATCTCAGTATGACTCGTACTCTCAGTTCACGAGTCATTGAATGATTCGTGGTATCAAGTTCAAATGTTCAAAATCTTTGATCATCAGTACGAGGCTGAGTACAACTCGTACTTCATTTCACGAGTCATACATAGGATTTCGCAAGTCGTACTTAGCTTTTTTATTAGCACATTTCCCACTCATGCTTCCAAAACTTGTTTTCTTGTACAAACACACAAAAATACATCATATCTACCAAAACACACTCAAGAACATACAAATTTTCCATGTTTTAAGCGTCAAAAGTGTCGTGAAATCTTGGCACATCAACAGCCTCAACTTAGAACGTTTGCTTGTGATCAAGAAACAAAAAGAAAACTAACATAATGCTTAAGTAAAAAGAAACCTAGGATATTTATGGCAGTCACATGGCATTTGGAAACACATAGTTCAAAAATTTCAAACTCCCCGCTTTTAAAAAACAAAACAGATATGCGTAGTTAAAAACTTATCAAACTGACACCAAAGGATCTATGAATGGTGTAATGCTACCAATGGACAACCATATATATACAAGTGACACACAACCCCATAACCAACAGTCAGAAAATGCTACGCTAGTTCCCTTACAACAAATAAGTCCCATACACATGATTCAATAAAACCAGGACTAAAACAAATGCGCTCGCTCTCGCAAAGAATTTCAAACAATGCATGTATACATGCCATAGGCTTGCCCTTATTTTCTATACTTCCATTGCTTTCAGATAGTTGGATTAGGATTACTATGGGACTTCAATCTCCTTGTAATATGGTCTTGAGGATGGGTATGATAGATTTAGGATAAGTGACTCAACCCTCCTTGGCACTACACTAACTTCATTCCAGTTTGACCTTTCTCTTTCCCTTCCTTTTCTCCTATTATTCCTTTTCAACTATGGGTGTGATTTTATTTCTAACTCAACTTCTCTTTTTCTTTTTCTTTGGTTTCTATTTTTTTTTCTTTTGTAATTTTTAACTTTTTTTTCTTTTCTTTTCTTTATTTTTAAGCACTTACCACACCCACTTTCTTTTTGACGACAAGACTTTTCTTTTTATACCAAACTCCATTTTTCATCTACCCCTATAGTATCCACCCTCAACTTAGGATATTTTCTTGAGTTGAGGCTTAGTGTCCAAGGAGAGACCAAGGCCAAAACAACGATTCAAAACAAAATTGAGAAGGTAAATAGGCTAATCAAATAAAAGGCTATTTTAGGCTCAAAATAGGGATCTTGGAATTATTTCATCATTTGGTCGGTCATTTAGGCTAAGTGGACTTTATTCAAAAATGTCCTATGATCCTTTCATAATCAACTATCCTACAACATCAGTAAGACTAACCACGTTCATTCTAGATTGTACACACAAAGTAAGAACAAAGTAATGCATCTCACACACACATGTCACAAGGTTACACTATCAACTACTAGCTAGCTATTGAGTTCATGCCCTAGCTTAAGCAAAGATTATCACATCAATTATCACAATGTAATGCAAGGAGCAATGAAGTTCAATATATCAAAGCAATGAAGCACACAAATTTTTTTTAGAGGGGTCTCCATTTTCAAAACTCTTTTATTCCAAAAAGCAACATTTACATGTGTCAGTTGCTACTTCTAAACTGCCCTAAGTTCTTCTAATTTTCTTATACCTAATCAAACAACAAAACAAAAACTACCTAGACATGCTAGTTCAATAAAAATTAAACACCTTCGGGAAAAGAAACATCACAAGATAAACCCTCAGGTGGATACACGACACAAGTACCCCACCCCCATAAAAAGATATACATTGTCCCAATACATCTTAATGAAAACAAGGGAAGTAGGATGTACCAATGTATCCCTAAGTATGCTTTTCCGGTGTCGTAGTATCTGTGGGGGTCGCATCTATACCCTTAGTGGTAACAATCTCCTCAACAATATCAGTTTAGGTAGCTGGCACATCAATTATCGAGGATCAGCCCGTAAATCTTTCACCCTCAAAAATATTGGAACCCAAATGTGACACACTACTAGAAGCCTCTGTAACTCAAGCTAGAACGTCAGCTTCTCTCTATCATGCCTCCTTTTGGGAGGCTCACTCTGTGTTATGGAGCTCTCTCTATGACATCTTGAATACCCTCTGTGGGTCACTCTCATCCGTCTCATACTCTATCCTTTTTCTCTTTCTCTTATCTTTAGGGGGCTCTTCATTAATAAACAAGTTAAAGAATGGAGGTAGGTTCTTTGGCTCCTCAATAATAGGGTCCTGAATGACTGGTGCATGTCACATAGACAACACTGCATCCTCTGCCTATATATGAGCAAGCTCATCATACAACTTCTCCCTCTTAGGGACTTATAGCGCTGTCAGCATTGTGTTCATTCTCTTCTTAAATCCATCCATGTGGCTATGCAAATACTGCACAGACTGAGCAAGTGCATCTCAGAAGATAGCCTCAGAAGCCTCAATAATAGACTTAACCCACGGTTTAAGCTACTTTATCAACTGCCCCAACTGTTGCTCTGTGTGAGTAGTTCACTTTGCTAGGTTTGTAAAGAAGTCTTTGGAGAACATGGCCATGTAGTAGAAGCTAATGGACATGGAACTGTAGAAGCTATAGTAGTAGTGGGAGCTATATTAGTAGTGGAAGCAAAAGCAGTCTCATCCCCTACAATTGAAGTGTCAGTATCAAGCATCGGCTCCCTCAGAGGCCTAACAACTTGCTCAGTAGGATTGGGGGTATCCACTTGCTCATCCCTCTCAATAACATTTGCCAATAAGGCTGGTCTTGAAGAACTCGAGGGATGCTCACTTAACTATGAGACAAGATTCGCATCATCGTGAATCAAACTAGTATTCTACACCTAGATCACCTCCATAAGGTCATCAACTTCTGAAATATCATCACCGAAGACTCTCTACACAAAGAAAATATCAGGCAAGGAAATGTAATGATGGTGTTGTCCTTAACTTCACGCTCCCGAATATCTTCTGTAATATACCGGGGTATGTTTAAGGCATACCCAAACATATATGATGCTGGAAACTAACACTGCATAGTCAGGAGTCAAAGTATTGTCATTTCTAGTTGGACCCAACCTATATCACACAATGGACCACCACAACTTGGCAGTAGAGTTCAATGATGCCTTTGTGATTGCACTTTTGCAAACCAACCAATCAACCTCTCAGCCTATATCACACAATGGACCACCACAACTTGGCAGTAGAGTTCAATGATGCCTTTGTGATTGCACTCTTGCCAACCAACCAATCAACCTCTTCTTTCTTTTTATTGAAAATATTAGTAATCCATTTGAACTGCTTTAGCCTCTCCTTAGGTGACATCCCATTCACATCTTTTACCACATCATCATGGTACTGGGACTCATCAATGTTTATACGGGCCTAATATCTAGGGCTAAACAAGAAGCACTAGATGTGTTCTCAGAGATATCCACTTAGTTACCCCAGACTTGTATTGTAGCTAATGTGGGTTGCTTCTTGAAACATTACCTTCTCGAGTCTGATTCTTCAGTGTGGCTACATAAGCTGTGTAAAACTCTTGAACCATTTCTGGGTTGTATTTTCCTAAAGATACTCCCATCCAACTAAGATGATATCTGTTGAATAACTTCTTAATTTTTGGAACCTCACTATATCTGGTAGTCTAAATCTGTGGTTCTTCCTAGATGCTCCTTTTTATATTCCTCTTGTTATTAAGGGCCAAGTCCAGCTGGTAGATAGCCTACATACCCAGAATCTACCACCGAGTGTCTTCTCTATGCTAGGCTTATTTTCCCCATATTAGGCTTGTGAACTCCTATCACGAGTTCCACTTGCAAACCTTGATTCACTGGACCCAAACTCCTCATTGCTAGTCAATTTGGATGAGCCTTCTCCCTCTTTAGACTGGGAGGGGTTGCCTGTGCCTAAACTGCAGCTTGGGCCTCAGCCTACTCTTTAGTCCTCAGCCTTATAGCTTGAGGCTCGTGTTGTGGTTGGTTTATGTCACCCTCATAGTGTTCCTCGGAACCACTAGAATCATGTCGTAATTAGTGGTCCCTTTTAGCTAGTGTGGCTCTGCCACATCTTTTGGTATTGTTCTTAGGAAGCATGGTACCTGATGGTTAAAAGATTAGACCTATAAAACAAAAAAAAACACAAAAAAAAATTACAAAGTAATAGTACGATTCAGAATATGGGTCATAGTTTCAGTTCCTGACTTGTGAACAAGAATCCAAAAACCTCTCTTTGTAACCTCACTCAATACAAGTAAAACTACGACTCGTGGTATGAGACCATGACTCTTAGAGTGATCCATAATTAAAAGTCCAGAAATATCAATTTTCAACCTTCTAAGTATGAATCAGACTATGACTCATGGAATGAGACCATGATTTGTAGAATGACTCGTGAATCAGAGTCCAAAAAAATGAAGTTCTACCCAGGTTACCATGACTTACACTACGACTCGTGACTTGAAAGTATGAGTCATATTGTTATACGTGGTCGTTAGACAGAAATTTGACACTTTAGAATAGGGACTATGATAGATACCATGACTCGTAATTGAAACCACAAGTCGTGAAGTAAATCATACTTCATGTTCATGGCCTTTTTTAAAACTTTTAGGTTCGAAACTTGGTATTTTCATTTTACGTTAAGGTTATGACTAGTGTAAGTGTTTCCAAAGGGTTGTATATCTCTGTGTGGAGTGAAATTATCAAGTTTCAGTGAGTTAAAACAATCCAAACATCACATACACTCATTGGAATCACAAATTTTGCACCTTCCTCCCGTTTTCACATTAACGCACTTTGGGCTACTCAAACTTCACCCATTTTTTCAACAATCAAGATTATTGGGAGTTAGGTGTGTAAAACAACCCTTGCTTCATTTTTTAGGCAAATTGTGGATCGTAATGCCTGCTGATTCAATGGGTATGAATACCCAAACCAATAATTGGCAAATTAAGCATACTTCAATAATATTAATCCAATTCACAAGATAATTCACTCATGAACAAGTAATCCCACAGTTTTTTACATACCACACACACAAAATTTAGCAAATAAAACTCAATTTACTCGATTACAATTATCCCAAAGCGTTTCTTCTCATGAATCATACAAAAAACTAAACCCTAGGTTAAGCAATCATGCACAAAAATCCAATTAAGGATGAAAATCAAGCTTATACATTAATGAAATTTGTTTTGAGAAAATTGAGAAACACAATGAGTAAATTTGAGTGCTTGACAGTTGAAAAAGATGAAGACCAATGGGAGGATGATAATGGCAGTGATAAAAATGATTTTAATAGAATTGGATGGAGTGGTGGAGGAGTTAAAATTTAATAAGGAATGAGGGAGTAATTATAGGAGAGAATTAAGGGATTTTTCAAATTAATTGAATGGAGGGAGTGATTAGCCGATTGAATTTGAGTGAAAGAGGGTGTCAGGTAGGTGTATGGGGTTTATCGAGCAAAATCCAAAAGAAAAAGGGGATCGGGGTTGGGTCATAAAAAAATAAAAATTTGACCTATGTTGACAGCAACCTAGTCTACGACTCATGGTATGAGACCACGAGTTATGATGACACAATGTGAGTTACAAATTAAAGAACTTACTAGGGATCTATGGGTTGTAAAGTATGACTCGTAAAGTGGGACCATGATTCATACAATGTCCTATAGATCAGTGATCTTGCTCATCCTTTTTCTAGGTTTCCACAAGTGACACTATGACCCATGAAACTAAGGTATGGGTCATACTGAAACTCATGGACTCTTTTTTAGCAAAGATACAATATTAGGTCAGAAGCTACAGAGAGGTTCATGACTCATGCTTTCAAATTACAATTCATGAAACCATCCATAGTTCCACTCTTTGAATTTTAAAACTTTTTGTTTCCAGTGGACACAAAAAGAACCACAAGTCGTGAAGGCACAGTACGACTCCTACATTGACTCGTGGTCCTTACTTTGCCTAATTTTCCTGTCTTCCTTTTTCTTGTTCAAGTCATACCTGCACACTTAGATTACTAAGAATTCACCAAGATACCCTATGGTTTGTCTCCTATAAAGCGTTTGATTTAATGTCGTAACATGACTCAAGTACCTTGATTACTTAGACTTCATCAAGGTACTCAACATCAACTACATTTATCTCATTAGGTATTCACAGGTGACTTTCCTGGTTCTCAAGCTAAATAGAACCATATGGAAACACATGTACCACTTGAAATGGTCTCAACCACTTAGACTTCAGCTTTCCAGGAAACAAGCAAAATCTTGAGTTTCACAACAAGACCAAAGCACATAAACTAAATTCTCGCTTTCCAACATCTCCTCCTTGTAGAGGGATAAACTCTTATAAGCCCCATGCCCAAATTCATCCGTCTTATTTAGTTGCTCAAGCCTCAAGTTAGAGGCATTAAACAAGTTCAAATTCATCTTCTTGAGCGCCCACAAGGCTTTGTACTCAAGCTCTACCAGTAAATGAAATGCCTTTCCAAACACAAGTTGATACAAGGACATATTTATATGTTTATTTTAGGCAGTCCAGTAATCTCATTCAACGCCATCCAACTTCTTTGACCAATCCGTTCTATTTGTATTCATAGCCTTTGCAAGGATGGTGTTTATCTCTTTGTTGGAGACCTCTAGTTGCCCATTTATCTGTGGATGATAATGTGTTGCCACCTTTTACATCATACCATACTTCTCAAGTAAGGAACTAAACAAATAATTACAAAAGTAAGAGCCACCATCTCTGATCATGGCCCTTGGCGTACCAAATCTAGAAAAGATGTTTCGTCTCAAGATTGTTGTGAAATTCTTTTCCTCACTATTAGGAAGCACAATGGCCTCCACCCATTTAGAAAAATAGTCAACAACAACAAGTATATACTTTATCCCATGTGACCTCGCAAATAGGCCCATGAAATCAATACCCCATACATCAAACAACTTTACCTCAAGAATTACCGTTAAAAGGCTTTTCATGCTTCCTTGATATTCCACCATGCCTTTGACATTGATTGCATTCCCTCACATAATCATGGGCTTACTGATGAATGGTGGGCCAAAATACCCATATTGCAAGATCTTATGTGCTATCCATATGCCAATATGATGACCCCCAACAGGGGATGAGTGACATGCATCTAGAATGCTCATCATCTCAATCTCAAGAACACACCTCTGAATCATATTGTTAGCACAGACTCAAAACAAATATGGCTCATCCCAAAATAAAATCCTCAAATCATAAAAAAACTTTCTTCACTGAAGAAAGCTCAAATCCTCAGGCATCACATCACTCATTGAGAAATTAGCATAATCAGCAAACCACAGGATCAAATCAAGAGATGCTTCTAGTGCTTGCTCATTAGTAAAAGTACCATTTATATCAAATTCATTCTTTAACATAGCATCTTCCTCAAGTATAGACAAGTGGTCAGCCACTTGATTTTTTGTCCCCTTTCGGTCCCTATCCTCAAAGTCAAACTCTTGTAATAAAAGTACCTATCTAATCAACCTCGAATTTGCATATTTATTCGCCATAAGGTTTCTAAGAGTTTCATGGTCAGTATGCACAATGACCTTGTGCCAAGCAAGTAAGACCAACACTTTTCAAAAGTAAACACCACAACAAGCAACTTTTATTCTATCATAGTATAAGTTTACTATGTTGGATTAAGTGCTTTGCTAGCATAGTAGATGGGATGAAGAATCTTTTCACACATTTGTCCTAGGACTGCTCCTACCGCTACTCCACTAACATAACACGTAACCTCAAATGGTAAAGACCAATATGGAATAACAATAATAGCGGTTGAAGTGAATTTCTCCTTAAAACACTCAAATACCTTTGAAAAGCATCATCAGACATAAATTTCACCTCTTTATCAAGCAACTTGAACAAAAGGTGTGACATTTTAGAGAAGTCCTTAATAAACATGCGATACAAATATACATGCCCCAGAAAGCTATGAATACCCTTCACAAAAATTGGTGGAGACAATTTAGCAATCACCTCGATCTTTGTCCTATCAACCTACATCCCCTTTTTGGAGATCTTTTGGCCAAGCATTATACCTTATTTCATCATAAAGTGACATTTTTCCCAATTCAGCATAAGATTTATCACCTCACATCTTTTCAACACATTGCCCAAATGGGCCAAGCACTTCTCCAAGAAATGATCCACTACTGAGAAATCATCCATAAAAATCTCAATAGTGTCCTTTACCATCTTTGAGAATATAGACATCATACATTACTAAAAAGTATCTGATGGATTCCACAATCTAAATAACATTTTTTTGAATGCAAAGGTCCTATATGGACAAGTGAAAGCGATCTTATCTTGGTCTTTGGGGTCAATAGAGATTTGATTATACCCCGAATAACCATCAAGAAAACATTACCATCCTCTACCCGTAAGGTAATCAAATATCTGATCCATAAAAGGCATTAGGAAGTGATCATTTTGATTCCACGCATATAGCTTTCTATAGTCCATGCACACTCGCTAGCCCATGACTGGCCTCACTAGGATTAGCTCATTCTTATCATTTGGGACCACAGTGATCCCACCCTTTTTGGTACACATTGAATAGGGCTTACCCACTTACTATCAGAAATTGAATAAACTACACCTGAATCAAGCAACTTGATGATCTCCTTCTTTACTACTTAACCTATGATGATGCTTAATGCTCAGAATATAATCTGTCTCAACCTAGATTTTACGTGAGCAAATATCGAGAGGAATCCAGATGATGTCAATGGTCCAACCAATTTCCCTCTTAAACTACCTTAATATAGAAACAAGAGCCTTCACTTACCAATCAAGTAATTCAAATGCAATAATAACTGGAAAAGTGTACTCTTCTTCCAAGAAAGCATATCTATGATGAGAGGGAATATCTTTAAGCTCCAACACTGGAGGCTCCTCAATAGAATGTTTGGCTGATAGAGTCTCACAATTTTTCAAATCAAGATCTAACTTCTTTGACACATAAGAGTAAGACCCCATATCAGCAAGTGCATGAACTATCTCATTATACTCATCATTGTCATCCCCATCAAAATTCTTAATGACTGCAACCAATGTCTCAACAATAAATGTATCCTCAATAGGTATATTGGGTATTGTATTATCAATCATATATATGGAAAAACAACACTCATCTCACTTCGCTACTTCATCTATTGACACACATTAAGCACCACATCTTTATTGTTCAACTGTAACATCAATTCACCACTTTCTATGTCAACAAGTGCTTTTTTGGTATCTAAGGATGGTCGTCTCAAGATGATGGAAACCTAAAAGTCAACCTCATAGTCCAAGATCACAAAATCAGCAAGAAAATAAAGGTCTCAATCTTCACAAACATATCATACAGTATGCCTATATGATGTTTATCAGTGCGATCTTCCATAAGTAGTTGTATAGTAGTTGGTTTGAGGGCTCCAAGCTCAATTATTTTGAACACAACAAATGACATAAGATCAATGCTTGCACCAACATCACACAACATCTTAGCAAAGTTGAACGCCTCAATAGTATAAGGAATAGTGAAAGCACCAAGATCCTCCTTTTTAAGCATAAGAGAATGAGAGACAATTACACCACAATGGTGCAACTTATTAACCAACATAGTTCTCTTCTTCGTAACTAGATCCTTCATAAATTCACATAACATGACATCTGATCAAGTTCTTCCACTAATGGGATGTTCACGTACAACTGATTCAAGATGGATATAAACTTATAAAAATTGCCATCTTCCACCTTTTACCTCAAGTGCTGTGGGAATGGAGGTAGAGGTCTAAGAATGGGAGTCAATATCTTTGGGACCTCTTTTTCCTTCCCTTTATCAATGCTAGTCTCTTTTTCATCAAGTGGAGACTTTTTAGCTTCTTTTCGACCTTCATCAACTAAAATTTCTCTTCAGGATTGGTCATATTATTCTTTTCAGGATTATCTTCTGCAACAGCCTCATCATTATCATTATCGATAACAACTGTCTTGGCCTGCTCATTCACCTACTTTCCACTTCTAGTAGTGACTGTCATACAATGACCCGTGTTTGGCATCGTATCATTAAGCAAAATACCATTCTTTATTTGATTCAATGATTCCAAAATCTACCATATTTGTTACTCTAACTAAATAATGGTGGTGGCATGAGAGTCAACCAATTGGGTCACATTATAAATATCACCACAAATATCTTTGATCCCTATATCAGTGGATTTTACCAGTTTTAGCACATTCTCCATCTTGTCTTACATTCTAGAACCACTTGTCTTACCTTGATATCTACCCTATGAAGGGATATAAATACCGCTACAATCATTTTTATAATTTATTTGTTCCTCTAGTTCCCTTGATCTTTATCTCTACTTCTATCTCTATACCCAGATCGATTATAGTTATTGTCCTCATAATAGTTCCGACTTTGATTTCCTTGACCTTGGCACCAAGGGTCTTGGCTTCTAAAATCTACCCTATTTGTTGCTCTAATTGATTACTGGAGGTGGCATGAGAGTCAACCAATTGGGTTATATTAGAAATATCACCACAAATATCCTTGATCCCAGAATCAGTATGTTTTACCAGTTTTAGCACTTTCGTCATATTGTCTTCCATTATAGAACCACTTGTCTCACCTTGATCTCTACCCTGTGGAGGGACATAAATACCGCTGCAATCAGTTTTGTAACTATCTTTGTTCCTCCAGTTCCCTTGATATTTATCTCTACTTTTATCTCTATACCCAGATTGATCATAGTTGTTGTTCTTATAATAGTTCCGACCTTGATTTACTTGACCTTGGTGACAAGGGTCTTGGTTATACCCTTGTACTTTAGCACAAAACCCCCCCCCCCATCTATTTATTCACAAAGTTTTCCTCCTCTTCAAAATTAGAATCACAATCATCATGCCTTGGCGCTTTACTTTGTAAACTAACCATATTCACCTTTTGGAGCTGACCCTCATCAAGTACTTTGTAATTAGGTCCATTTGAGTTTTTATATGCTCCATATCCTGGTCACGCTCCTTATTTTTTCTGTGCAACTCAACCAATATGCCCTTAGAATAAGCACCAACAGACACCTCATACTCCTTAGTGCTCCATGCTCCGTTGATCATTGTAACTCGATCTAGCATCATCATCGTATCTGCATAAGTATGAGACATCAAACAACCCCCAACAATAGTATCAACTACTGCTTTGGTTTAAAATTCAAAGCACTTCTTCAACTTTACCTGTTAAGCCTCAAGTCATTAGATGAGTATTAGTAGTCTCAAATATCCATTGTTAATCTCTTTTTCTATTATCTACCTCTTTAATCAAGCAAGTTAAGAAATAATGTGAGTTCTAACATTTGTAACCGTTAGAAAGTAATTAATACAAAGAGAAAAACAATACATGCATGAACACCATTCAAGAATCACTAAGTACTTTAACCTATTTTGTTAATTCATCATGGTTCCCACAACCCTAGTTATGGGAATCAGGTACTCATGTTTGCAAGAGCAAAATCAGAATTTATGGTAAAACACATGATTATGAACTTACAAAATGAATAGATGAAATCTGGAATCTTGAATTATGAGAACAAAATCAATAACCAAGAATCAATGTACTTTATTACTCAAAAACCAAAAAATATCTTTTTCTAAGCAACACAATATGTAACAATATATTGTGGTTATGCATAAACTGTAAATAAAAACCTCAAAAATATATTTATAGATAAAAAAAAATTGTCCTAAACAAAATATAATTACAGGCTCGGCAGCAGTCATGATTCATACTTTAATAGTATGACTCGTAGTATGGGGAAAATAACTCGTAGCTTGATCAAATTTGGTGAAACTTCTCCTGTTTCTACATGTCATTTCATGATTCGTGGTATAGGACTATGCCTCGTGGTTTGACTCATGGTCTTAAGCTTGATTTGAATACTTTCAGCTCTTGACTAGACATCTCTCAGTAGACACATGGTTTCACTCCATGAGACGTGGTTTGATTCATGGGAACTGAGCTACTTGCACATCTTCAGTACCCCATCTATGGATCTTAGTATGACTCGTACTCTTAGTTTATGAGTTGTTTAATGAATCGTGGTATCAACTTCAAATTTGCACAATCTCTGACCATCAGTACGAGGTTGAGTATGACTCATACTTCATTTCATGAGTCGTACACAGGACTTTACAAGTCATACTTAAATCTTTTATCAACATATTTCCTTTTTTTCTTCCAAAACCTCTTTTCGTTCATAAACAAATAAAAACATATCATATCTACAAAACACACTCAAGAATGTACAAAATTTCTATGTTTTAAGCATCAAAAGTATCATGAAATCCCGACACATAAAGCTACCACCCATTGTGCTGAATAATTGGATTCTTCAAACACTAAACAAGAAGTAAATTTGTGAAATATAAAAATATAAGGAATTTTACTGTGAAAAGTTTCTTGCTCAAGCATGTATAAAATCACGATCTATACTTGTAGAAATTGACACAAATCTCAATTAAAACTTGAGCAATTTTTTGGGTTACAATTGTATAACCCAAATGACTAACTCTAGGTTACAACTGTATAACCAAAAAAGACTAACTCTCGTACCTTTCACCCTTACAATGAAAACAATTGTAACAACCCCTTGCAGACTTTACTCCTACTAGTCTAGAAAGTAAACTCTAAAATCTTCAGTACTTTGATCACCTATTACTAAGCTTCTATTAAAAAAAAAAAAATAGGTTACAACTCAAGAACAAAAAGACTCAAATCTAATAAACTCAAGAACTAAAGCAACAACTTCCTCTAAAATAAATTCTTTAATTGATTGATTGAATCTCATAGGCATTTTTCACAATGACTATTATTTTCCATGAAATAATTCTGGATATATTTGAACAACATGAATATTAATAACATTAATGTGGTTTTTTAATATATTCCTTCAATTCCCACCAAAATTTAGTTAAGAAATCCAATCAATTTGGACTTGATTTCCTTATTTGTTTCGACCTCCAGACAATTTCTCCTAATTCTAAATCTCTTTTCTTTTATGCAAATATGATAATATTTCGTGTTGATTTCATGTTCCTTGATACATGCATTTATTAAGTAAACCCGGTTCCTCAAGAAATCTTTCTTGCACTTAGAATTTGCTTTCCCCCTTCTAATCAATAGTCGTCTGTGAAGGACCTGATTCTTTCACTGTGGGCGTAGATTTCTGCAACACAGTTCGTCCAAGAGATGCTAAGGACCCAGTTCGTCTTTAGTTATTTGTCAATCATAAACACTACCAATTCCTTACTGAGACCTCCTAAGAACCTAGTACTTCTGTAATTGTTTGTTAATCATCGAAACTAATTTCAGCTCAGCTCAACAATTATATGTTTTAAATTGGTGAAAAAGGTGAAGTTATGGTTTGACTTATTTTGTAGAGATATGTACTTATTTAAATGACTATATTGTCCTAAAAAATACAAAAGTATAAAGTAATTTTCATAACTTAAATCACTATCTATGTAATTAACTCTTCATTATTGCTACATTTTAAATTGTAGTTGTTTTCCCCACTTAACCCCTTGTTTTAGATCATGCTAAGATATAATTAGTTACAATGAAACACTTATTAGAATGAAAATATTCTGTCATGCTAAATTTAAATATATCATCAGTAGTTTGCTTAAAAATTAACCCTTTAACATCACTTTAACTTTCATATATTTTACTAATATAAATATGTACTTTCCTTTTTAGTGGAATAAATTCGGTTAAAGCACTAGTTTTCTATCTTCTAATGGTGTGATTAATGTAGCACATTTATTTATTAATTGATGGTCAATCAAAAATTGACCTATTTTTCTCCTTTTGTACCTGCCAAGGTTTAAGATCATGTTACAAAAAGTGCCTCAATAATTTAATATCTATTTTACTCTATTTCAAGATTATTTTATTTACCGTTGTTTCAAATAGTTAGCTTTGTAGATGAGTCAAGAACACGCGTTACAATTTTAGCATCTTGTTGGTTGCGTGAGTTTACAAAAGAGTAAATAAGTTAAAAAAAAACAACACAAATGATAAACAAAACAAGGATTGCACGTGCAAATTTGAATGACTGTGTAGCCCGTAACACTTGAGCCACAAGCAAATAGCGATCACGAATGCTTAATGAGCTAGTGTGACAGTAAGTACAAGGATATATAAACAACTAAGAGAAAGAAAAATCTTAAGAACAAAGCTAGAGAATATTATTGCTTTAGCATGGAGAAGGGTGAAATCAGATGCTTTACAATGGGGGAGGGGGGGGACTATTTACAGGGTAAAAGGATTACCTCTCAGCCAATGTTGAGTGACACTTTAAACATACAGTCCAAAAACTAATGAATGATGACCACTTTCCTTTGAGCAATTGGAGGATGCTAGCCCAATATCGCACCTCTGACAAGCTTCAACCGCGGGTAGCCTGTGTACCTAAAACCTCTAACACACTGTCCTCATGTTTGTCCTTTAGCGAGCCGTCTCCATCTCTGCTGGTCTCGAGCCACTTTGCTCTTGCTTGAGTGGGTGTTACCCTATCTCATCTTCACTCTTGAGATGACATTATTGTGGGTCGGTTCCCATTTCTCTTGACCCAAGTCAGCCCAGACTCTACTAAAGCTATTTTACCTTATACAGATAGTCGCTCTATCTTTTGGTTGCGCAATCTTGGGCCGAGCAGAAGAAAGAAATAAACACAGAAGAATCATTTCCCTTTACTATTCTTCTGACCCTCCTACCAAAATATCACATTGCTCTGCTCTGTTACGACATCACCTATTAAATCTTGTCCCCCCTTTTTACATGTGTTCACCAGAAAAGAGGTGATGTTTCTTCTTGGGAGTTGCCTTGACGCTTCATATCCATGCGTCGATCCGCATTACCTTGTCATTCTTATATATTTATCTTTACCATCAAAGACTTCTACTTTTACCATCACCTTCTTATAGCCTTGTTCCTACTAAACAAACCCTTTCAATCAAAATACTTTCTCACTCTACTCTTCATGCCTTAACCTTTTGGCCCCATTCTCTTTTTATCGAACTTGGATGAGATTTATATTTAACATCGAAGACTTCTACTTTTACCATCACCTTCTTATAGCCTTGTTCCTACTGAACAAACCCTTTTAATCAAAATACTTTATCACTCTACTCTTCATGCCTTAACCTTTTGGCCCCATTCTCTTTTTATCGAACTTGGATGAGTCACCTTACAACCATGATAGAGGCGGGATTACTTCTGGCTCCACTATGGAATGCATTGCACTGGTAATATTTTATTTTATCGATGACTTCGGGTCTCCATTAAGTGGTGATGGGAATGCTCTGCCCGTCAGGGAGGTGTCTTCCCAAATATCTGGGGCAGACATCCACTCTGTTTGAGCGACCTGCGGTTGGTCACTAGATTTTGATACGAAAGTCCTCCAAGCTACTGACGGGATCATTACCTATTGGCCTAGCTTTATCCTGATGTACATTTTTCCATTTTTCTTGGGCTTGAGTGACCCAATTAATGATGTCATCATCTCATTCTATCGTATCTTTCACCTGGGCCTGGGATAGCTTTCCCCGAATTGTGGAAAGACATGGCCTGCCTTAAAATTCTAGTAGATTTGACCGGTGTGGATTTTATGGTCATGCATCTTCTCATGCTCTTCTCTTTCTGTCTAGTTCACCGTGTCATAGTTCAGTTGAAACCCATGGATCATGCTCCATCCTATACAACCTGGATGATTTCCCTGGTCTTGACTGGTCTTCTCATTTCATGATTGTTACCTCGGTTGATCTAGTTGGAGTGTCACTTCATTCTCCCTAGAATGTTTTTCATAAGTCCCTATTATCTTATTTAATTATCTTTTTTGTTCCTTTAAGCAGATGCCTGACTTTTCTTATTATTCAGCTTCCCAGTGGCTTTCTCCAGCGAGCATCCTGCCATTTCATTTTGGTCCTTTCAAAGAGTAGGTTTCTAGAATCCTATCATTTAGTATGACCACAACTTGGGTCGTTCCTTCCCCTTTCCTTTGTGATTCGGCTCGCTTTCTTGGTAGGAAATGCAAACTTTTGAATTTTCATATAGTGAGCCAGCGATTTATCATTTTTTTCTCGATGCTTATCCTTCCCTCTTCTTCTTCTTTTATTAAGTAGGTTCTTCGATGGGTGGTGGCATCTATTTTCTTGACTATGACATTCATCCTTCCATACTTAGTAGATCCTTAATTGTCCTCGATACCCTAGCCTGCAGGTACTATCCCTGTCATTCAGATTACCACCCAATGCATCGAAGTGGGTCATAAGCACAACTGTTACCCCTCATTTATCTTCTAAAAGAAAAAGATTAACTCCAAAGGTGGTAGTTTTAGATGATAATTTTGATAAAGCAGATCTCGAGCCTCTTAGGAAGAGGTCTCAGGGGCAGTCTAAATTAGGAGCTCGACATCTTTCATCCAGAGTTCACCTATTACGGGCCTTGAGGCTACACCTAATCATTCACCAAATCTTTTTCAACCTATTTCCCAACAGAGGATCTAGTTTGAGGTTAGGAGTTATACCTGATCAAGGACCTCTTACCCCTCCGAGATGAACTTCTAATGACCCATATATAATGTCTGGCCAATTTCTCACACCATATGTAAGACCTTGTAGCCTAGAATGGTCCATGTAGCCATTCTTATAGATGTTGATTTCCTATCCAATCCAACAAAAGTTGCCAACTACCTCAGGCTTTTTATTTTTCTCGAGGATCAAGGAAGGATGGATGTAATGGCAAGCGAGTTTTTGGACAACAAGAGTGCTCATGCTTCAGCCCGGCTCTCCTTATGCCATCCTATCTTATGATTTTAGTTTGTGGGCAGGTGTTGTGGTCAAAGCTTTTAACGAATGAAGTTTATGTATACCACCTTTTTTGTAAAGCGTATTTCCTTTTTAGTATTTTTTTTGTTGAATGTTGGTTACCAGGTGGCACACCCTTATTCCTTGGTCAAAAGGTATTGTGCTCTGTGAGTTTAGAGGGAGATATTCCCCCTCCTTTTTATCCTTCTATAAGAGGTAGCGATCTTAATATAAGATTAACTCAATACCTAAAATAAGATTAACTTGTTGCCTTGATGGTAGTCATGGCGCTCTGCATTTTTAGCCTTCCTTTTGCTTAGGTCCCTTTCACACCAGACTCCCAGTTTCTCTCTAGTTCCTACTCCGCCTTTGTCTTTGACCCAAATGGTCTTTCACACTACCGTATTTACTGGCCAAGGGAAAAGTAGGAACTAGAGAAAAAGTTGGGAGGGTGTCGCGGTTCAGGTATTTTATAATGGAGGCATTCCTTTTCCTGATCTTGTAGGGACAAGGGTTACAGGCTCTTTCCCCCGTTGTCATTGTCATTCTCCGATTGCATATTGAAGGATGGGGAACTCCCTTCCCTATTTACTTTTCTTTCGACGTCGGGGGAGCTTATCCTGAGAAGGTGCAGAGGCAAGATTATTTACTTGGTGGGATTTTCAAAGCTTTGGAGTTCCCCTCTCTACTGGCCATTCTCTCGGCATGGTTGCAGAGGTTTTTCTTGCACTTTTTTTCCATGAGATGGATCTTCCTTTTCAGGCACCCAACCACATAGCATACTTCTTAGCTTTTGAATATATAATTCTACTTTCATGTAGAGGAATTTATTGTAATGTTGAATGAAGAGGTTTTTTGACTACTCATTGTATTCATATCCCAGTGCCTTGCCTTTTAATTATTTCTTTTTCTAGCAACTTATCTCCCGAGTTGAAAATGAAAATATTATCGCTTTATTCCTCTTTTTGGAGCCTAGTCCCTTCAAACTGCCCAGTCTACGTTGGATTTTCCTTTAGAAATATATATGTTGCTAGTCTTCCCAGAGGGTCCTTCAAAAGGCCTCTTGTATTAGGGATCTTTTTTGGTTTGGACTACAACTATAGTTGTTTAATTTTTGGGCCATCAGGCTTGGAACGATGAAGGAGATGCGTGCTAATCAGTTTCTTCTTTTTTTTAATATCATCCCGTGTCATCTTATATAATTCAGTTTGAGTTTTACTTCAGGCACTTTTGTCCTTTTTATACATTATTATATCAAGAAGGGATCCCTTTAGTTGTTTCCTTGTTGAGCGTCTAAGTTTGGATGTCTCGAAGGTACTTTAGCTCATAGCATTAGAGTTATTACTCTTTTTATAGTCGGTATTGACTCTATGTATTTATATCAAGAAAAGATAAGGCTTTTTATATGGACAAACTTTAAACAATGCCTCTCATTAGGGCACATTTAGGTCAAGCGTGTGTTTACATAGTCTCGGGTTCTTCACAACTGGATGATCAGTATGTGTGTTTTTCATGATTTTCCCAGTGTCATTTCCCTTTGTTTTCCCCAGTGTTTCTAATCCTTGGCCTTAGAGGCCTCACTTGCTTGTAGTGAGTTGTGATTCAATCATAGGATCCATTCTGTCAACTGAGATATGGCAATATCTAGGATTAACATACATCCATAGCTTTCACAAGATTCTTTATTATTTTTCACAAACTTTTGATTCTTAAAAAAAAGGATTATTCTAAATTACCGAAAAGAACCTAATTCAGGATAAAAATCCCGGCAAAGGAAAAAGAGTGTAGCTCACTTTTTTGGTCTTTCACAGTTCCTGTTGCTCTCCTTCCAAAGTAGTGATTGTGCCCCAGTCCCCCGTCCCTGCTCTGTACTCTAGAAAAATAATTTGTTAGATTAAAAGAAAACAACAAAGAGAAACACACCAGGTATGAGGGTTTTGGCGCTCTGTTCATTACCTCGGCTTTTAAGACCCGGATTGTTTATGCTATGACCCCCTCATATGTATACCTTTTTGACCTTTTCCCATGCCATGATAGTCCCATGGGTTAATACTCCCCACACACCCTTCCACTTTGAGAGGTATGTGAGACCATGCAAAATAGTCAACATTGTCTTAGAGAGGGTTAAAATGCGCAGTCCTGAGCCTAATTCCCCTCTCCTCATCCAAATACACCTTTCTTCAATGTGAAATGAGGATAGGGTGGACCCAAATAGGTGCTCCAACTAATTACCTCTCGATGCTTCTTCACCCAGAAGCACCATGGTCCCCAGGTTCTTCTCCATGCTTTTAAGGTCCATTTGTTACTCGGTTGACACCCGTCTCTACCCCAAAATCTGGACCAGTTAAGGCAATGCATCTTGATTATGGATGTTTCTATGGATCCAGTCAGGTTTTTCTTGAGCTTGTGGAAGGTGACCGAGTTCTTCGAGTTCAGCCTGCTTGTGGAAGCTATCACAGGCACCTATGCCCTATCTCTGTGGATCTCGGCAACATACTCCGACAGCATGCCCATGCTCCCCTGCCTCGTTATGTGCTTTTTTCGTTGGGGCATTTTCCTTTTGGCCCAAGGAACCTCTATGAAGCTTTTGACCATTATAATAACAAATCTACAGAGTTTTCTGGTAAACATGAGTACCATTGTAGGGCTTCACCTAAAAATGTTTCCTTAAATTCCTTCACTATGGTTGGCTTGACTTCACCCGAGGTCAAGTCGGTGCCATTTATTGCCATGGTGAATGTGAATATATGCTTTCAGGGTCCATTTTCCCATCGTATCTGATGATTTTTGACATCTCAAAATCCTTCAAGACAAGATCTTTTATTGCGTGATACATGTACGGTGTGGCTTCTCTGTGCATGGTGTCATGCCCTTCCTTGATCAACAATAGTCCAGGTATACGTCTTATCCAAGACAAAAGTTCAAAGTATCACCACTTTTTTTCTTCCCTCAGTGCCTGAATCATGGCTTAGGGCGAGTTTTCATCGTCAAGATTGAAGTTGTCTGGGCCATCTCCTCTGCTCTCCTTCAAAGCGCCTGGAAATTGATGGACTAAACTTGTCCATAACTCACTCCCCCTTGTGCCTAGCCTCTATACAAGACATCAACTCCTTAAGGGGTTTTATAAAATACTCTTGGATCCTTTGTAGTTGATTTACAACAACTTCACAATTTTTTTGACCTATAGGCTTTTTCCATCTTCCTCGTGCGCTTATGTCCATTGCGTCAATGGTGAGGGGTGGTTCTTCATTTCCAAGAGAAGTTACTTCTCCCTGGTTCAGTGGCTCCACTGGAAGAGCGATATCCTTCTCAAAGCCATTTTTTTCAAAAGCTATGAGCTACTTTTCAGTAAATCAAAAAACACAGAATAAATCTGGCAAAAAGAAACAAGCTAAAAATCACACAGTTACTCTAGCCCCACAGTGGGTGCTAAATTGTTTACCATCAATTTTGGGATAGTTAGATTTGTAGGTGAATCAAGAGCACGCGTTATGATTTTAGCTTCTTGTTAGTAGTGTGATTTTTCAAACGAGTAAATAAGCTAAACAAATAACACAAATGATAAGCAAAACAAGGATGGAGTGCAAATCTAAATGGTTGTGTAGCCCTTAACACTTGAGCCACTAGCAAATAGAGACTGCGGCAGTAAGTACAAGGATATAGAAAACACTAAGACAAAGGGAAATCTTAAGAGCAATGCTAGAGAATATTATTGCTTAAGGATGGAGAAGAGTGAAATTAGATATTTTACAATGGAGGAGGGGTGAATATTCATAGGGTACAAGGACTGCTTCTCAGCCAATGAAGGAGTTCCACTTTAAACCTAGAGTCCAGCAACCAATGAACTATGGCCACTTTCCCTTAAGACTTTGGAGGGTGCCAGCCCAACATCGCACGTCTGACATGGTCCAGCCGCGGGTAGTCTGTGTACCTGAGTCCACTGATACACTGTCCTCATTTTTGTCTTTTAGCAAGCCATTGTAATCTCTGCTGGTCTCCAGTCACTTTGCTCTTTTCTGAGTGGACGTTATCCTATCTTAGCTTTGTTCTTAAGATGATGTCATTGTGGGTTGGTTCCCCTTTCTCTCGACTTGAGTAGGCCTAGCCTCTACCAAAGCTATTTTACCCCATAAATATTTTCTCTTACAGTAGCTACTATTGTTGGATACATTTAATTATTTGATATTCCATGAAATTAATATAGGATTTATTGATAGGCAGTATTTATTTTAATTCATTTAACTGAATAAATGGATTTTGTAAGGAAAATACTTTATTTTAATCTGAACTTAGAGCCTATTTGGATTTACTTATTTTGGTGTTACTAAGCTAAAAAAAAATTTAAGCAATTTTATAGTATTAAAAAAAGGAAAATAAATCAGTATTGATTCATCATATAGATGCAAACTTGTTTTGTCTAAGAGTTCACAAAAGATGTTAACTTAGCTAATTTACGTGTTATTATATTAGTAATAATAAAAACGGTTAAGAACTAATTAAAAGTTAATTTGATATATAAAATACAGCTATGAAAATTTTATAGAATAATACTTCTTCTATTGCAATTTGTATGAAGGGTTTAGAGTATTAGGGTAAAAAGTTAAAATACCTAATTTTGAGTGTGAATCCGACCATAAATTCTTCAATATTTTAAAATAAATTTTACATATTTTGAGTGTGTTGATGTCCATAACAAGTTCTATATATGGTCATAACAAGTTTTGGGTTGTCATAACAAGTTTTGAGTTTTTATAACAAGTTATATAACGATGTATCTCTTGTTATAAATAAGGCTTCTATATGACCTATTGAATATACTGAAAATAAGAAGAATTCTCTCTATAACTTCCTTGTCTTAATTTTCTTACTTTGCCTTTATTTTATAGCATTTTACAACACGATATCATCACGAGACTCTACCATTTTGAGGTTTATTTGTTTTTCAAGTGAAGTTCTTGGAATTACGCGAGTGCAAGATAAGTACTTCATTTGATAATCTTTTGTTGTGTTAAAATTATATTCATGATATTTGTAGATTTAATGAGCTATATTACATGACTAATTACACACCTGCAGGTTGCCTTCCTTTATAAGAATGTTAGTATATCTTTTGGGGTGTTTCTTTATAATTCTCAAGTTTATATGATACTAATTATTATTATTGTCATTTTTGAGAAACTATTTTTAAGTGGTAGAAAAGATGAAGAATAAAAGGAAAAAATAATGATTCTTTATTGTACACAAAAGAGGAGGTTCAAAGTTATTATTATTTTGTATTTCCATTGACTTTAATCTTACAGTTGCATCTTATAAGGCACTGAAATTTTGATAGAGTTTTAAAGGAATTGTTACCACTGGCATTGGTAAATTTCTTCAAAGACTTATTGAGACTACAATTGAACTATGTTGGAGAAAATTCTCTATATTATATGTAGGTCTCAATTTGCTCCTGAAGTAGCAATATCTTAAAAGAGATTCCAAACTATCATAATTTGATATGCTTTAGGCACGTTATGATAATTATATTTTATTTCCAAAGAATGAGAATTTTTTATAAATGTTACAAGTACAGATCCATTCCCTGAAGTAAATTTGATAATATTTAGTAAGATATATAAATACAGACGTGCACGTGGTTGTGGAAATATCATGATCCACCTCTAGAAGAGGTAGAATAATTACGAAAAATTGTTCTAAAATTTACTCCTGAAGTAGTAAATCTAACATCTACTCTACTCCTGAAGTAGTAAGACTATGCAATAGTAAATCTTGAGATCTACTCTTGAAGTAGTAGAGAACTCTGATATTTAGCCAAGAAAAAAGTGCATGTTATGGTAAACTTGGAGTTTACTAGTATAAATAAGTTCATAAATTGGCATGAACGATTTTTTCATCCTAAAGATGTGCATATTGAGTATTAGACATATACTGAAGAACTAGAAGATTCTTCAAGAATTATTGCTTGTTCTCATGATAAGTTCGTTAGATCAGCTAATATTGGGATTAGGTTCCTTAAAATTTTGAAAAGTATAAAAGGTGAATAAGGGTCCATTCACCTGTGATGTGATATAATGCATCCATAATATGGTCACATATACGTTTATTGTCAACCTGCAGTTTGACATTCATAAAGTTGTTTGCTCAATTAAATTGAGTTAAGAGCATAATTTCTAGATTGTGTAATCAAGATAATTGATCTTGATAATGCTGGTTTTATTCAAGATGGTTTGACGTTGAATACCTCAACTAAATATCTAAACCATTGATTATGAGAACAAATATAAAAAGTGTTGGTCTGAAATATAGTATATTGCATACAATAGCACTTGTATGCCTTAGACCAATAAATTATGATCAATTCCTCCCTCTCAATTGATTCAGTTTCAGGAACTATATATTTTCTATCTAATAGCTTTTTAATGTGCAGTATGTAATTAATTGATATACCATGATGCACAAAGATGGATAATCCAAAATAGATTGGAGTATACATTAGTTTTCCTAACATAAGGGGGAGATAATAAGCATCAAAGAAATATGTTGTGAGTTATCGTTAATATGATCGTCATTTAAAAAATAATTCAAGTCAAATGCTATAAGCATTTGCTGACCCAAAATTGATTTCATATTTAGCTGCAGATGCTCCTACTGTGTGTCCCTGAAGAAGAAAGTCTACAACATGCATGAAGCTGTAATGACCCTCCAGGTTATTTTCTCAATTTTTGTATGTTTTTGATATTTTGAGTCTTCTCACAGAAGCTATAGGTCAATTATGACTTTCCGTAACTATCGGTTTGGTTATCTAATAGTTCATTTGGATTTTAGGCTCAATTCTCTGTTTTAGAGCTTTCACTGTTAAGGAATTGGTCTCAAACAAAAACTCTTGATAAACAACCTCAGATGGAAATTCTGACAGTGTCATCAACTCAAAACATTAATTTTAGGCTAGGGGAACCCTCGGTTTAGGTCCCGAGGCTTCCATACTCGTTTTGGACTATTAGGTAGATTTGATGAAAAATAAAACTATGGGTGTAGGGCCCACATTCAATCAAAATGATCTCAGATAAAAGTTTTGATGGTTCCATTGAGTTTGGAATGTTGAATTTGGTATGGTAGCATAGTTCGTTTACATGCACGGGGTTCCAAATGAATCTGGAGCACTTGGTCGGAGTCTATTTGCACTTAGCAAAAATTTGATGCCTGATATCTGTGAGACCGCTTTAGCGGTCAAGGTCCGCTTAAGCGAACGTCGCTTTAGTGGTAGTTGTCCGCTTTAGCGAATGTTGCTTAATAGACCAGAGACCCGCTTTAGCAGCCACTCGCCCTTTTGCACCAGCCATTTTAGTGGTCAATAGCCGCTGTAGCGGTGGCAGCTTTAGCGGCCAAGTGATCGCTTTAGCATCACCTGGAGGTGTTAAATCCCATTTTTCTACCTCATTTCATAACCCTTTTACTCCATTTTTGAGAGCATACGACATTGAAAGTGTGGGGAATCATCCATTGAAGCAAAGGTAAGCTAGCTCAACGCTCCTTAGTCGTTTCCCATTATTTTTACCCATTAAATTTCATCATTTTCCTTGTAAATTCTTAGGATTTAGGTCTAAAAATCCATAATCGTTAGGGTCGGATTTGAGCCCTAATTTACACTCCATTTGTGATCAACTTTTGAGCACACATTCCTTATCCTTCGAGGGACTCGTGATGGATTCAATTTTGGATTTCATTTGCGGGCCCCGTAGACCTGTTCTTGAACCAAATTTTGACCCGACATTTGATATTGCAATATGGGTCTCATTTTACTCGTATTGACGTGTAGATGATTGTTTTGATAGTGTGGAAACATTTTGGGATTATGGAGCAAGGACAAACGATTCATGGATAATTCAAGATTTCAGTTCGGCATTGAGGTAGGCTTCGATCTACTTTTCTCTATGAGATTGTGTATAGTATAGATTTCATCCTAGGTAAGGATTATAGGATGGGAATGTGACTAGTATATCATGATTTAGCATATCTAGGGAATTTAGGGTAGAAATATGACCCGAACCTTAGCATAGGATACTTGTTATGGCCTTAAAACCCTACTATCCTTGATTATAGGCTTGTTTAGTCGTAGAATGGCATTATGGATCCTTTAGTATAAGGTTTACCATTTGACGTAGTGATTTGGGTGGTATTTCCCTAATTAGATCCTTGTAGTGGCTTCATGCCCTGTTTACCGTAGTTGCTCGAGTTATGAGGCTTTATTATGTGGGTTACATATTATTGGTCCCGAGGTCATGGTTACAATACCAGTTGGACTCCAGGTGAGTATTTTATCCCTAAAGGGGACATGATTCTATATTACAGATGTTTTGTCTCTTATAGTGGTATTGTTTGGATACTGGTGATGGCATGCATACTTTTAGGCGCATTCTTGCTCACTTAGTGGTGCGATTCTGACCAAAACCTTGATTTTACTACTATTTTCTAAAAAGGAAATTATTCCCACTTTTCACTTTTAAAATGGATTCTTTTATAATGGGAATCATCCCACCTTATTTATTGGATTATGAGATTTTGGAACTAAAAGTGATGTTTTGGAAATTAGACCAAGGTTGATTCCAGTCTATGGTTTATCCACTTTTTTACCACTACTATTTTCTTCAATCGAGGAAGATTCTGACCTTTTCTATGCTATTATGTCAATTTAGTCCCGACGTCGATCTCGGGCAGTGGATTTACAAACTTACACTCTTTTAGTCACGATTTGAGTCCGTGCAGTTATTATACTTATATATATCTCTGGTACTGGATGGAGTAGATTTATTATGATGATTATTGAAAGTTCTGGTTCGGGACTAGGTAGTGTATAAGGATATCCCAAATCCCCTAGAGGCCCCTTCATCCATGAGCCGCAATGCCGAAGAAAGATTATCGCTGTAGGACCTACCTTTATGAGCTACTGAGCTGGAGGAGGTGTATACACTTGTTACATTATGGCACTTAGATCAGCTTGGTATTGATAGTTTATGTTGCATTCATTCATCCATGTACATTGCCTATCACTAGTATGTTATTTGGTGTCTGTATCTATCGGTCTTATGGGGGGCCGTATAGGTACAGGTTATGATTGTTGTTTGCTAAGTGTTTCCATGAACCTTTCGGGCTTATAGGGGCCCGGTTAGGTAATTATTTTCTCGGACTAGCCGATTACTTATTTATTAGTTATTATGGTTAGTTCATGGCAGGATGATTATGGACTGGTACCCGAGATTGGTGGTACATGTATGATTCCCTTCTTTATTAAGGTAAATTACATTATTGATAGTTACCTCATAGTTATACATTATGGTTAGGGACCCTGATTAGGCTAATATTAGCTTCCCTACTTGGTTATGATCCTTGAGATATTAGGTGGACTCCCTCAAGATGTGACCTGTGATTTAGTCCTTTATGCAAATATACATATATATATTTATGGTATTACCGTATATCCCTCTCTTTCCTTATCTATTCATATTATATATGTATCTTTTGGCCTACTATTACTACTATGTATCCTTTTTTCAATCTTCATTTGTATATTGGCTAGTGATATACGGTATCACACTTTAGTTCCTAAACACTGTTAGAATAGGATAGTTTATCCTTGTTGCCCTGATAGCATTATTGTATTTAGTTTCTCGAATAGTTGCTTGTAGTTTATTTTCCTACTTTACATGTTATTTATGCCTGCATTATTTTTGGAGCTCAGTCGGTCGATGCCTACTGAGTACCACGTGTTTGGTACTCATACTACACTTTTGCAGCCTACAGATCATAGTACCAGTTATCGCCTTTGATGTTTGCATCATACGGAGCAGTCATAGATCAGAGATTTAGACTGATCTCTATGTTGTATTCTGAGACATCTTTGTATATATATTTACCCTATATTTCACCTGTACTCCTGTTGTATTAGAAGCTCTTGTACTGGCTCCATCAGGTTTTGGGATTATAGTAGCCTATTTATTATATTTATTCTGCAGTTTCTTCTTTTCTCTTGGTAGACCGTTACTTGTTGTTCCAGACTACGGGTTGGCTTACCTACTGGTGGGTTAGAGTAGGGTCAGAGCATAGGTTTATCGGTGTTCTTGGTACACAATCTAAGTGTCTAGTAGAGTCCTGCATATCGGTACGGAGACGTCTGTATCCTATCTTCAGGAGGCTATAGGGCATTGTTAGGAAATTTAATTCTTGACTCCTTAGCATGTGTCCGTACTTCTATGATCTTCTAGTACTTTGTTTAACTCCACTCTTTCCAGATGGATAGCATGAGGATGTCAATAGAAGTGGATGGTACTTCTGTGCATGTTACCAGGTTTCAGCTTAGCGTCGGGCTAGGGAGTTAGAGATTGATATCAAGGATTTTCATCATCAGCTAGAGGGTCTGGGGCCAGCCCAGGCTCCAGTAGAGTTTGTGATTGCCTCATTTTTTTAGGATACCATGCTGGGGATTCCAAATCTTTTCATGGATACTGCATAATCAGTGGTGGTGCCTGATAAATCGGGTAGTTCTTAGGCCAGAGTTGGGTTTATTTGTATTTAGCAGGGTTTTCGTTAGTTTCAAAATATGAGGTAGGGTTCTTAGAGTAGGCCATACACACTCTCATGTTTTTTCCCATAGAGCATGCGATAGTGTGTGGGTTTGTCAGAGAATTGACTTTACCACTCTGTTTGGCATCAAAGTATTTGGTAGCAGCTGGGTCTTTCTTTTTCTCAAGTTGTTGATCACGCGAGGACTATAGAGGGGGCATGTATTGATACATATGGAGGTGTTAGTAAGAGCCTATGTCAGCAGTAGAGTGTTAGTGATGTTTAGTCTGGAGGTTGGAGTCCTCCTAGCAGAGGTCAACCTTACTTGCAAACTATTAGGTTCATTCAGGTTGCACCTCAGACTATGGGTAGCTCTCAAGTAGATCATAGTGGTTTTAGTGGGAAGAGTTCTTATTAGACATTGCAGAGTATTCGGTATAGATCTTCAGGCCTTGGAGGCCATTCTAGGTCAGTAGGTACAGTACATTAGAGTGTTCTAGGAGCCTATTTTGATTGTGATGAGATTGGCCATTGATATAGGTAGTGCCCCAGATGCGAGTTGGTTGTTCAAACAGGGTCAACACTTATTCCTCGCCAACTTAGAGCTCATAAGGTATGTTATAAGTGCGGAGAGAATGATCATTTTAGTAGAAAGTGTCCCCGATGTCAGTTGGTCAACCAGTTGAGGTCAGCTCATATTTTTCTCTGCGTTAGAGCTTTAGGGGCTTGTTATGACTATAGATAAAAATGGTCACTGGTCTAGAGAGTGTCTCTGGCATGGGATTATTAGTCATTCAGCTCATCCAGATTAGTCTCATAGAGATTTGGAACCTTCAGTCAGAGGTAGTGCACTTAGTGCCTCAGTTGGTGATTCAGACGCTCAGTCCGAGTTTGGGAATTCTCATAATTGCACTCATTTGGTTACATCAGGACTATGACTTTGGATTCCATCGACATAGGTGCAATTCGACTTGCTACCCTTTACTTTATTTAAAGTTGAATTGGGGTTTTCATACCCATCGATGATTATATGCCTTGGTATTTTTATATTGTTGTTGTATGCCATGGTGTAAATTTCATGCATATGTGACTATCCCCTTAGATGATTTCTTTTAGTAGTGGATTCAGTGGATCAGTATTGTGTTTTTCCTTGAGGTGTAGCACTTGGGATAAAGTCTCATTTCCTTTGGCGGTTTGTCCTTACTATGGACCTAGAGTAGTACTTGTTGTTGATTTCCATTTTTGGTACCACCTGCACTTGATATTGGTATCACTATTATTGTTGTTATTATTCTCATTGTTTGGATGTCGATCGATTTCTACTTGATAGATGGCTAGACGAGCATTATCTAGTTAGAATCCCTTTCTTTACAATTCTTATTTGTTGGCTTGAATGGCTAACTCAATTGGTTGGTTTTCTTTCTTTTAGTGAGGTAAGGTTGGTTGTTTTCCTTTTCTGTTACCAAGGTCGGGTGTTGAGTGGGTTGTGGAAGTGAAGGTAAGTTTGACCTTCCATGGTTTTGTTGTGGTTCTAGACTTGGAAATTCAGTTCTATTTCCCGTTTCTGAGGTTGAGAGGTCTAGGGCTTTCTTTTCTGGTTTGTTGGGTCGTTGAGGTTAAAGCATTGGCTATCCCTTTTTATAGTCGTTCCTGAGGTTGATAAATTTGAGATTTGTTCTTCTAATTTGGATAGTTCTTCGCCCGGTAGTGGTCTTGATCTTGATGCTGATATTGAGTTGGGTACTCGTTCTTGTTATGATGTGGTCCATGATTCAGTGGAGTTAAGGTTGGAGAAAATGGGCAAATTTAGAAAATTCTTATTTCGGCAGTTGTTCGGCTTAATGTGATATTGTGGAGTGCTTTTTCTTGGCGATATGCTCCTATGGGTATTCATTGCCATAGATCGAGTATTGGTTTGACCAAATTCAGGCTATCGCTAGTATTATTTGCAGCCTATGTGAGTTCTTGCTTATGCCTTGATGCATGATGCCCTTCAGCAGATGTGAATTTGATTGCTTGCAACTTCAGTAAGTGGTTTTCCTTAGTTGTGATTTAGTTCTACGACAACATTTTAGTTTCAACCCTTGTGGGAACCATTAGATATATGCTTAGTCTCTGAAGGTGAGATTAATTTGAGTATTTGATCATAGTGAAGGCATGTGGGATTCAGTTTTGGATTTTGATGCCTTAGAATGATGGCTGGAAGATTATGATAGATTTTGAAATTTAGATGCGTAGTCATCAATTCGATTAGTTTGGACAGTTGAGATCGAGTAGTTCAGCTTCGGTGTTGAGATCTCAGCTATGGATAGTAGAGCTTGGTTGCAGTCTCCATTTTGAAATTTGGCTCAGTTGAGACTTCATTTATAGGCCAATTAAGCCTACTCCTTACCTACCAATTCTGTTATCTTCAGCTCAGATAGGTTATGCTTGATAAATGCTCGAGGGATGGTCAATGGGCACATGGTATTGGTTTCTACTACTCTTGAACTTGATTTTCAGTTGTCATCAGAAATTTTGAATGTCTAATCAGTGAAAGAAGTGTGTTCAAGTTGGACTTAGCATGGTTCCTATAGTTGGTGGGGCATTCTGGAGCGGATCATTTAGTTTTGCGGGTTTATGCTTCGGACTCCTGACTATCCAGTTCGAGGGTCATCTAGACCAGTTGTAGCTTTGGCTAGAGATTGCAGGCTTTGGTCATCTCCATTTGTATGTCAAGGTAGCACCTTATGGGCTTATTCCTATGCTTGCCATTATGGATTTTCAGTAGATCAGCTTTAGTATTTTGAGGACAGTGTGATGGGTTTGCACTGATAGGACTAGGATGATATTTTTTGTGGTTCAGAGAGTATAGCAGGTTTGGAAAGGCAAAGGAAGGTTAGATTTGGAAATTAGAGTTGGTTGCATAATTCATGCCTTGGATTGCCTTTAGGTTGGTTCAATTTTTACTTGGTTGTGCTTGTATCAGTATGTTATCAGCATGTTGTGGTTTGGATTTACGTGCACCAATTGTTCTCAGTTCAGTTGGAGGCCAGTTGGTTGAGGAGGATGAATTTTGTTTTTTTGGAAAGTGAAGTAAGGAAGTTGGTTGAAAAAGGGATACCTATAGCAAAATCCCTAGAAAGAGTTGTTTCTACTTGGAGGATTATCTGGGAGTCTTGCTTGGAGTATACGGGCCCAGTACCTCATCCTTTCAAGCTTTTGGGCTCTTTCTATCCATTGACTTTCGAGGGCGAAAGTCATTTTAGTAGTGGATATTGTAATGACCCTCCATGTCATTTTCTCAATTTCCATACGTTTTCAATATTTTGAGCCTTCCCACAGTGGTTATAGGTCAATTATAACTTGTCGTAACTGTCAGTACGATTATCAGACAGTTTATTTGGATTTTAGGCACAATTCCTTGTTTTAGAGCTTTCGATGTTAAGAAATTGATCTCGGACCAAAACTCCAGGTAAACAACCTCAGATGGAAATTCTAACAGTGCCATCAGCTTCGGAACATTGATTTTAGGCTAGAGGGACCCTAAGTTCAGGTCCCGAGGCTTCCAAACTCATTTTGGGCTATTCGGTAGATTTGATGAAAAATGGAACTATGGGTGTAGGGCCCACATTTAATCAAAATGATCTCGAATGAAAGTTTCGATGGTTCCATTGAGTCTAGAATGTTGAATTTGGTATGGTAGCATAGTTTTTTTGCGTGCACGGGGTTTCGAACAAATCTCGAGCACCCTGTCAGAGTCCATTTAGACTTAGCAAAAATCTGATGCCTGATATCTGGTGTGACCGCTTTAGCGGTCAAGGTCCTCTTAAGCGGATGTTGCTTTAGCAGCAGTTGTCTGTTTTAGTAGACTTCGCTTAAGAGACCAGAGTGCTGCTTTAGCGGCCACTCGCCCTTTTGCACCAACCGCTTTAGCAATCAATAGCCGCTTTAGCGATGGCTGCTTTAACGGTTAAGTGACCGCTTTAGCGGCACCTGGGGGTGTTAAATCCCCTTCTTCACCCATTTTTCTTCCTCATTTCTTAACCCTTTTCCTCCATTTTTGAGAGCATTGGACATTGGAAAGTGTGGGGAATCATCCATTGAAACAAAGGTAAGCTAGCTCAACACTCCTTAATCGTTTCCCATTATTTTTCCCCGTTAAATTCCATCATTTTCCTTGTAAATTATTAGGATTTAGGTCTTAAAATCCATAAACGTTAGGGGCTGATTTGAGACCCGATTTATGCTCCATTTGTGCTCAACTTTTGAGCACACATTCCCTGTCCTTTGAGGGACCTCATGACAGATTCAATTATAGCATTTATTTGCGGGCCCCATCGGCACATTCTTGTCCTGAATTTTGACCCAACCTTTGATATAGCAATATGGGTCTCGTTTTACTCATATTAACCTGTAGATGATTGGTTTGATAGCGTGGCGGCATTTTGGGATTGTAGAGCAAAGACAATCGATTCTTGGACTATCTAAATTCTGACTTGGCATTGAGGTAGGCTTTCGTCTACTTTTATCTATGAAATTGTGTATAGTATAGATTGCATTCTAGGTAGGATTATAGTATGGGAATATGACTAGTATATCATGATTTAGCCTATCAAGGGAATTTGGGGTAGAAAAATGACCCAAACCTTAGCATAGGATACTTGTTATGGCCTTAGAATCCTACTATCCTAGATTATAGGCTTGTTTAGTCATAGATTAGCATTATAGATCCTTTAGTATAAGGTTTACCATTTCACTTAGTGATTTTGGTGGTATTTCCCCGATTAGATCCTTGTAATGGCTTCATGCCCTTGTTTACCGTAGTTACCCGAGTTATGAGGCTTTATTATGTGGGTTACATATTGTTGGGCCCAAAGTCGTGGTTATGATACCAGTTGGACTCCAGGTGAGTATTTTATCCCTAAAGGGGACATGATTATAGATTACAGATGCTTAGGTGCTTATAGTGGTATTGTTTGCATACTAGTGACGGTATGCATACTTTTTGGCGTATTCTTGCTCACTTAGTGGTACGATTCAGACCAAAACCTTGATTTACTACTGTTTTCTAAAAAGGAAATTATTCCCACTTTTCACTTTTAAAATGGATTCTTTTATAATGGGAATCGTACCACCTTATTTATTGGATTATGAGCTTTTGGAACTAAAAGTGATGCTTTGAAAATTAGACGGAGGTTAATTCCGGTCCATGATTTATCCACTCTTTTACCACTACTATTTACTTTGATCGAGGGAGATTCCGACCTTTTCTATGCTATTATGATGATTGAGTCCTGACGTCGATATTTTGCAATGGATTTACAGACTTACGCTATTTTAGTCACGGTTTGAGTCTGTGCACTTATTATACTTATATATATCTCCAGTACTGGACAGAATTAATTGATTATGATCATTATTGGAAGTACTAGTTTGGGACTAGGCAATGTATACGGATATCCCGAGTCCCCTAAGGGCCCCTTAGTCCATGAGCCGTAGTGCTGGAGAAGGATGGTCATCGTAGGTCCTACCTTTCTGAGCTACTGAGCTGGAGGCGGTGTATACACTTGTTATTTTATGGCACTTGGATCGGCTTGGTATTTATGGTTTATGTTGTATTCATTCATTCATGTGCATTGCTTAACAAGAGTATGTTGTTTGGTGCCTGTATCTATCGGTCTTATGGGGGCCGTATAGGTGCAGGTTATGATTGTTGTTTGCTGAGTGCTTTCGTGAACCTTTCGGGCTTATGGGGGCCCGGTTAGGTAATTGTTTGCCCGGACTAGCCGGTTACTTATTTATTGGTTATTATGGTTAGTTCGTGGCAGGATGATTATGGACTGGTACCCGAGATTGGTGGTATGTTTCTGATTCCCTTCTTTATTATGGTAAATTACATTATTGATAGTTACCTCACAGTTAGACATTATGGTTAGTGACCCCTATTAGGCTAATATTAGCTTCCCCACTTGTTTATGATCCTTGAAATGTTAGGTGGACTCCCTCAGGATGTTACCGCGGTTTAGTCCTATTATATATATATATATATATATATATATATACACATACATGGTATTACCGTATATCCTTCTCTTTGCTTATCTATTCATATTGTATATGTATTATTTGGCCTAGTATTACTACTATATATCCTTCTTTCAATCTTCATTTGTTTATTGGTTGTGATATACAGTATCGCACTTTAGTTCCTGAATACTATTAGAATAGGATAGTTTATCCTTGTTGCCCTGATAGCATTATCATGTTTAGTTTCTCGAATAGTTGCCTGTAGTTTATATTCCTGCTTTATATGTTATTTATGCCTGCATTATTTCTGGAGCTCAGTAGTACTCATACTACACTTCTGCAGCCTGCAGATCATAGTACGATTTATCGCCGTGGATGTGTGCATCATGCGGAGCAGCCATGGATCGGAGATTTATGGTGAGCTCTTGACTCTCAGAGTGCTCCTACTCTCTCTCACTCTTATTATTAGACTGATCTGTATGTTGTATTCAGAGACATCTTTGTATATATATTTACCCTGTGTTTCACTTGTACTCTCGTTGTATTAGAAGCTCTTGTACTGGCTCCACCAGGTTTTGGGATTATAGTAGCCTATTTAGTGAGTACTTGATAAATGAAGATTATACTAATAATGTCATTTGTCCTTGTATTTTTATTAAGAAAATAGCATCAGAGTTTGGTATACTCTCTGTTTATGTTGATGACATAAATCTCATTTAAACTCCAGAAGAGGTCCAAAAGGCAATTGAATATCTAAAGAAAGAATTTAAGATGACAGATCTCGGAAAGACAAAACGTTGTCTTGGTCTACAAGTTGAACATTTAGCAGACGGGGTCTTCATCCATTAATCTGCCTATATTGAGAAGATTTTGAAATGATTTTACATAGACAAAGCATATTCATTAAGTACTCCAATGGTTGTTCGATCACTTGAAGTGAGTAAAGACCTGTTCTGACCTCCATAATAGAATAAAGAGATTCTTGGTCCTGAAGCACAATATCTCAGTGCTATTGGTGCACTTATGTATCTTGCTAATGCTACAAGGCCTGACATAGCCTTTTCTATTAATTTGCTAGTCAAGTATAGTTCTTCTCCTGACGGAGACATTGGAACGGCGTTAAGCATATATTGCTATATTTAAAAGGGACTATTGATATAGGACTATTTTATACTAACAAAGATAGTGCAGATCTTGTTTTTCATGTAGATGCAAGTTATTTATTTGACCCACATAAAGCTTGATCTCAAATAGGCTATGTGATTATGTACGGAGGTACTGCCATATCATGGAGATCTACAAAGTAGTCTGTTGTTGCTACTTCTTCAAATCATGCTGAGATAATAGCTACTCGTGAAGCAAGTAGAGAACGCGTATGGTTGAGATTGGTGATACATTTCATCAAAGAAAAATGTGGACTAAAGTGTGATGTCAATATACCCACTACCCTATATGAAGACAATATTGCATGCATAGTCCAATTAAAATGAGGCTTCATAAAAGGAGACAGAACGAAGCACATACCACCAAAATTATTCTTCACACATGATCTCCAAAGAAATGGTGATATTGATGTACAACAAATTCATTCAAGTGATAATCCAGCAGATTTAGTCACCATATCCTTACCAACTTCAACTTTTTAGAAGATGGTACACAAGATTGAAATGTGAAGACATAACCATCTGAATTGTGGTTTTCCTCGGGGGGGAGGGGGGAGGGGGGGGAGTAAAATACGTGTTGTACTCTTTTTTCCTTAACCAAGGTTTTGTCCCAATTGGGTTTTCCTGATAAGATTTTTAATGAGGCAACACTCAAGGCCTATTAAAAGATGTGTGTGCTCTTTTTCCTTCACTAGGCTTTTTCCCAACGGATTTTTCCTAGTAAAGTTTTAATGAGGCACATTATATGTTAATGGACATCCAAGGGGGAGTGTTATGAATCCACTTATTTTGAGTAAGCGGATGTTCATAACAAGTTCTATATTTGGTCATTTGGATGAAGACAACAAGTTTTATGGTCATAACAAGTTTTCGGTTGTCATAACAAGTTTTGAGTTGTTACAACAAGTTATGCAACGATGTATCTTTTGTTATAAATAGGGTCTTCTATATGACCTATTGAATATACTGAAAATAAGAAGAATTCTCTCTATAACTTCCTTGTCTTAATTTTCTTACTTTGCCTTTATTTTATAGCATTAGGGGTATTGATCTTTTATCTCAATATATAACCCCTTAGCGAAATATTTTCTGTTTTTACTTTTTAATTTATATTTTATATTAGAAAAAATTTAGTCATTCAAATCATCTAAATTTTACAATATTGAATCTTTTCTTATTTAAATTATGTAGAGAGTCCAAATATTTTGAACTGTATCTTATATAAATCCTTTTATTATTAGAATAATGCAACATAATTATAATACCTTTCATGTTAATTTTTCTAATATTTATAATTTTGAAACACAATTTTATTGTATTTGAACTTCCTTACAAGGAAAAAATTGTAATTGAAAACCTCACCTATTGGCCACCTAATAATATGCCACTAATGATTTTCGTAATTTTATCATTTATAGAAGAATTTTAAATTTAAAATAGTGAAAAATTGACTTAATTACCTTGTTATTGAATTAGCCTAGTATAAAGAAACATTATGTTTTATTTTAGATATATCACGGGGAAAAAAATAGATTAATAGTAAATACAGATAAAAGCAATTAAGAAGATAAATTGCCAATGTAACTTTTTTATGTGTAAAAGGGTCAAAAATACCTCTCAACTTTCAAAAATTGTTTAACTTTACCCTACGTCATACTATCTGGTCATATATGCCCTTGTTGTTAATAAAGTTGTCATTTATTCCCCTAAAATTGATGGAAAATACCAAATAAACTAAAATTACCCAATTTTGAAAAAAAAAAAAAAAACCACCCCGGATCTACCCCGACCCGACCCAACTAACTAAAAAAAGACCCTACTCTTTGTGCTTCCTCTTCCTTCCACCTCAGCATTGAACCTAAATAGACCAACTACCACTGGGGAACTCAAACCCATTTATTTTCTCTACAATAATTGGGATTCATTAACAATAAATCATACTTCAGACATTATTTATACATTCACTTAATGCAGAAGTTATTAGGTAGCCATGTAGATTATCACTGCAAGAAACAAACAATATTTGTGACAAAAAAATCATCCCGTGGCGAATTTGAGTGCCACAAAAATTTCATCCACCAATTCTCTGCGTGGTTGAACCCTTGTACTGCCACAATTGGTGGTCCGGTTGAGCCATGCCAGCCGAAGCTGTGGTTGAATCGGTGCCTCCGCTTGCTGGTAGCATTCAGAATGTGTTACCAATGTTTCCAGCAGCGGGTGCTGCCACCCACATGGCTTGAGCTGGGAATAAATTGAAGGTTGTGATGAATTTGATTAGAATCTTAACCCAGTTCGTCCTGTTTATCAACTGAAGGTGACCTTAGCACCGACGGTGTCTTCTTTGAATCACTTTTTCATGTAATTCTCATCTGGGTCCTTTCCAAAATTAGTGTTAGATAGTTGGTCAGGAAGGATAACATAGCAAAAAGTTGAGAGTTGAGAAATTAGCCGGAATTGTACCGGATCCTATGGTAGATATAATTTTTTATTTATCTTGTTGCAAGAGTCACTCGATGGTTTATCTATTTGGGTTTTTTAGTTACATTGGTCAAGGTGGGTTAGATTATGATCGTTGGGCTTTTTTCAAAGTTGGGTAATTTGAGTTGATTTGGGATTTTCCATCCATTCTAGGTGTAAAGATGATAACTTTGTTAACAGGAAGGGTATATATGTCACGACCCAACCTGTCATGAGTAGCAACACACTAACATTCAAGTGGGAGAACCATCTAACCTGAATTCAATATCAGTTACTTATCCAATTTTAAAAAGCAAAACAACATTTCATTAATAAAAGTAATACTTCAACATTCAATACTAGTGTGGAAAATAACATCAATGTCTAAACATTCCCCACAGACTGAAAGTCATCATACCGGAATTCTAACAAAACAAGTCTACGAGTACACCAAAAAAAAATCAACAATAATGAAATAAAGAGTCAATGTATGAAAATAAGGACAAGACCAAGTCTGAGTGATCCATAGCAGCCCAAAGATGAAGTGCTCACGCTTGGATCAAAACGTATTGTTACCTACAAGTGAGATCTCATAGAACCCACTAGAATATGCTCTGCGCTCAATAAAAAGAAGAGTATAGGGTAGTATAAGTACAAACCACTATGTACTTATAGGTATCATAGGCCAACTTAATTTAAAGGATATGAACACTTATCCAAATATCAGTAAATAGGTAACAGACATGAGAAGTGAAATCATGGAATCAACTCCCTTTGCCTCAATCAACAATTACCATCAATCATGTCACTTAGGTAGTAACGATCTCACTAAGCATCATAATTCCACGTCAATAATAATATACAAGAGAAAACTATACCAAAATTTAGCTTTACCATTTCTTATCAATTAGATTCATTATCAAGTAAACACCTCAAGGGTCGGTTTGCACAAGGAACAAGAAAATAACATTAAACAATAAAATCGGTCCACTCAAGGAACCATCAAACTCTCCAGCACCATAATGTACATACATGCTACGGGACTTATGGTTGTCCACTGTCCATGACTTGAAGGGGACGAGCACAGTCCATGTACTAATTAGCTAAGACAACCAAGTACCATGCCACACTTATCCCAAGTCAAGTGTTTTGCCACCCTTATTTCGACGCCCCACCCTTATACCACCTCAATCCACCAATTCAATTACAGGCTATGCATTTAGCATTAATTAATTCACAACAATAACCATATACTAGTCACAAGTACAAATTCTCTAGTAATATTCATGATTAATCAACACTTGTACTTTAAAATCAAACATTTAGCATCATTTACAAGCATGAATTAAAATCAAGTAAACAAACATTTAGTTAATAAGCACATATACAATCAAATCGAGTCTAAACTCTAATTCAACCATAACCTACCTCAACTCAAGCCCTAAAATGCACTATACCACAGTTGTCTTGCCTTTTCTTGCTGCTTCCGCTTGTTCTCAATCTAAAATTAATAAATAAAGAATATTCAACCATTTAATCATTAATTCTTGGCATTATAAACCTAAAGTCACTATTTTAACTCATGATCATAGCCTATTCCTCATTCTAGGGTTTTCTACCCTTTCATTTCATTCAAATTCCCCATAGCTTAGGATTATTGTGACAATCTCTACCTTGAGTAGCATAATTTTTACAATCTAAAGTCAATAACAAGTGATTCTAAACACCCATAGTCAATTCACACCAGATCTTTCAACCTAGGTCAATTCACTATTTCCACCATGGATATAATCTAGTGATTCTAGGGACTAAAGGAGTAAAAATCATGTTAGATTGGTGGAATAACTTACCTTGATGATGAAATTCAGTTTGAAACTCTAGAAAATTGCCTATTTTCGCCCTAGGTCGACTTTTGGAATTTCTGGAATGAAATCAAGTTTAAACTCAGAGAAACTGATATTATACTATGTCGATCCCGTTGCTGTAGCAACCTGCTTCCCGCTGCAGTAGCGTCACTGCAGCAGAAATCACCCATTGTAGCTGCCTAACCAACATTGGACTTCTGCTGAGCGGTCCATATCTCATTGTAGTGGGGTTGCTACAGCGGCCCTCATTCCTATTGTAGCATAATTGAGGTAAAAACTCAACATGATTTCCAGGTCTAGTTCATTTCACAACACACTCTCCGAATTTTAACATTACAAATAAACCACTTTATGTCAAATGCTATAACCAGAGTTCTACTAACCCAATTCCGTTCCGAAAGAGTTTCTATAGATTACTACTCTCTTAGCTAACACAATATCATCTTAAATCCATAAAACACTACACTACAAAACACCAGAATTATCAAGACCATACAATACCTAAAATTTGTTCGAATCTAGCCTAGACTAAAAATTCAAAAAAATTATTCGGAGAAAACTTCACTCGAATTTTCTATGCTAATCAACATCATAATGATGGAAAAGATCGTGACATTAGATACTAATTTACCCATCATTTATTCCCAAATGGAAATAATGAGGAAGAAAAGGAAATTTAGCAAGGAAAATACGTGAATCATCAAACAAGTACGGAAACTTACTAGGCATATCCACTTCAGCCTCCCAAGTGGCCTCCTCAATAGGACGATGTTTCCACTGGACTTTCATAGACTTGATGTCTGTTGTTCTCAACTTTCGAACATCCTTAGCAAGTATAGCAACCAACTCCTCCTCGTAGGAGAGATTCTTATCTAGTAACACTGAGTACCAATGAAAATGTAGTTGCCATCCCCATTGTACTTCTTGAGCATAGATATATGGAATACCAAATGGACTCTTGCCAAACTCAGAGGCAATACAAGTCTATAAGCTATCGGACTTACCTCCTCAAGAACCTCAAATAGACCAATGTACATAGGGATAAGCTTTCCCCACTTGCCAAATCGCATCACTCCCTTCATAGGTGAAACCTTAAGTAATATATTTTCACTGTTCTTGAAAAATATGTCCCTCACTTTCCAATTTACATACTCTTTTAGTTGACTTTGAGCTATTATTAACTTCTCCTAAATAAACCTTACTTTCTCTTGTGACTCACTTAACAACTCGGTACCTAAAGGCTTCATATCACCCACCTCAAACTAGCCTATGGGAGATCTACATCTTCTCCTATATAGAGCCTAAAATAGAGCCATGTCAATACTAGAATGATAATTATTTTTGTACAAAAATTTACACAACGATAGGAATTGATCCCAATAACCTCCAAAGTCAGCCACACATGCCTGAAGCATGTCTTTGAAACCCTAAATTGTCCTCTCAAACTACCCATAAGTTTGAGGATGGAAGGCATTACTGAGATCTAACTTAGTACCGAACTCCTCAGGCAACTTGTGCCAAAATTTTGAGGTAAACTGCATACCTCTGTCAGATATGATGGAGACTGGAACTCCATCCAACTGTAAGATATCCTTAACGTCTTGGATAACTTCTCTGCATTATACACCATCTTGAGTGGAATGAAATGTGTGGACTAGGTTAGCCTATCAACAATAACACAAATAGAGTCATACTTGCCCAAGGTCTTAGGAAGACCTACCACAAAGTCCATGGCAATCCTCTTTGATCTCTTTTCTGAAATGGGCATTCTCTGAAGTATACCTATATGCTTTTGATATTCATACTTACCTGCTGACAATTCTGACACTTCACCACATAATCCACTATGTTTTTCTTAATTCGAGGCCACCAATAAAGCTACCTCAAATTACGATTCATCTTGGTTGCACCAGGATGTATAGAATACCTTGAGCTATGGGCTTCTGCTAGTAGAGTAGTAGATAAAACATCAACACGGGGTACGCATACATGCCTCTTCTCTCTCAAAACACCACCAACATCAAGAGTGGCCTCTCAGGCCTCACCACACAACACCTTATTCGAAGCTTATTCAACTTCAAATCTTCAAACTATCTGGCCTTGATTTGATTAAGAAATGTCGACCTTGCTTCAACACTAGCTAATAATTCTCCTTTTTTTGACGCCCCAAACTGCATTAACTACTTTGCTAAAGTCTGAAACTCTCTATCTAGCAAATAAGCCAAGCTTCCCATACTTATATATTTCTTGCTCAATATATTTGCCACCATATTGGCCTTTCCCGAATGGTATTGGATGGTGACATCATAATCTTTTAATAAATCCATTTATTACTGTTGTCTCAGATTCAAGTGTTTCTGAGTGAACACGTGCTGTAAGCAGCGATGATCCGTGAACACCTCATACTTCACCCCATATAAGCAGTGCCTCTATATTTTAAGTGCAAAGACTACAGATGCCAGGGCCAATTTATGAGTCAGATAGCTCCTCTCATGAACTTTCAATTGCCTTGAAGCATAGGCAATCATGTTCTTATCCTACATCAACACAGTACCCAAACCATAATGTGAAGCATCACAAAATACAATAAAATCTTTACCTTCAATAGGAAAGAAAAGAATAGGAGTTGTGGTCAAAAGAGACTTGAGCTTTTGGAAGCTCTCTTTACATTTATCAAACCAAACAAAAGGCATCTCCTTCTGAGTCAATCTCATCATGTGAGTACCAATTGATTCAAAGCTTTTAACAAACCTGTGGTAGTATCTATCCAAACCCACAAAGCTACGAACTTCGGTCGATGTAGTAGGCCTAGCCTAATTTATTTGGGAATCTACCATCACCCCTTTCTCAAAAACAATATGCCCCAATAAGGACACAGAAGACATCCAAAATTCACACTTGGAGAATTTTGCATAAAAAATTTTCTCCTTCAACACATCCAAAATAATATGCAAATGTCATTCACGCTTTTCCTTACTCTCAGAGTACACCAAAATATCATCAATAAACACTATAACAAAAGAATAGAAAGGACTTAAAAACACCATTTATCAAACTCATAAAGATTGTTGGTGCATTAGTCAACCCAAATGACATCACCAAGAACTCATAATGCCTATAATGAGTCCAAAAGGTTGTCTTAGGAATATCTTCATGCCGAATTTTCAATTGATGGTATCCAAACCTTAGATCTATCTTAGAGAATACAGAAGCACCCTCAATTGATCAAACAAGTCATCTATCCTGGGAAATGGGTACTTGTTGGGGATGGTAACCTTATTCAGTTGTCGATAATCTATGCACATTCAAAGTCTACCATCTTTCTTCTGAACAAATAAAATTGGAGCACCCCATGGTAAAGCACTAGGATGAATAAAATTGCTATCAAGTAACTCTTGCAATTGATCCTTAAGGTGTCTTAACTTGGCAGAAGCCATTTTATACGGAGGAATAAAAATAGAACGAGTGCCCAGCTCTAAGTTAATACAGAATTCAATATCCTAATCTGGAGACATTCCAGGCAAATTAGTAGGAAATACTTCCTGAAACTCACACAATACAGAAACTGACTCAAGAGATGGGACTTCAATACTAGTGTCTCAAAGATGAGCTAAGAAAGCTGAACAACCCTTCCCTACTAACTTCTTGGCACGAATAAAAGAAATGAATTTCATGGGAAAAGGTTTATAGTCACCCTCCCACTCTAACCTATCCATCCTCGGCATTGCTAAAGTTACAATCTTGGTATTGCAATTTATAATGGCATGTTGAGGAGACAACCAAATCATACTAACAATAATATTTACAATATCCAAAATCACCAGGTCAAGCTAAGTCTGAAAACCCATAAACACTACTGTACAAGCACAATAAACCTGAGTTACTAAAACAGAACCACTAACAGGAGTAGACTCATGATCAAGTACATCAAGCATGGCATAGACCATATTTAATACCAAAGCAAAACTAACAAATACATATGTAAAGGTAGAATCTGGATCAAATAAAATTAAAGCCATTCGATCACAAACAAAAATGGTACCTATGATAACCGAATCCGATGCTTCACCTTAGATTTGCCCAGAAAGGCATAACAGTGTGCCCTATAATCAATCTAGGCGACTCCCTTAGCCGATTTTGCACCACCTCTACCAGTATTGCCACCTGATGTGCCATGATTTCATGGCACTTTCGATGCTTAAAACAAGGAAAATATGCAATAATTTGGGTATGTTTGGTAGGTATGATGTGCTTTCTATTTTATCTTGCAGGAAAATAGATTTTGGAGGCAAAATGGAGAAGACGGGATAAAGCATGTGCTAGAAGGAAGTTTTTGAAGACAAAAGAATAGAGTTGAAATCCACGGAAGTGACCCACGACCTGTACCTACGGTCCGTAGGTCCACCCATTGTACGTGAGTCACGACCGTGGGTCAACTTCTGCAATTGTACAGTGATGCTCGATTCCTATAGTCTGGACCCATGGTCTGTGGGTTGATTCCACGACCTCAAGTCACGGCCTGTGGAAAGTTGTCGACTTTTTTCTCCTACTTTATTTAGGATAGGATTCACTTTGTATCTATAAATACCCTTAGGTTGTCCTATGTTTAGCAGTGAATTATTACATTATTTTGAGTTGTCTATTACATTGTTTTGGATTCTATTACATTGATCTTGTAATCTCAAACATCAATTCTAAGGTTTTGATATATATTAAGATTTTGGAGTTTTATTCGTATTGTGAGTTAATAATTATGTTTTCATCATTGAATTCTTCTTGTGTTCTTGCAATCATGAGTAGCTAAACCCCATAACTAGGGTTATGTGAACCATGAGGAATTAATAAAACGGATTAAGTGCGAAGCAATTCTGAACCGATGTGACTGCATGTATTGTTATTTTCTTCGTTATAATTGATCTTCTAACGATTGAAAATATTGGAAACTCACCTGTATTCTAAACTTGCTCGAGAAAGAAGTAGAGATTGGGAAAAGGGAATAACAACAGAGATTTGAAGCTATCAACCTTCATCTAATAACTTGATCCGTAACAAGGATAGTTATATGAGATCAAGAACAAGGGTTACTAGTGTGACACTCGGAGACCAAGAGGAGAAGAGTGAAATTCATCTAACCAACGTCGAGAGACGTTTAGATGAACCTATCTTGTTAGATTTTGCATGCAACACAGCGGGAAAGTTTGCCAGCACAAGTAACCGGTGGAGTTAAGGAATCTTGGGGATCACAGTCCTAGTACCTTTCTCGTATTGATCACAAATTTGACAATCAATAATTGTTATTATTACTATTTGCTTAAAAAAAAAAACCTTTTTACTTACTTGCTAATTACTCGGACAAACACTCGACAGAATCTCGTCCTATTTCTTATGGGATCAACCCCAACCTAGTAAGGTTCTATATTTGATACAGCGACTGCATTATACTTTTTTGGAGGTATAGTTTGGGCGAAATCAAATTTTTGGCGTCGTTGCCAGGGAATACGGTTATGAAATTCGTTGACTTTGAATTGTTGGAGTTGATTGGTCTTACTTTTCTGTCTTTTCGAGTGCACACGCCGGTGTATGCCCAACACTAAGAGTTAAGGAAATCTCCTAATTGCACTTGATATGAAAATAGAAAGAACCCTAAGGAATAATCAAAGAATGGTGAATATCGACAAAGTTCAAGACCCCGCATCCGGTGCGGTTATTCATAACCAGCCACTAATTCATTCGGCTGGTCAAAAAACTACTTAACAAATCACTGCTCGATTAACGGCTGAGAAAAATGCAATACAAGCAACTCTTAGACAAGCAGATAGAGATCATCGAGGAATGCGAGAGGTAGCACAACAACTTGCTGCACTTGAAGAGAGACAAAAAAGACTGAAGGTGTAACAACCGCCACAAAGACCATATGTGTCAATTTATGATGATCCTGAATAAGAGGATGTGGCTTATTTTGAGCCGGTTGAGACTCAAGGTACTAAGTTTGACATTACAACCACGATCCACCTGCTAAACTTGAAAGGCGTGTTTGCCGGTCTTCCTACAGGTGATCCGAACATATATGTAATGAACTTTGTGGGGGTCTGCACTTCATATAATTTGCTTGGAGTTGACCAAGAGGTTATTCGGTTGAGATTATTTCCATTATCCCTAATAGGATAAGCGACTTTATGCTTGGTAGAGTTGCCACGAGGTTCCATCACTACTTGGCAAGACTTGAGAAATCAGTTTCTGGAGAGATTTTTCCTATCTCCAAGATGCTACAGTTGAAGGATGAGATTTATACTTTCAGACAGCTATATTCTGAAGCACTTTACGAGACTTGGCTAAGGTTCAAGAAGAAGTTACAAAATCTTCCAAACCATAGGATGAATGATTGAAATTTACTTGAGAACTTCTACAGAGCATTAAACGCTAATACCAAGGCTGTAGCAGATACTATCACTGGCAGAGCATTTATAAGTCTTAGATCAAGAACAAGGGTTAGTAGCACGATACTCGGAGACCGAGAGGAGAAGAGTGAAATTAATCTAACCAAGGTCGAGAGATATTTAAATGAACCTATCTTGTTAGATTTTGCATGCAACGCAGCGGGACAGTTTGCTAGCATAAGTAACCGGTGGAGTTAAGGAATCTTGGGGATCATAGTCCTAGTGCCTTTCTCATATTGATCCAAAATACGACAATCAATAATTGTTACTGTTACTATTTGTTTACAAAAAAAACCCTTTTTACTTACTTGCCAATTACTCGAACAAACACTCAATAAAATCTCATCCTATTCCCTGTGGGATCGACCCCAACTTAGTTGGGTTCTATATTTGATACAGCAACCGCGTTATACTTTTTTGGAGGTATAGTTTGGGCGACAGCACCGCCTCTCTCTCTAATTACCACTTCAGCCTGCCTGATAACCACTACACATACCCTATAGATGATCCCTAGCAATTCCTCCATCCCCTCTACCAGTATGAATAAGGCTCTGGACTGCTGCTGCTAACTCGGGAAGCCTAACTGTCTGACACTAGGACAATTCCTTTTTAAGTGTCCAATTCCACTATAAGCATATCATGCAGGATCTAAGGAAGGTCGATGAGTAGAAGAGTAAGAAACCACCTGACTACTTGCACCTGAAGACTATTGAATAGTCTATGATGGGAACTCCTATCAAAACTGGCAAGGCTGACTGAATAGGATGGGTAGGGTAACCCTAGGAACTGTGGCCTCTGGAGTATGAACCAATAAAATTGCTCAGATTTTAGGCCTTTTTCCCATCCATATTGCGTACCCCTCATATATCACTCCCTCAAAGGGCTACTGTAGCAGCATGTTGTATACTCGGCTACTGTAAATAGGAACACATGCATGGCTCCAGTGCTGCTAGCCCACTCAAGAAACCCACGACTTATTGTATTAACTCTAAGGACAGCTGTACACGGATTTCACCTCTCTGGACTGGTGTTGCATTCTCATGCACTAGTACTTCATCATTCACCACCTCTTCATAATTAAGCTTGGGTGGGAGAGATGACTCTGACCTCTGTTTAGCCTGGTTGGATGCAGTCTGGGCCCCACCCCTGGAGGGTGCTGCCCTACCTTCTCTCCTTCCGCTCTCTTGTCCTTGGACCCTAATTGTGGCTTCAACTACTAGAGCAGCAGGCTTAGGAACCTGCGATATGGATCCGTTACATCTTATTCTCACCATCTGCGAGAAATAGAATGAAAAAGGTTAGCTACTAATTTGGATCACCAGATACCAATTGGAATCAAGTCATAGTACAAAAGAAAGAAAAAAGTGAAGCTTTTTCCTAATTCATGTAGCCTCTCAAATAAAATTACAGACGTCTCTATACCATTCTACAAGACTGTACTAAACTTATTCTGGTACAACGAGATCAACAAATCTAGGACTCTGATATCAACGTTGTCATGACCCAACCCATCATGAGTGGCACCCACACTAACCCTCCAGTAGGAGAGCCATCAGACCTAAATTAAATATCATTCACTTATCCAATTTTAAAGGTAAAACAACATTTCATTAATAGAAGTTAATACTTTAACATTAATTACTAGTGAGGAAAATAACATCAACGTCTAAACATTCCCCTAAAAATGAAAGTCATCATACCAGAATTCTAACTAAACAAGTCTATGGGTACAACCAAAAAAACCAACAATAATGAAATAAAGAGTCAATGTATGAAAATAAGGACAAGACCAAGTCTGAGTAGTCCATGGCAGCCCAGAGATGCAGTGCTCACCCTTGGATCAGAACGTACTATCACATACAACTGAAGTCTCATAGAAGCTGTTGGACTATGCTCTATACTAATAAAAAGAAGAGTACATGGTAGTATCAGTACAAACCACTATGTACTAGTAGGTATCATAGGCCAACTCAATTTAAAGGATATGAATACTTAATCAAATATCAGCAAACAGTTAATAGACATGACAAGTGAAATCATGGAATCAACTCACTTTACTGAAAAGAGAATAAATGTGAGTCGAATGATAGTATAATTGTATGATTCTTAGATTTATATCAAGACCCCAGACTTAGAATTTTGCTCTTCCTTGAGTACTTTATGCTCTTATGAATAGACTCTACTACAAACTGCACTAATTTAATACAAGAGTACTCAAGCTAAGTCTACAACTACTATAATAGATGACAAGTTCATAACACACATGATTCATTTATTCACCATATTTAAAACATCATGAACAACGACATCATGACCTCCTAGCCTCAAAACTGACTCTACGATATTAGCAAACACTCATAAACTACCTAACCAAGAGGTCAAACACTTTACCTATCTTTTGTCAACTATGTACCCCCACCATAAGAGAGTTACCCATAATTACTCACAAGTATACAACATATCACATGAATGGGTATAAGAATAGAATTACGCTCTCTCTCCTAAAGAATTTCACATGTAATATATAATGAACCATAAGCTTGCAGTTAGTGTAATACTCCACTAATATAAGATCATCCAATCTAAGATCAAGTAGGACTTTCATGGTTTTAATGAGGCTAAAGGACGGGTAGGAACTATTCTGGTCAGTAATAGTGACTATCTTTCCCAAGCACTTTAATACATCACATTTTTTTCACTATCAAGTAGGACTTCTTTATTCCACTCTTCTCAACCATAGATTTTCTTTGCTTTCCCCATCTCATTAAGATAATTCACACACCATTAGCAGGGAGAAATCAAACACACATCCTTTTTATCTTTTTTCCTTTTGTTTTCTTATTTTTGCACTCCCTACCAATAGCATATGAATCATTAAATACTTGTACCATTAGTCTTTCTACAGGCTTCCACTTTAACTATTTTTATTTTTCCATTCTCACTTCTTTTAACTCTTACTTTTCAACTAAAGTGCTTAAGAGTTTTGGATCAAATTAAACGACAACTGAAAGAAAATGATTAAGCTTCAAATTCAGCTACCAAAGAATAGGTTACAGGCTCAACAAGACTAACTGGGATAATCAATTGTGGGTAGGTAAAGTAGAGGATATAAACAAGGCTAATCAAAGAAATGCCTATATCATCTCCTAAACTCACCATTATTCATTTCATTTTACAAATACAGTGGGTAAGTTCTAGACATTAATATGCAAACATGAAATATCAATAAACACCTAACATACATGGAACATGTTCAACTCAATAAGGATCTATGTAGACTCTTAATCAAAAAATCACAAGAGTTCAAATTTAAGCCAACACACAAGAGTCAAGAAATAGAACCTAGGTATCTCAAAAGAAGTCATTCATTTTTGCTCACATCAAGCTTTTGAATTAAAAACACAACTTGCATCGCTTAGTCAAGTGTAGCACCTAACTAAAGTACCCAACATTTAATTCATCCTAAAGACTCTCTAACTCCTCATGACTAACTCTTCCTGCAAGACGGTCGTCAACCATCCATTATTGGGAAAATTCATTCTACCTAAAATACAAAAACTACTCTAAATAAAAAGGATACTCATTTTAAAGGGCCCCCTCAGAAAAGAAAAAAAATTAATGGGTGGATAAAGTATGCTCTACTAAAGACTAAAAAGCTAAAATCCAATAAGAACTATTCTAATCTAGAGAACAAAAGAAAAAAATCTTTTTGTGTTTTTTGAATTTTTCATATTTTTTTAATTTTTAACCTAAAGCAACCAACTAAATGGAAACTCTTATAGCATACTTCACCCGGACGATATTACACCTACACTTAAAGTCATTCTTTGTCCCCATAGCATTAATTAAGGTAAAACATTGGTTAGGAATACTTCTTGATGTCCTCTAGTACTTCTTGATGTCCTCTAGATCCTAGCTAACAATATGTCTTTCTCAACGTTATACATCAAGATGTGGATGACCTTACACTTATGCTTCAGCCATTTTTCTTAGCTTCCAAATTCAGGTACTCAGACTTCTTCAAATATAACAAACCAAAAAAAGGACAAAAGTGGCACTATATAAAGAGTAAAAAAAAAATACACCTATTATAACTTGGGTTGCCTCCCAAGCGGTTCCTAATTTTAAGGTCGTGACACAACACAAATCACATCTATCAAGATTCTCGCAACCTCTTTCTCCCTCTATGATTTAGTTTTTTTCTCTTCTTCACTCTAGGGTGTTCAACATCCTCATCAACTTTTCTCTTTGTCTCCACAACTCCTTTTAAGGTCACAATTTGTCCATCGAAAAACCTGTTCTTACTTACTCAATAACTAGAGTAATTCTTCTTATTTCAACCCAGACAATTCAGTGTCAATTTTCGAATTCTCAAGTCTTTCAAGCCCACACTCATCCACCCCCCTTCTTTTTTACCACCTTGGTGATTATACACAAGCCTAGTCTATATAGTGTGATAGCATGGAGAGGGGCTTGTAAACCTTAAATGTTACTTCCTCGTCATGCACTCTCATCTTAAGTTGTCCCTTTCAAACATCTATCAATGTTCCACCAGTAGCAAGGAATGGGTGCCCTAATATGATTGGCACCTCTTCATCTATTTTAAAATAAAGGACAATAAAGTCAACAAAATTCACAAACCTACCGACCTTGATGAGCACATCTTCAATTACTTCCTCGGGATACACACGGGATCGATTTGCTAGTTGGAGGTAAATGGTAGTGGTCATGGCTCTCCCAAGCTAAGTGTCTTGAACGCCGATAGAGGCATCAAGTTAATACTTTCCCCCAAGTTACACAATGCATGGCCCATATCACTTTTTTCTATTTGTATAAAAAGGGTAAAACTCTCGAGGTCCTTGAGCTTTTAAGGGAGCTTGCTCAAGACATTGAAATTACAGTACTCAATAAGTGTCATAGTCTCATACCTTATATGTATTTTATTACCAATCACCATATCCCTTAAGTACTTCACATATTAAGGCATATCCCTTAAGGCATCAGTTAAGTAAATATTGATATAAAGTTTCTTGAAGATATCAAGGAACTTATTAAAGTATGCATCATCCCTGCTCTAGTCAAACCTTTATGGGAATGGTGGTAGAGGTCTCTCTACTATAAGTTTAGGCTACTGAACAACCTCTTTTTCTCTATGTTCCTCTTGCATAGGCTTTGGCTCAAGAGTTAGTGTCTGAGTCAACCTTTATGGAAACAGAGGTGGACGTTTATAATTTTAAAGCCCCCTACCCAGTGAATCCTCTTTAGAGGATCTGAATTTGGCAAGTCTTACCCACTTCTCAAATTAATTTCCACAACCTTTGTGGGAATCTCAATATCGCTAGGCAAGGCATCATGTGGCCTATCATGAAGTGGTGTGGAAAGCCACCCCATCTGAACCCATAATTCACTAAAAGCCTTCTTTATTTCTAAATTGAGCTATATATGTTATTGCTGAACTTGTTATTATTGGGCTATGATCTATTGTTGCTACTATACCATAAGTTTTTTGAGTGTCTCTGTTATAACCTGAGTCTACACCCTAGGTGTGACCATCACCCAGGACTATAAGTGACCCCAAGTGAACCCTTGATGCTAGCATGCTACTAATAGAACCATTTTAAAACATAAGAGGAAGTTGAGACATAAAAGCAATGCTAATTTATCTTTATAAGTTAAAAGAGTGAAACAACTATACATATGAATCTGAATAACTAAAGTTAGAATATAGCCTCTAAATTAAAAGAAAAAAGTTTGTTGGTACAAGGCCCCCTACCCTCAAAACAAAATAAATGTCTGAAATAAAGTCTAAGGAACCAAGGCTAACTCTAAGTCCCCGAATATAAGGAGGACTCATCACTACTGAATGTAGAAGTTGCAGCTGTCTAACAGTGAGCTTGAGAACGAGCACCAAAATTTAAATCAATGAAAATATGTAGTGCAAGGAAAAGTATGTGATTAGTATGAGGGAATGTACAAGTATGTAAGATTAAAGTTAAACTGTTTAAAATAGTATATCTGACAAGCTTTTAGAAACTGAGTAAGATAAATAAGCATAAGTAATTTGAATTAAAGGAACACATCTAAAATCATGAGATAATAATACTTTAGAATAAACTTTAATAAATGATCACATAAACTATATCTTTTGACTTTGAGCTAAAACATATCTGAAGATGTATATCTAAAAATCATCATATCTGAGACTACATAAATAATCATATCAAGTCAAGCTATAAAATAATATAAAGTCTTTAAGTGGGGAGTTTCTTACACACGAAATACATCATGTGAGCTCATATGTCTAACATATAACTCAGTTGGGAGGGCTTCCCTATACCTTGCAAGGGTATAGAACTTGTCGGTATTAATATGGATCAACTGAGCTTCTTGGGCTAAGAGGAGTCGACCAACTTGTGGTGCGATCCTTAATTCTACAATGAAAATTTAGTTATGGGACTTAGGTTGTATAAACATGTATTCTCTTGGTGATAAATAATCCTCCCAAAACTCTTTTATCATCATATGCTCATAAATATTTCATATTTCTGCCTATCTAAAAGAAGTATGAAACTTTGCTCAAAATCATCTTTCAAATAATTGTGCTCAATTATAAATTGTATAATGCTAAATTTTACTAAATTCATGCTTCTAAATATCCATGCTAAGAAAATACTGCAAAATCTTACTTTACTATAGTTATACAAGATTGAGAAACATTGAAATTAACTAAAATTGAAAATAAAGAAAATCTACTAATTTGGGGTAATAACCCTACCTTAAAAATCATGATAATATAGTAGTTTTAAAATCCTTGGTAGAGGATGAAAGGATATCCTCACTGAACTCTTACATAATGAATAGAAACAAGGATTCTAGAATGGAAGCTTAAATTGAATGATAATAACAGGAACCTAGATCTACTTTCTTGAAGACTTGTTCTTGCTTTTGGAGTTTGAGATTATAATAAGGAAGATATTGACTAAATTAGGTGTCATACCCTCTTTTAGAAAGTCAAAACATCATAGAATAAGATGATAAAATAATGAATGGACAAAATTGCCCTTTTTAAATGTTCTAAAATTTTCAAGAAATGTATCGTATGAGTCATTTTACAGATTGTGGTTCTCATCAATGATTCATGGTATGGACCATTGATATCTGGAATATTTTGTGAAGATTATGGAATGAAACGACTATTGGATTTCACAGGCTGTGGAACGGCTTCCGCGAACTGTTCTGCCATTAGTGGTTTCATAGAGAAATTTGCAAGATCTCATAAACTAATCCATGGTTGGGTTATACGAATTGTGGACTGGGTTTCATGACTCGCGATCCTCTCCATCAATAAATTAGGAAAATTATCAACTCTCAAATTTAATTTCACGAATATGTAGATAGTCCTGTGGTTCCATTGCATGGATCATGCCAAAAGTGATCTTGACTTGGGAAAGTTTTATGGTTTCACCAGTAGGTCCATGAGCCATGGTCCTTTTCACAGGTCGTGAAACTATCCATGGGAATTTGGAAACTTAAAATCTCAATTAGTGTTTTATACTAAGTGTTGAATATTTGAAGGTTCGAAACCTAAGATGTTATAATATCTTCCTCTTAGGATCAATTATCTATGAATGAAGACTAAGGATAGAATACAAGGACGAGTGGAACTTTTCATACACTCATGAGCTGAACTTAACTGAAACATACTAAGACTTGGAACTCAACTAAAGAGTACATGAGCATGAACATGAACATAGAGCAAGAGCTTTTATAAGTAACTATAAGAAGAAGTTTGATACCTTAAGCACTTTTGTTAGACAAAGTGAATAGGTGGGGATACTTGGACTTCATATATTCTTATGCCTCCCAGCTTCCTCAACTAATAGATTGCTCAAAAATACCTTAACTGATGTTATCTCCTTGGTTCTCATTTTCTAAACCTAATGATCTAATATCTGAACTAGAATCTCTTCATAGGATAGGTTGTCCTGTATCTCAACATTCTCTATAGGGACAACATGTGAAGAATCACCAATACACCTTTTTAGGATAGAGACATGAAACACTAGATGTAAGATGCCAACTCTCTATGTAACTTCAACTCGTAAGCCATATTTCCCATCCTATTTACAATTTGATAGGGACCAATAAACTGGGACATATTTTTCATTTCTTACTAAGATGTATCACCCCTTTCATAGGGGAGACCTTTAAAAAGACCCAATCATCAATCTCGAACTATAAGCCTCTTCACCTCACATCTGAATATGATTTTTGTCAGCTTTGTACAGTCTTCCACCGCTTTTGAATTATCTTAACTTTCTCCATGACCTCATTACAATGGATCATTGCCTCAATCATGGAGCTGAAATAGAATGAATTGCTAAGTGCCGATAAGTTGACGCATAAGTTGACAGATCGTCAACCTCCGATGGGTCATCACTCCAATCGTCAGGCTAAAGCAAATTGTTATATTAATGATAAAGCACTGATGGTCTATCAGATAGACTTTCACAGCCTCTACAGACCGTCGTTCCAACTATTGGTCTTAGGGAGATCTCAGCATAATTCAATGGATAGAGGCGATGGTTAAGGTGACATACTGTCATCTAGGCGGAGGGCTGTCCACTCAACTGTGAGACGTGAAGTGATTTTTTCTCTGATTTTAATTAGAATTTAAAATCTCTATACAATAAATAGCTACTATTAGGGTTATTATTATGATCTACCATTTTATAGATAAAAACTACATTACTCTCACATTACTTTGTGGGATTTGAGCAATTCAACTTTTGGATTTTGTTTGTGTAAGTGAATTTCTTGTCTTATAAATTCGATGACTTTGTTAACTTCAAAATCTATGAGTGGAAAACTCCATGCCTAGGGTTGTGGGATCCATGGTAAATATATATCTTTAAGATCAATATCGGTATGGATTCATATAATCCAAATGTTCATACTGTTAATTCTTTCATCTATATCGATTTCTAATGGTTATAAACATTAGAACCTGTCATACGTTTAACTTGCTTGAGTAAAAGAGCTTAAAACTAGGAAAAAGAATTAATGATAAGGATTTGGGATTTCTAACCCTCGTCTAATGGTTAATATTGTAATAAGATTAACCAACTTGGGGAAATTATTGAGTTCCACATTTTCATCACTCTTAGTTTAACAGAATTCGAGTGAATATCATCTAATAGGTTTAGAAAAATTTAGATGTATTGAAGTAATCAATAACCCTGCATGCTTAGCACTAGAAGAGTCTACTACCGTTAGCGACCGAATTGTGTTATTAAACCATGGTGAACGTAGATCTAGTTCTCTCTATTAACTGATTAAATTTATTGAAATTTCACTATTGTTAGTTGATTACATTTAGTATTGAAATAACAAAAACTTTTTACAAACCCCCATTCTTATGAAAATAATCGACTAGTATTCAACGTAAAGGCATAAGGCTTAGTTTTAATCTTATTCCCTGTGGGATTCAACCACAACCTAGTTGGGTTCTACATTTGACAGTGAACGTTTTATACTTCCAATTCAAGGTGTAATTTAGGAATATCATGTACCTTCTAGCATAATAATCTGTTGAATCAATTGTCCTAACAGGAAAAAAGTGGGTTGATTTAGTCATCTATAGACAATCACCCAAATTGAATCATGTTGATAAAGCATCCGCGGAAACCTTTTGGTGTAGTCCATATTAAGCATCTCCTATTTCTAAGTAGGAATACTTATGTCTTTAGGTAATCCACCGGGTCTTTTATGTTCAACATTAACTTGCTGACAGTTAGGACAGTTAGCTACAAAATCTGCAATATCCTTCTTCATAGCGTTCCAGTAATAGACCTCTCTCAAATCATGTTACATCTTTATGGAACTTGGATAAATAGAATATCTAGAACTGTGCACCTTAGTCATTACCTACTTTATCAAGTCATCAACATCTGTAATACATAATATGCCTTGGTACCAAACTGACACCATCTCCCCCTTGGGAGAAAACCAACACCTTTTGCTTAGAAACTACATCCTTTAATTGGAGCAATATGGCATCACTATCTTACTTCTACATAATTTAATCAACTTATGAGTTCTCAGACACATTTTGAACTGTCACACCACAATCATTTGAATCTACAAGATGAAATCCCAGGCGTGCAAGTTTATGAACATTCTTTGCCAACTTTTCTTACCTTTCTTAATATGAGTAGTACTCCCCATAGAAAACTTGTTAAGTGTATCAGTAACTATATTTGCCTTTCTCGAGCGGTATAGCACACTCATATCATAATTATTGAGAAGCTCAAGCCACCTTCTTAGTCGAAGGTTCAACTTCATCTAACTAAATATATATTGTATGCTCTTGTAATCCGTGAGAACATCCATATGCACACCATAGAGGTAATGATGCTAAATCTTCAAAGCAAACACCACAGCTGCTAGCTCCAGGTCATGAGTGAGGTAATTCTTTTCATGAGTCTCAAGCTGTTTAGAAGCATAAGTAATGACCTTACCATTATGCATCAACATACAACAAAGACAAACTCTAGAAGTATCACAATAAACTATAAATCCATTCATCCCCTCTAGCAAAATCAACACTAGAGTAAAAGTCAATCGATCCTTCAACTTCATAAAGCTCTTCTCACAAGCCTCAAACCACTGGAATCTTGCCTTCTTCTAAGTTAATCTGGTAATGAGGGCTGCAATAGATGAGAATCCTTTTACATACCTCCTGTAGTAACAAACTAAGCCTAAGAAACTCCTAATATCAATCAGAGTAGTAGGCCTAGGCCAAATATTAACTACCTTAATCTTTTGGAAGTCAACCTGAATCCCCTCACTCGATACAACATGCCCATGAAAAGCTATAGACTTCAACTAGAACTTTGCATACACTTATCTATACCTGAGGGTCTGTAGAACAATTCTAAGATGGTCAACATGCTCTCCCTCACTCCAGGAGTAAACCAGAATATCATCTATGAAAACAATAATGAACATGTCAAGGTACTGCTTGAACACTCTATTCATAAGGTCCATAAAAGTTGCAGGAGCATTGGTTAGTCCAAATAACATAACAAGGAACTTATAATGACCATACCGAGCATGGAAAGCTATTTTTGGAATTGAAGATTAATCTTAGAAAAATGAGTAACACCCTGACGGTGGTCAAATATGTCATCAATTCTAGGAATGGAGTACATGTTCTTAATTGTGACCTTGTTCAATTAGCAGTAATTGATACACATTTTAATGGAACCATCTTCTTATGCACGAAGAGAATTTACGCACCCTACAAGGAAATACTAGGTCAGATAAACCCTTTATCTAGAAGGTTTTCCAGAGACATTCTATATAGTGGAATAGAGTTGGGCTGAGTATTATGAAGAATATCTATCCCAAAGTTTATCACCCTATCATGAGAGACTTTGGGAAGATCCTCAGGGAAGACTTATGGAAATTCATTAGTAACAGGAAAAAATGAAGATATGAGGTCTTGGAATTAGTATCCTTAACCCACACTAGATAGAAGATATACCCCTTTGAGATCATTTTTCTAGTTTTAAGGTACAAGATGAAATGATCCTTAGGCACAGCTGAACTATTCTTCCACTATAAGATAGGATCATTAGGAAATTGAAACTTTACAACTCTAGTTCTACAATCAACTGAGACATAACAGAAATATAACCAATCGATGACTAGAATAACATCAAAGTCTACCATGTTTAATTCAACTAGATTAGTATCTGTAACACCCTGTATTTTGTGTGTACTTATTCCATTGATATGGGACTTGAGGTAACCTTGTTGCATAGATAACGGACAAAGTTTCTTAAGTGATTAGTGGTGGTTTAAAGAGGATTTAAAGTATATTAGAATGGCCCAAAAATTTCAGCATGTATACACCAGGTTAACCCAAACGAAAGTGTTTAAACGCGAGATAGTAAGGAGGTATTCTACCTTAAGGATTAAAGTATCCAAGTGTATATAAGTATTAAGTTAATATAAGGGGTTAAGACTTAGAATATGGAATGAAATAAGTGAGCTACTTGCTTGACTTAAATTAAGCTAGTAGGTGACAAGTAGGTGCATCACCTACTTTGACTTATTGACCAATCTAAGAACCAAGTAGGTGCATCACCTACTAAGACTCCTTTGACCAGATTATTGGTACAAGTACACTACCACCCACTTAAATTAATTCTGGCCCAAGTTAAAAGAGAGAAAAGGAGAAGAATGGGCAGCCAAGGCCCAACAGTTTTAGATCCACAAAGGCCCAAGTATAATGGGAAAGTAGGTGCACCAAATACTTGATAAAATATGGCCCAAATTATCCAAGAAAGTCGGCCAAGAGTAGCTCCCTTTAAAGGGATTTAAACTAGCTCATTTGACCCATTTTAACTTAGACAAAAATTCAACTTTCTAGTGTTTTCTCTTGTGCTCTCTCTTAGCTTCTACAGCAGCCCTAAGTTTCCATTAGGGTTCTTGGGATTTACCTTCCTTCCAAGCTAAAGGTAAGTGAACAAATCATGAGTTGTCTCAATAAGACTATGGAAAATTATGTTCTTCATGTTTAAATTATAAAACAACCCTCTATAAGTTTGGCAGTCCTATTTTTCTTGGTTATTAAGAGATTTTTCTCTTCTCCTTTGGTTTGTGTGTGGAGGAACCAATATATTGAAGAAATACAAGTTAAGAGAATAAACTATCACAAAATTAAGGTAAGGCTACTGCCCATTTTTTCCCCCTTCCTATATACATATTTTGGTGGAGAATTGTGTATATATTGCTGTCAAGAACTCAAGTGATGATGAGTTCAATATTTGGTTGCTATGACAAAGGATATTGGGGTTGTTTTAGAAATTTTTTTTATGTGTATATATTGGGGACAGCTTGGTTGATGTTGGGAAAGGATGTAACTAACTTATATGGAATTATAGACGGAGGATGTAGTGATACACCACCGAACTGAATATTATGTAAGCTTACTGCCCACTCCACTTTGTATACTATTTTGGGGGTGTAATGAGGCTAAAGTTGTTTCGGGGGACCTTATAAGGATTTGTATGGTATGTGAATGTAATTGGAGGAGTAAGGGTTGAAAGAACACCTTTGAATAAACTAATTACAGGCTTACTGCTCGGCTACTTTTGGGTGAGGTTAAGTGGCTTAAATTTGTTGATTAGCTACTAATACTAGTTTTGCCACTTACATTATTGTAGAAAAGTAGTCTGAAAGGTAGGAGGTTAATTTGGGGTAATATCGGAGTTATACAGCAAGGTATGTAAGGCTATTTGATTCTATGTTCTTTGGCATGAAATCTAATACGTTGATGTTACATTTTCTCCCTATGTCAGTGTTACTGCCTTAAATGTGTATTCACATGTCTCTCACTACTGGTCCATAGTTTAAAACACAATAATAATATGACCACCAAAAGAACTACCTCAAAGATTAAAGAAATGATGTAAAGAGAATCTGTATATTCTTGGGTGGTATCCCAGGGGAGGGAGGAACACCTAGCATGGGTCGATCCCAATATCATGGGTGGTGTCCCTGGGGTGAAAGGAAATCCTAATATGGGTCAATCTCGATTTGTGTATTTATGATGACCGTATACCAGGGATTAAAATACCTAGCATGGGTCATCCTCTTTAACCACTGATCAGCTGGTCATTTGTATCATATGCCTTACAATTTCATAATGCAAAGAAGGATAAAGTAAAGTAAAATATGTAATGTACATGATCCCATAAATACAAGCAAAGGTGGTATTTTATTCTTATCTATACAGTTATATATTAATATCTGATTTCATTAAGATCTTGTCTTACCTATGGTCACTTTATGCCTTACATACTAAGTACATTCTTTCGTACTGACGTCCCTCATGGGGGAACTATGTTTCATGTCGCAGGTATAGGTACTCCAGCTAGTAGATCTCCTCAGTAGGAGCACAGGACACTCAGTTGTGGTTGGTAAGCTCCAAGTTAATTCGGGGCTTTACCGAGTCTTTGATATATATTTTGTATTATATAGTAGTTAAGGGTAAGGCGGGGCTTATCCCGACCTAGACCAAGTTTGTCAATCTTATAGAGGCTTTGTAGACTAGTGTATAAAGTGCAGTTATATTTGATTCCTTAACAATTGTTACCTCAACGGCCAAGTCACATATATATGTTTTGGGCCTATCTTTATGTTATTCTTTCATCATTGCTATAGCTTAAATATATTTGTCAAAGCCCGATTACGATTATAGTTATTTGCTTGGACAGTAAGGTTATAAATCGGGTGCCTGTCCATCTCAATGATATTTGAGGTGTGTCAATATCTTTATGATGGACTGGAATAATGCAACTTTTATATATTCTTCTAGCTATAATTGACTCTCCAACTGGAGTGGAGACAGAGAAAGTAACTAAGAGTTATTCGGGACTAATTCCAAACTTCACAGCAACATAAGGGGTTACAAAAGACAAAGTATCCCAGGGTATAATAAAGCATAAAAATCATGAGAGAAAACCTTTAACATACCATTAATGACATCTGGGTAACTCTTCTAATTCTAATGATAATACAAGGCATGTACGCAGTTTTGACTATCACCTGCACTTGAAGTGGTGCCTTTCTGCACATTTCAGCCTTCTAGAGGTGATGATGTAGTGGATTGAATTTTGTTACCCCCATTGCTCTTCCTAGCAGTGTGGTAATCCTTCAGTATATGACCTACCTAACTGTATTTATAGCAACCTTTTTTACCATAAAGACATTCACTAGGATGATTCTTGCCACACTTGTTGTAAGTGAGGTAAGATGGGTACCCTGTTGCAATACTGCCCTGAGACCAAAACCTTAATGCTCTTCCCTTTTGATAATTCCTAGGTCAGGGTGTTGGCATGTTGGCTGATGATGGAGCTGGTCCAGATGACCTTTTTTTGGAAGGATGACAGGTTCTTATTTTTGATCCTCTACTGACTGGACTCATAATTTATTGTCTTGGCCCTCTTACTCTCTTTTTCTTTTAACCTCTCTCCTTAATCTATTATGCAAAATTCATAAGCCTGGCTATGTTAATGTCCCAACTAACATGGCTCTCTTGCATTCTTCCTACACAATATCAAAAGTTCCAGATACAAACTTACTCATGTTTGCTCTTGGTTCCGCTACCATCTTCAGGGCATAGGGGGACAGCTGAGTGAGCTTTAATACATATTCCCTCATACTTATAGACCCCTATCTCAAATTCATGAACTCTTGTACCTTAGTCTCCTTTAATTCAATTGGGAAAAAGAGTCAAGGAAAGCATCAAGAAACTCATCCCACTCTGTTGGAGCTGCATCCTTACCACAGGCCTCTCCCCAATAAACATACCATAAGTGAGAAATATCCTTTAGTTTGCAGGAATCAAAATCAAACCCTTAGTATCAATAATATGCATGACCAACGAATCTTATGAATCTCATTATTAAAATTTTGAGGTCCTCACCTAGATTCGACGTTGTAAACTCTAAAGGGTTCATTCAAACAAATTGTCAAATACTAGAAAAATCAGAAGCACCTTAAGAATTGGGGTTTGCCAAGGCTACACCTTAATCGATGACCTGAGAGGACACAATCTATGTGAACATTTGTCTGGTATTCTAAAATTTGGCATTAGTGATATTAGTACAAAATGGCTGATTAGCATGTGTATTGGAACCCCTTGGTAGACTAGTTGGCATAGGTGGCTCCTGTGGGTTAGCATTTTGACTAGTGGAATATGCTTTATTCCTAGTCTGCATCACACAAGAGGGAGGCACTGATGCGGTATTATCTCCAGCACCTGAAGTAGATATCTGACTAGCGATTCTCTTCATAGGCATGAACTGAAACATGTGTAAGCTATGATTTAGAAGAGATACGTAGAGTTAAACTCTATCACACAAACTAGATCACGAAAGAGGGGAAATATTTCCTAACACAATGTAGCCTCCCAATATAATTGTGGCATATTTCACACCCATAAAGAGGACTCTATTGAATTCGGCATGTTAAACATCCTAGGACTCTTGAACCTAATACTCTGATACTATGTTTGTCATGACCCAAGTCTACACCCTAGGTGTGACGGCCACTCAGGACCTTACGTGATCCCCAAGTAGATCCTTGGTACTAGCATGCTACTAATAGAACTATTTTAAAACATAAGCGAAAGATTAGACAAAAAAACAATGGGCAATTTATCTTTATAAGTTAAAAGAATGAAACATATATAAATCCATATGAATCTAAATAACTAATGTATGAATATAGTCTCTAAACTGAAAAATTAATTTCATCAGGACAAAGTCCCCCAATTACCCTTAAAATAAAACAAATGTCTGAAATAAAGTAGAAGGAACCAAAGCTAACTCCAAGTCCCTGAATGCAAGGAGGACTCACCACTGCTGAACGGAGAAGCTGCAATTGTACAACCACGAGTGCCAGAATCTACATTAATGAAAAGATATAGCATAAGGAAAAGTATGATGTTAGTACATGGGAATATACTGGTATGTAAGATTAAAGCTAAGTAGTTTAAAATAATATATTTGATAGGCTTTTAGAAACTGAGTGTTATCAATAAGCATAAGTCATTTGAATTAAAGGAACACAATTAAAATCATGAGATAAGAATCCTATAGAATAAACTTTCACATTTGATGACATAAACTGTATCTTTAGACATTGAGCTAAAACATATCCAAAAAACCATTGTATTTGAGAAAATAAAAATAATCATATCAAGTCGAGCTATAAAATCATGAAAACTCTTTAAGTAGGGAGTTTTTTACAACCAATATACATTATGTAAACTCATAATTTCCAATGTATAATCCAGTTGCAAGGGCTTTCTATACCTTTCCAGGGTATAAAACCTATTTGTCTAAATGCGAATCCACTAATGAACCTCTTGGAATAAGAGGAGTCGACTGGCTTGCTGTGCAATCCTTAATCCTTTAGTGGCAATATAGTTATGGTACATGGATTGTCTAAACATGTATTCTCTTGGTTCTAAATAATCTTTCCAATATTATTTTATCAGCGTATGCTCATAAGTATTTCAAATTTATGTCTATCTGAAAGCAGTATGAAACTTTGTTCAAAATCATTTTTCTATTAATGTGTAGTCAACTGTGAACTGTATAATGCTAAATTTTGCTGAATTTGTGCTTCAAAATATCCAAGTTAAGAAAAAACTACAAAATCATACTTTATTATAGCTATACAAGATTGAGAATCATTGAAATTGACTGAAACTAAAAATAAGAAAAATTTACTGATTTGGGGTAAAAGGCCTAACTTAAAAATCATGACACTACATTACTTTAAAAAACTTTGGCATGAATATGAAATGATATCCTCACTGAACTCTTACATACCTAATAGAATTGAGGATTTTGGAATGGGAACTTGAATTGAATAAATGGAACAGGAACCGTAGGTCTGTATTCTTGAAGAGTTGTTCTTGCTTTTAGGGGTTAAGGATTATAATGAGGAATATATCAACTGAATTAGGTGATATACCCCATTCTAAAAGTCAAAACATCATAGGATAGGCTAAAAAATAAGAAATGGACAAAATTGCTATTTTTAAAATGTTCTAAAATTTTTAGGAAATGCATCTTATAAGTCATTGTACACGAGTCATGGTATGGACTATAGATATCTAGACTATTTTTCTAAGATTCTGTAATGCAACCACGATTGAATTTCACGGGCCATGGAATGGTTTCACTAATCGTTCTGCCATTAGTGGTATCCTGGAGGAAATTTACAAGATCTTGGATTCTAATCCATAATTGAATTCTATAGACTGTGGACTGGGTTTCACGGCTCGTGAACTCCTCCATCGACAAAACAACAAAAAATTTCAACTCTTAAGTTGTATTTCATAGATGTGCAGACGATCCCATAGTTCCATTCCATGTACCGTGATAAAAGTCATCCTTAACTGGGCAAGTTTGATGGTTTCACAAGTAGGTCCATGAGCTATGGTCCTTTTCACGGGCAGTGAACCTATCTATGGGAACCTGGAAACTTAAAATATCAATGGTGTTTTATACTAATTGTTCAATATATGTAAGTTCGAAACCCAAGGTGTTACAGTCTCCTTCAATGAACAACTAATGTGTGGGGCTTGCTGCATAAACTATTGCTTACCACCCCAAGAAAAATTTTAGTGGTTTTTATATTTTGGGTCAAAAGTGTTACATTAATATCCTTGAACCTTGTTCTACTTGCCCACATGGAAGATGGATTTTGGATTCAAAGGGCATTCTTAGTAAGCATGGTTTAGACCACACTTTTCATAAAACAATGCAGCCTTCTGAACCTATTTCACCTGCTGAATCTTCCCCACACTTGGAGCTGTTAAAGTCTACCTTAGCAGCATGCATAACTGCCCAATATCAGCTCAGATGGTTGACACATCATCTAGCTCCATCCCTCCCATTATTTTTTGAGAAGATGTAAAACTTTGTTGGGCTCTGTGTAATCTCTATTCCTTACAGATATTAGGTTGAGTAAAGCTTCAATATCATCATAAGTCTTGAAAAAAAATTCTCTTGAGTTGTAGCATCTAAAAGAGATTTTGAGTCTAGCCTCAACCTTTTAACAAAATTATGCCCAATTTGGGCTTCTGGTGATGCAGGAAATCTCTCAATTATCTCTTGTCTCTCTCCCAAGCTTAGGGAAGGGATTCATCATTCTTATGTAAAAACCCTAAAATTCTTCATCTTAGCTCTTTTGTTCTTCTAATTGAGAAGAACCTATTGAGAAACCTGTCTGACAAGGTATCCCATGATGCAATAGAACTAGCAGGTTTACTATACAACCACTACTTGGGGAAATTAACCAACTTGGAGAAATTATTGTATTTCACATTTTCATCACTCTTAGTTCAAGATAATTTGAGTGAATATCATCTAAATAGGTTGAGAAACATTTATATGTATTGAAGTAATCAATAAACCTACATTGTTAGCACTAGAATAGTCTACTACCATTATCGACCCGATTGTGTTATGAAACCATGGTGAACAGAGGCATAGTTCTCTCTATTAACTGATTACATTTACTGAAATTTCACTATTGTTACTTGATCATATTTGGTATTGAAATAACAAACACTTTTTCCAAGCCCCATTCTTGTGGAAATAATCAACTAGTAGTTAACTTAACCGCATAAGGCTTAGTTTTCACGTTATTCCTTATGGGATTTAACCCTAACCTAGTTGGGTTCTATATTTGACAGCGACCATTTTATACTTTAATTCGAGGTACATATCAAATTTTGGTATCATTGCTAGGTAATACGGTTGCAGATTAAGTCAAGTGTGTTTATTTGACTCTTTGTCTTATTTCCTAATTTTACTTTTATTTGTTATTTCTTATTATAGAGGGTACAAGCCAGTACATGCCCAATACCCAAAGTCGGGGTGAACCATTAACTCCTTATAATCTCAAGCTTGAGAATACTCTTAAAAGAGTGATAAATGCACAAAAGCGTGAAGCAGTAAGGCTACAACAGCTTGTTGAAGCTTAGGCTAGGGCCAACAACTAGAATGCACCCAACAATGAATATGAAGAATTTTTTTGTGATGACATCCATAGGAAGGACAGCAGCGATAAGCTATGCCATTTGATATTGATGATGTTAACTTGGATAGGATTGGTGCCACTACGGCCATCATCCCTCCACCACTAGCTCCTGGAGTGAAGTTCAATATTACGAGTACTATGATTTAGTTATTAAATTTGAAAGGTTTGTTTTGAGGCGTGGATGGAGATGACCCAAACCTGCATTTGATGAACTTTATTGGAATTTCCAAGTCATATGAGCTGCCTGGGGTTAGTAAATATGCCATCTATTTGCAGTTGTTCCCATTATCATTATCTGGGGAAGCAAACTTATGGTTGATGGAGCTTTCACATAATTCCATCATAAATTAGAGGAAGTTGAAAGTAGCTTTATTAGAAAGGTTCTTTCCACCCTCCAAAATATTGCAGCTGAGGGATGAGATTAGTAATTTCAGGCAGTTACCTAGAGAATCATTACATAAAGCATGGTTGCATTTTAAGAAGAAGCTAAAACAATGTCCCAACCATAAGCTGACGGATGAACATCTGATTGAGACCTTATATAGTTCCTTGAACTCGGTAACTAAGCCAATAGCTGACAATACCACTGGGGATCCTTTATGTACCAAACTTATGCAGATGCATCTGTGATCTTATACAGGCTCACTAAAAAAATAAGGCTTGGCATACTAGACATAGAGGTTGCGGGTGATACTTACTCAGTAGGTATTTCTACTAAACAACATAGAAGAGAGGAAGAGTGTGACCAAGACATGGCTCATATGAAAACACAAATGGACTTGATCACGAAACATTTGTTAGCAAGTGGTGCCAAAAAGGCTGGTGAACACTGTGAGTTCACAAGGTAAAGTAGTTGAGTCAGATTCTGAAGATGAGGCTAATTATCTTATTAATTAGATGGGGGGTTTGGGCCAACGCCCAAGGAAACCAAGGTCGGAACTATCAGAAGGATAATTATTATGATAGGGCTAGTTATAAAGATAGATATCAAGGAAACTAAAAGAGAAAGAATGATAGAAATGGTCTATATATGCCTCCCAAAAATCGTAATCAAACTATTAATAATTCAGGGAGTTTGAGGATGGAAGATATGTTGGCTAAGGTATTGCAAAGAGTCGAATCTACTAACTCTTGTGTTAAAGAGATGAAGAGTGTGAGCTATAATATTATCCAACTAGTTTACTCATGCTCCACTTCCATAAAGCAGCTAGAGTATCAAATGGGTCAGATGTCCGCAGCTCTGAATTAGAAGAAAAGCGATATGTTGCCTATTAACATGGTTCAAAATTTGAGAAATGATGGCCAACGTATGGCTTTCATGACAAGAAGTGAGAAAGTGTTGTTGGAATAGGTACCCAATGTTGATGAACAGAAGGAGGATGTTGCCTCTGATTCTAGAATTATAATTGAAAATACTATTAAACAAAGAGTTCCGACTAATTCTGAAAAGTTGATAGTTATTGATGATATTGATGTAGATGCTCAGAAATCCACAAGTGCTAGAGATGGGACTTCTAAATTTAAAGGGAAGAAAAATAATATTATAAAGCCTTTGACTCCGATTCCTAGATCTCCATTTATATTTCCTCAGTGGATGAAAAAGAAAGTGGAAGACGGCAAGTTCCATAAGTTTCTTTCTATATTGAAGCAGCTGTCAGTTAATATTTTGGTTGATAATTATTTAGAGAAAATATTGGGTTATGCCAAGTTTATGAAGAACTTGGTCACTAAGAAGAGAACAGTTAGTTTTAAACCTATTGATAACTTACACCATTATAGTGCAATTACTTTGCGTTCTTTGGTTTAGAAGAAGAACGATCCTGGTGCATTCACTATTCTATTCACTATAGATGCATTCAACTTTGCTAAGTCATTGTGTGATCTTGGTGCTAGAATCAACTTGATATTGCTTGCTATTTATAGATAGTTGGGCTTGGGAGCTTCCAAAGCGATGATAATGCGGCTATTGATGGCTGACCGTTTAGTCAAGAGGCATGTGGGGATTTTTTATGATGTGCTAGTTAAGGTGGAAAGCTTTATCCTTCCTGTTGACTTCATGATCTTGGATTGAAAAGTAGATTTTGAAGTTCACCAAACTCTTGGGAAGACTCTTCTTAGCTATAGGGCGAGCCTTAGTTGATATGGAGAGCAACGAATTAAAGTTCATGTTGAATAATGAGGAGTTTGTGTTCAATGTTTGTCAGTCCATGAAGCAATCAAGGGACATGAATGTTGTCTCTATAATTGATGTTGTTGATGATGGGGAGATTGAGATGCCTATTGAAGAAAGGTTTACAGTTGAAACTTACTTGCAGTGATGATGAACTTTGATGGTGATGACATCAAAGATTACGATGAGAGAGTAAAGTCCTTAGTTAGGATAGGGTCCTATTCTTATGCCCCAGAGAAGTTAGACTTGGACTTGAAAAATAGACCTACTCCTCTAGTTAAGTCTTCAATTGAAGAACCACCAGTGTTGGAATTGAAAGTTTTGTGTGGTTATCCATACTATACGTTTTTGGGAGTGAATAGCACATTACCTATTATTATGATGGCTGATTTGGTTGAGTGGCAGGTTAAGGCACTTATGTCAGTATTAAGACGGTTTAAAAGGGTAATTGGGTGGACCATTTCCAACATCATTAGGATCCCTCCCGTAATTTGCATTCATAAAATTGGAGAAAGATTCCATCCCAAGCATAAAGCATCAGTACAGACTTAATCCACCGATGCAAGAGGTGGTTAAGAAAGAGATTATTAAGTGGTTAGATGCAGGGGTGGTATATCCTATCTCGAATAACAAATGGGTAAGTCTGGTGTAATGTGTCCCCAAAAAAAGAGGTATAACTATAGTACCAAATGAGAGAAATTAGTTGATCCGACTTTGCCCAGTCACAGGCTGGCATGTATGCATGGATTATCAAAAATTAAACTCTTGGACACATAGAGATCATTTCCCAATACTGTTCATGGACCAAATACTTGGAAGATTCACAGGCAGAGGTTGGTACTATTTCTTGGATGGTTATTATGGGTACAACCAAATTTCCATTGCACCTAAAGATTAAACAAAAACTACCTTCACATGCCCTTATGGAACATTTGTATTCAAGTGCATGCCCTTTGGTTTATGCAATGCACATGCCACTTTTCAAAGGTGTATGATGTTCATTTTCTCTGATATGGTCAAGAACACTATAGAGGTGTTTATAGATGATTTTTGTATGGTAGGAAATGGATTTGAAGATTGTTTGGCCAACCTTGGTAAAGTCTTACAGTGGTACAAGAAGACAAACTTGGTATTGAATTAGGAGAAATACCACTTTATGGTGAAGGAAGGCATTTTTTTGGGATGCAAGATATCTGAAAGAGCTATTGAGATCGACTAAGCAAAAATCAAAGTCATTGAAAGTGTCCTCAACCAATCTCTATGAAAGGTGTTCAGAGTTTTCTTGGTCATGCGGGTTTTTATCAAAGGTTTATAAAGGACTTCTCTATAATTGCAAATCCTCTTTGCAAACTTTTGTAGAAGAAAGTTAAGTTCCTTTTTGATGAGTCTTGTTTAAAGGCATTCGATGCCTTAAGGAAAAGCTGACTAGTGCTCCTATCATTGTTGCTCCAGATTGGTCCAAACCATTTAAAGTGATGTGTTCTACAAGTGGTGTGGCGCTTAGTGAGATATTAGGATAGAAGAAGGAGAAGAGTTTTCACCCAATCTATTATGATAGCAAGGCATTGAATGGAGCGCAAAAGAACTATATTGTGATCGAGCAAGAATTGCTTACAGCTATGTATGCCTTTGAGAAATTCCAGGCATACTTTCTTGGCATAAGAGTTGCGGTAAACACCGATCATGCTACCTTAAAATACCTCATAGAAAATAAAGATGCAAAATCATAGTTGATCAGATGGGTGCTCCTGCTTTAAGAATTTGACTTTGAATAAAGATCGTAAAGACTGCAAGAATCAGGTTGCTAATCATTTGTCAAAACTTGAGGATGAGAGAAAAGTGATGAGTGAGATAGGGATTTATGAATCCTTTCCAGACTCTTCTTCCTATAATCTTTTGCATTGGTTTTCTGATTTTGCTAACTATCTTGTTAGAGACATGATGCCAAAAGATCTAAACTTCCATCCGAGAAAGAAATTTATGTATAATGTGAGTAATTACTTATGGTATAAACCATATTTGTTCTAACTTGATAAGAAGATGTGTCCCAGAAGTTGAGATGTTGATTACACTGGAAGCATGTCATTCATATCTGTAGGGAGACATCATGGTGGTGTCTGCACAGCACAGAAAGTATTACAATATAGGTATTCCTGGCCCATAATCAATCAAGACATGTAAGATTTTGTAAAGGCATGTGACCAATGCCAACGGTAGGGATTCATATCCCAAAGGCATGAGCTTTCCATGACCCTAGTTATGGAAGTTGAATTATTTCATGTATGGGGCACAGACTTTATGGGTCCCTTCTTGATTTTTTTCAACTACAAATACATATTGGTGGCAGTGGACTATGAGTCAAAATAGGCAGAAACTGTAGCACTACCAAACAACGAGAGCAAGAGTGTGACTGCATTCTGAAAAAAGAAAATCTTCTCAAGGTTTGATACTCCATGAGCAATCATCAGCGATAGGGGTTCACACTCTTGCAACAAGGTATTCCGTGTTGTGTTAGCAAAGTATGGAGTCAACCAACATAAGGTAGCGACCCCCTTATCACCCACAAACTAGTGTTCAAGTGGAGGTGTCGAATCGGGAAATAAAAATGATTCTAGCCAAGATCGTGAATTCCAATCGAACTGATTGGGCTTGAAAGCTTGATGATGCCCTATGGGAATATAGGACTGCATTCAAGACACCTATTAGGATGTCACCATATCAGCTAATTTTTGGCAAGGCATGTCACTTGTCAGTGGAGCTTGAGTATGAAGCCTTATGGGTACTCAAGAAGCTCAACATGATTTGGAGTGATGCCTCAAACTTGAGGCTTGAGCAAATGAATGAATTGGATAAGTTTCGGTTGAGAGCAAATGAAGATCGGCCCTTTACAAAGAAAGATGAAGATGTATCATGATTATAGGATAAAGAAGTGAGTATCCAGTCCAGGGGACCTGGTATTCCTTTTCGAATCTAAGCTCCACTTATTTTTAGGCAAACTCAGATCCAAGTGGTCTGGTCCGTTTACAGTGACACAAGTGTTCCTTTGTTGACCTGGAAAATCAAAAAAGGGATCGCTTCAAAGTTAATGGAAAGCATGTGAAATAGTACTTTAGAATATGTGAGGAGGTAAAACTGATGGAACTAGTGTACCTTGATGAGGTATGAATAATCAAGGTACCTGAGTCATGCTGCGACATTAAATCAGGCTCTACTGGGAGGCAACCCATGATTGTTGTTTGTAAAGTTGGTTTTGTGTTAAGTTTTATATCTTGGATATGGTTGATGTATGTGTTGAAGTGTGCAGGTATAGACTTTAAAACTAGATTGAAGTGACCACTTAGTTGACAAGTCATGGGTAAGCTGACGGTGCATCAACCCAACCATCACTTCGAGACTTTAAAAAGGTTGATTCTAGATAAGGTTGATAGGCAAAGCTAAAAACCATTGATCAACCAATAAACCATCTTTTTGACCATCACCTAGTAGTAAAATTGGGAAACATTCTGATTAAGGACGATGGACAAGTCCAAGGACCATCGATCATATGACGATTTGTTACCTTGACTGTCCATCGTCAAACAAACTGAGTAACATTCTAAATAAGTCTGACGGCTTCCCTAATGGACTATCGAGCACTTGACGGACTACCTGACCAACATGGGTGCAGGTAAGTTTTCTTTTTCTTTGATTAATCCAACCCAACCATTACCCAATCATATTCTAACCCATTACCCACCTTCCCAATGTTATTCCAATCTTAACCCTACCAAACCTAACCCAATCCAACCCAAGTTACATCGACCCAATCTAAACCCTAAGGAAATTTTAAAAGAACTATTTCAAATTACTTCAGTCTCTCTTTATTCCCTTTTTAACTCTATCACCCACGACCGAAATCCATCATCTTCCATTAACTCCCACCTTCAACTACATACAAATTTATCACCTTGGAATACCCTCATCATCACCATAAAATTGTTACCACTGTGTTTTCTTTTGGCTAAATCAATTGTTAGGGAAAAAGTTTCAATTTCTTCTTCATTACATCTCCAACAAGTATGATTTTTGTACATTATGTGAAGCCCTTCTCTTATTATTTTGGTTTTGTTTGGGTATGGATAGTTAGAACTTAATCACTGAGTTGGAGGGCAACACTATTTTTGAATTTCGGAGACAAATCTTTTGTAAAATTATGTTGCCCACCAACTAAAAGTGAAATAGATGGTTAATGAAAGGGTGAAGTCTGAGTAGCCCTACTAATACTAGATAATTGCACAACGTTCCATCATGTGATGAGATTTACACTTTGTATGAGTTCATAACCTTAATCACGTAGTGAAAAGTTAAACAATTTGAAGGATGTCGCCATCCATGGATTTGATATTAAACTATTTCAAAGAGAAAGGTAAGCCCACGGACCATCACATGGTCCATGGAGCATTAACTTACTTGTCACTGCTATAGAAAATTAAGTTTGACACTATTTAGGTGTGGCGGCTTGGCTGACGGACCATGAACATCACGACAGACCATTGTCTTAACCTTTAACTAGCACCTGAATACTGGATAAGAGAGATGGTTTAGCTGAAGGACCGTCAACTTCCCAATGGACCGTCAATTTAACCGTCAGTTGGCTCTTTACAAACTATCTAAGAAGGATACCTTGACCAATGGACTATCCCACAAGCGATGGACTATCAGGTCCATGAATGTTGTAGAATTTTATTTCACTTTCTGTCTGTATATTTTTGTTTCAATGCTAACCATACCCCTCCACAGGTACATATGGCTCTAAAATTCCAACCAACATGAGAATAATCTCGCAAAAGTTCCACAAAAGCCATCACAACTTACAAACTATTGGATGATTAAGACAAAAAGGTTGAGAAGGTTGAGGAAGCATCGGGTTACCATACTATACAAGCAGCTAGACAACAACAGAATTCCTATCAATCTGATAAGGGAGATGAATCCTCTAATTGTAAGTCTAGTATGGAAGGCTCGAGCTCAGATGCAGACAATGAGAGTGGCACCGATGCCACCAAAAACCAAGAGAGAGAACCTGAGCCCATTCCAGACAATGTCATTAAATGTAAAAATTTAGGGCTCTATGAAGGAATGTGCTGGAAAGTGAATCACATAAGTACTGTCAAGATGGAATTACAACAACGGCAAAAGGTAACTCAAAAGACTAATTATGGAGGAAGTCAGAATAGTCTCATCAAATCTTGTGGAATATCCCAAAATTGAAAAGTGGTTCCATCATTATGGCCTGGGGCGAACAAGCACAGCACCAGGGTACTATTACCCCTATTATGGTTTAGGAATTCTATACGAACTATGTTTCCACTCTTGACAACAAATGCAGGAAGGGCCAAAAACCATCAGATTTGCCTACACTAAATAAGGTTCAGGTCCATAGAGTTCCAGTAGAAATATCTAATCAAACGAACAACCACTTTTGATATAGGCCCAATTTTGTACTACCAGCAAGTACTACAGATTTTGATAATAAAATAAGGGATCGATATAATCAGCATCTGTGGTTGGCTCAAGTTATGACCAACGATCAACCGACATAGCTGACAGATGAGAAGGAAAATATCTTTAATGTGACTTTGAACTTCATAGCTAAGTTCTGGTGGGTAGTGGTGTAACTTTGTTTGAATCCTACTGGAGGGACAACTAATTGATTGAAGATAGAGCGATCATGATAGAGAATTTGATGTTTGGGTTCAAAATGAACCTTGACATACTTATAGCTGATGAAATGAAGATCTGAGCATCCAAGCAACTACCTCTCTTTTATTACCATTCCTCATTACTAAGTTGTGTGAAAAAGCTCAAGTAGCGATGTTGGCAGGTATTGATGAACAAGTTTTAGGGTCAAAGAAGCTGGATATCGAGAGGTCTAGAAATGAGACTAAAAATGAATTGTGAGAGCATAAGAAAATGCCTAATATCTTTAGGTTAGGTAGTCAAGCTGTAGAAGCATCTCCTTCAGAGGTTTCGAGAGAAGCCACAGGCATGGAGTTAGCTCTCAATACCATTCCAATGGCAACCCCCACAACATTCGGTGCTACTAGAACTACCCCCACGATTGACTCAGCGATCACCATAGCTACTGTAGCAAAGAAGTTAAAGTATCTATTGAGCCCTCAAAACTTTATGAAATGGGTCAAGTGGTGTCAAAGGTTTGAAAAGTAATTGAAAGTTTTTGCAGAATAATTTTAAACTTTTGTTGATAATGTTATTGAGGTTGGACTTGTGCCATGTGCCAGCCTTCATGGTTACATTGATGATATGGAAAAAATAGTAAATAAGCGGCTAAAGGCAATGACCGTGCTTGATTTAGCCAAGTTTATGGCTGAATTAGCAGAAGCCCAAGCCGACATTGCTAATTCTGGACATTGAGAAATCAGAGGAGAAAGAGTCTTTAATTAATTTGATAGGCAAATCTCTCAAAGCCAGAGGTAAGAGGGTAAGTAAAAAGAAATATAATCCAGTAAGGGCTGATAAGAGAGAAAAGAGAAAAGAAAAGAAAGTTATTTAGAAACCATACAAGAAATCAATCAAGGAAAGAGATAAAAAAAAAAAAGATAAGGTCTCCAGCTGTTGGAGCCACTTCTAGCATACCACTAGGACCATTGGTAGTGCAGATTTGAGCATGGAGTCTTCTACTCTACCACCTAGTACCTTAAGTGCCCAAGTCACCACTGGTGCCACGACTAATAATGATGCAACAGATGTTACAGCCCACTTTATTTCACTAGACATAAGCGCCTAGGGCGCCACAGTTATTTCCTCCCTCTAGCACCTTATCATTTGTTTTTATAATACATTAGAGGCAATGCATTTCTTTTTTATAGAGGGTAGGGGTAACTGTATGGATTACCACCTGAGGATTTTTGTTACCGTGTTTCTTTTCCATTAAGTGTGTGATGTGTCATGGTTTTATGGCATTTTTTATGCTTAAAACAAGGAAAGTATACAACAACTTGGGTATGTTTTGTGGGTATGATGTGTTTTCTATCCTATTTTACAGGCAAATAGGTTATGGAGGAAAAATGGAGATAAAGAGAAGAATATTGCACTAAAATGGAGTATCTGAAGATGAAAGAACCAGGTCTCGCACCAGAGGAGTGATCCACGGCAAGACCCACGCCACGTGAGTCAACCTACGTGGCGTGAGTCTGTGCTTTAGGTTGACTCCTGCAGATGAGTGGAAGAGTCTGATTTCCATGACAGGACTCACGTGCCGTGAGTCCACCTACATGGCATGACTGGGTGGCATGAGTCAACTTCTGAAGATGTCTAATTATGACTGATTTCCACGTATCTAACCTACATGGCGTGACTTGGTTCCACGACACCAAGTCACAATACCGAGGAAAATTGTCGACTCTGTTCTCTTGTTTTGTCTAGGATAGGATTCATCTTGTATCTATAAATACCCCTGTATTGTCCTATGTTCAGAAAAGAGTCATTACATTATTTTGAGATAGATTTTCATTATTTTGAGTTGAAAAACACATTATTGGTTTTGTAATCTTGGAACCTCGACTCTAGCGTTTTATTCATATTGAGATTTTTGAGTTTCTTTTTAATTGTGAGTTTACAATTATGTCTTCATCCTTGAACTCTTATGGTGCTCTTACAAACATGAGTAGCTAAACTCATCAACTAGGGTTGTGTGAACCATGAGTAATTAACGAAATGGGTTCAGTACAAAGTAATTCTGAACCGGTGTGAATACATGTATTGTTATTTCCTTCGTTGTGATTAATCTTCTAACTGTTGCAAATGTTAGAAACTCACCTGCATTCTCGACTTGCTCGAAAGAGAGAGAGGTAGAGATTGGGAAAACGGAATAACAATAGAGATTTGAAGCTATGAACCTTCATCTAATAACTTGAGCCATAACAGGGATAGTTATCTGAGATCCAGGACAACGGTTAGTAGTGCGACACTCGAAGACCGAGAGGACAAGAGTGAAATTCGTCTAACCAAGGTCGAGAGACGTTTAGATTAACATATCTTGTTAGATTTTGCATGCAACATAATGGGACAGTTTTGCCAGCACAAGTAACTAGTGAAGTTAAGGAATCATTGGGGATCACAGTCCTAGTGTATTTCTCATATTTTCTACAAATTCTATATTCAGAAATCGTTACAGTTACTATTTATTCACACACACCAGTTTTACTTACTCACCAGTCACTCAGACTAGCATTTTACATAATTTTGACCTATTTCCTGTGGGATCGAACCCAACCTAGTTGGGTTCTATATTTGATACAGCGACCGCATTATACTTTTTTGGAGGTATATTTTGGGCGACATTAAATTTTGGCGCCGTTTTTGGGGAACTACGGTTATGGAGTTGAGTATTTTGCTTGTTGGAGTTGATTGGTTTTATTTCCTTATATTTTTAAGGGCACACGCTGGTGTATGCCTAATACTAGGAGTCAAGGCAATCCCCTGATTCCACTTGTTCTTGAAATATAAAGGACTCTGAGAGCTAATCAAAGAATGGTGAATACCGATGGAGTTCAGGATCCTGCCACCGTGGGAGACATTCATAACCAACCAATTCTACCGGTTGGTCATAAAACAGCAGACCAAACTACTGCTCGGTTGACACGGGAAGAGCAAGCTAGACAAGTTGCTCTTAGGCAAGCAAAGAGAGATAATCGAGCTATACAAGAAGCAGCCCAGCGACTGGCTGAAGTTGAAGAGAGACAAAGAAGACTGAGAGCTCACCAACCGCCTCAAAGACCGCATGTGCCAGTTTATGATGATCCCAAAGAAGAGGATGTGGCTTATTTTGAGCCAGTTGAGACGGGAGCCATTATTCCACCAGAGTTACCTCAGGGCACTAAGTTTGACATTACAAGTGCCATGATTCACCTAATAAACTTGAAAGGTGTGTTCGTCGGTCTTTCTACTGATGATCCAAACATGCACGTGATGAATTTTGTGGGGGTTTGCACTTTATATAATTTGCCTGGAGTTAACCAAGAGGCTATTCGGTTGAGATTATTTCCATTCTCTCTAACAGTAGAAGCGACTTTGTAGTTAGCAGAGTTACCACGAGGTTCCATCACTACTTGGCAAGAGTTAAGAAATCAATTTCTGGAAAGATTCTTTCCACCCTCCAAGATGCTACAGTTGAAGGATGAGATTTACAACTTCAGACTACTACATTCTGAAGCACTTTACAAGACATGGCTAAGGTTCAAGAAGAAGCTGCAGAATGTGCCAAATTATAGGATAAGTGGTAGGAATTTACTTAAAATCTTCTACAGGGCTTTAAACGCCAATACTAAGGCTATAGCAGATACTATCACTGGCAGAACATTTATGAGTCTGAGATGGGAACAAGCTTCAGAGATATTAGATCGTATCACCAAGACCAACCAAGGATGGCATACTCGGGAGGTAGAAATGCCTGCTGGTACATATGCTATTGGAGCCTCAGCAGCACAACGGGCTTTGGAAGAATCTGTAGCTTAAGAGGTCGCACAGCTGAGGACAAAAATTGGTTTATTAGTTAAACAGATTGCGGCCAGAGATGCTGAGAAGGTGCATACCATAGGTGCATAAGGCAAAACACCTAGGCATGATGATAGTGATTCTGATGAGGAGGCTAAATACCTGGAATAAGAAGTGGCGGGTTTCTAAGCCAAGGGTCAAAGGTCTAATCAAGACTCTTAGAACTTGAGGCAACGGAATCAAGTTTGTAACTACTATAGAGACAATTACAACAAGTTGGGATATAGAGATAGAGAACAAGATCGTGATGGTGATTGGATGTGGAAAGATGATTATAAAGAAAAGGGTAGTGTAGGAAACCGTGATGCTGACTCTGAAAATTCAAGAATGGAAGCCCTTCTCAATAAACTGGTGAAAGGGTCAGAGAGTCAAGAACATTGCTTGAAGGAGATTAGGTCAGACATCTCAGGAATAAGTCAGAAAGTAGAATCCCATTTGACTGCTATTAAACAGTTGGAGCAACAGTTTGGGCAAATATCAGTGGCATTGAACCAACGTTAGCCAGGTACCCTTCCAAGCAACACCGTCCAGAATCCAAAAAATGATAGTCATTGCCTGGCCATTACTACTAGAAGTGGGAAATGCACAACTGATCCATCTATACCTGTGGATAGTAGTAAGACCAATGAGCCGATGATAGTTGATATAGAAACTGAGATAGAGCCAGATAATTCAGAGGTCGAGACATTTCCAAATCCTCATGATACTGGCGAAAAGGCAAAATCTAAAAAGAGGCATAAAAAGAAGGTCCCATAAATACTGAAAACTATCCTACGACCTCCTTCTCCCTTTCCTCAAAGGTTGAAAAAAAAGGCTGAGAAAGGCAAATATCAAAAGTTTATTACAATGTTGAAAGAGTTGTCGGTAATTATCCCTCTTATTGAGGCATTGGAGCAGATGCCAGGTTATGCTAAGTTCATGAAAGACTTGGTGACGAAAAAGAGAACTGTCAGTTTTGAACCGGCAGATAACTTACATTATTGTAGTGCAGTTGCTTCGCGTTCCCTAGTTGAAAAGAAGAAGGATCCAGGATCTTTCACAATTCCTTGTACTATCGGGCCTTACAACTTTGCTAAATCACTTTGTGATTTGAGTGCTAGCATTAACTTAATGTCGTTAGCCGTTTTCAAGCAGTTGGGATTGAAAGCACCAAAACCAACCTCTATGAGACTTCTCATGGCGGATAGGACTGTGAAAAAGCTAGTGTGTATTTTGTATGATGTTTTGGTAAAAGTTGCATCTTTTATATTTCCAGCTGACTTTGTGATCCTAGATTGTGAAGTTGATTTTGAGGTTCCCATCATATTGGGAAGACTATTCCTTGCCACTGGTCATGCATTGGTCGAAATAGAAATAGGGCAAATAAAATTTAGGTTAAATAGTGAACAAGTCACTTTCAATGTTTGTCGTTCCATGAAGCAACTGAAAGATATGCGGGTGATTTTGGTAATAGATGCAGTTGAGGATAGTGATATTGTCGTGTCTCTTGAAGAAAGGTTGGGGGTAGAAGCTCTTGTGATCGTGAATATGAATTTTGTTAGCGATGGTATTGAGGAATACGATGAGATGGTTGGTGCACTCACTGGTAAGGGATCATACACTTATGCTCTAAAGAAACTTGATCTCGATTTGAAGAATAGGGTGACCCTACCAGCTTGTCCTTCTATTGAGGAGCCTCCAGTTTTGGAGCTTAAGGCTCTGCCAGTTCACCTTCGCTACACATTTTTGGGAGCCAATAACACCTTGCCTGTGATTATTTCTGCTAAATTGGTGGAGTGGCAAGTAGAGGCTCTGGTTTCGGTATTAAGAAGATTTAAGAGGGCCATTGGTTGGTCCATTGCTGATATTATAGGGATTCCACCCGGTATTTACACTCACAAAATTCAACTTGATCCTGAGTGCATACCGAGCATTGAGCACCAATGTCGTTTAAACCCACCGATGCAAGAGGTTGTGAAGAAAGAGATCATCAAGTGGTTAGATGCAGGTGTGGTTTACCCCATTATTGATAGCAAGTGGGTGAACCCAGTTTAATGCGTACCAAAGAAGGGAGGAATCACTGTGGTTCCAAATGACAAGAATGAGTTAATCCCAATGAGGTCGGTTACTGGATGGAGAGATTGCATGGATTACCAAAAGTTGAATTCTTGGACAGAAAAAGATCATTTTCCTATGCCCTTCATGGATCAGATGCTAGACCGTCTTGCTGGTAGAGGATGGTATTGTTTTCTAGATGGCTATTCGGGGTATAATCAGATTTTCATTGCTCCCAAAGACCAAGAGAAAACCACTTTCACTTGTCCATATGGGACGTTTGCGATCAAAAGGATGCCCTTCGGTTTATGTAATGCACCAGCCACTTTCTAGCATTGCATGATGTCTATTTTCTCTAACATTGTGGAAGACACTATTGAGGTTTTTATGAATGATTTTTCTATTGTGGGAGACTCATTTGATGATTGATTGGCACACCTTGCTAATGTGCTGCAAAGATGTGAGGAGTGCAACTTAGTGCTAAATTGGGAAAAATGCCACTTTATGGTCAACGAGGGTATCGTACTGGGACATCAAATCTCAAAGAAAGGTATTGAAGTTGATAAGGTAAAGATTGAGGTGATTGAAAATTTACCTCAACCTATCTCCATGAAAGGAATTCAAAGTTTCTTGGGAAATGCAGGATTTTATAGAAGATTCATCAAAGACTTCTTGAAAATTGCTAATCCGTTATGCAAACTTTTAGAGAAGGAGGTGAAGTACGTGTTCGATGAGGCATGTATAAAAGCATTTGAGTGTCTGAAAGAGAATTTAATTTCAGCCCCTATCATTATTTCACCATATTAGACGATGCCTTTTGAGGTTATGTGTGATGCTAGCGGGGCGGCTTTGGGTGTAGTCCTTGGCCAAAGATGTGAGAAGATTTTACGTCCAATTTACTATGCTAGCAAAGTACTTAATCCAGCTCAAAAGAATTGCACTGTGACTGAATAGGAATTGTTGGCAGTGGTCTTTGCTTTTGAGAAATTCAGATCTTACTTGATTGGTACGAAGGTGATTGTGCATACAGACCATGCAGCACTTCAGTATCTTATGTCAAAGAAGGATGTTAAACCAATATTGATTCAGTGGGTGCTTCTACTGCAAGAATTTGATTTTGAAGTCAAGGATAGTAAAGGAACCGAGAATCAGGTCGCGGACCATCTATCGCACCTTGAGAAGGAGGCCATGCTTAAATTAAGGGATGATCTTGATATTGATGATACTTTTCCAGATGAGCAAGTGCTGGCAGCATCACAAGACTTAGTCCCTTGGTTTGCAGATTTTACCAACTTTTTGGCAAGTGATTTAGTCCCGAAATACATGACGTATCAATAGAGAAAGAGATTCATGGATAAGGCAATAAAGTTCTTTTGGGATGAACCTTATTTATTTAGGGTGTGTGCAGACTGTATGATTTGTAGATGTATTCTGGAGGTCGAGATGATGAGTATTTTGGAAGCACGTCATTCATCTCCAGTTGGGGGTCATCATGGAGGTGCACGGACTGCTCATAAGGTCTTACAATATGGGTATTATTGGCCCACCATCTATAAAGACGCTCATGATTATGCTCAGGCTTATGACCATTGTCAAAGGCAAGGGAATATCTCACGCAGACACGAACTTCCCATGACACCTATCTTTAACCTCGAATTGTTTGATGTATGGGGAATTGACTTTACGGGCCCTTTTGTGAGCTCACATAGGATGAAATACATTTTGGTAGTTGTCGACTATGTTTCCAAGTGGGTGGAGGCAATTGCGCTTCCCAATAATGAAGGAAGAAGTGTCACGGCATTCTTAAAGAAGAACATATTTTCATGATTTGGTACACCCCAAGTAATCATTAGTGATGGACGATCCCACTTCTGTAATTGGTTGTTCAAGGCCCTGCTTGAAAAATATGGTATTAAACATAAGGTGGTAACACCTTACCATCCTCAAACAAGTGGGCAAGTTGAGGTGTCAAATCGTGAGATCAATTCTATTTTGGCAAAAATGGTGAATGCCAATAGGACTGATTGGTCTCGAAGATTGGATGATGCATTATGGTCATATCAAACTGCTTTCAAGATGCCAATTGGTGCATCACCATATCAGTTGGTTTTTAGTAAATCGTGTCATTTACCTGTCAAACTTGAACATAAAGCATTATGGGCATTGAAAAGGTTGAATATGGAATGGAGTGATGCAGCTAAATTGAGGCTTGAGCAGATGAATGAGATGGATGAATTTCCTCTTCAGGCTTATGAAAGTTCAGCAATATATAAAGAGAAGATGAAATTATATCATGATCGGCGAATTGAGAAATGAGAGTTTCACCCGGGAGATTTGGTACTACTTTCAACTCCAAGCTTCGCTTGTTTGTTGTAAAGAATGGTACGGACCATTCACGGTGGTTAGGGTATTCCCACATGGATCAATTAAGATAAAAGGTGATGATAATGTTCTTTTCAAGGTCAATGGACAGCATGTAAAGCATTATGTGGGAATCGCGGAAGAACTAAGGACATGTGAGAAGCTTGAGCTTGATGAAGTTTAAGTAGTCAAGTTAGCCATGTCGTGCCGCGATGTTAAATCAGGCGCTTCATGGGAGGCAACCCATGGGCTGGTTGGTGAAGTCTGAGTATCCAAGTTAGCCGTGTCATGCCGCGACATTAAATCAGGCGCTGCTTGGGAGGCAACCCAAGGTTTTCTTATGTGTGATCTGAGCATTGGAGGATATGTTCACTAAAATTTGCTGTATTAAACTAAGTATGTTCAGTACTGCCTACAGAAGTGCTTCACAAGACGTAAGTCAACCCACTTCACATGGGTGGTACCATGAGAAGCAGAGTCAATTGACACCTGCAAGAGTTGATCTATGCCAGAGACCCACGTGAAGTAGGTCAACCCACGTCACGTGGGTGGTACTGTGAGAAGAAGAAACCCCAGGTACCCAAGACCCGACCCGACCCAATCCAACTTTTTATAAATATCGGTATACCTCTCAAATCCGACCCAACTTCCATTACAAATCATTCTTCTTAACTCCAAATCCTAAACATAAACCTTATTGTCCAAAACTCACAAAATTTTCTAGTACCTAATCCTACATACTCCAATTCACCCACACCAATTTTGAATTTTACCAAATCTTAACCACCTAAACCCACCCAACTCGAAAATCCGACCCCCCCCTCCCCAGACCCAAAATTGACCCCTCAGACCTAAAATTGACCCTACCCAACCCAAAAATCCTCAAACCCGACCTAAATACCCATTCCAAACTCAGCACAATGCCTCTCAAATCAAACCCCAAACATGGAGACATGGGTTCTTCGTTGAGAATCCGAACCAAAAATCTCGAATTTCCAATAAAGTTGAGTAATGAACCATCCAGGTCAGATCCAAGTGGGTCCAAGGAGGTGTTTGAGATTACAACTGATGATACTGCACTGACACCTCACACCAAGAGGTTACAAACTCGGGCACAAGCTGCTGCCTAGGTCGCACTTTAGCCTATTCCGCAGCCTGTCAAGCCGGTTGTTCTTGATCAGTCTTCTGAGTCCGTCCCCTAGTCTGAAGAGGGGGAGGATAATTGAGTATCTGGCTCTGAGCATAATACTATAGGATAGGTTGATTCTACAGCAGAGGCTACAACATCTCTTTCAGGCATTGGTGAACAAAGTACCCCGACTTCCTCACAGAGAAGGGAAAACCAACGATGGTGTGTTCAAGGCATGTGGGACTTTTATGACAGGGATACTGAGCTTACTGAGCGGGGCATGTGTAGAATAAGTATTATGGAGGAGCCCCGATATCGGATAGAGGAGTTAAAGGCATTGCCCGATATTTGGACTATGTTTGATCAGTATGGATTTGGATGGATGACGGAGCCTCCTGGTCACTATAGCCCAGAATTGGTCTGAGAGTTTTATGCATCCTATGCTGCATCTGTTGAGTTGATCACACCTGTTGAGCAGCGGTTTTGGGACTAACCACCATTGACTCACACTTTGGTTCGGAAGACCAGAGTCGATATATCTAAGCAGACTATCCATCGATTCTTGTTTGGTGTTGACCATCCATTGCCACCTACGACTGCAGAGTTTGATCACCGTATGAAGACTGTCAGAAATAGGATTAAAATGAGGGATTCTGATTAGAGGTTGGAGTTACTGAGGTGAATTGCTGGTTATATAGCGGATGATGGTGTTAATGCTAGTTGGGTGACTGGGAAGCTGGATATAAAGAAGTCCACACTCTATTTTGTTGGCAGGTTTTGGTGGTCAGTTGTTAGGCATTATTTGGGACCTACTAACGTTGATAATTCACTCACTTTGGACCGGACTATTGTGGTAGCTAGCATCATCATCAGTTATGACATCAATATCGCCTGGTACATTATTAAGGAGATCCATGAGCGTGCCTTTAGAGACTTTACCAGTATCCCTTTCCCCTATTTGATTCAGATCCTGTATGATAGGGCTGGTGTGGTTAACCTACCTACCATAGATCACTATATCGAGGTGACCCGCATAGCAAATATTGTCATGTTTAGGGCTGGTATGGTTAACCTACCTACCATAGATCACTATATCGAGGTGACCCGCATAGCAAATATTTTCGTGTTTCTTTTCCCCCGAGTGTGCTATTATAGTAAAACCGGCATGTTTAGGTGTTTATTTATATTAGTTATGTGTTTTCATGTTTAATTAGGAGAAAAATAGGGGAACTTTAGTACAGTCCAATTTTGAATGTATTTTGAATGAGAAGGATGCTTTTTGATTGTTTAAAGGATACCCCTCCTGATATTTTTGTTTTTAAATAGTGTGTGTAGTATGTTAGTTTGTGACAGCTGTTGGATCTTGTTATGGCATTAGTATTATAGGCAGAATAACTGTAGCTAGCATTGCATGAACTGGATAGATAGTAGTTGATAGTGTAACCCCATGTTATGCGTGTGTGAGGTCAGTACCTAGTTCACTCTGTGTGTGCAATCTAGAACTTGCCCGGTTAGTCTTGCCAAGGTTATAGGATAGTGGTTAAGAAAGGATCATAGGCCATTTTTGAATAAGTCCACTTGAAGCCTAAATGTTTGACCAAATATGCAATGAATATCCCTTGGACCCAATTTTGAGCCTTACTTGACCTATTTCTTTCAGTAGCCTATTCACCTTCCCTTTTTGATTTATAATGAACCTGTCTTGGCCCTGGTCCCTCCTTGGACATTGTGTACCTCAACTCAGGCAAATCGTCTAAGTTGAGGGTGGCTATTATAGGGGTGCGTAGATTGATTTGGGTATGAAGAAGGGGTTAGTAAAACAAAAAGAGAACAGATCTGGGTGAAAAAAAAGTTGTGTTTTGAAAGTATAAAAAGAAAGCACACCAAAAATCTAAAAATAAATAAAGGAGAATAAGGGAAAATAAAAAGGAGAATGGTTGGAACATGGAGCCAAAAATAGTGTAGAGTCAAGGAGGGTTGAGTCACCATATCCATATGTACCATACCCGTTCCCAAGCCTACATTACAAGCCGATGAAAGTCCTATAGTGATCCTAGTCCAACTATCTGAAAAACTAAGGCATAGAAAATAAGGGCAAGCCTATGGTATTTCATTCACACTGTTTGAACTTCTTTGTGAGAGAGAGTGTTTTGACCTAGTCCCTACTTTGAGATTCATTAGTTACTGTGAGTGTATGGGACTTCTTTATTGTGATAGTACATGGGTTGCATTGTTAGCTGCTATTTGTTGGGATAATGTCATTTGCATATAGGCTTAGTTGTTTGTTCATAATCTTATGTCATCATTTGAACAAGTCTGTGTCATGACAATATGTTGCATGTATACACACAGTGGTTTTGATTTGCAAGTTGGAGGGCTCAAAAAAGTTTTGATGCCAAAAGCAATAAGTCGACTGTCGTAGGTCCCTTAGGTTTCTTTTAGTTAAGCATCATTGTGTTTATTTTGTTTTGTTCGCCTGAGGACATGCAAATGTTCTAAGTTGAGGGTGTTGATGTACCATGGTTTTATGGCATTTTCGATGCTTAAAACAAGGAAAGTATGCAACAACTTAGGTATATTTTATGGGAATGATGTGTTTTCTATCCTATTTTACAGGCAAATAGGTTACGGACGCAAAATAGAGATAAAGTGAAGAATATTGCACCAAAACAGAGTATCTGAAGATGAAAGAACCAGGTCTCGCACCAGAGGAGTAACCCACGGCAAGACCCACGCCACGTGAGTCAACCTACGTGGTGTGAGTTTGTGTCGTAGGTTGACTCCTGCAGATGAGTGAAAGAGTCTAATTTCCATGACAGGACTCACGTACCGTGAGTCCGCCTACGTGGCGTGATTGGGTAGCCTAAGTCAACTTCTGAAGATGTCTAATTATGACTGATTTCCACGTATCTAACCTACATGGCGTGACTTGGTTCCACGACACCAAGTCACAATACCGAGGAAAATTGTCGACTCTGTTCTCTTGTTTTGTCTAGGATAGGATTCATCTTGTATCTATAAATACCCCTGTATTGTCCTATGTTCAGAAAAGAGTCATTACATTATTTTGAGATAGATTTTCATTATTTTGAGTTGAAAAACACATTATTGGTTTTGTAATCTTGGAACCTCGACTCTAGCGTTTTATTCATATTGAGATTTTTGAGTTTCTTTTTAATTGTGAGTTTACAATTATGTCTTCATCCTTGAACTCTTATGGTGCTCTTACAAACATGAGTAGCTAAACTCATCAACTAGGGTTGTGTGAACCATGAGTAATTAACGAAATGGGTTCAGTACAAAGTAATTCTGAACCGGTGTGAATACATGTATTGTTATTTCCTTCGTTGTGATTAATCTTCTAACTGTTGCAAATGTTAGAAACTCACCTGCATTCTCGACTTGCTCGAGAGAGAGGTAGAGATTGGGAAAAGGGAATAACAGTAGATATTTGATGCTATCAACCTTCATCTAATAACTTGAGCCATAATAGGGATAGTTATTTGAGATCCAGGACAAGGGTTAGTAGTGCGACACTCGAAGACCGAGAGGAGAAGAGTGAAATTCGTCTAACCAAGGTCGGGAGACGTTTAGATGAACATATCTTGTTAGATATTGCATGCAACACAGCGGGACAGTTTTGCCATCACAAGTAACTGGTGAAGTTAAGGAATCATTGGGGATCACAGTCCTAGTGTATTTCTCATATTGTCTACAAATTCTATAGTCAGAAATCATTACTGTTACTATTTATTCCTAAAAAAAAACCTAGTTTTACTTACTCACCAGTCACTCAGACTAGCATTCTACATAATTTTGACCTGTTCCCTGTGGAATCGACCCCAACCTAGTTGGGTTCTATATTTAATACAGTGACCGCATTATACTTTTCTTGAGGTATAGTTTAGGTGACATCAGTGTGCTATCTAGTAGAACCAGCATGTTTAGGATATTTTACATATTTAGATTTTAAATATCTGTTTTGTGGTTGTGTTTGTAAAAAAAATTTAGGTAACTTAGGGCAGTCTATTTAGAAATAATCTGTTTTGAAAAATGGAGACCCTTCCAACTTTTGTGTGGTATATGTGTATCTATTTTGATGTATTGACCGCTAGGGATCTTTGCATGACATTAGGTGTCTATGGATGTCACAATTGTTGCTTAATCTAGGGCATAAACTTAATAGTTAGTAGTTTATTGTGCTATTTTGTGCCAAGTGTGTGTGAGCTATTTTTATATAGTTCTTATTTTGTATATGCTATCCAGAACTTGCCAGATTTATCTAGCGTAGGCTATAAGATAGTGGATTATGAAAGGAGCATAGGTCATATTTTATTTGAGTCCACTCAACCTAAATGAGAATCCAAATGATGTAAATTGTCCCTTGTTCCTAAATTTTGAGCCTAAATAACCCTTTTTATTCATTAGCCTATTCACCTTCTCGATTTTTCCTGGAACCTTTGTTTTGGCTCTGGTCTATCCTTGTATAATGTGCACCTTAACTCAGGTAAATCATATAGTTTGAGGGTGGCTACTGTAGATGGGTAAGAAAGGAAGAATGGGGTATGAAAAGAAAAGACTAGTGATGAAAGAGGGAAAACGGGTTTGGCTTGTGTGAAAAAGAAGAAGAGAAATAAAAAAAAGTTGTGTTGAAAAGAAAGTCGCACCTATAGCGAAAGACAAGATTGAATAAAAGAAGAATAAAAAAAGGGATTGGTTAGAAGTGGGGTAAAAGTAGTGTAGTATCAAGGACGGTTTAGTCACTATTTCCAATACTCATCCCCAAGCCTACATTACAAGCCTAAAAAGTCTGATAGCGATCCTAGTCTAACTGTCCAAAAACTAAAGCATAGAAAATAACGGCAAGCCTATGGTATTATGAATGAATTGTTTGAAATTCGTTGTGAGAGTGAGAAATTTGTTCCTGCCTTGATTTAAATGAATTTTGTGTGTATGGGACTCTTTTGTAGTAAGGGCTGATGTGCCATGATTTAATGGCACTTTCGATGCTTAAAACAAGGAAAATATGCAATACCTTGGGTATGTTTGGTAGGTATGATGTGTTTTCTGTTCTATCATAAAGGAAAATAGGTGTTGGAAGCAAAATAAAGAAGAAAGGATAAAGCATGCAGTGGAAGGAAGTTTTTGAAGACAAAAGAGCAGAGTTGAAATCCAAGAAAGTGACCCACGATCTGGACCTACGGTCCGTAGGTCCACCCACGGTCCGTGAGTCATGACTGTAGGACAAATTCTGCAGTTGTGAAGTGATGTCTAAATCCTACGACCTAGACCCACGATCCATGGGTTGATTCCACGACCTCAAGTCACGGTCCATGGAAAGTTGCTGATTTTTTTCTCCTGCTTTGTTTAGGATAGGATTCACTTTGTATCTATAAATAACTTTAAGTTGTCCTATGTTTAGTAGTTTGTTACATTATTTTAAGTTGGTGTATTACATTATTTTGGATTCTATTACATTGTTTTGAGGTTCATAAACACATTGATCTTGTAATCTCCAACATCGATTCTAGGGTTTTTGATTTATATTGAGATTTCGGAGTTTTATTCTTACTGTGAGTTCATAATTATGTTTTCATCATTGAATTCTTCTTGGGTTCTTGCAATCATGAGTAGCTAAACCCCATAACTAAGGTTGTGTGAACCATGAGGAATTAACGAAATGAGTTAAGTGCGAAGCAATTTTGAACCGGTGTGACTGCATGTATTGTTATTTCCTTCATTATAATTGATCTTCTAACGGTTGCAAACATTGGAAAATCGCCTGTATTCTAAACTTGATCTAGACAGATGTAGAGATTGGGAAAAGGTAATAACAATAGATATTTGAAGCTATCAACCTTCATCTAGTAACTTGAGCCATAATAGGTGTCACGCCTCAAATCCCATTGGGGCGGACTGGCACCCGAAGCCATTGAGGCCCGAGAGAACCAATCTTTGCTCATGTACTTTAGTATGCATGTCTCTATATGAAAATAATTATATCTCATGCAACTATGCAAAAGTCATGGAAAATATGTTATATATGAAACTTGGTCGTTAGGGCCATCAAGTCAAAATGGGCATACATCTCTTACTTTCACATTACCACATACGTCTACAAAGCCTCTAACAGATACATGTACATAACCAACTTAAAGTCGGGACAATCCCCCGCTTTATACAACATTTACATAGCAAAACAAATGTACACATATGACTCGGAAAGCCCCGAACCAACTGAAGCTCACCAATGATCAGCAATTGACCTACCACCTACAGAGGACGTCTACTAGAACCTGTGCCTGCAGTAAGTAAGGTAAGTCCCTCAAGGGACGTCAGTACGAAGAATGTACTGAGTATGTAAGGCTATAAGTAACTGCATAAGATACAAGGACCTCAATGAAATCAAGTACAAGGGGATGGGCCATATAGATTAGCCACCAGAATATACATATGTGGAGTCGTGTACATTGCATTCATTTCTTTCATTTTCATTCATATCATTATCACAATCACTCATAAATATTGTTCATGTAATATCATCCATATAATCATTCGGGATCGCCTCTAGCTAGACTTCCGCCCCTTTGAGTTGCCACCCATTCGCGATCACCTCTAGCTAGGCTTACGCCCCTTCGAGTTACCACCCGTTCCCAGTATTCATTCGGGATTGCCCCTAGCTAGGCTTTTGCCCCTTTGGGTTGCCACCCGTACTCAACAATTATGCATTACTTCTATTCTTTTATTATAAGAGTCATACGTTATTGGAAAAGTGATACGTTATTGGTTGTAATATTGTTGGAACTTTGGATCAATGAATAAGAGTCATGTGAATAACAATAGATGACAACCTGAAATGATATACCTTAGAACATTTTGGAATGGAATAAGTACAATGTCAATGTGAACAATATGTACTGCAGAAAGACACGGATAGAGTAACCTTACATACCTTATCTTCCCAATATGAATACACAGTCCTATATGCGAATGCAATATCCAGCTCCTTCCTTACGTGTTACTCTACAACACAAGTTCATAATGGAGCACACATTAATAACTCACTACTTTACAAGTGTACCAAATGATAATGAGCCACGTGACTGCTATATAGCATTATTTCGTCCTTTACATTACAATTCACTGCATTACCATACCAACAATACCATAACATTTCACACATTGACTAAGACATCATAAGCCGATAGCATTTCACACCAAGTTTACCCTTTACACTTCCTCATGAACACTACGTCACAATTATTCCATCAAGTCACCTTAATACCTTTCATAACGACATATTAACAACAATCCATGATTGACATAATCCAACATGCCTCCAAACGACCCCTTAAAGTCATTCAAAAGGTATCATAAGTTGATAATTTCATCCAAAAAGGGTATAGGGGTCTTCGGGGATCAAAGAGAGACAAGAACATACAAAACGAGAATCTGGGCTGAACTGCGAAGCCACCTGCACCTGCATTGGTACCTGCGAGACCCTTGTCCAAAGCCACCTGCATTGGTACCTGCGCCCGCAGGTGCTCCAGACGCGAGGGCGGATGCCAGGTTTGGCCAAAAAGGGTCTCTTTTGGATCCTTTTGTGTAATAAATGGTCCAAGTCCATAATGGTTTCACAACACACATGAACATCACCAAAATCACAGTTTCCTTTCAATACACCACCAATTCCATGACCAATTTCATAACCACAATCCCACATGTTATACACATAAAAAAAAGTAAGTTAAGAACATAACCACATATTACATGTTTGATAATTAATCCATCAAACTCACTTCCTTCAAGACCACAATTTCATTTTCAAGTTTAGAAGGCAAAACCCTTCACCGATTGAGCAAAAGCACATTGTTTCACACATAGTGTTTTGTCTAGCACTTTGACAACATAACCAACATGATGTATACACCATATTGAGCATATCATATACTAAATCATAAGAATAAACACTTACCAATACTTACAAAGAGATGATCTAGTCCAAAGGAGTGATGCCTTAGGGTTTGTGAGTAGAGAGAATTGTCTTGAATATTCTAGAAAATGGCATGTGTGTTTTGATAAATAAAAATCTGATTTTCCTTGCCTTATATGGTCCCTCAAGTCATCCTTAGCCAAATCTTTGGTCATTAAACGCATGTTTACTTGGTCAACCCAAGAATGGGTCACTTGCCCCATTTGGGCCATGTCTTTTACTTCATTTTGGGCCTCATTTGGGGCCCAACTCACAAGATTAAATTAGCCCACAAATTTAAGGTGTAATACACCAACATTCTCATGTTTAAATAATTCCATAAATATTAAGACAATCAAGTAGGGTCGAAAATGTACGGGTCCTTCCCCCCTTAGAAACATTCGTCCTCGGATGTTAGTAATATCATACCATTTACAACAAATGCACCTTTATGCTAGTATATACACATGTACACATAATGCTTATAGACACTTACTTGTCATTGCTCCACTTCTGCACCTTGAACATTTTCTTCTGTGTGAAACAAATATGGGTACTTTGATTTCATCATTTCTTCAGCTTCCCATGTGATCTTTTCTACTTGTTGATTTCTCCAAAGTACCTTTACAGAAGCTACTTCTTTATCCCGTAATCTCTTCACTTGTCAATCCAGAATGGCAATAGGTATCTCCTCATAAGTGAGATCATCCGTAACTTGTACATCTTCAATGGGAGCAAAGCGAGATGGATCTCCTATGCACTTTTGAAGCATCGAAACGTGAAACACTGGATGAACTGAGGAGAGTTCTTGGGGTAATTTCAATTCATACGCCACTTGTCCAAATCTTCTGACAATTTCATATGGACCTATATAACGTGGACTCAACTTTCCTTTGTTTCCAAATCTCATTACCCCTTTCATCGATGACACCTTCAAGAATACCCAATCACCTATGGCAAATTCGAGCCCTCTTCTTCTAATATCAGCATATGACTTGTGTCGACTTTGGGCCATTTGTATTCGTTGCTGTATCACTTTAACTTTCTCCATAACCTGGTGAACAAGATCTGGCCCAAGTAAAGCAGTTTCACCAGCTTCAAACTATCTAATTGGTGATCTACACTTCCTTCCATATAAAGCTTCATAAGGTGCCATCCTGATACTTGAATGATAGATATTGTTGTAGGCAAATTCAATAAGAGGTAAATGATCATCCCAACTACCTTTAAAGTCTAATGCACAAGCTCGTAGCATATCTTCAAGTGTTTGGATAGTACGCTCTGCTTGTCCATCTGTCTGAGGATGAAAAGTCGTACTCAAATTCACTTGTGTACCCAAGCTCTTCTAGAAAGACTTCCAAAAATGTGCGATAAATTGAGCTCCCCTGTCTGATATAATGGAGATTGGAATCCCATGTAATTGCACTATCTTTTTCACATACAGCCTTGCATAATCTTCAGCTGTATAGGTGGTCCTGACTGGTAGGAAATGCACTGATTTGGTAAGCCTGTCAACTATCACCCATATAGAATCAAATTTCCGCAGTGTACGAGGCAAACCTGTGATGAAATCCATATTGATCATGTCCCATTTCCAAACTAGAAGATTGATACACTGCATATAACCTCCAGGTTTCTGGTGATCTACTTTGACTTGTTGACAATTTGGGCATTGAGCTACAAATTTTGCAATGTTCTTCTTCATATTTCCCCACTAATACATATCTTTCAAATCATGATACATTTTTGTAGCTCCTGAATGAATAGAATATCGTGAATAATGTGCCTCTGTCATAATTCGTTTCCTTAGCTCATCTATGTCCGGTACACATAATCGACCTTGGCATTGAAGAACTTCCTCTTGCGTAAGAGCAAATGCCTTTGTCAGCTCTTGATGCACATTCTCTCTCAGTTGCAATAAAATAGGATCCGTATACTATTTCTCCTTTACTTCAGCTATTAAGGAAGATCCTGCTGCATTGTGTACAATAACCCCTTCATCTGGAGATTCAAGCAGACGAACTCCCAAGCTAGCTAGTTGATGTAGATCCTTGACTATATCTTGCTTTTCCATCAACTGATCATTAGTGCATCCTATTGCTTTGACACTACATTTGCTTTCCCTGGATGGTATAAGATATCAATATCATAGTCTTTTAAAAGCTCTAGCCACCTTCGTTGCCTCAAATTGAGTTCCTTTTGCTTTAAGATATATTGTAAGCTTTTGTGATAAGTATATATATCAACATGAACTCCATACAAATAATGGCGCCATATCTTTAAAGCAAATATCACCGCTGCTAGTTCAAGATCATGTATGGGATAATTCCTCTCATGTGGCTGCAAATGTCGTGAGGCATATGCTATTACCTTACTGTGCTGCATCAGTACACACCCCAAGCCGACTCTCGAAGCATCACAATATACTGCATACCCTTCTGTGCCTTTGGAAAGCACTAATACGGGTGTGGAAGTCAATTTATCTTTCAACTCTTGGAAACTTTTCTCACAGGCGTCATGCCATTGAAACTCGATCGCCTTGTGTGTTAGCTTTCTTAAAGGTGCAGCAATATAAGAAAACCCTTCAACAAATCTTCTATAATAACCTGCCAATCCAAGAAAACTACGAATCTCTGTAGGCGTCGTAGGTCTTGGCCAATTTTTCACCGCTTCAATCTTTTGCGTATCAACTTGAATTCCTTCTTCCTACACAATGTGACCCAAGAATGCTATGGATTTTAACCAAAATTCACATTTAGAGAACTTTACATACAACTTACGATCCCGGAGAATCTATAACACCTGTCGTAAGTGATTGGCATGGTCCTCCTGTGATCTCGAATAAACCAGAATATCATCTATGAACACGGTCACAAATACATCCAAGAATGGTTTGAACACCCTATTCATCAAATCCATAAAAATAGCTGGTGCATTTGCTAGTCCAAATGACATAACTAAGAATTCATAGTAACCATACCGTGTTCGAAAAGTTGTCTTAGGTATGTCTTTTTCTCTTACTCTGACTTGATGATAATCCGATCTCAAGTCAATCTTTGAAAAACACTTGGCACCTTGTAACTGATCAAACAAATCATCAATTATGGGGAGGGGATAGTTGTTCTTGATCGTTACCTTATTCAATTGTCGATAGTCAATGCACATTCTCAATGTGCCATCTTTCTTCCTTACAAATAATACCGGTGCACCCCACGGGGACATACTGGGCCTTATGAATTCCTTATCCAGCAAGTCTTTTAATTGATTCTTTAATTCACGCAATTATCCTGGAGCCATTCTATACAGAGGAATAGAGATAGGCTGAGTGCCTGGAATTACATCAATACCAAACTCTACCTCCCGTTCTAGGAATAACCTGAAAGATCGTCAGGAAATACATCGAGGAATTCATTGACCACTGGAATCGACTGAGGAGTTAGTGGTTCCGCATCATTATCTTTCACTCGTACTAAGTGACATATGTACCCCTTGGCTATCATTTTCCTTGCTTTAAGGTAGGAAATAAATTTCCCTCTCGGTGCCCCTACATCACCCTTCCATTCAAGAGCATTTGTTTGTGGAAAATGAAAATGTACTTTCTTAGCTCGGCAATCTATCGTGGCATAACAAGAAGCCAACCAATCCATACCCATTATGACATCAAAATCCACCATGTCCAGTTCGATAAGATCAGCTAGTGTATCATGACCAAACATAGTTACCACACAATTACGCTATACTCTTTTTTCAATAATAGAGTCACCAACTGGTGTAGATACTTCAATTAACTTAATTAATAATTCTGGCATTCTTTCAAATTTTGCAGCAATCAACGGAGTAACATATGACAATGTAGAACTCGGGTCAATTAATGCATATACATTATGTGAAAATATGGATAGTGTACCTGTGACTACATCAGGTGAAGCCTCCAAAATCTGTCAGTCCACTAGAGCATAGGTGCGATTCTGGGTTCCACTGGAACTAGTTGCTCCTCTAGCACCTCTACCACACCCAATAGGTTGCACTCCTCTACCTAGGGAAGGAAGCGATGATGATGATGCAGTGGTTGATCTCGTAGGTCGTAACCACCCATGCCCCTTTGTGGGCACTCTCTCACCATGTGCCCCGCCACGCTGCAAAAATAAAAAAACATTCATTCCAACCCAGCATTCACCGAAATGAGACTTCCCACAGTGCTGACACAGTTGGCGATAAAATCCTGCCATTTGTGAACCTCGAACCACACTGCTCCGCCCAAAATAGCTACCTCGAAATCCCCAGAATTGAGATGAAGTGTCTGCTGTAGAGGAAGAAAATGATGGTATCGACGGTCTAGGAAAAGTCCGAGGCCTAGAGTCTCCTTGGGATACCATAGACTGTCCCATAGATCTCGCCATCTTTGATGGCCCCCTTTCAAATTCGTGTACCCTTCTTCTTTGCCTCTGGTCCTCCATTTTCTATGCATAAGCCTGTATTCGAGCTATATCCATCTCTTTGTTCAACGAAGCAATCGTACAATCTCGTACCAAATATGGCTCCAATTGATCCACCTACCGATGAACTCTGTCGGCCATAGTGGCGACCACATTGGGAGCATATCGGGCCAAAGAGTTAAACTGTTGACTGTACTCTCGGACGCTCATATTCCCTTGACGCAGATTTAAAAATTGGTCTGCGCGAGCCTCCCGAATCTCATATGGCAGATAGTGGTCAAGAAATGTCGCTTTAAATTCATCCCAACCAGCTGGAAGTGCACCAATACCCCTCGATCGTTTCCTGTCTTCATACCACAATATAGCTTCACCCTTCAATCTATAAGCCGCAAGTTCAACTGTTTCTATACCAGTCACGTGCATCACATCTAATTCCCTTTGAACTTGATCTATAAAGTCTTGTAGATCTTCATTCAGATCTGACCCAGTTAATGTGGGAGGGTCTAATTTCAGAAAATCTTGGGTCCGTCGACACTGCCCTGGTTGCTCCATCATCACTTGTCGTTGGACCAGCTCATCCTTGACTTTGCGTAGCTACTATATGAGTCAGTATTTGCACCGCATTTCTCATATCTTGATCCGTAGCATTAACAGTTGGTTCAGCAGGGTCTTCTCCCTTCTCGGCTCTTCTGGAGCTGGAAAAGTAGAAGAAGCTCACGATGCAAATTTAGTGTCAGCCGCACCTTGACTAGCTTGGTCAAGTGGTGATTTACTTGCGCCTTCACCGGCAAGCGTATCTACTTGCTTACCTTTACCTATACCTCTTCTTGTCATCGGCATTTTACTATAAACAATAAAACCAATTCCAATGGTCAGATACGATTTCACTTACAACATTGACTCTATTACACGATCTAGAATTGAAGAAAAGAAACAACTCCTAAATGTCCCGTAGCCTCCTACTTATAAATGTGGTGCATAACACATCCATAAGCAAGACTCTACTCAGACACGGCTTTGTAGATACCCTTAGGATGACCTACTCTGATAGCACCTTTGTCACGCCTCAAATCCCATTGGGGCAGACTGGCACCCAAAGCCGTTGAGGCCCAAGAGAACCAATTTTTGCTCATGTACTTTAGTATGCATGTCCTTATATGAACATAATTATATCTTATGCAACTATGCGAAAGTCATGGAAAATATGTTATATATGAAACTTGGTCGTTAGGGCCATCAAGTCAAAATGGGCACACATCTCTTACTTTCACATTTCCACATACGTCTACAAAGCCTCTAACAGATACATGTACATAACCAACTTAAAGTCGGGACAATCCCCCGCTTTATACAACATTTACATAGCAAAACAAATGTACACATATGACTCGGAAAGCCCCGAACCAACTGAAGCTCACCAATGATCAGCAATTGACCTACCACCTACAGAGGAGGTCTACTAGCACCTGTGCCTGCAGTAAGTAAGGTAAGTCCCTCAAGGGACGTCAGTACGAAGAATGTACTGAGTATGTAAGGCTATAAGTAACTGCATAAGATACAAGGACCTCAATGAAATCAAGTACAAGGGGATGGGCCATATAGATTAGCCACCAGAATATACATGTGTGGAGTCGTGTACATTGCATTCATTTCTTTCATTTTCGTTCATATATTTATCACAATCACTCATAAATATTGCTCATGTAATATCATCCATATAATCATTCGGGATCGCCTCTAGCTAGGCTTCTGCCCCTTTGAGTTGCCACCCATTCGGGATCGCCTCTAGCTAGGCTTACGCCCCTTCGAGTTGCCACCCGTTCCCAGTATTCATTCAGGATTGCCCCTAGCTAGGCTTGTGCCCCTTTGGGTTGCCACCCGTACTCAACAAGTATGCATTACTTCCATTCTTTTATTATAAGATTGATACGTTATTGGTTATAATATTGTTGGAACTTTGGATCAATGAATAAGAGACATGTGAATAACAATAGATGATAACCTGAAATGATATACCTTAGAACATTTCAGAATGGAATAAGTACAATGTCAATGTGAACAATATGTGCTGTAGAAAGACACCGATAGAGTAACCTTACATACCGTATCTTCCCAATATGAATACATAGTCCTATATGCGAATACAATAATCCAGCTCCTTCCTTATGTGTTACTCTACAACACAAGTTCATAACGGATCTCACATTAACAACTCACTACTTTACAAGTGCACCAAATGATATATAGCGTTATTTCATCCTTTACATTACAATTCACTGCATTACCATACTAACAATACCATAACATTTCACACATTGACCAAGACATCATAAGTCGATAGCATTTCACACCAAGTTTACCCTTTACACTTCCCCATGAACACTACGTCACAATTATTCCATCAAGTCACCTTAATACCTTTCATAACGACAGATTAACAACAATCCATGATTGATATAATCCAACATGCCTCCAAACGACCCCTTAAATTCATTCAAAAGGTATCATAAGTTGATAATTTCATCCAAAAAGGGTATAGGGGTATTCGGGGATCAAAGAGAGACAAGAAAATACAAAACAAGACTTTGGGCTGACCTGCGTAGCCACCTGCGCCCGCAGGTGGTTGACATGCAGCCACAGGTGCCCCTCTGTCGGATGCCCGGTTTGGCCAAAAAGGATCTCTTTTGGATCCTTTTGTGTAATAAATGGTCCAAGGCCATAAGTAAGCTTTTATTTAAATATTTGAGGTCACTTGGATTCCAAAAAACCATCATGGTTTCACAACACACATGAACATCACCAAAATCACATTTTTCTTTTAATACACCACCAATTCCATGACCAATTTCATAACCACAATCCCACATGTTATACACATAAACACATATTACATGTTGATATTTAATCCATCAAACTCACTTCCTTCAAGACCACAATTCCATTTTCAATTTTAGAAGGCAAAACCCTTCACCGATTGAGCAAAAGCACACTGTTTCACACATAGTGTTTTGTCTAACACTTTACCAACATAACCAACATGATGTATACACCATATTGAGAAGATAATATACTAAATCATAAGAATAAACACTTACCATTACTTACAAAGAGATGATCTTGTCCAAAGGAGTGATGCCTTAAGGTTAGTGAGTAGAGAGAATTATCTTGAATATTCTAGAAAATGGCATGTGTGTTTTGATAAATAAAAATCTGATTTTCCCTGCATTACATGGTCCCTCAAGTCATCCTTAGCCAAATTTTTGGTCATTAAATGCATGTTTACTTGGTCAACCCAAGAATGGGTCACTTGCCCCATTTGGGCCATGTCTTTTACTTCATTTTGGGCCTCATTTGGGGCCCAACTCACAAGATTAAATTAGCCCACAAATTTAATGTGTAATACACCAACATTATCATGTTTAAATAATTTTATAAATATTAAAACAATCAAGTAGGTTCGAAAATGTACGGGGTGTTACAATAGGGATAGTTAATCGGAGATCAAGAACAAAGGTTAGTAGTGCAAGACTCGGAGACCGAGAGGAGAAGAGTGAAATTAATCTAACCAAGGTTGAGAGACGTTTAGATGAACCTATCTTGTTAGATTTTGCAAGTAATGCAGCAAGACAGCTTGCCAGCATAAGTAACCGGTGGAGTTAAGGAATCTTGGGGATCACAGTCCTAGTGCCTTTCTCGTATTGATCACAAATCTGACAATCAACAATTGTTACTGTTACTATTTGTTTACAAAGTCCCCCTCCTCCTTTTTTACTTACTTGCCAATTACTTAGAAAAACACTCGATAGAATTTCGTCCTATTCCCTGTGGGATCGACCAAACCTAGTTGGGTTCTATACTTGATACAGCGACCATGTTATACTTTTTTGGAGGTATAGTTTGGGTGACATCAAGGACACTTGGATAGCACTGTTGATTGTTGATTATTAGAGTAACTGTCATTTGTGTATGCAAAGTTGTTCATTGATATCTTAATGTTATCCTTAGATCCTCTTGAGTCAATTTGAGAAGTTATTTCATGCACACATGTTTTGTAATTAGAAATATAAAGGGGTTTTACTTTTGAGATGAATTGTAAAAGAGCCTCGTGACTGTCGAAGTTTTTCCTAAGTTTTTTTTTCCTTGCACATTTTTAGTATAATTTTGTCTTGTTACTTGAAGACAAGCAAACATTCTAAGTTGAGGGTGTTGATATGCCGACATTGGATGGCACATTTAATGCTTGTAACTATGAATAAGTGCATGTTCTTAAGCAACTCTTGTTAGATTAGATCGTTTTGTTGTCTAATTTGTAGGAAAATGTGCCAAGGCAAGAAATAAAGTGACTTATGCTAAAAAGAGTGAATTGAAGGAAAATTATGATGGGACGTCAAAAATACAATAGACCATCACCTCAATTGTAGAGCTGAAACAGAATAAACAACTACGTATCAGTAAGTCAACGCCCAAGTTGACGGATCATCAACCTTCTGACGGCCCGTCACTCCAATCATCGAGCTAAAGAAAATTGTGGTATCAATGATGAAGCACTGACAGGCTACCAGATGACCGTCATATCCTAGATGGACTGTTGCTCTAATCATGGGGCTTAGTCAGATCTTAGCACAATTTATTGGATAGAGACGACGGTTAAGGCGATGGACCATCATCTAGGTGATGGGATGTCCACTAAACCATGAGATGAGAGGCGGTCTTTTCTCTGATTTTAATTAAAATTTTAAATCATGTACTATAAATAGCTACTATTAATATTATTAAGATCTACTAATTTATAGAGAAAAACTACATTACTCTTACGTTACTTTGGGGGATTTGAGAAATTCAACTTGGTTTTTGAATAAAATTGAAGTTTGGATTTTGTTTGTGTAAATGAATTTCTTGTCTTATGAATTCGATGACTTTGTTTTCTTCAAAAGCTATGCGTGGCTAAAGTCCACAACTAGGTTGTGGGATACATGGTGAATTGACATATTTAGGGTAAATATTGGTGTAGATTCATATAGTGAAAATGTTTGTATTGTTAATTCTTTCATCTCAATCAATTTCTTATGGTTGCAAATATTAGAACCTACCTTAGATTTAACTTGATTGAGTGAAAGAGGTTAAAAGTAGGAAAAAGAATTAATGACAAGGATTTGGGGTTTCTAACTCTTGTCTAATGGTTGATGTTGTAATAAGATTAACCAACTTGGGAAAATTATTGAGTTCCACATTTTCATCACTCTTAGTTTGAGAGAATTCGAGTGAATATCATCTAAATAGATTGAGAAACCATTTGATGTATTGAAGTAATCAGTAACCCTACAATCTTAGCACTAGAAGAGTCTACTACCTTTAGCGACCCGATTGTATTATGAAAACATGTTGAACACAAACCTAGTTCTCTCTATTAAATGATTATATTTACTAAAATTTCACTATTGTTACTTGATCACATTTGGTTTTGGAATAAAAAACACTTTTTACAAATCCCCATTCTTATGGAAATAATCGACTAGTAGTCAGCGTAACCAAATAATCGATTAGTTTTCACCTTATTCCTAGTGGGATTTAACCCCAACCTAGTTGGGTTCTATAATTGACAGCGATCACTTTATACTTTAATTGGAGGTGTAATTTGAGCGTATCATGTACCTTCTAGCATAATCCTCTGTTGAATCAGCTGTCCTAATAGGAAAAAAGTGGGTTGATTTAGTCATCCTATCAATAATCACCCAAATTGAATCATTTTGATGAAGCATCCACGGCAACCTATTGATGAAGTCCATATTGAGCATCTCCCATTTCCAAGTAGGAATACTTATGTATTGAGGCAATCCACTAGGTATTTTATGCTCAACTTTACCTTACTGACAGTTAGGACTCTTAGCTATAAAATCTGCAATATCCTTCTTCATAGCGTTCCACCAATAGGCCTCTCTCAGATCATGGTACATCTTCATGGAACTTGAATGAATGGAATATCAAATTGTGCGCCTCAATTACCTTCCTTAATATGGTCAATAATCCCTATAGAGAACCTGCTAAGAGCATCAGCAACTATATTTGCCTTACCCGGATGGTATAGCACACTCATATCATAATCCTTGAGAATATCAAGCCACATTCTCAGGCGAAGATTCAACTCTTTCTAACTAAAGATATATTGTAGGCTCTTATAATCCTTGAAAACATCCATATATACAGCATAGAGTTAATGAAGCTAAATCTTAAAAGTAAACACCACAGCTGCTAGATTAAGGTCATGAGTTGGGTAATTCTTCTCATGAGTCTTAATCTGTCTAGAAGAATAAGCAATGACCTTACTATTATGAATCAACATACAACCAAGGCTAACTCTAGAAGTATCACAATAAATCAGAAATTCGTTCGTCCCCTCTGGCAAAGTCAACACTAGAGCAGAAGTCAATCGAGCCTTCAACTTCTTAAAGCTCTTCTCACAAGCCTCAGACCACTGGAATCTTGCCTTCTTCTAAGTCAATCTAGTTAGTGAGGCTGCAATAGATGAGAATTCCTCTACATATCTCATGTAGTAACCTACTAAGCCTAAGAAACTCCTAATATTAGTCAAAGTAGTGGGCCTAGGCCAATTCTAAACTACCTCCATCTTTTGGGACTAAACCTGAATCCCCTTACTCGATACATCATGCCCAAGAAAAGCTATAGACTTCAACTAGAACTCAAATTTAGAGAACTTAACATACATCTACCAATACCTGAGGGTCTATAGAACGATTCTAAGATGGTTAACATGCGCTCCCTCACTCCAGGAGTAAACCAGAATATCATCTATGAAATTAATAATAAACATGTCGAGGTACTGCTTAAACACTCTGTTCATAAGGTCCACAAAAGTTGTAGGAGCATTAGTTAGTCCAAACAACATGATATAGAATTTGTAATGACCATACCAAGTATGAAAAGCTGTCTTTGAATTGTCACACTCCCTAACCTTTAACTGGTGGTATCCTGATTGGAGATTAATATTAGAAAAATGAGTAACACCCTGACGTTGTTCAAACATATCATCAATTTTCAGAATGGAGTACTTATTCTTAATTGTGACCTTGTTCAATTAGCAATAATCGATACACATTCTGAGGGAACCATCTTTCTTAAGCACGAAGAGAATTGATGCACCCCACAAGTACATACTATCTTTGATAAAACCCTATATCTAGAAGGACTTCCATCTTCTTTTTTAGCATTTTTAACTCGGCTGGAGCCATTCTATATGGTGGAATAGAGATGGGTTGAGTATTAGGAAGAAGGTATATCCCAAACTTTATCACTTTGTCAGGAGGAACTCTGGGAAGATCTTTAGGGGAGACTTATGGAAATTCATTAACTATAGGAGCTGACTGAAGAGATGGGGTCTCAGAATTAATATCCTTAACCTGCACTAGATGGTAGATACACCCTTTTGAGATCATTTTTCTAGTCTTAGGGTGTGAGATGAAACAACCCTTAGGCACAACAGGACTACTCTTCCACTATAATATAGGATCATTAGGAAATTGAAACTTTACAACTCTAGTTCTATAATCAACTGAGGCATAATAGGAATATAACCAATCTATGCATAGAATAACATCAAAGTCTACCATGTCTAACTCAACTAGATCAGTTGTGGTATATTTATGATGGACTAAAACAAAGAAAATTCTGTAGATTAGCTATAACTGACTTTCCGATCAAAGTGGAGAAAGAGAAAGAACCTAAGAGTTATTCGGGACTAATTTCAAACTTCACAGCAATATAAGGGGTTACAAAAGTCAAAGTATCCCAAGGTCTAATAAAGCATAAAAATCATGATATAAAACCTTTAACATACCATTAATAACATCTAAGTACCTCTCTAAATCCTGATAAGAAGATAAGGCATATAAGCAGTTCTGACTATCGCCTGCACCTGAAGTGGTGCCTTTCTGGTAATTTTGGCCTACTTGAGGTGATAATGTAGTGGAATAAATTCTATTACACCCATTTCCCTACCTAGTAGAGGGGAAATCCTTCAGCATATGACTACCTGACTATATTTGTAGCAATCCTTTTTAACATAAAGACATTCACCGGGATGATCATAGCCACACTTGTTGTAAGTCAGGTAAGATGGGTACACTGTTGTAAAACTACCCTAAGATCAAGACCTTGATGCTCTTCCCTTTTGATAATTCCTAAATCTGGATGCTGGCATGATGGCTGATGATAGAGCTAGCACAGATGACCTTTTATTGAAGGATGACCGATTTTTATTTTTAATCCTCTGTTGACTGTACTTATATTTAGTGTCTTGTGCCTCTTACTCTCTCTGTATTTTAGATTATCCTCCTTAATCTGTTGTACAAAATTCATAAGCCTGGCTATGTCAATGTCTCCAACCAACATAGCTCTCTTGCATTCTTTCTTCAAAATATCAGAAGTTTCAGATACAAACTTACTCATTTTTGCTCTTGGATTTGCTACCATCTTCATGACATAGGAGGACAGCTCGGTGAAGTTCAACCTATATTCCCTCACATTCATAGTCCCTTGTCTCAAATTTATGAACTCTTCCACCCTAGCCTCCCTCAATTCCCTTAGGAATAAATGGCCAAGGAAAGCATCAACAAACTCATCCCACTCTACAGGAGCTGCATCCTTGCCACATGTCTCTCCCCAATGAACATACCACAAATGAGCAACATCCTTTAGCGGGTAATAAGCAAAACCAAACCCTTAGTAACAATAGCATGTATGACCAAAAAATCATCAGAATCTCATTAATAAAATTTTGAGGGTCCTCACTTAGCTTAAATGTTGCAAACTCCAGAGGGTTCATTCAAACAAATTATCGGATACTACAAGTATCAGAAGCACCTTCAAAATTGGAGGTTGCTAGGGCCGAACCCTAATAGTTGACTTGAGAGGACACAATCTACGTGAGCATTAGTATGGCATTCTAAAATTTGGAATTAGTGACATTAGCATGAGGTGGATGATCAGTATGTTTTGGAACCCTTTGGTAGACCAGTTGGCACAGGTAGCGCTTGTGGGTTAGCATTTTGACCAGTAGAACATGCCTTGTTCCTAGTCTGCATTGCACAAGAAGGAAGCATCTTACTCGTATAATAAATAGAGTGAAATACCTTGTTATTCCACTGCCAAGTGAATTACACGGTGACTGAAAAGGAGATGTTAGCTTTGGTGTACGCCTTTGATAAATTTAGATCGTATTTGGTGGGCACTAGCGTCATTGTGTACACAGATCATGCTGCCATACGTTACTTGTTCAATAAAAAAGATGCTAAACCGCGATCAATTCGATGGATATTATTATTACAAGAGTTTGATTTAGAGATTAAAGATAGGAAGGGGTCAAAAAATCAGATTGCCGACCATCTTTCTAGACTTGAGAGCTTGACACATGTAGCTGATGATGGACGTATTTGTGAGGAATTTCCAGATGAGCAATTGTTAGTTATGGGGGTTGATGAGTTTCCATGGTATACATACATTGTGAATCTATTGGTGAGTGGGCTATTTCCTCCTGATTCGAGTCCTCTACAAAAAAAAAAGTTGTCATATGAGGCACGTTCTTATATTTGGGACGAGCCTTATTTATTCAAGAAAGGGCCAGATCAAGTGGTGAAAAAATGTATCCCGGATTCATAAGTGAAGCATGTGTTGGAGAGTTTCCACACATCACCTTATGGTGGTCATCATGGTGGTGAACGCACAACCCGCAAAATTCTACAATCAGGTTTCTTTTGGCCTTCTCTATTTAAAGATGCACATGCGTTTGTGCAAAGTTATGACCAATGCCAATGTATGGGGACGATTTCAAATAGACATGAGATGCCTTTAACTAATATCCTAGAAGTTGAAATCTTTGATGTATGGGGGATAGATTTTATGGTCCCTTTTCCGAAATTGAATGGGAATCAATACATACTTGTAGCAGTGGATTATGTGTATAAGTGGGTAGAGGCTATTGCTTTTCCTATGAATGATTCTAAGGTTGTGGTGAAGTTCCTTCAAAAACATATCTTCACAAGATTCGGAACTCCGAGAGATATTATTAGCGATGGAGGTTCACATTTTATAAACTATTGGGTGAAGAGTGTATTGGCTAAATATGGTGTTAGACACAAGGTTTCAACAGCGTATCATACCCAAACAAGTGGCCAAGTTAAAGTTTCTAATAGCGAGATAAAACAAATCTTGCAAAAGACTGTAAATACTCAAAGAAAAGATTGGTCGCTCAAGTTAGATGATTCTCTTTGGGATTATAGAACTGCATATAAAACACGCATAGGGACTTCTCCCTATCATCTTGTCTTTGGGAAAGCATGTCGCCTCCCGATTGAGCTTGAGCAGCGAGCATATTGGGCGGTGAAGAAATTAAACCTAGATCCGGAGTTGGCTGGTCAAAGGAGGTTGTTGCAACTACATGAGTTGGAAGAGTTTCATTACCACGTGTATGAAAATTCAAAGATTTATAAGGAGAAAACGAAGCGATGGCACGACAAGCACATTCTCCAATGCACTTTCGAGCCAGGCCAATTGGTACTACTGTTTAATTCTAGACTTAGGTTGTTTTCGGGCAAGCTAAGATCTAAGTGGAGTGGTCTTTTTGAGGTAAGTCGCACAACTCCTCATGGTGTGGTAGAAATCATGAATAAAGGTGATGGTACTAAATTTCTGGTGAATGGCCAAAGATTGAAGCACTATTTTGGTGAAGATGAGAAGCGTAAAAAAGACGTGTTTCACCTTGATAATGATTGAGAAAGCTTAGTCGAGCCGCGAAATTAAATAAGGCGCTTGATGGGAGGCAATCCATTAATGTATTGTAATTGTTAGAAATTATAAAGTAAAAATACAAAAAGAAGAGTCTTGCCACGACCAAAACTAAGGCGCTTGATGGGAGGCGACCCATTCCTTTTAAAAAATTTCTTGTCTAACGTAGTTCTTGGATTTATTGTTTATGCAGAGACACACGGAGTATTTTGCCATGGAAATCCAAGAGAAAAAGGTAAATTGAAGGATTGATGATCTTTTGAAGGTGTCAGGAAGGTAGGACATGTTTTTGAGAAAAATTTTGCATCATGGGACTTGAAAAAGCCATAAATTATGTTGAAAAATATGGAAAATTGCTCAGTTATGATGTTAAGTATGGGGCGCGGTACCTGGCGTGCCGGGCTGCACTTTCCCAAAATTTGGATAGCATGGACAGTGGGCAAGCATGCCAAGCCGCTCCTGCCCAGATTTTTGTCTGCACAGGTAGTGGGCAGGCATACCAGGCCGCTCCTGCCCAGATTTTGTACTCGGCAGGCAGTGGGGTAGAGCGGCAAAGGGCGTGCCGGGCTGCTACCCCCTTAAACTTTTGGGCTGAATACTTTTGTTAAAAAAAAAAAAGGTGACCCCATACCCTCCTACCCGACCCGACCCAACCCATGTCACGCCTCGAATTCCAACTGGGCGGACTGGCACCCAAAGCCGTTAAGGCCCGAGAGAACCAATCTTCATTCATGTACACTCATATGTATGACACTCATTGAACATCACTATCACATATAGATACAAAATGCCAATGGCGGAAGTCATGGAAAAACATATGATATATATGAAACTTGGCCGTTAGGGCCATCAAGTCAAAAGCATATGTTCCTTACATTTCCTTCATTTGTCCCACAACATCTACAAAGCCTCTACAGATACATAGAAATAACCAACCTACAGTCAGGACACGTTCCCGCTTTATAAAATACCAAAACAAATGTATACATGTAACTCGGAAAGCCCCAAAGCAACTAGAGCTCACCAATGATCGGCAAATGACCCACAACCTACTGTGGAGGTCTACTAGCACCTGAGCCTGCAGCAAGTAAGGTAAGTCCCCCAAGGGCCGTCAGTACGAAGAATGTACTGAGTATGTAAGGCTATAAGAAACTGCATGATACATAGGTACTTCAATGGAATCAAATATAAGTAAATAGTCAATATGGATAAACCACATCTCTGTGTGTTTGGAACCATGTACATTACATTCATTACTTTCTTTGCTTTTAATTTCATCATCATTATCATTCATTACCTTACTTCATCCTTCTTTGCATTAAGAAATTGTTAAGCATATGATAAACAAATGACCAACTGATCAGTGGTAAAAGAGGATAACCCATGCTAGGTATCTTAACCCCTGGGATGATATTAACCCATACTAGGATTTTCTGTTGCCCCTGGGATGTTATATTAACCAATGCTAGGCTTTTATGTCGCCCCTGGGATGTTAGATTAACCCATGTTAGGTATTTTAACCCCTGGGATGAGATTAACCCATGCTAGGCTTTTCTGTCGCCCCTGGGATGCTACTGTGATATTGGGATCAACCCATGCTAGGTATGTTAACCCCTGGGATACCACCCATGATATTAGGATTGACCCATGCTAGGCTTTTATTCCACCCCTGGGATGCCACTCAAGAATATACAAACAATTATACATTACTTCATTCGTTCATTATAAGAGTGATACATTGGTGATTGTACATTATTGGAACTTTAAAACATTAGTCCATGAACATGAGACATCTGAATCACAATTGGTCCTGTGAGTAATACTATATGACAACCTGAAATGAGATACCTTTGGACATTTCGGAATGGAACAAGTACAATGTAAATGTGAACAATATGTGCTGCAGGAGGATACGGAAAGAGTAACCTTACATACCTTATCTTCCAAATATGAATACACAATCCTATATGTGAATACAATAATCCAGCTCCTTCCTTACGTTTTACTCTACAACACAAGTACATAACGGAGCTCATGTTAACAACTAACTACCTTACAAGTGCATAAAATGATAATGATCTACGTGACCGCCATATAGTGTCATTTCATCTTTTACAATACAATTTACTGCATTACCATACCAACAACACCATAACATTCCACCCATTGACCAAGACATCATAAGCCAGTAGCATTTCACACTAAGTTTATCCTTTACGCTTCCTCATTAACACTACGTCACAATTACTCTATCAAGTCACCTCAATACCTTTAATAACAACATATTAACAATAATACATAATTTATATAATTCAACATGCCTCCGAACGACTCCTTAAAGCCATTTAAAAGGTACCATCAGTTGATAATTGCATCCAAAAAAGGTATAGGGGCCTTCGGGGATCAACGACAGACAAAAACATACAAAACAAAATTCTGGACTGGGCTGTGGAGCCACCTGCGCCCGAAGGTGGATGAGGTGCGGCCGCAGGTTCCCCTCTTTCCTTGTCCAGAGCCACCTGCATTGGCATCTGCGCCCGCAGGTGCTCCAGACGTGAGGGCGGATGCCCGTTTCAGCCTCCAGTGGTCATTTTAGGGTCCTTTTTTGTAATAAATGCTCCATGGCCATAATTAAGCTTCTCCTTTCATATTCTAGGTCACTTAGATGCCAACTAACAATCATGGTTTCACAACACACATGAACATCACCAAAACCACATTTTTCTTTCAATACGTCACCAATTCCATGCACAATTTCGCAACAACAATTCTAAATTTTATATACAAAGATAAAGCAAGTTAAGGACATAACCACATCTCAAATGTATATATTTCATCCATATCATTCACTCTTTTCCAGATCCCAAGTCTCCTTTCAAGTTTAAGCCACATAGAAAACAAATCCATTAGCAAAGAAGCAAAAGTGGATTACTCAACACTTTTAGGCATAACCTACATGATCCACACAACCTCTCATGCATATAATATATTAAACCATAATATTAAACACTTACCAATACTTACAAACAGATAATCTTGTCCAAGGGAGTGATGGCTTAGGGTTGGTGATAAGTGTGAAATGTCATGGATAATTCTAGAAATGGCATGAGAGTTGTAATGAATAAAAAAATTGATTTTCCTTGCCTTATATAGTTCCTCAAGTCATCCTTAGCCAATTCTTGGTCATTAAATGCTATGTTTACTTGGTCAACACAAGAATGGGTCATTTTCCCCATTTGGGTCATGTCTTATGACTTAATTTTGGGCCTTAAATTGAGCCCATTAGCACATGTTAATTCAGCTCACCAAATTTAATGTGTAATACACCAACAATCTCATGTTTAAATAATTCCATGAATGTTACGGTAACCAACTAGGTTCGTAAATGTATGGGGTGTTACATCCTTTCACCTGTAGAAACATTCGTCCTCGAATGTTAGTGACATCATCCAATTTAAACAAATTCAAGTCTAGGATCATTCTTCATGTTATCATATATATACATAATGCTTATAGATACTTACTTGTTATTGCTCCAAACTCTTCTGAAAAGACTTCCAAAAATGTGCAGTAAATTGAGCTCCCCTGTCTGATATAATAGAGATTGGAATCCCATGTAATCGCACTATCTCTTTAATATACAACCGTGCATACTCTTCAGCTATATAGGTGGTCTTGACTGGTAGGAAATGTGCTGACTTGGTAAGCCTATCAACAATTTCCCATATGGAATCAAATTTCCGCAGTGTACGAGGCAAACCTGTGATTAAATCCATGTTAATCATGTCCCACTTCCAGACTGGAAGATTGATACATTGCATGTAACCTCTAGGTTTCTGATGCTCTACTTTTACTTGTTGACAATTTGGACATTGAGCTACAAATTCTGCAATGTTCTTCTTCATATTTCCCCACCAATACATGTCTTTCAAATCATGATACATTTTGGTAGCTCCCAGATAAATAGAATATCGTGAATGATGTGCCTCTGTCATAATTCATTTCCTTAGTTCATCTACATCCGGTACACACAATCTGCCTTGGCACTGAAGCACTCCTTCTTGCGTAAGATCAAATGCCTTTGTCAACTCTTATTGTACATTCTCTCTCAGCTACAATAAAATAGGATCCGCATATTGTTTCTCTTTTACTTCAGCTATTAAGGAAGATTCTGCTGCATTTTGCACAATAACCCTTCATCTGGAGATTCAAGAAGACGAACTCCCAAGCTGGCTAGTTGATGTAGATCCTTGACTATATCTTGCTTTTCCGTCAACTGGCCATTAGTGCTTCCTATTGCTTTGCGGCTTAATGCATCGGCTACTACATTTGTTTTCCCTTGATGATATAAGATATCAATATCATAATCTTTTAAGAGTTCCAACCACCTCCGTTGCCTCAGATTTAAGTCCTTCTGCTTAAAGATATATTGCAAGCTCTTATGATCATTATATATGTCAACATGAACCCCATACAAATAATGGTGCCATATCATTAAAGAAAATATCACAGCTGCTAACTCAAGATCATGTGTTGGGTAATTTCTCTCATGTGGCAACAACTTTCGTGAGGCATACGCTATTACATTACCGTGCTGCATCAATACACATCCTAGGCCAACTCCGGATGCATCAGGCATCACAATATACTGCATACCCTTCTGTGCCTTTGGGAAGTACTAATACTGGTATGGAAGCTAATTTATCTTTCAACTCTTGGAAACTTTTCTCACATGCATCATTCCACTGAAACTTGATTGCCCTGTGTGTTAGCTTCGTTAAAGGTGCAGCAATATAATAAAACCCTTCAACAAATCTTTTATAATAACCTGCCAATCTAAGAAAACTACGAATCTCCGTAGGCGTCGTAGGTCTTGGCCAATTTTTCACCGCTTTAATCTTTTGTGTATCTTCCCTTATTCCTTCATTCGACACAATGTGACCCAAGAATGCCACGGATTTTAACCAAAATTCACATTTAGAGAACTTTGCATATAACTTACGATCACGAAGAATCTGTAACACCTGCCATAAGTGATTAGCATGGTCCTCTTGTGATCTTGAGTAAACCAGAATATCATCCATAAACACCATCACGAACATATCTAGAAATGGCTTAAACACCCTATTCATCATATCCATAAAAATTGTTGGTGCATTTGTTAGTACAAATGACATAACTAAAAATTCATAGTGGCCATACCGTGTTCGAAAAGCTATCTTGGGTATATCTTTTTCTCTAACCCTGACTTGATGGTAACCCGATCTCAAGTCAATCCTTGAAAAATATTTGGCACCCTGTAACTGATCAAACAAATCATCAGTTCTGGGGAGGGGATATTTATTCTTGATCGTTACCTTATTCAATTGTCGATAGTCAATACACATTCTCAACGTGCCATCTTTTTTCCGTACAAATAATATCGGTGCACCCCACGGGGACATACTAGGCCTTATGAATCCCTTATCCAGCAACTCTTTTAATTGCTCCTTCAATTCTCGCAATTCTGCTGGAGCCATTCTATATGGAGGAATAGAGATAGGCTGAGTGCCTAGCAATACATCAATACCAAACTCTACTTCCCGTTCTGGAGGTAAACCTAGAAGATCTTCAGGAAATACATCAAGGAATTCATTGACCACCGGCACCGATTGAGGAGTTGGTGGTTCCACATCAGTATCTTTCACTCGTACTAAGTGACATATGTACCCCTTGGATATCATTTTCCTTGCCTTAAGATTGGAAATAAATTTTTCTCTCGGTGCCCCCACATTACCCTTCCATTCAAGAACGTTCTTTTGTGGAAAATAAAAATGTACCTTCTTAGCCCGGCAATCTACCGTGGCATAACAAGAAGTCATCCAATCCATACCCATTATAACATCAAAATACACCATTTCTAGTTCAATAAGATCAGCCAATGTATCATGATCACACATAGTTACTAGACAATTACAATATACCTTTTTTGCAACAATAGATTCACCAACTGGTGTAGATACTTCAACTGACTTAATTAATAATTTAGGCGTTCTTTCAAATTTTGCAGCAATCAATGGAGTAACATATGATAATGTAGAATCCGGATCAATCAATGTATATCAATTATGCGATAATATGGATAATGTACCTGTGACTACATCAGGAGAAACCTCCGAATTCTGTCGGTCCATTAGAGCATAGGTGCAATTCTGGGCTCCACTGGAACTAGCTGCTCCTCTGGTACCTCTACCACGACCAGCAGGCTGTACACCTCTGCCTAGGGAAGGAACCGATGATGATGATGCAACGGTTGATCCCATAGGTCGTGTTATACCACTCGTGGCCCTTTGTGGGCATTCTCTCATTCTGTGCCCCGTCGTACCACACCAAAAGCAAACATTTGTGCGCAACCGACATTCACCTAAATGATACCTTTCGCAGCACTGACACGGCTGATGAGAAAATCCTATTGTCTGTGAACCTTGAATCCTACTACTCTGCCCAAAATGGCCACCTCTAAACCCCCGGAATTGGGATAAAGTACCCACTGTAGGGGAAAAAATGGTGGTTTAGGTGGTCTAGGAAAAACTCAAGGCCTAGATTCTCCTTGGGACACCATAGACTGTCCCATAGGTCTAGCCCTCTTTGACTGTCCTCTTTCAAATTCGTGTATCCTTCTTCTTGGCCTCTGATCCTCCATCTTTTGTGCAAAAGCCTGTATTCTAGCTATATCCATATCTCTGTTCAAAGCAGCAATGGTGTAGTCCCTCACCAAATATGGCTCTAATCTGTCCACATATAGATGGTCTCTGTCTTCCATTGTGGCTACTACATTCGGAGCATATCGAGCCAAAGAGTTAAACTAAAGACTATATTCTCTAACACTCATATTTCCTTGACGAAGATTTAGAAACTGGTCTGCACGTGCCTCCCAGATCTCATATGGGAGGTAGTGATCAAGAAAGTCCATTTTGAATTCCTCCCAACCAGCTGGAAGTGCATCAATACCTCTCGATCGTTTCCAGTCTTCATACCACAATATAGCTTCACCTTTCAATCTATAGGCCGCAAGCTCAACTGTTTCTATGCAAGATACATGCATAACATCTAAAGCCCTCTGAATTTGATCTATGAAATCTTGCGGATCTGACCCAGTGAATATGGGAGGGTCTAATTTCAGAAAATCCTGTGTCCTTCGGCTAGCTGCCCTAGCCTCACTGTCATTACTTGTCATTGGACCAAATTATCCTTGAGTTTGTGCAGCAACTATACGGGTCAACATTTGCACCGCATTTCTTAGATCCTTCTCAGTAGCATTAACAGGTGGTTCAGCAGGTTCTTCTCTCCTTCTCGGCTCTTCTAGAGCTGGAAAAGTAGAAAAAGCCCGTGATCCAAATTCAGTGTCAGCCCTACCTTGACTAGCTTGGTCAGGTGGTGATGTACTCGTTCCTTCACCGGCAAGAATATCTACCTTCTTACCTTTTCCCCTACCTCATCTTGTCATCGGCATTTTACAATAACAAAGTAAACCAACTTCAATGGTCGGATAAAATTCCACCTACAACATTGGCTCTATTGCACGATCTAGAAATGAAGAAAAGAAACAACTCCTAAATGTCCCGTAGCCTCCTACTTATAAATGTGGTGCACAACACATCCATAAGCAAGACTCTACTCAGACACGGTTTTGTAGACACCCTTAGGACGACCTGCTCTGATACCACTTTTGTCACGCCTCGAATTCCAACGGGGCGGACTGGCACCCGAAGCCGTTAAGGCTCGAGAGAACCAATCTTCATTCATGTAAACTCATATGCATGACACTCAATGAACATCACTATCACATATAGATACAAGATGCCAATGGCGAAAGTCATGGAAAAACATATGATATCTATGAAACTTGGACGTTAGGGCCATCAAATCAAAAGCATATGCTCGTTACATTTCCTTCATTTGTCCCACAACATCTACAAAGCCTCTACATATACATAGACATAACCAACCTACAGTCGGGACACGTTCCTGCTTTATACAATACCAAAACAAATGTACACATGTAACTCGGAAAGCCCCGAAGCAACTGGAGCTCACCAATGATCCGCAAATGACCCGCAACCTACTGTGGAGGTCTACTAGCACGTGAGCCTGCAGCAAGTAAGGTAAGTCCCCCAAGGGACGTCAGTACAAAGAATGTATTGAGTATGTAAGGCTATAATAAACTGCATGATACATAGGTACTTCAATGGAATCAAATATAAGCGAATAGTCAATATGGATAAACCATAGCTCTGTGTGTTTGGAACCATGTACATTACATTCATTACTTTCTTTGCTTTTACTTTCATCATCATTATCATTCATTACCTTACTTCATCCTTTTTTGCATTAAGAAATTGTTAAGCATATGATAAACAAATGACCAACTGATCAGTGGTAAAAGAGGATAACCCATGCTAGGTATCTTAACCCCTGGGGTGAGATTAACCCATGCTAGGCTTTTCTGTCACCCCTGGGATGTTAGATTAACCCATGCTAGGATTTTCGGTTCTTTTACTAAGGATTGTCCCTTTGAACCGTAGAAAAGCACATAAAGATTTTAATTTTTTTTTACCTTGAGTCTCTTTTAGTCATAGTGTTAGGATCTTTGCTCTATGATGGATGGATGACGACCGTCTTAAGAGCAAATTTGTCATGTTATTGGTGGGTGTTCTTGCTTGTTATACAATTATACATACACGTCCGAAATAATGGGGGAACATGCTAAGTCATATGATAGCAAGTGTTGATACATTTAATGCTCACTTAGTCAACTTGATAAGTTGCTTAATATTGAACTAGTGCATGACTTCGTATAAACTGTATGGTGAGCCTGCTTGATTTAGACATGTGCCATGTATGAGTAAGGTTTTTATGATATTCCATGTGCACATTGACGTCTAGAACTTACCCGGAGTGTATGCAAAGTGAAATAAAGGATGTTGAGCTTAGGAGATGATATAGGCATTTCTTTGATAGCCATGTTTTATACCTACTTCATCTACCCTTTTTACATGATCTTAGCTAGCCCTGTTGAGCCTTTAGCCTATTCTTTGGTAGCCTTATATGTAGCTTAATCCTTTTCTTTCAATTAACCATAATTTGATCCAAAAATCCTAAGCACTTTAGTGAGAAATTAAGATGTTAAGGAGTACAAAAATTGAAGAAGGAAAAAGTGAAGTTGAAGCCTCAAGTAATGGAAAAAAAAATTGAAATCATGTGTTGATAAAAAATACTCCTTGCCTAATATGTGTAAGCTAGCTTAAAGAGACGGGGGAAAACAAAACAGAGTTGGGAAGACAAAGGGGTGTACAATAGGTTGGTTAAAGGTGATTTTAATGAAAAGTGTAGTATATTAAAGCGCTTAGGGAAGATAGTCACTATTCTTGACCAAATAGTTCCTACCCGATCCTTAGCCTACATTACAACCCTTAAAGTCCTACTTGATCTTGAGCTTTGACATTCTACTATTAGTGGAGTACTACACTAAGGGCAAGTTTATGTTTCATCTTATGTTGTATGTGAATTCTTTTCGAGAGTGAGAGAACTTTTATTCATGCACCCATTCAACTGTTACTTTGAAAGATTTGTGTGAAAGACTGGGTTATTCTCTTGCAGTGAGGGCGCATGTTTAGCAAAGTGTGGTGATCTATTGGTAACGTGTCTTGCATGAGTTCGCAACTAGTAGAGTTGTTTTATGAGGATAGGTCATTTTAATTTGATATTCACTTGTTAGTGATGCTAGCGTGTTAGGTGCATAATGCAAGGAATGTGGTTGTGTAGCTATGTAGGAAGACCTATTGTGTGTCGGTTGTCTAAAAGTCTCCATGAGTTGAGTATGGTTATTGGTCGAGGACGAACAAAGGTTTGAGTGGGGGGTGGTGATCTAAGGCGTATTTCTACACCTTATTGCCGACTTTGAACCATGTTTACCTTAGTTTTGAGAGCAATAAGTATGTATTTTTATGCCTTAGATCACCACCCCACACTTAAACCTTTGTTCTTCCGCTGCCCAAGAACCGCACCCACTACAACATCACTCTCATCACACATGAGCTCAAATGGTAAATCCCAATATGGATCAATAAGGATAGGTTCCTCTACCAACTTCTTTTTCAAGATCTCAAATGCCTTCACACATGACTCATAAAATACTAATTTAACATCTTTCTCTAAGAGCGTGCACATAGGGCGTGCAATCTTGGAAAAATCTTTAATGAACCGTCTGTAAAACCCATCATGTCCCAAGAAACTACGCATCCCTTTCACCGACACAGGTGGAGGTAATTTCTTGATAACTTCAATCTTTGCTCTATCAACTTCAAGCCCTTTCTTTGACACTTTATGTCCAAGAACTATACCCTCTGTTACAAGAAAATGACATTTTTCCCAATTGAGAACAAGATTAGTTTCTTCACACCGAGCAAGGACTCTATTAAGGTTTTGCAAATATACCTCGAAAGAGTTACCAAAGAACAAAAAATCATCCATAAAAATCTCCACAAACTCCTTCACCATGTCATAGAAAATTGCCACCATACAACGCTGAAAAGTAGCCAATACGTTGCATAATCCAAATGGCATACGCTTGAAAGCATAAGTGTCATAAGTACATGTAAATGTAGTCTTCTCTTGATCTTGAGGATCTATAGCAATTTGATTATACCCAGAATATCCATCAAGAAAGCAATAATATTCATGTCCGGCCAATCGATCCAACATATGATCAATAAAAAGGATCGGATAATGATCTTTCCTCGTGGCATCATTTAGTTTTCGGTAATCCATGCAAATATGCCACCCATTCATAGTTCTTGTAGGGATCAACATATTATTTTAATTTGTGATTACCGTCATACCACCCTTTTTCGGGACACACTATACTGGACTAACCCATGTATTGTCAGAAATAGGGTAAACAATGCCCGAATCTAATCACTTAATTACCTCTTTCCTTACCACTTCTTTCATTACTGGATTCAAGCGTCGTTGGTGTTGCACACTCGGCTTATGCCCTTCCTCCATGTAAATTTTATGCATACACAAACCCAAATTAATACCATGGATGTCAGACATCTGCCATCTGATAGCCCTCTTTCTTCGTTTGAGTATCATCAATGCTGCATTGAGTTGTTCCCTTGATAAATTCACGGCAAGAATAATAGGAAGGGTATCATTGTCACCTAAGAAAGCATATTGAAGATGAGATGGAAGTTCTTTCAATTCATGCTTCGGTGCCTCTTCAATTGATAGCTTGGGTGGAGTTCCGAGTGGACGATTTAAAGGTTCCCATCCACCCTCTTTGGCATAGATGCCCATAAGATCAAGGAACTGGACCATTTCATTAGCTTTCGCATCACCAAAAATATCTTGCCCCATCAAAACTTTTTCCAAGGGATCTGTAAACAAAGTGTGGATGCTTTTAACAGCCAAATCTATAGCTGTAATAGCTGAAAAGTTCTTATAAATTTTTGGAAGCTTCAAAGCCCTATATACATCAAAATCCTCAACCTTATCATGATCTCGCATAGTCAATTTCCTTACAGCTACATCAATGATCACACCTGCCATGGCCAGAAATGGACGCCCCAAAATAAATGGGACTTCCGGGTCAGGCTCAAAATTTAGCACCACAAAATCCACTGGAAAGATCAACGAACCCACTTGAACCAGAACATCCTCAACTATACCATCCGGTCTAGTCACGGGTCGGTCTGCAAGCTGTAAAATAATAGTAGTAGGTTTAGGATGACCCAAACCCAACTCCTTGAAAATCGAAGTAGGCATCAGATTTATACTAGCCCCCAAATCGCACAACCCACGAGCACAGACACAATCTCCCAGAGTAATTTTTACAGTGAAGCTTCCAGGATCCTTCAACTTGGTGGGTAAATGGTTTTGAATGCGAGAGCTACACTCCTCAGTCAGTGCAACTGTGGCATACTTAGTCAATCTACTCTTGTTTGCCACAATATCCTTCACAAACTTAGCATACTTTGGAATACCCTGCAAGATATCCACAAGTGGCAAATTAATGTGCCCTTGTTTAAGTAATTCAATGAACTTACCAAAGCATTCGTCTTCCTTCTTCCTTTTGAACTTCTGGGGAAAATGAGGAGGCAACTTTACATTCTGGACCACTTTATCATCTTTGGAGCTTTTGTCATACTCAACTTGTTCATTTTCTACCACAACTTCTTTTGGCTCCAACTATTTTGCTGGAGGAACTGTATCCTCTAACTGCTTACCACTACGAGTAACAATAGCACTTACCTGCCTCGAGTTAGGATCAGTGTCACTTGGAAGACCTTCTTGAGGTCTTGTATTCTGTGCATTTGCTAAATGACTAATTTTCTTCTCCAAATTTTGAGTAGCCAACTGATTGTTCCTCACATCTGCTGCCAGCTTAGCTTGCTCTGCCATAATCTGCTTCAACATATCTTCTACGCTCATATTTCTCGGCTTAGCACCCAATTGATTACCTTGACCCTGTTGTTGGGTGTATTGTGGTGCATATCCTTGAGGCCTGTACTGATTTTGATTATTGGCCCAAGATAAGTTTGGGTGATTTTTCCACCCAGCATTGTAAGTATTTTCATAATTTTGTGCTCCAACTGCTCTTTGGGCAATACCCACAATGTTTACAGAATTCGAATTTGCACTGCACAACTCGCTAGTATGGTCACCATTTTTGCATACATCACACCACACTGGAACATATTATTGTACTGCATTTACGGGAGCTTGTTGCTGCCCCAAATTTAAACTGCTAAAGTGATTGTTCATCATGTTTTGCATGGCTGAAATTTGGACAGATAATGTTGTGACTGCATCCACATCTAGTTTCCCAGCAACCTTCTTTGTAGAATTTCTAGAATTATCACCATGCCAATCTGGATTTCCCTGCGAAATATGATTCAACAAAGCATATAATTCATCGTAAGTCTTCTCTAAAGCTTGTCCACCTGCAGTTGAATCAAGTAGAATTTTAGTGTTGGGGTCGAGAGCCTCAATAAAAGTATGCACCAACACTTCATTTGCTTGGTGGTGATGAGGGCAATCCCTCAACATGGATTTGAATCGATTCCAGGCTTGGTACAAATTTTCATCATCCCTCTATCTGAAACTCAATATCTCACTCCTCAGCTTTCCTATCTTTCCGGACGGAAAGAACCTTATTAAGAATTTCCAAGCAAGATCATCCCAAGTAGTGATAGAATTCGCAGGCTCTGCATCTAACCACCTATTTGCTTCCCCCAACAAATAAAAGGGGAACAAAGTTAGTCTTACATAATTCGAAGACACACCCGCAGGAATATGTGTCACTGATCTCCAAAAAATTTAAGATATGCCTCTGTGGGTCCTCATGAGCAAGACCTGTAAACTGTCCACTTGAGTGCAAGAGTTGCACCATGTTCTGTTTAAGCTCAAATCTACCTCCAGCTATCGGTTTTTGAATACTAGAGGTTACATTGGTAGCGAGTGGGATTGCCACATCGCAAAATGTCCTAGCGGCCATCACTACCGACTCACGTCTATCCATAACTGGGTCTTTAATTCTTACGGGATCACCCCGTATGCCTTCGTCCGCCAGTTCAAACTATGGGATTGGGTAATCTGCAGCCTGTCTCCTCAATCTGTGAAAGTATCTCTTAGGTTCAAATTGCGGGGTTACCAAATCTTTGTTCCTTGCCAGTGTTCAGATGAAGTAAGCCTGCAAAATAGGATAGCTAAGATCAAGTTGTCAACACTTAGATGAAAATTAAAGTAAAAACGCCAATAATTGAAATCTATCTATTTGAAAGTCCCCAGCAATGGCGCCAAAAACTTGTTGCGACCCAGCTATGCACGCAAGTGCACGTGATCGTTCAAGTAATATAATGGCTCCTTTAAAAGAGTCGGATATCGAACCCAAGGGACTTTCGTCAACAGAAGTCAATTTTAGACGTCAAACAATAACTAAAAACTAGTGTTGCAAAAAGGAAAGGGGATTTGTTACTAAAAATTAGATGCAAAATATAAAGTATTATCTTCGCTACCGTAACTTTAGTTCTCGTAAATATGATATAAAAGTCAATAAAAAGTAAATTCCAAGGGTCAAGGCATCCCGAACGTCATCTCTAGAACATGAATATTATTGGTTTAAGCAATTTGAGTCATTTATCTTGGTTGTTGATCACGAGATTAATATTATGGTTATATTCGTCTCTAAGTTATAACCTTCTATTAAAAATTGGAAACTGATGTCGCCCAAAATATACCTATGAAAAAGTATAATGCGGTCGCTGTCAAATATAGAACCCAACTAGGTTGGGGTCGATCCCACAGGGAATAGGTCGAAGTTTGAGTAGGATACCGGATGGAACAATTGGGAAGTAAATAAAACTGGGGGGTTTATATGAATATAAAGAGACAGTAACAATCGTTGGTTGTGTCGAGTTTGTAGACAATAAGAGAGATACACTAGGACTGTGATCCCCAATGATTCCTTAACTCCACCAATTACTTATGCTAACAAAACCATCCCGCTATGTGGCATGCAAAATCTGACAAGATATGTCCGTCTAAACATCTCTCGACCTTGGTTAGACGAATTTCACTCTTCTCCTCTCGGTCTTCGAGTGTCGCACTACTAACCCTTGTCATGGATCTCAGATAACCATTCCCGCTAAGGCTCAGGTTATTAGGTGAAGGTTGATAGCTTCAAATCTCTGTTGTTATCTCCTTTTCCCAATCTCTACCTCTCTCTCGAGCAAGTCTATAATACAGGTGAGTTTCTAACGTTTGCAACTGTTAGAAGAGCAATCACAACGAAGGAAATAACAATGCATGCATACACAGCGGTACAGAATTGACTTGCACTTAACCGGTTTCGTTAATTCCTCATGGTTCACACAACCCTAGTTGATGGGTTTAGCTGCTCATAATTGTAAGAACATAACAAGAATTCAGAGATAAAAGCATAATTATGGTGTCACAACAATGAAGAAAAACTAAAATCTCAATTATCAATAAAACTCGAATTAGGGTTTGTACTACAAAACCAAGAATATGTTTATGAACTCCAAAACAATGTAAAATAGCTCTCCAAACAATGTAATGACTCTCTTTTGCACATAGGACTATACAGGGGTATTTATAGATACAAAGCTAATCCTATCCTAAGCAAAATAGGAGAGAGTCGGCAACTTTCATGGTGTCGTGACTTGGTGTCTTGGAATCAAGTCACGCCACGTAGGTTGGTGTCGGGGAAATCAGGCTTAATTAGATGTCTTCAGAAGTTGAGTCACGCCACTTTTCCACGTCACGTAGGTGGACCCACGCCACGTGGATGCCTGGCATGGAAATCAGACACTTTTTTCACACTGGAGTGTGACTCACGGCACCACTCACGTGACGTGAGTGGCACTCACGTCACGTGAGTGGTGTCTTGACTCCCACTCCGGTGCAGATTTTTGTTCTTTCATCTTCCGACACTTTGTTCTCGGGCTTGATTCTTCCTTTTTGATCATTTTGCCTTCAAAAACCTGTTTTCCTGCAAAGTAGGACAGAAACCACATCATACCAACCAAATACACCCAAGTTATTGCATATTTCCCTTGTTTTAAGCATCGAAAGTGCCATGTAACCATGGCGCATCAACACCCTCAACTTAGAACGTTTGCATGTCCTCAGGCGAACAAAACAAAAATACAAATATATGATGCTTGATTAAGAGAAACCTGAGGGACCTATGGCAGTCGACTCATTGCCTTTGGCACAAAACCTTTTCGACCCCTCCTATTTGCAAATCAAAACCAAAGTGTGTATACAGGCAGCATATTATCATGACACAGAAGGGATCAAGTGATGGCACCAGATTATGCACAAAAAACTAAGCATATATGCAAACTACATTTTTCGAACAAATAGCAGCTAATAATGCAACCCATGTGCTCTCACAATCAAAGAAGTCTCATGCACTCACAGTATACTAATGAATATCAAAGTAGGGATGAGGTCAAAATACTCACTCTCACAAAGAAGTTAAAACAGTGTGCATGAAATACCATAGGCTTGCCCTTATTTTCTATGCCTTAGTTTTCGGACAGTTGGACTAGGATCACTATAGGATTTTACTTGGCTTGTAATGTAGGCTTGGGGATGGGTATGGTACATATGAATATGGTGACTCAACCCTCCTTGAAACTAAACTAAGTTTTGGCTCCAACTTTCAACCTTTCTCATTTTTATTCTCCTTTCTTTTATTTTCAGATTTTGGGTGTGATTTTTCTCAAACTTCACAACACAACTCTTCTTTTTTTTTTCTTTGCAATTTCTCTTCTTTTCACTTTATTTTTTTATTATTATTATTTTTATTTTATTTTTTCACTTTATTTTTTTTTTATTTACCTCTTCTTCATACCCAACTCAATCTACGCACCCCTATAATAGCCACCCTCAACTTAGGCGATTTGCCTGAGTTGAGATACACAGTGTCCAAGGAAGGACCAGGGCCAAGACAGGTTCATTGTAATTAAAATGGGAAGGTGAATAGGCTAATGAAAGAAATAGGTCAATTAAGGCTCAAAATCGGGATCAAGGGATACTTATTCATTTAGTTTGGCATTTAGGCTAAAAGTGGACTTTATTCAAGAACGGCCTATGATCCTTTCCTAATCACTATCCTCTAACCTAGGCAAGACTAACCGGGCAAGTTCTGGATCGCACACACACAGTTAACTAAGTAGTGACCTCACACACACATAGCACAGGGTTGTATTATCAACTACTACCTATCTGGTTCATGCAATGCTAGCTACCGTTATTTGCCTATAATCCTAGTACCATAACAAGATCCAACAGCTATCACACATAAATATGCTACACACACATACTTCAAAAATAACAAAAATTTTCAGGAGGGGTATATTTTTTTCTAAACTGGAGTGCACTACAGTTCCCTTATTTTTCTCCTAATTTAGCAAGAAACACATAATAATAAAAACCTAAACATGTCGGTTCTGCTAAGAGAGCACTTGAGGGAAAAGAAACACAGCAACAAAAAAACCCAAAAGGACATATAGACCCACAAGTACCTCACACCCTCAACTTGTAAGCATGCATTGTCCTCAATGCAATAGATAAAATAAAACAAGGGAGTTTAGGAACATACCTGTGTCACCCTAGGTGCGTGGGCCTAGTGTCGATCAAAATAACAAAAATAAACGCAAATGTAGAAATAGAAAAACACCTTGGGTTGCCTCCCAAGCAGCGCTTGATTTAACGTCGCGGCACGACGGGGGTATCTTGATTACTCAGAATTCATCAAGATCCCCATTGGGTTGGCCTCCAGGGTTATCTAAAATATTTATTTCTGAAACCACCCTCATGTTCTTTGGCTACTTCAATGTTCTGCAAACATTGAATGTGGCTTCCTTATTATCCATCCTGAATTTCAGCTCACCCCTCTCCATATCTACCAATGCTCTGCCGGTGGCTAAAAATGATCTTCCCAATATTGTGGGCATCTCAAAATCGACCTCACAATCCAAAACCACAAAGTCCGTAGGAAAGATGAATTTTTCAACCTTGACTAAAACGTCACATACGATGCCCACAGGCTTCTTGATCATATGATCCGCCATCAATAACCGCATCTTTGTTGGCTTGAGGATTCCCAAACCTAATTTCTTGAATACTTTCATCGGCATCAAGTTAATGCTCGCACCTAGGTCACACAAAGCTCTGGCGAAGTGAACTGACCCAATTGTGCATGGAACTGTGAAGGCACCTGGATCATCTTTATTTTGCACAAGAGAACGAGATGCAATTGCACTACAATAGTGCAAATTATCCACAAACTCATAACTAACAGTTCTCTTTTTTATGACCAAGTCTTTCATGAACTTTGCATAACCCGGCATCTGTTCCAGCGCCTCCACCAATGGGATGTTTATAGAAAGTTGCTCCAATATGGACATGAACTTTTGAAATTTCCCATTCTCCTTCTTCTTCTTCAACCGCTGAGGGAATGGAGGTGGCGGCCTAGGAATGGGGGTTAGCACTTGTGGGGCTTCCTTCTCTTTCTCAGTTTCAGCATTTACCTTGTTTTTATTAGTTTGAGGCTTTTCCACCTCTTTTGTGATCTCCCCACTAACAATTTTATTTTCATCCACCTTTTTCTTAAGACGTTGAGGGAAAGGTGGAGGAGGTCTTGGAAATGGAACATACTTCTGTAGGGCTTCCTTTACCATTTTTGTGGCCTTAGTTTGCTCTTCCAATGGCGCATGAACACCCTCAACTTGATTGGGTGCCTCAATGAGAGTCATTCCACTTCTTGTTGTGATAGCCATACAATGAGCATCATTTTTTGGATTTTGAACGGTATTGCTTGGAAGGGTACCTGGTTGACGCTGGTTTAATGCCACCGATAACTGCCCGAACTGTTGCTCCAACTGCTTGATAGCAGTTGAGTAAGATTCAACCTTCTGACTTATTCCCGAAATGTCTGACTTAATCTCTTTAAGACAATTTTCTTTGTTTTTTGACCTCGTAACTAGTTTATTCAGAAGGTCTTCAATCCTTGAATTTTCAGACTCAGCCTCGCAGCTACCTGGTGGTACATAAAGACCATTCTTCTCTCTATAATCATTTTTTTGCCTCCAATCACCGTCACGGTCTCGTTCTCGATCTCTGTATCCTAATTTGTTGTAGTTGTCTCTATAATAGTTCCGACCTTGATTCCCTTGCCTTGAGTTCCAAGAGTCTTGATTAGGCCCTTGGCCCTTGGCTCAGAAACTCGCCACTTCTCGATCTAGGTACTTAGCCTCTTCATCTGACTCATTATCATCATGTCTAGCCGATTTCTCTTGTGCACCTACAGCATGCACCTTTTCCGCATCTCTGGCCAGTATCTGTTTAGCCAAAAGACTAATTTCGGTCCTCAACTAAGCGACCTCTTGATCCACAGATTCATCCAAAGCTCGTTGTGTTGCAGAGGCTCCAATAGCATATGTGCCAGCTGGCGTATCTGCCTCCCGAGTATGCCATCCTCGGTTGGTCTTAGTGATCCGATCCAAGAGTTCTGAAGCTTGATCCCACCTCATTCTCATAAATGCTCCACCAGTTATAGTATCTGCTACAGCCTTAGTATTTACATTTAGCGCCCTATAGAAGATTTCAAGTACGTTTCTACCACTCATCCTATGATTTGGTACATTCTGCAGCTTCTTCTTGAACCTTATCCATGCCTCATACAGTGCTTTGGAATGTAGTTGTCTAAAGTTGTAGATCTCATCCTTCAGCTGCAGCATCTTGGAAGGTGGGAAAAACCTCTCCAGAAATTAATTTCTCAATTCTTGCCAATTAGTGATGGATCCTCGTGGTAATTCTGCCAACCACAAGGTCGCCTCTCCTGTTAGGGAGAATGGGAACAACCTCAATCGAATCGCCTCCTGATCAACTCCAGGAAAATTATATGATGTGCAGACCCCCACAAAATTCATTACGTGCATGTTTAGATTATCCGTAGGTAGACCGACAAATACACCCTTTAAGTTTAGCAAGTGAATCATAGCACTGAAAATGTCAAACTTAGTGCCTGGAGGTAACTCAGGTGGGATGATGGCACCGGTCTCAACTAGCTCGAAATAAGCCACATCCTCATCTTCTGGATGGTCATAAACAGGCACATATGGTCTCGGTTGTGCCCTCAGTTTTCTTTGTCGCTCTTCAGCCTCAGCCAGTCGCTGTGCTGCTTCTTGCATTGCTCGATTATCTCTTTCTGCTTGTCTAAGAGCAGCTTGCCTAGCCTACTCTTCATGTGTCAATCGAGCGGTAGTTTGTTCCGCTGTTTCATGACCAACTGGTTGAATAGGTTGGTGACGCATGTCTCCCACAGCTGCGGGATCCTGAACTCCTTCAGTGTTCACCATTCTTCGATCAGCTCTCAGAGTCCTTTCAATTTCAAGATCAAGTGGAATCAAGGGATTGCCTTGACTCCTAGTATTTGGCATACACCTGCGTATGCCCTCAAAAGTATGTAAAAACAAAACCAATCAACTCCAACCAGTAATAATCAACTCCGTAACCGTATTCCCTGGCAATGGTGCCAAAATTTGATGTCGCCCAAAATATACCTTCGGAAAAGTATAATGCGATCGCTGTCAAATATAGAACCCAACTAGGTTGGGGTCGATCCCACAGGGAATAGGTCAAAGTTTGAGTACGATACCGGATGGAACAATTGGGAAGTAAATAAAATTGGGGGGTTTATATGAATATAAAGAGACAGTAACAATCGTTGGTTGTATCGAGTTTGTAGACAATAAGAGAGATACACTAGGACTGTGATCCCCAATGATTCCTTAACTCCACCAATTACTTGGGCTAACAAAACCGTCCCTCTATGTGGCATGCAAAATTTGACAAGATATGTTCGTCTAAACGTCTCTCAACCTTGGTTAGACGAATTTTGCTCTTCTCCTCTCGGTCTCCGAGTGTCGCACTACTAACCCTTGTCCTGGATCTCAGATAACCATTCCCACTAAGGCTCAGGTTATTAGGTGAAGGTTGATAACTTCAAATCTCTGTTGTTATCTCTTTTTCCCGATCTCTACCATTCTCTCGAGCAAGTCTAGAATACAGGCGAGTTTCTAACGTTTACAACCGTTAGAAGAGCAATCACAACGAAGGAAATAACAATACATGCATACACAGCGGTACAAAATTGACTTGCACTTAACCGGTTTCGTTAATTCCTCATGGTTCACACAACCCTAGTTGATGGGTTTAGATGCTCATAATTGTAAGAACACAAGAAGAATTCAGAGATGAAAGCATAATTATGGTGTCACAATAATAACGAAAAACTAAAATCTCTATGATCAATAAAACTCGAATTAGGGTTTGTACTACAAAACTAAGAATATGTTTATGAACTCCAAAACAATGTAAAATAGATTTCCAAACAATGTAATGACACTCTTTCTCACATAGGACTATACAGGGGTATTTATAGATACAAAGCTAATCCTATCCTAAGCAAAATAGGAGAACAGAGTCGGCAACTTTCACGGTGTCGTGACTTGGTGTCGTGGAATCAAGTCACGCCACGTAGGTTGGTGTCGTGGAAAATCAGGCTCAATTAGACGTCTTCAGAAGTTGAGTCACACCATCTTTCCACGTCACGTAGGTGGACCCACACCACGTAGATGCCTGGCGTGGAAATCAGACACTTTTTTCACACTGGAGTGTAACTCACGGCACCACTCACACGTGAGTGGTGTCTTGACTCCCACTCCGGTGCAGATTTTTGTTCTTTCATCTTTCGACTTTCCTCTTATCTTCAATATCCTTTGATCATAGCTCCTCCAAGCCTTGCTTTCCACGCCAAAAACGCTCTAAATAGTCGCAACTTTCACCTACAAGAGTCTAATCACATTTATTAGCACAATATCAAATATTCCATCAAAATAATACAAAATACATACTTATTGCTCTCAAAACTAAGGTAAACATGGTTCAAAATCGGCAATAAGGTGTATAAATACGCCTAAGATCAAGCACCGATGCGGTATTATCTCCAGTACCTGAAGTAGCTCTATGAATGGCGGTTCTCTTCATAGGCATGATCTGAAAAATGTGTAAACCACGAGTTAAAAGAGGTACATAGGGTTAAACTCTATCACACAAACCAGATCATGAAAGAGGGAAAATATTTCCTAGCACTATGTAGCCTTCCTATTATAAGTGTGGCGCATTTCACACCCATAAAGAGGACTCTATTGAACACAACTTTTTAAAAATCCTAGGACTCTTGAACCTAATGCTCTGATACCAAGTTTGTTATGACCCGAGTCTGCACCCTAGGTGTGACCGGCACTCAGTACCATAAGTAATCCTAAGTGGATCCTTGGTACTAGCATGCTACTAATAGAACTATTTTAAAACATAAGTGGAAGCTGAGACATAAAAGCAATGGGCAATTTATCTTTATAAGTTAAGAGAATGAAACAACTATAAATCCAAATAACTCTAATAACTAATGTATGAATATTCTCTAATCTAAAATAATAAGTTCACCGGGAAAAATCCCTCGGCTACCATTAAAACAAAACAAATGTCTGAAATAAAGTCGAAGGAACCAAAGCTAACTCCAAGTCTTTAAATTCAAGGAGGACTCACCATTGCTAAACGTAGGAGCTGCAGCTATCTAACCACAAGCATCAGAATCTATATTAATGAAAAGAAGTAGCGTAAGGAAAAGTATAATGTCAATATGTATAAATGTACTGGTATGTAAGATTAAAGCTAAGCAGTTTAAAATAGTATATTTGTCATGCTTTTGGAAACTGAGTAAAATAAATAAGCATAAGTTATTTGAATTAATGGAACACAACTAAAATCATGAGATAAGAATCTTATATAATAAACTTTCATAATTGATGACATAAACTGTATCTTTTGAATTTGAGCTAAAACATATCTGAAGCTGTATATCTAAAAAATCATTGAATCTGAAACTACAAAAATAATCATATCAAGTCAAACTATAAAATAATGTATACTCTTTAAGTGGGGAGTTTCTTACAATCAACATACATCATGTAAGCTCATGATGTCCAACATATAACCCAGTTTTGTTTTTTTACCACAAAAAAGGTTTGAATCATCTAATTGACAAAATGAGAAGTAAAACATACTGATTTACCAACTAGAAACTCTCCAAAACATTCCTTTAAAAGTGATATAGATGGTTGTCTACAAAAATACATAAAAATAAACTTTCCAGGAGACAAGATGATCCAGAAGTTAGCTCTCAGCTTATCACTAGGTGTTTGAGGACTTGTTGAGGATAACACCTTTATATTTGACCTGGAACCACTTCATTGCATCCTCCTAAGTGACCCTGTGTTGAATCCCAACTTGAGACTTTCACCTGCAATGACGTGCAACACAGTATCTAGGGTGCTCCAATAAAACATAGAAATCAATTCCATAAATACCAGTTGAAGGATCATATATAATACCAAGATCAATGTGCTCTTGACTACCAAACCCAAAGCAGTCGGTCTCGCTGAAGTTCCTTATCAATAACTCGTATTCCTTAACTTGAAATCCACTCTCAAGTAGCTACATAGTTTCTCCCTTCTGACAGTCACATAGCAAGCTATTTTTTTATTTTGCCTGATTCTAAAGGACCACAAGTGTACCTTGCCTTGGAGAAAATAGGGGATTGTTGCTAAGTTGTTCCAATATATAACTCTATTTTTAGGGCTTCCCTATACCTTTCCAGGGTATAGAACCTATCTGCCTAAATATGGATCCACTACTAAGCCTCATAGGCTAAGAAGAGCCGACCGACTTGCGATATGATCCTTAATTCTACGGTGGCAATGTAGTTATGGTACTTAGATTGTCTAAACCCATATTCTCTTAGTGCTAAATAATTCTTCCCAAACTATTTTATTAGTATATGTTCATAAGTATTTCAAATTTCTATCTATCTGAAATCAGTATGAAACTTTACTCAAAATCATCTTTCTAATAATTTGTACTCAACTGTTAACTGTATAATGCTAAATTCTGGTGAATTTGTGCTTCAAAATATCCAAATTAAGAAAACACCACAAAATTATACTTTAATATAGCTATACAAGATTGAGAATCATTAAAATCAACTGAAACTGAAAATAAGGAAAATCTATTGATTTAGGGTAAAAACCCTAACTTAAAAATCATGATACTATATTACTTTTCAAAACCTTGGCATGAATATTGAAAGAATATCCTCACTGAACACTTACATACCTAATAGAAATGAGGATTATGGAATGGGAGCTTGATATGAATGACTGGAACAAGAACCCTAGGTCTTCTTTATTGAAGAGTTGTTCTTACTTTGGGGGGTTTGGGAGTATAATGAGGAAGAGATCAACTAAATTAGGCGTTATACCCCCTTCTAGAAAGTCAAAAAATCATAGGATAGGCTAAAAAAATAAGGAATGGACAAAGTTGCCCTTTTTAAAATGTTATAAATTTTTTAAGAAATGCATCCTTTGGGTCGTTGTACACGAGTCATGGTCTATACCATATATATCTAGAATATTTTGCTAATATTCTAGAATGCAACCACGGTTGGATTTCACGAGCCATGGAACGGTTTCCACTAATCGTTCTGCCATTAGTGGTATCCTGGAGGAAATTTACAAGATCTTGGATTCTGATCCACAATTGAGTTCTATGGACCGTGGACTGGGTTTCACGGCTCGTGAACTCCTTCATTGACAAATCAACAAAAATTATCAACTTTTAAGTTATATTTCACAGACGTACAGACGATCCCATGGTTCCATTCCACGTACTGTGATAAAAGTCATCCTTAACTGGGCAAGTTTGATGATTTCACAAGTAGGTCCATGATATGTGGTCCTTTTCACGGGTAGTGAACCTATCCGTGGGAACCTGGAAACTTAAAATCTCATGGTGTTTTATACTAAGTGTTGAATATATGTAGGTTTGAAACCCGAGGTGTTACAGTCTCCTCAAATGAACAACTAACATATGGGGCTTGCTGCATAAACTACTGCTTACCACCCCAAGAGAAATTTTGGTGGTTTTTATAATTTGGGTTAAAAGTGTTACATTAATATCCTTGAACCCTATTATGCTGGCCCACATGGAAGATAAATTTTAGATTCAAAGGGCATTCTGAGTAAGCATGGTTTAGACCACACTTTTCACAAAACAATGTAGTCGTCTGAATCTATTTCACCTGTTGAATCTGCCCCACAATTGGAGCTGTCAAAGTCTACCTTACCAGCATGCATAACTGCCCAATATCGGCTCAGATGGTTGACATATCATCTAGCTCCATCTCTCCCAACATTTTTTAAGAAGGTGTAAAAACTTTGTTAGGCTCTGTGTAATCTCTATTTCTTGCAGATATTAGGTTGAGTAAAGCCTCAATCTCATCATAAGTCTTGAACAAAATTTTCTCTTGAGTTGTAGCATCTAGAAGAGATTTTGAATCTGGCCTCAACCCTTCAATGAAATTATTCCCAATGATCTCCTTGGGTTGCTGGTGATGCGGGCAATCTCTCAAGTATCCCTTGTCTCTCTCCCAAGCTTGGCAAAGGGATTCATCATTCTTTTGCATAAACCCAAAAATTCTTTCTCTAAGCTCTTTCGTTCTTCTAGATGAGAAGAACCTATTAAGAAACCTATCTGACAAGGTATCCCATGATGTAATAGAACTAGCAGGTTCACTATACAACCACGGTTTTGCCTTTCCAATCAATGAGAAAGGGAACAACATCAACTTCACATACTCGTCTGACACTCTGTTGGTGGAAATTATCGCTCAAGTCAACAAAATCTTGCAGGTGCTTGTGTGGATCATCATGTGGTTTATCCTGATATTGACAAGTGTTCTGCACTAGTCATACAATGCCTTCTCTTAGCTCAAATATGCAATTTTTGTTTGTGACTTCAGAGATAAATATTGATCCAGGGTTGAGGTATTGTGACAATCCAGTTGAGTTATCAAATAATTAGTTTAATTAATTTCTTGAGTTACTAGTTGCGGGTTGATATTTGCAATGTTGAGCATCTTTCCAAACAATCTTTATGCCTACTTGACTATTCTAACGCCTATATCCTATGGTCATTAGTCAATAGTAAAATGTATGTGATTTATCTTTCATATCAACTAAGCAAGGCTAACGAACATATTCCTATCCACGTGAGTGAATCATTCCCCCTTCTTTATAGAGTTCATAACCAATCCCTATCTTCCTTTATTGTGAACATAAATTTCCTATTCTTAGTCCAATTTTTGCCCCATAGATAGTGTTTGAGATGTGATCAAGCTACCAAACAATTAAAAGCAAAAGAAGATAAATAACTCAATAATGAAAATCAAATTAAACTCTATTATCATTCAAACACAACCTTCACGTTCAACCACAATACTTGATACTATGAGTTTAGCTACTCATGAATTGATTACAAGATAATGAATTCATGAAGAACAAGTGTTTAAATGATTAAAGAATGTAAAAGTAAAGTAAAAGCTTACAAAAATTGAGTTCTTGCATCTCTCTCTCTATCCTAGGCATCTCCCCCTCATAACAATGACCAAAAGAAGCTATATATAGAGTTTCAAAAGTCCCCGGACTATTTTTCCCTTTAAAAATTGGACTAGGCAAAATCTAGCCCAAAAATGCACTGAGGAGACGCCTTAGGTGTCTCCCTAGGCATGTTATCCAGTGGCTTGGACTTGGTGAGTTTTGTGTTCTCCAATGCTCTAAGATAATGCCCTGGGCGGAGGCCCAGGCATTGCCATAGTGCAAAATTGATGTCTTTGCCTCGATCTTCATCCCGTTGAGCTCCCATCTTAGTCCTACGCCTTTGGACTTGCTCTGGATCAACTCCCTTGGCTTCTACAAAACCAAAGCCCCAAATATGCTCCATTCATACTCTGATTAAGATCGAATTCCTTCAATCTCCATCCTACACATCAAAATACTAACATAAGTGTAATTCATATCAAATGAGCTCAAAATGATACTGACAAAAGAACAAATGTAAGGTGAATAATAGTATAATTACATAACTTTTAGCCTCACATCAGCAGCCGTGTGTTGGATTACTTTTACGAGGAAGAGGCACGGATCTAGTCTTTTTTTTTCTCATCTTCTCCTTTTAATGTAGTCTTATCTAGTATTCACATAGTACCTTATTCTTCAATTTTACAGTCACTTTGTTTGCTTTGTTTATCTTGTTCTCCTGTTGTCGTTATTTTCTTGTCTATCCAATTTTTATTACACTTCTTTTGAGTTGAGGGTCTATTTGAACTATGTCTTTTACCCCATAAAGATAGGGGTAAGGACTACACACATACTATCCTCATTAGACCCCACTTGTGGGATTATACTGGGTATGTTGTGGTTGTTGTTATACTTTTCAACAAATATACCTCAATAGTCATATTATAGAGTTATATTTACCCACCACCTGTTAAAACTAGCTATATTTGCCCCTCACATGTTAAAACTTTATTTTCAATTTTAAAAAGTCACATGTCATGCTCTTATTAAACGAAAAAACCAGCCCCATTTAGTTAATATAAAGTGTAAATATTAACTAATAAAAACAAATCGGACCGGTGATTTTTGGTGATAAAATTTGAATTAAAAAAATAAAAGAAGATCAAATTTGGAGAATAGTTCATCAACAATTCACCATCATGGTCCATATTGATGACAAAATTGATCATTTTCATGGTGGCTCCGAGGTGGTGCGGGTGATATAACCCCAATTATGATATGATAGACTCCAATTTTCAGGTAAGAAAATTCTTCATGCAAATATATACGATGGTAAGTCCGTAAAATGTTTACGATTTCTTTAGATGTAATGGCGAAGAAACCCTTCTATAATAATATAAAATCTGATGATACCACATGAAAATAATATTAAATAAGTATCAACTTGGATAGAAAATAAAGTATTAGGAACTCTACGACTCAAACGAAATTCCACATAATGTATGGTTGAATTATAATAATAGGTAAATATTATTACTTGAACAAAATTTTGCATACACCACTGCTTTTAAAAGAAGTGTTTTGAATTTTTCTTTTTCTTTTATTGCAAAAAAAGAAAATATTTGTGAGGATTTGGTTCGGAAAAATTAAATTAGAATTAAAAGAAAAAACAAATTAAGCCAACTGATTTTGGATTGATTATAGGGGTATAGATGCCAATAAATGGGGTTGATTTTTTCGTTCAATAATAGCATGATATGTGATTTTTAAAGCTGAAAATAAAACTTCAATGGGTGAGGATAAATAAAGCTAGTTTTAACGAATGAGAGATAAATATAATTGTATGGGTATATTTATTGAAAGAGTATAATGGAGGATAAATATACCGTATATTCAATGGTAGAAGAGCAAATATAACCCTTGTTTTGTTTTAAAATTGGTATTCACTTATTTCAGTACATGGGCAACGTTGGTATCCTAAAGATTGGTACTCCCTGTTTAAATTTTGTTTGACTCATGTAGATTTGACATAATTTAAGAAGGCTTTTATTAGGGTGTCTTTTATTAAATTTATCTTATTAATAATATTTTTAAACTCTAAATTTGACCATTACTAATTTATTTAATTATTTAATACTAAGGAATCATTTAGTATGCGAGTAAGGTGGGATATCCCATGATTAAGTATGAAACAAAATTTATAATGCATTTGGTTGATGGTATTAATTTATAATAAATTATAAATTTATACCATCAACTAAATAATATAAATTTTATCTCATGCTTAATCATGAGATCCCACCTTATGATATCCAACTTTGGATTATTTTATGGGATAATTATGCAACATGTCAGCCCATCAAAGTTATTTACAGCTTAAATAGCCTAACTTTATGTTAATTACCCAAAGTAGCCCATTTGGGGCATTTTGTATATATGAGGTAATAACACACTTCAATTTTTCCAAATTCCTTACACCTGAGTTACAGAATTTCGTCATCAAATGTCTTCTTTTTCATCCCTGCTGCTTTCAAGTCGCCGAAGAATGATACGCCGATGAAGATAACGGCGAAGAGCTAGTGGGTTTGTTAGTCACTTGCAGTGGTTCCAGCTTCGGAATTCACCAATTTCTGGCGGGTACTTCCGGCAATGGAATTTTGATAAGTAGGCATAGGATGGTTGTGCTCTGTTGTGTAGGTGACATTGAACATATTCGGGTCGGATCTATTTCGCTTCAGTTATATATTTCAGGTAATAACACACTTTAATTTTTCCAAATCCCTTTTAAATGGTGTATAAATGATGTTTGGACAGTGGTTGCTTGTTCATTGCCGAAAATAATGGTGGTTGGGTTGATAGGGGAGAAAATAGGAAAGAGATGTCAGTGTAGTGTTTGTGGTTTGCTCCGGTTCATCGGAGCTGGAGCTCCTCATCGGAGCAACGACGGAGACGAAGAGGTTGTCAGAGAAGCTGGTTGTGGGTGTTTGTTAGGAAATGAAGTGAACTTCATCCTAAGTAGTTTTGCATAATCAATAGGACTAATAATGAAGCAGATTAATACACCTGTAGTATATACTATCTTCTTTTTCCAATTTGTAGTTTCGCAAATCTAGTCAATTTACAATATGTTTACATGCAGAGATGGGCTAAGGTGTATAAATGTATATCGATACACGTTTATACATATTTATACAATATCAATACACGTTATATATTATTTATACATATCGATACACATCTATATACTATTTATTCATTATCTATACACATTTATACACATTTATATTGATACATTACGTAGCTTTTATACAATATCGATACACGTTTATACAATACCGTTAAACGTTTATACACCATTTATACAATATCGATATGTTACATATATACTACTTAACTCTTTGTACATCATATATATACATGTTTATACACCATTTATACAATATTGATACGCGGTTATACACTATTTATACAATATTGATACATTACATATACACTACATAACTATTTATACAATATTGATTCCTTATATAACTATTTATGCATCATAATACGTGTTTATACACCATTTATACAATATTTGATACATGAATAAAAGTTGTACGAAAAAAGTTTGAAAAAAAATGAAAAAGTTTTTTTGAATAAAAAAAAATGCAGCAAAAAAAAAAAAAGAAGTTGTTTTGTTAAAAAAAATTACTGCTGAAAAAAAAAATGGCCTAATAGCTATTTTTGTTGTAAACTATTTACTTTTTTGTATATAAATGAAATTTTTTCTTATTTTATCCCGCTCTCTTGTGGGGAGAGCGGGAGGATTATAATACAGGAGTATAATCCCAAGATAATTTATCCACGAACCAAACGATCCCTTAAGGTGTACAAGAATAGTGCAAAATATCATTATTATGTTGGTATTAGTTATGCTTGCATTAGTTATGCTAAAAAATTTCTTATCTAGTGTTTGATTTGGTGTATTATAAATAACATGCATTGCATATTTCTAAAAAAAAAAATTTATATACAAAAATACCCTCCACAAATATGGTGGAAAGGATGTGAAAAATATTTTGAGGAACAATTATATCTTTAACCATACTAATGCATGCATTAGAACCCTCCCCATTTCCTCTGTCCCCAATTTAAAAAAAAAATGTATCATCATATTTTTTAATTACACACTTTCTCTTTTGAGATGTCTTATTACCCCCTTGAACTATTTTAAAATGAAGTATATACCCCTTAGTGTTGAGGTGGCAAAGAGAGAGAGCTCACTCTCTTGAAGGCACGTAAGAAACTAAAAATTATTTAAAATATGGACACGTCAGTTATTGATTTGATTACTTATAATTAATTTGTACATATAATTAATTAAAATTAAAATTTAAGTAAATATTTTTAAAATTATTTTCCTTTCTTTCTTTGTGATATAAAGTCAAATTTTATTATTTATTTCCTTTTTAGTAATTGGCGTTACTCTTTCTTTTCTTTTATTTTTTTTTACTTTCTTTTCTTCAAAAATTTTTTTAGTTCTGATATCAATTTAGCTGTTGAATTAATTTTTAGAAGATATTTTTTGATTATTTTTTAAAAAAATGTTAGAGTTCAATAATTACATGGAGTAATTGCTAATGTGCTAAAAAAAGTAATGAACACATTATCTATTAATTTCGTGGTTTCTGTTTTGTTTGTTTTATGAAATTATTAATTTTTGTTTGATTTTGAAGAATCAATTCAAGAATTTTTGTGAGAATTTTTATTTATTTTTAAAAAAAACTTATTTCTGAAACAAACCGTGTTCTTCTTTTCCAAAAATAAAAAATAAAAGTGCACATACCATGTTACTGATTAGCCTAATATGAGTTAAAGTAGACTATGAATTGCTGATTTAGCTTAATCAGATCCCACATGATATATAACACATTACCAGACCTAATTAATATATATTAGTGTCAATTTTGAATTGTCAAATTCTTTTTTTTTCCTTTTTAGTAATTGAACTCTAATATTTTTTAAAAAAAATATCTTCTTAAAATTAATTCAACGACTATTTTTGGCATCGAAACCAAAAAGAATTTGAAGAGAAGAAAAGTCAATGGTAATGTCAATAACTGAAAAGGAAAAAATAATAAATTTGGCTTTATTTCAAAGAAAAGGGAGAATAATTTTAAAAATATCTACTTTAATTTTAATTTTAATTAATTGTGTATACTAATTAGTTACTCCTATAAAGTGTCATATTAAAAAAATGATGTGTCCATATTAATAAGATTTTTAAAGTTATTTTTGGTCTTTCACATTCCTCCAAGAGAGTGAGTTCACTCTCTTTGCCACCTTAACATTTAATGGTTTATAAATTTCATTTTAAAATAGTTTAGGCGTAGTAGGATCTCCTAAAAGAAAAGGTATGCGGTTAAAAATATGGTGATAACTAAGGGGTACTTATATATTTTTCCCTTAGTTATACACAAATTAATACCAAAACGAGTATAATTAATGTTTGCACTAGTTATATATAGGATGAAAAAGTGTACTAAGCAAGCTATTAGTAATAAACAAAACTAATGTATGTATTATTTTTTCTAATGTACTCTACCAAACGATCCATGAGGATAATATGAGAAAAAAAAAAGTAAAACTCTTTTTATTTGCTAAAAGGAATAAGTAAAATAAAAAAATTATTTTATATATAGGGATCAAGTAAATTGAAATGAAGAGAGTATAAATTAAATTTTCTAGTGCTAAATTATACCCCTACTATATTTGGTTAGTAGAATATTGATTCTTTATACTCCTTTCCTTTCGTTTCAAAAAGAATGACCTAGTTTGACTTAATACGGAATTTAAGAAAATAAAGAAGATTTTTGAATTTTGTGGTCCTAAATTAAAGTTATGGCAAATGTACCAAAATGCTCTTGAATCTTGTGGTTTTAAATATGCCATGTGTAAAGTTGGAATTGAAGTGTTGCCAAAAAAGGAAAGGATTATTTTTTTTGAAATGAACTAAAAAGGAAAGTAGGTCATTTTTTTTTTAAACGGAGGGAGTAATATTAATACAATAATACTAATATAGTACAGAATTTAACCATTGCTTGCAGTAACATGTTACTACTTTCCAAAACTGCCAGCTTTGCATGAAATAACTCTTATCAAAACTCTCCCACACTCACAGTGCTAGCAGTATATAGCCATAGATGAAGAGGAAGACGCGTTGAGAGGTGAAAGCGATTAGAGTTTTTGTTTGTTTGTTTGTATGCTGTATAAATTGGAATGGGAAAAAGAAACAGAGAGTAGACGAAAAAGTGAGTTTACTGAAGCAACAGCAACAGCAACAGCAGCAATCACTGCAAAAAGCCAAAACTGACTCTTAACATCCACAATTTCCTTCTTTTTCTCTCTCTCCTTTTCCTTTTCGAGAATTGGGTTTTGGTCACCTTCTTCAAAACATTGAATTTTGCTGACCTCTTTTCCTGAACAGAAGAAAGAAATAAAGAATCTTTCTTTTAATTCACTTCTTTTGTTTTTGTGAGAATTGAGTTACTAATGAATGGGTTGGAGTTACCAAGTTGGTTTGTTCTCTTCTGTGGCTGATATTGATTGAGTTGGCCCCACTTGAAAAATAAAATAAAAATCAAATCTTTTTTGGATATATACCAACTCTGTTCCATTTCCAAAATTGGCTTTTGGGGAGAAACTCTTGGAGGGTTCAAGTTTAAGCAGTTTGATGAGAGAGATGGAAATTGATGAGGAGAATAATAATAATGAAAATAAAGGAGGGATGTGGGATTTAGAGCAAAAGCTTGATCAGCCTATGGATGAGGAGGCTGGAAGGCTAAGAAATATGTATAGAGAAAAGGTAACATGGAGTACCTTTCTTTTGATTCCTCAAGTACGGGTTTATGTCAAAGATACCTTTTCTTTTATTTTTTTTGGACCTTTTGCTTTCTGTTTGCTTTACTTCTTTACTGTTTCTCTTTCCTTTACTTTTAAAGGGGCCAAAAGGGCTGCTTGATTAATTGAACTTCAATATGTTAGCACTCAATCAACTTGGATGGTTTGTTAAGTAATTTGCAGTCTCATAAAATATGTATGTAAAGAATTACATGAATTACTTCATCTGCCACTGATGATTGGATAGCTGTTCTATTAAATTTAGAGGATGATTTTAGACTGATATCACATATCATGTATCACCTATGTGTGTATATATGGTGTGTGTTTGGGGGGTGGGGGTGATGAAGTGTACATATAACATACATATAATGCATGCATATGTAGTTAGTCATGTATGCACTTGTTTACTTCATCTTTATGAAAGCAACAGTAATGAATCATCAAAAGCAGATAACTGAAATTGTACATCATCTGCAAAGTTCATACTTGCAATTTTTCGAATGTGGTTATGACCTGGTGCTTGTTTCTAATGGACCATTTTAGTTCTGCTTGTTATTTAGCGAGTTGCCTGATTCATTTTTATCAATTCAGAAATTCTCGACATTGTTGTTATTGCGGCTTGCTTATCAGAGTCTTGGAGTGGTGTATGGAGACCTTGGGACATCTCCCTTGTATGTCTACAATAATACATTTCCCCATGGAATTGACGATCCAGAAGATGTCATTGGAGCACTCTCATTAATTATATACTCTCTTACGCTTATCCCTCTCCTCAAGTATGTTTTCATAGTATGTAGAGCAAATGACAATGGCCAAGGTAAGCTGATTTTGCACTAAAAGTTACAGAGCTGAATTAATGTATTGATACCTCATATCTGTGTATGCATATACTTTGATTAGTAAGTGTTCCATGTCACTTCAAAAGTCTGAGCAGGATTTCTAAATGAAAGTATTCTCTGTGTAGCTGAAAATTCTAACTCTGTACTACTAAGACAGTTTGGAAATGGTAGATTTAGCTTGATTATCCACCTGTCATTAGCTGGATTAGGCTAGCTATCCTTTTTCCCAGTTTGAAGACCGGTCAATTAGAGAGAACTGCAATTTCTGGTTACAACTGGAAACCTGGCATTGAAAATCGATAGGATGTTTGAAAAAGTGTGTGTTTGTATAAGGTGGGGTAAGAGACATAGAAAATATAGAGAAGATACATCAAGAAACTGATACACCTAATATAGCAGTATTCTGGAGTTGCTTTCTTTTTGGAGAGAATGAAATCAAAGATGGGGCTGTAGGTATGGCAAAGAAAAAGTATTCTGACTGAAATGCATAATGCTGTTGATTCCTCTTTAGTTGGACACAGAAGATTCCTTTATTTTCTCTAGGATTCTGCATGATTGCAGCCAATGGTAGGACATCTGTTTTAGATTTGACATGGTCTGCAAAATTCTCTTTCCAGCGAATTATTTTGTGTGTTTTATTTAACAAAACAATTCAAATATGGTTTTAAAATTTGTTTCGACAAGCAAAAGGGTCATTGCTCCTTTAGCAATTTTGGTGATGTTTCTCGGTGCTTACTCCCTTTCTTTTTGGTATACATAGTAATTAAAGTTTTCATACTCTTCCTCTCACCCATTCATTTTCATGTCACCTATGTTGGTATATGACAACAATCCACCAGTACTTACCTTCAGAAAGACTCCTTTTTTGCTTTACATAGATAATAATAAATCGGAAGAAATTCTAGAATGCTAGAGAATGACTGATATTCTCATTCTCATCACCTAATTTTTCCAAATCTAGAATAAACGTATACAAAGGAGCATAAATTCTATACTATTTCACGTAAATAGAAAGTTACAGTCAACCAAAAAATACTTCTGATCTTGTTAGAGATTATACCCTGCAGAAACACACCACATTCCAGGCATGCATTCTAACCTTATGCACCATACCACTACCAGCGACAGCATAGTATCTGTCCATTCTTCTTATCACCATAATCTCAATATTTAATAGCTAAAAACTCATTAAGCAAAGATGTGGCAACACAGTGTTCTTCAAGCAACTCTTAACTGTTTCTTGCCATCTGCCTTAATGCGGTGAACAATATAAAGACAACTTAGAATGAGTCTCAGACTCTTAGCCACTCAATTTGTTTTTACATGAAACCCTGAAATTTCATCTCACGCCTCTCAAAATAAGGCACCATTGATGAATGCTAAGAAGGTATGATAAGATTCATGAGAAGAAATATGACACAAGATTATCTGCTATAGAACTGTAATTAATAAAGGGGGCTAGCTCTTCTTAACCTGGTACACCACAGCCTACTTGTCAGTCGCTGCATCAATTGAAGCACTTGAACTGTTGCAGTCGACTAATATGGCTTTGTCGAGAAGGAAAGGACTGTCTAGCATCTCGAAAGCAGTCTCCCCAATTCTTTTGTATTACTAACCAAGCAATCCCAGAGGCCCAGTTGACACAATCTGGAACACAGCTGATAATGGGCTCGTTCCTCCACCTTTCTCCACTTAAATACCAGGCTTTAGTTTGTGGTAGTTTTCGTACCCGGGACGTGTGCCTAACCCACACATCATGTTCTGCGCTCTTACTACTAGACCAAGCTTAGTCTAATTGGAGTCTGGAGATGTGAGCAATCTATCCAATTCTTTTGCCCTCGGCTTAGTCTAATTGAAGATGTTTTGTCACAAGGATTTGTCTCTTGAAGTCCTCCCAAATTAAAATGTTAAAATGTGAACCGAATCTTAGAAAGTATGTGCCCTCTATTACCATCAAATGATAGCTTAAAACAAAAGAGAGTTACTAAGCAACCTTATGTCCTAGATTGCAATATGTAGTCTTTGGTCTGCCTATCATTATCCATTAGGCTGACTCCAATCCTGCATTAGACAAGAGAACCCGTACTGATACTAACTGACCCCTTTATAAGTATTAAGCTACAAGTAGCTCATATTTCTATAAGGACAGAGTGGAACAATATGAAATAGGAAAAAAGAGACTCCCTCATCAACATTAATGCACATTTGCTTAATATTTTCTAGCTTGACAAGAGATATTGAATTTTGGTTGTTTATTTTATTATATGCCAAAACAACTTCTTATGTGATTGTCTCATTTATAGGAATGCTTTGTTGAATATTAATGCGTCTGTAAGCAGTGTTCTGTTTAGAAATTGAGGCTAGTTGTTTACTGCAGCAAACCAATTCTCTAATTTTGACGATGTTATAGAAGCTTCATTAAGTAAAATTGAACTTCATTTCAAATCAAATGATTGGACTTTGTATGGGTCGTTCATTAGATTTGTCACATTTGTTAAGTAGTTGCTGTTTGTTTCTTTATGTTTTTATGAATTCCTCATTATTGTATAACTATACTGAATCACGAGATACATTTTCGGATATTTACTTGGTACCTAAGCCATTTGATCTAATTGTAACTGCTCTCTGCCAGAATCTTCAGCTACACGTTCCTAATGCAAGAATTAGATAAATTAAAGAAGCATACAATAGAAGTATTCTATGATGCACTAGGGTGGAAGAACTGAACTTACCATTTTCAGGTGGGACTTTTGCTCTTTATTCATTACTCTGTCGACATGCTAAGATAAAGACAATTCCGAACCAACACCGAACTGATGAGGAGCTGACAACTTATAGCCGTAGCACATTCCATGAGCATTCATTTGCTGCGAAAACAAAAAAATGGTTGGAGGCATATCCATTCAGGAAGAATGCGCTTCTTATTCTTGTAGTTGTTGGCACCTGCATGGTAATTGGTGATGGAATTCTCACTCCTGCCATATCAGGTAGACTAGCTTGAAGTTCATCTTGTACTTGTCAGCTGTTACAGACTAGGTTGAAATTCATCATTAACCATCAAGTGAAGAACTGTACCTGATAATATTTATCTAAAAAACAATCTTATCAGCTGGTGTTAGATAAAACTCGATGATTAGAAACGACACTTGAATACAGTTCTAGTATAGTGTACCTGCTGATGATTTTATTGTAGTTAGATTATATTGATGACAACTAGTTGAACTTGTATTTTAGTGATTACAGGGGAAAAAACACCATGCATCCATCTCAAAAAGTACTTGAGTTGCACTCGATAGAATCCACTATTGCTAGAGTTGTATGTTTTCCATAGCTACTCCCTGTACATCCAAACTCACCACTTGATGATGGTAATGCCATTTAACTTGTCAAGAATCTACATTGTATGCTTCCCCATATCCATTCACTTTAAATACTTCTAAACCACACAAATTGATAAGGAAATTATCGGTCGAATTTTGGCAACAATATATGAGATTGATTGATGATTATCTTTACTTTTCCTGGTGCTTCCACTTTTGTAACGAGTTACTTGATATTACTAAGATTCTGCTTTGGCGAAAGTTACTTGTTGCTTTTGCCCTTGCTCCCTGCAAGCTTAACCAATAAAACACCATGCTTGACCAATACCTAATATTATATACTAATCTCGCCCCTCTTGATGAAAGTCATGAGAGGTAAGGATTAAAGATTTGCTAACATGATGATGTTGATTAGAATCACCTCGGCTACAAAGAACACAACTTAGTAAAAGATCAACAGTGTACCATAAAAGAGGTTGTGTTCTAACCAGATTGGAGTAGCGACCTAATGTGATAGCTTGTTTTTACTGATACATGATGTTATTCCCTGTCAAGTCAACCTCCTTTAAAGCTAGCCTCTAGTTTGTTTCAGTAGCTTGTTTTTACTGATACATGAGGCTATTCCCTGTCAAGTCAACCTCCTTTAAAGCTAGCCTCTAGTTTGTTTCATGAACAAAATGGGCTTTTCACCAATAGTTTCCAGATCGAAGGCAAGTTGGCTAGTGAGACATATATGACAGGACAATTCTACATCATTGTAATGTGAATCCTAAAGGTGACCCCGATTAATTATACGATCCTGGTGATGGACTAGCATTTAGTCCTATGTGCCACTTAATTCCCATGCTTCTTTTTGGTGCTTTTTGAGTTCTGACTTTTAGTCATCTATTAATTCCCATGCTTCTTTTTGGTGCTTTTTGAGTTCTGACTTTTTGTCATCTATTTTAGTTTTTTAGCATGCCCAATCAGTGCCGACCTGATGCTTTTTGAGTTCTGACTTTTCGTCATCTATTTTAGTTTTTTAGCATGCCCAATCAGTGCCGACCTGATGCTTTTTCTTGGGTCAAGTATGACTTAATTGAAGATCTCTTCCTACTCTGATATCATACTGACTTGTGTGATTGACTTCAAGCTTACATTCTATAGGCGATATTCTTATTTATTTATTTTAGTTGTTCAACACTTCTCTATCCTGAGTCGGGGGTCTATCGGAAACAACCTCTCTAGTTCATCTGAGGTAGTGGTATGGACTGCGTACACTTTACCCTCCCCAGACCCCACGTTGTGGGAATACACTGGGTATGTTGTTTTTGTTGTTGTTGTAGTTGTTCAACACTTCTCACTCTTGTTTTAGTAAAAAAGTTTGCCTAAAAAACTTATTCTTCCTGCCCAAAAAGAATAACAAGTTCGGAGGGTTAAAGCATTTAATTTTTTATGTAAATCTGGACATTGATGATTGATCCCTCAAGCTTCTTTGAAATAGAATTTACATATTTAGTAAGTACATGAAAATTACTATATATCATGTTGACTATTAAAAATATTTTAGACATATTCTGTAAAAAGTCCCTTCATGAAGATGTTTGACTTGACAGAGATTTTATACGAGAGAAGAAAGATTTTTGAAACTTGTGGTCTTAAATATTCCATGAGATTTGCCAAATTTCCGTGGCAGTTAAAGCATGCCGTAAGGGTAAATTGTGAGGTTTAAAGTTAAATTGTTTCCAAGTATATAAATGTTATACTCCCTCCGTTTCAAAAAGAATGATCTATTTTGACTTGGCACGGAGTTTAAAAAAATAAAGAAGACTTTTGAATCTTGTGGTCCTAAATTAAAGTTATGGCAAATGTACCAAAATACCCTTGAATCTTGTGGTCTTAAACATGCCACGTGGAAAGTTGAAATTAAAGTATTGCCAAAAAAGGAAAGGGGTCATTCTTTTTGAAACGGATTAAAAAGGAAAGTAGGTCATTCTTTTTGAAACGGAGGGAGTATTATTTTTGGAATAGATTAATTTGAAATAGTGCCAACAAAATGGAACACAGGAAGCAATAATTAAGGAAGCATTATGTGATTCTCCAAGTAGTAATAGTGTCATATAAAGTAGGACAGAGAAGCTATATATTTTTGTTGTTGCTTCGCCGGAAAATCTTAATTTGAAGTTGTAATAGTAGAAAATCCACATCTAAAAGTAGGGATGATTCTTGCTAGCATGGATACCGATGGCATGATAGGTTTTGAGGCATGTTGTAACCTCATAAAGGACAGCAGTGTGGAAGGATATATTGATCTGGATTGAAGGACTTTTCAACTCATAAGGCTCACAGTTGTAATAATTAGCACATCTGACTCAGGCTCAATGTATTTGCGGAAACCTTGAAGAAAGAGCTCCCAGCTTATTCTCTTCATTGTCAATAAGCAGGTCAGGGTAGTCGAAACGCTCAGAACAAAAGATCAAAGCGTCCTGGCAACTATATTTGAGATGACCTATCTAGGATTAGGAATTAGACGAGTTCAAGGGTTTCCTGACAAAGTTCTATGGCCATCAGAGTTCATAGAAGATGACATATACTACAGATGCTTAATGGAGGGAATGAGGCTTGGATGGAAGTCAGTTTGGAAGAGGAAAACATCTAAGAAAAGGATGATTTCTCATGGTATCTACATGGAATGCTTTCTAAAGGGCTTTTATTTATTTTATTTTAATAAGTAATTTTCTTAAAAGCAGATTAGTAAGAGGAGATGATGTATGTTGACTTGGTATTGCATGTGTTAAGTCACAATGGGAAGACATTACCACCTGGTACTGCATTGTAATTTTATTTCAGTTTAAGGACCTTAGTAGACTTTTTTTAATATAACTTCGGTTTCCTCTAAGACAGTGGTGAAATGCTATGGAAAGTTCGTGCAATGAGAAACAAAAGCAGTCTTTCTTGTGTGTTTTTGAGATATTTACTTCACTGTATAAGCTTAAATGAAGAAATGGGGATTCATATATCGACCCCAACTTGTTTGGGACTGAGGCATAGTTGTTGTTGTCGAATTAGTTGGATGGAATTTTGGAACTCCGTGTCATGATTTTGTATGGGATGACACATGTTTTGGTGTAATAATCAACTAAAAAATTTTTATTTATCAAAGAAACGCATACTTCTATTTTGCAACAAAGTACTTATGCAGAATATTTTTCTCAGTTCTTTCGGCTTCTGGTGGGATCAAGGTGGACCATCCAAAGATGAGTAATGGTACTACACTACCTTCTAAATGCCTTTCTTTGATGTATCTGTTAATTACAGGCTTACAGCTTGTTTACTTGCATCTCTTTCAGTTATTTATGACATGCAAAGAAATTCATTTTTGTGCTCGTTAATGCAGATGTAGTCGTGGTTGTTGCTGTCATTATATTAGTTGGTTTGTTTAGCTTACAGCATTATGGCACAGACAGAGTGGGTTGGCTGTTTGCTCCAATTGTGCTGCTTTGGTTTCTTTTAGTAGGAGGTATTGGTATCTTTAACATCTGGAAATATGATAGCTCTGTTTTGCGGGCTTTTTCTCCTGTTTACATATATCGGTATTTTAGAAGGGGAAAAAGAGATGGTTGGACATCGCTAGGAGGGATCATGCTCAGCATTACAGGTTTTTTCCTCTTTCCCTTTTCCCTCAATTCAAACATCTCTTTTTTATGTTATATGTCAATAGTTTATCAGAGCTCAAGGAGATGAGTGTGTGCTCCTACATATTATTGCTTGGCTGGCTATTTCAGGAACAGAGGCACTTTTTGCTGATCTTGCTCATTTTCCAGTGTCAGCAATACAGCTTGCTTTCACGGTCATTGTTTTCCCTTGCCTCCTTTTAGCTTATTCTGGACAAGCAGCATACCTCATTCAAAATACGGATCATGTTGCTGATGCATTCTATCGATCTATTCCAGGTATTTCTTGCTCTTGAACTTTGATAATGTCAAAAGTGATGTTTTTCTTCTCAATAGTGATAAAATGGATTAACATTGTGTGAACCTAAAAGGTCGTAATATTGATAGAGCTCTGGCTTCTGAGTGCAGATTGGAGTATCGTTGGCACATTGCACATTCAGTACGCTGCAAAATAGTCTGTTACCACTTTATCTAAGTTAGAGAACATACTCACTGGAGAGGAGATATAAGAGAAATGTTAAGTGCGGGTAATATGTGAGATGTGAGAAGGACTTGTTGCGAGCACGGTTGAGGCAGAAGAGTGGTGATAAGAGGATAATCTGAGACTTCCTTTTTCCTATAGGGACTTATCAATTTCTTTTTAAATGATATTTTACAAATCCAGAATTTTTATACTTGCGCCACTTACCAATTGAAGCTAAAGAGTGAACCTTTTCTCTTGTAATGGCAAACTAAGTGAGGGAGTCTCCAGCTGCGCCTGGGGCCCCAAAATTTATTGGCTTATTGAAGGAACTATGTTGGAGATATTCCTTAGTATGCCTTTTTCCTTGAGAGTTGGCTTTTGATGATTGGTATTATGAGTTAGACAATGATCCTTAGAGATATGATCATTGAATCAATGGATTTTAACGTCTCATCTTTTCTTTCTAGTGATAATATGCTTTGTTTTCCATTTAACAAGACTTGAATGCAATCACTGAGGCTGGTCCACTGTATCCTATTTTTTATTACTAGCATTTAACAAGCTATAAGGATTCATTTTCTATATGTTGGGTAGGACTGGATATTTGAATATGGGGCGGGAGGTTGTGGCTCGGAAACATGTTCATAAATTCCTAAGTACTCTGATCATGTATCATTGATATTGTTTGCACATTTCCTATGTAAATAGCATGAACTGAGCCTCTTTTATTTTCACATAGGTCTAAAAAGGACTAATCAGATTATATATCAACTTATAGTGTACAATCTCTGTAGCAGACCACCTCCTTTGAAGGAAAAGAGGGAAACAAAGTAGAACTAGAAAGGAAGATATGTTAGTAGTAAAAGGTGACATCAATTACTAAATATATTAGTTATAATGTGGAAACAGCCACTCTACCTTACAAAGGTAGGGGTAAGTTCTACGTACATCCTACCCTTCCCAGACCCCACTTGTGGAATAACACTGGGTATGTTTTTGTTGTTGTATTAGTTATAATTTATTTGAAAGAAAAATACTCTTTTTTTGTGATGCAGAAAGCATATACTGGCCAGTTTTTGTCATTGCAACTTTAGCTGCTATTGTTGCAAGTCAGGCTACCATATCTGCAACTTTTTCGATAATCAAGCAAGCTCTAGCACTTGGCTGTTTCCCGAGAGTAAAGGTTGTACATACATCAAAGAAGTTCTTAGGGCAGATATATATTCCTGATATAAATTGGATTCTTATGGTTCTTTGCATTGCCGTTACTGCTGGATTTAAAAATCAAAGCCAAATTGGCAACGCTTACGGTGAGTTTGTGCCTTACATCTAATATTTCTTGATTCCTTTGGCATTTTAAACATGCAAAAACATATTTAAGTCTTGTTAAGATCAAATTTCTGAGGGACACTGCTCAACTGATTCATATATTTCTGTTTGTTGTCTTCCTTTATGGCCCTTATTAGTGGTTTATATCTATTTTTAGTGATAAGAGTTACATGCACTCGAATAGATGCATGTTGATTTTCCTATCTCAGTGGGGTGCTTAATCAGGTCATTGTAGGCTACTGAAGTTCCCCTTGGTTCTTTTGCTGACATGTATGCTGAAGTTAAAGTTTGCTAATGAAATGAAGTCTGGCTTTCAAGAAATTAACCATTACAATAGAGTGCAATACTAGCACGAGTTAATCAGTCGTCTATGGTTTAGATTTCTTTCCTTTTCATTTGGAGGAGAGGAAGATGAGGTCTGTATAATGGTTCAACAATAAAATGAAAGTGGCACATCAGTTTAAAGTTGCCCCAGCAAAATCAAACCAGAAGATATATCCATCCATATTCATATTTTCATATTAATAATCACTGTTTTGAAGTCGTGTTCTCTTTAATTGGTTTCTTCATTACTGTTGACAACATATGAGACCCTCACCTTGAAACTCACTTCTTGACATGGCATTTCTTGAACAGGAACAGCAGTTGTGATAGTCATGCTGGTGACGACATTGCTCATGACTTTGATAATGTTACTAGTTTGGCACTGCCATTGGGTGGTTGTCCTTATCTTCACAGTCTTATCTCTAGTGGTTGAATGTACCTACTTCTCAGCAGTACTTTTTAAGCTTGACCAGGGTGGTTGGGTTCCACTTGTGATTGCTGCAGCTTTTCTTCTTATCATGTATGTATGGCATTATGGAACAGTGAAACGATATGAATTTGAGATGCACAGCAAGGTCTCTATGGCATGGATTCTTGGGCTTGGACCCAGTTTAGGTCTGGTACGTGTGCCAGGAATAGGACTCGTGTACACCGAGCTAGCTAGTGGAGTGCCTCACATCTTTTCTCACTTCATTACCAACCTACCTGCTATACATTCAGTTGTGGTATTTGTGTGTGTGAAGTACCTTCCTGTTTACACAGTTCCAGAAGATGAAAGATTCCTTGTGAAACGGATAGGACCGAAGAATTTCCACATGTTCCGTTGCGTTGCAAGGTATGGTTACAAAGACCTCCATAAGAAGGATGATGATTTTGAGAAAAAGCTTTTCGATAATCTCTTTACGTTTGTCCGGCTGGATTCCATGATGGATGGCTGTTCCGACTCTGATGAATACAGCTTATATGGACAGCAAACACAACATTCAAGAGATTATAATGGGAACTCATCTACTGCAAATATTGAACTCAGTTATTCATCAATGGACTCGATAGCCCCCGTCAAATGTCATCCTCAGGGAAACAGCACAATTACATCATCAGGCCACGAGAGCAGCCAGACAGAAGTTGATGAATTGGAATTCTTAAATAGTTGTAGAGATGCTGGGGTTGTACACATACTTGGGAACACTGTAATTAGAGCAAGAAGGGAATCCAGGTTTTATAAGAAACTTGCTATAGATTATATATATGCATTCCTTAGGAAAATATGCAGGGAAAATAGTGTCATCTTCAATGTACCACATGAGAGCCTCTTGAATGTTGGACAGATCTTCTATGTGTAAATCATCAATTCGAATACTATGGATTTTGTCTCATGCATCAAAGGATTATTGAATTATGTATATAACTTTTTCCATGATATGTTCTTACAGTGATCAATAAATTCAGGTAGTAGAAGTCTACTTCAAGTGGTTAAAGATTTTATTGTGTTTGAATAACTGGAAAAATAGAACCATTAGATTACTGGAAAAATAGAACCATTAGATTCAATATAGAGTTCAAGATTGAGGTGCAACCGCTAGGTGCATTACAATTCTTTTGGATAAATAATAGCAGTGGTAACTGTTTTGAAATTGCTTCTCCAAAAATATTACAGAATGATTTCTACAACTGGTTGCATTAAACGTGCCCAAAAAGTTCTAGACTAAATTATAAAATAGCTGACTTAGAAAATACTAAAATATAATTATCTCCACCTCCCAAGATAGCAGGGTAAGGTTTGCATACATTGTACCCTTCCCAGATCCCACTTGTGGGATTACACCGGGTATGTTGTTGATAATTGCCTCTATGGAAACATAAAAGACGGATAGTTTCCTGATTCAAATAATCAATCCCCTCTGACGTCCATTTGCATTGTGAAACCTTCTCCTAGTTTGTTTATACAAGATGATACAATGAATATACTTTATTAGGAAAGAATTACCATAGTTCTCGTGATTTTTCTCTATATTCCCTCCCTAAAGTAATTGAGAAGAAGTGAGAAGAGTACCTATTTGCTTTTTTCCGTTTCTGATTTTCTTCTGCATTTTGTGTAACAAACGAAAAAAGGAAATATTTTTTTCCTTACCCCCCTCTCCTCAGCAAAATCCAAAAAAAGACGCAATAAAATCACTTAAAACTTATCACCAAGCATTTCCGAGGCCAAAGCTACATTTCCATTTATCATAGATACAAATGATGCTTTACAAATTGCAATGTATAACAGATTTTCATGTTTCCCGGGAATATATATAATGTCACTCATTAATATTCGACAATGTTGTTTCACACTCTAAAGGAGACCACAATCATCTTTCTGAATGATACAGAGTATGCTAAACTCTTAGAAGAAACTCTCACACGGTTGCCAAGAAAGAAAATGCTATACCATCACTTGGATTGCTGATTTTGTGTTGGATGAGCGTGTGGTCTTGTTGGACAGGCGGCCGCCATGGCACGTAAGCGTCTGGCAATTTCAGTGAAAGATGGACGGATGGGAGGATCTGGAGCCCAACACTGTTCCATAAGCATTCTCCACTCAGGGTCACAGAAGCTTGGCACAGGCGGTCTCAATGTGTTGTTGACGATACCACCTGCATACGACACAAAGGATACAAGACTCCATTTATTTCCAAACTGAATCTGTGGTTGTATAGGTTTCAACTTTACATAAGACTAGATCACTTTTTAGGACCATCCTTTTATATCTCTACCGCAGCTTAGAACCAGTTGAAACTACAGGGAAGGACACCAACAAAGGATATTGCATGAGAATAAAGAGTGGAACACAACGAAAAAAACAAAGAGAGAATTAAAGGGAATAAAGAAGTGGGGTAGAGGGGAGTGGCGTTCTATTCTAGATTCCATCAATCAATCAACTACACTGCAATTCTTAGCATAGTTTGGCGTCAGATATAAGACTCCTCTATATGTATTCGCTCTATTTGAGCCCATTTCACACCAATAATATAAAGTTTGTCTTTTCGGCCCATTTCAATTCTCAATTCCATATACCAAGTATTATTCTTGTATGGTCAAGCTGCACCTGACATTCTAAGCGGCTTCCTAAATAAAAGATTAGCGGGAATAGGAACTAGCATTAAAAATAGTTGAACCATGTTGAGCTTCAATGTCTTAATTAATATTGGAACTTATGGAATGCCCTTGCAAATATAGTATAACATCAATTAACATCTTAGTGGCTTGATAAGACCAAAGTTTTGATCATGAATTTCTAGATATTGATTATTTTGTAACCCCACTTGTCGGATTACACTGGGTATGTTGTTCATGTTCATGCTCATGTAGCTAATTCAGAAATTAAAGGATAAAACTTGAAGTGTGTCGAAATTTGCTTTCGCAGTCTATCGGAAACAACCTCTCTATCTCACCTCTGAGGTAGTGGTATGGACTGCGTACACTTACCCCCTCCCCATATCCCACTTTGTGGGAATATACTGGGTATGTTGTTGTTGTTGTAGTAACTTTTTAGCATAATAAGTTGCAAGGTTTAAAATCTATTCGGTTGTTTTAGTTTGTCGAGATATTTTAGCTTTTTTTAAATTCTCATAATGCAGATTTTCTGCAGATTATGTTTAATGCCTCTTAAGCTTAATAAATTATTAAGAGATTTTTAATCATTCTTCAAACCATTTTTGTTGCACCATCTTTAATAAAACAACAGTAGTATCAGAGCCTCATTAGTCTAACAGGATCTATGAGTTCTTCTTGGAGCCTCCATTGATCTTAATGGATCTGTAAGCTCATTGAATAAGAACCAACTTTCAACATTGAATAAGAAACAACTTTCAATCATTGTTAACCAATACTTGTTTCAACCTGTTCTAACTCATGCTTATTTTCAATGCCTGAACCTCATTTTTATCTCGTGCTTATTTTTAACGCGCAAGGTTATTATCAACCAATACCAATTTTAACCAACTTTTAATCCATACTTCTAAACCTATTTTTCAACCGTGGCATGCAGTAGTCTCTCTATTAATACCCCATAAAATTTCACCGACAAAAACTATCAAATTTGGTCAGTGAAAATGAAATCATTTTTGAAACCTATGATTTATGGAATGTTGTAATAGATGAAAGGTCCTCACAAACACTCCCAGCAAATCCTATCATTGTCCAGTTTAAAGCATTTTCAAAAAAAAGAAAAAGAACTTTCAAACAAGAAAAGGTTATTGAGGGTATCTTAAGCACAAAAAAAAAAAGAACAAAAAGAAAGAAGAGAGAGAAATATTTTTAAAAATGTGCACGTTCAAAAACAGTCAAAAGAATTCAGCACCAACTGCTAAAGTAGAATTTGAGCAATTTTTTTTTAAAAATTGTATTAACTTAATCAAAGGAGGAATGTTGAAATTTGCTAACACTTACTGCAGTAATTCTTTAGCATAGTAAATTGCTTAGGTTTAGGATGAATCTACTTTTTAAAATTTTAAATTTCAATTAGGTTGTTTTAGTTTGTTGAGATATTTTAGCTCTTTTAAAGTTTTTGTTATGCAAATTATATTTTCAATTTGGCTATTTAAAGCCCTCATATACTTGATAAAATCATTGAGAGACACTTTTAATCATTCTTTGAACCATTTTTGCTGCACCATTTTTTAAAAAACCAACAAAGCACCTACATTGGCTAAATATGTCTATACTGTTGTGCTTTTACTTTCCAGTGAAAAAGCAACCTTCTGTTCCTTACTTCTAGAATGAACTCTGAACACTCCTGCCACAATCCTTCATTAAGGCAGCAGTTAGCAGGAAATATAGAACAAGAAATTTTCTGGTAAGATGCAGACAGCAATGGCAGCACACGCTGCAATAGGCAATATCAAGAGAAATATGTTGGAAGGGATGGAGTAAATTAAACCTATAATTGCTCCATAATGCATATTTGCATAAGGTTCCTCGCCAGTAAGGATTTCCCAGAGCACAATCCCAAAGGAGAAGACATCGACCTGCCAAGTTTAATAGTTGTTACTATGAATGGCAACTAGTGCCTCTTGGATTAAATTTTTTCATGATCCGTTCTATCTTAAAAATGAAATTCCTGTTGATAAAGTTATGGTGAAACAACATTTCAAAGGGAAAATACAAGTGTTGCAAGAAAAAACAGAAGCTATTTAACGCAAAAGCTTAAGCGCAAAACTAATGAACAAAAGAGACCACATAATCCAAGAATTACATGGGTTTTGTACTTGTAGATATTGAAGTCGGACATTTTTCAGAGTGCAGATGAATATAATATGTTGCCATTTTCAAAATCAAAAAAGAGACAACATAATCCATCGGATTCTTAAAGTTGGCAAGGATTTTAGAACAGAATGTTGAGTTGTTGTTTTTTTAAATCCCAATTTGTGGGAATATACTGGGTATGTTGGTGGTGGTGGTGTCCGAGCCAGCTTACGCGCACTTCGACTAATTCCACGGGATACTCACCTCCCACTAGCAATAGCAACAGGTACAAGGTAACTTTGTCCACCAAGGCTAGAACAGATGGGAAAAAATCACCTATTGTTTGTCTCTATTGGGAATTGAACCTGAGACCTCATGGTGTTCAACCCACTTCATTGAACCACTAGGCCACACCCTTGGGTGCATAACAACATGCTGAGTTTATAAGCATTAAGTACCGGCTATGTTGCATGGACTCTTCGGTTTTGCGCCGAACCCATCTCGACGCGACACAGACGCCGGTGTGGGTGCGGGGTGCGTCTCGGATTTGGTCAAACGAATCCGGACACTTTGACAAAAATCAAGAACAAATTTGGGGGGAAATTGAGAATTCGATCTTAAAATAAAAATAAAATAAATTTACACCTTACCTTTGTCTCCTTTGTAGCTTTTCCTCTTGATATACATGTCTTATGTTGGGATGCTTTCTTGTTCTTGTTCAATAGTGGAGTTTTAGAATATCTTTATAACTCTATTTTTATAATATTTGAATTTTTTTAGCCGAATCCCTGCAACTGTATCCATACTCAGATTCCCACCCCCGAATCTTAAAATTTAAATTTTGATGAATCCGACTCTCGGATACCCGCACCCAAGTCCAAGCAACTTAGAGTACCGGTGTCCCCCACACGAAGTGAAAAAATGAAGTCTAAAATAGACTATAAGTTTTGCATTCACATTTGAAGAGTTTGACATACAAAAAAAGAATTGAAAGCTTACCTTCTCAGAAACCTTATTACTGCCACCATTCAATAGCTCTGGAGCCATCCATGGAAGCGTTCCCCTGACACCACCAGTAACCAAGGTATTTCTCTTAATTTTTGACAGTCCAAAATCAGCCACCTACACAAAACAAAATTTCCATTAGCGTTGGACTGATCCACACACGGCATCTTTGTTGACGTCTACTTGATGAAGAATCAACTGTCGTATTAAACTTGTAACTAAGTATAACGAGTGGTTATCAAAGTGACTGAAGAAGCTGTTTACAGTTTGGGGTTAGGAACTCCGTTTATGCATTATTAAGCCAGTAATCCAGAAAAGGCAACCTTAGATCTAGAAAACATGCACCAATTACAAAAATCACATTTTTATTAGGTACAAGTCCTTTTGTGGTATTCCACCTGTTGCTTGATTTTGGTCTACAGATGAAATTCTTAATGATGGATGGTTGTATCATGAACTTTGACAATAATAGCTTGGACCATGGGGGGATTAATCACATTTTATATGTTTTGGATCTACTACTTTCGAAGGGTATTACTAATATATCGGTTAATACACTGATTATGATCATCAGACTTGTATGCTCGCAACAAATGGCCTTCATTCAGGAAAGACAAATTATGGATGCAGTGTTAGTAGCTAATGAAGCAGTGGGTTCCAGATTGAATCAGAAGAAACCAGGAATACACTGCAAGTTAAGACATAGAGAAAGCATATGATAATGTCAATTAAGGATACTTGTTGAATACACTGGAAAGGATGGGTTTCGGGCAGAAATGGATTCGATGGACCAAACATTGCATCTCCAATGTGAACTTCTCAGTTTTAATCAATGGGACACCAGCAGGTTTCTTCAGAGCTCAGAAGGGCCTCAGGCAAGTTGACCCCCTGTCTCCTTTTCTGTTCCTACTAGCGAAGGAAGGTCTCAACAACATGGTGAAATCAGCCAACACGAATGGATGGCTAAGAGGTTTTAATGTGTCAAGAGAAGGAAACGAGAGCTTGGAGGAGACTCATTTACAATATGCAGATGATACACTCATCTTCTGTGATGCAGAGGAAGAGCAGCTTAGATTTTTGAGGATCATCCTAGTACTCTTTGAAGGGATACCAGGACTACACATCAATTGGAGGAAAAGCTTCTTATACCCCATTAATGAGGTCCTTAATCTGGAGGTTCTGAATGCAACCTTAGGTGGTGAAGTTGGCTCTTTACCAACCACATACCTAGGAATGCCTTTAGGAGCTAAATCAAAGTCCTCAGAAATCTGAAATTCTGTGATTGAAAAATGTGAAAAGAAACTGGCAAGGTGGAAAAGACAATACCTATCATTGGGGGGGGCAGGTTTACTCTCATTAACTCTGTCCTAGATGCAATGCCCACATGTATGATGTCTCTTTTCCCAGTACCAAAAGGCGTGAACAAAAGATTGGATAGCATTAGGAGGAATTTCCTGTGGCAAGGAAAGAAAGGGCTTCCACCTAGTTAAATGGGAGGATCTGATAGTGGATAAAAAGAATTGGGGGTTGGCTATCAAGAACTTAAACAATCATAATAAAGCATTGAGAATGAAGTGGTTGTGGAAATATGCAAATGACAAGCAATCCTTATGGGGGAGAGTAATTGAGGCAAAATATGAAGAAGAAGACAAATGGATGACCAAGGAAGTCACAAGTCCTTATGGGGTCAATCTATGGAGATCCATCAGAGCTCTATGGAGTGTGTTGAACGAAAATACCAAGGTCAAAGTGAACAATGGGAAAAAGACATCCTTCTGGTATGATGATTGGCATGTGGCAGGCAAGCTGGAAACAATTTTCCCAGACATTCACAATCTGATTTTGCAGCAACAGAAAACCACAGCAGACCTGTGGACTGATGAAGGGTGGAGCTTTACCTTCAAAAGACATCCCAATGACTGGGAAGTTCAAAGAGTGGCTGAGTTCCTGGGAACAATAGAACATTTTACTGGGCTTCATGAAGCTGAAGAAGAGCTAAGGTGGCAGGGCAATGACACAAGCAAATTCAAGGTGAGCAAAGTCTACAGGAAGCTAAACCTTCCCATTCAACAACAAAACATTTGGCCATGGAAACACATTTGGAAGCCCAAAATCCAAAACAAAGTTGCTTGCTTTGTCTGGTTGCTAACTAAAGAGGTTGTGCTCACACAAGATAATCTGATGAAAAGAGGGATGACTTTATGTTCTAGGTGCTTCTTCTGTGATGAGAAAGCAGAGACAGTAAATCATTTGTTCATTCATTGCAGTGTCACAGGACATCTGTGGAGGTTGTTTTTAAACCTTAAAGGCATCTCATGGTCTATGCCAGGGAGGATCACAGAGGCACTGGAAAGCTGGGAAGAAGTGGGAATGATGGCAAAAAGTAGAAGCAGATGGAGAATCATCCCTGCTTGCATATGGTGGACAATCTGGAAAGAAAGGAACTCTAGATGTTTTGAGAATATAGAAAATAGTATACAGCAGATCAAGTTGAATTGTATCTTGATCCTGTGTTTTTGGTGTAATCAGTTTTATTCTAATGATCCTGTCTCTATTATTGATGTACTAGACTCATTATAGACATAGGATCATAGAGCTAGGTGAATCCTTTTGTAAATATGATTTCAGTACCTTCTTAGTACTGATCTGTTGCATGAGATATATGCTACTGTTACCAGTTTCATTAAAAAAAAAAAGACTTGTACGCTATAGAAAGAAAAAGCATATTATTGCATTTCAGATCAAAAACAGCACATTCTTGCAAATGCAGAATCCATTGAAAAAACTCAAAAGCAGCACATTCTTGAAGGTCACCTTACAAATGGGTCGAGAAGGATCCTTTAAGTTGACAAGCAAATTGTCACATTTCAGGTCAAAATGCACGACATTCTTTGAGTGCAAATATTCCATTCCAAATGCAGCATCCATTGCAATTATGAGCCTCTTGCGACGATCAAGGTGTCTGGACAGTTCAAGTAGGGAGGAGAACGTAATAAATTTTCATGAGAAAAAATAAAAAAAAATAGTGTAAGTGTATAATCCAGTATCACCACACCTGTCCTTGCAAAGTAAAACATGTCTAAGAGAACCATTCACCATGAATTCTGCTACTGTGGCAAGTGTCCCACCTGGCCCATCTTGCACTACACCATAAAATGCCACCACATTGGGGTGATGAAGTTTTGAAAGAATTTCAGCTTCACGCCAAAACTCCACAGTCTGGAAATAGTTCCCAAGTTCTGTCATGAAATAGCTAGTGCAAAGAAAGCAGAAGCATGACCAGTGTATGTACTTTTTAAAAAAAAATTGATGACCAATGTATGTTCTTAAAAGCTCTTACTTACCAGTTATAAAACGGAAAAGGGTCAAATATACCCTTCAAGTATTGGAAATGGTCCTAAAATACCCTCCTTCTACTTTGGGCTCAACAATACCCTTCCATCCACCTATATGGCTCTATTTTACCCTTCCCCTTAACAGAAATTTTTTTTAAAATAATTAGTATTTTTATTTAATACGTGACAGTTTCTTATTGGATAGAATTTCAGTAATTAAAAATTTAATAATTTCTAAACCCAACCCACTTCAAATAACCCGACCTAGCGACCCGACCCAACCCAACTGCTCGGCACCTCTACTTCCCCTCTTTCACCACCCCTCTAATCATTGGTTTACACGAAAACACACTTAACTTAAACCCATAATCCCCAGCTCTCTTAAAAACCTCCAAAGCTAAATCCAACCTACCATTATTAACATAAGCTAATACCAACATATTGACAATAATAGAATTAGCACAGAAATTATCACTACATGTCAAAAGTGTATGAAAAAAAGAAGAAACTGTATGGGTCTTTCCATTTTTAACAAAATCATGCAATAAAGATCGAACCTTTGGGTATTTTTATCATTAACTAACAATACAAGAACTTTGCATTAATTTTCGAGAGGGTGGTAAACCTGAGACCACCTGACAAAACCCAAGATAGAGGAAGAATCAAACCCAGAATCCAAAAGATGTTCAAGAAAGGAAGACGGGTTAATGGGTTTAATTAGTTCCTTGAGGTGAGACTAGTGCTGGTTTGAGATTAATTTGGGCACTTTGGATTTGAATAGTTTCTTTATCGGGAGTGGAAGTAGAGGTGCCGGAAGTGGACCTCCGGTTGCGTCCGGCGGCTCTACCGGTGACTTCAACCATAGAAGAGCAGTTGGGTTCTATGTTGCACGGACTCTTTAATTTTGCCGCCGAACCCGTCTCGACGGGACACCGACGCTGGTGCGGGTGCGGGGTGCGTCTCGGATTCGGTCAAACGAGTCCGGACACTTTGACCAAAATCAAGAACGAATTTGAGGGAAAATCGAGAATTCAATCTTAAAATAAATTTACACCTTACCTGAAAAAAATCCGACAGGCGACTGGAATTAAGAAGGGAAAAGTCCGGCGAAATCCGACCGGAACAGTAATCTGAAAAGGAACGAGATGTCGCGTCATATTGTTTCCGTCGACATTGGAGCAAATTATTGTCTCCGTTGATGTCGGTTCTCTGTCGGAATAGGAATCTATGGTTCTTTGGGGAAAAAGACGCACAGAATCCTCGACGTTGGCTTTACGCGTTATTCTTTAATATTTAATATTCCTGTTAGAATAGTGTCGGTTTAATAATCCTAAATTGAAAAGTAAAGTAAGTGGAAAATATTTATTAATATGGTAAAAGTAAGATGTTGGTTTAGTACTGATAATTGAAAAGGTAAAGTGATTGGAAAATTATAATTAAAAATAGTAAAGTGTCGTAGCTGATTTAGTACTCCTCAATGGAAAAGTATAATTAAAAATAGTAAAATAATGTAACTCCTAAACCTAATCCCAATATATTAAGGAAAAGTCCAAAATTGTCTTCATCAATAGCATTATAAATAGAATGGTTGTCAAAAAAAAATTTAACCTAAATATTTTTGTCATTCTTTATCAAATAATCTGGCATCGAGCAGTCAAAAGGGGAAGGGTCCTATGAGACCAACAAAAAGTGTAGGAGTAGATTTTGATGACAAGCCATTATGGAATCATGTTAAAGTAATTTCAATTGCTCCCAATGGTGGTGGAAATAGGATATGGTACAAGTTACTGGATCATATCATAGAGTTAAAGCACATCTCTTAAGATTATCAGGTTATGGATAATATTTATAATATTTGATTTTCTTCAGGTAGTGGTATGGACTGCGTACACTTTACCCCCCCCAGACCCCACCTGGTGGGAATACACTGGGTATGTTGTTGTTGTTGTTGTATTTGATTTTCTTCAGCCGAATCCCCGCACCTGTATCCATACTCGGATTCGCACCCCCGAATCTTAAAATTTGAATTTTGACGAATCCGACTCTCGGATCCGCACCCGCCTCGGATACCCGCACCCGAGTCCAAGCAACTTAGGCTGGGTTGAGTCAGGTCGCTAGGTCGGGTTATTTGAAGTGGGTTTGGTTTAGGAATTATTAAATTTATAATTAATGAAATTCTAACCAATAAGAAACTGTCACGTATTAAATAAATACTAATTATTTTTTAAAAAATATCTGTTAAGGGGAAGGGTAAAATAGAGCCATATAGGTGGATGGAAGGGTATTTTAGATCCCAGAGGTGGAAGGAGGGTATTTTAGGACCATTTCCAATAATTGAAGGGTATATTTGGCCCTTTTACGGTTAAAAATATGTATGAGCTTCTACAAGTTTTATTTACAAAATTCTAGACTGCAATGAAGCTCACTACATGTCTCTTTCTATACTGCGACAAAAGCCATTTCAAGTATGTATAAAGTAACTTGGAATGATAACAAAGTATCAATTGGGTGTACAATTTATGCTAAATATCATAAACCAAGAGTCAAGAAGATAATATTTCACAGCTTCTACCATGATATAGATGGCGCAAACAATAACTTGGTTGAACAACAATTTAGCTTCTTTTAGTTTAATTTTTACAAATTCTGCAGTTCGAGATGAAACTCACCAATCTCTCCTGCTCTGATGACCGACCTGTGAAACAGCTTTTTTTAATTCTCTTGATGGCAACATCAGTCCCTCTCCATTTTCCATGATATACGGTCCCAAATGTTCCAGAACCCAATTCCTTTAACTCTTCAAGATCTTCATTAGCGATTATCTATAATGGAACGAAAGCAAGTTAACAACAAAGATTGACAGAAAGAATAGCTGCAAGTACCCATTTAAGCCCTACTTTATAGAGGAGATGTTTAATTGACTATAATCAATGTATGAGAAAAAAATAACCAAAAGTAGGAAACACTCTTTATATACAAGCCAGATGCAGAAACGAAATGCAATATGAATGACAAGCCCTCTCCTCCCCAACCAACGTGCCCCCCCCCCCCCCTCCCGCGGCACACAATCAAAAAGAGAAAACAACAAAACTTAAAGCAAAAATGACTTCTACACTAAAGTAAAGCTTGATTAAAGTTTTCCCTTATTGCTTAAGAAAATGAAAGCATGGATAAGAAGACCATACTACGTTTTCTCTTGAAAATTTAGGAAAAGACTGCTTTTAAATTTATAGATATTCCTACGATGAACAAGGGCACTTTGGGAATTTTGAATTTAATTAAACTGTGGATACTGTGTTTGTGTATACAATTTCTTAAGTTGACATAAAATCTGAGTTCTTTGAGTAAATGCCATTCTTGTCCCAAATGCTTCAACTTACGTGTTGCATCTCCATGAAGGCATGAACCCACCGCTCCACTAAAAGGTGCACTTTTTCTTCTGTTTTTCCATCTGGTTCTCTTTCTTTGGTGTTTTACCCTGATGGGAAAGAATAAATTGGACTCATTTCATTTAGATTTTGGATTAAAAATAGAGTTTCGCGTTCTAGGTGTTCCAAAATCTGGTAATGCAGAGGGAGAGATAGGATAATTGCCAGGTTCGGCGTAGAAAGGTCCATATAGAGATTCCGACAATGATTTTCCCTTTCTTTTTTTGATCAATGAAAATATTCATTAATAATGGGAAAAAAAAAAACTCACATATACAAGAGGTATACCAAAAAATAGATAACCTACAAAACTAGATTGTTCGACACCCATCCTTCAAACAAATAGGAACCTCATGGGTGCACCAAAAAAAAATTAAGGATAAAGGGCTATTCCTTAAATGTACAAAACTAATTTCATTTCCATCAAAAAATTTCTCTCCAAACCACCCACTAAGAGCTAACGGAGCAATACCCCACACCTTGTATCTTCTCTTCCGTCTTTTAAGGCCCAACTGAATAAACCGTCCCTCACCGTACCCGGCATGGTCCATGATAATCCAGACCATCTCAAGATTCCCCACCATAACTGTGATGCTATAAGGCAATGTAGGAGAAGGTGGTCTACATCCTCTCCCAATTTTTTGCACTTAAAGCACCAACTAACATAGGTGATCCTTCCCTTTCTCAAGTTTTCGACGGTCAAAATCATACCCCTAGCTGCCAACCATGCGAAGAAGCACAGTTTTTGGTGCCCTAGGAATCCAAATTGATAAGTAGGGAGAAGCACCTCATCTGGCTAGTAATTTAACATAATAAGTCTCAACTGAGAAACGACCACCGCACCACCAATAAAAATACATATTTCAACGTGAAACCAAAGATAACAAAAATTTACTAGCTAAAGTCCACAGTACCTGCAAGGAGCTGGGATCAAAATCTCCAAGCGAGAGATTGGTAAGCGGAATGCCAGCATTCTGAGCTCCTTGGTTCTCATCCTTCATGTTACATAAAAGGATTTACTTCACCATATTAGCATGAATTACTGAAAAATACAATAATTTCAAATTGAAGAAAAATAATGCTGCTAGAAATCTGTACTACTAAAATACCTGATAACCCGATTCAGGTATTTTTGAACTAAATTCAACATCATACTGCATACTTTGAACGTCAGTGGTTTGAGAAGGGCTGTACTCTGAAGGCAAATCCATGGTGTCTGGGACAACAATTTCAGGAGATGGTTGCTGGAACTCAGCTTCTATACTGAGCTGAGAATCCATATGATCAATCATTGCTCCATCACCCTTGAAAGGAGGATAACCATAATCCATAGAAACCTCATCATCAACATTTGCATGGGAAGAAGACAGATTAAGATGATCCTGATCCATCAAAGAGACATTTTTTCTAACAAAATCACCTTGAGCTATCTTTTGAAAATAGGACCAGTGCTTTGGTTCATGGTTCTCCATATTCAAGCTCAAACCATTTCCATCCGTGTGCAGTGGGGCAGGCACTGGTGAAGCATCCATAAGTTTGGCTTTGGAAAATATATCAGCAAGAAAATCACGGGGAAAGCGGTCATTAATGTCAAAAAGAATGCTTCCATGCTCAAGTGTGCCAACAGTAACAGAGGGCCTCTCTGTGGAAACTGCTGCTCCAACCTGACATTCTTTCTCAGCCAAAGAGTTTATTTTCTCTGCTGCTTTATTTCTCCCGGCTCTATTTGCAGATGCATCAGCACAATGAAGCTCTGTCTGCCCAGAAGCAGACTCAGACTGGATACCATTGCTTATGATATGATCACCGAGTCCAGATTTCACTTTCTCTGCATAAGTTGCAGCTTTCAGTTCAGGCTTATAGAGATTTACTTCAGAAACTTCTCCACCACCCATGGTATAAGCTTCTCTGGCACTGACACTTAGCTCTAGAGATTCCTGAAGTTTTACCCCTTTTTCTGCAATAGCACGTTGATTAGCAGACAAAGATCTTCCAGAAGGTATAAAATGCTCAGTCTGGGGAGACACATTCCCATCATTCAATTTATTAACTGATTCTATGATCTGCTGTGAGCCTTCAGAATATGCATGGGTAATTATGAACTGTGAAGCAGCGGAATCATCAGATTTGGATAAACGATTGTGGCCGGGCTGTTCCCTGGGTATCCATTCAGAACGAAAAGTCCGTGGAGGAATCGATGGTTGTTCGTAGCTAATGTCATGTGGGTGTGCCCCTGAGTCTCCATAGCCAGCATTTGAAGTTCTACCAGATCCAGAGAAGCCATCTTCAGTAAACCTATCAAGTTTTTCTTCCTGAACAGCCTCAGTAGATGTTGAACTTTGCACTTGTTCCTGACTCTTGTCATTAATTTTAGATTGTATAATAGCATTTCCAGCAGCTGCTCCAGCAGGGAAGGTCGATACTTCAACTCTAGAAACGTGACTTGAGGCAGAATCATCCAGTGGGTTTGAGGAAACAACTTTATTGCATTCCAAAGGCCACATTTTTTCAGGCTCATTTATTTTCTGTGAAAAGCTTTCTATCTTTTTATTTCCCTCCTCAGGCACTTCCTTCTCTCGAGGTTGATCTTTACTAGGTTCAAACATCTTCCGGGAAGAGTCATCTCTTTTCAGATTCACTACTCTAGCATGTGTTTCATGGTCATTTACATGTGAGCTCTCGTAAGACTGCTCGAGAGCCACGCCTCTTTTCCAATTCAAGTAGCCGTGGCCGGAACTTACAAGAAAGTTATTTGTAAGTTGTGAAGAGTTGGGTGGATGATAACCATGATTATACTGCACCTGCATAGATGGAAGAATCAGGTTCTTGCCATCTACACCTGGAAAGTTGTCAACTGGTATGGAAGAGGGTAAAGGTTGCCATTCAGCGCCACCATGATGTATGGTTTGACCCAAATATCCTAGTTGATTGGAGTCAAAAGTATGTGATGAAATTGACACCCCTTCATGAGCAGATTGACTTGTTAGAGGCATGTCAATGACTGGATGAGAAGTATCAGCCCCTGCTACATGCCTAGCAACTTGATCATTCTCTCCAGCAATTGTTGCACTCAGAAACTCATCCAGGTTTTTTTCTGAAGTGCTTGCCAGAGCAATGGAGTTTCTTCCTGAACCAAAGTCCATGCTATTGACTGCAACAACATACTGCATCTCTGAATCTCCTTCAATATTCTCCAGACCAACCAGAGAATCGTCCAAGTTGCTGTAAGAAGAGAGAAATATCCGCAATTTTTGTGATCCATCACCTTCTAATACATTACATTCCTCTATCATATTCTGCAAGTCTTCATCACAAGAAACTGACACTAACGCATCGAGGTCCTCACCAGGAAGCTGATATTTTATTGTGTGACAATTGTTAAATATTGTCAACATCTTTTGCCTGAACTCCTCCCAAGAAATATCATTTCTTACACACACGAGGTGTGTATCACCTCCAACATATCTAAGTTTCCCATCACTTGGACGAGGCATAATTCTACCACCAAAACTGCAGAGGAACTTCAACTTTGTTGATGTACTAGATCTAGAAGACATCTGGCTTTGAATTCCATGGATGTTGTTATTTCTTGATAAGGCTCTAATTCCAGTTTGCAGAGCTTCGTGGTTGCTTATCCCTTCATTTACAGAAGTAGACCTCTCGTGATGTTGAACTCGAGTTTTTCCAACTGAGGCGATCATGGAGATATCTGATCCACTTTCAGTACCTGTATGAGATACTCCACGTCTGTCCTTTAGGTCCATATAAGAAGTTGCACCAGCAGTCCCCCCAGAAGCATGAGGAATGAGATTCTGCTTAGGGTTAACTCTTTCGCGCATGAATTCAAGAGCAAATTCCTCGCCAGTCTGAATGGAATAGTTCATTACAGGTCTAGCCCCAACTGGTACAGTGAAATCAGGTGGCCTTATGTCTGTATTGATTGAACTGGACAGATCCTGGAAAAATCTCTGATTTGAAGAACCAATGACCTCTGTTCTAGTGTCTATAGAACTATAACGAGCTTGTTCAAATTTATTTTGCTGTCCCGTCATGCCTTCTCCAAAATCCCTATCCATTGTAATCAATTCTTAACATTCACCCCATAAGGAGACTTAATATTCATGGAACAGCAACCAAGTAAGCACTTTCAATCTCAACAGCGGAATTTATTCTCAGTAGTTTGTTTAAAAAAGAAATGAGTAATAACTAATTTTATTTTGCTATCTCTTTTAGAAGTTTTATAGGCGAACATTGATCAAGCAGATGTGCTATAGCTGATCTGTTTTTTAGTTATCCTAACTGAGAACTTCTAATGGTGTACCTTGATCTTGCCCTTTTTAGGTAAAAGTAGATCCTTGCAAAGAGCGACAACCTGTACACCAACATTTAGTCAATCATCAGAATATGATTAACCAGATAAAGTTAAGGGTTGACATGTTACATGTCCTAAGCAAGGTAACACGCGTTAAGCAATCATTCAAAATATATCTACCTTCCTAAAACTCAACCTCACGGCCAAAAATTTATTGCGTTCCATTAAAAATTGTCTTCAAACTGAGCGCTTGTACCAATCCAAATTAAAAATACTCTAAGAGAAGCACCAAATACAAACCAAGGAGAGAATACATAAGAATTAATTAATTATATTCTTAATTAGTGATAAAAAAAAGGTTAAGACGCACAGGTCATTCATAGAGGATCAGTGAAAACATCTTGTGCTGGTAAGTTTTTCCGCCAGAAAGTCCTCGCGAACTTTAGTTTTCTTCCAAGAAGTTAATTTTTTGCCTATCAAGATCGACTAAATGAAGGGTGTGGTGGCTGACATTGTAAAAGAACATATCAGCCACACTTTTCTGGACCCATTTTTTTAACAAGCCGGAATTCAACTCCTAGCAGGACACACTACATTCTGGAGAAGAAGCAAGCTTTGATGCTCCCCAAGACAAGAGTACCATCATTGTGGGGAGGTTTTAAAGAGCCTCCAATGCAAAGCGGGGCTTTTCATTCCCTTGTTTTACTTTCCTCACCCTTTCAACCTTCACAGCAAGTAATTCCAATGTTTTTTATGATTACTAAAGTTTGAACTGAACCTATAATCATTGAAGAAAGTGAAAAAGGAGGTGTCTTTATATAAAATCTTTAGCACAAGATCTACTTTCATGCTGAGGCAAGCCGAAACCTTAGCCAGCTCAGTCCAACTCAACTGTTTAATAGTTAGCATCAAACTCCGCCTCAACATTGAGACCGATTAAATGATGAAGCTCGGGCAATAAGATGCCCAAAATCAACAACAAATATCCAAAACCCAATTTTGCAGTTAAAAATAAACAGAAAATTATTGTCAACCAGATGAAATTGCGACCAAACAAACAGTTATTTACCGTAATAGATGGAAGTTGTCATCAAAAATAGATTTTGGGCCGAAGCAAATCGGCCAACAGAACTGAAATGATATTGGGAGATCTCTACTCTACACTTCATAGGTAGTTAAAATAGAGTCAAATGTGGACTTGTTTCTAGTACTAGTATTAATATAGGGACTGGTGAACAACTTGCTCCTTCCCCCTAAAGTACGCTTAAAGAATCCTACTTTTGCCTTTAGATCTGCTACTTTTGTTTACTCAAAAAACCTCCATGGTTTACTTCTTTCTTTTTGTAACAAGAGGGTGTTTGGTTAGCAACAAGTTATCCGAAATAATATTACTACTATATATATTATATATTATTATATATATAAGCGTGATTGACAGCCAGATGGCGGTCTGTTATATATTTGAAAATTGAGTAAAAAGTATTATAAATTATAATAATTAATAAGTTAAACTGCTATATATAAGCGTGAGTGGCAGGCAGTTGGCGGTTGTTATTTCTGCTTCCAGCTGACTACTTCTGGCCGAGGACATTTTTATAATTTCATATTTTTCGTCTTAATTTAATTATTTTTTTTATTTTTAACCTGTTATATAGTTGAAAAATGCGTAAAAAGTATTATAAACTATAATAATTAATAATTTAAACTACTATATATAAGTGTGAGTGGCAGGCAGCTGGCGGTTGTCATGCCTGCTTCCAGCTGTCTGCTTCTGGTCGAAGACATTTTTGTAATTTCATATTTTTCGTCTTAATTTAATTTATTTATTTTATTTTTAACATATTATATATTTGAAAATTACATAAAAAGTATAATAAATTACAGTAATTAATAATTTAAATTATTTGGAGACACATAAAAAACTTTGTTGACTCAAAATTCTATCAGTGCTATATAAATTGAAATATATTATTTGAAAATTTCGTGAAAAGTAATATAAATCACAATAATTATCAGATTAAAATATTTAAAAGATGTTTAAAAAATTTGTTTGACTTTTAAAATTCTATCAATGTCATATAAATTAGGATAGAGAGAGTACATATATTACTTGAAAATTACGTATAAAGTCTCATAAATCATAATAATTAACATCTAAAACTATAGGCCAAACACATCGCCAGATACCTAAACTTTGCACGAACTTTCACTTTGGCACCTTTTGCCTTGTTGGCAAGTCGCGTGTAAAACACTCTGCAAAGGCACGTCGATGGACCATATTTGCTGATGTGGCATCCTAATTGGCCCCCAACGGTAATATACCCCATTCCCTTATTTATATCCATCTTCTTCCTCATTCCAACTCCAAAATTTAACCCTAAATTCCCAAATTCAATTTTTTTCTCTCTCTTCTTCTTCATCCATTTTTTTGGTCAATTAAGTATTTGGTTTAGATTTACAATGAAAATTTATTCTTTTTCAATCTTTTCCAACGGAATTAAACAATGTCGAGCTCGTCTTACATGGCTTTTTGTGAGAACGATTGTCGCTATTGTAAATGTGGCCATGAAGCATTATTGAAGACTTCTTGGACTCAACAAAACCCAGGTCGTAGGTTTTTTACTTGTAAAATTTTGAAGGTAATTTTTTTTATTTAATTAGATAATTTTGTAATTGATTTTGTAATGGCCAACTGATTTTGTATTCGATTTTGTAATTGATTTTGTAGAAATTGGGCGGTTGTGATTACTTTGATTGGTATGAAGAACGACACCCTTCACAAGCAAATAGGGTGATTTGGGGTTTGTTGAAGAAAGTGAAAGTCTTTGTAGAGAATCAAAATCGAGCAAGAAGATACTATATTATTGGTCTCGTTGCTACTGGTTTGGTTTTGTGGGGAATATGGACATTGAAGCCTAATTGTTGAAGTTTTCATGGTGTCATTGCTACTGATTTAATGTTACAGAATTGTTGTTTTCATGGTGGTTTAGGCTTAGTGTTTTGATATGTATTAGGCCTCTATTTAGGTGTAGTTTGTTGATGTAATCTTGGCCCTGTAACATTCCTTACATTTGATGAAATGAAATGTTTATTTTATCTTTAAACATTCTCAGCTTTGTGGTTAATGATTTACAGTAAAAGATGTTGTCAAAGTAGACAAGCAACACAACAAAGTAACACCAAAAACAAGTTCATAAACATGCTCCATATTGAGCTCAAAGTAACACCAAAAATAAGTTCATAAACATGCTCCAAACTGAGCTCAAATTAACACCAAAAACAACTTCAAAAACATGCTCCAATTTGAGCTCAAATTAACACCAAAAACAACTTCATAAATATGCTCCATAGTGAGCTCAAAGTAACCATAATGCTATATGCTTGACCTGTATTAACAGGCTTCAAAAACTTAACAGACTAATTGTTACAGCTATGCACTAGTAGCAGAGTAAATCAACAACAGGAAATTCATTGTTTGGTACTCCATATTATACAACAAAATCATAACACATCACTCAAAATGAACTACTTCTTCTTTTTATTTGCCATCTGCTGTAATTGGTTGGTGGTGACAGTATCTTTGTTTTTCCATCTCAATCCTCTAGGATTATAACCAAGATCAACACCTGTAGCACTTGCATCCTTGTAACTTGAACCAGTTTGTAGGATCCTTTGACTTGATGTCCCTGGTTGTTTTTTGAAGAAAAAAAAAAGAAACATAAATTAGTATATTTACTTGTTTTTTAAAAGAAACAAAGTTGTAGTTAACTTACATTTTAGTATTTGAGTTCCCTTGCACTTGTGTAGATCCCAAATTCAGTATTATTTTGCCTTTTTGATGTACTTTTTCCAGCATCTTCTGTACTTGCATCTCTTCCCCTCTTTTGCCCAACAGTTTCTCTTCTTCTAGGAGGTAGTTGACTGTTGATTCCTTGTGTAACAGGGATCCTTGTATCACCACAAAAGGATGTTGTTGCAGCTTTTTTTAAGCTTCTAACCCTGCTTGTATCACCACAAACTGTTGTTGAAGATGCAGCTTGGCTTGAACTTGTTGGTGTATGTTGACTTGAGCTACTTTGAGCTGATTTTTTTGAGGTTCTTGGTGCAGGTTGGCTTGAGATTCTAGGCCGGAAACTTCCTGGTGAACTTTGACCAGTAAACTTAGACCCTTGGATATGTGATTGTGGATTTGGATCAGGAACCTATAAGCTCAAACACAACAGTTAATAAATTGAAAAATGAACATAAAAAATCAACTTCCAAAATCAAGTTCAAAGTGATTGTTTTACCTTGCAATATCTTCTGTTATGGCCTTGTTGATGACACTTGGAACATGATATTTTCACCCCTTGTTTTGACACCTTTCCATATTTCTTCCTTGGTTCATCTTTGCCTCTTTTTCTATTTCTTGGGGGCCTACCAGGCATTTTCTTAGGTTCAGGAGGCTCAATCTTTGGATTGTTTGTCTCAAGCCACATCCTCATATTGTGATTGGTTGGATAAAGTAACTATAAGCTTTCATGAAGGTTTGCTGCTTATACCAATGCTCCACATAAGGTTCAGGCTCCTCTTCAATATGATACAATGCACAAATAGCATGTTGGCAAGGAATGCTTCTCAACTGCCAAGTTTTACAAGTACAAGCCCTATTAGTCAAGTTTATTATATGTGTATACCCCCTTCTCTAATATCAAACCCAACATCAGCATTCCAAAGCACCTTGCAAGCCCTAGCCCTGTCCTTATTCTCCTCCAATATAAGTCTAGCCATAGGTGCAATATCATATATCCAAGTTTTGGCAAACTTAATCATCTCCACTGTTCTAGTCATGACCTTTCTCCTAATTTCCTCTAACATGGTAATAATAGATTTGTGTCTACTGGCTAAGATACATGAATTAAAGGTCTCACACATGTTATTTTCAACAACATCACACTTACAATCTTCTTTAAAGTATGCCCTAACCCATGACTCCCTAGGATAATGCAACAAATCGCCATTAATATCCTTACCTTGCCTACCAAGTTGGCTCATGTAATCAAGTTCCTCTTTGAACTTCACTTCAAAACTTGCCTTAGAAAATCTCCAGAACTGTTTTCTCCTTTCTTCTCCCTTCCACTCTTGACTCCAGTTAGACCAGATATATCTAGCACACCTTCTAACTTCAACATTTGATAACACTCAAAAACAGCAGCATGAAAACCCTACATAACAAAAAACAGTTAAAGTACTTGACAAATAAATGAAATATTTCAAATAATTGACAGTTAAAAAAAACAGTTAAACAATACCTTCTGCATATCAGCCATCACATTAAGACCTGCTCCAGTACCCAACTGCAGGTCCTCTTTCAAATAGTTGATAAAAAAAACTTCAACTATGCTTAGTTTCTTTGTCCACAACTGCCCAAGCTATAGGAAACATCTGATAGTTTTCATTCCTCCCAACTGCTACTAGAAGCTCACTCTTACAAGCACCTTTTAAGAAACATCCATCAAACCCAATAATTCTTCTACATCCTTCCATCTATCCTTTCTTCAATGTATCCAAACACACATAGAAATACACAAATAGATTTTTACCTTGGACAGTTTCTCTGTCCATTCTTAGCCAAACAGAACTACCAAGATTGGTCTGTTTTATCATCTCAGCATAATCACATAATCTTGCAAATTCCATGTTCCAGTCCCCCAAAGACTCTCTTAGAACCTGTAACCTTGCCTTGTAACAAATAGTTCTACCCACATACAATCCCAATTTCTCCCTGCACAATTCTTGTATTTCCCAAACCCTCAAAGATGGTATTTCATCCCTAAATCTGTTGGCAACAAATTTAGTTGTACACATCTTGTTCTTGTTTGATGTAGCACATTTATGCACTGGATTATAGTTCTTAATTAAGAAATTACCAGAATTTCTGTCAAGTGTGCCATAACACAACCAATTGCATTTTTCCTTGAATTTACATTTAGCCCTCATCCTATGAGCTTCATTATGTTTTAAAACAATCTGAACTTTATTTTCTAGTGCATATCTTCCCAAAGCTTTTCTGAATTCCTTAGGACCATTAAAAATCATACCAATTTCAAAAATAGAAACACCACAATCATCATCATACCTGATTTTACTACTTCTTCTTCTTCTTGGTAAATCAACACCCACAACAACATCCTTATCTAACAAATCAGTGCTATCAACACTGTATTGTCACGGTCTGAACTACCAATGTACTCTTCATCACCTCCTAATCTACCCACATATCTTTCTTTCATATTTCTGTCAATGTCTTGAAAACCTCTGTCAATACCAGCTTCACTTACTGGTATTTCTTCAGGTGCTTTTGATTTTCTTCTAGTATTTCTTTTACTTCTACTCTCAGCCCTAAAGGCTCTCAACTCTTCATCAATGTCTGAACCATCCTCATCAGGAATTTCATCTCCATCTGGTTCACTACTAGGCAGTTCTGTTTCATTATCATTCAGATCTGGATTAAGCCCCCTATCCTCATTACCATCACTGCCTATACCATCTCCATCAGAAAAGTCATTACACTCTGCCCTTCTAAAAGACCAACAGGATTTGTCAAAACCTCAAACTCATCATCAATATCATGTTGAACAAACACATTAAGCTCATCACCATCTTTTAAGTCCTTCACAAAGTCTAACAACTGCCTATCAGAAGTAACTTGAACTAACTCACCACCATCTATATGTTGACAGTAAAATCCCTTCACTTTTGAGTACCCAAAATCTTTGGTGTAGGAAAAAACTCAACAAGACTGTAGTGGTCTTTATCAATAGCAACAACAAAGATATCTAATTCATCTTTATAAGTAAGGTTAGGGTCGGCTACAATAGTCCCCCCATGATGAAAACAAGTCAAAATAAATTTGTCCATGATATTCCCTTCACAACCCCCAAAGATTATCAACAATAAGGAAATAACCAAAAAGCCCCTAACTTTAAACTTACCAAAATAACCCTAACTTTATCAATCAAATCCCCCCAAAAATCCTAACTTTATCACAGAAATCCCCCAAAACCCAAAAAAATACTAACCTTAGAACTGAAATACCCCAAAAAACCCTAAATATACAAATTCAACCTAACACTTCAATTGGGTTCATCAAACAGTCCACAAGTCAAGGAATGTGCATAAAAATAAAATAAAAGTTTAGTACGACCTCCAATTTCTTCAATTTCGTCAACTTTAAAATCGATTTTAACCCCACCGTCAAGGAAAATACATCAAAACTTGATTGCAAGCATTTTACCTGCAAAATACACGATTATTAGTTAGTAATTAGTATGAATCTAAGAAAAATCGAAGCAAAATGGCACAAATGATCGAAAACCTTACCAAGAGTTACCATCGGGTTCCAAATTGCCAAAAGTGGAAAATGATCCAATTTTTCCCTTCAGCTGCCTTTAGATTAGGTTAGGCTGACGTGGAAAGTTAAAATGAGGTGACGAGTTTTAATTGGCATTTAAAATCCACGTGGATGTGTTTGTTTACATGTGCCTAGGGTTTTTTTTCAACAGGGCAAAAGGTGCCAAAGTGACACATTTGGAGGCTACTTTAGGTGTTTAAAATGAACACTGTCCACTTTAGGTGCCAAAGTGAAAGTTCGTGCCAAGTTTAGGTGTCTGACGATGTGTTTGGCCAAAACTATATAACAACTTTGATTGACTTTCCCAAATATTCTATTAGTACCGCATCAATTGGGACAAAAAGAGTAATATATAGTATCTAAAAATTATGTAAAAGTACTATAAATCAATAATTAATAACTTTAAATATTTAAAAATCATACAAAAATTTGATTGACTTTTTAAATTCCATCTGTGCCATATAAATTGGGATAAAGAGGGAGTTAACATGTGCGCTTGTTGACTGAGGGCAGTTTGGTCATTTCACGTGTTAATGTGAATAAATTGATATTTGTTGGATACGTGTAGTGGTGCAAGATCCTCTGCTGAAATTCTGGGTCCCACATGGATTTCTCACGCTACTGAAATCTTTTTGCCTACTATTCCCTCCGTCCCATATTAGTTGGTCATTTTCTTTTTTCACACATGTTAAGAAATTAAGAAGATAATTTTACTAATTTTCCTTGGAAAAACTTCTTGGGAACTTTACAAACAAGTGTGAACACTTCAAAAAGAATTAGTTGCAAGGGTAATATGAGAAAAATTTAATTAATATTTTCTTGATTTAGTAAGATGAACAACTAATATTAGACAACTATTTTTAGTAAGTTAACCAACTAATATGGGATGGAGTGAGTAGCTAATTACTATTGCAAACTCATGATGATGTTTTGGGGATTGGGAAGGAAAATTTCAACAGTGAGATAATATGCTATTAAATTCATTTTTGCAACAAAAAAATGTGTTAACTTTCCCGGTTGGAAACATTTTATAATCAAACTTCAAATTTAGAAAGTTAATTACATTTGATTAATGTGTAGATTGAACAACAAAAAAATATTTTTGAAGAGTTATACAATTCAAAAAGAAAAGTCGCTACTCGAGAAATAAAGACATCAAATTCTAACTTTTATATCAACTACTTTCTTCGGATCAATGACGATATATTAGTTAAGGGTCGTTTAGTAGCTGGTTCGGAGGTGAGTTATGCAAGTATTAAATCCTACATAAGTAATATTACGTTTTGATAGATGGTTAGGAGGTAAGTTATTTATGTATTAAATTAATGCGGTATTTGCTTTTCAATATGAAAATATGCATAACAAATACATATATAAGTTATGGGAGAATCTATTATTATTTTATACAGAATAAGTATTATTCATAGAACTAAATCCTACGTAGGATAATACAAAAATTCCTTCATAGCTATTTTTTGGATTACTAATACTTGTGTTACTCTTACAAGTTGTCAAATGACTCCTTAGTGTTTCGGAAAATCTAGGTAACATATTTAGGAAGCTATTATATTTGTGTTTGGGTCTGTGCACAACACCGGATTTTAAAATCATGTAATCAACATCACTACAAATTTATCAATGTTAATAATATTTATCATGAATTTATTTTACATTTAATGAGATGACTTACAACGACAAAAATATAAGGTAACTTATTTTAGATAAAAAAAATTAAAATCATTTAATCAATACACCTAAAAAAAAAAATTATGAACAAAGATTGGGCTCGTGCACAACACGGGCTTTTCCTCACTAGTATGATATAAGTTATTCATCACTATGGTATAAATGGTGAGATAAATAATTCTGGGACTAACTAATACTTTCAACCAAATACAAAATAAAATAATCGTGAATTTTATCCCGAGATTATTATATCGTATACCTTACATCAAACGATCTCCTTACCATCTTAGGAATTTCACACTTAAAGTAATGAGTAATTTAGTAGGCGTTTGGCCGTTCATTGTGAAAATAGGAAAAATGTTATAAAATAATATTAAAATAGAAAGAAGAACAAGTAGAAACAAGAGGGACAATTTCTTATTTTATTTAGGGATAAATTATAATGCAGAGAACCCCTTTATTTATTGACAAAAATTGACTTGATTTCAAAGTTAGGACTCCTAGCTTTTCTCCAAAAGACAGACATTCATATAACTTGATAAACATTCACTATCATTTATAACACTCCCCTTTGAATGTCTAATTGATAGATAATGTGTCTTGTTAAAACCTTACTAGAAAAAATTCAGTGAGAAAAAAAATTCCAATGAAGGAAAAAGAGTATACATCACTAATAATACGCATGTTGGCTGCATCATTAAAAACCTTACAAGAAAAATTCAGTGGGACAAAATCTTGTGAGTGGCATGCCCTATTTTTTACCAAGGTTAAAATAAGCACGACTTATGGACTCTAAAAGAATTAATTTTGTACAGAGTTGCCACCTAATTTTTAAGGAAAACAAGGAAACCTATTTAATTATTGACACGTGTGACTTGTGTTTTAATCTGCAAAAAACCAGTTTAGATTCTAGGTAAGGGTTCAAATTATTCCGAAGGGAAGGTGTTAGGCACCCTTCAGAATCCACAAAATGTGGTACCCGACTAGACTAAATTTATCAAAAGGAAGGAGGTAAAAATCATTTTTTGAGAAGTATGAATAATTAAAATATGTAATAATGTACAAAATGCATGTATAAAACATGGTATGTCAAATGCATACATTTATTATTGTAATATGTGTGTACAGAAATAAGCAAAAGTATATTATGTAAAATATGTATAAAAATATATATGTGAAAAAAGTGTTCTTTTATGAAAGAAAATCATTTTTGTGTGTAATGTATGAAAAGAAAAGTAATTTTTATATTATACTAAAGAAAAAGTATTCAAATAATATTTTGTATTTGACAAAAATTAATGGGAGGAAAGATTAAATAAACTGAATGTTTATTTTGATAGAAAAGACTACACAATAATTTTTATTGAAAGAGTATGAATTAATTGATTAAATATTCAAATCAATTTAATTCTTTTATATAAATATTAACGGCCTATGTTTTGCCTGAGCGCTTGTAATAAATATGTAAGTAAAGGATAATCTCACCCGACGCCCCAAAAGTAAAGTTTTCACTATTATTAATATTTGTACAATTGTAAGAATATAAAATACAAACATAAAATTTAAACTCCTTTTTCTAATGTCCATTTCCGAGAAGTATCCTCGAGAACCTGTGTAAACACTTGTTAGAAATATTAGTAACGAACAAATAATTATAAGAACATGTGTGCATATATGCATGTAAATGTATATATGAAAAATAATATTTATATAGTGGGCTCAGATGAAGTTTTAGATACGCCATGGCTACGAAGTGGTTGCTCGAATTTATCGGCCGTCCTAAGTCGCCTTGCCAAGATACGAATCATAAAACCTTTATGTTGTCGTGATAATATAAAGATTTCGTCATTGCCCATATTTATTTATTTTTGTTACGTATATGTCCGTCTTTTTATTTGTGGAGGCCTAAAAAATCGACGGAAAATTTTTAATTGGCCAATCTTGTATTGTATTTGTATCTCATCAGTAAAGGAAAAGGGGAAACTCGCCCAAAACAGTCCACAATAGTAGAACAGTGGCGAAACAGTAGCAAGCTCGTCGAAAAAACAAATCAAAACAATGTTAAATTAACCAACAAGTAAAATGATAATGAAAGGTAAAGTAACATGAATCTAAAAGCAGTGAGCAACAATTGGTAAAAACAAAAAAGTCATAGAAATTTTTCGGAGAGTAAAAGGGCGTCAAAGATAAAAACCAAGACATAGCATGTTGTCCGTCAAACATGAGGGTTGCCGGAATCCATGGTGTTCGGCCAGAGTGAAATATTTTCGACTAGATCCATGTAGGATGGTGGAAACAACATTTTTTCATAAGCCAAACGAACCATAGGGAGAGGGGAATATAACAATGGTGTGGTGGTGGCCATCGGAGCTTCGTCGGCCATCACATCCGGCGAAGCAGTGGCGGAAAAGAGGGAGAAAGGGAGAGGGGAAAGAGGAAAGGATGTTGGCATTGGCTGGTGGTGCGCCATTTTAGGGTGACGAAACTCCGGTTCATCGGAGCTAACGGCCCCTCATCGGAGCAGTGACGGAAACGAAGGAGATTGGGAGAGGAGAGTAAATTGAGAGAGAGAGAAAGAGGGTAAAATCTGTGTGTGTGTTTGTATGTGTGGTGTGTGTGTGTTTATTGTGTGTGTGTAAGTGTAGTGTGTATTGTTCTTCTTGTCTAAAAAAACAATTCACCCCCTCCCCCTCTATTTATAATACAAATTATTCCCTCCTATTACCCCAAAAATAAAAGATAAACCTCTCTTGTCCCTTGAATACTACTTTAGTTTATTAGTTATTATCTAACGGATTTTTTATTTTTTTAACCAAAATATAATGTTATTACTCAAAGGATAAAAATCTTGTGTAGTCATATCACACATCAACTTTAATAAAGGTGACAAGTGACAAGTCACCTTTAATAAAGGTGATAAGAACTCGACTTGACCGAATTATTGCTCCGTGTATCAAAATAATTGCTCCGACTTATCATTTGCGGATTGTATTAAATGATGTACAAAAATATGTAAATGTCGATACGTAATTACAAAAAATATAAATAATAATAAAAATATAATTATCCTGAAAAATGTATTATGATGTAAATAGTTAAAAATATAGTGTACTGCAAAGAATTGTAGTGTTATGTTGTGTACGTGTGCAGATGACTATAAAAATTTTAAAATGACAATAAATTGATAAAAATTCTAATATTTACGAAATTAAGGATAATTATCAATGAATTGTAAAAGTGTGTAAAAAAATATATTTTGTGCTCTTTAACGATCAAGAAGCCTGAAGACGTTAATTTTAAGCACGGAGAGCCAAAATTGGGTGTCAACAGTGAGAAAAAAAAAGTACAACGCATGTTAACTCCCATGATGGAAACATCAACCCCAAAACTTGAATCTTCGTATTCCATTCTTGTGTACCGATCTTCTCGAAAGTTGTAGTTGGTTGAGACTTAGAGAATTAATCTGGCACGACCCAAAATTCCAAGATTGTGATGGCACCCACCCCATCCATCTGTGGTAGGTTAGACTGACTCAAAAAATGCAAGAACTTAAAATTAGGCAAATTGTATAATACCATGACGAATACTCAATAATAATAACTCAAAGTCAACCTTAATGAAAAAAGAATAGTACTACTCAAAATTCCAAGACTCAGCTGTCACAAGTACAAGAGCAACTCTAATATAGAATGTCATAATTGAGATACAATACTGTCTAAGAAAGTAAATCATGTTAGGATTTTTGCCCTGATTTTCTTACCAAATTTAAGTTTTACTTTTCTTAGAAGCAAAATAAAAGTAATACCATAATTACTTTAACTTTTTTTGAAAGGAAAATATAATTTTCTTCCATATTTGGCTAACCTCTTTCTTGGAGAAAAGATTTTGGATCTCTATAAATAGAAACTCCTCTTCATATACCACAACACAATAACATCCACAATGTAGTTGTTTAAGAATCTTGTTTAGGGGGAGGTTTTCTCTCAAATAGTTTTTACCCTTTTTTATATTAGTTTTTAATATGTAGGTCTGTTGACCAATCATATCAGATAAAATGTCTTTTTTGTCATCTGATTTATCATGCCATGGTTTGCAACTAATTAGTTTTCGCGTGACGTCCTCTCGATTTTGAACCTAACAATTGGTATTAGAGCCTATGGTTTAGTCGTGGGTTGAAGACAGGGTCAAGGCAATTTCAGTTATAGCTGCAACCAATTTGATGATAATTGTCACGCCCGAGTTCCAACGAGGCGTGATTGGCACCCGTAGCCGATAAGGCCCAAGAGAACCAAGCTTTGCTTCTATTCATTCATATGTATGCCATAGGAAACACCACTATCACGTAAGAACAAAAAAGGCCAATAACGGAAATCATGGAACATGTGATATATATATATATATACATATGTGAAACTTGGCCGTCGAGGCCATCAAGTCAAAATCGACATGTATCTCTTACATTCATACACCCACATACGTCTACAAAAGCCTCTAACAGATGCATTTACCAGACCAACTGAAAGTCGGGATAAGTCCCCGCTTTATACAACATGTACAATATCAAAACACATGTACAACTGTGACTCGAAAAAGCCCCGAACTAACTGGAGCTCACCAATGATCCGCAAATATCTGGCAACCTACTGTGGAGGCCTACTAGCACCTGCGCCTGCAACAAGTAAGGTAAGTCCCACAAGGGACGTCAGTACGAAGAATGTACTGAGTATGTAAGGCTCAAATGAAACTGTATGAATCATAAATACGTCAATGAACTCAATTACAAATGAATAACCAATATGGATAAGTCATCATTCTGTGTTTTGGGAACCATGTATATTGCTTTCATTACTTTCTTTGCTTCTATGATTATTCATCTTTGCTTGTGACCTGTGATACCCGGGCCCCGACTGAACAGTGGTTTTAACATAACATAACGTTATGTTGGGATCGGCTCGAGCTAGGCTTATGCCTCTAGAGCTACCACCCATAAAACAATACATCGGGCTCGGCTCGAGCTAGGTTATTACCTTTAGAGCTGCCACCCATAAACTCATATCTCGGGTTTGGCTCGAGCTAGGTTATTGCCTCTAGAGCTACCCCCTGTCAGGATCGGTCCTAGCTAGGCTTATGCCTCTAGGACTGCCCCCTGATACAATAACCTCGGGATTGGCTTGAGCTAGGCTTATGCCTCTAAAGCTGCAACCCATACTCAATCATTAACCACATGTGCATTACTTCATTCATTACTTTTGAAATTGATACAATGATAGTCATAACATTATTTGAAGCTTGGATCAATAATCAATGAGTGAGAGACATGTGAATAACCATTATGGAAAACATAACACTATTGGGGGCATGGGATCTTTGGAACATTAGTCGATGAATACGAGACATGTGAATAACATTTGTTCAATGAATAGGAAACATGTGATAACAACAATTGGTAACCGAGACTAGGATACCTTGGAATATTTCAGATTTGGAGCAACTAACATGTCAATGTATCTACTATGCTGCAGAAGGATATGGATAAAATAACCTTACATACCTTCACTTCCAAGTATGAATACACAAGCCTATATATATGAACACAATAGTCCCGCTCCTTCCTTACGTTTCACTCTACAATACAAGTACATAACGGAGCTTACATTAACCACTAGTTATCGTACAAGTGCATAAGATGACAACGAACTATATGACTGCCGTATAACATCATTTCACCTTTATAATACAATCCACTGCATCATCATACCAAAAACACCATAACATTTCACACATTGACGAAAACATCATACATCAATAGCATTTCATACCACGTTTACCTCTTTATACTTCCTCATTATCATTCCGTCGCAATTACCCAATCAACTTGCCTCATAAAAACTTATGAACAATAATACATGCTTAATATATCCAACATACCTCCATACGACCCTTTAAAGTCATTAAAACGGCACCACAAGTTGATAATTACATCCAAAAAGGGTATAGGGGCCTTCGGGGATCAAAGAGATACGAAAACATACAAAACCGAACCCGGGGCTGACTTGCGAAGCCACCTGCGCCTGCAGGTGGCTGAGGTGCACCCGCAGGTGGCCTTTGCCAGATGCCATAGGCACCTGCGTTGGAATCTGCGCCCGCAGGTGCCTTCGTCTGCAGGGGCGGATGCCCAAATCGTCTTTTTGGGTCCTTTTGTGTGATAAATGGTCCAAGGCCATAAGTAAGCCTTTATTTACATATATTTGGTCACTTGGATGCCAAAAAACACTCATGGTTCCATAACGCACATAAACAACACCAAAATCACACTTTTCTTTCAATACGTCACCAAATCCATAATCAAATTTACAATAACCATTCCAAAACGTTATGTACAAGAACAAAACAAGTCAAGGCTATAATCACATCTCACATGTCAATATTGAATCCACCAAGTTCACTTCCTTCAAGACCACAAGTCCATGTTCAAGTTTACAAGACAAAACTATTCTCCGATTGCAAAAATAGACAGTTTTACACATAGCACACTGTCCAACACTTTGCCAACACAACCAACATGATTTATACACCATATTAAACATATAATATACTAAACCATGAGAATAAATACTTACCAAAGCTTACCAAAGAGTGATCTTGGCCCAACAAGTAGTTGCCTTAGGGTTTTGGTTGAAGAGAGAGAAAAAGAAATGTCTTGAATATTCTATCAAATGACATGAGGGTCTTGATCAATAAAAATCTGATTTTTCTTGATTTTTATAGTCCATCACTAATGAAACTTATCCACACATTCCATGGTTTACTTGGTCAATGAAAGAGGGATGAAAGAATGGGTCAAATTTCCATTTTGGGTCATGTCTTTCTATGGTTTTTGGGCCTCATTTGGCCCAATGGTATAAGACTCATTAATGTCCAACAATTTAATGGATAATTCATCAAATATCTCATGTTTCAATATCTCCATGAATGTTACAGAAATTAACTAGGTTAGGTTAGGAAACATACGGGTTGTTACATTCTTCTCCCTTAGAAACATTCGTCCTCGAATGTTAGTGACACGATTCACATTAAACAATTACTAGTCTAAGAGAATTCTTCATGTCATCATATATATATATACTCAAAGCTTATAAATACTTACTTGTCATTGTTCCGATCTTATATCGTGAGATTGTTCTTCCCTTTGGAACAAATGAGGGTACTTGGACCTCATCATTTCTTCAGCTTCCCATGTGACCTCTTCTATTTGTTGATTTCTCCAAAGTACCTTTACGGATGCTATGTATTTATTCCTCAACCTCTTCACTTGTCTATCTAGAATGGAAATAGGTATCTCCTCATAGGTAAGATCCTCTATAACCTGTACATCGTCAATAGGGGTAAAATGAGATGGATCTCCTATGCACTTTCGAAGCATCAAAACATGAAATACTGGATGAACTGTGGAGAGTTCTTGGGGTAGTTCCAACTCATACGCAACTTGCCCAAATCTTCTAATAATTTCATATGGGCCTATATAACGTGGACTCAATTTCCCTTTCTTCCCGAACCGCATTACCCCTTTCATCGGTGACACCTTTAAAAATACCCAATCACCTATGGAGAATTCACGCCCTCTTCTTCTAACATCAGCATATGACTTGTGTCGACTCTGGGCCATTTGTAATCACTGTTGAATCACTTTAACTTTCTCCATAGCCTGATGAACAAGATCTGGCCCAAGTAAAGCAGTTTCACCTGCTTCAAACCATCCGATTGGTGATCTACATTTTCTTCCATACAAGGCTTCATAAGGTGCCATTTTAATACTTGAATGATAGTTATTGTTGTAAGCAAATTCAATAAGAGGCAAATGGTCATTCCAACTGCCTTGAAAATCTAACGTGCAAGCTCGTAACATATCTTCAAGTGTTTGAATAGTATGTTCTGCTTGTCCATCTGTCTGAGGATGAAAAGCCGTACTCAGATTCACCTGTGTACCCAAACTCTGCTGAAAAGATCTCCAAAAATGCGCTGTGAATTATGATCCTCTATCTGATATGATGGAGATCGAAATCCCATGTAACCGTACTATCTCTTTCACATACAATCTTGCATAATCCTCCGCTGTATAAGTAGTCTTGACTGGTAGAATATGTGTTGACTTGGTAAGCCTGTTAACTATAACCCATATAGAATCAAATTTCCGCAGTGTACGAGGCAAACCTGTGACGAAGTCCATATTAATCATATCCCATTTCCAGACTGGAAGATTGATACATTGCATGTAACCTCCTGGTTTCTGATGCTCTACCTTGTTGACAATTCGGGCATTGAGCGACAAATTCTGCAATGTTCTTCTTCATATCTCCCCACCAATACATTTCTTTCAAATCATGGTACATTTTAGTAGCACCCGGGTGAATAGAATAGCGCGAATGATGCGCCTCTGTCATAACTCTTCTCCTCAGCTCATCTTTTAGCTGCAATAACACAGGATCTGCAAACTGTTTCTCTTTTACTTTAGCTATCAATAAGGATTCAACCGCATTTTGTACAATAACCCCTTCATCTGAGGATTCAAGAAGACGAACCCCCAAGCTGGCTAATTGATGTAGGTCTTTGATTATCTCCTGCTTTTCTATCAATTGGCCACTAGTGCCTCCGATTGCCTTGCGGCTCAATGCATCAGCTATCACATTTGCTTTTCCTGGATGGTATAGAATATCAATATCATAATCTTTTAATAGTTCAAGCCACCTTCTTTGCCTCAAATTGAGTTCCTTCTGCTTAAAGATATACTGTAAACTTTTGTGATCAGTATAGATATCAACATGTACTCCATACAAATAATGACGCCATATCTTTAGAGCAAATACCACCGCTGCTAATTCAAGATCATGTGTGGGATAGTTTCTCTCGTGTGGCCACAACTGTCGTGAGGCATATGCTATAACATTACCGTGTTGCATCAATACACACCCTAGGCCAATTCCTAAAGCATCACAATATACTGCATAACCTTCGGTGCCTTCCGGAAGTACTAACACCGGTGTAGAAGTCAATTTATCTTTCAGTTCTTGAAAAATATTCTCACATGCATCATTCCACAGAAATTTAACTGTCTTATGTGTAAGCTTTGTCAGCGGTGCAGCAATGGAAGAAAAACCTTCCACAAATCTTTTGTAATAACCTGCTAATCTAAGAAAACTACGAATCTCTGTAGGTGTCGTAGGTCTTGGCCAATTTTTCACCGCTTCTATTTTCTGTGTATCAACTCGAATCCCTTCATCTGAGACAATGTGACCCAAGAATGCGACGGATTTTAACCAAAACTCACATTTAGAGAATTTTGCATACAACTTACGCTCGCGGAGAATTTGTAACACCTGCCATAAGTGATTAGCATGGTCCTCTTGTGACTTCGAATAAACCAGGATGTCATCTATAAACACCGTCACGAACACGTCTAGAAATGTCTTAAACACCCTATTCATCAAATCCATAAACACAACTGGTGCAATTGTTAGTCCAAATGACATAACTAAAAATTCATAATGGCCATACCGTGTTCGAAAAGCTGTCTTGGGCACATCTTCTTCTCTAACTCTGACTTGATGGTAACCCGACCTCAAGTCAATCTTTGAAAAACACTTGGCACCCTGTAACTGATCAAACAAATCATCAATTCGAGGGAGGGGATATTTGTTCTTGATCGTTACCTTATTCAATTGCCGATAGTCAATGCATATTCTCAAGATGCCATCTTTCTTCCGCACAAATAATACCGGTGCACCCCACGGAGACATACTCAGCCTGATAAAGCCCATGTCCAGCAAATCTTTCAATTGCTCCTTTAATTCATGCAATTCTGCTGGAGCCATTCTATACGGGGGAATAGAGATAGGCTGAGTGTCTGGAATCTTATCAATACCAAATTCTATTTCCCGCTCTGGGAGCAACCCTGTAAGATCCTCTGGAAAGACATCAAAATACTCATTGACCACTGGAACTGATTGGGGAGTTGGTGGTTCCGCATCAATATCATGCACTCTCACTAAGTGGCATATATACCCATTGGATATCATTTTCCTAGCCTTAATATAGGAAATAAATTTTCCTCTTGGTGCCCCTACATCACCCTTCCATTCAAGAACATTCGTTTGTGGGAAATGAAAATATACTTTCTTCGCTCGGCAATCTATCGAGGCATAACAAGACGCCAACCAATCCATGCCCAAGATAACATCAAAATCTATCATGTCTAGTTCAATAAGATCGGCCAGTATATCATGACCACACACCGTTACTATACAATTACGATATACTCTTTTTGCAACAATATAGTCACCAACTGGTGTAGATACTTCAATTGACTTAGTTAATAGTTCCGGTGTTCTTTCAAATTTCACAGCAATCGATGGAGTAACATATGACAATGTAGAACCCGGGTCAATCAATGCATATACATTATATGAAAATATGGATAATGTACTTGTGACGACATCAGGAGAAACCTCCGAATTCTGTCTGTCCACTAAAGCATAAGTGCGATTCTGAACCCCGCTAGTACTGGCTGCTCCTCTGGCACCTCTACCACGGCCAACAGATGGCATACCTCAGCCTAAAGAAGGAACCGATGTTGATGACACAACGGCCGATCCGGCCGGTCGTGCTATACCACCCATGTTCCTCTGGGGACACTCTCTCATCATGTGTCCCGTCATACCACACCAAAAGCAAACATTTGTCCCCATCCGGCATGTACCTGAATGAATACGCCCGCAGTGCTGACACTGCTGATGAGAAAATCCTGTTGCCTGTGATCCGTGAACTCCACTACTCTGCCCAGATGGACCACCTCTGAACCCTCGGGATTGAGAGTGAGCGCCTATTGTGGAATAAGAGAATGATGGTCTAGGCGGTCTGGGAAACATCCGAGGCCTAGATCCTCCTTGGGACATCATAGACTGTCCCATAGGTCTAGCCCTTTTGGACTGTCCTCTGTCAGATTCATGTGCCCTTCTTCTCTGTCTCTGATCTTCCATCTTCTGGGTGAAGGCCTGTATTCTAGCTATGTCCATATCTTTATTCAAGGCAGCAATGGTGCAATCCCTTACCAAATATGGCTCTAATCTGTCCACATATCGATGGACTCTGTCTGTCATTGTGGCTACCACATTTGGAGCATATTGAGCCAAGGAATTAAATTGCAAACTGTATTCTCTAACGTTCAAGTTTCCCTGATGGAGATTTAGGAACTGATCTGCACGTGCCTCCCGAATCTCATATGGGAGGTAATAATCAAGGAATGTTGCTTTAAATTCTCCCAATTTGGTGGCATTGCACCGATACCACGAGACTTCTTCCAATCTTCATACCACAATATCGCTTCACCTTTCAATCTATAGGCCGCGAGTTCAACTGTTTCAACCCCAGTCACGTGCATAACTTCTAGAGCCCTCTGAATTTGATCCACGAAGTCCTGTGGATCTGCTTTTGGATCTGACCCAGTGAATATGGGAGGGTCCAGTTTCAGAAAATCCTGTGTTCTGCGACTCGCCACTCTAGCCGCATCATCCTCGTTTGTCGTTGGACCAGCTCGTCCTTGACTCTGTGCAACCACTAACTGAGTTAACATATGTACTGCATTTCTTAGGTCCTGATCCGTGGCATTCATTGGTGGTTCTGCGGGTACTTCTCTACCAACTGGATCCTCCAGAGCTGGAAAAGCAGAAGAAGACCGCAATGAAATTTCAGCATTTTTTCCACCTTGACTAGCTTGGTCAGGTGGTAATCTACTCATTCCTTCATTGGTAAGCATATCTACCTGTTTACCCTTGCCTATACCTCTTCTTGTCATCGGCATGTTTTTGTTACTATGTCAAAAAAAATCACTTCCAATTGGTAAGATATGATTCCACTTACCGCATTGGCTCTATTGCACGATCTAGAAGTAAAGAAAAGAAACAACATCCTAAATGTCCCGTAGCCTCCTACTTATAAATGTGGTGCACAATACATCGATAAGTAAGACTCTACTCAGACACGGCTTTGTAGACACCCTTAGAACGACCTGCTCTGATACTACTTTTGTCACGCCCCGAGTTCCAACGAGGCATGATTGGCACCCGTAGCCGATAAGGCCCGAGAGAATCAAGCTTTGCTTCTATTCATTCATACGCATGCAATAGGAAACACCACTATCACGTAAGAACAAAAAAAGGCCAATAACGAAAATCATGGAACATGTGATATATATATATATATATATATATATATATATATATATATATATATATATATATACATATGTGAAACTTGGCCGTCGAGGCCATCAAGTCAAAATCGACATGTATCTCTTACATTCATACACCCACACACGTCTACAAAAGCCTCTAACAGATGCATTTACCAGACCAACTAAAAGTCAAAAAAAGTCCCCGCTTTATACAACATGTACAATACCAAAACACATGTACAACTGTGACTCGGAAAGCCCCGAACTAACTGGAGCTCACCAATGATCCGCAAATATTTGGCAACCTACTGTGGAGTCCTACTAGTACCTGCGCCTGCAGCAAGTAAGGTAAGTCCCACAAGGGACGTCAGTACGAAGAATGTACTGAGTATGTAAGGCTCAAATGAAACTGTATGAATCATAAATACGTCAATGAACTCAATTACAAATGAATAACCAATATGGATAAGTCATCATTCTGTGTTTTGGGAACCATGTACATTGCTTTCATTACTTTCTTTGCTTCTATGATTATTCATCTTTGCCTGTGACCTGTGATACTCGGGCCCCGACTGAACAGTGGTTTTAACATAACATAACGTTATGTTGGGATCGGCTCAAGCGAGGCTTATGCCTCTAGATCTACCACCCATAAATCAATACATCGGGCTCGGCTCGAGCTAGGTTATTACCTCTAGAGCTGCCACCCATAAACTCATATCTCAGGTTTGGCTCGAGCTAGGTTATTGCCTCTAGAGCTACCCCCCATCAGGATCGGTCCGATCTAGGCTTATGCCTCTAGGACTGCCCCTGATCGAATAACCTCGGGATCGGCTTGAGCTAGGCTTATGCCTCTAAAGCTGTCACCCATACTCAATCATTAACTACATGTGCATTACTTCATTCATTACTTTTGAAATTGATACAATGATAGTCATAACATTATTTGAAGCTTGGATCAATAATCAATGAGTGAGAGACATATGAATAACCATTATGGAAAACATAACACTATTGGGGGCATGGGATCTTTGGAACATTAGACGATGAATACGATACATGTGAATCATATTTTTTTAATGAATAGGAAATATGTGATAACAACAATTGGTAACCGGGACTAGGATACCTTGGAATATTTCGGATTTGGAGCAACTAACATGTCAATGTATCTACTATGCTGCAGAAGGATACAAATAAAATAACCTTACATACCTTCACTTCCAAGTATGAATACACAAGCCTATATATATGAACACAATAGTCCCGCTCCTTCCTTACGTTTCACTTTACAGTACAAGTACATAACGGAGCTTACGTTAACCACTAGTTATCGTACAAGTGTACAAGATGACAACGAACTATATGACTGCCGTATAACATCATTTCACCCTTTATAATACAATCCACTGCATCATCATACCAACAACACCATAACATTTCACACATTGACGAAAACATCATACATCAATAGCATTTCACACCACGTTTACCTCTTTATACTTCCTCATTATCATTCCGTCGTAATTACCCAATCAACTTGCCTCATAACAACTTATGAACAATAATACATGCTTAATATATCCAACATACCTCCATACGACCCTTTAAAGTCATTAAAACGGCACCACAAGTTGATAATTACATCCAAAAAGGGTATAGGGGCCTTCGGGGATCAAAGAGATACGAAAACGTACAAAACCGAACCCGGGGCTGACCTGCGAAGCCACATGTGCCCGCAGGTGGATGAGGTGCGCCCGTAGGTGGCCTTTGGCAGATGCCATAGGCACCTGCGTTGGAATCTGCGCCCGCAGGTGCCTTCGTCTGCGGGGGCGGATGCCCAAATCGTCTTTTTGGGTCCTTTTGTGTGATAAATGGTCCAAGGCCATAAGTAAGCCTTTATTTACATATATTTGGTCACTTGGATGCCAAAAAACACTCATGGTTCCATAACGCACATAAACAACACCAAAATCACACTTTCCTTTCAATACGTCACCAAATCCATAATCAAATTTACAATAACCATTCCAAAACGTTATGTACAAGAACAAAACAAGTCAAGGCTATAATCACATCTCACATGTCAATATTGAAACTACCAAGTTCACTTCCTTCAAGACCACAAGTCCATGTTCAATTTTACAAGACAAAACCATTCTCCGATTGCAAAAATAGGCAGTTTTACACATAGCACACTGTCCAACACTTTGCCAACACAACCAACATGATTTATACATCATCTTAAAACATATCATATACTAAACCATGAGAATAAATACTTACCAAAGAGTGATCTTGGCCCAACAAGTAGTTGCCTTAGGGTTTTGGTTGAAGAGAGAGAAAAAGAAATGTCTTGAATATTCTATCAAATGGCATGAGGGTCTTGATCAATAAAAATCTGATTTTTATTGCTTTTTATAGTCCCTCACTAATGATCCTTATCCACACATTCCATGGTTTACTTGGTCAATGAAAGAGGGATGAAAGAATGGGTCAAATTTCCATTTTGGGCCATGTCTTTCTATGGTTTTTGGGCCTCATTTGGCCCAATGGCACAAGACTCATTAATGTCCAACAATTTAATGTATAATTCATCAAATCTCTCATGTTTCAATATCTCCATGAATGTTACGGAAATTAAATAGGCTAGGTTCGGAAACATACGGGGTGTTACAATAATGAAGATTTTTATCCAACTACATTTGGAGAAGAAGTTTCAACCATATTTTCAACATTCCTATCGCTGCATCTTTAAAAATAAAAATAAAATATTAATTTTTAACCAATTCTTAACTATGATATTTTAAACCTTATCTTTAACCATGACAAGCAACAGTGATGAAGATTATGTAAAGAACAAAGATCATATATGCATATGAAGAAGGCAGATCAAGTTATCTCAAGAAAATCAAGCCAAAAAGGGGAGATTTGTTAGGGTTTTTGCCTTGATTTTCTTACCAGATTTAATTTTTACTTTTCTTAAAAAGAAAATAAAAGTAATACCATAATTACTTTAACTTTTCGTGAAAGGAAAATATAATTTTCTTCCATATTGGCTAACCTCTTTCTTGGAGGAAAGGTTTTGGATCTGTATAAATAGAAACTCCTCTTCTCATACCACAACACATTAACATCCACAATGTAGTATTTTAAGAATCTTGTTTATGGGGAGGTTTTCTCTCAAATAGGTTTTATCCTTTTTTATATTAGTTTTTATTATGTAGGTCTGTTGACAATCATATCAAATAAAATATTTTTTTTGTCATCTGATTTATCATGCCATGGTTTGCAACTAATTAGTTTTCGCATGACGCTCTCTCGATTTTGAACCCAACAAAACAGACAGAAATAAAGGATAGAGAAAGTCAGGACAGTCTCCGAAGGTAGGATATCACCACAGCTTCAAATCAGAAAACACCAAACAAATAAATGTTTGTTTTATCCACTCGTACCAGGATCTGCATCAGACGGATGCAGAAAAATATAAGTGAGTACAACCACTAGTACTCAATAGGCATCATAGGACGACTGAGCTCAAGTAGAAAACTAAACCGAATAAAAGAATGCTAAAGTAACCCTGCATGCAGAAGAGTCCCAATAGTTCAATATCAAACAATAACACATATATCTTAATCACAACCTCAATCCAAAAGGGTATGCAATGCAATGGCCAATGCCTACCGGTATACACCCTCCGAGCTCAATCGTTCCAAAATAAGACCCATGGGGAACTCGCGAGTTCCATGTACAAATCAACTCTCATCAATATATATATATATATATATGTATATATCGAGACTTGAACCAAAACTAAATTAATATCACATACCTGGACTCGAACCAGAATTTCAATAAGCTTGCCTGGACTCAAAGCTGGACTAAATCATTCATTTTTTTCAAATGAATTCTTTCATGCTATCTCTTTCAAAGTCAAATCAATTCACTGTTTTCATGAACCATGAGATGTATGAATATGCATGAACACAAAAATAAAGTGAAATCAGATGCAACAGATATTTCCAACATCTTAGAGTTAAAGTCAAGCCCCCACACGGGCATGACAATAATAAACCTTCTCATTTACTAGCATAATCAACACAGGCCTCCACACGGGCATCACAATGACATAAATCAACTCAATTTCTATGATAATTACTAAGTCACCCATCCCATAGCATGCTTCACACGATAAGCCCCCATCCAAGAAAAGTCTGAAGAAAGTTAAGCAATAACCTACCTCGAAGCCGAAGAAAAGCGCCAAAAACCACCATTGAATTAGGTTTTCTTCCAAAACAGTCTTAAATCGCCTCGAATCTATCAAGAACTAGTTCTACACGTAAATACGAGTCCATTGGTTCCCATATTGCTGTACTTCTATTCCGGGACCACAAAGTCAGTGTTTATACCTTTTTTCGTGAAATAAATTATTTATATCAAAAAGTAGGCACGCATCTAGTTAATACTCCTCTATCCCAATTTATGTGGTACCATTTAGATTTCGAGAGTCAAGCAATTTAAGTTTAATCATGAATTTGGGCATGAGATCTTCAAATTTCTTGAAATAAAATTTATATGTTCAGATACTACATAAAAAAATACTAGAAGTCAGAATAATTGACAATTTAAAATATTAAAAAGATATATGAAAAAATTACGGTCAAGAGATAGACTTCTTTGAATTTCGAAATCTCAAGTGTCATATAAATTGGGACGGAGATAATAAAAGAACCGGTGTAATTGTGGTTCTTTTCTTAGTGAGAGTTAATAGAAGAAAAACAAGTTAGAAGCTTGGATGATCACTCAACTTTGAGTAATTGGCTTCTATAATCACTCAACTCTGTTTTATCTTCCAAAAGTCACTCAACTTTGGGTAATTGACTTCCATAGTCACTCAATTTTGTTTTGTCTTTCAAAAGTCACTCAACTTTGTCAAATTAACTTTCGTGATCATTATTGCCGAAAATATAATTTTCAATACCTATTTAATGATATAGCAACTATAAATTTAGGAAAAGAATATTTTAATTTTTTTTGAATTTGGGTTAAATATAACCATTGCACTTAAAATTTAATACATAGAAAGAAATTAGTTCTTCCGTGACAAAATGCAAGTGTATATGTACCTAGTTATATTCAAGGATGGTCAAAAAATAATGAAGTTATCAGTGACTAGTCATAAATCTTTTCCTCGTTAACGTGTTTCATCTAGTGTGTATAATAATGTAGTGCTAAAATCTTGATGTCACAAATTAAAATACATCCCTATCTACTGCTTCGTTCAATATTCCATCATACTAAATGCCTGGTGGACTACAACTAATTCAAAGACACTTCTAACGCATCGTGACAATATCTACTTCGAGCTAATTTTCCACAAAATTTCTTTTAAAAATCTATATCATTAAAAGTATTTTCATATGTATCTTTTTTTCTTATTATTCATAAGAAAAACTTTTTACTCCATTCATTATTCATATGCAAATAAGCTCCCAACATCCCTAAAATACCAAAAGCATGGAAATATTTCCATTAATTAACCTATGCTTATTGATTGATCATTCTGTTTATACATGAAGCATGCATGTAGAAGGAGCTAGGGACATGTATAAACGCGATATAACATGTTGATGATTATATATATCAATGTGAAAAGGTTTCTTTCTTTTTGCATAATACCTTCAAAATAGAATACTTTAAAATTTTAAATTTTTTAAAAATAATTGTTATCCTAAAATTTTATAGCCATCACGTCATTAAATAGGTACCCAAAGTTATATTTTCAGAAAAAATGATCATGAAAGCTCATTTGCGAAAGTTTAGGAACTTTTTTAAAAAAACATAAAATTAAGTGGTTACAGAAATCAATTATCCAAAGTTGAGTCCAAGCTTTTAACTCGAAGAAGAACTATGTCGGGAAATTAAAGTTCGACGATTTGTGGCATTGCTTACTATTTTTTTATTTTTATTTTTGGTTGCTTTTAGTCTTTTATTATTTTTTTCTTTTTGGGTTTTACTTAGCTTGGTCACCAAGTAGTAATTTAAGAAGATGATGAGGTCCATATTTTTTTCAGCCGCTATCGCTTTCCGAGAATTTGACTTGTGGCTATGTTACGGTAGTTCTTTTTTGGATTACTAGTAAAGTGTAGGTATTTTGTGCGTGTATCTTATTTGGCAATAAATACTACAAGAAAAATAGTAATGAACTTTATACCAAATTGTTTGTAGCTATAAAAAAAAATATTAATAATTCATTGATTATTCATAACTTTTCATCAATCATTTATGTTTATTATGTACTGAAATAACTTCATGAACTATTATAGATTATATTTTATTTTCTACTATTTTATCCTTGTTACTTTAAATTTATATTTTGCCAATTTGACATTTAACATTACACTATAATCTATTTTTTTTATTTTTAATTTCTTTCGCTTCTAATATTTTTCTTATTTAAAAATTCACATTCTCAAGAGTTTTGCCAATCTAAAAATAAATTTAATAAAGTGAGGAATTTAAAAAAAATAATAAGATTAGTTTTTTTTCTAAATAATTAATTCAAAATTTTAATTATTTGTTCGCAACATCGTAGAAAATAATCTATAAATTGTTGGAAAAATATTTTTAGTATCTCAAAAATAAAATAATAATCTTTTTATATTTTCCTACCTTTATTATTCTCTAAAAATTGAATTGTCATAAAGGCATTCATCATGATAAAATTGATAGTAATGTTCCTTTAACCATTTCAACATTTATAGTCCTTTATCTTTATTGTCATTATATTCTCTCATTAATTGACAATCTAAACGTTGAGACACTTTTTCTGTTCAGCCATGTTTTTAGATGGTATTCTCACTTATATAAATTCTAAAGTTCTTTTTCTTTGAGAATAGTGAGAAAAATAGTGAGCAAAAATACTAGAGAGCAACATATCCTTTTTTCTTAACAATTTAAATTGCTGGTTTTTCTAGCAATTATATAAATCTTTGTTAGTTTCTGGTTCCTAGTTTATTTTCTAAAAGAACTTGTTGAATCCTGGAAAATACACCTTAACCGGTAAAATACCCTTAAGGATAGTGACAGAAGTACGCCTCAAGCTAGAGAATTTTCATGATTCCAATTATTTACAACAATCTTAAGGATATTTCTTTGTGAATCACGAAAAGGAAACATGGTGTTAATGAAAAATAATGTTTTGGACTTCACTGATGTAGATGTCTCTGTTACGTTCTAGATGGAGTTCTTGAGTTCCTTGGCCAAAAGGTCTCTTTTCAGTTGATCAATAGTTTTGTTCATAACGTGTGGTTGAATGCAACATATACCAAAGTTGTTAGATGATGTCTGTGGCACGGTTGGAAGGTCCCATCTTCGGAGGTAATATTATATATGGTCTTCGCTTTGATGTAAATATGGTGTTTCTGTCATTGAAAGGTACGTTGATATACTATAATACTCTTTACTATTTTTATGAGGAAAATATTATTATATTCCCAAAGCCAATAATAATAAATTTTTTTGAGAAAAGAGTTGAAAAAATTGACAAAGAGTTGAAAAAATTGACAATCCTGCAAATTCAATTAATTTGAATAAATTAGATGATCTTATTGTTGGGGTCATTTCTCAAGTAAATAATGGGGTCAACATGAGTGACTGGGTGATAGGCTTTGTGTGAATAAAAATAATTTTGTGGCTGCACCCAAGTCGATAAAGGAGAAGAATTTATTTGTCTTGATTAAAGAATTGCTCAAGTTCTTGAAAAAGAAAACTTCTTCTTAAACTCGCATGTGAAAGAAATATTGGCTTTAAATAAGTTTCATGTTCTTAATACTTGAACCAATTTGGTTGATGTGTGTAATGACCTTCTCGGTTATTTCCCTCGTTTTTGTGTGTTCTCAGCGTTTAGAACTTTTCTATAACTGCCCCAAGTTATTTATGACTTGCTGGGACTGACAGTTCAGTTCCCGGACAGTTCGTTTGAGAATATTATTTAGACCGAGCACGTTGTAAAATATTAAATTATATTTGAATTTGGTAAAATGACATAGTTAATTATCTTTCGAAAATGTTTTTGAAATTTATAAAATTCTTTAGTTATGATATATCTATACTATTTTATAATAGTTTTATAATTTATTAATAATTTAAGCGGAGATAGTGCATTTAAATATGTTAAAATAATATTTTTATTTTATAGAGGTTTTGTTAGAAATAATTTTCTATTAATTATGATATATTCAAAAAGTTATATTTATTTTACCACGAACCTATGCAATACCTGAATATATACATAGCGGGACCAATATATTTCCTTTATACTGACACCTCCACCACACGTGTGGATGGAGGGAGTGGCCAGCAAACCACTTATAGTGTGGTGGCTGCCAATTGTCATAAGAACAATTAGTAATAATGGAATATAGGTGTGCATAACTTACATTTTGGATTAAACATATAACGTGACATTTTTGTCATTGTTTTCGTCTAATCCCTTACCATTTCTTATCATATAAGCTCAATATTGATCTTATCCATTGAGGTTTAAGCTTAGGGGTTTATATATTTGAATCCGTAGACTTGTCCTCGTCATTTCTACGGTACGTTTTCTTATTTTTACGGTAATTTTTGTTTATGATGGTATATTTTGGGATTGGTGTTGATGTTTGAGATATATTTTGAACTCAAATAGCGCGGTGATAGTTGTGACTATTGATCACGGGGTGATTTGGGACGCTGTGATGGTTTTGGTTTTGCGATTCCGCAAGCGGGCCCCACGTGGACTGTTCGGACATTTTTTCGAACTAATGCAATATGGGTATCAATAGTCATGTTTTGACATGTAGTTTATTATTTTGGTAGCTTGGCAGCAGTCAGAGGCCTCTCAAAAGGGGAAGACTCCTATTTAATTGGCTTGCGTTCGGCGGCGTCCATGTAGGCTAGGTTTACCTTCCTTTACACTTAGATTGAGCTTATGTGTGATATATGTATGCTATTGTGCTGGTGTTGTGGGCTGGTACTATAAACATGGTGGTGGTGTTTTGCTGTGATTTAGGCCTTCTAGGCCGGATAGGGCTATTCGGATACATTCCTGGCCCGTTATCCTCAAGGTACACCACAGATGACCTATTTGGGGTCGGATAGTATTGTTGTGTTGATTTATAGTTGGGGAATGTTATTGTTGGACCTTAGTCCAGGCTTAGGCAGACTTAGCCCAGACTTAGACAGGTATAACTAGACTTGGTTTTCGGGACCCATTAGTGGGCCCCGTTACCCTTTTGGTCGACTTGTCAGAACTTTGACATCTTTGGGTTTAGTTAAGCCCTCTATGACCTGTTAAGGTTCTGACGGGATTGAGTCACCCCGATTATACCCGGTTGGCCTGTTTAGCCTTATTAGTTCCTGATAGCACTGTATTTGACCGGGATCGGCTAGTTTGATTTAGAATACGGACCTACCTTTCCATGACTTATAATGTATACCCAGACTTGTATATACATATTGCTTATAATAGATATTTGACTTAGAAGGACCCCGAGATTGACTTGTAGCATGTTGTGGGGTTAGCTTCTGTACCTATATACTAGTATTGACTTGGGACTAGGGCGTTCCCCGTTTATCTGATATGATATGACATTTGCTTCTGTTCTGGTTACTGGCTATAATGAGTTCCGGTTCTAGTCCGTCTACTGATTCCAATATGATGATTTTGATTATTGACTATTGGGTGTTCCGGTTCAAGTCCGGCTCCGGATTGAGGTACACTATGAGCTCTGGTACTGGGTACCGTGATTATGATATTGTTGTTCTCTGAGTTCCAGTTCGAGCCCGGCAGATATGATATATATGTGGCCTATTGTTATTACCCACTGTTTTCGGTTCGACTCCGGCGTCTGGCCTCTTGTTATTACCCATTGGTGCCGGTTCAAGCACGGTGCACCCTTGTTGGTTATTGTGGTTACTGGATACTGATACAACTTTGAGACACTAGTGACTATGCATTTACTATTCTTGTGTGTCTCGCCGGTTTATGGGGGTTAGGGTGGGTTATTGTTTTCTTCCGTGTGCCTATCGGGTTTATGGGGGCCCTGATAGGTTATGTTTGACTTGTGTGTTTACTTACGCATTTATTTACTCGATTATTCAGTATCACATTTATTTATTTCCTAAGCATATCTACACGCCTCGGCAGTTACTTATGTATTTATTACTTATACCCCGGACTTAGCATGCACCCTCGCATTTTAGCTTGCTTATATTACATTGAGCTCAGTCGGCCGATGATGCCTACTGAGTACCCGTTGTCCCGGTACTCATACTGCACTTCTGCATCTTTTTTTCCGAAGCAGATCCGGGTACTAGCCAATGATTTTGACGCAATTCTCTTATCAACATTGACTCCAGAGCAAGGTGGGCTTACTGACGTCCGAGGCAGATCCTACTCCATCTTCTACTGTATAGTCTTTTGCTCTCGAGACTGTTGTACTTGTTATATATATTTGGTTTATGTCTTGTATTCTGTACACGTCTAGTAGTGGCTCTTGTTCCGACCTCACCAGGTCTTGGGAGGGGTTCTTATCTATATATATATTGTCCTCTTCCTTCTCAGTCTCGGTATGGGTTTATTTTGGTTCTATTTGTCTTTATATTTCTAGTATGTTTATGAGTATGATTACTTCCACTTCATCTTTAGTTTTTTGGAGATTCCGCCTGTTAGCCTGTTGCTTGTCGCTCTGGGCTAGGGTTTGACTTGCCTATTGGTGGGTTACGGTAGGCGCCGTCATGACTCAAATATTGGGTCATGACAGCTTGGTATCAGAGCCTAGGTTGTACGGGTAGTGTCGGTACATGAGCCAGTGTGTAGTAGTCCTGCGGATCGGTGTGGGGACGCTTGTATCCTATCCTCGGGAGGCTACGGAGCATTTTTAGGGGAGTCTCTTATTTTCTTGACTCATGTCCTTGCGATAAGTCTATGTTGGTTTCTGATCTTCATTTGGTTCACTCTTTACGCAGATGGCAAGGACGCATGGTACGAGAGCCTAGGGTTGGGACCCCGAGCCTGTAACGAGGGCTCCTGTTAGGGGCCGAGGTTGACCCAGAGGTCGGGGGCAGGGCAGAGCACCAGCCCCAGGCCGAGGTCATCTTAGGGATCAGTCACCCGATCCCGTTATAGCTCCGGATGTTCCGCAGCCCAGGCTCCACCTGGATTTATTGATGCTTCAGTGTTCTGAGATACTTTGGTGCAGTTGCTGGGATTAGTGGGAGGACCATCAACCGAGGGAGCCCAGCCAGCAGTACATGGAGTTGGTATTGGTGCGCAGCTTGCAGCTGCAGCACCTAGAGTAGAGGTTCCGCCTATACCGATAATTCCACAACCGGTAGTAACTCAGCCAGTTATGTCTGCCGAGGAGCAGAAGATGTTGAGTCGCTTCCTGAGATTATCTCCACCTAGATTTGCTGGTACTCCAGGAGAGGATGCATATGAGTTCTTGTCCAGCTGAGAGGATAGATTGAGGAATTTGGGATTGGTACAGTTTCGTGGTGTTGATTTCGTGGCATATCAGTTTGATATTGCAGCGAAGAGATGGTGGAGGGGATATCTTGATTCCAGACCAGCGGGATCTCCACCGGTTACCTAGACCCAGTTTTTCGAGATTTTCTAGGGAAAGTATATGCCCCATACTATGCGGGAGCGGCTCAGGGATGAGTTCTCCAGATTGACTCAGGGTTCATTATCTGTCGCCGAGTATGAGGCGAGGTTTTATGATCTTGCTAGGCATGCTACTTCTATTTTGCCTGATGAGTATGAGAGAGTTAGATATTTTGTCAGGGGATTGAGATTTCCACTCCGCAGGGTTACCCAGAGTTTAGTGACTTCATGGAAGTCATTCGCAGAGATTATTGAGCATGTATACTCTATTGAGGAGATGTATCTCGAGGCCCAAGGGAACAGCAATAAGAGACCTCGTGTCCACTGTAGTTTCAGTGAGAGCCATAATGGTTCGCAGTTCATAGGTCGTGGTTTCCAGTTCAGGGTAGGTACCCACAGGAGCAACATCAGTCCTTTCAGCGACAGGGTCAGCCTAGTAGGTCCGTACAGTCAGCCTTGTAGATTTCTGATAGGGGTCAGCCCGCCTATAGTGGTTCTGGTAGTCAGCCTCAGGGACGTGGTCAGTCCAGTTCATCGACTAGAGGTGGTCATACCGGATCAGTCGGATCTTCTAGGCCGAGAAGGGAGCCAAGAGCATGTTATACTTGTGGGGTTGTCGGTCATTTTGCGCGTGAGTGTCCTCAGCGCTGGGCGATTGAGCCTTCAGTTCAGACGACACAGCCTATCAGATCTATACCGCCAGTAGGTAGAGGTGGTGCACAGGGTCGTCGAGGTGGTCCCCAGGGTTCTCGGGGTGGAGCGTAGGGAGGTCGGACTGGTAGTCAGGTCGGTGCTCAGACTAGTGGTAGCCAGCGTCAGTTGTATACCGTGTCGACTAGGCCGGAGGCTGAGGCTTCAAATGCGGTGATTACAGGTATGATTTCTGTATGTCACTAGCCAGCTTCTGCATTATTTGATCTTGGATCTACGTTTTCTTATGTATCTACTTATTATGCACCACAGTTGGGTTTATGTTCTGAGTTCTTATCTGTACCCTTACGTGTATCTACCCCCGTTGGTGATTCCTTAGTAGTGGATCGGGTATATAGATCTTGTCTGGTGACTGTTCGGGAGTTTGAGACTCGGGTTGATTTTATTGTATTGGCCATGGTAGACTTTGATGTGATTCTGGGCATGGATTGGTTGTCTTTCCATCATGCAGTCTTGGATTGCTTTGCCAAGACCGTGACCTTAACCATGCCTGGCGTACCCCCGGTGGTGTGGCAAAGTTCTGTTAGCCGCACACCGACAGGGTAGCTTAGCCTTCATTCCAGTCTCTCAGCGACCGTTGGCTTTGGATATTCAGTCCTTAGCTAACTCGATGGTGCATTTGGATATTTCTGACCCCGAAAGGGTTATCGCTTATGTTGGTGCGAGATCTACTTTACTGGAGCAGATTCAGAGTCGTCAGTTTGAGGATAACGGTCTTCGTAGCATTCGAGATCAGGTGTTGAAGGGTAAGTCTGAGAGAACTACCTTGGGTTCTGATGGTGTTTTGAGGTTTGATGACCGTATTTGTGTTTCGAGGGTTGGAGATTTGATTCAGTTGATTTTGCACAAGGCGCACAACTCCAGGTATTCTATTCACCCTGGGGCAACTGAGATGTATCGGGATCTGAGGCAGCATTATTGGTGGAATGGTATGCGAAGAGATATAGTAGGGTTTATAGATCGATGCCTTTGTTGTCAGCAAGTAAAGGCAGAGCACCAAGAGACCTGGTGGATTGCTTCAGCAGTTGCCCATTCCCGAGTCGAAATAGGAGCGGGTCACTATGGATTTCATTGTTGGATTGCCTCGCACCTCTCGTGGCTTTGATAGTATTTGGGTTATTGTAGATCGGTTGACTAAGTCCGCACACTTTATCCCTGTTCGAGTCTCCTACAGTGCTGAGAGATTGGCTCGTGTATATATTCAGGAGGTGGTTCGCCTACATGGAGTGCTATTATCTATTATCTCAGACAGAGGGTCTCAGTTTACCTCCATTTTTGGCGAACTTTCCAGGAAGAGTTGGGTACTCAAGTGGACCTTAGTACTGCATTTCATCCTCAAACCGACGGGCAGTCTGAACGAACTATTCAGGTATTGGAGGATATGCTCCGTGTTTGTGTGTTAGACTTTGGGGGTCAATGGGATCAATTCTTGCCTTTAGCAGAGTTCGCGTATAATAATAGCTTTCATTCCAGCATTCAAATGGCTCCATTTGAGGCTTTATATGGCAGACGGTGTCGATCTCCAATTGGCTGGTTCAAAACATCAGGAGTCAGTCCTCGTGGTACAGATTTGCTCCGAGAATCTTTGGATCGAGTTCGAGTGATTCAAGATAGGCTGCGGACAACTCAGAGTAGACAGAGGAGTTATGCTGACCGTAGACGTCGTCCGTTGAAATTCAGGGTGGGTGATAGGGTCTTCTTACGAGTATCGCCCATGAAGGGCGTGATGCGGTTTGGTAGGAAGGGTAAGCTTAGCCCCAGATATATTGGACCCTTTGAGATTTTGCGGATAGTTGGAGAGATGGCTTATGTGCTAGCTTTACCTCCGGCATTTTCAGCTATCCACCCAGTGTTTCATATTTCTATGCTGCGACTATACATTCCGAATGAGTCGCATGTGCTACGATGGGACTCAGTTCAATTAGACGATAAGTTAACATTTGTGGAGGAGCCTGTGTTTAGTTTAGCCAGAGATGTCAGACGGTTACGCTCCCGGGACATTCCAGTGGTTAAGGTACAGTGGTGTCACCGTCCGGTTGAGGAGGCAACTTGGGAGCTTGAACTTGACATGCGAGCCCAGTATCCCTACTTGTTCACGTCTTCAGGTATGTGCTTATTCTTGACTTTCGCGGACGAAAGTCCTTTTAGTAGTGGATATTGTAATGACCTTCCCGGTTATTTCCCTCGTTTTCGTGTGTTCTCAGCGTTTAGAACTTTTCTATAACTGCCCTAAGTTATTTATGACTTGCTGGGACTGACAGTTCAGTTTTCGGGCAGTTCATTTGAGAATATTATTTAGACCGAGCACGTTGTAAAATATTAAATTAAATTTAAATTTGGTAAAATGACATAGTTAATTACCTTTCGAAAATATTTTTGAAATTTATAAAATTCTTTAGTTATGATATATCTATACTGTTTTATAATAGTTTTATAATTTATTAATAATTTAAGCGAAGATAGTGAATTTAAATATGTTAAAATAATATTTTTATTTTATAGAGGTTTTGTTAGAAATAATTTTCTATTAATTATGGTATATTCAAAAAGTTATATTTATTTTACCACGAACCTATGTAATACCCGAATATATACATAGCGGGACCAATATATTTCCTTTATACTGACACCTCCACCACACGTGTGGATGGAGGGAGTGGCCAGCAAACCACTTATAGTGTGGTGGCTGCCAATTGTCATAAGAACAATTAGTAATAATGGAATATAGGTGTGCATAACTTACATTTTGGATTAAACATATAACGTGACATTTTTGTCATTGTTTTCGTCTAATCCCTTACCATTTCTTATCATATAAGCTCAATATTGATCTAATCCATTGAGGTTTAAGCTTAGGGGTTTATATATTTGAATCCGTAGACTTGTCCTCGTCATTTCTACGGTATGTTTTCTTATTTTTACGGTAATTTTTGTTTATGATGGTATATTTTGGGATTGGTGTTGATGTTTGAGATATATTTTGAACTCAAATAGCGCGGTGATAGTTGTGACTATTGATCACGGGGTGATTTGGGACGCTGTGCCAATTTCAGTTTTGCGATTCCACAAGCGGGCCCCACGTGGACTGTTCGGACATTTTTTCGAACTAATGCAATATGGGTATCAATAGTCATGTTTTGACATGTAGTTTATTATTTTGGTAGCTTGGCAGCAGTCAGAGGCCTCTCAAAAGGGGAAGGCTCCTATTTAATTGGCTTTAGCAGGCGTTCGGCGACGTCCATGTAGGCTAGGTTTACCTTCCTTTACACTTAGATTGAGCTTATGTGTGATATATGTATGCTATTGTGCTGGTGTTGTGGGCTGGTACTATAAACATGGTGGTGGTGTTTTGCTGTGATTTAGGCCTTCTAGGCTGGATAGGGCTATTCAGATACATTTCAGGTCCGTTATCCTCAAGGTACACCACAGATGACCTATTTGGGGTCGGATAGTATTGTTGTGTTGATTTCTAGTTGGGGAATGTTATTGTTGGACCTTAGTCCAGGCTTAGGCGGACTTAGCCCAGACTTAGACAGGTATAACTAGACTTGGTTTTCGGGACCCATTAGTGGGCCCCGTTACCCTTTTGGTCGACTTGTCAGAACTTTGACATCTTTGGGTTTAGTTAAGCCCTCTATGACCTGTTAAGGTTCTGACGGGATTGAGTCACCCCGATTATACCCGGTTGGCCTGTTTAGCCTTATTAGTTCCTGATAGCACTGTATTTGACCGGGATCGGCTAGTTTGATTTAGAATACGGACCTACCTTTCCATGACTTATAATGTATACCCAGACTTGTATATACATATTGCTTATAATAGATATTTGACTTAGAAGGACCCCGAGATTGACTTGTAGCATGTTGTGGGGTTAGCTTCTGTACCTATATACTAGTATTGACTTGGGACTAGGGCGTTCCCCGTTTATCTGATATGATATGACATTTGCTTCTGTTCTGGTTACTGGCTATAATGAGTTTCGGTTCTAGTCCGTCTACTGATTCCAATATGATGATTTTGATTATTGACTATTGGGTGTTCCGGTTTGAGTCCGGCTCCGGATTGAGGTACACTATGAGCTCTGGTACTGGGTACCGTGATTATGATATTGTTGTTCTCTGAGTTCCAGTTCGAGCCCGGCAGATATGATATATATGTGGCCTATTGTTATTACCCACTGTTTTTGGTTCGACTCCGGCGTTTGGCCTCTTGTTATTACCCATTAGTGCCGGTTCAAGCACGGTGCACCCTTGTTGGTTATTGTGGTTACTGGATACTGATACAACTTTGAGACACTAGTGACTATGCATTTACTATTCTTGTGTGTCTCGCCGGTTTATGGGGGTTAGGGTGGGTTATTGTTTTCTTCCGTGTGCCTATCGGGTTTATGGGGGCCCTGATAGGTTATGTTTGACTTGTGTGTTTACTTACGCATTTATTTACTCGATTATTCAGTATCACATTTATTTATTTCCTAAGCATATCTACACGCCTCGGCAGTTACTTATGTATTTATTACTTATACCCCGGACTTAGCATGCACCCTCGCATTTTAGCTTGCTTATATTACATTGAGCTCAGTCGGCCGATGATGCCTACTGAGTACCCGTTGTCCCGGTACTCATACTGCACTTCTGCATCTTTTTTCCCGATGCAGATCCGGGTACTAGCCGACGATTTTGACGCGACTCTCTTATCAGCATTGACTCCGGAGAAGGGTGGGCTTACTGACGTCCGAGGCAGATCCTACTCCATCTTCTACTGTATAGTCTTTTGCTCTCGAGACTGTTGTACTTGTTATATATATTTGGTTTATGTCTTGTATTCTGTACACGTCTAGTAGTGACTCTTGTACCGACCTCACCAGGTCTTGGGAGGGGTTCTTGTCTATATATATATTGTCCTCTTTCTTCTCAGTCTCGGTATGGATTTATTTTGGTTCTATTTGTCTTTATATTTCTAGTATGTTTATGAGTATGATTACTTCCACTTCATCTCTAGTGTTTTAGAGATTCCGCCCGTTAGCCTGCTGCTTGTCGCTCCAGGCTAGGGTTTGACTTGCCTATTGGTGGGTTACGGTAGGCGCCGTCAGGACTCAAATATTGGGTCGTGACAATGTGGTATTACTAGAAAATGTTGGAGGAAAATTTATTTGAGAATGTTATGGCATGATTATTATTTGGTAGAAAGACTATATATATTTATAACCAAGATTTAATTTTGTTAAATTTTTTTAATCATGAATGAAATTACATAGTAACTTGTTTGATTGAACTTGTTGTTAGATATATAAGTTTTGGTGAAGCTATGGTTTTAGCTAGTTATTTATATGATGGAGTGCTTTATGAGAAATTGATTGACTTTGTTATGAGTTATGAAAAGATTATTATCTTATTTTTAAAATATTTAAAAATATAGGGGTGACTTGCTAAGATTGTGCTACTTGATTTTGAAAGAAGCAAAAAGAATTGTATAATATAATTATTGCATATTTATGCTAACTAGTATTAGTATCTGCGCGATGCATGGTCAGCATATAAAAAAAATTAATCATAACATATTACTATCATACTTTATTTATAATATTACATTATATTTAATTGCTTCAATATTAAAACTATTATTTTTGTTGATTTGTCATTTTATTTCTATTTGTAAGTTTATTCTAATGTATACATATGAATTATAAATAACTTCCCCAAGTTTGAGCAATTTATTTGACATCTTTGATCCCCCCCCCCCCCCGCTTCCCCATCCCGCACCCTCCTCTGTCTCAGTTGAGCCTTTTAAATACCTTTTTATCTTTTATATTATTACTAATCTTTTTTTTTCTTTTTTGAATAGTATGATTCTTTTTCTCATTCTAACATATATTATGTATACTTGTAGAGCAAAATCAAATTCAAATTTGCATAGGTCATAGCTATGTCTTACTTCATCTATTTACAACCAATTGATGTGCAACTCTTGTTCTTTTCCTAAAACAAAAAAATACGATCTAAATAGTTGAGTGAATCAACTTGGAATCTTCCAATATTATAGGAATAATTAGGATATATTTATCTTATTCTATATACCAATATCTGATATAAACCGATATCAAATCTAATTTTTGAGAAGCAAATAAATAATTAAATGAAGGAGAATAACTCTTACCTCACAAAATTAAATTGACTTTGTCCTATGAAATTTACATGACTACATCTAACTTCATTTATTTACGATCAATTGATATTCATTTTAAAAAATAAAAAATAAAAAAATAATTGAGTAAAACAACTTAGACCTGTTTTTTCATTCATGATTTCTTATTCTAAAAGCATTGTAAATTTTGTCCTTTGAAATTAATCATTATTCCTATTGTATCATCATCTCTTTGTAACTTTATTGTCAAGTCTACATATGGAATATCAATTAAGGGTGGCTAAAGTGATTTATTTTAAAAAATATTTAAGTTAGGAAAAAGCAAGAAGCTTAAAGTCATTTTCATATAACAATTTTTTTTTTCACAAATATTATTATCCATTCTCATCTATTATTAAAGTCTAGCGAAAAAAAATTTAAAAACGTAAAGTATATGATAAATTATATAATATGACTTGTTTAAGTATGTTGATCATATTACTTTAATAGAATTTCAATCGTCATCTTATTTCTTAATGCAGTGTACTTATAAATGATAAAATATTCATGATTTTAAAAAGAAATGAATATTATAAATGCTAAAACATCATGTTAGTTCCTTCAATTTTTACTCCTTTAATAATAGTTTTGTTATTTTTATTTAAAAACAAAATAATAATGTATTCATTTATGAGTTCTTATTCTAAGAGCATCCCATCCTTTGAAATTCATCATCATTCCTATCCTATCATCATTATAAAAACAACTTTAAAGATGAGCGAATTTATCACTGTTTGTATCCTTAAAAATAGTCAAATTGATTGTAAGAAATTTCAAAAGTTTAATTATATTCTTACCTTTCGTTTTTGGTAATATTTTCAAAGCAGTGTCATCATAATTCATGTATAAATCAAAATTGTAAACCCTGAAATTCACGAAGGAAATTAGAGTTAATATTTGACAAAATGAAAACTTGATAAGAACGAATAGTTAAGGATGAACAAATCAAAAAAAAAAAAAAGGAAGGAGAAGATAGTGTAATAATAATTTATGTGTTATTGAAGGGATATATATAAGAGGCAAAATTTTAATTTTTATTCAAATTCAAAAATTATATCAATTTATTAAAAAAAGTCAATTTATATTTGAATAAGATTCTAAGATCATGTTTTCCCAGTTTTACTCATCTTATTCTTCATAGGATTTTTTTATTTTGGAATGAATATTTAGTTATAATAATCTTTTCCATATAAGTTATTTGATTGGTAATTAATTATTCTCTTAATTGATTATCTTTGTGATACTTTCTTAATATACTTAGTTGTAAACTTGTAATGAAATCAAAAATATCCCTTGTCATATAATACTATTACTTATATAGTAAAATAATAAATATTTTAATTTATTTTTTTTTAAAAAAAGAGATAAACAAAATTCTGAAATCTTTTAAACGTGGAATCTTGTTCACTAAACCCTTTTTTCAAAACATAAAATATGTTAAATCTCACCTAATTTTATTGTATGATTATATTTAATCAATAAAATATATCGAGTAATTGTACAACTAATATTAAATACTTATTTTTTACCATACAAAGGCTACCTTGAAATTTAATCTATGAAAATAAAAGTTAATCTTGATATATTTTTCGGCAGAATAATATAGTATTTCAAGGAACCTTCCGAATATATTTATTAGAAAATTAGGATTCAAAATATCATAGTTTTCATCCAATATGATTCAATCTTAATAGTTTTCAACCAATAGGGGTCAATCTTAATATTTTTCATCCAATAGGAGTCAGACTTAGTTTTTTTTTTTTTTTTTAATCATAATGTGAAATAAATATGGAATAAATTTGAAATAACCAAATAATCTTTAAAATATTTTTTTGTTGTAAAATGTCAAATGGCTAGTTATCAAGATGCCACTTGGCATAATTTTAGGCTAACTACTCTCCTTTATTATATATATATATAGGTAGTTCTCAAAATGCCATTTGTCATGATTTTAGGCTAACTACTCTCCTTTATTATATATATATATAGATATGAAATAATATTAAATAATAAAATAATCAACAAAATAATTTTTTATTGTAAAATGATAGTTTTTTGTTTAAAAATGTCAAGTAGATAGTTCTCAAGATACCACTTAATTTTAGGCTAACTACTCTCCTTTATTATATATATATGAAATAATATTAAATAATTAAATAATCAACAAAATAGTTTTTTGTTGTAAAAATGTCAAGTAGGTAGTTCTCAAGATGCCACTTGTCATAATTTTAGGCTAACTACTCTCCTTTATTATATATATAGATATGAAATAATATTAAATAATTAAATAATCAATAAAATAGTTTTTTATTGTAAAATAATAGTTTTTTGTTGTAAAAATGTCAAGTAGGTAGTTCTCAAGATTTCACTTGTCATAATTTTAGACTAACTACTCTCCTTTATTATATATATAGATATGAAATAATATTATTTATTTTTTACCACAATATTAAATAATATTAAATAATAAAATAATCAACAAAATAGTTTTTGTTGTAAAATAATAGTTTTTTGTTGTAAAAATGTCAAGTAGGTAGTTCTCAAGATGCCACTTGTCATAATTTTAGGCTAACTACTCTCCTTTATTATATATATAGATATGAAATAATATTAAATAATTAAATAATCAACAAAATAGTTTTTTTATTATAAAATGATAGTTTTTTGTGGTAAAAATATCAAGTAGGTAGTTCTCAAGATGCCACTTGTCATAATTTTAGGCTAACTACTCTCCTTTATTATATATATAAAATATAGATGATAAGTGTTGCATATAATTGTGTGTTTACTAATAGTAATGTTATTAATTAGAAGCATCATTATAGTAAAGGAAAAGAATTTTGAGAATATATTTTCATTGAAAAAATGATAATATATTTTATGTGGTTATGTTGTTCAAGATGTTTTTAAAAATGAGTATTTGAGAAGGAGAAAATTACCAGAGGCGTATCCAGAATTTCGAAAGGATGAGGTCACTATTATGAAAATACTTCGAGCGTGGATTCACACATCTATATTTAAATATTTTTAGAAAAATATAACACTACTATATATGATCTAGGGAAGGGAGCATGAGTTCACGTAAATTCGGTGACCCCCACCTAGATACGCCCTTGAAAATGACAAGGTTGGAAAAATATATTTGTGAAGATTTTTATACTCATTTTATTGATAGTGATCCTAAAATATGTTATGTTGTTAGTTTTTTGTTGGTGCATTATTTTGAAAAGAAACAATCGATGATTAAGTGTTATGGTGAATTAATATTTATTGTATTAGAGGGGTACAATGATGCTAAGTGGATCATGAAATTCATATGTAATTATGTGTTTATCTTTGATGGGGTGTAAAAATATAAAATTAGCCAAGTAGACCATTGATTTGAGTTAGTGGTTTGGAGTTGTCTGATAATGAGAAGAAAATAATTCTTAGTGAGTACTCAGGTTGAAATAAAACCAACGGATATATATTGTGGTTGTCAAACAACATTAACGGTAATGAAAAAAAACGTGTTTGAGATGAAATAGTTTCCATAGATTATGTGAAGTCAGAAGTGAATTTGGTTAATTCATAGACTATAAGAAACATCTAGCGGAATGAGACTTTTATTGTCAATTTGAGATAATCAACAATGATGGTAACCCAACCTATGTGATTGGAGATCCCATGAATTAGGTTCATATGGGTAATAACAAATCATTAGTTGATTAAGTATGCAATATTAAATCATGTCTCTCCTATGGTGTGTGAATATAGTACAAAACTACAAGGCAAAGTGAGTTGAGCTATAAACTCTTAATACATTACCATATCCTTTATAGGTGGTGTATTGCTTTGTAGAATGCACATGATGGGTGGACCTATATGAGTGTGAAGTGGTGCCGCTTCTATGAAATTGTGACAGATTTCTAGAGAACTCATGAATACCAGGACACATGCATGACCTCTTAGCGCAAAACCGCGATAACGACAAAGATTTTCAAGTATAATGTGACAGAATAAGACCCTAAGCTTACAAAAGAACTCTAATTGGTTCATAAAAGTCTTACACTTCACTAATTGTTCTGTGAGTTTAATCTTATTGTGTCTAGGTCTGGTTCATAGTCTACGAGACACCAGATTCGATGCATTATATTCATTTGTGAAAATCCAGCAAAATATCTTATATTATTCCTTATTATTATTTTTGAGATATGGAGGAGATTGTTGAAAAAATATTTTAGTAGCTCAAAAATAAAATAATAATCTTTTTATATTTCCCTACCTTTATTATTCTCTAAAAATTAAATTTCTATAAAGGCATTCATCATGGCAAAATTGATAGTAATGTTCCTTTGACCATTTCAACAATTATAGTCCTTTATCTTTATTGTCATTATATTCTCTCATTAATTGACAATCTAAGCGTTGAGACACTTTTTCTGTTCAACCATCTTCTTAGATGGTATTCTCACTTATATAAATTCTAAAGTTCTTTTCTTTGAGAATAGTGAGAAAAATAGTGAGCAAAAATACTAGAGAGCAACATATCCTTTTTTCTTATCAATTTAAATTGTTGGTTTTTTTATCAATTATATAAATCTTTGTCAGTTTCTGGTTTCTAGTTTATAACTAGAAGAGCTTATTGAATCATGGGGGATACACCTTAACTGGTGAAATATCCTTAAGGACAGTGGTAGAAGCATGCCTCAAGCTAGAGAATTTTCGTGGTTCCAATAATTTACAACATAAATATAGTTATAAAAAGATCATTTATTTTATTTCGGTTGTTTAATTGTGTAGAAAAAACATAACTATAAAAATAATGTCGTTTTTTCCCTTTTCTTTTACCCCACATCATTCCAACAACAACAACAACAACAACATATCCAGTAAAATCACACAAGTGAGATTTGGGGAAGATAGAGTGTCCAGCTACATCATTATTGTCCTCATCAAAATTTTCTTTTCAAACAAAAACGACATTATTTTAGGAATTAATATAATAATAATTTTATGTAGTGTCGCCTTACAAAATTAGAGCTACATATTGTCGGTATATATAACAGATACATGTAAGAACTATCATATACTTGTTAAAGGAGTTAAATTTGTGATAACCAAAAGAGAAAAGAGATAAACCTTTGATTTTTTGTAACGACCCATTTTGTCGTTACTAAATAAACCATTTCTCAATATTAACTTGAGTCCAAAATAGCCATCATTTTATTCATTGTGTCACCTCAAGCTTTTCGGCAAAGATTTTAGCCTTTCGATGTGTCTAGATAGACTCAAGCCTGATGAATTTAATTATTCATGAATCCTAATATTAATACTTTAATTTGGAAGTTCTTTAGATATGAATTAAGGTCGTACAATATCCCTAACACAAAGTTAAGTTGAAAACATTTTTAACCAATAGAGTTTCGATATGAGTTTTTATTAGGGCCAAATTCAAACGATCATATCTACTAGAATATAAGGAGTTAGGGGGACCAATACCCACCAAATCAAAGATCTCTGAGTCTTCTTTCCAACACAATAAACTGTTCGTCAATCCGAGTTTAGAATAAAAAGTTATGACCGTTTTACTGAACACTGTCCGGGCTGAAACGGTAATTCGCTGTAGCGAAAATTCTGGTGGTATTTAAATCATATTTAGCCGATTTTCAGGTCCAAAACTCCAAAACTTCATTCCCCAACCCTAGAGAGGTGATTTTTCAAGGTTTAGGGTGAAAGTCCTTCATGGAGGTAAGTTTTTCCATCATCTTCTTCGTCTTTTAATCCTTTAACATCCTAGAATTATTAGAAAGACCTTCAATGGTGAAATTTTGGGTTAGAACCTTTAATGGTGGATTTTTGGGAAAAACTTATGGGTGTTCTTAATATCATCTAGAACTAATTCTAGATTATAAATTAATGATTTCTAACATGAACTTGATAAACTAGATTATGTATTTTGTTAGTTGGAAATCTTGAATTCCATAAAGATGAGACCTTTAGCATAAAAACTCCATTAATGGAGATGGGTTAAGTTTGAAAGAACTAGTTAATAATTAATTGACCTTGGAGAATGATATAGACCTGGAATTAGGGTAGAATTACTGGGTTTTGAATTCCCAAAGATATTTATTTAAAGAGTAATTGATTAATTACTCTTATAATTGTTTGATATTTAGATGATTGATCATTCCGAAGCATGAAGAAAGGGAATGAGCATCCTTGACATGACTTGTTGATTCAAAAAGCTTGGCGTCCAGGTAGGCTAGGTTAATGAGTAGAAGACTGTGTTATTTCATATTTTCATAATTTATAATTGATGGGAGAAAGCATGTCTAGGCCTGCAGACATGGAGTTGAGGTGAATAAAGACATAAGAACTTTACTTTAATCCCGAAAACTATGTTATTGATTGATTATGTGATATTTATGATATTATGTGTTATGTGCCCGAAAGGGGATTGTTGTGAATGAAGTATGTGGACATGATGTTTCTTAGTTGTTCTAGTGATGAACCTAATTGAGTTATAAAGGTTTAAGTTGCATATTGTGCCATGATAATGGTGAGGCCTAAGGGATAGATGACTTGAATCATTGTGTGCATTGTATTATGCGGAGAGAGGTAAAGAATAATGATAAGGTTGAATGTGCTAGTTATGGGTGGTGATGTTAGAACCCAAGTTGTGGTATTTGAGTAGGTTATGATTTAATTAGAGTTTAGACTCAATTTAATTGTGTGTATGCTCCTAAATTGGATGCTTGTTGATTGGTTTTCGGACATACTTGAATTGATGATATTTGGATTTTTGATACTTGCATGAATAATTATGAAAAATCCAACTTGATCGAATCGTCTTGTGATTATGAGTGTACTTGTAAATTTAGTATGTCGTGTTGTATCTTGAGAGATAGTATGAAGTTGATAAAATATACATAATATGATTATGGAGGATCGGGTACCACGCCGGTACGGATATGGATGTTGATATTACTTATTTATGGAGGATCGGGTACCACACCGGTACGGTATATGGACTTAGATTGTCCCCTGCAGGTCATGACTAGTTGGACAGAAATAAGTCCCTTAGCATGTGTGTACAGACAATTGTTGATAAATGAAAAATCTTGATTCATAATGATAATGTGATTGAAAAGAATGCCTTGAGTAAAGAAGGCTTGTGATATACCTTCATACAGGTTGAAAAGTGAATGATGAATATTTATTAAGAACAGAAAAGTGGAAAGATTGTTAGTAGCAATGTGGCCGACGTTAAATTTCGGTATTGCTATAAGACGTGATTGGATCGGGTGCCACGAGCCGACATGGTAATATTAATAATAAAGGAATTGATAATGAAGTGATCTAAAGTGATGAATCCAATGAATAATCTCAAAGAAACAATCCCAAAGTTTCAATAATTGAATTAATCTTTCTCCAAGAGTATCTATAAGGTTTGCTAATGAAACTTGAGTTCTCTTGTGTGTTTTACTGAGATGTGGGTTGATTTGTATTCCCTGTTTGATTGTATCCTTGAGATTGATTGTGTGACATGTACTTGGAAAAGTGGAACTCTGTGCTTACTTGCTATATGTTGGTCGACTTACTTTATTTATACTTGGTGTGATCTTGGCTTATCCGATTGGCTAGTTATTATTCTTTAATATTATAAGAGAGTGTTTGGTTGTTAGCCCGAGAGTTTAGTGTGAGTTATCTATGATTATTGGGTTGATCCTATAGATGTGGATAATGGAAACGACAACGTGAATAAAAGGGTGATAGTGATGGTTTAGTGTTAGATTGTGGTGGATGGTGTGAATTAGTGAGGCTAGACTATGCTAGTGGTGAATATAATCTCATTAATAGAGTTGGAAAATTGTAAATTATATTGGCAAAGTGTTATAATGATATTACAGCCTTAGTAGAATTATACTCTATTAAGATGTCATGATTTCTTTTCTTTGATTCTATTTTATGATTATGTGGACTAACACTGGTCGGCCGATGATGCCTACCAGTACGTGTGTTTGTACTGACCCTACTCTTCTACATCCCTTATTGGGATGTAGACTGGATGCAGGTTAGTTTGCAGTTACTAGATCAATGGCTATATTCAGCACTAACTTCTGCACTTCCTTCCTGGCAGATGTTAGAGTCTTTGTGTTATTTATTTTATTGTCAATCTATTCTGTAATAGGTAGCTCTTGTACATGTCTGACCAGGTCTTGGGGTAGTGAAGGACAGTTGTAAGAAGTTATTTTGAAAAGTTTATTTATTGGTGTTCAATTTACTTTGTTATATTTAATTCAGTATTCTCTTAAAAACAGAAGTCTTCCGCATATTTTTGGTTGGGTAATAAGGGTTCTCCTAGCTACTTAGGATAGCATAGGTGCCCGCACGGTCCGTTTGTTTGGGTCGTGACATTTTTCCTGCTACTTTATTTGGCGGCAATATATATAGGCTTGTTTTGTCCAATTTTTCTATCATAAATTTTCAACTGAAAGAGAAACACGAGAAATTATCAAAAGCAGAGAATCCAATAATAAATGCAATAAGACGACTTGAATCAAATTAAAACCAAAATAAGAAGAAAAGTTGAAGCAGAAGAAGTTATGTTTATAAAAGAGGCACATAGTTGTTGACTAATAGCCTATTTGGCCAAGCTTCTAAAATCAGCTTATTTTCAGAAGTGCTTTTTTCAAAAAAGTACTTTTGGTGAGAAGCAGTTTATTTTTGTCCATTACAATTATAAAAGCACTTTTGAGCAGCAATTAGTGTTTGACCAAGCTTTTAAAAGTGCTTTTAAGTATATTTTTCTCATAAGTACTTTTTTCAAAAGTGCTTTTGGAGAGAAACTACCTTTTTTAGCTTATGAAAAACTGCTTTTTTTACTCCCCAGAAGCACTTATTTACTTCCATAAGCTTGGCCAAACACCTCAATTTTTTAAAATAAGCACTTTTGAGAAAAAATAAGCACTTTTGGGGAAAAATAAGCTTGGCCAAACAGGCTATAAGTTTGATCAAAATATTACTTAAATAGAATTGTAGAAATCCTTTCTTTATATAAGGAGAATTCTAATTGATTTATAAGTGCTAAATATTATGATTTCTTACCTAAATCAAATAAAAAAATCTAAATTTATCTATGAAAAAAAGAAAGAAAGAGGAGAAACCAAAAATAAAGGAAATACTATTTATACATTTGAAGTCCTATGTAATTCAAAATTGTGTGTTTATAATAGAATCCTAATTATGGTTAATGGTAGAAATTTTCTAACGTATAACAAACAAAATACGAATCACATTTATGTTAGAGTTTAGGAGTCTTCCCATATATTAAGGAGTCTTTTCATTTATTTTTCCATATATTTATTATATTTAATATTTTAAAATAATTAAATAATAATTGAAGGAAAAAGGTGAAAAGACGATTTTGTCTAAAGAGGAATCATTTAATAAAGAGTAAAAAGTTTGAATCACTTTTCTAAGGATCTTTACACTTTTAATATATTCTAAATTCTAGATGTAGATATAAATAATAGACTGGGGAAGTGTCTACAGCTAATTAACTCTTATGTTATTATTTTTAGATTATTATGAAATTGATTCACCTTTTGAAATAAAAAAAGTTATTATTTGTTTAGTATTTATGTGTAATGAAAAAAATATTCTAGGACACATATTTATTTTGGCCTAAAGCCAAAAATGAATCGGAGGCCTTAAACTTTTGAAATAATTTACTAATATTTTTTTATTTAAAGTCTGTTCTTTTAATTTTGTTTTTTGCAAAGTTATTAATATATTCCTTACAAAAGTATTTGCTTTTTTTTTTTAATATGAATTTTTTTATTTTTTCTATAAATAGTATTTCTTCTGTTTCAATTTATTTGTCTATTTTGATATGACACGGAGTTTGGAGGTTAAAAAAGTAAAGAAGACTTTTGAGTCTTATAGTCTTAAACTATATATATATATATATAATACATCAAAATATTTTTTAATCTTATGGTCTTAAACACATGTCATGTAGAAATTGAAACTAAAGAGTTAATAAAAAAAATCTTTTTGATATGTACTAAAAAAAAAAAAAAATGAATTAAAATGGGTAGTGCAAAATATTTTTTTTAAAAACCCCACAAAAAATTTATAATTGCTAAAAAAAATTGAGCCGCCTCAAATTGGGGGCCTAAGGCGGGTGACTTATTTTCTAAGGCATAGAGCCGCCCCTGATTTGTCCTAAAGAACATACAAATTCTTGGAAAATGTAGTTCCTCATTTTTTTTTAATATCAATTAAAGTCAATTTTACTTCTTTTTATTGCAATTTAAATTTTATGTTACATACATTCAATGGGAGCTTAAATATTTTTGACCTGATGAATAAAACTAACATCGAAAGCATCTTTACTTCTATATATACCAATTTTCTAGTTTCTCACTTTAAAGTTTTTTTTTTTTGGTAAACACGATACTATATATAAGCAAGCAGAGTTTACATAGGAGTAGTTTGTGGCATTATACATAAGCTGGATAGGTAACAGTGTCCTAACCTTTCTAACAGATAGTCCTCCATTTCTATCAGTTCCTAAAACATCATTTATGGATGGTGGAGGTATCCTGGTAGTATTATTTTACATCCATTCTCGCCAACGCATCAGTCAACTTATTTGCTCCCTATAGACATGCTTCATCACTGGATTATCCAATGCGCGCAACAGGCACCTGCAATCAGATATTAAGTATGAGTTAGCATGAGATGATTTACTCAAAAAAAGAACTACTTGTCGACAATCCAGATTAATCTCTAGAGGAGAAAAGTGAAATTGAATTGCTATATTTAGACCCATGAGTATAGCATGAAGTTCCGCCTCCAAAGGGTTGGGTGCGAACACCTTACTAGCAAAACCCAAAAGCCAGGCCCCATTGTGGTTTCTAAACACCCCTGCTATAGAAGCATAGTCCGACTTAGATGTAAAAGTAGCATCAGTATTTAGCATAGTCAGCTGGGGTGCAGGTGGGTTCCATTTAACATACATGGGCATAGTACGCTTAGAGGGTTTAGGATTGCCTGCAAGAAACCAGTACACTGCGGCAAAAGCTCTGGCAGTTGCAAGGGAAGTTTGGAACGACAAACTCTCAAATATACATTTATTACGTCCTAACCAAATCGACCATAGTCAATAAGAGAGAAGAGCCTTTGCAGGCATCGTGGGAGAGAAAAATTGGTGGGGTTTGATGTTAAAAAAAGCTCGGAGCCAATGGTTCGGATGAGGATGGGGTTCCTTAAGAGGTGCAGTGAGCGCTTTGATTTGATCCAAGATGCCTAGATCCAGCCACAGAGGCTCTAGAGATTTGCAATTCAAAAAAAGGTGGGTGATAGTTTGCCAAGAAGATGAGAGGCAAAGAGCCCAATCCGGTGAAGGAACACAGTGGATGTGATGGAGATAGGAAGCAGTGGGAGGCGATTGTGGTTTATAAGCCAAAGCAAATGCCTAAGCTTAGGAGGAATACTTAACTTCCAAATCCACGAAAAATTCAAATCAAATGAGCTCGAGGGAATAACCGAATCAACTCTAATTAACGTATTGTAGCAAGAGCTGATGGTAAACAATTCTCACTTTAAAGTTGTATCTTCTTTACTCTCTCATTTTCTGCTGGTTTTTATTTTTCGAACATAAATTATATTATGATGAATTTTAAACCCCCAAATAGAGCTCAACCATTAATTAAACAAAATATTAGCTAAAAATGAATAAAATATTGATGATCTCAATATTTTTATTACAAGAAATACCTTTTTGGTCCCTAAAAGAATTTCATATTTTTATATATGAATAATTTTAATTTCCAACTTCTCGTTTTATCCTTAATAAGATGAAATTTTAAATTTTATATATATGAAAATTTTTAAATCACAAGTTTCAAGTATTTTTTACTTACACTTTGTGGCTAGTCAAATGTAGTGACACATAAATTGAGCCGGATATAACATCAATAATGTTATAATTTTATAATCTAATTTGTCCTATAAAATAAAATAAGAAGTTAACTTCACAATATAAATTTCAAGATTTATACAAATAAATAAGAAGTTAAATTCAATTGTAAATTATGTTTTAAAGAACAAAACTAACTTTGTCAATTAATTTAAAAAGTATCATTAAAAATCTTACATTTTTTAATGAATTGTCACATACATCAAGTTAATAGCAATACAGCTAAACAATGTTTAAATAAATAAAAAACGGCAACCAAATTTATAAGCTGATAACTTGATCCAGGTCTATTCTGTACAACTTCTCACCGCCTCTGTCTTCTAATTCAACATACAGGCGTATATTGTGGATTCGAAATTGAGAGGGCATCATGCGGAAGCATATAGTTTGCAAACCATAGAAATGATAATTCAGACGACAAATAAAAACATACTAAAAATATATTATCGATAGGGTTTGGCCAATTGGCCTACATATGAAAACTAATATTATTGAAAAATATGAAATCTATGGGAGAAATCTCCCCCTAAACGAGACTCTTTAAAGACTACATTGTGGATGCTATTGTGTTATAGTTTGAGAAGAGGGGTCTTCTATTTATAGAGGTACAAAACCTTTCCTAGAAGAAATAGTTTAGCCAAATATGGAAGAGTTTTATATTTCTTTTTAGGAAAAGTAAAAGTAATTATGGTATTACTTTTATTTTCCCTCATTAGAAAATTAATACTCAATTTTGGTAAGAAAATCAGGACAAAAACCCTAACATATATATATATATATATATTTTTTTTTTTTTGATTTTTCAATAAAAATAAAAGCAACATAGGAGTATTTAATTAATCACTCTCGCAATGTTCAGGATTACATCTAATCTTTCTCACACAAGATTTTTTTGTGTTCTATAGTTCACCGGTTAACTTGGATTTTTGGTTTTGATGATCAAATTTCTTTTTTACTCATCTTTTTGTCAAATCTACCATAAATTTCCCGAAAACATATATCTTTGCATATTCGAAGAATAAAGAATTTATAAATTGAGATCAAATTTGTCCCGAAAACATATATCTTTGGGGCATCTATGATAGATTTAACAAGAAGATGAGTGAAAAAAGAAATTTGATCATCAAAACAATAAATTTAAATTAGTCGTAAATTAGAGAAGACAAAAAATTCATGTGTGAAAAGGATTAAATGTACTCCTGAACTTTGCGAAAAGAATCAAACATACCCCTATATCGCTTTTATTTAATTAAAAATTCAAAAAGCTAATTTTAAATAGATTTTTTCATTTTCATCAGCCAAAAAGAGTATACCAAAGTCATTTGTATAATGACAAATGTGGGTATAGATATACCTTTCTTTTTAATGGAGAATATATTTATTTTAAATCTCTCTCTCTCACACATATATATATATATATTAGTATAGAGGTATATTTAGACATTTTCCCTATATATAATATGCTCCAAAAAAGTATTTTCCCTATATATAATATGCTCCAAAAAAGTATCTCTTGTATAATAATATTCCTTTCACTAAAACAAGAAAGGGTGTCGCATTCCAACTGTACAAAATAGGACTAGCTAGGAGCCTAGGACATTCCCTTCAATGATATCTCTCTGTAATGACCCTCCAGGTCATTTTTTTTCATTTCAGCTTATTTTCGGCATTTCGTGCCTTCCCATAGTGGTTACAGGTTATTTATGACTTGCCGAAATCGTCAGTTCGATTTTCGAACAGTTCGTTTGGGTTTTAAGCCCATTTCCTTGTTTTGGAGCTTTTGAAGTTGAGAAATTGGTCTAGGACCAAAACTTCTAGTAAATGACCTCGGATGAGAATTTCGACAGCGCCTTTAGCTCTGGAACGTAGATTTTAGGCTAAGGGAACCCTTGATCCGATTCCAAGGCTTCCGAACTCATTTTGGGCTATTGGTTGAAATGTGTAAAAACGGAACAGTGGGTGTGCGGCCCACATTTTATCAAAACGACCTCGGATGGAAATTTTGATGGTTCCTTTGAGTTTGGAATGTCGAATTTGATATGGTAGCATAGTTCATTTCAGCGTACGGGGTTCCGAACGAATCCCGAGCACCCGATCCGAGTCCGTTGGGACTTGGTGTTTTTCAGCGGTACTGGGTTACTGACCGAAGCTCACATGTCCGCTTTAGCGGATGTTGCTTAGGCGGCCGAGGTGTCGCTTTAGCGACATCTCGCCCCTCTGCACCCGCCGCTTTAGTGGTCATTTGCCGCTTTAGCGGCTCAGTGGTCGCTTTAGCGGTCACTGTTGGGTCTATATATATATATATATATATATATATATATATATATCTTCCACGATTTTCTTCATTTCCTGAACCATTTTTTTGCCATTTTTGGACCTAAAGCTCAAGAACTCATGGAAAATCATAAATTGGAGTTGGGGATGAGTAGAGGACGTTGAAGTGATCATTTCCCGTTAGTTCTTTGTAAGTTTTCTCCCTAATTCTCTGTGAAATCCTCAATTTCTTTCTTGTTTTCCCCTTTTCTCTTGGGGCTGATTTGAGCCCCAATTGAGACTTCGTTTGTGCTCAACTTTTGAGCACACATTCCTTGTTCTTCAAGGGACCTCGCAACGGATTCAATTTTGGAATTTTATTTGCGGGCTCCACGGGCATATTTTTGACCCAGTTTTCAGCCCAAACTTTCATATTGCAATATGGGTCTCATTTTACTCTTATTAATGTGTAGATTATATTTTTGATAGCGTGACGCCATTCAAAGATCGTGGAGTGAGGACAAGCAGTTTGTGGATGATTCGAGACTGCGGTTAGGCAACGAGGTAGGCTACGGTCTACTCTTTTCTATGAGATTGTGTATTGTATAGATCACATGCTAGGTAGGGACTATACGATAGGTTTATACCTAGTTGTATCGTGACTTGGACTGTTTAAGGAATTTAGAATAGAAATGTAACTCGAACCCTAGCCTAGAATACCCGTTATGGTTGTAGGATTCTATTACACCTGATTATAGAATTGTTTAACCATAGATTGACTTGAAAGATCATTTAGATTAAGACTTACCATATTACTTAGTGAATTGGACGATATCCCCTGATTAGATCCTTCTAGTAGTTTTATGCCCTTGTTTACCGTAGTTTTCTGAGTTATGTTGCTGATATCCTATTAATTTATATATTGTTAGGCCCGAGGCTATGGTTACGATACCAGTTGGATACCAGGTTAGTATTCTATTCATTGAAAGAAAGTGGTTTAGTTCTTAGACGCTTACCTTTATATTGTTTGGATACTGGTGATGACATGCATACATGCATTTGCGCTTATTAGTGGCACGATTTCAACTAAAACCTTGGCTTTACTACTATTTTCTAAAAAGGGATTTATTCCCACTTTTTAACTTTAAAACTGATTCTTTAAACGGAAGTCATGCTACCTTCATTAATAACTTATGAGTTTTTAAACTAAACATACTACCTTGGAAACTTAGACTGAGGCTGATTCTGGTCTATTTTCTAATCCACTCTCTTACTCATTATTAACTTACTTCTATCCAGGGAGATTCTGACCCTTTCTACATTTTATACCATTTTAGTCCCGAATTCGATCACGAGCAATGGATTTACAGATTTATACTTATTTAGCATCGGTTCGAGTCTGAGCACCCCTCTTTATACTCTTATTTCTCTCTGGTACTGGACGGAGTAGATTCGTTATGATGGTTATTGGAAGTCCTGGTTCGGGACCAGGCAGTCTATACTAATATCTCGAGTCCCCTATAGATTTCTCTATCTGGGGACTATGTACCGGAAGAGGTGATATTCATAGGTCCTGCCCTTGCGAGACGACGAGTCGAAGGAGGTGTATATACTTGGTGCAGTTTGGCACTCAGTCGGTATGGTAGTATTGATTTACGTCGCTTTCAATGTTCATGTGCATTGCCTATCACCAGTATAATTGTTTGGTATGTGTATCTATTGGTCTTATGGGGGGCTGTATAGGTACAAGTTTTGGTTGTTGTTTGCTGAGTGCTTGCTTGTGCCTTCTGGGTTATGGGGGCCCCATTAGGTTATTGGTTGTCCGGTCTAGCCGGTTACATTATTGTTTGGTTATTGTTGTATAGTTCATGGCAGGCTGGTTATAGATTGTTACCGAGGTGATAGGTACATTCCTAAGTTCTCTTCCTTTTTATTTTGAATATTTACTTTTCAGTTAGAGGCTATGACTGCGCTCAGGTTATCTCCCTTATTGTTATGATCCTCGAGATACTAGGCTAGCTCCCTTAGGGTAGTATCTTTATGTTTAGCTTCCTTTATAATATCACTGTAATCTCTTTCTCTTCCTTATCTATTTTTATTGTATATTACCTCCTTGCCTCGTACTATTATTATATAGTCCTTCTTCACTCTTCTCGATATATCGGTTAGCTACTTATGGTACTATTCTTTCGCCCTTGATTACTTGTAGTATATGATAGTTTATCCTTACCTCTCCCTTAGAATTGTTATGCTTCATTTTGTAGATATTGTCTGAAATGTATATTCCTGCTTTACATGTTATTTATACTTACATTATCTTTGGAGCTTAGTCGGCCGATGCCTATTGAGTACCTCGTGTTTGGTACTCATACTACACTTTTGCACTCTGCAGATCATAGTACGAGTTCTCGCTGCTGACATGTGCATCGTGCAGAGCTTCCATGGATCAGAGATTTGGGGTGAGCTCCTGACATCCCGAGTTGTTCCTGCTCCCCCTCAGTTATTGGACTGATCTTTATTTTGCATTTTGGAGACAGTTCTATATATGTGTATTATGCTTACCTTATACTCTTGTTTTGTTAAAAGCTCTTGTACTGACTTCACCAGGTTTTTAGGTTACTTCTTTTCTCTTTATTGGATTCATTTTTTGCTGCTTTCTTCTTTTCTCTTGATAGTCTGTTACTCGTTGTTCCGGATTATGAGTTGGCTTACCTACTGGTGGGTTATGGTAGGTTCATCATGACCTAAGAAATCAGGTCATGACAAATTGGTATCAGAGCATAGGTTCAACGGTGTTGTTGGTACAAGAGCAAAGCTACTAGTAGAGTCCTGCGGATCGATACGGAGATGTCTGTATCCTATCTTTGGGAGGCTACAGGGCATCCTTAGGAAATCCCAATTCTTGACTCCTTATCGTGTATCCGTACTTCTATAAACCTCTAAGCACTTGTTTTGGCTCCATTCCTTCTCGGATGGATAACACGAGGTTGTAGATAGATGCGGATGGTACGTCTGTGCGTGCTTCCAGATTTTCAGCTCAGAGTCAGGCTAGGGAGTTAGATATTGGTATTGAGACTCTTCAGCATCAACCGGTGGGTCTAGGACCATCCCAAGCTCAGACAGAATTTGTGACTGCCTCAGTTTTTTAGGATACCGTGTTCGGGATTTCGAGTTTTTTCATGGATACTTCACAGTCATTGGTGGTGCCCGTTACATCGAGTGGTTCTCAGGTCAGAGTTGGGTTTATGGGTGTGCAACAGGGCTCTTTATTAGTTTCAGAGTTTGAGATTGGGTTTCTCAAGTGGGCCAGACATACTTCTATGTAATATATGAGTTGATTGCAGTAAGTTATGTCACAAATCCACATCAAATTGCATTTGAAAAGATACTGTCATACTGAGTGTGAGTAAGTCAGATGAGCAGGCTCTGATTACAGAAAAGCAGGGTTCACCAGATAAAACTCTATATGACCTGGTTTCACACAAAATTCTTTAGACTGTAGTACATACTAATACAACAGATAACAACATGATTGATGAAGATGTACCAGTATAGGAGCATGAGAAAAATGACAATATACAGAAAGTACTTAAGGAAGCAGGGTTATCTCTAACAACTTAGTTGAAAGGCAAGAAAACAAAAAATAAAACTGATGGAAGTAGGCTGTAATGACCCTCTAGGTCATTTTCTCAATTTTCGTGCATTCCAACATTTCTAGCCTTCCCACAGTGACTACATGTCATTGATGACTTGTCAGAATTATCGGTTCGGTCATCGAACAGTTCGTTTGGATTTTAGGCTCATTTCCCTGTTTTGGAGCTTTTGCTGTTAAGAAATTGGTCTCGGACCAAAAATCCTAGTAGACGATCTCAGATGGAAATTCTGACAGTTCCATTATCTCTGAAACGTTGATTTTAGGCTGGGGGACCCTTGGTTTAGGTCCCAAGGCTTCTGGACTCATTTTAGGCTATTGGTTGGAAATTGGTTAAAATGAAACTATAGGTGTGTAACGATCTCGGATGAAAGTTTCGATGGTTTCATTGAGTCTAGAATGTCAATTTTGGGTTAGTAGCATAGTTAGTTTGGGTCCCGAGTCTTTATATTTCATTTTGAGCTTTTAGGCAAAAGTTAGTTAAAATAGCCTAAAAGGGGTCTCGGGGTTAATTTGTTGTATATGACCTTCTTTTTTCATAAATATGATGATTCCATTGGATCCGAAATGTGTTTTATGATCAATTTTCACTATTATTTCATGTTCATAGGGTTCCGGATGAGTTCCAAGGGTCAAAAACAAGTTTTGGAAGTTGCTGGTGCTGGTGTGGCCGCTTTAGCGGTCGTTGACCATTTGACCGACCGATAAAGTGACCATTTGACCGCTTTAGCGGTACTTTTACCCTCTGATCAGGCTAATTTAGCGGTCAAAGTGCCGCTTTAGCGGCCATCTCTAAGTATAAGACCCAAACCGAACCCATTTCGTATTTTTGACATTTTGGGAGCTAGGAAGCTCCATTTTAGAAGATTCTAGATGATTTAGTCTCGTATGATCATTGTCTATATGATTTTACCTTCACTTATCCCATTTTCCAAGAATATACATTTTGTTTTTCTTGATTTCCGACTAAAATTGCAATTCAAAAACCCATTTTTTGCTATTGTTGGAGCTTGGAGCGTGGGGAAGTGTGGGGAATCATTCTTGAGGCTAAGGTAAGTTTTTTTAACGGCCCTTGATCATTCCCATTATTTTTCCTCGTAGAATTTCGCTCTTTTCCTTGTTAATTCCTAAAATTTAGGTCTTGGAAATCCATAACTTTGAGGGCTGATTTGGGCCCCGATTTGTGTCCCATTTGTGCTCAACTTTTGAGCACACATTACTTTCCCTTCGAGGGACCTCGCGATTGATTCAATTTTGGAATTCCATTAGCGGACCCCATGGGTCCATTATTGGCATGATTTTGGGCCCTGAGTATAATATTACAATATGAGTATCGTTGTACTCGTAATGACGTGAACATGATTATTTTAATAGTGTGACATCGATTCGGGATCGTGGAGAAAGGACGGGTGAATTGTGGACGATTCAAGAATTATGGGTCAGCATCGAGGTTGGTTTTGGTCTACTTTCCTCTATGAGATTGTGTATAGTGTAGATTGCATGCTAGGTAGGGATTATATGATATGATTATGACTAGTAAATTATGACTTAGCCTATTTAGGGAATCCGAGGTATAGGTGTTACCCGAACCTTAGCATAGGTTGCTTATTATGGCCATAAAATCCTATTACCCTAGATTATAAGCATGATAACCATAGTTGATGATTAAAGATTCTTTAGTATAAGGTTTACCATTCGACTTAGTGAATTGGGTAGTATTTTCCCCGATTAAATCCTTTAGTGACTTTATGCCCTCAATTACCGTAGTTTCCCGAGTTATGAGGTGTTATTTTGTCAATTATGTATTATTGGGCCTGAGGTCGTGGTTACGATGCCAGTTGGACTCCAGGTGAGTATTTTAGCTCTAAAGTCGACTTGATTCTGGATTACAGATGCTTAGGCGCTTATAGTGGTATGGTTTGGATACTGGTGATGGCATGCAAATTTTTAGGTGCATTCATGCTCACTTAGTAGTACGATTCTAATCCAAAACCTTGATTTTACTACTATTTTCAAAAAGGGATTTATTCCCACTTTTCACTTTAAATATGGATTGTTTTATAACGGGTAATCGTACCACCTTATTTACTGGATTATGAGCCTTTGGAACTAAAAATGATGTTTTAGAACTTCGATCGAGGATGATTCCGGTCCATTATTTATCTACTCATTTTACCACTACTATTTACTTCGATCGAGGGATATTCCCACCCTTTGTACATGATTATGATGATTTAGTCCTAAGTATGATCTCGGGCAATGAATTTATAAATTTATATCCTTTTAGTAGCGGTTCGAGTTCGTGCAATGATTTTATTTCTCTCTCTCTCCCGTATTAGATGGAGTAGATTGATTATGATATTTATTGGAAGTCCTGGATCGGGACCAGGCAGTGTATATGGATTTCTCGAATTCCCTAGGTGGGGCCCCTTCATCCGAGAGCCATCAAGCTGGAGAAGCATGGTTGCCGTAGGTCCTACCTTTACCAGCTAGGTGAGCTGGAGGAGGTGTATACACTTGGTACAGTATGGTTTGAGATTATGGAATCGATTTGAGTCCGGTGTCCCCGATATGGTTATGGCATTTCAGTTTATGTTGCATTCATCCATTCATGTGCATTGCCTATCACCAGTATAGTTGTTTGGTTCATGTATCTATCAGTCTTATAGGGGGCTGTATAGGTACAAGTTATGGTTGCTATTTGCTGAGTGCTTCCGTGAACCTTCCGGACTTATGGGGGTTCGATTAGGTACTTGTTTGTCTAGACTAGCCGGTTACTTTTTATTGGTTATTATGGTTAGTTCGTGGCAGGTTGGTTGTGGACTGGTACCCAAGTTTGGAGGTACATTTCTAGTTCCTTTATCTTTTCAGTGAGTTACTTTATGGCTAGATTGTCTCATGATTAGTCGCCCTTTGGTTAGAGGATTGCTTATGCTAGTGTTAGCTCCCTCACTTAGCCAGGATCCTCGAAATATTAGGTTGACTCTCTTAGGTTACTACCTTTGAGTTAGACCTAGACATATTTATACATATGCTTATGTTATAACTGTATATCCCTCTCTTTCTTGTTCATCCGTATTATATATGAAATCCTTGGTCTTGTCTACTACTATATATATATATCCTTCTTTTACATTTCTTGGTATATTGACTAGGGATATACGGTATAGTACTCTAGTACCTGAGTAGGGTTAGGATAGGGTAGTCTATCCTTATTGCTCCATTAACATTATCATGCTTGTTCTTAGATATTTACCTGTAGTTACATTCATGACTTTATGTTATTTATGCTTGCATTATTTCTGGGGATCAGTCGGCCATTGCCTACTGGGTACCACATGTTTAGTACTCATACTACACTTCTGCAGCCTGCAGGTTATAGTACGAGTTATCGCCGTTGGTGCATGTATCGTGCAGAGCAGCTATGGATCAGAGATTTGGGGTGAGCTCCTGATGTTTTGGAGTATCCCTACCCTCTCTGTTATTATTAGATTATTCTCTATGTTGTACCAGAGATGGCTTATATATATACATTTTTGCTATATTTCATTTGTACTCCTGTTGTATTAGAAGCTCTTGTACTGGCTCCACCGGGTTTTGGGGTTATATTAGCCTTGCTATTGTATTTATTTCGTTGTTTCCTTTATTTCAATTAGTAGTCCATTACTAGTTGTTCTACACTACGGGTTGGCTTACCTACTGGTGGGTTATAGTATGATCGTATGAGGTCGTCGATAGATGAGGACGTGATTTATGCGTGTACTACCAAATTTTTTGCACAGCATCTAGCCGGAGTGCTAGAGATTGATATCGAGGATCTTTAGCATCAACCAGAGGGTCTGGGGTCAGCCCAGGTTCTGATAGAGTTTGTGACTGCCTCAGCTATTCAGGGTTTGGTGTTAGAAGTTCTGAGTCTATTTCTGGATACCTCCCATCTAGAGGTAATGTCGGGTCCATTGAGTAGTTCTCAGACTAGAGTTGGATTTGTTGGTGTTCAGTAGTGTTCTCTGTCTATTTCAGAGTATGAGATTGGGTTTCTTGAGTGGGCTAGACATACTCCTATGTTATTTCCTGCTGAGCATGAGATGGTGCAGAGATTTATCAGAGGGTTGACTTTACTAATTCATTTGGCATCAGAGCATTTGATTGTAGCTGGGTCTTCTTTCTCTAAGGTTGTTGATCATGCGAGGGTACAGAGAGGGCTTGCTTGGCATATAGAGGTGGCAGTATAAGACCATGTCAGCAGTTCAGTGTTAGGGGTATTCTGTTTGGAGGTCAGAATCTTCCCAGTAGAGGTCAGCACCATCTGCGGCCTATTAAACCTGTACAGGTAGCACCTCAGCTTATGGATATCGCTCAAGTAGATCGTGGTGGTATCAGTGTACAACGTTCTGGTCAGACATCATATAGTATTCGATCTAGGTCTTCAGGCCGTGGCGACCGTTCTGGATCAGAAGGTTCAGTACATCTGAGAGTTCTAGGAGTATGTTTTGATTGTGGCAGGATTGGTCACTGGTCTAGGGAGTGCCCCATGCGCGGTTCAGTCAGATAATTGGGGTTAGCTCTTGTTTCCTACCAGGTTAGAGCTTCAGGGGTTTGTTATGACTGAAGAGAGACCAATCACTGGTCTAAAAAGTGTCCCCGGTATGGGATCATTAGTCATTCAGATAATCCAAATCAGTCTCACAGTGTGGTGGCACCTTCAGTTAGAGATAGTGCACCTAGACCTTAGTTGATCATTCAGACGCTCAGTCCGAGTTCAGACATGCTCAGATTCGTACTCCTTCGAGCACACTAGAGTTATGATTTTGGATTTCCATCGCCTTTGATTCTATACCTTTAGTTATTGTTTGAGTTGCATTGGGGTTTTCATACCCATCGGTGGTTATATGCCTTGACACTTCTATATTGACTGTTGTATGCCTTGGTGTTTTCATAGTGATTGATGTATGCCTTTGTATAGGTTTATCCATATATGACTACCCCCGTCGATGATTCTTTAGTAGTAGATCGAGTGGATCAGTGTGTTATTGTCCTTGGGGTATAGCTGTCGGGTTAAAGTCCCATTTTCTTAGCATTCTGGCCTTGTTGTGGCCTTAGAGTGGTACTTTTTGTAGAATTTTTTTTGTACCACTACAACTTATGCTATTGTTATTATGGTCATTGGTTTGACATTTGCTGATTCTTAGTTGATATACGGCTAGACAAGCGTTATCTAGTTAGCATTCTCCCTTTCTTGCGATTCTTATTTCGTTGGATTGATGGCTACCTCGGTTGGTTTGCCTTCCCTTTCTATTAGCAAGGTTGGTATTGATCAGATTGTGAGAATGAGGGTAAGCTTGACCTTCTAGTGCTTTGTAATTATTTTAGCATTGGTAGCTTTCTTCTATAGCCCATTTTTTTTGGTGATGCACTTGTGATCTGTCATTTGGATTGGGATAGTTTATCACCCGGTAGTGGTCTTGACCTTGATGTTGATTTTGATTTGGGGTTGACAATTCGGTTCTATCACCCATTTCTGAGATTGAGAGGTCTGAGTCTTACTTTCTAATTTGTTGGATTCATCTCCTGGTGATCGTCTTGATCTTAGGTTTGGTGTGGAGTTGGATACTCCATTCTTCATGTGCAATGGTTTATGGTTCAGGCGAGTTAAAGTTGATATAATTGGGAGAATTTAGAAAACTCTCATTTCGGCGCTTATTCAGCCTTATTTGACTTCGCGGAGTGCTTTTGCTTGATGATTTGCATATATGGATATTCGTTGACATGGATTGTGTATTGTTTGACCAAATCCATGCTGAAGTTGTATTTCACCGAGTTGGAGTAGATGGGTGATTTCAGAAATTCCCATTTAGACTTTTGTTCGGCCTGATATGGTTTGGTGGATTGCTTCTAGTCAGTGGTATGTTCTTGGTTACCAATTGTTGGTTACCAAAGCGGGCGTCTTTAGGAGTGAGTATTTGTTGCCGTTGATTGGCTATTGGATTTGGCCAGATGTCGGTTGGATTGTATAATTCGAGTTGCTTGAGTTCTGGCTCTCACTAGTACTGTTTGCAGCCTTGGTGAGTTCTTGCTTATGCCTTGTTGCGTTATGCCCTCCAGCCGTTGTGGAGTTGATTTCTTGCCACTCTATCATGTTGTCTTCCCTAGTTGGGATTATGTTCTTCGGTGACATTTCAGTTTCAGCCTGGCGGAGATTATTGGCCATGTGCTTTATTTCTGGTAGCGAGGTCGGTTTGAGTATTTGGCCTTTGTAAAGTCTTGTTGGCTCTATTTGTGGTTCTTGACCTTATTGGTATGGCGGCTTGAAAGTTAAAATGGGTTTTCGAGTTTGGATGCTTACTCATCAACAGGATCGATTTGGACAGTTGAGAACGAGTAGTTCAGCTTTAGTATTGGGGTTTTAGTCTGGGATTGCATGATTTGGTTGTATCCCCATTTCAAGGTTTTGCTCCAGTTGGGCATTCATTTCTAGGCTGGCTAAGCCTACTCTGACCTATCCATTCGGTTCTCTTCAGTCCGAATAGTCTGTTGGCACAACACTGGTTGTTACTACTTCTGACTTTGGTTCTTCAGTTTTGGTCAGAATTTTGGACTGCCTGCTCAGCAGAGGTAGTATGCTCAAGTTGGATTTAGCATGGTTCCACCCACGGTCGATGGGGCATTCTGGAGAAGATCATTTAGTTTTGATGGTTTGTGCCTCAGACTCATGACTATCAGTTTTGAGGGTCATCCGAACCAGTTGTAGCTTTGGCTTAAGAGTGCAGACTTTGGTCACCTCTGTTGTGTGTTCTGGTAGCACCTTATGGGCTTATTTCTTGCGCTTTCCATTATGGATTTTTTTGTAAGTCAGCTTCAGCCTTTCGAGGTCAGTGTGTTGTGAATGCGCAGACAGGACTCAGATGATATCTTGTATGGTTTGGAGTATGTAGCAGGTTTGGAAAGGCAAAAGAAGGTTAGATTTGGAATTGGAGTTGGTTGCATGTTTCATGCCTTGGTTTGCCTTTGGATTGGTTGAGTTACTGCTTAGTTAGGCTTGTATTGGTGTGTTGTCAGCATGTTGTGTTTGAATTTGCGTGTATCAGTCTTTCTCAATTCAGTTGGAGGCCAGTTGATTGTTGAGGTTGAGTTTGTAAGGAAGTTAGTGGAAAAAAAAAAATACCTTTTGCAAATTCCCTTGGAAGAGTTGTCTCTTCTTTGAGGTTGTCTGGGGAGCCATGTTCGGGGAATGCGGGCCTAATACCTCATCCTTTTGAGCTTTCAGGCTCTTTCTATCCGTTGACTTTTGCAGACAAAAGTCCTTTTAGTAGTGGATATTGTAATGACCCTCTAGGTCATTTTCTCAGTTTCTGTGCGTTTTGGCATTTCGAGCCTTCCCACAGCGGCTACATGTCATTGATGACTTGTCAGAACTGTCGGTTCGGTCATCGGACAGTTCATTTGGATTTTAGGCTCATTTCCCTGTTTTAGAGCTTTCGCTGTTAAGAAATTGGTCTTGGACCAAAACTCCTAGTAGATGATCTCAGATGGAAATTTTGACAGTGCCATCATCTCCGAAACGTTGATTTTAGGCTAGGGGGACCCTTGGTTCAGGTCTTAAGGCTTTCGGACTCATTTTGGGTTATTGGTTTGAAATTGGTTAAAATGAAACTATAGGTGTGGGACCCACTTTTTTGTCAAAACACCCACTTTTTTGTCGAAACTATCTCTGATGAAAGTTTCGATGGTTCTGTTGAGTCTAAAATGTCAATTTTGGGTTAGTAGCATAGTTAGTTTGGGTCCCGAGCCTTTATATTTTGTTTTGAGCATTCAAAGCAAAAATTAGTTAAAATAGCCTAAAAGGGGTACCGGAGGTTAATTTGTTGTAAATGACCTTTTTTTCATAAATCCGATGATTCCTTGTATCCAGAACGTGTTTTATGATCAATTTACACTATTGGTTCATGTTCATAGGGTTTCGGATGAGTTTCGAGGGTCAAAAATAAGTTTTGGAAGTTGCTGGTGCTGGTGTGGCCGCTTTAGCGGCCGTTGACCATTTGACTGACCACTAAACCAACCATTTGACCTCTTTAGCGGTACTTTTACCCTCTGATCAGGCCGCTTTAGCGGTCATAAAGCAACCATCGCTGAGTATAAGACCCAAACCGAATCCATTCGTATTTTTGACATTTCGAAAGCTAGGAAGCTCCATATTAGGCAATTCTTGATGCATTGGTCTTGTATGATCATTGTCTATATGATTTTACCTTCACTTATTCCATTTTCCAAGAATATACATTTCGTTTTTCTTGATTTCCGACTAAAATTGAGATTCAAAATCCCATTTTCCGCCATTGTTGGAGTTTGGAGCGTGGGGAAGTGTGGGGAATCATTCTTGAGGCTAAGGTAAGTTGTTTTAACATCCCTTGATCATTCCCATTATTTTTCCTCGTAGAATTCCGCTCTTTTCCTTGTTAATTCTTAAAATTTAGGTCTTGGAAATCCATAACTTTGGGGGCTGATTTGGGCCCCGATTTGTGTCCCATTTGTGCTCAACTTTTGAGCACACATTCCTTGTCCTTCGAGGGATCTCGTGATGGATTCAAATTTGGAATTCCATTAACGGGCCCCACGAGGCCATTATTGACCTGATTTTGGGCCCGGAGTATTGTATTGTACGATGGATATTGTTGTACTTGTAATGCCCGGTAGATGATTATTTATATAATGTGACATCGATTCGGGATCGTGGAGCAAGAACGGGTGAATTGTGGATGATTCAAGAATTGAGGTTCGGCATCGAGGTAGGCTTCGGTCTACTTTTCTCTATGAGATTGTATCTTGTATAGATTGCATGCTAGGTAGGGATTATAGGATATGATTATGAGTAGTAAATAATGACTTAGCCTATTTAGGGAATCCGAGGTATAGGTGTGACCCGAACCTTAGCATATGTTGCTTGTTATGGCCATAGAATCCTATTACCCTTGATTATAAGCATGATAACCATAGTTGATGATTAATATCCTTTAGTATAAGGTTTCCCATTCGACTTAGTGAATTGGGTAGTATTTTTGCCGATTAAATCCTTTAGTGACTTTACGCCCTCAATTATCGTAGTTTCCCGAGTTATGAGGCGTTATTTTGTTGATTATGTATTATTGGGCCCGAGGCCGTAGTTACGATGTCATTTTGACTCCAAGTGAGTATTTTATCCCTAAAGGGGACATGATTCTGGATTACAGACACTTAGGCGCTTATAGTGGTATGGTTTGGATACTGGTGATGGCATGCATACTTTTAGGCGCATTCATGCTCACTTAGTAGTACGATTCCAATCCAAAACCTTGATTTTACTACTATTTCCAAAAAGGGATTTATTCTCACTTTTCACTTTAAATATGGATTGTTTTGTAATAGGTAATAGTACCACCTTATTTACTGGATTATGAGTCTTTGGAACTAAAAATGATGTTTTAGAACTTCGACAGAGGATGATTCCGGTCTATTATTTATCCACTCATTTTACCACTACTATTTACTTTGGTCGAGGGATATTCTGACCCTTTGTATATGATTATGATGATTTAGACCCGAGCATGATCAAGGGCAATGGATTTACAAATTTATATCCTTTTAGTCGCGGTTCGAGTTCGTGCACTAATTTTATATATCTCTCTCTCCGATATTGGATGGAGTAGATTGATTATGATGTTTATTGGAAGTTCTGAATCGGGACCAGGCAGTGTATATGGATTTCTCGAATTCCCTAGGTGGGGCCCCTTCGTCCGAGAGCCGTCAAGCTGGAGAAGCATGGTTGCCGTAGGTCCTACCTTTACCAGCTAGGTGAGCTGGAGGAGGTGTATAAACTTGGTACAGTAAGGTTTGAGATTGTGGAACAGGTTGGAGTTCGGTGTCCCCGATAGCGTTATGGCATTTCAGTTTATGTTGCATTCATCTATTCATGTGCATTGCCTATCACCAGTATAGTTGCTTGGCGCCTATATCTATCAGTCTTATGAGGGGATGTATAGGTACAGGTTATGGTTGCTGTTTACTGAGTGTTTTCGTGAACCTTCAGGGCTTATGGGGGTCCGATTGGGTACTTGTTTTCCCGAGCTAGCCGATTACTTTTTATTAGTTATTATGGTTAGTTCGTGGCAGGTTGGTTGTGGACTGGTACCCGAGTTTGGGGGTACATTTCTGGTTTCTTTATCTTTTTAGTGAGTTACTTTATGGCTAGATTGTCTCATGATTAGCCGCCCTTTGGTTAGAGGATTGCTTATGCTAGTGTTAGCTCCCTCACTTAGCCAGGATCCTCAAAATGTTAGGTTGACTCCCTTAGGTAACTAACTTTGAGTTAGACCTAGACGTATCTATACATATGCTTATGGTATTACTGTATATCCCTCTCTTTCTTGTTCATCCGTAGTGTATATGAAATTCTTGGCCTTGCATACTACTATATATATAAATCCTTCTTTTACACTTCTTGGTATATTGGCTAGGGATACACGGTATAGTACTCTAGTACCTGAGTAGGGTTAGGATAGGTTAGTCTATCCTTATTGCTCCATTAAAATTATTATGCTTGTTCTTGGATATTTACCTGTAGTTACATTCATGACTTCATGTTATTTATGTTTGCATTATTTCTGGAGCTCAGTCGGTCGTTGCCTACTGGGTACCACGTGTTTGGTAATCATACTTCACTTCTGCAACCTGCAGGTTATAGTACGAGTTATCGCCGTTGGTGTGTGTATCGTGCGGAGCAGCTATGGATTGGAGATTTGGGGTGAGCTCCTGACGTTTTGGAGTATCCCTATCCTCCCTGTTATTGTTAGACTATTCTCTATGTTGTGTCAGCGATGGCTTATATATATACATTTTTCCTATATTTTATTTGTACTCCTGCTGTATTAGAAGCTCTTGTGCTGGCTCCACCAGATTTTTGGGTTATATTAGCCTTGCTATTGTATTTATTCCGCTGTTTCCTATATTTCTATTAGTATTCCATTACTAGCTGTTCCGGACTACGGGTTGGCTTACCTACTGGTGGGCTACAGTAGGTGCCATCATGACCTGAGAAATTGGGTGGTGACATAGGCCTACAAGGGTGGTGCCTAAAAAGGGTATGAAAATAAATTTCAAAGCTTTATTCTGGAACATAAGGTCTGTGAAAACTCACCATGCTTTTCACAGAGTGCAAATATTACACAAACATCACAAGTTTTTCTTTATAGCATTGATGAAGCCCTTTCAATAGCCCTGTCAAATTCAAAGATACAAAAGGAGGCTAGGGATGCAATATCCCAACTATAATTTGAATGAAAAAATTTGGATTTTTGTTATCCAAGTCACTGTTTTGTCTAATTCAAAACAACAACTCACCACCCAATTAAAATTCTCAGATGGGAGGACCGTTGTTACTACCGTAGTCTATGCAAATTGTGATGCTAATGAGGGGTTGCATTTTTGGAATGATATTTACTTATTGAGCCAAAATCTGAATCTCCCATGAGTGATAGGAGAGGACTTTAATGTGATTCTAAATGAGGAAGAAAAGATTGGAGGCTTACCTGTTTATTCTCAAGAATATGAAGATTTTGTATTTGGTGTAAATTCTTATGAACTTTTTGATATTAATTTTAATGGAAGCCCTTTCACTTGGTGGAATGGGAGAGCTGCTGATGACTGTATTTTCAAAAGGTTTGATAGGGTTTTGATGAATCAAAGTTGGCTTGGGCTATATGTCAAGGTAGAGGTAGAGCATCTAGCTAGAACAGGGTCAGATCATGCTCCTTTATTATTGCATTGTGGGGGACAAACTATTCATACTTCCAGACCTTTCAAATTTCTAAAATTTTGGGTGGAAACTGCTGATTTTAAGGATATGGTTAAAGAAAATTGGAGTTCTACTGGTTCAGATGATATTTTTATCACCTTGAAGCAAAAGATGAAGAATACAAAACTTGCTCTATCAAAATAGAGTAAAGAGAGGTTGGGGGATATCTTTAAGCAGTTGATAATCAGAGAAGAAATTGCAAGGATCAAAGAAGACCTATTTGAAGAATTTCCTTCTGTAGAGAACATGATGGTGTTACAACAGGCCCAGGCTGAGTTAAAGAAGTACCTTCATTATGAGGAAGAATACTGGAGGTAAAAAATAGAAATTCAGTGGTTTACTGAAGGTGACAGGAATACTAAGTTATGAATCTTCACAACTTGGTGAATGGTAGAAGAAAGAGGTTGAATATCAATAGAATTGGCAAAAAGATATAGGTTGGGCTGAAGGACAGGATAAAGTGGCTGCTGAAGCTATTTAATTTTTTCAAGACCAATTTTCTTTTGATGCTGACAATGTGGATTTAACTTTAATCAACAAAATCACTGCCACTATTACAGAGGAGGCCAACCAGATGCTTAACTCAATGCCAATAGAGAATAAGGTTAAAAAGGTTGTGTTTGAGATGAATTATGATAGTGCTAGTGGACTAGATGGATTCACAGGCCAATTTTATCAGACATACTGGAATATAGTGGGAGCAGATATTGTAGAAGTGGTGAAGTGTTTCTTTGCAGGTTGTACTTTGCCAAAATCAATTACACATACTAATTTGGTCTTATTGCCCAAAAAAGAGAATGTTTTAACTTTCTCTGATTTGAGACCAATTAGTCTGGGTAATTTTTTTAACTTTCTCTAATTTGAGACCAATTAGTCTGAGTAATTTTTTGAACAAAGTGATATCTAGGGTGATTCATGACAGAATAGAGATGATGATTCCTATGCTTATTTCACAAACCAATTAGGTTTTGTGAAATGGAGGAGTATTACAGAGAATGTGCTCCTGGCTCAAGAGATCATTTGTGATATTAGAAAAAAGGGAAAGCTAGCCAATGTGGTGATAAAGTTAGATATGGTAAAGGTATATGTTAGGGTGGACTGGAGGTTTCTGATGAAAGTGCTTGAAGCTATGGGCTTTGATAATCTGATGGTGGACAAGATAAGAAGATTAATAGCTAATAATTGGTACTGAGTGCTCATTAATAGGAAAGCACATAGATTCTTTCACTCAACTAGAGGGGTAAAACAAGGGGATCCTTTATCCCCTGCCTTATTCATCCTTGCAGGTGAGGTATTATCTAAAGCCCTAAATGAATGGTTCTTAAACAAATAATTTAAGGGCTTTGGGATGCCTAAGTGGAGTGATAGTATCAATCACCTAGCCTAGGCTGATGATACTATCATTTTTTATACTACTGAGAAAAAGACTTTTCAACTAGTGATGAGCACTCTGAATGAGTATGAAAGGCAGTGTGGTCAGAAGATAAATAAAGAAAAAAAACTCTTTCTTTGTATTCCACAAAACTGCAGGCATAATTATTCAAGAGGTAGAAGAGGTGACTGACTTTTGCAAAGGGAAGTTTCCTCTTACCTATCTTGGATGTCCAATTGGACATGCCAAGAAGAGGAAGATTCATTTTACAGTGTTGATTAAGAAAGTGCAAAATAAACTTCAAGATTGGAAAGGTAAGCTTTTATCTTTTGGTGGAAAATATGTGTTAATTGATAATGTTTTGCAAAGCATTCCCATCTACTTACTCTATGCTATTGTTCCCCCTAAGTGTGTAATTCATGACTTTTTAAAGTATTTGCAAGGTTCTTATGGAATTTCAAGGATGAAAGGAGGAATAAACATGGATAGCTTGGTCTGAGGTTTGTTTCCCTAAAACAGAAGGTGGTCTAGGCTTAAGGTCTTTGTTTGATGTATCTAAGGCCCTATTTGCTAAGCTATGGTGGAATTTTAGGACCAAAAAATCTCATTGGGCTAATTTTATGTGGATTAAATATTGTAAGAGACACAAACCATAAATAGTTGAATGGAGAGGGGGGTCACAAACATAAAAGTACATGTTTGAAGCAAGAGATTTCTTTGATCAAGGAATTTAAGTGGGAACCAAGGTGTGTTAGTGATAGCACATGGTATGATTATTGGATACAACTAGGTGCTTTACATTATATGTTACCTATTACTCATGACATACATGTTGGAATTAAAGAAGTCAGATAATTGATGCCGAAAAACAGTTGGAATGAACTACTGTTACATCAAGTTTTGCCTGAGGAGATTTGTTCTCATGTAACTGGAAAATTGAAAGTAGAGAAGGATCCCTAGAGAGTGGGATAAAGCCTAGTGGAGTTTGTCAGCTAATGGGAAATTTAGTGTGGCTAGTGCATGGAACTTGGCCAGAGATGAAAAGAAAAAACTAGACTATTTCACTAACATTTGGGTAAAAGGATTACGTTTCAAGATGGCATTTTTGTTGTGGAGAGTATGCAAGAAAAGAATCCCAATTTGGGAGGTGCTAATGCAAATGAAGCTGGAGGTAAGGGTAATGTGTTGTTGCTGCAGCAACTCAGAAATTGAAACTTTTGAACATTTTTTTTATAGTTGGCCAGACACTAAGGAGATTTGGCAAAAATTTGCAAATGCAACTGGTATTAGTGTCCCTTTTTCACAATTAAAAAAACCCATTTATAAGTGGTGGCAGGCTGATTGTGCCCCAAAACTGAAGCCAATTTTCAAAATTGTACCAGCTATGGTGATTTGGAATGTGTGAAAAAGAAGGACTGTGATCTACCATGGTGGTAAGATGTCTTATCAATGCTTGGTGAATGAACTTAATAGGAATATCCACATGTTTGATACTACTATATATCCTTGGCTAAGAGGAATCCCTAACAGTTGGCCCGTGATGGTACACTATTTTAAAGAATATACCCCCATACTGGTGACTAAAGTGGTGAGGTGGAATATTCCCAACTCAGGGGGTTTCAAATGTAATTAGAATGAATCTTGCAAAGGCAACCATGGACTACTTTCCAGTGCCTTTTGCATCAGAAATGATATGGGAGATTTAGTGTATGCAGAAATAAATCTGATCCGAGAATGTACAATATTAGAAGCACAATATTAGAAGCAGAGACTATTGCTCTAAGATGAGGATTAGAATACAGTATTGCTCATAATTTGCTTCCTATTGTACTTGAAACTGATTCTCTTACTCTAAAAAAGGTGTTGGATAATGTATGGGAGACACCTTGGAATATCTCAATGGAGGTGAAGAGGATAAATGCTATTAGAAAGAATAATCCTGGGATGGTTAAAGTTGCTCATATTTTGAGAGAGGTGAACAAGCTAGCAGATTTTTTTGCTAACCAATTTTTTTTTCTTTGCTGGTACAGGTTCTATTACTTATCCTAATTTTCAGGTGGTGCCAAAAGCACGAAAAACTATCATTAACATGGACAAGAGTCAAATACCAAACTTACGCATTAGGAAATGTCAAAAGAAAGATTTCACGTTCAAGACAACAATAAAGTAATGACAACAATCAACAAAGAAAGGATCTGAACACAAGCAGAAGGACTACAGGTGAAAAGTAACATACCAGTAGATTTAGCAACCAAGAGTTAGAAATCTAGTGAATATCATCCCTGAACAGTGGTATTATCTTCCTTGGGAGCGCAACCTATTAAGCGATGAGATCTATTAGATTATGAGACTTTATAAGAGGAATTTTAAGGATTTGGAAAAGCTGAACTTACCGATGACTATGAACGAAGGGGTTGATAAAAGCATTGCTGAAGAAGTCTTGAATGAGCTAGATTCATGGCACTTGTGAGATTTTTGAGTGCCCCGTTTGACATCTACTCGAGCTTGTTTCATTTTCAATCGTAGACTAAAACTCGGAGGTGGATTAGCCAACCTTTCCTTTCTACGTCGCAATTTTACTTGATTTTCACTGCAAAATCCACTAGTATGGCCAGATTAAAGATGGAGATTGGCGTGGAGAGGCGTCTTTCCTTTTTCATTTTCGTGGACAGAGGACAGAGTTCTAGTCAGGCATTGCGAGGTATTCGACCTAGGTTTTCAGGTCATGGCTGCTGTTTTGGGTCAGAAGATACAGTGCATCAGAGAATTCCAGGGGCATATTTTGATTGTTGGGAGATTGGTCATTAGTCTAGAGAGTGCCAAGCGTGAGTTTGTCATCCAGTTAGGGCTAGCTCATGTTTCTCGCCAGGTTAGAGCTTCAGGGGTTTGTTACGCCTGCAGAAAAACCGGTCATTACTCCAGAGAGTGTCCTCGGCGAGGGACTATTAAGCATTCAGTGCAAACAGATCAGTCTCTTAGAGATGTGGCACCTTCGGGTAGAGATAGTTCACTTAGTATTTCAGTTGGTCATTCAGACGCTCTGTCTAGGTTTGGACACGTTCAGATTTGTACTTCTTTGGGCAGGTCAGAGGCTGTGACTTCAAATTCCATCACTATAGGTGTGCTTTGATTTTATGTCTTTTAGTTTCTATTTGAATTGAGTTGGGGTTTTCATACCCATCGGTGGTTATATGCCTTGATATTACTGCATTGATTGTTGTATGCCTATGTGTAGATTTATACTTATGTGACTACCCACGTAGATATTTCCTTGTAGCAGTGGATTGAGTGGATCGGTATTGTGATTTCCTTGGGGTGTAGCACTTGGGAAAATTCCCTTTCCTTTGGTATATTAACCTTGATGTAGATCCTAGAGTGGTACTGGTTGTTTATTATTTTGTGCCACCAGCACTTTATACTGGTGTTACTATTGTTACTGTTATTACTTTGGTTACTATTGACTCTTAATTAATAGATGGCTATACTAGCCTTATCTAGTTAGTGTTTTCTTTCTTACGTTTTTTGTCCGTTTGGCTTAGAACCTTGGTCAGTTGGTTTTTCCCTGCTGTCAGCAAGGTTAGATCGGTTGTTAAGAGAGTTGTGGGATGGAAGGTTTGGCCTTCCATGGTTTTGTTATGATTCTAGCAGTGGCGACCCTTGTTCTATAGCCCTTTCCTACTGTTGGTATTATCCTAATTTGTCTAGTTTGTCTCCCGGTAGTAGTCTTGACCTTGGCGTTGGTGTTAAGTTGGGTACTCCATTCTTTCTGCTATGTGGTTCATGGTTCAGTTGAGTTGAGATTGGTGTAAAAGGGTGAATTTAGGAATTTCTCATTTCGGTAATTGTTCGGCCTAATATGACTTCGTGGGATGCTTCTGCTTGGTGGTATATGCTAGTATATCAGTTGTCGGTAACCAAAGTGGGTGTCTTTTGGGAGTGAGTATTTGTTGCCATAGATTGAGTATTGGTTTGACTAGATTTAGGCTAAGATTGTATTTTCTATGTCGCTCAAGGTTTCGCTACCATTTGGACTCCTTTCAATGCTGGTAAGTTCATAGTTATGCCTTGATGTGTTATATCCCTCAGCAGATATGGATTTGATCCCTCGTGTCTTTAGCTCGTGGTTTTCCTCAAATGTGGCTATATTTTTTGACAAAATTTTAGTTTTTTCCCTTGCGACTTTTAAAATAACGTGTGTGGATGCGAGTACCAATTTTGATAGTTAAGGCCAAGTGGTTCAGCTTCGGTGTTGAGATTGTAGCTATGGATTATGTAACTTAGTTGTAGCCCCGTTTCTAGGTTTGACTCAGTTGAGCCTTCGTCGACAGGTTGACTATGCCTACTCACTACATATCGACTCAGTTTTCTTCAGTTCAGGGTGATTGTATTAGATAGAAGTTCAAAAGATGGTCCATTGACACATTGTCACGACCCGAGACTACTCCCTAGTCGTAACACGGTGCTTAGAGTCACAAGTGACCCCAAGCTAACCCATGGTCTCGCATGACACTAAGAATACTGTATAAAATGAGATTCACTGAGTGGAAGCTAAAATATGAATAATATAAAATAATGTTTAGAACAATTTCCAATACTAAAATCAAAATGGAAAACATCTAATAAGCTATAAAGCTGAACACACTAGTCTGTCTGTCTAAAAGCATCTACTAAGACGAGCTGCTGGGGCAAGCCCCCAGCTAACTCTAACTATATGAAAATCTGAATGACTAAAATAAAGAAAGTAAACATAAGTCTTGTCCTTAGAAGATGAGGACTCATCAAACTCTGCTACTGAGGTGATATGAGATCATGCTAATCGTGAGCTAGATACTGAGTATCTGAACCTATATTATGATACAATATAGAGCAAAAGAAAGTATGCAGTCAGTACTTTGAATGTTTTGAGTATGTGAGATATGTACTATTCTATAATGGAACTGAACATGCTAAGCATACAAGACTGAACTGAACATGAGACTGAGGAATATAAACTGATGCAATGACCAAGTAAATAAATATGTAACTGATCAATACTGTACTAATAAACTGAATAAAGCATCAATGCAAGATATGAGTCTGAAACATGGGAGATACTATTAACTGACATAGGCCATGTGAGCAACATGGAATCCAACCTGTAACCTAAGTTGGGAGGGTGTTCAATGCCTTACCAAGGGTACGAACCATGATTGGCGTGATCAGTCATGAGCTTATTGGGGAAAACATAATATCATACCTACGGTAGCAAATTATTCCGGGACTTGGGTTTTACTGAACCCTAGTCCAACTCGATGCTAAGTATTACTCCTAACTTAACATAATTTATAGCTCGATGAGATGACATATCTGGATGTCAACCTGCCCATAATCATGGATGCCATACCTGACTACCATACTACTAGTGAACTTTCCTTTTATAAGAAAATTGATCCATGATCATTGATGGAATTTCGGATACTATACTAATCAGGAACTTACTTTTATGAAAGACTGCCCAAGAGCATTGATGGCATATCTCTATGTCATGCATGTCATGTATCTTATTGTTATGAGCTGAAGCTCCTGATCATGATATGAGAACGTATATGTATATACATATGTGTTATGTATTTCTCAACCCTGCGACTTGTAAGTTTATGGGGTATCTCAGATGGCTGGAGTAAAATGCATAAGATAACATATGAGGGTTAAGCTTTAGAATGACTCTAGAAGGCTGGACCTAAATCCTAATTCTTGAGTTATGAAGATGCTAATATTTTAATAGTATGTATTATCTGAAAATACTATTTAGAATATACGAAAACAGCCTCTCTACTTCATCTGAGGTAGTGGTATGGACTGCGTACATTTTACCCCCCCTCCCCCCCTCCAGACCCCACCTGGTGGGAATACACTGGGTATGATGATGATGATGACTATTTAGAATATACTTTATCGAAAATCACTATGAGTATCCGCAAAACTGGTAATATTGGAGTTCACTGATTCTGATGTCTGAGAATGAGTGAGAGACACTTTATCTGAAAGCATCCTACAACAAATAAAACTTAAATACTGAATATTTAATTATCAATGCATGAATTCCTAATTCACCAGGTGTTCATAACCCACCATCTCGGAAGAATGCAACTACTCATGACAATTCTATAATCTGAATGAAATATAGATTTATACGACACCAGTCCAAAATCATGAGAGGATTAATATAATGAAGGTTCATGAATTATGCAGGTACAAGTACTAAATCTTATGGAGGAACATGTATTTATAGTCTACTAGTTATGGGAAAATGAAACAAAAGAAGAATCATGATTGTAATGAAAACCCTAATTTGAATCTTCATAAAACATGGTTAAAATACTATAGTTTTGGGCATGAAGGTGAAAGGAACTTTCATTGAATACCCACATACCTGATTTTGAAGAATTTAGATCGAAAACCTTGGTGGAGACTTGACTTTTCTTGCGCCTGAGGAGAAAAACCCTATGTTCTTGACCTGAGAGAATTTTGACAGTGTTTGGGAGCTTGATCGTTGTAATGAGGGAGAAAACAGAATAATAATATGATGTAATCCCTCAAAATACCCTAAAACGACTTGGTATAGGGCTAAAAAGTTTGGAAAAAGACCAAAATAACCTTCATTAAATGTGCAGTGAATTTGCTGAAATTTGTAGCAAGAGTTGTGGGTTGGACCGTACGGCTCGTGTCCCAGACACACTGTTCGTATGACAACTTGTGTCCTTGACACATGGTTCATATGATTGACACACAGTTTGTATGTCTGACACATGATTTGTATGATTGACACACATGGCTCGTATGACTGACACACGATTCTTATGGCAACTCGGGGGTTCAGGCAGCCTAACAGTGCTTTACTAAAATGGCCATAACTTTTTACTCTAATATCGGATTTACAAACGGTTGGTGGAATTGGAAAGAAGACTCAAAGAATTTTCATTTTGTTGGTCTTTAGCTTAAAAAAACTCCAGAATCAAGGAGTTATGATCGTTTCAGGTTGACTATTGAAAGATTCCTTGCAAGAAATCAATCGGTAAGGAATGTTTCAACTTGGCTATGAGCTAGGAGTTACTTGTGGCCTTAAAACATATCTAAATAACTTCTCATACTACCAAAACATGATGTTTGATTCTACATGTACTTGAAGCATGGTTCTAATCTTAGCTTAAATTTTCAGGGTGTTACAATATCTCTCCATTGGGATCATTCGTTCTCGAATGAAAACCAACTAAGTTGGAAGGATAGGGAAAGAGCTGCAATTCCTATCACTGATTTCTAAGAGCTGAATACTGACGTGATAACTGAGTCTCTAACTAAAACATAAAGTGGACTGAATTTATGAATGCATACTAAGACATGTGAGCAACTGAGCGGCATGAGACTGATAGAAGTAATAAGCAGGAAACTGTTACTTTGAACTTATTTTAGGATGGGAATATGACTCAACTGTATTTACACACATCTTAATGCATATAAGAGCTCATATGGAATAGGCATGAGCATGGAATTAGGAGAGTACGGCTAGAAGGAAAGAGAGAAAGTCACTAGTATTATCCATCTGATCTCTAAACTGAACTGCTGGCTATTCAAACTGATCCATACTGAGACTTTAGAATTCAACTGAAGTATTCATGACAAAAATGTACACAGGGAACTATAGAGCAATGGGTACTGATATGAAATTTTTGATAGTCATTGAGAAAGAAACTTTTTTCTTCCAACACTCTTCGTTGGAAATTCTAGTTGCAATTAGGGGAAGGAATCACGGGTATGATCTGAGTGATACATCCGACTGGGGAAATTTTGACATGGTATGAGCATCCTAGTCCACTGATCTGAGTTCATAGGAAAAGAGAACGATATATATTTAACCATGCGACGCCTTTACTCTGATATTTTATAGCATAAAGCAAGAGTTTCTTTGGCAAAAGAAATAATGGGAATACCATGCTTTTAGCAAAATGATTGATAGCTCTTAACTTAGAATCATTTCTCTACTATGCTCCTCCCTACGAAACACTACACCTATAGGCTCCACTTTAAATACTCTTAAAAGTACACTCTCTAAGGTTGCTAAAGGCTAAGTCTATCAGCATGCTCATACTCTGTCCAAGCTTAACTCGGGGATATAAAGTACCACTACTAAAATGACTACACTTGTCTTAACTACGAAAATCTATATTTTATATCCAGCTGTAGCTATCACCTTTAAAGATACACCTATTTTTACCGCCTGAACTACTCAACCTTAAGTTTTACACAAAGAGTCACTAACCACCATAAGCCATTATCTGCAGGCATATCAACAAATCATTCAAGCCTACCACTTAACTACCATCAATATCACCATTATAGCATAAGAAGTGTCACTGAAGAACTAGAACATGAGTATCTAGAATAAGAGGAATACTGAGAAATCTTGACGTAAGGATTTTCATAACCTTAACACTCAATGGGGCCTGAGGAGTACAATATAGTATGAATAAGCTTGTTCAGGAAGTTTGTACTGAGAATGCACCTGACATACAGTGGTTTCACTAATTATCAAGAACATATTATGAGTACATGAGACTGAGCATGTTGAGAAATTAGAGGTGCATGATTCATGAGCTGGATGGTATAAGACTGATATTTATGGGTTCACGGAGCATGATTTGGATTTTTGAATGGGTCTATTACTCCTTATACTAGGAACTGAGAATAGACATACATCTAAATAAAGTGTTACATCAAAATAATGCCAGGCAGGAGTGTCGTGATGATATAAGTGTACTGAATAGGCTAGGATTAGATTGGGTCTCTACCTCCACCTAGCTCTGTTCTAGAATTTGCTATCACTACTACTTAAATCTCCAAAACTTGATTAGTTCTACACTCTAGTATCTCCCTCTTATATCAAAGTTACCACACTAAGTCTGCGAGTCTCCTTCTTCACTACCCTCTAAACTGAACTCAGTCAAATGATCAGGGCATACTACTTCTAAATCTATTTTGATTATACACTTCCTCATAAAGTCTAAGAATATCTCTCGTCTGCAAGTCTCGAACTTAATCTTCCTAGTTCACCTAAGGTTAAAGTAGGCCACATTCATGGTCTTTCACTTATCTTTTGTAATAATCTGCCAAACCTACGAGGATCTACTTTTCACAACTCACTCTTTCTAGCGTTTGCTTACGTTAATCTAAACTATGACTTTTCACCACTATGTGATAATTAAGGCCTGAGGTCTATAAATACATGGTGGAGAAAATATGTAAACATACCCGACTCGGCTTTAGGAGAACCATTCTGACTCGGTTGGCTGAAAGGTGAACAAAATTAATTTAAGCGCTGACCACTGCCTGCGCTAAAAGAGGCACCCTACTAATTTGGGCGACCTTGAGGGGCTGTAGAGGAAGTAGGCTGAGCATGCTGGCGAACCTCCCTGCTCTTTGCAAAAGCTACTGGACAATCTCTCAACTTGTGACCTAGCTTGCCACAGCCAAAACAACCTTCACGGCCTGCCATACACTTTCTTATGTGATTCTTGCCATATTTTTTGCAAGTGGGGTGGGGTTTTCCCTTATAATATTTTTTTGAGGATAAGATCCAGATGCTCCCTCCTTCTAATCATAACGAGGCCTGTACCCTAGATACAAAGGACTAGCTGATGATAGTGCTGGCCCTAATCGCCTTTGCGGGAAAGAATATTGATTCCCACTAGCGATCTTTTGATAGTTAGAGTCACCATTTCTTGGGATAACCCTCTTTCTCTCCTTTCTTCTCTTCTTACCAATGGAATTTTTAGGGAATGCTACCTGCTGATTTAATTGAGTAGTCATAGCTCGAGCTAGTAGTTGGATGGCATCACAGAACTCTACATTAGAAATATCAGCACTTGCAGGCTGATCAACTGGTCGTTTTGATCACTTTTCTGATTGATCTCTTTTTAAAGAGACATATTCTGAAACACGTAAGGCACGAGTTAGAAGGATGAATAGAGTTAAACTCCATCGCACGATATGATCCTGAAAGAAGTGAAACTTTTCCTAGAATGTTTCATAGCCTCTCACTCATAACTGTGGTACGCTTCACACCAATGAACAAGACTCTACTTAACGCGGCTTTCAGACACCCTAGGGCACTTTAAACCTAATGCTTTGATACTAAATTTGTCATGACCGGAGACTACCCCCTAGTCGTAACACGGTGCTTAGAGTCACAAGTGACCCCAAGCTAACCCATGGTCTAGCATGACACTAAGAATGCTGTATTAAATGATATTCACTGAGCGAAAGCTGAAATCTGAATAATTTAATAATGTTTAAAACAATTTCCAATACTGAAATCAAAATGGAAAACATCTAATAAACTATAAAGCTGAACACACTAGTCTATCATTCTGAAAGCCTCTACTAAGATGAGTTGCTGGGGCAAGCCCCCAGCTAATTCTAACTGTTTGAAAATCTGAATGACTAAAATAAATAAAGTAAACATAAGTCTTGTCCTCGGAAGATGAAGACTTACCAAACTCTACTACTGAGGTGATATAGGACCGTGCTAACCGCGAGCTGGATGCTGAATGTCTGAACCTATATTATGATATAATATAGCATAAAGAAAAATATGCTGTCAGTACTTTGAATGTACTAAGCATGTGAGAGATGCACTATTCTATAATGGAACTGAACATGCTAAGCATACAAGACTGAACTGAACATGAGACTGAGGAATATAAACTGATGCAATGACCAAGTAAATAAATATGTAACTGATCAATACTGTACTAAATAAACTAAATACAAGGTCAATGCAAGATATAAGTCTGAAATATGGGAGATACTATTAACTGACATAGACTATGCGAGCAACATGGAATCCAAGCTGTAACCTAAGTTGGGAAGGTGTTCAATACCTTGCCAAGGGTACGGACCATGATTGGCATAATCACTCATGGGCCTTTTAGGGAAAAACATAATATCATACCTATGATGGCACGTAGTTCTGGGACTTGGGTTTTACTAAACTCTAGTCCAACTCGGTGCTAAGTATTACTCCCAACTGAACAAATTGATAGCTCGATGAGATGAAATATCTGGATGTCAACCATTCTATAGTCATGGATGCCATACCTGACTACCATACTACTAGTGAACTTTACTTTTATAAGAAAACTGATCCATGATTATTGATGGCATTCTGGATACCATACTAATCGGGAACTTACTTTTAGGAAAGAGTATCCAAGAGCATTGATGGCGTATCTGGATATCATGCATGTCATGTATCTTATTGTTATGAGCTGAAGATCCTAGTCATTAATGAGAATGTATATGTATATGTATATATATATGCGTCAAGTATTTCCAAACACTGCGACTTGTAAGTTTATGGGGGATCTGAGATGGCTTTAGTAAAATGCATAAGATAACATATGAAGGCTAAGCTTTAGAATGACTCTAGAAGGCTGGACCTAAATCCTAATTCTTGACTCATCAAGATGCTAATAGTTTAATAGTATGTATTATCTGAAAATACTGTTTAGAATATACTTTATCGAAAATCACTATGAGAGTCTGCGAAACTGGTAATATTGGAGTTACTGATTCTGATGTTTGAGACTGAGTGAGAGATACTTTATCTGAAAGCATACTTAAACATATGAAACTTAAAGACTAAATATTTAATTATCAATGCATGAATTCCTAAGTCATCGGGTGTTCTTAACCCGCCATCTTGAAAAAATGCAACTACTCATGACAATTCTATAATCTGAATGGAATATTGATTTATACGACACCAGTACAAAATCATGAGAGGATTAATATAATGAAGTTTCATGAACTACGTAGGTTGAAGTACTAAATATAATGGAGGAACATGTATTTATAGTCTACTAGTTATGAGAAATTGAAATACAAAAAGAATCGTGATTGTAATGAAATTTGAATCTTCATAAAGACATGGTTAAAATACTATAGTTTTGGGCATAAAGGTGAAATACACCTCCATTGAATACCCACATACCTGATTATGAAGCTTTTAGATCAAAAACCTTGATGGAGACTTGACTTTTATTGAGCCTGAGGAGAAAAACCTTGTGTTCTTGACTTGAGAGAATTTTGACATAGTTTGGGAGCTTGATCGTTGTTATGAGGGAGAAAACAGAATAATAATATGACAAAATCCATCAAAATACCCTAAAACGACTTGGTATAGGGCTAAAAAGCTTGGAGAAAGACAAAAATAAGCTTCATTAAATGTGCAGTAAAGTTGCTGAAAATTCATAGCAGGAGTCATGAGTTGTACCGTACGGCTCGTATTCCCGACACATGGTTCGTATGACAACTCGTGTCCTTGATACACGATTTGTATGATTGGCACACAGTTCATATGAATGACACATGATTTGTATGATTGACACACGGTTCGTATGACTGACACACACGGCTCGTATGACTTACACACAATTTGTATGACAACTATGGGTTCAAATAGCCTGACAGTGCTTTACTAAAATGAACATAACATTTTTCTCTGATACCGAATTTATGAATGGTCAGTGGAATTAGGAATAAGACTTAAAGACCTTTTATTGGGTGGGTCTTGAGCTAAAAAACACTTCAGAATCTAGGAGTTATGATCGTTTGAATTTGACTATTGAAAGATTCTTCATAAGAAATCAATCAGTAAGAAATGTTTCAACCTGGCTATGAGCTAGGAGTTACTTGTGGCCTTAATATATGTCTAAATCACATCTCATACTTACAATACATGATTTTTGATTTTACATATACTTAAAGCATGTTTCTAATCTTAGCTTGGATTTTTGGGGTGTTATAATATCTCCCTCTTGGGATCATTCGTCCTCGAATGAAGACCAACTAAGCTGTAAGGATAGGGAAAGAGCTGTAATTCCTATCATTGAGTTCTAAGAGATGAATACTGACATGATAAATGTGTCTCTAACTAAAAAATGGACTGGATTGAATTTATTAATACATACTAAGACATGTGAACAACTGAGCGACATGAGACTGAGAGAAGTAATAAGGAGGAAACTGTTACTTTTAACTAATTTTAGGATGGGAATAATACTCAACTATATTTACACATCTCAATGCACATAATATTTCACTTGGAATAGGCACAGGCATGGACTCAAGAGAGTATGACTAGAAGGAAAGAGAGGAAGTCACTAGTATTATACTTCTGATCTCTAAATTGAACTGCTGGATATTCAGACTGATCCATACTGAGACTTTACAATTCAACTGAAGTATTCATGACTAAAACATATGCATGGAACTACACAACAATGGGTACTGGTATGAAATTTCTGATAGTCATTGAGAAAGGAATTTTGTTTCTTCCAACACTCTTTTTTGGAAATTCTAGTTGCAATTAGGGGAAGGAATCACGGGCATGATCTGAGCGATACATCTGACTGGGGAAATTTTGACATGGTCTGAGCATCCTAGTCTACTGATCTGAATTCATAGGAAAAGAGAACGATATTGATTTAACCATGAGACACCTTTACTTTGAGATTTTGTAGCATAAAGCAAGAGTATCTTTGGCCAAAAGAAATAATGGAAATTCTACACTTTTAGCAAAATGATTGATAACTCTTAACTTAGCATCATTTCTCCACTACGCTTCTCCCTATGAAACACTACACCTATAGGCTCCACTTTAAATACTCTTAAAGGTACACTCTCTAAGGCAACTAATGGCTAAGTCTATTAGCATGCTCATACTCTATTGAAGCTTAACTCGGGGATATAAAGCACCACTACTAAAATGACTACATTGGTCTTAACTACGGAAATCTATATTCTATATCTATCTGTAGCTATCACCCTCAAAGATACACCTCTTCTTGCCACCTTAAATACTCAACCTTAAGGTTTACTCAAAGAGTCACTAACTACCATAAGCCATTATCTGTAGGTATATCAATAAATCATTCATGTTTACCACTCAACTACATCAATATCACCATCAAATAAGAGGAATACTGAGAAATCTTGACTTAAGGATTCAAATTTGACTTAAGGATTCAAATTTGACTTAAGGATCAAATTTGACTTAAGGATTCAAATTTGACTTAAGGATCTTGACTCAACTACATCAACATCACCATCAAGAAGAACTAGAACATGAGTATCTTGAATAAGAGGAATACTGAGAAATCTTGACTTAAGGATTTTCATAACCCTAACACTTAGTGGGGGTCTGAGGAGTACAATATAGTATGAAAAAGCTTGTTCAGGAAGTTTAGGCTGAGAATGTACCTGATATACGATATTTCACTAATCATCAAGAACGTATTATAAGTACACGAGACTGAGCATGTTGAGAAATTAAAGGTGCATGATTCATGAGCTGAATGGTATGAGACTGATGTTCATGGGTTCATTGAGCATGATTTGGATTTCTGAGTGAGGATATTACTCCTAATACTAGAAACTAAGAATATACATACATCTGAATAAAGTACATACATCAAAATAATGCCAGTCAAGAGTAATGTATCGTGATGATATAAGTATACTTAATAGGCTTGGATAAGAATGGGTCTTTACCTCCACCTAGCTCTGTTCTAGAACCTTCTATCACTACTATTTAAATCTCCAAAATCTGATTGGTTCTACACTCTAGTATCTCCCCCTTATATCAAAATCACCACACTAAGTCTGCGATGCTCCTTCTTTACTTCCCTCTAAATTGAACTCACTCAAATGATCAAGGCATACTAGTTATGGATCTATTTTGATTATACACTTCCTCATAAAGGCTAAGAATATCTCTCATATGCAATTCTTGGTCTTAATCTTCTTAGTTCACCTAAGGCTGAAGTAGGGAACATTCATGGTTTTCCACTTATCTCTTGTAATAATCTACCAAACCTACGAGGATCCACTTTTCACAACTATACTAATACTCTCTACGCTGTTACGTCATTCGAAACTATGACTTTTCAACACTATGGGATAATTAAGGCCTGAGGTCTATAAATGCATGAAGGAGAAAATCTGGAAACATACCCAACTCGACTTTAGGAGAACCTTTATGACCCGATTGGCTGGAAGGTGAACAAGATTGATTTAAGCGCTGACTACAACCTACGCTAGGAGAGGCACCCTGCTTATTTGGGTGACCTTGAGAGGCTGTGGAGGAAGTAGGATAACCTGCTGGCGAACCTCCTTTCCCTTCGCTGAAGCTACCAAATAATCTCTCCACTTGTGGCCTAGCTTGGCATTGCCAAAACAACCTTCATGATCTTCCATACACTCTCTTATATGGTTTTTTCCACACTTGTTGCAAGTGGGTTGGGATTTTTCCCTTACAATATTTTTCTAAGGATAAGAGCCAGATGCTTCCCCTTTCTAATCATAATGAGGCCTGTAGCCCAGAGAAGAAGTTCTAGCTGATGATAGTGTTGGCCTTGATGGCCTTTACAAGAAAGGAGATTGATTCCTACTAGCAATCTTCTGATAGTTAGAGTCACCATTTCTTGGGTTGACCTTCTTTCTCTCCCTCTTTCTCTTCTTACAAATAGACTTCCTAGAATCACTAGTTTGGTTTTTTGAGCAGTTCATTTGTGTTTTAAGACTATTTCTGTGTTTTGGAGCTATTAAAGTTAAAAAATTGATCTAGGACCAAAACTTTTAGTACATGACCTCAGATGAGAATTCCAAAAATGCTGTTAGCTCCAGAACGTGGATTTTAGGCTAGGGGGACCCTAGGTCCGGGTCCCATGGCTTATGGACTCATTTTGGGCTATTGGTTAGAAATTGGTAAAAATAGAATAGTGGGTGTGGGGTCCATGTTTTATCAAAACGACCTCGGATAAAAATTTGATGGTTTAATTGAGTCTGAAGTATCGAATTCGGTACGATAGCATAGTCCATTTGTGCGCACGAGGTTTAGAACAAATCTGGAGCACCTGGTCTGAGTCCGTTGGGACTTGGTGTTTTGCTGGTTTTTCAGCAGCTGGTGCAGCCGCTTAAGCAGCTTGGGAGCTTCTTTAGTGGCTTGGGAGCTTTTTTAGTGTCTTTATGCCATTTTAGCAGTACTGGGCTAATGTCTGAAGGTTGCTTTAGCGGCACTTGTCCGCTTTAGTGGACGTTGCTTAAGCTACCGGGGTGCCATTTTAGCGGCATCTCGCCCCTCTGTACCCGCTGCTTTAGTGATCATTTTCCTTTTTAGCGGCAGTCGCTTTAGTGACTTAGTGGTTGCTTTAGCGGTCACTGCTGGGTTTATATATATATCTCTTCCCCGATTTTCTTTATTTCCTAAACCCCTTTTCCACCATATTTGGATCTAAAATCTCAAGAACTCATGGGAAATCATAAATTGGAGTTGGGTATTTGAAGTGATCATTTCCCATTAGTTCTTTGTATGTTTTCTCCCTAATTCTCTGTGAAATCCTCAATTTCTTTCTTGTTTTCCCCTTTTCTCTTGGGGCTGATTTGACTCCTAATTGAGACTCTATTTGTCCTTAACTTTTGAGCATGCATTCCTTTTTTTTAGAGGGACCTCGCGATGGATTCAAATTTGGAATTTTATTTGAGGGCCCCACAGGCCTATTTTTGACCCAATTTTTGCCATAAACTTTTATATTGTAATATGGTTGTATTGTATAGATCGCATGCTAGGTAGGGACTATAGAATAGGTTTATACCTAGTTGTATCATGACTTGGCCTATTTAGGGAATTTAGAATAGAAATGTAACTCGAGCCCTAGCCTAGAATATCTGTTATGGATGTAGGATTCTATTACACCGGATTATAGACTTTTTTAACCATAGATTGACATGAAGGATCCTTTTGTTTAAGACTTATGACTTACCATATTACTTAGTGAATTGGACGATATCCCCCGATTAGATCCTTCTAGTAGCTTTATGCCCTTGTTTACCGTAGTTTCCCAAGTTATGGTGCTGATATCCTTTTAATTTATATATTGTTGGGCCCGAGGCCATGGTTATGATACCAGTTGTATACTAGGCTTAGTATTCTATTCTTTGAAAGGACATGGTTTAGTTCTTAGACGCTTAGACGCTTACCTTTGTATTTTTTGGATACTGGTGATGTCATGCATACATTTAGACGCATTTATGCTTATTAGTGGCACGATTCAAACTAAAATCTTGGCTTTACTACTATTTTCTAATAGGAGATTTATTCCCACTTTTAAACTTTAAAACTGATTCTTTAAACAGAAGTCGTGCTACCTTCATTAATGACTTATGAGCTTTTAAACTAAACATACTACTTTGGAAACTTAGACCGAGGCTGATTCCAATTTATTTTCTGATCCACTCTCTTACTCACTATTCACTTACTTCGGTCGAGGGATATTCCGACCCTTTCTATATTTTTATGCCATTTTAGTCCTGGATTCAATCTCGGGCAATGGATTTACAGATTTATACTTATTTAGCATCAGTTCGAGTTCGAGCACCCCTATTTATACTCTTATTTCTCTCTGGTACTTGACGGAGTAGATTTTTTATGATAGTTATTGGAAGTCCTGGTTCGGGGCCAGGCAGTACATACGAATATCCTGAGTCCCTTATGGATTACTCTGTCTGGGGACCACGTACCTAAGAGGGGATATTCATAGGTCCTGCCTGGCAAGCCAGCAAGCCGAAGGAGGTGTATATACTTGGTATAATTTGGAACTCAGTCGGTATGGTAGTCTTGGTTTACGTTGCTTTCAATGTTCATGTGCATTACCTATCACCAGTGTAATTGTTTGGCGCTTGTATCTATCGATCTTTTGGGGGCTGTATAGGTACTGGTTTTGGTTGCTCTTTGCTAAGTTTTTACTTGTGCCTTCCGGGCTTATACGTACCCGATTAGGTTATTAGTTATCTGGGCTAGTCGGTTACATTATTGTTTGGTTGTTGTTGTATAGTTCGTGTCAAGTTGGCTGTGGATTGGTACCGAGGTAATAGGTACGTTCCCGAGTTCTCTTCCTCTTTATTTTGAATATTTACTTTTCAGTTAGAGGCTATGACTACACTAGGGTTAGCTCCCTTATTGTTATGATCCTCGAGATGCTAGGCTAGATCCCTCAGGTTAGTATCTCTATGTTTAGCTTCCTTTATAATATCACTGTAATCTCCTTCTCTTCCTTATCTATTCTTATTGTATATTACCTCTTTGCCTCGTACTACTATTTATATAGTCCTTTTTCACTCTTCTCGGTATATCGGTTAGCTACTTATGGTACTGTTCTTTTGCCTTTGATTAGTTGTAGTATATGATAGTTTATATTTACCTCTCCCTTAGAATTGTTATGCTTCAGTTTGTAGATATTGTACGAAATGTATATTCCTGCTTTACATGTTATTTGTACTTGCATTATCTTTGGAGCTCAGTTGGCCGATGCCTACTGAGTACCTCGTGTTTGGTACTCATACTACACTTCTGCACCCTGCAGATCATAGTAAGAGTTCGCGCTGCTGACGTGTGCATCGTTCAGAGCTGCCATGGATCGAAGGTTTAGGGTGAGCTCCTGACGTCTGGAGTTGTTCCTGCCCTTCCTCAGTTGTTTGACTGATTTTTATTTTGCATTTCAGAGACAGTTCTGTATATGTGTATTGTGCTTACCTTGTACTCTTGTTTTGTTAGAAGCTCTTGTACTGACTTCATCAGGTTTTAGGGTTACTTCTCTATATTAGTCTCTTTATTGGATTCATTTTTAGCTGCTTTCTTCTTTTCTCTTGATAGTCTATTACTCTTTGTTTCAAATTATGGGTTAGCTTTGCTACTGGTGGGTTTTGGTAGGTGCCATCATGACCTGAAAAATTAGGTCTTGACACTCTCAGACTCTCTGAGCAGTAGAGCTAATTTGCATGCACTGAAAAAAGTTTTTCTAGTTTGACTATTTAATACTCCCTCGTTTAAAAAGATGATCTACTTTTCTTTTTAGTCTGTTTAAAAAAAGAATGACCCTTTTCTTTTTTAGCAACTCTTTAATTTCAACTTCTACATGACATATTTAAGAACACAAGATTAAGGGGCATTTTGATACACTTGACATATCTTTATTATTAAGACCACAAGATTCAAAAGTCTTTTTTAATTTCTTAAACTCCATGCCAAGTCAAAACAGGTCATTCTTTTTTAAACTGAGAGAGTATATTCCTTCTTCCTCTCATTTAGTTGTATTTCTCTCTTGGCAGCATGATTTCCCATTACTAGATCAGTCCTTGGAAGATTTAATGCATGAGCCAGTACTAATGGCAGCTACGAGGATGCCGATCTTGAAAGTATTCTATCCAGCGAAGACACTTACTATTTACAGCAGTATGGACGGGCCACTGTAGTGGAATTGGTCATCCTATACTGTATGGAAGCTCCGTTCATACTTTTTAACTTGATAAAAAATGTCGTCTCAATGTCTATGTAACTTTTTATGGCCACCTGGGTAGCCTTGCTGCTGTGTCACTCGGCAACAACAAAGTGCAGCTCCTGGCATTTGTGGTTATGGTACATAGAATATTCTTCCACAGATCATTTTATCAAATCTTATATCCAAAATGTTGAAAAAATTAATGAAATTCAATCAGATAAGAGAGATATGAGCCACAACCATTTTTTATTTAGGTTCTTAACCTGTTTGGTTCATGTTTGTGGGCATATATATATATATATATATATATATATATATATATATATATATTAGTTTTTTGGGAGTAAATTAATTTTCTAAGAGGTCAAGAGATCTTAATTTATCGTTTCTTGGCATGTCCTTTGCACGTGTATGCCGAGTCATATCCTATATAATTTTGTTTGAATCAATGAAATTAATAAAATTCCCCGATAGTTCATCACCAAACTGCCAGGGAGATGATAACTATAGATTTTGAAAATCACCAATCAATAATGTTTCCTATAATTTTGGTTATGCATATTAACACTCTTTAAAAAGCCTGCATATTATATTAATAGTAGTTCATGATTTACTTGTTTAATTTTTCTTTGATAAAAACTTTTTCTTCGAGCAGCTAGGCATGGAAAGTGCGGTAGAAACACTATGTGGACAAGCATATGGAGCACATAGGTTAGAATGCTAGACATATATATGCTACAGTTCTTCTAATTCTCACTGGAATCCCTCTCATGATGGCTTACTTATTTTGTAAGCCAATCATGATTCTACTAGGGCAGTCTAGAGAAGTGTCAACCGCAATCGCCTTATTTGTGCATGGCTTGATCCCTCAGCTATTCGCGGTCAAGGGTGTCTCAATAAAATTAGTGGTCTAAAGTAAAATTTTAATAAGAGGTCTTAAGTATATATAATACATACAAAAAAATAATTATTTAAAATTATTTAACTTTTACATACTTGTTATTTTTAATGTAGTATTCTTAAATGATATAAAATCTTATATTAACCTTATTTAGTAATGTTATTATTTATAAAACTAAGAATTAATTCTAGTTGGTATGATGTTAGTCATGTGTTTGTAATATATTACTTTGGATGTTGCTGTAAAAACTTTATTTATTAATATGAATATCCAAGTTGTTCAATTAATTAATTAATTTTGTATTTTTTCTTACTATTTTCAATATTATTTAAAATAAAAATAAAATTATAAAATTCACTATAAATAAATTTTGGGCCTCAACATTCTGGGGGCCTAAAGCAGACACTTTACTAGCTTTACCCTTGAGCCACCCCCGTATGCGGTAAACTTTTCCGTCCAAAAATTCCTTCAAAGCCGAAAGCATAATGCATCCAAGTGCTTATATCTTAGCAACCACGCTAGTCCTTTATTCAAGTGGGGATTATTTGGTGGAGCTCTGGTCTTGAGTTTATCATGGTGGGTAGTAATAGCTTCCCAGTTTGCTTGTATAAAATGGAGTGATAGATGCAAGGAGTCATGGACTGAGTTTAGCTTCCTAGCATTTTAAGGCCTATGGGACTTCTTTAAGTTATCCCTTACTTCATCAGTGATGCTCTACTTGCTGGTGTTGATAGCTGGGTTGCTTCCAAATCCAGATGTGGCAATGGACTCGCTGGCAGTTTGGTGATGAACTTATAAAACTTTTCTTGCAATATTCAACACCTATTTTTTATTTATTTTTGGTCTGACTTGCCTACACATGAAGTAGGGGCGGCTCAACAAATTTGGTGGCCTAAAGACAAATCTTAATAAAAGGTTTCAAGTATATTCAATATAATTAGCTTTTGTATGCATCACATATGTATCTCGTGTACCACACGTACATCTCGTATGACGTACGTGCATCTCGTGCAACGTATGTGCATCTTAGTGCATTTCATGCACCATACGTGCATCTCGTTATTAATTAGTAAAAATATTATAGAATCACATAGATTTTATCTTTAAACATGTGTGTGAGTATACTACCATTATGAATTGTCTTCTAGCTTAATTTAGTATTTTTTAAGAAAAAAATCCTAAACAACTAACTTTACTTTTAGTAACGATTGAAAATGGGCCCCCAGAAGTTATTTTAATTTTTCCCCAAAAATTTCTCTTGAAATTTAACAATACATGAATTTTTTTAAAATAATAATAGATATAGAACATACTTCTTAGAATAAATGGGTCTCCAAGCCATTAGTTTAGTGACTTTATAGTCTAGCCGACCCTAACATGCAGTACCACGATTCTTGGATGGGCGTCCATGATCTCAGTTGGCTTCAATGCGGCAGCGAGGTTTGCAACTGATTGTTAAAGGGACATAATCATTCTTTTAATTATATTGTCTATGTTATTATGTTAAACAAACCTCTTTCTTAGTCTTAATTTATGGTAGAAGTAGCTTGAAAAGTTCCTAAACATTGTTTTGATATATAATTACAGTGTGAGGGTTAGCAATGAGCTGGGAGCCGGACATGCTAAATTTGCATCATTTTATGTTGTGGTGGAGACAATGAGTTCATTCATTATCTCCATATTATTTACCATATTGGTTATGTCATTATGCCACGTGATGAGCTATGCCTTTATTGCTGGGGATACAATTGCTAAAGATACCTCAAAACTTGCTCCCCTCTTGGTAGTATCTATAGTACTCAACAGTGTACAAACTATTGTATCTTGTAAGTGTTCCTTCCATCTAGCTATTTACTGAAATACATTGATAGTAGCTTGATCATCTTGGATATTATTGTAAGCTCATGAAATATATATACGACTTGTACTAGTCCAAACAATAACATGCATTGCACCCCATTTATTTGCTACTAAGTACTTATTAATTAACGACAATGTTATTAGTAAGTCCCCAAAAATGTATTGTTGTCTTTTGATCATAGTATTTTAGTTGATTCTTTAAAACTGTACCCATTATTCATACATTAAAATAGAATTGAGTTTAGGATTAATCTGCATATGTAATGCTTGAAAATATTGCTATTGGGTGTGTTAACAGCGAAAATATCGAGATTGGAGAAGAAATTATACTAGGGTTGTGTCGACAGTAGAAAGGGAGAGAGAGAGATATTATTTAGTATGAGATGAAAAAAATGAAAAGTGTCCCAATACAACTTATCTCCTATTATCTATACAAGTGGGCCTCATACACATTTTGAACCCAAAGATAAATTGTAGATATGAGCCAAGCCCATTACAAGATAAATGAATGAAGTAAAAATAAAAGTAACACTATGAACTAGTCAAGGACGGGAGGTACTCCAACACCCCCTTCAAGTTGGGGGTGACAGAACTCCCAACTTGGGAAGAAAACCATGATGACCAGGGCCAGACAAAACTTTGGTGAAAATATCAGCCAACTGAGAGACAGTGGGAGTATGCTTTAGACTAATGAGACCATCAACCAACTTGGTCTGAACAAAATGACAATCCAACTCAATATGTTTGGTACATTCGTGGAACATTGAATTTTGGGCAATGTGAATAGCAGCCTAACTGTCACAATGAACAGAAATGGAGGGACAAGGCATGCCAAAATCTGCTAGTAAACAAGATAACCAAGTGACCCTAGCCACAACTTTACTCAAGACACGGTACTCAGCTTCAGTTGAAGACAAGGAAACAATGGGTTGTATCTTCAATTTCCAAGCAACACTCTGGGCCTCAAAAGTAGTCTTATGCTTCTTATCACACCAGGAGCTCTAAGAAGACATGTGTTCCTACTCCTAGTAGGATTCCTAGACAATAACATTACTCACCCAGAGTTGATTTTGACCCCAGAATGTCTCTTTTTTGCAGATACTACAAGAAATCTAGTCACATTATTGAAAAATACCAAAGGCTCTTTGGGTATCCCTCTTCATATAAGTTCAACAAGAACCTTGTGTCAATTACAATACTCTTCTCTGAAGAAGCCTCTGGTTCGTGATAGACTAGATGATGGATCGTACAAGCTGGAACTTTCTGCTTCTCTAACTTTGCCACTGTCTTCATCCTTAACATGCATTTATGCATCTGCATCATTATCTATTGTTCTTTCTACTGCTCCTTCCTATTATGTTGTTTCAATTCCTGATTCTAGTTGTACATCTACTATTAGATGTAGTGTGGCAATTTAGACTTGGGCATACGCCTTTTTCCAAAATTAAGAATATTTCTACAATTAGTTCTCTTGCCTCTACACATTCCTTGCTCAGCTTGCCCTTTATCTAGGCAAACTTAGCTCCCTTTTTCACAAAGTACCACCCATTCTAGTGCACCGTTTCAACTAATTCACATAGATATGTGGGACTCTATAGTTCCCCTACTTCATCAGGTGCTAGGTACTTCTCGACCATTGTAGATATCTACTCTAGGGATACATGGACTCATCTCATGGGAGCTAAGAGTAATGTTTTTTATTTGCTCAAAGCCTTTATTGTTATAGTCCAAACACAATTCCATACTTCTGTCCAGAGTGATAATGCTCTTGAATTGAGCTCTAGAACTTCTGGTTCTCAGTTTTTTACTGCTAAAGAAATCATTCATCAAACTTCTTTCTCTCACACTCCACAAAAAAAGGGTATTATGGAAAGGAAATATAGGCATTTTCTCGAGACTGCCAGAGCTTTAATTTTCCAATGTTCCTTGCCTGTATCATTATGGGGGAATTGTGTTCTTACGGCTACATACCTTATCAACATATTTCCTTCTCTTTTGTTGAAATTTGAAATTTCTTTTAAGGTTTTATATGGTTCTGCTTCTTTTTATGACCACCTTAGAACTTTTGGATGTATGGCTTATGCCACTCTTCCTCAAGTTCATATGGATAAATTTGGCCCAAATTCTGTTCCTTGTGTCTTCCTAGGGTATTTTTTGCTTAAAAAAGGTTACAAACTTTACAATCTTCAATCCAAAACATGTTTTGTTTCTAGAGATGTCAAATTTCATGAATCCATCTTTCCTTTTTCCCTTCTTCAACCTTATTTTTTCACTGTCTTTCCTCTTAATATTTCTTCTGCTGACTTCCCTACCTCTACTCTATATTCTTTTACCCCCTCTCAATCTCCACCTATTATTTTCACTAGCTTCCCCTACTGCTTTCTCTTCACCTACAAATTCTCCAGCCTCTTCACCTCCTCCAGGGTCTCTACCAAACCTTATAAACCTCCCTTTTATCTTTAGGATTTTGTTTGCTCCCTTTCTCCTTCTTGTTCCAAGTCTATTTCCTCACAGTCTTCTACTAGTGCACATCCTGTGTTTGAGCTAGTTTCTTATTGTCAGGCATCCTCTTTTCCTGTATGGTAGGAAGTCATGAAGGCTGATTTTGATGCTCTTGAGGCCAATGCTACTTGGCCTGTTGTTGAGCTTTCTACTAGTAAGAAGCCTATTGGTTGTAAGTGGGTCTATAAGGTTAAATATAAGGTTGATGGGTCTGTTAAGAGGTTTAAGGCTAGGTTGATGGTTAGAGGGGACACATAGGTTGAAGGTGTGGATTTTCATAAGTCCTTCTCCTCCATAATGAGGATGACCACTGTTAAGGCCTTGGTTGTTGTGACTGTCACGCAGAAATGACCTTTGTTTTAGTTGGATGTCAATAATGTTTTTTTGCATGGTGACCTTGATGAAAAGGTTTACATGAAGCTTCCTCCTGGCTACTCTGTTCCTGGTTCATCCCCAAATTCTCCATCTTTAGTTTGCAAGTTACAAAAGTCACTATATGGTTTGGGACAGGCTTCTAGGCAATGGTATGCCAAATTGTCTGAATCTCTCTCTTATTGAGGTTATATACATTCTTTGAATGATTACTCCTTATTCACGAGAGGTTCTAGAGATTCTTTTATGGTGGTTGTTGTTTATGTGGATGATATCATCACTCATAGGGACTGATGTTGCTGAAATTTCTGCCCTGAAACTTTCCTCCACTATCAATTTAGAATCAAAGATCTGGGAAGTCTGAATTATTTTTTGGGGATCGAGGTTTGATATTCTACATCTGGGGTTTTATTTCACTAAAAGAAATTCTTCCATGACCTCATTCATACTTTCCACTTCTCAGATATCTCTTTTGTGGTGTGTCCTCTTGAGCTGAATGTTAAGCTTAAACTTAATGAAGGTGACCCCTTGCCCTGACCTGAGGAGTACCGGTATGTAAATAAATAAATCTTAGGCCTAACTCAACTCGAAAAGCTAGCTCATCAGGGGGCGATTGCCCAAGACCATATAAGGAGACCAAAGACTATGTAACCCACCAATATGGGACCCAACATATACCCCACACACCAAAGACTGGACATCTGAAGCGTGGACAATATAAGACTGGGGGACCAACATCAGAAATGATGAATTGGGTGGGTGTGGCTCTGATACCATGTTAACAGCGAAAATATCAAGATCGGAGAAGAAACTATACTAGGGTTACACTGACACTAGAAAGGGAGAGAGAGATATTATTTCGTATGGGATGAAAAAATGAAAAGTGTCCCAATACAATGTATCTTCTTCTATCTATACAAGTGGGCCTCATACACATTTCGGATCCAAAGTTAAATTACAGATGTGGACCAAGCCCAATACAAGATAAATGAAATGAAGTAAAAATATAAGTAACACTATGAACTAGTTCGGACGTGGAGGTATTCCAACAAGGTGTGGATGGAAGTCGTTTGTAGCCTATGTGAATGTGGGATGCTACTACCTTGTTGGCATCCCGTTAGGTGTTGTTCTAGGCTTCAAATTCAAGCTGGAAGCCAAGGTTTTTATTAATTCTCTTACCAGTTCTTTTATCCTCTAAGAATTCACATTTTAAGTCTATTAACCTTTTTAATTGCTAATTAAGGTTAGACCTGTCCTAATTGGTCAAATGTTCAAGGAATATGGTTGGGAATGTAAGCAAGAACATCGATGCAGACTGTCATCTTACTGTGGGTCACCCTTCAGACATATTGGGTGAAAGAAGTACGTTTTCTACTCCTTCCCAAAAACTTTCAATATACTCATGAAGTGTGACACTTTAAACCATATTGGTAGAATTGGTTTCTCCTTAGTGAAAGCGTATCTATAATTATTTTTCTCTTGTCTACCTAATTCTAGTCATTATGTATAGTAGAAAAACCACTATAGTGTATTTATACATTATAGGCTAAGGTATAGTGAGAAGGATAAGCTATAATAGGCTAACGGGCTAGTTAATACTCCTTATACATGGAAATATAATAACTATTTCCAACTGAAAGTATAGCTATCACACAGTATTCTTTTCATTGAGCTAAACCTTTTTTTTATTATCAATGTTAGGTGGAGGAAGCTCAAAGAAGGCTGAACAGGTGAGAAGAGAAGATTGAATCAGATATTCTTTACATGTCATTGGGAATGTACCAGTCTATGGGAACGTACGTTGCACATTTATCCCAAATTATTTAATGCAAAACTTGAATTTTCGACGACAGATATTTGCTCAATCTTTTCACATTCTACCAGCGCTTGCACACAAGCGACGCTGCTTTCCAGTCCTTGTTCGACGTCAAGTAACCCAACACCACCTCTATCACTTCCTCTGGCAAGTCGTTGCACCCCACCTCTATCACTTCCTCCGGCAAGTCATTGCACCACGGGGACCTCTTCATCATAAACTAAAACTTTTTCTTATACCATACAATGTCATATTACTATCAGTGTTATGTGTCATAGAAGAATTAATATTATGTGTTGTAGAAGAAAGGTAGATTTATTACCAAACCAATACCTAAACAAATAAGACTACTCAAAGAATCCTAATTAACGTATTCTTATAAGTGTTTTACTACCCACGTATTATTCTCAATTTTTTGCCTTTAATAAGTAAGAGAAATTAACGCATCCTTGTAGTAGTGTTTTACTTCCCCCATATTTAGGACTCATGTACCATTGAAACTTTCTATTAATTTAGGAGTCTTTCCATTTATTTTGTCTTCCCATATACTTCCTCCGTTCCTAATTAGTTGTCGTCCTTACTAAAAATATATTCCTTAAAACTTATCATTTAACAAATTCAAGACATAATTAGTTGTTTGTTTCCACTTTTGCCCTTAGTAATAAATATGGAGAGATATTAATATTGTGCAAAAAGAAGCATTAAATAAAGATGAGTAATAAATAAGGGTAATTTAGTCAAATTACCTTCTTGTTAATAATTTTCTTAAGGGGTGTGCAACTTAAAAGGGTGACAAGTAAACAGGAACGTGGGGAGTATTTTGGAGTCTTTCCAAAGAATATATATATATCACAAATCTCAAAGGTGTCTAAACTCTAATAAATTTTATGGCTGCTCCAAAGTGGCATCACTACTTAATTTCTAGTTGTTTTTCGGTTTTGTTTTCAAATTAATCCTTTCTCCATAGCATGAGAAAATGTATCAAGATTATTTACAACGGTGAACCAAATAGTTGGATTATCTGGATTAGGGAAGTACATAAATCACACTTCATTATTGAAAGATTAAAAAACAAAAATAAAGACACCTACTTTTTATGTGACATAAATTACTTAAAGAGGGAACCTTGGAGCAACTATCATAAAGATTTTGACTGGCTTTAGTTTGGGGTTCAGCTTTGAGATATCTAATCTTGATTATGAAATAAGAAAGAATTTAAAGGATATTGATAAGATCAAAACTATTTAAGATAAGATAATCTTTCGTAGAAACAACTATGGTCAATCAGCCTTTTTAGCATGCAGATTTTATTGTTAAAAAGAGACGCATTAAAAAAATATCACAATCATGAAGCATACAAAGACATTCCACCATATTAAAGCTTACTTATACCCTCAAAATACGAACTGTGGAAAAAAAAGGGAGCAAACTGGTTAGAAATTGTTACCTTATAATAATAACACGATAATTTTGCCACTAAATCAGACTTGTATGAGATGGCTATATGCTGAAAAAAAACACGATCAATTAGATTTGGCCGATATAAGGAATTGAAAACAGTAAGTATTCTACCATGAATAACAATCCTTTTATTTTTAGGTAAAAACTAACTTGGTCTTAAGGTAGGTAACCCTAACTTTTCTCCAAAGAAACAAAATAGACATTCATTATAATACATCAAATATATTTATAATAGTGTTACTATATTTTTTTTTTCTTTTTTCTTTTTCAAGATTATAAAATATATTTTTTTTTGAAAAAAAAAAATCAACTTTGCATATATTTAAGAAGGGAGATGACTCCTATTTTTTTTTGGAAAATAAAAATTGGACGACTCCTATTCTAAGGAGGGAGAACTTTGTTCCAAATATGCATCTTTTAGAAAAAAGAAAAGAGATCGTGAGTTAATTTAGGGTAAGGAATAAAATTATTTAAGGTAGTGTAACTTTCCATATATTAGGAGTTTTAATTCACATATATTTATTATAGTCAATATTTGATATTAAAATAATTTGAGAAAAATAGTGTAAAGACGACTTTGTCTACTGCAGAGTCTTTTAATGAAGAACAAAAAGTTCAAATAAATTTATAAGGACCTTCGCACTTTTAATATATTATAAATTATAGATAATACTTAATTAATCTCATGATAATTAATTCTATCGCTTATCCCATATGTATGGGATGTACATATGACTATTAATTACTACCCACTTATCTTTCTGCAAGCAATATTATGATCTTTGTAAAGTTGAAAATTGAACAATATAATCACTAACTTGATTTAGACTATGCAATGGGGATGGTGCAGAGGTTAAGTTGTTCTACATCATCTCGTATATATATGACCACTTGGGATTGATAATATGAAGGGTCAACATTATAGGTGATCTCACCTTTTTAAAAAAAAAAATAAAAGTGGGCACAAGGCCCATTTATTGAAAGAAAATTGAAGTCTGTACAAAAAGAGATGGCCAGGCCCAAAAATAACCCGACCCAAAAATAGAAAAGGAAAGTACAAAAATCAGATAGAACAAATGAAGAGACAAAAGTTGATCTTCATCTACTCTAGCTCAAGGTCACCATTTTCATGTCTTTGTTCTCCAGATCGAGCAGAGACAAAGCATCCCATCATCAATTACTAGCCTTAATCAGTCAAATCACTTTCGATCTGGTGCTTCACGGAGCTAATCACCTCCATTTGCATATGTTGAGCAGAATCTTCCATACCAATCGAAGATAAGTATTTATGATTCTCATTGTTCTTCTCCTAGATGTATTAATCCTATTTACTCCTAAATCAATGGGTTGAACCTCAAAAGAGATTAATACCACCATTAAATCCAGTTGTAAATAAAATTATTAGTCTTAGGAGTTCACGCATAACTCCTTTCTTTGCTGATGTAGGTATTCAACAAACAAAAAACCAGACTTATGCTTGCATTATTGCAAGTCCTAGTTGCCCCAGACTTGATTAGTGATGGAATAACACCCAAAATTCTCACATGTGCGGATAAACAAATCGAATGAAATTACTTCAGTCTGAGAGCCAAATTAGGAATCACTTTTAATGTAGCACTTGTCTGGAAAAGTATTCGTTTACCTACATGTTAGAATCATATGTTAGCTGTTGTTTGATGCTTTTTTTGTACAAAAATCTTCTTGATTGTACTCTCTATGCTTCATCATGAATCATTTTCTAGTACCCTTCAAATATTTGGAGTACCTTGCCTGTCTAGAATTAAAATCTTTTTGCCTTCACTGGGAATGTCTTGAAACTGATTTATATAATAATCACCTGCCAAAAAGAAAACAAGATTAGCAAAAAAATCAGCGAGGCATTACCCTCTCGAAAGGAGTGTTGTACTCTCACTGATAGAGTGTCCATTAGGTCAAGAATATAATTAACTTCAACTGCAATGCTCCAACGGATTCTCCATTCTCTTTTTAAAATCTGACTAAAACTCAGAGAATCTGATTCCAAAATCACATTATGTAAGAGATTGTCCTTGCAATAGATTAAGCCTTCTTTAATTGCCTTTGCCTCAGTCACTAGATTAGTAGTGTCTTGAATTCTATAACCCTTAGCAGCCACCAAGTGACCTCTTGAATCTCTTATACAGAAAACAGCAGAAGTAGGGCCTAGATTGCCCCTAGATGCCCTATCAATATTGCACTTCACCCAATTATCAGGGGGTGGGAACCATCTGACTTTCTTGATAGCATAGACTGGCCTCTACCCTTTCAAAATATTCACTATTTGTGGCCAGATTTCACTGTCACAGATTAAGTTAAATCTACTCCTCAGGAATTTTCTCACTATTTCAGTTATTTCCCAGATTACCTTGCCCACAGAATATTTTCCTAAATGAAGAACTGTGTTCCTTCTTTTCCACAGGAACCATAGTTAAAAATAGGTACAACTTGGAAGACCCCTTTAATCCTACTGTTATCAGTATTCCTCCACCATTTCCTGATTGTTTGCTTCAGACTCATTTGAGGATTGAAACTTGCAGCCCTTGAGAAGTAATTCCATATATTTCCCCTCAAGAATAATTGCTCTCCACTTCTTCTTGAGTACAACACCTACAAAATTGAGAAACATTACCATTCCAAGTGTGCATTAACTGTGAAACTGGTACCTTTCCTTTCCAGATTCTCCAAGCTAGGAATGAAAAATTAAAAGGAAGGTTTTTAGATCATAATTGCTTCAAATCCTCACTGATTTCTTCCTTATGCCTCAAGAGATCCCAAGCACTCTTCACACTAAAAGTGCCAGTGCTTGTTGCTGTCCACCATGGTTTGTTTGACTGATTAACAAGTTTGTACTGTCCCATGTTGTTCCTTACATGCTCCACTTTGTAAGTATTCACCTTAAAATTCTAATTAAGGAATTTAAATTGTTATACTTTGCTCCTTATTTATTTTATGGAAAAGGGCCAAAACTACCCCTATTATCTAAAATGGGGCAAAAATATCCTCTATTTATTTTTTTGGCTCAAAAATATTCTCTGTTTATTTTTTGGCCACCAGGCTGCCCACGTGGATAAAAAAGGCCACTTGGTCAGTTCACATCAGCATCCACATAAAAAATCACCTCATTTAATACCACTTAACCATCAACCCATTTTTGTCAATTTAATACCTATACAGTAGAAGTGCTTGCTGGGTTTTAATTTAGTGTGTTGTGGTGAAGTGTTTGTGTCACGATCCAATTCACGAATCGTACGGGCACCTATATAACTCTACCCTAGATAGGAGAACCCTTACTACCCAACCATTCAATTAAGTACAGAAGTTAAATGAGATGATCTTTAAAAAAAAATAATCCTTTAATAAAAAATAAACCCTTATCTAAATACATTTTTAACTAATTACATTGCGGAAATAAAATAATAGTTTTCCCCAGAACCTAATCTAAACTGGTACAAGAGCACTAAGCTAATGAAAAAGAAGACCAGAGACACAACATCCATGTATGAGTGAAAGAACAGGAGTTGCTGAAGAGTAACCACCATCGTACCTATAAAAACTCCAATTGACCTGCAACATGGCTAAACCACCAAGTAGAGATATAGTAAGTGTATTTCAGTACAACTACATGTACTGGTAGGTATCATCAGGCGACTAGGGTTAGAAACAAATAACAACAATAAAGAATAGGGAGGAAATCATAACACCAGTTAAGATTTCGGATAACTAAACCCTCCCAATGGCCCTCTCTTCAGGCCTTTGACATGTTGCCCTTAACATCTATGTGACTAACCTGCCATTTAACATTTTTGTGTATCTTTATCCTTTGACAATTTGACTGCTCCTTAAGTTCCCTAACTCTTTTATTCCCTTCTTTACTAACAGCCTTACGACTCTACACCCAACACGATAATGACTCACTACTCCACCTCTAAATTACACTGACAAGACCACTAGTATGACTATCTAGAATACTATAAGGACTAGAACATATCACCCAATATCCTACACATATGACACATAAAACGAATCATGTACAATCATAACCCTTCACCTCAACAGATATATAGATATACAATACATCAATTACACTTTGGTAGATCCTTACAACAATAGTCACCACAATAAATATGTTCAATGAAATGATGAATGCATGCCTGCAGAGTGTACATACATACTAAAGTCAACAGGGAATCTCAGCTATGACCTACAACTAATCCATATAACAGTGTTGGCATGACACCCGATTCATTTAACTGTGTCGTCATGACACCATCCATATAACAGTGGCGGCGTGACACCCGATCCATATATCATCTCAATACCATCTCGAAAGTCATATGATCAATGCATGATACAATCAATAATCACAAGTAATTCCCGAAGGCTAATCACAACATCCAACTCATAAATAAGCACAGAGTAAATCGATTCCACACTATACTGATGACTCACACTCACCCAACATAACAATCTTAATCCCTGATACTATGCCTACCTCTCACTTCCCTTTCCCACCTACTATATTTATGCCCATTCCACTATGAAAAACTACCCACGAACACAGTACACATACCCATAACTCTTCTGACTCCTCTTGAATCACCACAACATCTAAGCACCTACTACCCACGCTCAAACCGAGCTCTACTGTACTTCTCTAAACCCACCAAATGCATACTTTGGCTCTAACTCAAGCTCATTACCTTCATAGTCATCCTAACCCTTCTTCTAACTCTTAATACATTTCTATTTATCGGCATACCTCTAGTTTATGCAAAACTTACACCCTTCTTCAATGATTTGGAACGATTTAGGCTTGAATTTGGGTATTAATCACCCCCAACTCTGCTTGCCATGAGGATTATGAGTAAGGACGACTCAATAGGGGTTTCCTTCATGAGAAGGGGTTTGTGATGAAGGACGTGAAGGATGACATGCCTGACTTCTACAACAAGCTGAGGGATTTCGGTTGGGGAATGCTAATAGAGGCTGTCCCTACATGTAACCTAGCCATATTTTGGGAGTTCTATGCCATACTCCTGACTGTGGACTAGTCTGTGCCCCTTTCTACCATCTGTATTCGAGGGAAGAATGTTCGGTGGATGCTGCCACCATTAATGACACCTTGGGGGTTCCAAACCCCTTTAATGCTGCCTTTGAGGCTAAGATTACTGAGTCAAACCAGAAGTGGCTGGAGAAGAGCCTGGTACCAAAGGGTCAAGAGGACAAGGTGAAGTGGACTAGCGTAAAGGGGACCAAGAGCACTCCCTTCTCAACGGAGGCTTAGAGATGGATGCATTTGGCATCTCGGAAGATCCATTTTTGAAGAATTGTTACTGATGTGACCTTTTACCGGGCTGTAGTGGTATACTGTGCTCTCTCGGGGATAGAAATAAGCATGGGGATGCAGATTATTAATGGAGTGCAATATTTCTACACTAGGGGAGGGTCTTCGAGGGATCTTTTATTGCCCTTCTTGATCACAGAGTTGTACAAAAGGGTGAAGGTTCCAAAGAAGGACCACGACACACCAGAGGAGTGTGATGTAGGCTTCAACCCAATGAAGACAAAGGGCTCGTGGGGAGGAATCAAGAAGAAGAGAAAGATAAAGAAAGAGGGAGAGAGTAGCAGGGAAGGAGTGGGAGAGGAGACTAGCACCCCTACCACATAGGCTCCTACATCTCTCGGTGGCTGGGAGGATGACTTTGTTATTGTTTGGGGTTATTTGGAGTTGTCTCAGTTTCCTTCCCTAAGTTCGGCTCCTACGAGTTCCATGGCCATATCAGACTCAGATCGGGCCTATGTAGAGCTCCAAAATGAGCTAGATGAGGAGAAGAAGAAGAGGCTCTCCCAAGACTATATACTGGTGAGGATGTGAAAGGCAGTGCAGGTTATGTTCAAGTGCGCTTCCCCCACCAAGAAGCTCCCAAAGATGATAAAGAAGGACGTGAAGGAGTTCTCCTTCTTTTACGGGATGGAGGAAGAGGGTTTAGATGCCTCAAGCTTCAAAGATGATGAGGCCACCAGCTAGATTTTCGCCACCAGTTATTACTAATTTTTGGATTTGGGTTGCCCCCATTTGGGGCATTGTAACAAACAATCTATTTCCTTTATTTCTCACATTTATAGGACATCTAACATTATCGCACCATAACTTATAATCTATTAGCTTGCTATGCATGTTAGGAAACTATTTCTATCTTTAATTATTGTAAATATACGGTTATTTTTGCAACGCATGAAAAATCACAAAATAGGGGAAGCCCTGGCAGCATACTGCCTGGGCGTCGCTTCAGCTACAGTTTCACTGCTGCAACAACAAAAGTGTCGCTGCAGCGGTACCATAAAAGTGATAAAAAGCCGCTACGGAAATGTTGCTGTAGTGATAAATTTATTGTTGCAGTGGCACCCAATATTGACTCCAATTTTCAACCATTTCCAGGTCCTTTCTCATACGATGTTATCCCACGACACTTTACTATCCTTATCCCTCACGTCTTAGCAATTTTTAACCAAGAATGCTTAAATTCGTTATTATAAGCCTATTGTTAACGCAGTTTCTGAATCTCCAACTCAATTTCACACAAAAAATGTTCCAAAACACCACTCGTCTTAAGTGTTAACCTACCATGATAACTTAGACTGAACATAGCAAGGTATCAAGGCAATTCATCAGTTCCTGGAAGGAAATTAAGGAATACTTCAAATCACGAGAAATTGAGATGTGTCCCAAATCCCAGAGATGAAGTTATACCTTGAAATCACACCCAGCCCTTACGATCCCCGAATTTCTTCTGTAACAACTCACCTCGTATCACTTATAACAATCACTTACTCTTTAAAAAAGTTAACCCATACACAATAAAGCACTATTACAACCAAACAACAATAGTCCACATAATGAATACAGGTAGCATCTTATGATAACACAACAAAAAATAGTTAAAATACGAGTCTTTTCTAGGCTACATAACCAATAACTAAAAGAAGAGTTATGTTCACTAGTAGCACTGAAAACTACACCATTCACTATATCCAAACATAATTTACGACATAAACAAATCCTACACCTCTTATCGACCTCTATCAGTTAGAATAATAATATTCTAGCCTTCCAAACATTATTGAGATACCAATTGGGACGGACTAATCCCAATTGTGATAGTCAAGATACCAATTGGAACCTGCCACATACTAATTAGACTCAACTCGGGGAGACAACATTGAACTAGCACATAAGAGAGAAGAAAGTAAGACAGATTCATAGATGCCTTGTAGCCTCCTAAGGATTTGATGTAGACATCAACACCAATCCGTAGGACTCTACTCAATATTTGCTCTTGTACTGGGAGACCGGTAACATAGGCTCTGATACCATCTTGTCACAACCCAATTCATGAATTGTCCAGGCACCTACCCAACTCTACCCGAGATAGGAGAACCTTTACTACCCAACCATTTAATTAAGCGCGGAAGTTAAACAAAATAATATTTAAAAGAAACAATCCTTTAATAAAAAATAGACCCTTATCCAAATACATTTTTAACTAATTACATTACATAAATAAAACAACAGTTTTTCCCAGAATCTAAACCAAACCAGTACAAGAGCACTAAGCAAATGAAAAAAGAGATCTGAGGCACAACATCCATGTAAGAATAAAATGACAGAAGCTACTGAAATGTAACCACCATCGTACCTATAGAAACTCCAACTGACCTACAACATGGATAAACCCCCAAGTGGAGATATAGTAAATGTATTAAAAAAAGAGATATAGTAAGTGTAGTATCCGTACCATCACACGTACTTATGGGTATCATCGGTTGACCAGGGTTAAAAATAAATAACAATAATAGAGAATAGGGAGGAAATCATGACACTAGTTAAGATTTCGAATAACTAAACCCTCTCAATGCCCCACTTTTCAGGTCTTTGACATGTTGCCCTTAACATCTCTGTGACCTAGCTACCATTTAACATTTTTATGTATCTTTGTCCTATGATAATTTGACCCCTCCTTAAGTTCCCTAACTCTTATCTTCCCTCCTTTACTAATAGCCCTATGGCTCTACACCCAACATGATAATGAATCACTACTCTACCTCTAAATTACACCGACAAGACCACTAGTCTGACTATCTAGAATACTATAAGGATTAGACCAGATTATCTAATACCCTACACATATGACACATAACACGAACCAAGTATAGTCATAACCCTTCACCTCAACAGATATACATATATACTATACATCAATTACACTTCGGCAGATCCTTACAACAATAGTCACCATAATTAATATATTTAATCAAATGATAAATACATATATGTAGGGTGTACACATATACTAGAGTCAGCAGGGACTCTCAACTATGACTTGCAAGGGACGAGCTCAGTCCATGTACCAGTACCAGCATGGTACCCAATCTAATAATAGTGTTGGCATGACACTCGATCTATATAACAGTGTTAGCGTGACACTTGATCCATATAATAGTGTCCGCATGACACTCGACCCATATAATAGTGGTTGCGTGACACCCGATCCATATATCATCTCAATACCATCTCGAAAGTCATATGTTCAATACATGATACAATCAATAATCACAAGTATTACTCAAAGGCTAATCACGACATCCAACTCATATATAAGCACGGAGTAAATGATTCCATGCTACACCTGATGACTCACATTCACCTAACATAATGACCTCAATCCCTGATACTATGCCTATCTCTCACTTTTCTTTCCCCCTACTACGTCTATTCCCATTCCACTATGATCAACTGCCTACGAACAAAGTACCCAAATCCATAACTCTTCTGCCACGAACACAGTACACACATCCATAACTCTTCTGACTCTTCTTGACTCACCACGACATCCAAGCACCTACTATCCACTTTCTCCAATCTCAAATCGACCTCTATCGAACTCCTCTAAATCCACCAAATGCATACTCTGGCTGTAACTCATGATCATTACCTTCATAGTCATCCTAAACCTTCTTCTAACTCTTCATATGCTTTTATTCATCGGCCTACCTCTAGTTTATGCAAAACTTACTCCCTTGGACCATTAAACGAGTAAAAATAGTTCAGTAACTTATCATGCAAATCACCAATTCATTATCCTAGACCAGTTATTATTCAATCCAACTAAACTCTATGTATGAAGGCCTAAGGCATGAGATCTCCCTATATCGCTATTGTTCTTACGTGCATCTAGCCGAAGTCTACTACAATTAAACTATAACTTACCTTGTAGACAAATTCCACTACAACTGAGAGCGTAGAGTTGTCCCATGTATGCCTCGCCTTTTACTAATGCTGGAAACTCCACTAGAAATGCTTCGAAATAGCCCTCATGGAGCTTGGCCTCCAAATCCTCGTTGTTCTAGGTATAAGGTTCACTTAGGGTGTTTTTGGAGGAGGAGGACGACATATGAAGGCTCAGCTGAATGAGGGTTTTAATTAACCCTCGGACTGGCTACTGCCCAATTGCCGCTGCAGAGGCGAATCGGTGGCCTGGTCTAATATTTCCCAATTTTGGCTCAATTAGATTTGGGCGTTGGATTTTTTCTATGAAATAATTCCTACAAGGTTCGGGACAAGGATTTATTAGTCAAAACATTTTTTCGAGACGGTATTTAACATAACGACAATTTGGGTCATTACAATAGATATCAATTTACCCATCATTTGTCCCTGAACGATTATAGAGAGGGGAAAAAGGTTTTCAACACGATTAACAAAAACCAACATACACAATGGTTTTTGAAAAGAAGAACAATCTTTTATTTTTATTAATCTGATAATCTCCTACTGAACCCCGATTAATTAAAATTACAATCACCATACCCGACCAGTCTGTGCATTAAGAGTATTTGAACTTCTTAACTCGACACACAATTATTAAAAATAGAGGAATAACACTAACGATAATATCTTACGTAATGGGTTATTTAAAATACCCCAGAAATAGCAAAATATCGCAACACATGAAAATTTAGGACGGAAACAAAAAATTGTGGAGCCCGTCGCTGCAGTGGACAGACCTATCACTACAGAAACAAGATTATCATTGTAGTGGGGCTAGACAATTTTCAAGTAGGGGAAATGGTTTTATTTCCCTCACTTCCAACTCTTAAACTCTTAAAAACTCTCTCAATTCCCCTGAGCAAACCTCCTTTCGACGACACTATTAAGGTAATTCTTTCCCCTACTACTTCATTTGCACTTTTATCATCGTAGAATCATAAAATTTAGAATATACAAGAGAATTTTAGGATGGTTTCTTGGTGTAACTTTGAATTTAAATTTTTGAAGCTTTCTGGCATGATTTGACAAACATGCTAGATTACCTTACATCCCCAATACTCCTACAGCATTCTAGACGTGATATTGATAGCGTTCATGGTAGTTTTGGGGCTTGAAAGGGGTGGGAGATGAAGAGTCACCCTCTTTAATGATTTGAAATGATTTAGGTTTGAATTTGGGTGTTAATCACCCCCATTTTAGTGTAAAAGAGTTAACACATACTTTACTAAGCCCAATCTATACTTAGAAATCAAAAATTTGAAGGAAAGTTAAAATTCAGCCATGGGAGGGGTCGGGTCTCGTTGGGGACGAAGTTACCGCTGAAACGGTAGATTTGCCACTGTAGTGGCATCACTGTTGTGACGTTGGCCAATAGCCCCTCTCAGATTTTTTATTTTCCTATTTTTGAATTCCATTCAATTCCATAGCATCTCAAATTGGTTTCTAACACTGTAATTATGATATTTGTAGGGCTACTATTATGGATAATCAACCCGCATATCGAAGGTTCCCTAACTCCGCTTTCCATGAGTGTTATGAAGAAGGGCGACTCAATAGGGGTTTTCTTCATGAAAGGGGGTTTGTGATGAAGGACATGGAGGACGAGGCACCTGACTTCTACAACCAGCTGAGGGCTTTTGGTTGAGGAATTTTGATAGAGGTCGTCCCTGCATGCAACCAATCCATAGTTTGGGAGTTCTATGCCATACTCCTAACTGTGGACTAGTCTGTGCCCTTTCCTACCATCCGTATTCTATGGAAGAATGTTCCGGTGGATGTTACCACTATTAATGACACCTTGGGTGTTCCAAACCCCTCCAATGCCACCTTTGAGGCTAAGATTACTGAGTTGGACCTAAAGTGGGTTGTAAAAACCCTGGTCTCGAAGGTTCAAGAGGACAAAGTAAAGTGGACTAGCTTCAAGAGGACCAAGAGCATTCCCTTCTCAATGGAGGCTTAGAGATGTACGCATTTGGCATCCCGGAGGATTTTTTCTTCAGGAAATAGTGTTGATGTGACCTTTCACATGGCTATGGTGGTGGCCTGCACTCTCTCGGCAGATAATTGATGGAGTGCAACATTTCTACACTAGGGGAGGTTTTTTGAGGGATCTTTTCTTGCCCTCCTTGATCACGGAGTTGTACAAGATGGTGGAGGTGCCGAAGGAGGAACATGACACACCGAAGGAGTGTTATATGGCTTTCAACCCACTGAAGGCGAAGGTTTTGTAGGGAGGAATCAAGAAGAAGAGAAATATAGGGAAGGAGGGTGAGAGTAGTAGGGCAGAAAGGGGTGAGGAGACTAGCACCCCTACCACATAGGCTCTTGCATCTCTCGGTGGCTGGGAGGATGACTTTGCTTCTTTTCGGGGTTATTTGGAGCTATCTCAGTTTCCTTCCCTAAGTTCGGCTCCAACGAGTTCTACAGCCCCATCAAACTCGGACCGGGCCTATGCAGAGCTCCAAAAGAAGTTAGATGAGGAGAAGAAGAAGAGACGCTCCCAAAACTGTATGCTGGTAAGGATGTGGAAGGCAGTGTAGGTCATGTTCAAGTGCACTTCCCCACCAAGAAGCTCCCAAAGCTGACGAAGAAGGACTCGAAGGAGTTCTTCTTTCTTAGCGGGATGGAGGTGAAGGGTTTATATACCTCGAGCTTCGAAGCCAGCTAGATCTTCGCCCCCAGTTATTACTAATATTTGGATTTAGATTGCCCCCATTTGGGGCATGTAACAAACAATCTACTTTCTTTATTTCTCACATTTTTAGGACATCTAACATTATCTCACCATAACTAATACTCCCTCCATTTAAAAAAGAATGACCTACTTTCCTTTTTAGTTTATTTCAAAAAAAATGACCCCTTTCCTTTTTTGGCAATACTTTATTTCCAACTTTCCACGTGGCATGTTTGACACCACAAGATTAAAGGGTATTTTGGTACATTTGACATAACTTTAATTTAAGACCACAAATTCAAAAGTTTTTTTTATTTTTCTTAAACTCTGTGCCAAGTTAAAATAGGTCATTTTTTTTTAAAATGAAGGAGTAATATATTAGCTTTCTATGCATGTCGAGAAACTATTTCTATCTTTAATTATTGCGCATATAGGGTTATTTTTGCAATGCATGAAAAATAACAAAATAGAGGAAGTCTTGGTATCTTAGTTCCTGGGCGTCGCTGCAGCGACAATTTCACTATTGTAGCAACAGAAGTGTCATTATAGCGGTACTATGAAAGCGATAAAGAGCTGTTGTGGCGACGTTGCTGTAGTGGTAAATCCGTCGCTGCAGCGATGCCTAATAGTGACTCTAATTTTTAACCATTTTTAGGTCCTTTCTCACACGATGCTATCCCACTAACACTTTACTACCCCTATCCCTCACGTCTTAGCAATTTTAAACCAAGAATGCTCAAATTCGTCAATATAAGCCTATTGTTAATGCGGTTTCCAAATCTCCAACTCAATTTCACTCAAAAAAATTTCCAAAACACCACTCGTCTTATATGTTTACCTGCCATGATAACTTTAGACTGAACGTATCAAGGTATCTAGGTAATTCGTCATGTCCTGGATGGAAATTAAGGAATACTTCAAATCACGAGAAATCGAGATGTGTCCCAAGTTCCAAAGATGAAGTAATACCTTGAAATCACATCCAACCCTTACAATCCTCAGGTTTCTTCTGTAACAACTCACTTTGTATCACTTATAATAATCACTTACTCTTTAAGAAAGTTGACCCACACACTATAAGGCACTATTACAACCAAACAACAATAGTCCACATAATGAATACAAATAGCAATCTATGATAACACAATGAAAAACTGTTAAAACATGAGTCTTTTCTAGGCAACATAACCAATCACTAAAAGAAGAGTTATGTTCACTAGCAGCACTAAAAACTAAACCACTATATCCAAATATAACTTACGATATTAGATACCAAACACTATTCTAGCCTTCCAATCACTACTGAGATACCAATTGGGACCGACTAGTCCCAATTGTGATGGTCAAGATACTAATTGGAATCTGCTAGATACCAATTGGACTCAACTCGGGGAAACAACACTGAACTAGCACAGAGGAGAGAAAAAAGTGAGACAGATTCCTAGATGCCTTGTAGCCTTCTAAGGATTTGATGTGGACGTCAACACACTAATTCGTCGAACTCTACTCAATATTTGCTCTTATACTAGGAGACCAGTAACCTAGGCTCTGATACTATCTTGTCACGACCCAATTCAAGAATTGTACGAGCACCTACCCAACTCTACCCTAGATAGAAGAACCCTTACTACCCAACCATTCAATTAAGTATGGAAGTTAAATGAAACGATCTTCACAAGAAATAATCCTTTGATAAAAAAATAGACACTTATCTAAATCCATATTTAAGTAATTAAATTGTGGAAATAAAACAACAGTTTTTCCTAGAACCTAATCTAAACCAGTACAAGAGCACTAAGCAAATGAAAAAGAAGGATCCGAGACACAACATCCTTATAATAATAAAATGACAGGAGCTACTAAAGAATAACCACCATCGTACCTATAGAAACTCCAACTGACCTGCAACAGGGCTATACTCCCAAGTGGAGATATAGTAAGTGCAGTATCAGTACCACCACATGTACTAGTGGGTTTCATCGATCAACTAGGATTAGAAATAAATAACAACAATAGAGAATAGGGAGGAAATCATGACACCAGTTAAGATTTCGGATAGCTAAACCCTCTCAATGCCCCTCTCTTCAGGTCTTTGACATGTTGCCCTTAGCATCTCTGTGACCTACCTACCATTTAACATTTTGGTGAATCTTTGTCCTTTGACAATTTAAACCCTCCTTACGTTCCCTAACTCTTATCTTCCCTCCTTTACTAATAGCCCTACGGCTCTACATTCAACACGATAATGACTCACTACTCCACCTCTAAATTACACCGACAAGACCACTAGTATGACTATCTAGAATACTATAAGGATTAGACCAGATCACCTAATATCCTACACATATGACACATAACACAAACCAAGGACAGTCAAAACCAGGGGGCGGAGCTATGTGGAGCCTAATGGGTTTATTGAAAAATTACACTGTATATATATGATCAAGTTTTTTTGTGTGTATATATATTAAGTTGAACCCTGTTGACACAAGCAATAAACTTGGTTCAGTGGCAAAGGGGGTTCAAACTTTCGCGCTGAGAGCCTCACGGTCTTGGGTTCCAGAACCATTTACGATAGTTTTTAATTATTTCTCTGCATTTTATCTGTTAAAAAGAAAGTTCAGGCATTTTTTTCCTAATAAATAAGCCAAACGATGTTGTTCTTCTTTTAAAAAAGGGGACAAATTGGATTTAAAATTAAATCCCCTATTCAAAGTCAAATAATAAAAAAAACCTATCTATTTCTCTCTCTCTAACACAGTTACGCGCTTTCTCTTTCTCTCTAAGCTTGCCTCACTTTCTTCTTCTGATTATCATCGTCGGGCATCTCCCTCCGGCCTCCGCTTGACTCCGGTCTTCTCTAATCTCTGTTATGGCTTCCTCGGTATGTTTTTAATTTCTTCTTTTTGATTTTATTTTTCAGAATTCTATTTCTATATATTTGCTACTTGGATTTTGGTTTTTATTTGTGATTTTATTTGGTGTAAAAGATGGCTGATTTAATTTGCTACTTGGTTTTTCATTTTTATCTGTGTAAAATCTTCTCTTTATTTGTCTGATTTAATTTCATGTAAAAGATGACTTATTTTTGGGGGGCTGATTTAATTTACTATTTGATTTCTGATTTTATTTTGTGTGAAACAACTCTGTTTAGTTTTTATTGCTTTTAAGTTCCACCATCTTAGAACTTAGAAGCATTAGTTAAGGAAAGTATAAAAAGAGTTTCAAATTTCAATTTTTAATTTCTACTAGTTATATTATGACTTGTGCATCAATTTGAACCAAATTAAAAATGCAAACAGCTAAAACAAAATGACATGCCTACTTTCTGTATCTAGTGCTTGCTGCTTTTAAGTTCCACCATCTTTTCTATTGACAATGTGTCTACTTGACTACTTGTTCAATTGTACAACCTAGTTTGGATTTCGAGAGTTAAATAAGAAAATATGTCATTGTTTAATTTTTATAAGTTCTAACTAAGTTCTTACTTTACGACAGTCTCAACATTCGGTGAAGAAATATTTTACCACAATTCCAAAATCAAATTTGGTCTCCACAATATCAAAATCAGATTTAGTCTCTCATAATCATAGTCAATCTCACTAAGAAGAAAATGCCAACCATTCAGAAATACCATTACCTCTTTCTCAAGAATTTGATTTGAGTTCTTTAAAGTTTGATCCTGGAGAAAGAATACCAATATTGAATTATCCTTCAAAACATCGTGATCTTATTAGATGAACATATCTCCTGAATGGTCCTTGTCAACCTCTTCTGAAGCCCCATGAGTATCCTAAAATAGATATTTTTGGATCAATGCTTCATTTCAACCATGAATGGTTTGATGATGTATATCATGATTGGTTGTAGTACAGTGTTAGTAAAGATGCAGTTTATTATTTGTATTGTTATCTTTTTAAAGATAATAGCATTCATTAAAGTGGAGGTGAAGTATTTTCAACTACAGGATTTAAAAGTTGGCATAAAAAAAAAGTCTTGGGAAACATATTGGTCTACCAAATAGCATACACAATCAGTCAAAGAAGAAATGTCAAAATTTATTACGACAACGACAGTCTATTCAATCTGGATTTGATAGGCAATCAAATCAAATTAAGAAGGGATATTTGATTTGCTTAACTGCTTTGGTTGATGTAGTAAGACTTCTCATAACTCAATGGTTTGCATTTCGAGGTCATGATGAATCTAAATCATCACTTAGTAGGGGTAACTTTCTTCAAAAACTCTCATGGTATGCAAAAAAGTGTGATAAAATTTGTGACTATGTGCTAGAACATGCTCCTCTAAATGATCAAGTAACTTCTCCAATGATTCAAAAAGATATTCTGACAACACGTAAAGTAGAGACAGTTAAAGCTATTTTCGAGGAATTAAATGGTGACTACTTTGCTTTACTAGTTGATGAATCTATTGATGTGTCCCGTAAAGAGTAAATGGCTATTGTATTGCGATATGTTGATAGAATGGGATTTGTAATGGAGCGACTTATTGACATTGTTCATGTTCAAGATACTAGTGGTCTATCTCTAAAGGGGGCAATTGTTAATTTACTTGCTCAACATTCATTGAGTCTATCATTCGTGCGTGGACAATGTTACAATAGGGCAAGTAATATGCAAGGTGAGATCAATGGTCTTAAAATATTGATTAAAATATTGATTAGGCAAGAAAGTAAATCGGCTCATTCTATCCATTGTTTTGCTCATCAACTTCAACTAACTCTTGTTGGAGTCTCAAAAAAGTGTATTGAAGTGGAAAAACTTATAGTGTTCGTCTCAAATATTTTGAATGTGTTGGGGTCTTCTTTTAAGCATATGAATGAACTTCGAGATTCTCAAAAAGAAAAAACTAAAGAGGCATTAGATATGGGTGAAATTACTAGCGGTAGGGGCTTGAATCAATAACTTGGTCTTTAAAAAGCTTGTGATACTCGTTGGGGATCCCATTATAAATATGTTAGCAATTTTATTTTCATTTTTGGCTCTATTCTTGATGTTCTTGAATCACTTGTTCTTGATGCATGAAATATAGATGAAAGAGCCAAGACAATTGGACAACTCAAAGCTTGTCAAACATTTGAGGTTGCTTTTATGTTGTATTTTATGAGAGATATTTTGGCTATCACAAACGAGCATAATAAATGCTTACAAAAAAAAAGAAAGATATTACAAATGCCATGCTACTTGTTGAAGTAGCAAAAAGAAGGTTACAAGTTTTAAGAGATAATGAATGGGATTCTGTAACGACCCAAACTGTCGTTACATGTAAAAATACCCCGAGAATAATTTATGATGAATAATAAGCTTAAAATGGACAAGGAAAAAAATTAAATTTGGGAGGAAAATTGGGAACTAAGGGAATTGGGCCAAGAAGCCCAATAGTGGACTGGGCCAGCCTGCCGGTAATCGCTGCAATGGTCAATTAACCATTGCAGTGGTATCGCTACAACGCTAGCAGGCAGTAACCCAGTTAAGGGATTTTTAAAAACCCTCCCTTTTATTATTTTCCAAGATTGCCCCCTTTCTCCAAAAACACCCTGAAAAACCCTACTTCTCCAACTATGAGATTCAAAGGCCAAGGTTCATGAGAGCAATTACGAGGCACACCCAGAGGGAACCTAACACGGGAATACATCTAGCACGTGTGGGATAGCTCAGTCCTCTCCGTAGCAGTATGTTTCTCCTATGAGGTAAGCTAAGGTTTATTTTGTAGCAACTAGACTTGGGCTGGATGTATTTAACGTTAATAATGATGTCGGGAGTATCATGCGTTAGGCCTTTGGGCACAAAGTTGGATCGATGGACATGTTTAATAATCCGGATAGGCTTGATTATAGTGAATTACTTAATGTTATGCTAATGTTTGGTTGTGTTAAGAGATGGATATGAAGACGGAGCGAGTGTGCGTACTATATTATCCTTCGGGGTGGAGTACAGTGGAAGGTTGAATGAAATAGTATGAAATATTTAAACGAGAAGGTTAAGATGACTCGACTAATATGTAAATGTTTTAAATACCCAAATTGCGTTAGGTAGACCCGTACAAATCTAATGCCTTGATAGTCATAATTGATGTTTTCCAAAATTAAAAAGACAAGATAGTGAGTAAAAAGGTATTGAGATGAGATAGTGAATAAAAAGGTATTGAGATAAGATAGTGAGTAAAAATGTATTGAGACGAGATAGTGAGAAAAAAGGTATTGAGACGAGATAGTGAGTAAAAAGGTATTGAGGTTAGCTAGTTTGTAGAGTTGGCATTGCTTGTCGTATTATCGTGATCAATGCTTCCCAGAGTTAGAAGGTAATGTGTAAATCTCGAATTTGGGATATGATTAGAGGGAAAGTGTAATATTGAGAACTTGGGTGACGACAACCCCATAGAGGTATTTTGTAAATTATGAATATGTTATATATGTGAAGAATGAGGTCACCAAATTGTGGAATTAGATGGTTAATGTAACTGTAGACTAGATTGGCCCGTGTGGGGTTGTGAACTGATATTGTTATTATCTGCTTCATGAATTATGATTTATTGATTTCATGCACTCATTCATATGTATTGGGATGATATATTGTGATATGGGTCGGGTACCACACCTATACTATGTTATGATATGGGTTGGGTACTACACCGGTACAGATATGATATAAGTCAGGTACCATGCATGTACATTGTGATGTTGTTGGTGATGAGATGGGGAGAGATAAGGAGAGATGATACGAACATCTTGCATATATGCATTCTTGCATCTGTTGAATGTTTTGTTATTTTATTTTGCTTTCATATATATATTATTGTTATAGTAAGAGGTGAAAGATGGTATGAAGGTACTTTAGGTCCCTAGGTGAGATGAGTTGAGAATGAGATTTTACGGTCCCCCTGAGAGGATCGGGTGCAATAGTATATGATCGGTAGGATCCAGAATTTTGGGTGGATGTAGACTAAAGGATTGTAGATATTATAAGGATAAGTCGGTATTGGAGGGAGAGGTATAGGTTGGAATAGGCGGTCAAAGGACAAAGATATACGATAATATAAATGACAGATAGGTCACAAAGATGCTAAGTATAGGTCATAGAGATGCTAAGTGTAGGTCACAAAGATGCTAAATGCAGGTCAAAGAGATGTTAACGTGGGGTAATAGGAGTTGTTAATTGGGGATTCAAAACTGAAAACTTTAATTGATGTTGTGATTTCTCCCTATTTGTTATTGATGTTATTTGTTTCTAACCGTTGGCTGATGACGCTTATTAGTACGTGTGGTTGTACTGATGGTACACTTACTATATATCTAATCATGTGTATAGCCATGGTACAGGTTAGTTGGAGTTTCTATAGCAGCTATGTCTACCATTCAGCAGTAGCTCCTTCCCTCTCTATTCTACATGGATGTTGTGTCATGGATGTCCTTCCTTCTTGTCTAGTGCTTTTGTACCAGTTTAGGCTAGGTTCTGGGGAGACATTTGTAGTTATTTTTCACATTTACTTTTCATATTTGATGTATTAAAAAAAATATGTGTAGAAAGAAACGAATGAGTAACTGTATTTCAACTTGATGAGATTCTACATATAATGAACATTAAATTAACTAAGTTTGTATATAGCAGTAACTTCTGTATTAGTTGAGTCAGGGGATATTTAGGGTTCTCCTATCTGCGGTGGGTATAGGTAGGTGCCCGACACGATCCTGTGGGTTGGGTCATAAAAAAGATTGTATCAGAGTGTTGCGTCCAAGTGTACGTGGTTGTTCAAGTAATAAAGTGCCTCTTGTAAGCCGAATATCGATCCCACAGGGACTTGGCGTTTAGCAAATAATCCAATTCAAGTATTACTATCAAGATTAAATGAGTACAATTTGTAACCAAAGTGAGTTGATTTTCTACTATACTAAAAGTAACAATGAGCAATAATAGGAATTTAAAGTGTTAGAAACAATAATTGGGAGGATTCCAAGGTCAAGGCATCTTGAACAATCATGCAAAGCTATATACTCTCGTTGGTTAAGTTAGCTATCTTGGTTGTTGATTCATTGGGTTAATATCATGATTATGGTCTTTAGAGCCTCTAATCATCTATTTAAATTAGTCTCACAACTACATCATTGAGCGGGGATGTGGGAACTGATTCAAAAGCATTTATATTTCATCCCGTATTTAAGCCAAATGGGGCAAATTAGGAATATTCCTATCCTAACCGCAAATCTTATCTTTAATCATCTAAAAAAAAAAGAACCCATTCCTTATGTTCCATGTTCTAATCTAATGTTACTCCTTCCGGGCTCACAAGAGAAATATAGATATATTCTAAAGGTCGTGAGTCAATAGAATAGTAAATACAAGAACACAAGAACAACCAAATGCGATAATCAATATTAACCAACTCAAATATAAACTAAGCAATCATGTTTGTAGCCTTAACCCTAGAAATAGAGTGTTTATATACTCATAGTCATTCAAATAATCACCATAAATGAATTCATAGGTAAAACTACAAAGAAACTAAAAGGTAAAGGAAGAAAAACCCTAACGTATAGCCTTTGATGCCTTCTCCTCTCTCCCAAACGTGTATTGCTTTCAAGATGGGGTATAAATGTGGATAAGTATACCTTATATAGTGTTTTATGTCTTCCATAGGATTCCCTATATGAAACACATGCATTTACAACTTTACCTCCACTTAAATAACATAAAAACCAACTTTTGGACGTCCTTGGGGGGGGGGAGGGGTTGCGCCGCATGGCCAATTGCATGGGAAAGGGGGTGAAGAGAAGGACCATAGCATGAACCAGACAGTTTTACCTCACCCTAGGTTGTGCATATCATTCCCCACCATGCTATGGGGGTGCGGCGCATGGCTGCCCCTATAAGGGAACGTTTTGGCCAATCTTCACTCTCTTCTTCTCGTGCACTTGTTCCTTGTTTTTCCACTTCTTGTGGCTTGTTTTTAGGCTTAATTTAGCTTACATATCTCCTCCATAGGTCTCATATAATAAATCATAACAAAAATTATTCCATACAACACCATAAAGCTCATCAAAGTACACTAGAACAATCATAGCTTAAGCTAGAAACACTAGTTTTCTCGTCTAAGCTCTATTTGATCATTTTGACTCTTGACTTGTTTCAAATGAACCTTAAACACTATAAACATGTAAATTAGCACACAAATTCATAAATACACACTTTATACTTTATTAAGCACATCAAGTTATCCTCAAAACTAAGCTAAACGCACTTAGATAATGACACTTAGGTTAGATAATGACACTTAGGTGTATAAATATGCCTAAGGCCACCGAGACAAGGTTATAGGTCTCCCAGTACAAGATCAAATGTTGATTAGAGTCCCACGAACTTGTGTGTTGACATCTACATCAAATCTGTAGGAAGCTACAAGGCATCTAGGAATCCATCATATTTTCTTCTTTCCTATCGTACCCTCTCAATGTCATTCAATTGATATCTAGTCAAATCCAATTGGTAGCTCAATCATCACAATTAGTACTAGTTGGTCCCAATTGGTATCTCTTAACATGGAAAAGTTGGGATAAAATTCCCAACCGATAGTGGTCAAAAAGAAACATAAAAGTGGACAGTTATGTTGTACTCAATAGGGTGTTAAGTATTAGTGATGAGGCAATGATGTGTTGAAATATTCTATATGTATTTTTGTTGATGGTAGTATATGGCAACTTTCTTGGTAATGTTTAAATTCTTGAATATGATTATTAAGTGTGTGTGTGGTTAGATGATGTGTAGTCAGGCAGACTGGTGGACGTAAGGACAGGGTGTGATCTCGAGAGTGTATTCATTTCCACGACTTGAGCTACAATTCATCTCTCCATGATATAGAGTACTACTTGTCTTCTATCTGATCCCATGCGAACCACCTAGATTCCTGTCTATGGTAGAACACTATTAAGGATAATGAGTTGAGTAAGTAAGAAGGCTAACGCTATGTAATTTGATAGATGGAAAATTGTGTTGGTTCTGGTTCGGCAATAAAGTTTCAAACTCAATTTTTATGAAGTATAACAAAAGATTATTATGCTACTTGAGCATGCATAAAAGAGTTATGCTTAGAAAGAACCTGTGATTGAGTAAGGGAAAAATCAAGGTAGAGCTACTGGAGGCTACCGCTGCAGTGGATCTTTTACCGCTGCAACGGCTCCAGGCAGAATCCTGCCAAGCGTTCCCTTGTTTTTGCAATTTTGCAATTATTGCAAAGTAACCCTGATTTAGAAAAAATAAAGAGATAAAAATTATCTAACATGTATTACAAGATAAGGTGATTATTATTATTAAAGGGGCAAGGAAAGAAAAACATATGCAAAGTACAAAAATAAAAGAAAGTAAATTGTTTGCTACATGCCCCAAACGAAGGTAATCCAAATCCAACAGCATAAAATGTAACCTAGGGGAGGGAATGAAACAACTAGCTGTGGGCCCTGTCTCCCAGAATCGAGGCATCCGAGCCCTCCTCCTCCATTCCACTGAGGAAGAAGAATTCCTCAGTATCCTTCCTTGTCAGCTTTGGCAACTTCTTTGGGGAAGAAGCGCACCCGAACCTTCACCGCCTTCCATATTCTCACAAGCATGCGGTCATGGGAGTGACACTTCTTTCTTTTCTTCATTCAGCTCTTCTCAAAGCTCTGAATAAGCTAGGGTCGGGTCCAGTGAGACAGTAGAGCATGAAGGGGCCACTCCGAGAGAGGATAGGTGAGACCTCTCTCATAGCCCTACTAACCCGACTACTCTCACCTTCCTCCCCTGCCTTTCTCTTCTTCTTACTTCCTCCCTGAATGCCCCTACCTCACAAGGAGTTATACGTAACCTCACAGTCATCCATAGTGTCTTAGATATCCCAAGGCATGTCTACCCTATCATAGAGTGCAGTAACCAAAGAAGGCAGGAAAACATCTTGTGTCAACCTCTCCTGAACATAGAAATACCGCCAATCATCCACAACCTAAGCTCCCAAATTCATCCAAATTCCTGCAATAGCACAAACCACCATCATGGCCCAGTGGAAGGCCATATTTGTGATGTTTCATGAGGGTCATATCCTCCAGGACACCAATTGTAACCACATCCTGGCCTCGACTGAGAAATAAGTGTTCTTCATCCCTTTGGCGTGGGATCATCTCACCTCGATAGCTCATTCTTTTGGCGCCAAGACCCTAGCTGCCTACTCTAAGTCCGATTCCCAAATCCTTGCCTTACAGGCAGCATTAGAAGGGTTCAAGATACCCAAAGTGTCATTGATGGTCGCCACATCCACCGGAACGCTCTTGCCTCAAACACAGACAGTAAGATGAGGCGTTGACCAGTCTATGGTCAGGAGTTTGGCATAAAACTGCCAACCAGCCTCCACATTATATTGAGGGATGGGCTTGGTCAACACCATCCATCGAAAGGCCTTTAGTTGGGCATAGAAGCCTGGTAGCTCTTCGTCTATGTGGGTTATCACCATGCCCCGCTCGAGGAGGAAACCCCTGTTATGCAATCCTTCTTCATAGTGGTCACGACATTCTTCGTGGAAAATTGGGGGTAGGTGGGTTGTTGGGCTATTATGATCCTATAAATACCACGAAAATAGTTAGAACCATATCAAACACCAATGGAAGGAAGGGGAATTCAAAGTTTTTAGAAAAAGACAGAAACTGGGGACGCACTACCTAGTACCGCTATAGTGGTTAATTTATCGTTGCAATGGTACCACAACGCGGTACTTACCACTGCAGCGATACCACTACAATGGTAAAGTTACCACTGCAGCGGATAGTCATCTTCAACTGCGAACCTCCCTCCCATGGAAGATTTTTTACTTTTCTTTGTAATTTTGAAAATTAATCATAGATCGGGCTTGGAGAAGTGTGTGTAAACTTTTTTACACTAAAATGGGGATGTGAAACACCCCAAATCAAAAGAATTCATTGGGGAAGATGACTTTTAATCTTCAACCCTCCCATGGCCAAAACCCACCATGAACTACGTAAATCTTACATCCCAAATGTTGTAGGAGCATTGAAAATGTAAGAAAACTAAGAATGCTAACCAATTACTCAAGAACACTACCAAATTCAAGTTCAAAAAGTTGCACCCAAAACCACCCGAATTCCTTCTATTCTAACATAATTCTACGATTCTATTACGATAAATACATAAAGTAAGTAGAAGAGATGAAGAAGATACCTTGAATTCATTGACGGGGAGAGATTTTGCTGAGAGAGTTGAGAGGATTTGAGAGAGTAAAGTGAAAATGGGGGAAAATTTCATTTCCCCCATACTTAACTGCTACGAACTGCTGCCGCAGTTAGTTACCACTGCAGTGGTAAACCTTTTTCCAAACCAACTTTGTCTCGACTCTTCATGCTCTGAAATAGTATAATATGTTCGAATAGTTGTTCCAATAGTTAATTATGTGATCTGTTTTGGGGAAAACATGGGAATAACCGTCGGGCCTAGATTAGGCAATGTTGTAATAGGTGCCCATTAAGGAGCATGGATGTATAATGAGCTAGCATTAATTAATTCTCCTAGTGGATTTTGGTAGCTAAAAATCCATCAAGCGCTCGTGAAAATATTTTGACCTCACCCTTAGGGCCATTTGGGAATGAACAACGAGTAAATTGGTATTTAATGTAATAACCCAAACCGTCGTTATGTGTAAAAATATCCCAAAAATAATTTACGACAAATAATGGTCTTAAAATAGACTGGTAAAAAAATTAAATTGGGGAGAAAAATTAGAGACTAAGGGAATTAGGCCAAGAGGCCCAATAGTGGACTGGGTCGGCCTGTCGGTAAAAGCTGTAGCGGTCGATTAACCACTGTAGTGATTGCTCTGTAGTGGTAAAAGATCTGCCACAGCGTTAGCAGGTAGTAACCTAGCCGAGGTATTTTTAAGAACCCTCCCTTCTATTATTTCCCAAGGTCGCCTCCTTCCTCCAAAAACACCCTGAAAAACCCTACTTCTCCAACCATGAGATTTCAAAGGCCAGGGTTCATGAGAGAGGTTACGAGGTACACCCAAAGGGAACTCGACATGGGAATACATCTAGCACATGCGGGACAGTTCAGTCCTCTCCGTAGTAGTATGTTTGCTAACGAGGTAAGCTAAGGTTTATTTTGTAGCAACTAGACTTGGGCTAGATGCATTTAATGTTAATAATGATGTCGGGAGTATCATACGTTAGGCCTTAGGGCACAGAGTTGGATAGATGGACATGTTTAATAATTCAGATAGGCTTGATTATATTGAATTACTTAATGTTATGCTAATGTTTGGTTGTATTAAGAGATGGATAGGAGGACGGAGCGAGTGTGCATACTATATTATCCTTCGGGGTGGAGTACAGTGGAAGGTTGAATGAAATAGTATGAAATATTTAAACGAGAAGGTTAAGATGACTCGACTAATATGTAAATGTTTTAAATACCCGAATTGCGTTAGGTAGACCCGCACAAATCTAATGCCTTGATAGTCATAATTGATGTTTTCTAAAATTAAGAAGACGAGATAGTGAGTAAAAAGGTATTGAGGTGATATAGTGAGTAAAACTCTATTGAAAAAAATGAGAACTTGGGTAGAAGGTTATGTGAAAATCTCAAGATTGGGATACGATTAGAGGGAAAGTGCGTAATAATGAGAACTTCGATTAAGACAACCCCATAGGGGTGTTTTATAAATTATGAATATGTTATATATGTGAATAATGAGGTCACCAAATTGAGGAATTAGACGGTTGATGTAACTTTAGACTAGATTGGCCCGTGTTGGTTTGTGAACTGACATTGTTATTATTTGTTACATGAATTATGATTTATTAATTTCATGCACGCATTCATATGTATTAGGATGATATGTTGTGATATGGGTCGAGTACCACGCAAGTAATGATATGGTATATTGTGATATAGGTCGAGTACCACGCCGATACAGATATGATATGGGTCGGGTACCATACCGGTACGCTATGATGTTGTTTGTGATGAGATGGGGAGGGATAAAGAGAGATGATGTGCACATCTTGCATACATGCATTCTTGCATCTGTTGAATATTTTGTTATTTTATTTTGCTTTCATGCATGTCATTGTTATGGTAAGAGATGAAAGATGGTACGAAGGTATGTTAGTTCCCTAGGTGGGATGAGTTGAGAATGAGATTTTACGGTCCCCATGAGAGGACCGGGTATGATAGTATATGATTTGTAGGATCCAAAATTTTGGGTGGATGTAGACAAAAGGATTGTAGATATTATAAGGATAAGTCGGTATTGGAGGGAGAGGTATAGGTTGGAATAGGCGGTCAAAGGACAAAGATATACGATAATATAAATGATAGATAGGTCACAAACATGATAAGTATAGGTCATAGAGATGCTAAGTGTAGGTCACAGAGATGCTAAATGCAGGTCAAAGAGATGCTAACGTGGGGTAATAGGAGTTGTTAATTGGGGATTCAAAACTGAAAACTTTAATTGATGTTGTGATTTCTCCCTATTTGTTATTGATGTTATTTGTTTCTAACCCTGGTTGGCTGATGACGCTTATTAGTACGTGTGGTTGTACTGATGGTACACTTACTATATCTCTAATCAGGTGTATAGCCATGGTATAGGTTAGTTGGAGTTTCTATAGCAGCTATGTCTACCATTCAGCAGTAGCTCCTTCCCTTTCCATTCTACATGGATGTTGCGTCATGGATGTCCTTACTTCTTGTCTAGTGCTCTTGTACCGCATTTATTTTTCATATTTGATGTATTAAAAAAACATGTGTACAAAGAAACGAATGAGTAACTGTATTTCAACTTGATGAGATTCTACATATAATGAACATTAAATTGACTAAGTTTGTATATTGCAGTAACTTCCGCATTAGTTAAATCAGGAGATATTCAGGGTTCTCCTATCTGGAGTGGGTGAAGGTAGGTGTCCGGCACTATCCGGTGGGTTGTGTCATGACAGATTCTCTTATTGATAAGGTATCTAGGTTTTGTACCAAACATGATATTTTGATACCTAACTTTAATGAATCATATGTTAGCTCTTTAAGATCCTGACGTAGACTTGCTAACTATATAGTCTTACATCATTATTGTGTTGAGGTGTTTTGCAATATTATTGATTGGCAACTTCAAGAACTCAATGAGCATTTTGACGAGGTGACGACTGATTTGCTCCATGGAATTGCTTGTTTGAACCCAATTAACTCATTTTCAAGTTTTGACATCAAAAAATAATGAGAATGACTGAGTTATATCTAGATGACTTTGATGAATTTAATATGGGTGCTCTTGAGAATCAGCTTGCAAGTTACATTGTTGATGTTTGTGATATTGATGAAAGGTTCTCCGATCTAAATGGGCTATGTGATCTTTCCAAAAGATTAGTACAAACAAAGAAACATTGAAATTATCCTCTAGTATTCTGCTTAGTGAAACTTTCTCTACTTCTACCAGTTGCCACCGCATCCATTGAAAGAGATTTTTTGGTATTAAGTTTATTAAGAATGACTTGCGGAGCCAAATGAGTGATGATTTTTTTAGTGGTTGTTTGGTGCCTTATTTAGAAAAAGATGTATTTGATAATATTTCTAATGATTCTATTATTAAGACGTTTCAAGATATGAAAGCTCATAGAGTACAATTGTAATAATGTATGTAATTGCATTTTCAATAGTAAAACTATGTTTTGATAGGATTCTTCGCGTGTTTGATTTTAAAATTTTTGAATCCCCTTATAAAGTGGTAAAATTGCCCTGTGTTTTATAATACTGACTAGGATACAATGATTTATGTTATTATTGGTGTTTTGTATTATTTTGTAGCCATTGTTATGTTAAAAATTCTTATAGTGCTTTGATTGACATCTTTGAAAAATTTGGTACCATTGAGGAATCACTGAGACTTTTTCATTAAATGAAGCACAAAGTAATGTTTTACAAAAAGTATCAGTTTGCTTCATGTTGTTGTTGCTGTTATCTTCAATAAGAAGGATCTATTGCGATATGTATTTTCATAGAATATATGATCTCTTAGACTAAAAATGAATCTGCAAACTGGTGTATGTTCATAGTATATGATTCTTATTTGATTTGTATACTTCAATTGGAACTTACAGGTGGATCTTAGTAACTTGGAAGAATATGTTACTTTGGAGGTTGATGACACTGTGAGGATAGGAATTGGGTGGCAGATGGAAGCATTTAGATCTGGCTTCATTCAGGTTTGTTGCCATCATGGAATTTTAGCTAATTAGATAAATTTAGAGATTATATTAGCTGATAATTTGGTATGACTTTCATTTGATGAATTCATTAGTTACTTGATACATCTTGATATCATCACTTATCTCATGACAATGTAATAACTTCTAGGCTCTGCAACTTTCAAGTTTTTGACATTTCAGCTCTGCAAATATTCTCTCCTTCTGAGTTGGACACTTGGACTGCCTGCTTTGTGGCTTTAAAGCGTTATGGAATGTAATGTTTGTTTCTCATGAACCCAGGATAGCACAATATGATATACATGTATACTTGTAAATGTCCGTCTATAGACCAGTAAAGTTGAAGACCTATAACTAGCCATCCGATAAAATTAAATTTTATATATTTCATCTTCTCTGACCCGACCCACTTATTTGTAGATACTATTATTAGCATGCTTACTTATTTTGTTTGAACCCCCTTGATGAAAATCCTTCCTCCACCACTGGTCATAACCCTTCACCTAAACAGATATATAGATATACAATACATCAATTACACTTTGACAGATCCTTACAACAATAGTCACCACAATAAATATCTTCAATCAAATGATGAATGCATGCATGCAAGGTGTACACACATACTAGAGTCAGCAGGATCTCTCAGCTATGACTTGCAAGGGATGAGCTCATCCATGTACCAGTATCGACGTGGTACCCAATCCAATAATAGTGTCGGCGTGACACCCGATCCATATAACAGTGTCAGAGTGACACCCGATCCATATAACAGTGCCGGCGTGACATCCGATCCATATAACAGTGTCAGCGTGACACCCAATCCATATATCATCTCAATACCATCTCAAAAGTTATATGTTCAATGCATGAAACAGTCAATAATCACAAGTAATACTCGAAGGCTAATCACAACATCTAACTCACATATAAGCACAGAGTAAATAGATTCCATGCTACACTTGATGACTCACACTCACCCAACATAACGACCTTAATTTTGGATACTATGCCTACCTCTCACTTTTATTTCCCCTACTATATCTATGCCCATTCCACTATTAACAACTACCCACAAACACAGGACACACACCTACAACTCTTCTGACTCCTCTTAACTTACCACAACATCTAGGCACCTACTACCCACTCTCTCCACTCTCAAATTGAGCTCTACTAGACTCTTCTAAACTCACCAAATGTATACTCTGGCCCTAATTCACGTTCATTACCTCTATAATAGTCCTAACCCTTCTTCTGACTCTTAATACGCTTCTATTAATTGACCAACCTCTAGTTTATACAAAATTACCCCCTTGGATAATTAAAAGAGCAAAAATAGTTCAATAATTTATCATTCAAATCACAAGTTCGTTATCCTAGCACGATTATTATTCAATCCAACCAAGCTCCATGCCCAAAGGCCTAAGGCATGAAATCTCCTGACATCGCTATTGTTGTTACATACATGTAGCCCAAGTCTACTATAATTAAAGTATAACCTACCTCGTAGATGAATTCCACTGCTACGGAGAGTGGAGAGTTGTCCCATATGCGCTTCGCCTTTTACTAATGCCAGAAATGCTTTAAAATCGCCCTCATGGAGCTTGGCCTCCAAATCCTCATCGTTCTAGATATAAAGTTCACTTAGGGCATTTTTAGAGGAGGAGGATGACATAAGAAAGCTCATTTGAATGAGGATTTTAATTAACCTTTGGGTTGGCTACTGCCCGACTGCCGCTGCAGCGACGGGAGTGTCACTGCTGCGGTACCTCTGCAGCAGGGGATCTACTGCTGTAGTAGGGGCTCGGTGGCCTGGTCCAATTTTTCCCAATTTTGGCCTAGTTGGATTTGGGCCACAAATGTTTCCCACAAAATAATTCTTATAAGGTCCGGGACAAGTATTTCTTAGTCGAAACATTTTTTTGAATGGTATTTAACATAACGATGACTTGGGTCTTTACAATTTACTGGTTCAAACACTTCACCAAATAGAAGATTTCCTGTGGAATCTTGTAAAGATTAGATTAGACAATTGCAACACCTTGCCTCCAGGGCAACAACCTTGGTTCAATATTCACTCATTGAAATTGTAGGATGGCCTATGGTGTAGAGTCTGCCAACACAACTTCAACATCTCTTAGGCTTGAGGGTTCTGACAATATGGGGATCTGAGGGACTCAAAGCTCTTCCTGGGTGGCTCGGTAACCTTTCTTCTCCTTAGATTCTTGAGCTTTACCACTTCAAAAAGCTCAAGTATTTCTATCAAAATGGACAAAAATGGGTTGATGGTTAAGTGGTATTAAATGAGATGATTTTCCACGTGGATGCTGATGTGAACTGGCCAAGTGGTGTTTTTTATCCACGTGGGTAGCTTGATGGAATTCCATTAGAGAGAGGGGTAGTTGTGAGCCAAAAAATAAATGGAGGGGTATTTTTGAGTCAAAAACAAACAAATGGTATTTCTGCTCCATTTCAAATATTTCAGGGGTAGTTTTGACCCTTTTCCATTTATTTTATTCTACAAAGAGCTCTCTTACAGCTACACTGGATGTATGGCTAGCTTGAATGTTGAGCCACAGACAACAAATGCATACACTTAAATTGGTGAAGAAGAATTTCTTGGGACAGAAGACATATTTTTCTCTTTTGGGACTTCTTGAAGGGAAATCAGGGCAGCTAGTAATTTCTATTTTTTAGCGTTATTACTTTTTTCATTTCTAACCCTTTTTTTAACTCTCAAAGATTCTGCTGAGAGTTTACAAGGCGTATATAATGAGGACATTCCCCTCCTCATAGGCGAAGCTAGGATTTGAGGTTTATGAGTTCGGACAGGGGTTGCAAATGGACGGGTCAAAAATGAATCGGGTGAAAACGGATAAAAATTTTGATCAACCCATATTTGATATAGATTAAAAAAAATGGATAAACCGAAGAATAAATACATATTGATAAGCGTTCTTATTTTTTTCTTCGCTAACCCTTTTTTAAACTCTCAAAGATTTTGTTGAGAGTTTACAAGGTGTATATAATGAGGACATTCCCCTCCTCAAAGGTGGAGCTAGAATTTAAGGTTTATGGGTTCGGATAGGGGTTGCAAATGGACGGGTCAAAAATGAATCGGGTGAAAATGGATAAAATATTCGATCAACCCATATTTGATATAGATAAAAAAAAATGGATAAGCCGACGAATAAATACATATTCATATTATCCATGACTTATTGCTATGTAAAAGAAATAAGTACTCCTAATTACAAACATTTTGTCTTCTTTTAGTGTGTGTTTGCTATGAAGGATATTTTCATCTCTTTTTGTAATATATAATAACCTCAATTTAAGAAACAAGTATCAGTATTTAATATATTTTGTAAGGTAACGAATCTTAATTAACTTTTCTTTGAAATTTGATTTTTGGAATTGCATTTGTAAATAGTGAAAAGAACTACTCTCTTTTTATTTCTGAGAGGAAGTGCTTTTTGCTTGTTTTTTTTCATTGTTAATTTTATGTTCTGTTTATAAAAATAAAACTTATTTTCATTTGGAAAGGAATATCTCACGCAAGGAAAAAGTGATGCCGATTTGTTTTCTTTTAAAAAGAGAGTAACATATTAGTTAAAAAGGAAAAGAACAAAAGCAAATGGGTTTTGAACCCGCATTTTATCCCCACATAGTTTTAGTACCATGCTCCTTACCGCTAAACCACTAAATTGATTTTCTAAATGGGTTCGCAGGTTTATTTATATTCATATTTACTAGTTTTTTAAAATATAAATACAAAGTCTATGCGAAAGCTACTAGATTTGTCTGAACCCCCATAATGTACTGTAGCTCTGCTCCTGCCCCTCCAGAATGAAATATACAAATAATGTAAAGAATAACCAATATGGACAAAAGAATGACACAGACTTCGAGAAAAACCAAAACAATGTGTCGTCTGGCAGATCTGATCGTGGACGTGTTAGAAGGTCACCTTCCAATTTTCAACTCTTCAACGAGTTTTGCGAAACTTTCAGAAGTAATTAAATGTTAGGTTTGTTCTAAATTTGGTCACTCGGCTTTAAGCTGTTATAACGCGTTCGATCATGTGTATCAAATTACTTCTAAGCAAAATATGGCAGTGTTGATTCACACATCCCTCTATAGTAATTGATCCCTCATAGTACCCTGATTCGGACGCAACGAATCCTCTCACAAATGATTTGAGCAACATGATAGAGCGAGGTGATTGCAATGATCATATTCATGTGGAGTTTTGCAAATTACTCATATTACATTAGTGATTCAATTTTTCCCTCCTCTAATAGATCTTGATGTTCCTAAAATAATCAGTTACTTAGGGTCTGTTTGGAAAGCTACCTGGTAATTGGATGATGCACTTAGGGCCTGTTTGAAAAGCCACCCTGGTAATTGGATTTGGTGTAATTACACTGTCTGACATGTTTGGTTGGCCAGGTAATTACTTGGTCAGCAGGTAATTGGGTGTAATTGGCAGGGGGTAATTACACTCTCCAATTCACAAGGGGGAGCTGTGAATTGCTGGTAATTACATGGTGTAATTACAAGCTGATTACTTTTTAATTTCTTCTTTTTATTTCTATTTTTATTTTTTTCGTTTTAATTTACTTTAAATTTCTATTATTTTACATTCTTTCTATTTTTATTATTCCAATATTTATTTATTTTTAAAAATTATCTTATATTATTTATATTTCATTTCCTTCTCATTTTTCAACCTTTACTTCTTGTGATTCCATGCAATTATTTGTATTATATATTTTATTATTTATTTTATGTTTATCTTTTTCATTTAGCATAATTTAGTTAGTATTCTAATTTTTAAATTAAGTAGAATTCATTGTTCAATAAAGTTATAGACTTAGGTTTTTCTTTTCTTTTGAATCATATATACGTTATGTTGAAATTTGATATAAGAGTATTAATTATTTATTTTGAATTTATGTTATATTTTTAGTTTTAATTTATTTGTTTTACTAGTATTGACATGATATTTCACATTGCAAGCTATTCAATTTTTAGTTAGACTTGATAAATTATCTTTTCGTCAAATATTTTAATAATTTTATGACATTATATTTATAATATTAATCTTTTTGTCAAACATGCATTTCATGATGTTCTTAAAAATCATGTACTTTATGTTTTTATGATTAATTTAATTAAAATATACTAGTTTGAAAAATATAAATCAATTATTTTTTTATAAGAACATATGTTTATTAATTAATATATTTCAAAAGACAATATATATATATATATATATATATATATATATAAAATTTAATATCATTTATAAAAGTACTTATTTGTCTAATATAAATTTTTAATTTTTGATAATTAACTTTTATTTTAAAAATTGAATATAACCATGTAATTACACTTGTGCAACCAAACAGTACACTTGTAATTACACAGTAATTACATTGTGACAAACAAACAGGTCATCGTAATTACTAGGCTAATAATTCCTACCCTAGTAATTACACCAGTTCCAATTACCAGGTGACTTTCCAAACAAACCCTTAATCAAGATATGGAAAGAAAACTATTCCAATAATGACCTCGAGGAAGATGAACAAGTAGTTCATGGATGAATTTTGAGAATTAATCTTGAGAGAATAAAAGAGGAAAAAGGAAATAATTTTTATTATCAATTAATGGGTCTCTAGGTTTTCAATATAATCCCCTTATATCAACAAGAGAAGAGTGCCACGAAACTGTTAAGGCTAAATGCTACAGTAATATAACAGAATTTAACCACCTACCAGTCTAACTAACTTCCAGATATATTTAACTTAATCTGCCACATCAGAATCCAACTCATCTCAATTATATTTTTCCTACTAACTTGTATCAATACCCCTCCATAAAGAATAGACTTTTCCTCAAGGCTGAAAAGTAGGAAATCTATGTTGTAATTCAAAAAGATACTCCCAAGTAGCTTGAGAAACATCTAAGCCCAACCACTGAACTAACACTTGACATACAACCTTGTTTCCCTTCTTAACCAACCTTCTCTCAAGGACAACTTCAGGTGTGGGAATATAGGGGCTAGAAAGTTAAAAACCAAGAGGATGAGTGATGTCCATAGGTACTTCATGGAACTTTTTAAGCTGAGAAATATCAAAGATGGGGTATTATATCAATACATCAGTAATTAGGCAACAACAGTTTATAGGCCACTGCACCAACTTTGGCATCAATAGGATAAGGACCATAATACTTATCTGCTAGCTTATTAAAAGGTCTAGCAACCAGTAAAACCTATCTATAAGGTTGCAATTTCAAGTACACCAGTCACTAATTTCAAATGATCTATTTGTTCTATGTATATCAGCTAAGTCTTTATCCTTTGTTGATCTATCAATAATTGATTCTCTTGCCTCAAAAGATCTATCAACCATCTCATACACAGCTTTTCTAACTAAGTAGGGTAGATCGATATGAGATTTCTAAAAATAGAGTACCTCATGTGGAGTGCACATAATAGCAGTGTGGTAAGTGATATTATACCACCATTCTGCAAGAGGTAGATATGTAGGCCAAACCATAGGGCTATAGGAGCAAAAAGACCTCAAGTAGGTTTCCAAGGTCCTATTCAATACCTCTATTTTCCCATAAGTTTGGGGATACAGTGGATCTTTGTAACTGCAGTCCTTGGAGAGTGAAAAGCCAAACCATAGGGCTACAGGAGCAAAAAAAGTAGGTTTTCAAGGTCCTATTCAATACCTCTGTTTTCCCATAAGTTTGGGAGTGCTATACAGAGGATCTTTGCAACTGCAGTCCTTGGAGGGTGAAAAACTCCTACTAGAATGAATTTTGGAAAACATAATCCATGTATCTAGTCAAAGTCAATAGCATACCATGGGGTTTGAAAACATTGTCCAAGTAACACTAACCTACATCTTAGGCAGTATAAGGGTGTTGCACACTTAAGAAATGGCCATACTTTCTAAGCTTGTCCATAACTACTAATATCATATCCTTGCCTTTTGATTTACGAATATCCTCTACAAAGTCAAGGCACACATCAGTCCATACTTTTTCAGGTATAGGGAGTGGTTGTAACAACCCTGGGTAAGTAGCAGTATCATAATTATGTCTTTGACAAATATCACATTTGCTGATGAAGACTCTAATATCTTGAACAAAAGATTTCTAATAAAAGAGTTACAGATGCGTCTTAACAGTTGCATACATTCCAAAATGCCCTCCTTGGGGTGTACAATGCCACAATTTACTGATAGTCCTCCACAACTGTGTGTCAGTTCCCACCACTAGTCTACCCTTCTATCTGAGTTGGTCCTTCTACCAAGTATATACTTGAAAGGATGAACGTGTAGTTTAACAATCAACTCTTGCAGTGCAGCATCCTGTACCTAAGTATCCTTGATCTGCTGATACAAGGTATCATTAGGAGTAAGGAGTGAAATAGTCGATAACTCAGCATCAGGATTCCTGGACAAGACATCCACAACCTTGTTTTTAGAGCCTTTTTGTACTCTATAGAGAAATCAAAAGCCATAAATATTTATATTCCAACCACCTAAAAATCTGTTTGAATGTGTTGATCTAGTAAGTGTTTCAAGGTCTTCTGATCAGTCTTCACAATAAAAGGGTGTCTAGTAGGTAATGAGACCACTTGGTGACATAAAAAATGATTGCTAGTAGCTCGTTATCATATACTGACATGGCTTGGTGTCTAGGTGCCAAGGATTTTCTAATATATGCAATGAGATGTTACTGTTGCATTAACATAGCTCCAATACCCATTTCACTAGCATCTATTTTTAGAGAAAAGTTTGGTATAGCTAGTAATGGTGCAGAAATTAAAGCATGCTTCAATGTCTCAAAGGCTATAAAAGCATAAGTTGACTATAAAAGCCCTTCCTTTTTAAGTAAATCATGTAATGGCATGCACATAGTTCCAAACCCCTTAATGAATCTTCTTTAGTATCTTACAAGCCCTAAGAATCCCCTTAATTGTTTCATAATGGTTGGTATAGTCCATATTGCACAGTAGTGATGTAATAACCCTCATAGTAATTTTTCATTTTCTGTGCATTTTAGACATTTTACCCCTTCTCATAGTTGTTTTATGGTATTTTTATTTTGTAGGTGTGGGTGGCATAGTTTCCAAGATGGTTGAATGAGAATTATGAGAGTTTTTAATTTTGGACGATTGAAAGTTAGTATGGTTAACCAAAGACAATATTTGGTGATAACGAGGTCAGATGGATATTTTGACAGTTTGTTTAGCTCTAAACTGTGGTTTTGGGGTTAGTAGAACCTTTAGTTTGAGTCCTAAGGCGTTCAAGTAGTTTTTGAGTAGTTGATAGGAAAGATGGAAGTTTAAGCTTAGGTTTGACTTCGTCAATATTTTGGTCCAAACGACCTCTGTTCGGTATTTCGATGGTTCCATTGAGTTTGAAATGTAGTTTTCAGTCTAGTAGAATATTTGATTTGTGTTAATGGGGTTCCAGATGATGGGGTCCATTCGTTGGTTTTTAGTTTGTTCTTGAACTAGTTTCAGCTGTGATCTGGTGCCTCCTTTGCATTCGTGAGAGGTGCTTCACATTCGCGAAGTAGGATGTTTCTTGGTATTTGCATTCACATGGGGTGGACAATGTTTGTGAAGAAGGTCATCACGTGGGTTTGCGTAGAGTTGGTCTTCATGATCACTGAGCTTTGGTTGGATTTGCGATGGGCTCAGGTCCGGGTATGTTGCATTTGCAAAGCAGGAAATTGTTTCGACAAAATTTAATTCTCTTTTAAACTAAACTCCCATAACTCAATTTTTTTGGTATGATTCTTATACTATATTTACACATTTTCCAATGAATTATTTATGATACCATCTTCAAATCTTGATTTTTAAATTAGGGATTTTGGGACTAAAGTTAAGAAATGATATTTTAATGACTTAAAGGTTGATTTTAACTCCATATTCAATGAAATTTCATTGATTTTCTTAAATTATGGATAACGTGATTTATCAAAAAAAATTCAAGTTTTACCTTTATGGGCTTAGTTAGACTTTTGGATTGACTTTTCGGACCCAAAATAGAAGTATAACAATATGGATGCCTATGATTTCATTTTCTTATATATGTAGAATATATATTTAATCATATTGGCTCGTTTGGAGGCTTTACGAAAGGGTAAAGGTTTGGTTTGACTTTTTAGGCTTTTTTTAAGGCAAGTTGAGACTTTTTTTGATTTTTTTGAAGTGTTTATGTGCTAAATGATTCTAAAGGGAGTAATGGAGACGTGGTTGTCCCATATAAATAAGATGAAAAATATTTATGTGGTTATCGGTGTACCATAAAAGGGTTACAATAATTAATTTTCTTCTTTGGAGTATTTCCTCTGTTTGCTAGCATGATTATTGTAAATAGTAGTTGAAAGTGACTTATTGAATATGCTAGTTGATGATTTTACTTCTAATTGACTTGAGTCGGTTTATAGTGATATTTCATGAAAAACTGATACTTTGGTTATTTAAGGTGCGAAAAGAGAGTCTATGTGATTTTACAATTCGAAAGAGGTGAACTTGAATTACTCCGTCCATCCCAATTTATATGAGTTAGTTTAACTTGACAAGGAATTTCAGAAAAAAAAGAAAAATCTTTGAAACTTATCGTGTGGACAACACAGGTCCAATCGTATCCTAGACAATGCAAGCTAAACTCCAGGAAGTGAGTCACCCAATAAGAGACCAAAGAAAGCAAACCAACTATCCACAGGGATATCCTTCTCGGTATAAAAAATGAAGAGAAAATAAAGAGAGACATCATTTTACGAATAGAAAAAGGACCTCTTTCATTCAAATGGATCATGTATTCCCACAGGTAAGATTCCCTTTAAATTTTTAGCTAATCATTTTTGAGATATTAAATGAAAGAATGCATGAGAATACCTAAGAGCATGGCGTAACATATTAAGATAACTGAAGGATAATAAGCCCATGATCGCGGGTGATACCAGAATAGCAAATTTTTCAAGGAAGACAAAGGCACCCGTTGCACTCTTTTCCCTCAGTCTAGGTTTTTTCCTTGAGTGGGATTTTCCTGGTGAGATTTTTATCAAGGGAATAGAGCAGGGTGGCTAGTCAAGGAATGTTCAAAAGCAGCCTTAAATTTGCGATGACCCATGCCTAAAAATAAATACAAGATAAGACGAAACAAGCATAGTGGCAGCAAGATTTTTTTTTCAAATGTAGCAAAATGCCAACCGCCTCTAGTTTCAAAATCAGCGAAGGATCCTCCACTTTGTAGTTACATTGCATTAGGTATCAGAAAAGTGGACGACTATTTGTATGGGGAAAAAATTAATCTAGTGAAAGGAGCAAACCACACCACGACACACAACTAAATAAAGTACGAAGGAATGCCTGTGGAAACCCAGAGAGAATGAAAGAGACCAACCCCGGTAGACTACAAGGAGCCCAGAGTGCTTCCCCATAAAGAACTAGCACATGATCGTACATATGAAAGAGACTTCTTCTAGGGAAGACCACCTTACAGCAGGAGGTAATCATAAAGACCCTCGGGAGCCCAATAATTAATCATGAGTCGCACGCCCATATGCTCCAATCATCTTCAAGCGAGGTATCAGAACATAGGCACGTGACATGAGATAGCCTTTTTAGTGCCAAAGTGTGTCGTCGTTTTACATTAAAGTTACGATTCAGTTTTTGTGGCCTATAAAAGGAGACTCTGCAAATATTATTCTATCACTCTTCTTCCTATTAGAATTTAATTCATGAAAAAAGCCTTGAAACCTCCCTCTCGCTTGTATTGTTTTTTTCTTTTAGAAGCTTATATTATTGTATGCAAACACGATCTTAGCGCTCTAGCCTAGAGAGAGTGATCTTTATGGCCTTAACCCACTTGTCTTTAACCTTTTTTTACAAATTGTAGTGTTAATCAAAACGATGATTTTTCCAACAAACAAAAACAATTTGTTATCATCGATAATGATAGTAATTAAAGTGAAGGGTTTTCTATTATATATCCAAAAAGCCACTAATTTTAACTACTATAAATATAGTTTAACAATATCCTAAATCCGATTTTTATTAACCTGGTATCCCGAGTAATCTGGATTCATGTGGTGTACTCGGGGAAGCTTCCCTGCCAAACATTCAAAAGTAAGAAATTAGAAAACCATTGGTGTGAACCTCACATTAGTAATATTTGGTTATCCATTGTTCCCCCTTAAGTTACTCCCTATCATTAGTATAATTACTATCATCATTTTCTTCCCAACTTCTTGAACGAAAAACAGAACAAAAAGAACATTATACATATATTCTACTACCGTTATCTCTTTTCCCTTTTATTAGTTGCTTCATTAGTCCCAAAGTTGCATGCCAACATTGCCGACTTTGACCCTTATTTGGAAAAGAAAGCTGAAGAAGCCCTCAAGTCTTCTCTTGCTGCTTACAATAAAAATCCTGAACAAGTCACTCAAACTTTCAACAAGGAAGTTGGAGAGTGAGTGCTTTTATAACTCTTTCTTTTTTTTATCAAAAGTTTTTTTCAAAACAAGGAAAAAGGTCCTTATTTACCCCTCAACTTTGCGTTTTGGAGATGATATACCCTCGTTTCAAAAGAAGCTCACATATATCCCTGTTGTTACAATAATGGCTTATATATAGCCTTTTCCTCAACAGACCAATATTTAATAAACTAAATTTTTAATTTTTTGGCTTTTAATTGAGAAAATGCCACGTGACACTTAAAATAACATCACCCAATAATGACTTTTTGAATATTAAATACCCCTACTCAAATGGATATTAAATAGCAATTCATTAACGGAAAAGGTATATGTGAGTCATTTGTGTAACGGTAGGGGTATATATGAACCACTTTTTAAGCGGGGGATATATCAACTCTAGATTGGAAAGTTGAGGGGTAAATCGGGGCATTTTCCCTTAAAACAATAATAGTTAACATTGGTTTTGTCCAACATTGAAGAATACTCTTAAATAGCAAAGGGGGTATCTGAGGAAAATGCTTCGATAATGGTGCTGAGACATGAATTAATGTACTTTTAAGGGAAAATGGTATACTTTTAGAAATTATCGAATTTGGTTTTCCCATTTGCTGTAAAATGCTCTCATTGAAAAAAAAAAAAAAATCTTGGCCATGTAAAAGATGGAAGTTCAGTCTAAAAATCAATAATATTCATCATCTCTTTAAACTAATCAAGGATTCTACACCAGGAATTAAGTCGAGCCTAAACATTTTGCATAAAACATATTGAAACAAGATAGGAGTCCATGTCCCTCGTGTATATTAGATGTAACAAGCACTATAAGAACACAATTCCTTCTAAATCAACTACCCATAAGAAAAGAATCATTAATCCCACAGTAGAATCAAAGAACAGTAAACTTCAACGAAGTCATGTTCATCTTCAGTTAAGCATGCCAATCAAACATGATGGACAAAATTATTCGTGAGCCACACCGATTAGTTTTGGTGAAGGAATGAAAAGTAGGCCACAAAATTGCATAGCAAAATGAAGTATAATCTAGTCTCAAAATACTTGTGGATGAACCTGATATTATACCAGATATTTGTTCATTGTCATTCCATGACAACTTTTGCTCCAACAACTTTCATTTTCTCAATTATTTGTTCTCCTTCTTCCTTTGATACTCCCTTCTTGAAAATAACAGGAGTTTTCTCGACTAAGTCCTTTGCTTCCTTGAGTTCCAAAAAAGGTAAAACTAAGGACCTCTTTGATTTGTTGAGTTCTAGTGATAAAATGTGAATGAAAAATGGAGGGAACAAATAGAGGGAAAAAGTGAATCGTATTTTCACTTTAAAGAAGAGTGTTTCTCCCACATTGGTGGGAGAAAGAAACTTTCTTGTGCATATATTGAGAAGCATTCCTTCATATGGATAGTGAGGCAAGAACAAGTTAAGCCTTGGGCTTCGGATTTGGAAAATGATTGAGAGACTATCTTTTTGGAAAAAATTCATTTGAAACTTGAAAGTTAATGATCCAAAAATTCAATCTGAAATTTCTCCATTTACGGACGCACATGAGCATGTGCGGACGTATGTCACAACGCACCTCAAAGGGACGTGACCCTTCAAGGCACTGTTTCAAAGACGAAACGTGACCTGTGCGCGCAGGTCGGCATCTGTGGAGGCAAATAACCCAACGCAGGTTAAGCCAGACTCAAACGGGACTTTCTATTTTATGCCAAAATGGCACCTGCGGACGCAGGTGGGCGCAGATGACCCGACGCAGGTCAAGCTAGACTCAAACGGGACTTTTTGTTTTATGCCGAAATGGCACCTACGAACGCAGGTGGTCCCAACGGTCTAAAACAATGCATTTTTCTGGAACCATTGCTTCCTTTCTGAAGCACCACCTTTTGTCTATAAATACCTGAATTTTTCGTCAGGTATGGTGACGTTTTAAGTGAAATAAAAACACTTTCTTCTTCATGAAAAGCTCAAGTATGATCATCAAATTGTTCAGTGAGTTCGTTGTTCGACAGAGTTTGAGGTACCGCCATTCTGTCGAAGTGAATCATTTTATCCTGGGAGAAAAGATTCCATAACCTCGAGTACTTGAGGGGAATAAATTCCTTAAGAACACATCGTGAATTCGGTGGACTTGATTCTACATTTCTGTTTCATCTCTTTTCTTTATGGTTTTGCTGTTTTCCAGAAAATAGTAGAAACTTCATTCTGATAGTTCATAATTGTTGAACTTGTGTTTGAAGTTGTTTGGTTTTATTATTTTTCAGAAAATAATTTGAACTTTATTTTGTTGATGTTCAAGAGTTGGGTTGAACCTATTTTAAAGTTCAAAGTTGTAAATACTGAGTTCATACTTCATTTGATTGTTCATACTTAAAGTTGAACATGTGTTTGAAGTTAATGTTGAAAATTACAGATTTTACTAAACCCGAAATACAACAATCTTAAGGAATTTATTAAGTACTTGTTAATCTGTATAGTGTCTGATTTTGTGGAGACTAAATCTTTCGATTTCTACTCCCTCAGTTTAAAGAATATAAAAACTTTGCGGAGAAATTGGACTGTGAGTTCGGTTCGAAGAATATAAAAACTTCACCGATTCGATGAACTCTTTGTATTAGTTTCTGGAGTTGAAAATCTATGGGTTTTTACTCTGTTTGAATTTGTGTTTGATTTGAGGAATATAAAAACTTCGTCAGATATCAAAGTTCATTCGGTTGATAATTTGAAGACATAAAAACTTCATTGTTGACTAGAAACAAATGTTTAAAGATTAAAGTCTTTATAGTTAGTATTCTGAAATACTAAAGTGTTTGTCAAAGCTTGACAAGGAAATTACGAATGAAACTGAACAACGAATTAATTCGGTTGTGATTGGTGTTGTCCCAACAACAATCAATGTTGCGTCATTAAGTCATTCAGATATAGCTGAAGCGATGGAAATGATAGAGAAACCAGAAAAATATTCTGGTGTGAACTTCAAAGAATGGCAGCAAATGATATACTTTTGGCTGACCAAACTTGAAATGCAAATATTCACAAGTAGATATCCTCATGTTCCAGAAAAAGAAATGTTTGAAAAACCAAGTGTTTGGTTTAGAAGATCTTGTGATTCGTCTCAAGATAGAAGAGGATATTAAAGTGCGTGAGAAATCAGCAATGATGTGTGTAAATCTTGTTAAAGATAATGTTGCACATAATATGAAGAGGAAGAATTCTTCTAGACAAGAGAAAGAGCAGAACAAGAAAAAGTTCAAAGGCAAGTGCTACAATTATAGTAAAGTTGGCCACAAAACTCTAAGTTGTCAAGTTCTGAAAAAGAACAAGAAAAGAAATAAGATAAACATGTTATAAGCAACTGGAAAGAATGAAAATCTGTGTGCAATGATCACAGAATATAATCTAGTTGGAAATTCAAATGAATGGTGGTTAGATTCAGGAGCCACTAGACATGTTTGTGCGGACAAAGAAGCTTTTGCTAATTATGATACCGCTGGTCCCAAAGAAGTGATCTTAATGGGAAATAATGCAACAACCAAGGTTGAAGGAAGTGGGAAGATATTCCTAAAAATGACTTCCGGCAAGTTGTTGACTCTCAACAAAGTTCTCTATGTTCCTACTATTAGGAAAAACTTATTATCGATAACACTACTCGTTAAAAACGAGTTTAAATGTGTGATTGTTTCGGAGAAAGTTGAAATAAGCAAGAATGAAATGTATGTAGGAAAGGGATACCTCAATGAGGGCCTTTTCAAACTTCATGCAATGGTTGTTGTTTTTTCAATGAGAGTTTTTCACCGGCAAGTTTTTTTGTTTTCAATTTAAGGGTGGTATGGAGTTGGCTTCACATCTACAATTTCAGTAGTTTGAAGATGAAGAGATGTAAAATAAAGTGGTCAGCCATGGCTATTGTGGAAGAAACATTTTAGATAGATTCTTTGGACGTAGTTATTATTTTTTAAGCTAAGTACCTGCATTTCAGAGATTTGGTGGAGACTGTTAGGGAAAGGGGAGAAGAAGGGGTAAATTTGTTTTTTTTAATTCTAATTTTTTGGTATTTTGACACCTGAAAACAGTGGGCTGATAGCGATTCCTCTTCAGTTTTTTTTCTCACATTCTATTACTCTTTATCATTCCAACCGAAAAGGCAAACACCAAAAATTAGAAAAACTTCATAGTTCTATAAAAATACAAATTAACAGTGATAGGGAAAGTGGAACCATCGAAACTTCAAGAAAAGTTTGAGAAGAAATTGAAGAGGAAATTAGAACCCACTTCTCCCAAATCCAAAAAAAAAAAAAAAAATGGGAAAGGGATTTTCCCACAAACAAAACGATAAAGGAAAAAACTAAGAGAAAAGAGAAAAAAAATAAGAAAATAACTTTTAATAAAAAAGGGTCAAAAAAGCTTTTTAATCAATTTTTTGGTTGCTCCTGTGCCAAGTGACCGAAAAAGGGTATATTTATACCAGTTTCAAAGTTGTTTAGTGGGTAATACGACCTCGACAAAGCTCAAGTGTCTACCTAAAAATGAGGTACAAATTTTGGAGGGAGGAAGGAGGGTAACTATCTATTGTCTCATTCCATTTTCAAGTAATGTAGTGACAGCAGTTAGGATCACCAACAACAATAACAACATACCTAGTGAAAAAGTTTAGGTTTGAATGAGAAGAAAGTGTATACATTATGCACAACTAGAAGAAGAAGATGATGGAAGCTCTAATTCCACTTCCTAAGTATATAGTGAGAGCCGACAGGTACGATAAAAAAAGAATAGATAAAAGGTTTCAAGTATGGATGAGAAGCAAGTGTATAACTGTATACATTATGCACAACTGTAAAGCTTTTACAAGAAGGAAAATACGAAAGCTCTAATTCCACTTCCAAATTATATAGTGACAACACTTAGGATTAAAAAGAACCAACAAAAAGTTTCAGGCATGAATTAGAAGCAAGCTAACAAGTGCATAACTGTATATGTTATGCACAATTCTAAAGCTTCTTACACTAATAAGAAGGGCATATATACACCTCTGCCCAATGTACATACACCAATTTACACCAGAATCACACCCAAACATTGAGACAATCATATAGAATAAGTGTTTGAAAAACTCCCTTATAAAAATACAACATTTGCTTAAGCCCACACTTCCTACTATGAACATATATTATCAGTTGTTTAACGGACAACAAAAATGTAAAATTTGGTGCTTCATTAAACTTGAGGGGAAAATAATAAGCTTTTCCTTATTATTGTTGAGCGAAAATAAAAAGTATTTTCTTTTGTGTAATATCTGATCGTCTTTTCACTCCACAATAGAAGGGTTAGTCCTACTCTATATAACAACCTATCTAAATCATGAAAAAGTGTAACTTGCAAACAACGACAGACCCACAATTTTAAGGTCATGGATGCTAAACACCCACCAGGCTTTATGGGGGTCGTCCCTAGCTACAAGAGAGAAGAACCAAATGTTCACTTTACCTTGTAAAAAAAAATATATGCATTCCTAGACAAGAAGATGTCAGGTGTGTTGTAGACGATGAACAAAAGAAAGGATAAAATAAAATGAATCTGTGTGAATTAAGAAAATAAGAAAAAATAAAAAATCTAACGTGAATTAAGAAAAGGAACAAAATAGAAGGAAAGTGAATCATTTCAACATGTATCTTTACTAATGACTAGTAAAATAAAAGTTAGTGACGTGGTTGTATCATGGATGTAGTGACGGGATTGTATCATGGATGCTCACCACATATATCTATAACTTATTACTAGTACTAATAATCATAAGCAACACCAATCTTAATGACGACGCGATGACAGAAGTACATAAAAGCAAGCTTAACCAATTATCTTGACTGATATCAATATGATCAAACATGCCTAAGTTAAACATGCAAAACGTAAAGCAAAAACATTTACAATCGAGTCTAATTAAGTTAAAAGCGCCAAACTTTAGACTAAAAAAACTAATTTCAAACATGTCTAAAGTTGGAACTTTGCAAATAAACCTAACTTCAGAAGTTTATTTTATTGCAAAAAAATTTAAATTTTGGCTACAACATAAATAAGGGTATTGAAATCGGATATATGTAAACTGCTCCATCAATTTTGAAGAAGAATTGCTTCGTTATAGAAGCTAAGATAAGCATTGTGGTGTGAGGACTCACAATGAAGTGTCCATCACCATACAATAACCAGTGCCTTGTTTTTTAAAAAGTACTTAATTCAGAGTCTTAATTGTTAAATACTCTTGGAAGAAAGCTTCCTTTTATCAATTGCTAGCTATAGATCGAAATGAAACAGGTGTACTACAACACTGAATAACACTACCACAAATCAAAGTCTGAAGGGAATATGGGAACACCCAAATTTTAAATAGAAAGCATGAACATTGGATTTGATAAAACAAACTATTTTGGACTAACAGACCTAGAGTTACACGAATCGATGGGGAATATGGCAGCGACAATAGACAGTTCCAACAACCCTTGGACTGAAATCCCAAAATCACTTTTTGCCCTTTCTCCTAAAATTCAGGGGCAACAATGTCATTTCAGTATCCATTTAACACTTTCTCCTCCTTTTTTTTGGAAAGGCGAGGGGAGAGGGGGGGGGGGGGGTTGCACTTAAAATGATTAGAAAAATTTATTCGTTCATAAGCTACTGTTTCCTTCATTCAATTTTTCATTTTGAACATCCATTAAAAATAATGATTGATGTATGATTTTATCATAATACTCATACCAATTAATATTTATTATTTGGTTTTGAAAATAATTTGGAGAATAATTTGTTAATGTTGAGGATAAATCATAGAAAAAATCAATAATTTTTTTTTTTATATGTTAAAAGTGAAAATCTATTTTTGAAATAATGGACAACTAAAAATGAACAGGAAATATATGGTTTAAAAATCAAGGGCAAGAAACTTTTATCTCGCCTCTTCCAAATTAGTAATGTATTTGGTAGGGTTTATAAGAATAATATTGAATACTGTGTATTAGTAATTATGACATTAATTATGCTTGCATTAGTTAAGCAGAAATTATTTCTTATATATTGTTTGGTTTGGTGTATTAAAAATAGCATACATTGCATAATTTCTGAAAAATTATTTGTTTACAAAAATATCTTTCATAAATATGGTGGAAATGATGTGAAAAAGGTTTTGAGGGTCAATTGTATCTTTAACCATGTTAATGCTTTAATGCATGTATTAAAATCCTTGCATTACTAATACCATAATTTTTCATGTATTAGTTATGCATAACACAATATCAAATAGAATGTATATATATATAGATTAAAAAAAATATATCAAACAAAGTACTAGTAATACACAAAGTTAATGCATGCATTACTTTTTCTGATGGATCCCAAACGATCCCTAAATCTTGTTTTTGTTTGTGACCTTTATTTATCAGAAAATCGACACATTAATTGCCTTATAACTCTCTTAGCATCAAAAAAATTTTCTCAAAAAATAAAATTATTAATTATTTACATCCGTGATTAAAAAAAATCTATTATGATTTTAATTGTCTTGTTCTTTATTCATTTCTTTTTATCCAATAAATGGATATTAAAATAGCTTTTAGTAGTAATTTAGAAAGAGGAGATTTATATGATTCAATTTGAGGAATATATAGTCTTTGGCCAAGTAAATAAAATTTGTAAATTAATGAAATTGTTTTATGGTATTAAACAAGCTCCTAAATAGGGCATGATAAATTCAATTAAATCTTCACAAGAGATAAAAAAAATTCTGTTGAGGTGAATAAATATGTTTATACTAAGTTGTAAACAAAGGTTATGCGGTAATATAATTATATATTGATGGCATGCTTATATTTAGTATAAGTCTGAATATTGTGAAAAGTATCAAACTATTTTTCTTTCCTAATTTTGATATGAAAAATTTGAATATTAAAATTAAAGCTAAAAAAAGTTAGAATGATATAACGTTGTAGCAAGAACATTAAATGGAGAGAGTTCTTAAAAAGTTTGAATATTTTGAGGTGACACCTACAATTGTTTCTTATGATACTAACTCTCAATTGAAAAAAGAATAATGATAACTTAGTTGATCGATCTAGATATACATAAATTACTGAGAGTCTAATACATTTAGTGAATTTTACAAAGCTTGATATAGCTATGTTGTACAATAGACTAGGTAGACATATTCATAATTTTAATTAAGATTGATCTGCATTTAGTCAGAGTAGTGAAATATTTGTGAGGTACGATGAATTATGGTATCTTGTATAGTAAAATTTTTTACTTTAAAAAATTATTGTGGTGAAAATTAGATCTTTGATATAGATGGGACAAAATTCATTAGATATGTATATACCCATGATAATGGTTATAGTGAAAATCAGCTAAACAAATAATCAGTGCTAGATCAACTATGGAATCAAAGTTATCCCTCAATTCATTCACCCTCTTTTTAAAATGTTATAAAAAAAATTTTGAAATAAGAGTTTGTAGTTTCGAAATTAGTTGGTTTTAGGGTTGAGTGACTAAGAAATTTCTTAGCAAATATCCCGTTAATCAAAGATTTGTTGTCTCATGGCTCCATGTATCGTGATTGTTAAGCGGCAAAGTCACGATCCAAATTTATAAGTTGTGAGGGCATTTACATTTAAACCTCGTAGGTGAACCCTAAATCAATTTTAGTTCATTTTAATAATCAAGCAACAACATAAAAAGAGAAAAGACATATTTTTCCAGTCAGTATATGCAATATTTTGAGATAATTGCGCAAAAGTACAACTAACAACACTACATTGCACTACATAGTCAAGTTTTTAAGTTTTCAGTCGCATAATCTAGTATAGTCTTATAGCATTGCTGAAAAAACCTAGTATACAACATTATACAAAATTTGATTTTTCTTATAATATTTTAAAACTTGATATACAATATTATACACTCAATATACAAATATTATGTAAAATTATAAGAGGCGTTTATACACTCATATATACTATTATACAAAATTTTATAACATTATATACCCAATATATAAATACTACGTAAACTTATAAGAGGTGTGTATACACCCATATACGCTATTATACAAAAAATAATTTCGTCTTTTTCCTTGAATCCAAGCACCAGATCCATCCAAGACACCTCAAAAACTATACCAAATAACTCTAAATTCCAAATTTAGACTCCTCAATGTGTACCTATCTTTTGCAATAATATTCACTCAAAATAGAGCTTCTTTGCTAAAACTCAATTTTAAAACTTTGATTCTTCAAGCTCTAACAATGACCGCCTAAGAAGTTTATGCTTTATGTTCATGTTCTCAGACTTAAATTAATGTATAGCCACATTTTTCAACTTCAAACAACATTCTCCAACTGATTTTATTCAATAAATTCGAACTCCTCAAATCTAATCAGCTATGTTTAAAGTAAGTTACTCTTAAAATAGAGAAACACATAATTAAAAATTTCAAATCGAAAGACGGGCCAATTTTGTATTCTTGTTTCTTCTTTGCACATTCAATTGAATAGTAAATCGATTTGCGTAAGATCATTTTACTTATGAGTCAATTTTAATAGCATCATTATATTATTTCAATTGTATTTGAGCTAAATTAATTAAGCTCAATTTAATAATAAGCTTGAGCCAAGTGATATCGAGCTAAAATCTCGAAAAAAGAAAAATCCACATGCATAGAAACACAAAAATGGGGTAAATTAAAAACATAGGAATTGTCAAGACCTCCCTCCTTTGTTTTCTTTATCAAAAGGCCAAAGGAACACTGAAAAGTTAACCTGATTCCCATTTAGCAGAGCTGGAGAGATGGAAAGAGGGCGAGTGATCGTGGAGAAAGTACGAGGAAAATCAACAGTTACTACGTGCTTTTCAAAGTATCCCCTCAAATTCATCATCCCCAGAAAGGTCTGTTACTCTACCAATTATCATCTCCCAACTTGTTTAATTTTCTTATGATCTTAATTTGTATCTCTCAATATTGATAGGTGGGTTCTTCTGAAACTGATGCTGTTTGGATTTACACCATCACTTATGGTGGTGGAATTGTCTCTGTAGGTCAATTTATCGGATTGTAATTTTGTTTTAGGAAATTGTCCCTTATAATTCAATGTATGTATATGATTAAACCTAATGTAGTAATGTTTATGTTTGCTTCCAGGGGGATTCTATAACATGTGATATTACAGTAGGAGATGGTTGCACCACTGTTTTGACCACTCAAGCTTCTACTAAGGTTAAACTCTTAGCAAGATTCATTATTTGCAAATAAATGCATTCATAAATGTTCATATGTCTGTGTGGCCTTTTTAACTTGTTTCATGTTCTAATAACACATTAATATTTCCATTGCAGGTGTACAAAGCTGTGGGATCAAAGAGTTCCGAACAAGTGTTGGAGGTAATGCCATTCTAACAAATTTATATTCTTCTTCTTAATGCATTTGGATGGATTCCAAAAGGTCCTTGCATAGGGTTACGAATTCTAAAAGACATTGATGCATACAAAAAGAAAAAAATGGTTTAGTAACCAAGTTATTGTATTGAATTTGATGATGCAGAAAAAGTAAAGGAATTCTGGATTTTAGGGAGATAGCAGAAGGAGAAGAAGGAAAAGGAAAAGAGATGGAAATTGAGAACCTGAAATAGGTGTCAAAATGGTTGAGGTGGAAATTGTGTGTAAGTGGAGTCCTTGATTTTGAAATAGTTTGCATTAGTTAATATAGGGAGCTAGCAATCAAAAGGATGCGTAGAATTATGAGCTAACTTGCTTTAAAATGTTAATGTACTTTTATGTATTTAAAGAAAATGATATGGTTAACTTCTCCAGACCCCACTTATGGGATTACAGTTTAGGTATGTTGTTATATATTCAACTTCTGAAAGACAGACATAAAATTAGGATACATAACAGCTTCCACTTCTGGATACAGCCATAACAAAAGATATTATGGTGTGATTCATTGGCTGTCAACTTTAGAATAGGTATTTGCCTGAAATTTGTCAATATCAGGTCTGTTAGAATATGAGTAGGAATAGGAATTGTATATAAAATCCTACTTGGAAAAGGATTGTAGTATGGTGTCTATATAGGGTCTCAATGTAATCATGTAGGACAACAATTCAATAATATTTTTCTCCATTATTTCTCACATGGTATTAGAGCATTCGTGAGAAAAATATCATTCCAGTGTCACTGTGCCGTTTTCCGTTGACAGAAGCTGATGTCCAAATAAATATCTTTTTCGTCGGTGTATTTCAAAACAAACTAACACCACCATCAGGTTTGGAACTTCCCGACGAGAAAACCCCAGTCAGACTCACCAGAAATGGTGTTACACGCGCCGCCAGAAGATATTCTCCAGCGAGCGCGTCAGATCCACGCGCCGGCGAGTGCAACATCTTCCGGCCACTTTTTCGGTAGTTTCTTTTTTTTTTTTTTCCCAGTAGCCTCGCCTCTTCATTCCGAGGCTGCCTATATATTTATTTTCTGATTCCGAGCAACTTCCGGCTATCAGATCTAATTTTCGGCGACTTCATTTTTTTTCCGCCAAGTTTTCCAGCAAAATCAGACATACAGATCTCTGTTTCTCAGTGTTTTCAAGTCAATGTCGTTTGGGTGTGATATTTTTGGCTCCAAAAATACTGGAATTGGAAGTTCAAGTCCTATGATCACTTCTGAACCATTATGGGAAGTTCAAATTATTTAGCTTGGGCTTCCTCGATTGAGTTGTGGTGCAAAGGTCAAGGTGTCTAAGATCACTTAAAGATCAAGGCTAGTGTGGTGGATGAAGAGGCAAAATCTAGTGAGGAAGATGCGAAAGCCAAAGAACAATGGGAAAAGGTTGACGCTCAATTATGTAGTCTCTTATGGCGATCTATTGATTCCAAGTTGATGCCCCTATTTCGCCCATTCCAGACATGTTATTTAGTTTGGGAAAAGGCTCGTACTTTATACACTAATGACATATCTCGTTTTTATGATGTGATATCTCGGATGACCAACTTAAAGAAACAAGAATCCGATATGTCTACTTACTTGGGACAGGTACAAGCAGTCATGTGGAAAAACAACAAGAGCATAGACAAATGTTGTTTCTAGTTCTTACACTTGTTGGGCTTCTTACTAACCATGATTCAGTACGTGACCATATTTTAGCTAGTCCTACGGTTCCTACGATTGATGAGTTATTCTCTCGTCTATTTCGTCTTGTCGCGCCTCCCAGTCACAAAGTAATTCCATCATCCACCGTGGACTCTTCTATTCTCGCATCTCAAACCATAGAAAAACGAACATATCAGCCTACGGAGAATCAACGAGGAGGAGGTCATTTTGGAAAGTCTCGATCTAAGTGTAGTTATTGTCATGAGCTTGGACACACTCAGGACATATGTCATATTTTGCATGGTCCACCACCCAGTTATGATCCTATTGCTATAAAGGAATATAATGAGCTCCTTCGAAATCGAGCAAGTAAGAAGACATCTCCACAGCCTAATCGACCATCCAATAATGTTCATATTGCTTAGACAAAATATGATGTGTTTCTTCAGTATCAAGCAAGTAAGCAGACGTCTCCACAAGTAGCCTCAGTGACTTAGCCTAATGCTTCTGTTGCTGGTAATTCTTTTACTTGTGTTTCACAATCTAGTAATCTTGGATCATAGGTCATGGACTCAGGAGCTTCTTATCATATTTATGGTAACAAATCACTTCTGTCTGATATTGTTTATTCACAATCTCTTCCTTCTATTACTTTAGCCAATGGGATCCAAACAAAACCAAAAGGAGTTGGACAAGCCAAACCCCTATCTTCTGTTACTCTAGACTCTGTTCTTTATGTCCCTGGTTCTCCCTTTAATCTTGCATCTGTTAGTCGTTTGACGCGTGCTCTTCATTGTGGTATAACATTTTTTGATGATTATTTTCTCATGTAGGACCGCAGTATGAGGCAGACGATTGGCACAGGACATGAATCACAAGGCCTTTACTATCTTACCTCTTCAAATTCCTTCACAACATGCTCCGTTACAGACCCTCCAGACCTAATTCACAAATGTTTGGGACATTCGAGTCTATCCAAGCTACAGAAGATGGTGCCAGTTTGTCTAGTTTATCCACATTAGATTGTGAGTCGTGCCAACTTGGAAAACACACTCGTGCTACATTTTCACAAAGTATTGAGAGTCGTTCAGAGGTTATTTTCTCATTAGTTCATTCTGATATTTGGGGTCCTAGTAGAGTCAGTTCACCCTTAGGATTTCGTTATTTTGTTAGTTTCATTGATGATTTTTCAAGATGTACTTGGGTTTACTTAATGAAAGATCGTTCTGAGTTGTTTTCTATATTCAAAAGTTTTTGTGCTGAAATACAAAATCAATTTGGTGTTTTTATTCGTACTTTTCATAGTGATAATGCCTTAGAATACTTATCCTCCCCGTTTTAGGAGTTTATGACTCATCAAGGCATTATTCACCAGACATCTTGTCCATACATCCCTCAACAGAACGGTATAGCAGAAAGGAAAAATAGGCATCTAATTGAAACTGCTCGCACTATTCTCATTGAATTCCATGTTCCGCTGCGTTTTTGGGGCGATATAGTCCTCGCATCTTGCTATCTAATTAATAGAATGCCATCATCTTCTATTCAGAATCAGGTTCCCTATTCGATATTATTTCCTCAGTCACATCTCTACTCTATCCCCCCTTGTGTCTTTGGGAGCACATGCTTTGCTCATAACTTAACCCCAGGAAAAGATAAATGAGCCCCTCGTGCTCTCAAATGTGTCTTCCTTAGTTATTCTCGAGTTCAAAAAGGATATCGTTGCTATTCACCTGATCTTCGTCGCTACCTTATGTCCGCCAGTGTCACATTCTTTGAATCTCAACCTTACTATACATCTTCTGATCCTTGATATCTCTGAGGTCTTACCCATACCTCCAGTCTTACCCGCACTAACCTTTGAGGAATCTACGATTACTTCTACATCTCTAGCTGTAGTGCCATCACTTCTGACTTATCATCGTTGTCCGCGTCCAACATTAGTATGCGCCGGACGCTGCTCCTACTGTGGACTTGCCTCCTCCTAGCCAATCAGTTGCACTTCAAAAAGGTATATAATCCACTCGTAATGCTATACCACACTATACTTTCTTGAGTTATCATCGTCTATCATCACCCCATTATGCTTTTGTATCATCTTTGTCTTCTATTTCCATCCCTAAGACTACAGGTGAAGCACTTTCTCATTCAGGATGGAAGCAGGCTATGATTGATGAGATGTCTGCTTTACATAGGAGTGGTACTTGGGAGCTTATTTCCCTTCCGGCAGGTAAATCTATTGTTGGTTGCCGTTGGGTTTATGCAGTCAAAGTTGGTCCAGATGGTCAGGTTGATCGGTTTAAGGCTTTCCTTGTTGCCAAAGGGTATACTTAGATATTTGGGCTAGATTATAATGACACTTTCTCTTCCGTGGCTAAAGTAGCATCTGTCCATCTTTTTCTATCTATGGTTGTCGTTCGTCATTGGCCTCTTTATCAGTTGGACATTAAGAATGCTTTTATGCACGGTGATCTTGAGGAAGAAGTCTATATGGAGCAACCACCTGTTTTTGTTGCTCAGAAGGAGTCTCGTATGTCGATTGCGCAGGTCACTCTATGGTTTGAAACAGTCCCCTCGAGCCTGGTTTGGGAAGTTCAGCATAATAATTCAGGAGTTTGGCATGATTCGTAGTGGAGCTGATCACTCATTATTTTATCGGCATTCTAAACCTAATCTGTGTATTTATTTGGTGGTTTATGTTGACGATATCGTTATCATCGGCAATGATCAAGACGGTATCACTAATTTGAAGCAACGTCTCTTTCAGTATTTCCAGACTAAAGACCTTGGTAGACTGAAGTATTTTTTAGGTATTGAGGTTGCTCAGTCTAGATCAGGTATTGTTATTTCTCAATGCAAGTATGCCTTAGACATTCTTGAGGAGACAGGAATGATGGGATGTAGACCCATTGACACTCCTATGGATCCAAATGCTAAACTTCTGCTAGGACAAGGGGAGTCGTTCATTGATCCTGAAAGGTATAGGCGGCTGGTTGGAAAGTTGAATTATCTCAAAGTGACTAGACCTAACATATCTATTCCTGTGAGTGTTGTAAGCCAGTTTATGACTTCCCCTTGTGATAGTCATTGGGATGCAGTCGTTCGTATTCTGCGATATATAAAATCAGCTCCAGGTAAAGGACTACTCTTCGAGGATCGAGGCCATGAGCATATCATTGGATGTACAGATGCTGATTAGGCAGGATCACCCTCTGATAGACGATCTACATCCGGATATTGTGTTTTAGAAGGAGGTAATTTGGTGTTATGAAGAGTAAGAAACATAGTGTGGTTGCTCGATCTAGTGCGGAAGCAGAATATCGAGCAATGGTTGTAGCAACTTGTGAGCTAGTTTGGATCAAACAGTTGCTGAGAGAGCCAAAATTTAGAGAAATCAGTAAGATGAAACTTGTGTGTGATAATCAAGCGGCCCTTTATATCGCGTCAAATCCAGTGTTTCATGAGAGGACTTCGCACATAGAGATTGATTGTCACTTTGTCAGCGAAAAGATACTCTCAAGAGATATTGTTACAAAATTCGTGAAGTCAAGTGATCAACTTGTAGATATCTTCACCAAGTCCATCACCAGTCCATCACCAGTCCTCGTATTAATTACATTTGTAACAAGCTAGGTACATATGACTTGTATGCACCAGTTTGAGGGGGAGTGTTAGAATATGAGTAGGAATAGGAATTGTATATAAAATCCTACTTGGAAAAAGATTGTAGTGTGGTGTTCTATAAATAGGGTCTCAATGTAATTATGTAGGACAACAATTCAATAATATTCTTCTCTTATATTTTTCACAAGTTCCAATTTATTTAAGCACAAAAAATTTACAGTAAAAAATGTAATTTTTGGTAGACGTATGATGAGGTTTGTTGGACAAAATATAGTAAGTTCATCAATTTTTTTGTTTGTTTTGGCACCTTTTGACTATCTCATTTGATCCCTAGCTAGCCATATTAGTAAAAGTGGCTGTTCATGCCGTGCAGTAGGCAAGAATAGGGAGCTATGCCTTTTTGGCTGTAATTCCAGATCCAGTGACCTGTTTCTCCACTGCAAAATATTCTCAGAAGCAAGTGTTCAAAGTTATGTCAGACTCAAGTTTGCTGCTTGTAGATTGGATAACTAGTGGCCGTCATGAAAGAGGAGAAAAATGGGATTTTGACCTTTATAGGAGCACGAATCACATCTTTCATAATGGTGATGAGCCTTTATTCCTTGATACTGTAAGTTTCTTCGTTTATCAGTCTGTATTTCTTATTTAATGTGTAGAAAGTAGAATATATGCTACTTTTTTTTTTTCAATCTCAAAAAAAAGTAGAATATATTCTTTTTTAAATAGAATTTTATCAGCTGTTTCAGTCTGCTCTTTCAATAGCAAGAAACATAGATGTCTCACTTAGCTTAACAAGAAACATAGATAGTCACATCAGTAGGAGTTTCACTATTTAAATAATTGGAATAAATACTTTCTGGTTTTAGCCGTTAACCTGTCCATCACTTCTTTTATTGCGTTTATTTCATGTAAGAGTTTTATTGATTTTTTTTCTTAAATCTTGGCTCTATCTTACATAGCCTGCTATGTATAGCGATTTTAGCATCATCTAAATTGAGAGTGTCAACAAGGAGCAGCTATTCCTTGCAGATGTCCCCTGGATGGTTGCAACCCTGCAAAATCTGACATGTCCAGTACTGACATAACAAGGAATAAAAAGCAAAAGAACAAGGTACCATGAATTGCAAACAGGAAAGCCATAAAGAGAAGAAAAACGTTGCTAAACATTTTCAACCATGGTATAAGAAAAATCTTACAAGGAATAATCTCTCCCTTGTACTATGCTTTCTCAGCTCCTATTCTTCTATAACTGGTCTCGTAGACAATATTACTAGGAAATTTCTGCTTGGTAGTTTGTCCTCATTTTGCCTCATCAAGCCTTTTGCTAAATGATTCCTCTGCCATTTGTTACTGTTACCCCCCCACCCAAGCCCAGCGCCAGTAAAGAACCATAGTGTTCATATGGTCGTCAATCCTCAAGCCAAAGAGAAGAAATAGAGAGAGACAGGGTTGTGGTAACAATCTTGAACAATTACAATGAAGTAGCAATCTCTGCCCCAAATCTGATTAAAGCTGTTGAGTAACTATTTCCTATACAGTTACATCTTGTACAACTTGCAACACATGTAGTTGCTAACCATTTGTAAGTTGCAACTAATAGGGGTGTGTGGCACACATTAGTGTAGCTGGAAATGAGTCATAACAATGATGTACCATATCTCTTCTCCGTTTTCCAACTACGTCAAAGCGATTTAGTTCAAAAATGTGTTGTATTCACCCAGCATTTTGAGCATAAGTTATGATGTTCCCTTTCATCTCCATAAGGGTCATAGCCACTAATGAGTATCACTTGGTCCATTGCATATCCACTGGTGGTCCTTTTTCCAATAGGGAATCTCCCTCCTCACACTGATCTTCTATTTCAAGTGAGATATTTAGAGTGACTCATGTGAATATCATGTTTTTTCATGTCATGCTGCAGCCATTTAACTGTTTTACTTTTAATCAGGCATTTTTAGAACAAGGAACATGTGCAGGAATTGCTGAGCGTATGCAAGACTATCAAGTGATTGCAATGGTGATATTATTGGGGTATGTATAGGTTACTCGCTTGGTACTTAAAATATTCTTCACTCCCCCGTTGCCATTCTTTTTCTCTTTCCTTGTGTAACTTTTACTTTTTAAGTCAGCGTTCATCTGTTTTGGAAAAAAGGAAGTTGCGCTGACCTATCAATTTATTTTGTTACTTGTTTGCAGGCCAAAGTTGAAACATGTTCAAAATCAAATCCAGGAAGATGTGAAGAAAATAATGTCTCAGAGTTTACACATGCCTACAATTGGTTTGAGACAATACACTAGTAGACATAATGATCAATGCTTGACCAAACCAAGTTTTCTTGCTTCCTGCAGCGTATTTGGTCCAAAGGTACTATGCATCAACACCTGATCCATCTCTCTAGTTGTCTTGCTGGGGCAGGACCTGTGAATTTCAAGTCTAGTTGTTTGAGCATATCAATTGGGTCTTTATGCAAATAAGGCCAATCATTTCTCTCAATAAACCACACCTATAAATCTGACACAGTTATCTATTAAATCTATTAATTGCTTTAACAACCAAGTCAAACCCAAAATATTTTTGCTTGGGTTGTGCATGTGTTGCTTTCGTCGTCATTTGATTTATTTTGTAGTTTTCTTCACTTGTTGGCCCCTTTCCATGTTGGTTTTCCAGGACTTCAAAATATCTGACGCATAATCCTTTAATTGCTGCTCCCTCTGTTTCACTTTGTTCGACACTTCTACATTTTGGGGAGTTGACCATGTTTTTCTTAAAAACTTTTTCAATATATTTTGAATTTATCTACTATTTTGACGTATAGTACTTTTTATGCTGTTTCCAAATATGGAAACTTTGTTTCCAAAAACTTGGAAGAATCTATGTCTCGATTCACACGAAAAACTTAAGTACTTCAACCTTCGTACTCCGAACCACGCCAAACAAAGTGGAAAAGAGGGAGTTTCCACTTGCAATTTTGTTGTGCCGGCCTCTATACTGTTTTAGTTACAGAAATACGATGTCGGTAATAGTACCATCACCAAACTTTTGTCTCGGGTTGATATCCTGTTTTGGACTTTCTCACTACCACATTTTGTTTCTTTTCATACTGTGGCATTTGATGAAAGCACTTTTTGCTACCGTCAAGAAATAAATTTCTCCACGGAGCGGTCTTATAGTATGATCTACAACTTGCTCTTCTTATGCTGTTAATTTTTGTTGAAAATAAAAACCGTGAAACGTTTGAAGTGCAAAGCAGAATTCACTTCCATGTTATGCTTCATAAGAGATATTTTCTTGCAGGGAATTGGTGTTGTTACTCGAATAGCTTCCATGACAACTGAATCGGTGTACAATTTTCTGCAACATCAGTTGTCCACTATGGAGCCACTACTTGGAGTCCGGCCATATTCTTAAGCAAGTCAATCAACGTTTTCTTGCTCACTTCAAATGACATGTTATTAAGATCCTTTCAATTTGGTCAATATCCATTTGTCCATTTTGTTTTGTAATGTCTAGAGAAATTTGATTATTTTTTTTTTCAAATGGAGAAAGTTGAATCACTGTTCATGTCATGTTTTGTGCTTTATGAGGAGAAAAAGGTGGTATTGGATGCACGAAAAGAACCCAGGTCTTATTCTTGAAAATACATATGATCAATTGTCATTTGATAATAGGCCAGCATGGAAATAATGGAAGATCTTTTACTAAGAGTGTCTATTTTCACTAACATGACCATCCCAGTTGCAGGTTTGAAATATGTTCTCCTTTTACAGTATCAGGAGGAAAATTCTCACTGTAAATTCTCTGGCTAGGTATGCCACGGATATATCACTAGCTTTTGACATCGGACAACCATTAAGGTGCTTACTATTTATCGAGATGGAGAATAACCGTACCAGATCAAGAATCTTAAAATGGTGTCATATCCAACAGATCGTAACATTCAAGTTGAACTGAAAAGTCCTACTTGAGGCAGCATGTGTCTTTCCCCTGCACGAAATGAATCTTTGAAGCGGGAATTAAGGGGTGAGGTGCAACTCGAGTTTATAAATTGATCATTTCTGTATTTAGGGCTTTAGGAATTTGAATTTCTCTTCTTTCCTGCTGCAAAATGCTGCCTCTTGTTTTCTTTTTCCTGAGAACGTGTCTTATGTAATTCGTAATTACATGACCTTCCAGTAAATGTCTTTGATTTGTTTTTCCTCTTTCCCAATTTTTGTGTGTTTACGACATATTAAAGCATGATATATTATGAGTAAAATAGAGGGCAAGAAGTATCATTGGAGGAGATGGAAAACACTTTTATTGATAAAAAAATTACAGAAAACTACATACAAATACATCCAACAAAGTTACATTGCAAAATATAGTCCACTTTTTAAGTTCTTACAAAATATGACTCAATTGTATAGACCCGAAAAGTTACTTTTCAATAAGTAGTCCAACTAAGCCAAGTAGCATTTAATACACTTTATCACCATTGGGTAAATTACATAATACCACACCTTAACTAACCATTATTACCTAAAATTCTAATCCCTTAAAATAATTATAAAAATTCTGGATTTTACTTTATATCGCGATACATTACTTAGGGTCGTGATACATCACGAGACCGGCTAAGTAATGTATCGTAACCCTAAATAATGTATCGCGATCCTAAGTAATGTATTCGGATACATCACGGGACCGACTACGTAACGTATCGCGACCCTTAGTAATGTATCTGGCCAGTTCAAAATTCGGGAAATTATGTAATTTTGAAAAGAGTGGGAATAGGATGTAATTAGGTACTAAACAGTTGGGATTTATGAAAATTGTCCATCTTTTCTTTATTTTTTCTCTCTCATGTTCTTCTTTCTCTTCCATAGAAGCACTAACGATTTTTCTTCAGATTGTTTCAATGACCTTCATTTTTCCTTCCATTTTATGTTTTTGTTCTTCTTTCAGGTATATTTATCCTTCTTCGCTTTGATTTTTTTTCTCCTTCTTCTAGCTTTAGTCTCAAAACGCAGGGAGCGCATGTCGCGCCCCATTTTTCTCGCGAAAAGCGGGATTCGACGTGACCAACTCTTTTCTGGATTTAAAGAGTGAAGAGTCACCACCTAACGAATTAAGGTGCGTTAGGGCACCATTCTAGACTAAATTACGAACTTCTTTTAATTAGTCTACGTCAACCAGAAATTCGGGTAAAGGTTCAGATTACCTCGAAAGGAAGGTGTTAGGCACCTTTCGAGGTCCACAAATGTGGGTCCTGGCCAAATTCATATATTACGTGAAAATTTCTATGTGATAAGCAAAAGGTCAATTGAATTTTATTAACTTAATGTTAACTAAGTGTTAAATAAGGAAAATATAACAAACAAAATTAAACATACAACCTAGTGATTATCTAATTAATAATTAACTACGTGATAAAGCAAAAAAATGTATAAATAAATAAAGGAATGAATGAGATAAGCGAGAAGATAGAAAAAACATAATTTATAATGAAAAGATTTATTAAGTTATACCTAGACTACCCCAAGCAAAGGACATACGAAGAATAAATAAAATTCAATCGAATTTGGGCAAAGATTAATTTTTTTATCTTATTCGAATCAGCGCCCGATTTATTAACGGAAGACAATGTCGTATGTTGCATTGTCGTGTTTTGCTCGGATCAACTTTCATTATTTTCGAATGTTCTACCCACCCCGCCTCATTTGGTTATTAAACCTAAGGGCGTTCTAAAGAAAGCGATAAAACTAGCGTTTCCTAAAATGTCTACCCGTCCCAATTTAATGTCCAAGAGGCGTTAATCTTACTATTTTGGAATTTGGTTCTAGACAAGAAAAAGTTTAGGCTGCCTAATTAGACTCGAGATTCGCATCACACAAAACACATAAGACTTGCAAATAGCACATAACGATTTCATAAAAGCCTCTTGATTAATAAAAGTTAATTAGGTGATGGCATGCTTAAAAGATAATTATTTATTTTACGTGATTAAAATCTATAAGCAAGATTTCTGATCGAGACGAGTATTAATTAAGGTACCGAAAATCAATTTTGAGTTGCAAAGAAAATTAATAAAAATGTTGAAAGTTAAATATAAGTGTTGGAACTTAATTTTAAACATATTGGAAATAAATTTAATAATGCTGGAAATTGATTTTTGAGATGCAGAAAAATTAATAAAAATGCTAAAAGTTAACTAGCAGTGTTGAAACTTAATTTTTTAAAAATACTAAAAATTACTGTGATATTAATTGACAATGCTAGAAATAATTTCAAGGTGCTGAAAAATTAGTTATGGGGATGGCACATTATTTAAAAAATACTAAAATTAATTTAGGGTACCAAAAATTAATCAAAAACTGTTGGAAATTGTTAATAAATTGCTGAAAATTGATTAAAATACTTGAAAATTATTAGGAGTTGTCGATTTTTTTTTTTTTATAATGCTGGAAATCATAAAAATTGCCAGAAATCAATTTAAAGCTTGCTGAAAAATTTATTAAAATTGCTGGAAATTAGATTTTGAACGCTGGAAATTATATAAAAACGCTGAAAACAAGATTTTAAAATACTGAAAATTTAAAGATATGTTGGAAACTATATAAAAATGCTGAAAATTATTTTAATATGCCAAAAGTTTATTCAACGTGCTTAAATTAAATTAACATGTTCAAAATTAGTCTAATAGGTCGAAGGTTAATTAATGGTTTTAAGGACATGATTCTCTAAGTGATAGGACGAATAATGACCATAGAATATTTGCTTAAGTGATAAAACAATTTATTTAATACGCAAATTTTATTAAATAATCCTGGCAACATGATATCTAGGTGATAAAATATTTGACACATAGAATCCCCGCCCCCATAAGCATTCTCAATATTTCATTATACATAGTGTTTGTAAAATAAATATTACAAAATCAAAATGAATAAAAAGCTAAAAATAGACGAACTAAGCGGTTCCCCAAAACCCGGGCAACTCTTCATTTCTCGATCAAACATCCCCCAACTAATGAACCTGTTAAACACAATAAATACGCGACAACAAAACACTAGAATTTGACACTAAACCTCTAAAGACCTATGAGTATGTATTCTAGCACCACATTTAGTCACTAAAAACAAATCATCAATGTCAACACTTAAAGAATTTAAGGAATGCACCAAAGCAAGACTAAACATTGCAAGGGAAATTAACATACAAATACCGAATGCAACGTTAAGAAAGACTAACCGGTTAAGCGTGACGAACAAATGAGAAAGACCAAATTTTAACAACAGTCAAGATGAGAACAACGAAACAACAAACGAAGATCAACAATCCACACTTCAAAATACCAGCGAGATGGGAAATCAAAATATTTTGTGTGCCCAGCCCCAGTAGAAATAAAACTTAAAAAACTCTCAAGTATATGAGATAACAGTGCCTTTTTTTTTTTTCAAACAAAACAGAGAACTTGAAGTGTATATATGTATCTTTTCTAGAGAGAGTTTGTCATCCCCGCCTTCTCTAGTGCGTGAGAAGAGGGGGGTTTTATACAATAAAGGGATTATTCAAATAAGGTAGCAAATATGAAAAAGAAAATTCCCCCAGTCTCAGTCAATGAAACATTTTCCTTAAATAAGTTGACTGAATCAAATAAGTACAGAAATTATGTCAAGGCTACCATAATTAAACAAGTAAGAATCTATTTACCAAGGAAAAGGAGAAACCAATCAATAGAATCCAAGGCAGGCTAAGTTTTGCCATATATAGTCAAGTACCAAGCTGTCCAAAATTCAAAACTCAAAAAAACGACTGGTCAAGATTGCCATAAATAAACCGATAGCAAAGCTGTCCCATTCCCATTAAGGAAGAAAATCAATCAAAAGTAGTAAAGATATGCTAGAATGAATCAATAAAAATCACAATTTTCCAAAGAAAACAATTGGTGGAGGTCAAAATTCAAATTCAACAAAATAGGGGATAAACGGGTCTAAAATTACTAAAATGATAACTTTGATTTGAGGGAAATTAATCACGATGCCCAGAATCGACATGGAAACAGTACGAACATATGTTTCAGTCAACACACGATTCAAACAAGAACACAATTCAAGCCGAACAATATACAAATATAGAAGAATATGAATAGACACGTACTTAATCACAATTGACACTAAACTCACGCCGAATAGAGTCTCAAAATCTGTCCAGAAAGAGATCGAGAGTCTATATAGAGGGATGATCATTTTAGTACGTCAATCAATATCTTAAGGGCTTCTCTTGGCCGGAATCTCTCTTAAAATTCGCCGGAGTATATCTGAAAAGGAGGGTTTTGGGGTTTCCATGTGGAGTGGATTATGGAGAGATGGAGAGGAGGGGCGGAGGCTGACTGGTGGTGCGGCGGAGAGAGAGAGAGAGAGAGACGTTGGCTTGGGTTTTTCTCACCGGCCACCGCTGGCCGGAGCCTGTGGTGGTGGTCGTCTATGGGACAGAGAAGAAGAGTGAGGGGCGACGGCGAGTTGGGTTCGCCGGAGCAGTGGTGGCGACGAATGGTGGGGTTGTTTGGTGTTTGGTGTTTGTGGGCTTGCCGGCGTGGAGGAGATGGAGATTGGCAGTGGTAGGTGTTGGTTTGTGGGGATGTGTTCGTCGTCCACCGGCCGAGACTCGCCGGTGGTGTGGTGGCTGGTGCGGCGGAGTGGAGAAGAAAGAGAGAGAGAGAGAAGTGAAGGAGAGAGAGAGGTGTTGCGGCTGATGTGGGAAAATGATTAGGTTTTGGGGGGGGGGGGGTTAGGGTATTAAAAAGGAAAGAGAGGGGAATTAATCTCAGTCATTGGATTAATTTTGATTAACGACTGGGATTAAAAATTATAAAAAAAGCTAAAATTTAGGTTATTTAAATTGGGTTCGATTGGAGTTGATTAGGAATTTAAAACTGAGTCAAATTAGACTCAATTTAGGCTAGGATTAACACAAATTAGGTGGAATCAGGTTATAAATTAAATAAATTGAAAGAGTTGAATTGAAATAGGCTGTTATTTTATAAACATAATAATAAATCTGTAAATATATAAAAAAAAATATATAATGAAATTAATCAAAATAATTATTCTCCAATTGATTATGGATTTTATAATAAAAATTAGTGACACATAATATATTATTTGAAATCAATGATAATAGTAATTTGAAATAAATTATGTACTGGTAAATTATGAATACGAATTTTAGTAATAACACTATAATAATAATATAATTAATAAATGTTAATAATAATGGACCATGTGTTAGTATATTACGAGTATGCATATTTGCGGAAATACGTTTAATAAATATTGACAAAAATTATAAAATATTATATTAAAAATATATATATATAAAAAATAAATTGCATACTTCAAAAATTTTAAATGCAAGACGTCAAGATTTATTTGATACCAAAATAAGAACTATTAATACCCAAAACTAATAATTTATAAAATAGCAGCCTAAAAGGAGTATCGGGAGGTCAAAATTGGGTGTCAAAAATTATAAAATATTATATTAAAAAAAAAAATATATATATATATATATATATATATAAAATAAATTGTATACTTCAAAAATTTTAAATGCAAGACGTCAAGATTTATTTGGTACCAAAATAAGAACTATTAATACTCAAAACTAATAATTTATAAAATAGCAGCCTAAAAGGAGTATCGGGAGGTTAAAATTGGGTGTCCACAGCTGCCCCTACGTTGCTTGGGAATGATAGAAGAATTGTCGAGCAACGAACGTTGACGTAGTAGCCAATTTTGTCCGACCGAAAGGATGGTTTGCTGGAGTCAAAAGCAAAAGGGAATTTTTCAAAATAGTGGGGCCGAGACTTGGTTTCAAGTCGCCTACATATCTCGGGTTTACGAGAATCAGGCCGTGTGTAGTTCTAGATCTAGGAACGAACTATATTCCTAAAGAATGTCGATGATACGGTATACGGGCAACAATAAAGGTAGTTTGGACTGATGAGATTGGAGTGGATCGAATTCAAAAAATGGTAGTTTAGTGAGAAGTGCGAGTATGAGAAGTGAACGTGTTTCAAGATGTATTGGAGTGACCGAGAGATAAGCAGAATTGTATCTCGAAAACAGGAGTGAGAGTTACTTCCATTCTTAACTCGCTATTCACTCGTCACCTGCATGCTTATAGTATTACTAAATAAAATGGTTAGATCATGTGGATAAAATGAATAATTAGTAATTGTTGTAAACATTTATTTAAACATGATGCAATTTCCCCGTTAGACCATGAGCATTTGCTTTAAGACGGCAAAGATGATGTCTCTAAGCCATGATGTCTTAGGGCCATGATAGCGAAAAGTAAATCCTAAGACCATGAAATGATGTCTGCAGGCCATGAGAATGACGCCTTTAGACTATGACGCCTTTGGAGCATGATAAACAAAAAGTAAATCCTTAGGCCATGGAATGATGTCCGCAGGCCATGAAAATAATGCCTTTGAACTATGACTCCTTAGGGTAATTATATAATGATTAAAGAAAGCATATCTGTCTTGATTGGCATAACTTGATGTAGTTCAGCAGCTTGATGCAATTTGTATACTTGATTGCGGATTCTGCAGGTGCAATGTAGTGTAGATTTCTGCGGATGCGCTGCAGAGTGAACTCTTGCGGGAGCCATGCAATATCGACCCTTGCAGGAGCCGTAATGTTCATTTCTGCGGATGCACTGCGGAGTGAACTCTTGCGGGAGCCATGCCCTTGCAGGAGCCGTGCAATGTTCATTTCTCGAATGCACTGCGGTGTGGACTCTTGCAGGAGCGATGCAATATTGACTCTTTCAGGAGCCGTGCAATGTTCATTTCTGTGAAGTGGACTCTTGCGGGAGCCATGCAATATTGACCCTTGCAGGAGCCATGCAATGTTTATTTCTGCGGATGCGTTGTGGTGTGGACTCTTGCGGGAGCCCTTCGGTGTTGATTTCTATGTGTGCATTGCGGTGTGGACTTTTGCGGGAGCCATGCAATATTGACCCTTGCAGGAGCCGTGCAATGTGGATTTCTGTAGATGGACTGCGATGTGGACTCTTTTGGGAGCCATGTAATGTTGATGAGAGGATAGAGTAGTTTAGCTGCTTTCCCATATTGGATGTATAGTGGGCTTTCTTTGATGATGATTGTTCAGGTGTTGCAAGTTAGCCGCTGCATTTGTACCTGTTGTTTCTGCACTCAAAGAAAAAATGTAAGTTTGTAAAAGGGGGAGGTTGATTTGTGCCTCTTCTATGACTGGCGTGCTTCCTCCTCGCTTGATATTGTGGACCAATAATAGGCTTCGTCCGAGTTTTCAGTTGGGTAGAAAATAAAAACAAGTTTTTTTAAAAAAAATCATGTTTCCAAAATGTTTGCTCTTGAAAAAATGAGAAATGAAAAAGGAAATTAAAATATTATTGAATCATTAATTGTGACACGTTTCGAGACAACACAACTTCTTATAAGTGAATATCTTAGAAATTTTTGATCTACAAAAATTTCTCCCCCAGTGTAAATTTGATTGCTTTGGTAGGTGAAAGTTGCTTGCTGTGAATTTTTGAGATTACCTCAAAAATTTTGCCCCAGTATCATAGTTGCGCAAATGCTATCCCATGGAATTTTTGAGATCCTCTCAAAAATTCTGCCCCAGTTACATGCTTATAAGGGGAAATAGAAGAATTTTATTATGATAGGACCAAACTCTAAAGGAGCGGCTTCGTATCCCTCTTAAACGGGAATCAGGTTAAACGTAGTTCCAATTACAAGGTAAGAAGGCATAAAGCTTAAACATAATATCTCTTAACAACATCTGAATTGATAGGCTTGGACCAAACTTTGCCATCCATTTCTGGAAGTATGAGCGCTCCTCATATCAAAACCCGATGAACCACATAAGTACCTTGCCAATTCGGTGAAAATTTACCCTTTGCTTCATCTTGGTGTGGAAAAATCTTTTTCAAAACCAACTGCCCGGGCGAGAAGTATCTCGGTTTAACCTTCTTGTTGAAAGCTTTGGCCATTCTATTTTGATAGAGTTGACCATGACAGACTGCATTTATCCTCTTTCCGTCTATGAGTGCCAGTTGCTCGAATCTACCTTGTACCCATTCAGCGTCACTCAATTCTGCTTTCTGAATGATTCTGAGAGAGGGTATTTCTACCTCAGCAGGTATCACTGCTTCACTACCATAAACCAGAAGATAAGGTATGGCTCCCGTAGAGGTTCTGATTGTAGTACGATATCCTAGCAGGGCAAAAGGTAACTTTTTATGTCAATGCCTGTAATTATCAATCATCTTTTGAAGTATCCTCTTGATGTTCTTATTAGCAGCTTTCACCGCTCTATTCATTTGTGGTCTATATGCTGTGGAGTTTCGATGCTTGATCTTGAACATCTCACATGTTGTTCTCATCAAATCACTATTGAGGTTGGCACCATTATTTGTAATGATAGACTCAGGTACTCCAAATCGGTAAATAATATGATTTCGAACAAAATCATCCACGACCTTCTTTGTGACTGACTTATGAGAAGTGGCTTCAACCTATTTAGTGAAGTAGTCAATTACAACAAGAATAAACCTGTGACCATTGGACGCGGACAGTTCAATAGGACCAATGATATCCATACCCCAAGCTGGGAAGGGCCAAGGGGAGCTAGTGACGTGGAGTTCATTGGGAGGAACTCGAATCATGTCGGCATGAGTTTGGCACTGATGACATTTTTGCACATAACGAATGCAATCGGTCTCCATAGTCAACCAAAAGTAACCTGTCCTCAATATCTTCTTTGCCAACATAAATCCGTTTATGTGAGGACCTCCTCAATTAGCCTGGATGCTTCCTTAGCTTTGATGCATCTTAGCAAACCCAAATCTGTAGTCCTCCTATATAAGATTTCTCTATTTAAAAAGAATTGATTGGCTAACCTCCGAATGGTGCGCTTCTGAGTACTCGTTGCATTCTCTGGATAATCTCCATTTTTCAGATATCCCTGTATATCAGTATACCATGGTTTTCCATCCACTTCTTCCTCTACATGAAAGTAATATGCAGGTTGCTTTTGTATGTGAACGGGGATGGGGTCAATATAATTCTTATCCGGATGCTGGATCATGGAAGACAAAGTGGCCAAAGCGTCTGCGAACTCATTCTGGATTCTTGGAACATGCTTGAACTCTATCTTACGGAATCTCTTGCGCAACTCTTGTATAAAATCTAAGTACGGTAGGAGTTTTGTGTTTTTTGCGGCCCACTCACCTCGTACTTGATGAATCAATAAATCCGAATCTCCAATCACCAATATTTCCTAGATATTCAAATCGATTGCCAAACGAAGCCCTAAAATACAAGCTTCGTATTCAGCCATGTTGTTGGTGCAGGGGAATCTGAGCTTGGACGACACAGGATAATGTTGACCAGTCTCTGAGACCAAAACGGCACCAATACCTACTCCTTTGAAATTTACCGCTCCATCAAAGAATAGTCTCCAACCATCATATTCTTCACCGATATCCTCCCCTATGAATGCTACTTCTTCGTCAGGAAAGTAAGTTTTTAAAGGCTCATACTCTTCATCCACGGGATTTTCGGCCAAATGATCTGCCAAGGCTTGTTCTTTCACAGCTTTCTGCGTGACATAGACTATGTCAAACTCGCTCAACAGTATTTACCATTTATCTAGCTTCCCTGTAGGCATTGGTTTCTGAAATATATACTTCAGATGATCCATTCTGGAGATCAAATAGGTTGTGTATGTCGAGAGATAGTGTCTCAATTTCTGAGCTATCCAGGTCAAAGCACAGCACGCGCGTTCCAGTAAGGAATACCAAACCTCATACGATGTAAATTTCTTGCTCATGTAATAAATTGCCTGCTCCTTTCTGCCTGTCTCATCATGTTGCCCAAAATGCAACCAAAAACGTTATCCATCACAGATAAATATAACAATAACGGCCTACCAGGTTCGGGGGGAACCAGAACGAGAGGATTTGATAAATAATCCTTGATTTTGTCGAATGCCTGTTGACACTCTGTCGTCCATTCTATAGCCGCATCCTTCTTTAGTAGCTTGAAAATTGGCTCACAAATAATAGTAGACTGAGTTATGAAGCGACTGATGTAGTTGAGGAGGCCCAAGAAGCTCATTACTTCTTTCTTGCTTTTTGGAGGTGGAAGATCCTGAATAGCTTTGATCTTGGCTGGATCCAATTCTATACCTCGTCGACTGACAATGAAGCCCAATAATTTTTCGGCAAGGACCCCTAAGACACACTTCACAGGATTCACTTCAAATTGTACTTCCTCAATCTGTTAAAGAACTTTTCTAGGTCGTCCAGATGACTTGATCCCTTTTTGGATTTAATGATGATGTCATCCACGTAAACTTCAATTTCCTTGTGGATCATGTCATGGAACAGAGCGGTCATGGCCCTCATGTATGTAGCTCCAGCATTTTTCAGCCGGAAGGGCATAAACTTGTAATAATAGGTTCCCCAAGAGGTAATAAAAGCAGTTTTCTCAGCGTCATCATCATGCATCTTTATCTGATGATAACCGGCGAAGTAATCCACAAATGATTGTGTTTCATGCTTGGCGCAATTATCAATTAACAAATGTATATTTGGGAGCGAAAAATCATCCTTCGGGCTAGCTTTGTTGAGATCCCTATAATCCACACAAACTCTGACCTTTCCATCTTTCTTGGGAACAGGCACGACATTGGCCAACCATGTCGGATACTCAGTTACTTGGAGGATACCGGCCTCAATTTGCTTCGAAATCTCCTCTTTAATTTTCAAACTCAGATCAGGTTTGTATTTTCTCAGTTTTTGCTTAATAGGAGGACAAGATGGATCAGTGGGCAACCTGTGGGCTACAATTGACATGCTTAGCCCTGTCATATCGGCATACGACCAAGCAAAAACATTTGGGTGTTTCCTCAGAAACTGGATATATTCCTCTTTCTCATCTTTTGGCATATAATACTAACACAAATTTCTTTTATTGTCTCAGAATCCCCTATGTTCACTATTTCTGACTCTACAGAGTTTGCCTTGAGTTTATCTTCAAAATCTTCAACCTTACTAACAAATTCCTCGGGCACTTCACTTTCTTCCACCTCTTCTAATTCACTTATATTATGTTGCGTAGCCTCATTATGTGTCACAATCTCAGACTCAACATTTTTAAAAGTGATTTTGCTGAAAGAAATAGAAATAAGTGATATCAATAAAATGAAAAGAGAGCTTTTATTAATTCAAATAACTTAAAGGTCTTCAAACATAACAAAATAACTGAAAAGATGTAAATTAGCTCGAAATCGAGTCTATTTATTTCAAACAATAATATAAAAATCAAAATCTTCAAATTTACCCAAGTGCTCGGCGAGGCCTGGAAGGAGTGGCAGTCCAATTGCTGAGTGTAGCCTTTTGCTCAACGTTCTGATTAGGGGCTCCCCTCTCCTCGCTGCTGACGTTACAATCTTCTCTTTCAGCATCAGTCAAAAACAAATTCTTCAGACTTTCCAGTATTTCATCTTTACCATCATCGAGAAACCCGGTAAAGTGGAAAATTTGATACAATGACAGCGAAGGACCAAGAGACTGACCCTCGTCCATGTAGCCTAACCCAAAAGTGTCATTCTTCACAGAAAGGTATATAGGTTCAACTATTCCTTGTAATCTAGCCCCAAGATCCTTACCCGGTTCATATCCAGATTTAAGTATTTTCTCACCTTTAACCTTCCAACTCAGCTCTTCTTCCACGTTTCCAACCATCTCTAATGTGTGAAACATTTCTCCATCAAGAACTTCCTTTCCCTCGACAGCATATATGGGATATCCTCTTTCACCATGTATTACCACCTTTTGGTGATCATACTCGAATTTGAGACATTGGTGTAGTGTGGAGGGGAATGCGCCTGCCATGTGAATCCATGGCCTACCAAGCAAGAGGTTGTAGGAAGCGGGGATGTCCATCACTTGAAATATCACGGGAAAAGTGACAGGACCCATTACCATGTCCAATGTAATCTCCCCAATAGTATCTCGCTGGGAGCCATCAAACGCTTTCACGTTCATCTTCCAATTTTGCATTTTGGCCAAATCGACCTCCAACCTCGTTAGTGTATCTAAAAGACATATGTTCAATCGTGAACCTGGATCAATCAACACTCTGGATACAACCCTTTCTCCATGCTACACTGTAACATGCAAGGCTTTATTGTGTGACCTTCCTTCAAGTGGCAGTTCATCCTAGTGAAAGGATATCTTGTATGCCTCAAATACCTGCCCGACCATGTGGGCCATCTCTCCCCATGTTATAGTAGATGGTACATAGGCTTCGCTTAACACCTTCATCAGAGCATTTTTATGGTGTTCAGAAGTCTACAACAGTGTCAAGATGGATATTTGAGCTGGGGTCTTGCTCAGCTGCTCGATCACAGAGTATTCTTTAGCCTGTATCTTCTTCCAAGCACCACTCTCCTCCATTTATATCACGGGTGGTTTGCTTTTACTAGAACTTCCCTGAGTAAGATTTTTTGGTGTATATATTCTCCCAGATCTTGTGACGCCTTGGGCGACGTCTGCTTCATCCACTCTTGCTTTATCTGGAGTATTCTGCTCATAATTCCAAGGAACTGCATGGGAGTCATAAGCAATTGGGGAGGCTCTAATGACTGTGAAAGGATTCTTAGGTACTGCTACCTCAACCTTAAACGGTGCCCGCTTTGGTGTACTGATAGGTGTACCATTTGCCTTTTCGATGAACCAAATAGAGTTTTTCAGGTCTACCAATTCATCAACATCGAGCATATTTACTTGATGATCCGGTAACAGATTGTTGGTAACATTCGGCGTCAGATCTTTCAACTGAATGGCCTTAGTGTTGATCAACATCTGGATCTTGTCCTTCAGAGTATAACATGTTTCTATGGTGTGACCCCTCATCCCAGAATGATACGAGCAAACCTTGGTAGGATCAAAATGCTCGTCTTGAGTATTCTCACGTTCGACAGCAATGGGCGTGACATAGCCCGCTTCCTTAAGTCTTTCGTACAGTTGGGCTATAGGTTCGGCTAAGGAAGTGTATTGTTTTTTCTGGAAATTGGCTCTGGGTCTTTGATTTTGTTGGCGAAAAGGCTGGGGTGTTCGGACATGAGTATGTTGGACATTATACACGGGATAAACAGGGCGTTGGAATTGTGGATGTAGTGAATATGGGGTAGGTGCTTGGTATAGAGGGGAATGATATGGCATTGGGGTTTGCATTTGGTAAGGAGATATTGGGTATGGAATTGGAGATTGTGGATAGGGAAGTGGAGTTGTAATAGGAGTTTGGTAATTGGGCACACTTTTTGAAGGCAGGGCTAACATCACTGTACCTACCTCTTTTTTCTTCTTGTTCTCAGCAATTCCTCCAGACTGTAAAGCCTTGTTTGCAGCCTGTAAAGCTTCCAGATTGATAATGCTTTCATTCTTAAGACCTTCCTCAAGAATTTCACCTACCCTGATGATTTCAGCAAAACTTTTATCCACAACGGTTATTATTTTCTCAAGATATTGTGGCTCCTGCGCGCAAATAAAGTACTCCTTCGTTTGAGATTCTTCAATCGGGGGTCGAGCTATTGCAGCCTCAGACCTCCATCTTATAGCATAATCCATGAATGACTCATTAGGCTTTTTCTTCAAAGTCTGCATATAGAACCAGTTAGGAGCATTGTCAATGTTGAACCCGAACCGTTCCATAAAATCTGATGCCATATCGATCCAGCCTTTCCATTTTCTTGCGTCCTGCTCAATATACCATGTTAAGGCTTCTCCAGCGAGACTTCTCATGAATATTTTCATTCTTATCTTTTTGTCTCTCCTGACCCTGGCCAACTTATCACAATACATGCGCAAATGTGCCTTGGGATCTCCAGTCCCGTTATACAGTTCAAACTTTGGAGGTTTGTACTCCTCCGGTAACTCCACATCAGGGTGTGCACATAAGTCCTCATAACTGAGCCCCTTGACCCTTTGCTTCCCTCAAGTTGCTTCAGCCTCTCAACCACAGATTGCATCATGGGGTCCTTTTCTGAAGGATCAGGTGCATACTGAGGGTAGGTGAATGGGGTTGTTTCGACATAGATAGGGTTCAAAGAGTTGCTACCAGATGCTTGGTTGTAGGATACGTTGGTAAAAGACGTATGTAGGTAAGTGGGATATTTAGTATTTTGGACATGCTGAGTGGGATATATGGGATTTTGAGTATTATGGGTATTTAGAGGAAGGGGAATGTTTTGGATATTTTGAGGAGGAGGAAGGTTTTGAATGTTCTGAGGAGGAAGAAGGTTTTGGATGTTTTGAGGAGGAGGAAGGTTTTGGATGTTTTGAGGAGGAGGAAGGTTTTGGATGTTTTGAGGAAGGGGAAGGTTTTCGAAATTTTGAGGAAGAGGAAGGTTTTGGATGTTTTGAGCTGAGGGTAAATGGTGGCCTGGGGTAGAGGTTTGAGATTTTACACCAGTATGACCATCGACTTGTGGTTCGAGAGGGGTATTAAGGGTAACAGAAAGATTGGCCAAGTTGCGTACTTGCGCTAATTCTCCTTGCAGTTTGAGAATCTGTTGTCCCATTCTTATGATAATTTCATTTTGTCCCATGACACTTTCTCCTTCTGTGCTTTTGTCTGTAGCGCTATTGTTATCTCCCATTTTTTCTTTCTCTTTCAAACTCATAAGAGGAGGAGGAGTCCCTTTTAATCGTGTGTGATAGCAAATCAACCTTTGGGGAAAGGGAAAGACAAAAATAAAATCAAAGACAACCAAAGTTAGCAAGGTGATACATAGTGTTAGAATGAACACACTGGTTTGCAACAAATAATAGCCCTAAAATGCAAGGAGCCTCGTTGAGCCAGAGGTAGGCCTAAGACGAAAAATTTTGTGGTTCATGATAATCCATCCAAGCTGCATTAGACGCAAATGGGAGTTTAGAGTTAGATAACAATAATAATAAAACCCAACTATTTTATTGAATCCATAAATTTAAAAACTACGACAATCTTTTGCAAAAATAAAGCATAAATGAAACTAGGGGAAATAGGTAACAAATGGGAACATCCTATCATTCGAACTCATCAATGGTGGTGATTATCTAGAGAGCCTGGAATGATTTGCAGCAACATCTCTGGAGAAGTGACATAGTGTTGATTCAGCAGGTTCCGAGCCCAGATGGATTCCTCCACGTCCTCAAACCCATGATCCTGCTTTTTCTTGCTGAGCTCCACATCCTCGGCATCTTCCATAAGCCATACATAGTACTCTGGAGTGCAATAAACCTACTCACCGTATACACTGATAGTCAACAAATTATCCCATCGTCGCAACACTTCCTTGACATTAGGGCTTTGTTGGACTAGCCCAAACTCAACTTCTGACTTGCCCATATGTTCTCGCAGAGGTACGACTTGATTCCTTCCAAATTGACGAAGCACTCTCATTGGGGCGTAAGGTTGAATGCTCTTCAGGCCAATAAGCTCGATGTAATAGAGCTCGCGGCCTCGTATGACAGCAGTTGGTGTAGACAACCATAAGTATTTCCATTGAATTTGATAACCCGAAAGCTCTTTCATATACATATACCAATCCTCTGCACCCATGGGAGAAATGAATTGCTCCATCCTTTTAGCATGTGTGTCAATCCTATTGCCCATTCCGTCAAGAATATCAGCTATATTAGGTCGCCTGTAAAAATGTTCCACGGCCCATAATTGAAGCAAAAGATTGCAGTCCTCGAAAAACCTTCCTCCTCTAGCACACTTGGATAAGGCCCTCAGTATTTCCGCCACAATCATAGGAACCAAAGTGACCTCTATGTTGCCGACTCCTCGAACTATGCTCCGAACCACAGAACTAAGGCACGTGTCAATCTTTCCATGTTCTCTGGGAAAGACCAAGTCGCCTAGCAGTGCTATAGCAAAAGCATTAAACCTCTTCTTTTTCCATTTTTTGGCTGAGCAAGAGAATTCCCTTCAAAATATTGTGTGTCCCTCTTTGTGGCCGAAACGTTCATATAGAAAATCCAGAGAGACCCACCCAAAGTCCAAGCAAGCCAATTTGAGGTTATTTTTAGCCCAAGATAGTGCAAGAACTTCTTTCCCGATTGTTTGCGAGGCAAGAACATCTTCCGATCTCGATAAAGCAAATTAGTGAATCCACCAATTTCCTCGATGGTGGGTGTTATTTCAAAGTCCTTGAATTTGAAGACCACTCGATTCGAATCCCATAATTTTAGCAGAGTTTTGATCACATACCGATCAGTAGCAACATCCATCAAAGATGTCAGAAAACCCAGTGACTGGCGAATCTCTCTACCATGCTCTCTTTTGATGTCATTCCACCACCTCCTTAACTTGTGGGGCACGCCGACGATCATTTGGGTGTTAGCAAAGATAGGTGCATCCTCCATGGAAAAATCTGAGAAACAAGACAACAAACAAAATTTCTAAACTCCATTTATTACAATTTGGCTTGGGTTGAATTTATCATGACCACTTAGCACATAATATGTATTTAGTTCGATTGGTGGTGGGACCCTTTCAACAATTGATTGGTTATACGTGGCGTATTGACCTCGAGGGTCAACTCACCTATGGCTAATGCATGCATGACTTAAATGCAAAGGGTGGATACGACACTATCTTAATTTCTCTAAGAGTTGGTAGATTCGGACGGAGGGTAACCTTATGCGAGAAGGCACGTGGTCTTACGGTAGTAAAACTATCCGTTCAACCGCGTCTTAGCCGACTCTCTATAATAGGGGTTTGAAGTGAATTTGGAGAAGTACGAAAGCACAACATCCTAGTATAGTGCAAATGTGTGAAAGTGTGAGATTCCCAATTGGGGGAAATATGAACGGAATGCTAATTATATAAAGCGGTAACACGTAGCAAATAATAGCATGTTGAGAAATATATAAAAACAAATAGACAGGAAAAGAAAGATAAATACATGATTTTGAGCTAATAAATTGCATATAAACAAATAAAGGGACAAGGAAAAGGGATTGACATTGAAAAAAATAATTAAATTAGAGTAAAAATAATGGGAAAGAGGAACGGGTTATAACATGATTTTCATGACAAATAATTATTCATGATAAGACAAATATTTAAAAATTACCAAAAACAAGGAGTCAATAATAAACGAATAGACCCAAATAATTAAAAATCCAACATAATATACCAATTCGTATTGGTTAGAACCTAAGCATCCCCAGCAGAGTCACCATGCTGTCGTGCCCCATTTTTCTCGCGAAAAGCGGAATTCGAAGTGACCAACTCTTTTTGGGATTTAAAGAGTGAAGAGTCGCCACCTAACGAATTAAGGTGCGTTAGGGAACCATTCTAGACTAAATTATGAACTTCTTTTAATTAGTCTACGTCAACCAGAAATTCGAGTAAGGGTTCATGTTACCTCGAAAGGAAGGTGTTAGGCACCTTTCGAGGTCCACAAATGGGGGTCCCGACCGAATTCATATATTACGTGGGAATTTCTATGTGATAAGCAAAAGGTCGATTGATTTTTATTAACTTAATGTTAACTAAGTGTTAAATAGGGAAAATATAACAAACAAAATTAAACATACAACCTAGTTATTATCTAATTAATAATTAACTACGTGATAACGCAAAAAAAATGCATAAATAAATAAAGGAATGAATGAGATAAGCGAGAAGATAGAAAAGACATAATTTATAATGAAAAGATTTATTAAGTTATACCTAGACTACTCCAAGCAAAGGACATACAAAAAATAAATAAAATTCAATCAAATTTGAGCAAAGATTAATTTTTTTATCTTATTCGAATCAGCGCCCGACTTATTAACGGAAGACAATGTCGTATGTTGCATTGTCGTGTTTTGCTCGGATCAACTTCCATCATTTTCGAATATTCTACCCACCCCGCCTAATTTGGTTATTAAACCTAAGGGCGTTCTAAAGAAAGCGATAAAACTAGCGTTTCCTAAAATGCCTACCCGTCCCAACTTAATGTCCAAGAGGCGTTAATCTTACTATTTTGGAATTTGGTTCCAGACAAGAAAAAGCTTGGGCTGCCTAATTAGACTCGAGGTTCGCGTCACACAAAACACATAAGACTTGCAAATAACACATAAAAGTTTCATAAAAGCCTCTTGATTAATAAAAGTTAATTAGGTGATGGCATGCTTAAAAGATAATTATTTATTTTACATGATTAAAACCAATAGGCAAAATATTTAATCGAGACGAGTATTAATTAAGGTACCGAAAATCAATTTTGAGTTGCAAAGAAAATTAATAAAAATGCTGAAAGTTAAATATAAGTGTTGGAATTTAATTTTAAACATACTGGAAATAAACTTAATAATGCTGGAAATTGATTTTTGAGTTGCAGAAAAATTAATAAAAATCCTAAAAGTTAACTAGCAGTGTTGAAACTTAATTTTTAAAAAATACTAAAAATTACTGTGATATTAATTGACAATGCTAGAAATAATTTGAAGGTGCTGAAAAATTAGTTATGGGGATGGAACATTATCTAAAAAATACTAAAATTAATTTAGGGTACCGAAAATTAATCAAAAACTGCTGGAAATTGTTAATAAATTGCTGAAAATTGATTAAAATACTTGGAAATTATTAGGAGTTGCCGATATTTTTTTTTTATAATGCCGGAAATCATAAAAATTGTCAGAAATCAATTTAAAGCTTGCTGAAAAATTTATTAAAATTGCTGGAAATTAATAAAAGGTTGCTGGAAATTGTTAAAATATGCTGGAAATTAGATTTTGAACGCTAGAAATTATATATAAACGCTGAAAACAAGATTATAAAATACTGAAAATTTAAAGATATGCTGGAAACTATATAAAAATGCTGAAAATTATTTTACTATGCCAAAAGTTTATTAAACGTGCTTAAATTGAATTAACATGTTCAAAATTAGTCTAATAGGTCGAAGGTTAATTAATGATTTTAAAGACATGATTCTCTAAGTGATAGGACGAATAATGACCCTAGAATATTTGCCTAAGTGATAAAACAATTTAATTAATACGCAAAATTTATTAAATAATCCTGGGAGCATGATATCTAGGTGATAAAATATTTGACACATAGAATCCCCGCCCCCATAAGCATTCCCAATATTTCATTATACATAGTGTTTGTACAATAAATATTACAAAATTAAAATGATTAAAAAGCTAAAAATAGACGAACTAAGCGGTTCCCCAAAACCCGGGCAACTCTTCATTTCTCGATCAAACATCCCCCAACTAATGAACCTGTTAAACACAATAAATACGCGACAACAAAACTCTAGAATTTGACACTAAACCTCTAAAGACCTATGAGTATGTATTCTAGCACCACATTTAGTCACTAAAAACAGATCATCAATGTCAACACTTAAAGAATTTAAGGAATGCACACCAAAGCAAGACTAAACATTGCAAGGGAAATTAACATACAAATACCGAATGCAATGTTAAGAAAGACTAATCGGTTAAGCGTGACGAACAAATGAGAAAGACCAAACTTTAACAACAGTCAAGATGAGAACAGCGAAACAGCAAACGAAGATCAACAATCCACACTTCAAAATACCAGCGAGATGGGAAATCAAAATATTTTGTGTGCCCAGCCCCAGTAGAAATAAAACTTAAAAAACTCTCAAGTATATGAGATAACAGTGCCTTTTTTTTTTTCCAAACAAAACAGAGAACTTGAAGTGTATATATGTATCTTTTCTAGAGAGAGTTTGTCATCCCCGCCTTCTCTAGTGCGTGAGAAGAGGGGGGTTTTATACAATAAAGGGATTATTCAAATAAGGTAGCAAATATGAAAAAGAAAATTCCCCCAGTCTCAGTCAATGAAACATTTTCCTTAAATAAGTTGACTGAATCAAATAAGTGCAGAAATTATGTCATGGCTTCCATAATTAAACAAGTAAGAATCTATTTACCAAAGCAAAGGAGAAACCAATCAATAGAATCCAAGGCAGGCTAAGTTTTGCCATATATAGTCAAGTACCAAGCTGTCCAAAATTCAAAACTCAAAAAAACGACTGGTCAAGATTGCCATAAATAAACTGCTTGCAAAGCTGTCCCATTCCCATTAAGGAAGAAAATCAATCAAAAGTAGTAAAGATATGCTAGAATGAATCAATAAAAATCACAATTTTCCAAAGAAAACAATTGGTGGAGGTCAAAATTCAAATTCAACAAAATAGGGGATAAACGGGTCTAAAATCACTAAAATGATAACTTTGATTTGAGGGAAATTAATCACGATGCCCAGAATCGATATGGAAACAGTACGAACATATGTTTCAGTCAACACACGATTCAAACAAGAACACGATTCAAGCCGAACAATATACAAATATAGAAGAGTATGAATAGACAAGTACTTAATCACAATTGATACTAACTCACGCCGAATAGAGTCTCAAAGTCTGTCCAGAAAGAGATCGAGAGTCTATATAGAGGGATGATCATTTTAGTACGTCAATCAATATCTTAAGGGCTTCTCTTGGTCGGAATCTCTCTTAAAATTCATCGGAGTATTTTTGAAAAGGAGGGTTTTGGGGTTTCCAAGCGGAGTGGATTATGGAGAGATGGAGAGGAGGGGCGGAGGCTGACTGGTGGTGCGGCGGAGAGAGAGAGAGAGAGACGTCGGCTTGGGTTGTTCTCACTGGCCACCGCTGGCCGGAGCTTGTGGTGGTGGTCGTCTATGGGACAGAGAAGAAGAGTGAGGGGCGGCGGAGAGTTGGGTTCTCCGCAGCAGTGGTGGCGAAAAATGGTGGGGTTGTTTGGTGTTTGGTATTTGTGGGCTTGACGGCGTGGAGGAGATGGAGATCGGCGGTGGTAGGTGTTGGTTTGTGGGGATGTGTTCGTCGTCCACCGAAGGAGACTCGCCGGTGGTGTGGTGGCTGGTGCGGCGGAGCAGAGAAGAAAGAGAGAGATCAGATCGAGAGAGAGAAGTGAAGGGGAGAGAGAGGTGTTGCGGATGATGTGGGAGAATGATTAGGTTTTGGGGGGTTAGGGTATTAAAAAGGAAAGAAAGGGGAATTAATCTCAGCCGATGGATCAATTTTGATTAACGACTGGGATCAAAAATTATAAAATGGGCCAAAATTTAGGTTATTTAAATAGGGTTCGATTGTAGTTGATTTGGGATTTAAAACTGAGCCAAATTAGACTCAATTTAGGCTAGGATTGACACAAATTAGGTGGAATCAGGCTATAAATTAAATAAATTGAAAGAGCTGAATTGAAATAGCCTGTTATTTTGTAAACATAGTAATAAATCTATAAATATATAAAAAAAATATCTTATGAAATTAATCGAAATAATTATTCTCCAATTGATTATGGATTTTATAATAAAAATTAGTGACACATAATATATTATTTGAAATCAATGATAATAATAATTTGAAATAAATTATGTACTAGTAAATTATGAATACGAATTTTAATAATAACACTATTATAATAATAATAATAATAATAATAATATAATTAATAAATGTTAATAATAATAGACCATGTGTTAGTAAATTACGAGTATGAATATTTGCAGAAATACGTTTAATAAATATTGACAAAAATTATAAAATATTATATTAAAATAAATAAATAAATTGCATACTTCAAAAATTTTAAATGCAAGACGTCAAGATTTATTTGATACCAAAATAAGAACTATTAATACCCAAAACTAATAATTTTTAAAATAGCAGCCTAAAAGTAGTATCGGGAGGTCAAAATTGGGTGTCAACAGCGCACTCTCTCTCTCTCTCTCTCTCTCTTTGTTTAGGAATCTTCTCCCCTATCTAATCCAAGACAAAGTATTTACCACTCCATCACAATCTTCGATGGTAAAATTATAAACTCAAAAGAGTACATTTCTTTGAGAATTGAGAATCTTCATAAATATGTGAGCTACTTAGAAACTAAAGTTAATCAAAAAGGAAAATGATCAAAGAGACGAGTAACTTCCCTTTTGTTGTACGACCAATATTTCATTTTCCTAATATTTAGTTTGTTCCAAGAGGAGTGATTGTCACGACCCGATTTCTCAGGTCATGATGACACCTACTATAACCCACCAGTAGGTAAGCCAACCCATAGTCCAGAACAGCTAGTAATGGACTAATAAGAAAGGGGGAAGTAAAACTAGTGAAATAAGAAGGAAACAAGAAGGAAGTAAACATTTTCCCCAAACCTGGTGAAGTCAGTACAAGAGCTTCTAATACAACAGGAGTACAAATGAAATACAAAATAAATATACATACAAAGATGTCTCTGAATACAAAAATAGAGATCAGTCTAACAATAAGAGAGAGAGTAGGAACAACTCCGAACGTTAGGAGCTTACCCCAAATCTCCGATCCATAGCTGCTCCGCATGACACACACATCAAAGGCGATAACTCGTACTATGATCTGCAGGCAACAGAAGTGTAGTATGAGTACCAAACGCGTGGTACTCAGTAGACATCGGCCAACTAAGCTCCATAGATAATGCAAGCATAAATAATATGTAAAATAGGAATATAACTACAGGCAACTATCCAAGAAACTAAACATAATAATGTTAATGGAGCAATAAGAATAAACTATCCTATCCTAACAGTATTCAGGAACTAAAGTGCAATACCGTATATCACCAGCCAATATACAACTGAAGAGTGGAAGAAGGATGTATAGTAGTAATACGTAGCCAAAAGAATATATATATACAAAGAGAATAGATAAGAAGGGAAAGGGATATACGGCAATATCATATAAACATATATATATATACATATATATATATATATATATATATATATATATATAACTGAACTCAAAGATACTAGCCTGAGGGAGCCAACCTAATGTCTCGAGGATCATAACCAGATAGGGAGGCTATTACTAGCATCATCAAGGTCTCTAATCGAAGGGTGACTAACCATGAAATAACCTAACCATAACGTAATTTACCATAATAGAGAAAAGGGATCAGAAACGTACCAATAACCTCGCGCACCAGTCCATAACCAGTCTGTAACTAACCATGCAGTAACAACCAACAATAATATAACTGGCTAGCCTGGACAACCAATAACTCCAACCGAGTCCCCATAAGCCCGAAGAGGCACAAGTAGTCAATCAGAAAACAACAACTATAACTTGTATCTATACAACCCCAATAAGACCAATAGATACAATCACCAAACAATTATACTAGTGATAGATGCATATGAATGAATGAATATAGCATAAACGATATTACCATGTCAAATCCAAGTACTATAATGTACCAAGAGTATAAACCTCCTCTAGCTCAGTAGCTCGTAAAGGCAGGACCTACGGCGACCATCATTCTATGGCACTGTGACTCACGGAGGAAGGGATATATAGGGGACTCGAGATATCCGTATACATTGCCTGGTACCGAACCAAGACTTTCAGTAATCATCATAATCAATCTACTCCTTCCAGTACCAAAGAGATATATAAGTAAAATGAGTGCTCGGACTCGAACCAAGACTTAAAGAGTATAAATTTGTAAATCCATTATCCGAGATCAAGTTCGGGACTAAATCAACATAATAATGTAGAAAGGGTCCGAATCTCCCTCGACCAAAGTAAATAGTAGTGGTAAAACGAGTGGATCAATAACAGATCGAAATCAACCTCGGTCTAATTTCCAAAGTAATAAGTTTGCTTTAAATATTATAATCCAACAATAGGATTGGTATGATTTCTATTATAAAAAAATAAATTTTAAAAGTGAAAACATGGGAATAAATCCCTTTTTAGAAAATAGTGGAAAAGCAAGGTTTAATCCAAAATCGTACCACTAAATAGGTGTAAATGCGCCTAAAAACATACATGACATCACCGGTATCCAAACAATACAGCCATAAACATCCAGTGTCTATAAACTAGAAGCATGTCCTTTTTAAGGATAAGGTACTAACCTGATGTCCAACTGATATCCTAACCACTACCTCGGACCCAACAGTATATACATTAACATAACAATAGCACCATGATCAGGGAAACTACGGTAATTTAGGGCATACAACTACTAGAAGGAGCTAATCGGGGATTATGGTCCAAATCACTAGCTGATACCATAAGTCCCATACTAAGGGATCCTTAATGTCAACATAAGGTCAAACAGACATATAATCAGGTGTAATAGGATCCTACGACCATAACAGCTATTCTAAGCTAAGATTTGGGTCACATTTCTATTCTAAGTCCCCTAAATATGTCAAGACATGATAATACTAGGTATAACCCATCCTATAATCCCTACCTAGCATGCAATCTATATTATACATAATCTTATAGAGAAAAGTAGATCGAAGCCTACCTCGATGCCGAACCGTAAATTTTGAATCATTCACAAATCGTTCGTCTTTGCTCCATGATCTTGAAAATGATGTCAAACTATCAAAATAATAATATAAGCGTTATTATGAATAAAATAACACCCATATAGCATTATAAAACTCCGGACCCAAAATCGGATCAAAAATAGGCCCATAGGGATGGCTAACGGAATTTCAAAATTGAATCAGTCACAAAGTCCCTCGAAGGACAAGGAATACATGCTGAAAATTTGAGAATAAATGGGACACAAATCGGGGCTCAAATCAACCCCGAGAGGGAGTGAAAATACGAAGAAAAATAAAAATTAAACGGAGGATTTAGACCAAAAACTTATGAACAAATTAAGGGGAAATGACCAACTTAACGTCCTCTACTCATCCCCAACTACAATTTATGATTTACCATGATTTCTTGAGCTTTCAATGCCATTAATGGTGATTTGGGACTTGGAAAAATTGAGAAAATCGGGAGTGACAACAATATATGGGCCTAGAGGTTACTCATCGCGATCGCGATGCATAGGAAATTATTTCATCGTGAATGCAAGGAAAGATTCACGAATGTGATTAACAACAGGGGAAGGCTATAGTGAAAGCGATAAAGTATTCGCGAACGCGAAGAAGAAAATGGACTGGGTCAGGCCGACCCTTCATCGCGAACACGAAAGAGGGCCCGAACGCGAAGGTCAAGGACTTGAACCTTTGGGATTGTGGCCTGCTCCTCACGATCACGAAGAGTAAAATAGGCCTCCACCAGATGCTGAAAAACCAGCAAAGCCTAAGTCCCAATGGACTCCGATCAGGTGCTCGAAATTCATTTAGAACCCCGTGTGTGCTAACAAACTATGCTACCATAAAAAATTCTACATTTCAGACTCAACGAAACCATCAAAATTTCTAACGGATGTCGTTTTGATTAAATGTGGGTCCCACACCTATAGTTCTGTTTTTCATCAAATCTACCCAATAGCCCAAAATGAATCCGGGTGCCGAGGGTCCTCCTTGCCTAAAATCAACATTCCGAAGATGATGGCGCTGTTGAAATTCTCATCCTAGGCTGTATACTAGGATTTTTGATCCGATACCAATTTCTTAACAACGAAAGCTCCAAAACAGGGAAATGAGCCTAAAACCCAAATGAACTGTCCGATAACTGAACTGATAGTTCCAGCAAGTAATAAATGACCTATAACCACTGTGGGAAGGCTCAAAACACTAAAAACACATGGAAATCAAGGAAATGACCTGGAGGATCATTACAATTATACCTTTATATCTTTAGGAACAATTTAATTTTAAATTACCGTAATGAAATATCATAGCCACAAAAAAATCTATAACTTGTTTTAGATCATAATTTTTTTTTTGAAGCTGTGTGTATAGTTCAAGTGCATAAAACAAAATGAGACGAAGAATACATAACTAAAATTCACATAAATTACTATAAACATTACCTTAATAATTTAAAAATATTAAAAGATTTTTTGCAAAGTCGAAGAAAATGGTTTGACTCATCATTTTAAATATTTAGATATTCATTTTAAATTGTAGTATATAATAGTTATATTTGTATAGTGTAACATATGGCCGATTAGGCGAAAGACACGTGGAGGAAGTGACAAGTCAGATCTGAGTCAGCCACAATGTGACACCAAATATACCCTCAGTCGTGATGGGAGGAAGCAACCTTGTCCCTAGGTACCGCCTAAATTTGAAGCCACAAGACTTGACATCGGGCTGCACTAGGACAGGATAAGGATGAAACTCAACTCTTACCAAAAGACCACGATACTCCTCCCTAGTTATTGCATAACCGTCGCAGACGTGAGTCAGTGGGAGTTTTCGTAGAGGTCAAGTTCCACTGAAGCTTCTCCCTAGGGTTTAGTTATAAATAAGCTTCAAGTCGTTCGTTGTAATTCATCTGACACTTATCCACTCAATATCAATACATTTTCTTCTATTCTAAGCTTTTAAGGTCTGTTACTCATTTTTAGTTTATTATCAATAACATCAAAGCTTGCCCAATGACGCTACCAGATCTTAGAATCGTACCTCAGGCTATTTCTGTTCTTTTACTGTATTCATTGTATTCCGTACTCATTATTAACCTTGTTCATATTAATTAAGCAAGTTATATTATCTAAATTACACATTGTTGGTTATTTCAATCTGTAAGTACTTGAGCCACGTCAATAATGCTAATGTACCATTTTAAGGGTAAACAATTTGGTGTGTACGTGGGGACATGAAATTGTGATGTTATTTGACCTACTAATTCACTGCTAACTTTGTTTGTGTTGTAACAAGGTTCACTAATCATGGATCCTAACCAAAGTAACGTGCTACCCTATGGAAACAGGATAAAGATAGCTTGCCTCCGACTGGTAAGAAAATTGATGCACGATGTGACCCCACTCATATGGGGAGGCATGGTCAAAGAACTACCAGACTCCCAATGACTTGTCTGGAGACTAGAGTAGTGGAAATTATCAGGGTTGGGGGGATGACCTGAATCTGAAAAAAATAGTGCAAACCCTGACTTCACAACAGAAAAGCATAACAAAACATATTTTGTGCCACGGTCGGATCATGACAAAGCTTCAATAAAAGACGATCGGGTTCTTTAATTATGCCAATGTGGGAACTCCGGTACCACTTGCAAATGTTGTTTTGACCCAAGGAAACCCAGGTAACATACAAAGTGCCTTGGGGATGGAGTTCTTAATAAATAGACGGATAGAGGGGGCCTTCAATAGTGGAAACGTCTAGATAGATCATTTTCAGGACAAATTCATGAAGTGCCCAGAGAAATACACTCTCAAATGGGTCAAATCCCTGGTGAGGCCTCAAGGGTCCAGACTCCAAAAAATACATCTAACTATTTTATAAGCCTATCTCCAAACTATGATGATTACAAAGAGATTCAAGATGTTAGATATTCCCAAGTATGATAGAACTAACGACCCGCAGGAGCACACTACTGCCATCAAGGGGAATGACTTAGCATCAGATGAGGTTGAGTCAATTTTAATAAGGAAATTCTTGGAGACCTCACCAGAGGAGATTTGATGTGGTATTACCATCTTCCAGAGTTCTTAATTAATTCTTTTATTATTCTCGCGGATGCCTTTATCAAGGCCCACGCCGGAGTTCAGAAGATACAAGCCCAAAAAATAGATATCTTCAAAATAAAGTAAGGCAGACAGAGTAGCTAAGAGAATAAGTGGCTAGGTTCAAAAAGGAAAGAATGACGTTGTCATTATTACCGAATGAGTAGGCGAAATATCTTACCAAGGGTTCAATGTTTAAACCCCTTAAGTTCAAACACCGTATGAGAATTGAAGGAAAACATACTGGTATTCTTGGTGACAACATGTGAAGAAGTGCATGAATTATATACATCGAAGATACATATAGAGGACAACTAGCTAAATTTTCCTTTCTTCTCATCAAGAAACTAGAGCTGGTTATTCGATAGATAGAGGAACTATCCTGACTTCAAATGAAAGGTATGAAGGAAGCGATTTGAACGCTACCTACAATCAAGGAGACCTCTAGTTGATAGAAGTTTGGAATAAGCCTATAACAACAAGGGATTATGATAGAAAGAAGCAACAGAAACTTCTCGGGCACCACCAAAAAATATGAAGGCACAAAGGATCAGAAAGTATAACTTCAACATCAGATCCACCAAGTTAGTTTCCATCGTGAAGAATATCAAAGAAATAATATGGATGAAATCGGGGATGTAAGTCTATGATGTGATAGAGTATACATGACTTGGCTCTCAAAAGTCTAAAACAAAAGATCGAATCGAGACCAGTCACATGCATAACCTCTAGAGCCCTTTGAATTTGGTCCACGAAGTCTTGTGGGTCTGCATTCGAATCTGACCCAGTGAATGTAGGAGGATCTAATTTCAAAAAATCTTGTGTCCGTCGACTAGCTACTCTAGCCGTGCCATCCTCACTTATCATTAGACCCACTTGTCCCTGAGTTTGTGCAGCAACTATCTGAGTCAACATATGCACTGCATTTCTTAAATCCTGGCCAGTGGCATTCATAGGCGGTTCTACAGGTACTTCTCTACCTCTTGGCTCTTCCAGAGATGGAAAAGTAGAAGAAGACCGCGATGCAATTTCATTGTCAGCTCCACCTTGACTAGCTTGATCAGGTGGTGATTTACTCATTCCTTCTCCGGCAAGCATATCTACCTACTTACCTTTGCCCCTACCTCGTCTTGTCATCGACATTTTACTATAACAAAGAAAACCATGTACAATGGTCAGATATGATTCCACTTACATTATTGGCTCTATTGCACGATCTAGAAATGAAGAAAAGAAACAACTCCTAAATGTCCCGTAGCCTCCTGCTTATAAATGTGGTGCACAACACATCCATAAGCAAGACTCTACTCAAACACGGCTTTGTAGACACCCTTAGAACGACCTGCTCTGATACCACTTTTTGTCACGCCCCGAATTCCTACGGGGGGGACTGGCACCCGAAGCCGTTGAGGCCCGAGAGAACCAATCTTTGCTCATGTACATTCATATGTGTGTCTCTGTATGAACATCATTATGTCTCATGCAACTATAACATACCAATAGCGGAAGTCATGGAAAATGTATGCTATATATGAAACTTGGCTGTTAGGGCCATCAAGTCAAAATGGACATACATCCCTTACATTCATATTCCCACATACGTCTACAAATCCTCTAACAGATACATCTACATAACCAACCTCCAGTCGGGACAAGTCCCCGCTTTATACAATATTTACAATACCCAAAACAAATGTACACATGTGACTCGAAAAGCCCCGAACCAACTGGAGCTCACCAAAAATATGCAAATGACCCGCAGCCTACTGTGGAGGTCTACTAGTATCTGCGCCTCCAGCAAGTAAGGTAAGTCCCCCAAGGGACGTCAGTACGAAAAATGTACTGAGTATGTAAGGCTGTAAGAAACTGCATGATACATAAGTACTTCAATGATATCAAGTACAAGTGAAATAATCAATATGGATAAACCTCCGTTCTGTCTATGTGGAACCATGTGCATTGCTTTCATTACTTTTATTTTTGATCATTCATTCATGTCATTATCATTCATATAATATCATTCGTGTATACCTTCCTCCAAGTGATATACTTTTGTTCAAGTGCTTTACTTTCTTTGCTTTTACCTTTATCCTTATTGCCATTCATCCAGCTGATCAGTGGGCCATATGTCATTCATCCAACTGATCAGTGGGCTATAGTACAATCATCCACCTTATCGGTGGGCCATAATATAGTATAAACAATCATCCACCTTATTGGTGGGCCATAATATATAATATCAACAATCATCCACCTTATCGGTGGGCCATAATATATATATATATTTATACATTACTTCATGCCTTACTTGTGAAAGATTGATACCTTTACTTGTGAGAGATTGATACATTGGTGGTTGAAACATTATTGGAACTTTGGAACATAACATTATTGGAACTTTGGAACCATGTCCACTATTATGTGACACATAAATAACAATTGATCAATGAATAAGGAACATGTGAATAACAACAGATGACAACCTGAAATGAGATACCTTTGAGCATTTCAGAATGGGATAAGTACAATGACAATGTGAACACTATGTGCTGCGGAAGGATACGAAAAGAGTAACCTTACATACCTTATCTTCCCAATATGAATATACAATCCAATATGTGAATACAATAATCCAGCTCCTTCCTTAGGTTTTACTCTACAACACAAGTACATAACGGAGCTCACGTTAACAACTAACTACCTTACACGCACATAAGACGACAATGAGTTACCTGTTGGCCCTATAACGTCATTTCACCCTTTACAATACCATTCATGGAATTGTCATACCAATAATACCACAACATTCCGCACATTGACCAAGACATCATAAACCAATAACATGTCACACCAAGTTTATACTTTACACTTCTCCATCAACACAACATCACAATTACTCCATCAAGGCATCTCAATATGTTGCATACCAACAATCCCACAAGTTATATATATAGAAAAAAAAACAATTTAAGGACATAACCACTCCATATATGTTGATATTTCATCCACACCATTCACTTCCATCAAAACCTCAAGTCTCCTTTCAAGTTCAAATTCCATAGATGACACATCTTTTAGCAAAAAGAAAAAGTGCACTACTCACACTTTTAGACATAACCATCATGATCTACACCATATATCATGCATATAATATATTAAAGCACAAGAATAATTACTTACCCAATCTTGAAAAATGATGATCTTGTCCAAACAGATGACTTAGGGTTTTGAGAGCCAAAAGGAAATATCTTGAAAATTCTAGAAATGGCATGTGTGTCTAAATGAAATAAAATCTGATTTTTCCATTTTATATAGGCCCTCAAGTCATCCTTAGCCAACTCTTGGCATTAAATTCCATGTTTACTTGGTCAACATGGAAGAATGGGTCGTTTGCCCTTTTGGGCCATGTCTTTTGGCTTCACTTTGGGCCTTAAATTGAGTCCATTAACACATGTTAACTTATCCCACCAAATTCGATGTGTAATACCCCAGCAATCTCATGTTTAAATAATTCTATAAAGGTTACGATGATATTCAACTCACGAGATTCATGTTCGTAGCCTCAATCCCAAGAATAATCAATTTTAGCCACTCATGGCTTCATTTAACATAATTTGATAAAATAATTGTGACGTCGAAGTAACCCCAACTTGGATGCCCAACTCGCTCAAGAGTAGTCCTACTACAATGGAATAATGATACCATAACCCAAGAGTCCTCTTTATAGACTAATAATCGGAGAAAAAAATTGGCAAAAAGCACCCCGGCACGCCCCTAGGCGCCCTTGAGACTTAGCTGAATTTTAGCTCCTGAAAAGGGGAGCCTGGGCTGCCTGGCACACCCCTGGGCGAGCCCCAGTGCTTCCTGTGCCAAAAAATGTTTGACAGAAAGCGGCCTGGCACGCCCCTGGGCACGCCTGACCTTAAAAATGTGATTTTTTTCCTTTCTTCGACTTTTCTTTGCGGACATTAGTACAATATCAATAGTCCATCAAAACCAATACAAAATATGCACTTATTGCTCTCAAGCGGGGCGATTGCTTAAACTGGGGGGCTATTGCTTAAAAGTAAGAGCCTCCGACTGGCGGAGCAGTTTCTTAAAAGTAAAAGCCTCATTCTTGCAAGGTAATCTTCAACCCAAACTCGATGATGATATTGCTATTGGGATTTGATACCGCTACGATAATGGATCTCTTGCTGCTACGCTAGTGAATTTCTGATGCTGCTACTATGGTGGATTTTGATGCATTGCTATGGTGTGAATCTTTGCTTATTTACATCCTCCGATATGATAGAGGGTTGTTTCGCTTGCTTATGTGCAATCTTTGGAATGCAAAATTCATTTGCTTATGTACAGTCCTTGAAATGCGGGAGTTTGACTTCATTTGCTAATATACAGTCTTCGAAATACTGGAGTCTGAGTTCGTTTGCTTATATACAATCTTTAAAATGTGGATACTTTAATCCAGTTAGATGACATTCTCTGATTGGAGGAGTTATTCGACGCAATTAGATGGTGATTCTTCGATTGACGAAGCTACTTGATGCAGTTAGGTGGCGAACTCCAATTGGTGGAGTTTATTGGAAGAAGTAACATAGCCTAAATGTCCTATGAGGATCCTCTGTCTTCAACCTTTCAATCAGGATCTTGGCTGTGTATGTTGTCATGATAAGCCGCATTATATTCCCAGTTGCATCCAGGAGCTTGACTTGATATCGTCTTTCTTGATTTTTGCTTTTCTGCACTCAAAGAAAAATTCTTAGTTGGGGGGGGGGGGTTGATTTGTGTCAACTCGGGAATCCTAGCTTAGTCAATGGAGTTCTCCAACACCTCCTCAGCTGCTCGATCTCCCTAAATCTGGGGACTTGATAGGAGGAAAAGTAGGAAAGTAATTTTGAAAAATATTTTTCGCAAATATACTACGTATATATTGAGTGTATATATATATATAGTAATCCTCTATCATTTTTTAGATTATGACATGTTCTGAAATTCGTTGAGCCTCTCCATTCATCAATCGTATACCCACGCAATTTTATCCTTCGGATGACGTTCCTCTGGCTTTTGCAGATGCCAATACGATTCTGACGGCGAAATCTCTTATATTCTGGGGCTATGTTATGAGCCAAGAGGGTTTTCCTAAAGGTAAGACTAAACCTTTTAGGTTGCCTACGTATCCTCAAACAGGAATCAACTCTATACGCAGTTCGAGGCTAGATAAAGAAATATAAAATGCAATGACCGAACCTGACTCAGGCTGCCTACGTATCCAAGTGGAATCAGGTCATGACTCATTCAAATACAAGGGAAGAAATGAAAACACAAAATACAATGACGAGGCTTGACTCACGCTGCGTACATATCCAAGTGGAATTAGGTCAAGCCGTAGTTCAATACAATAAAAGAGTAAACTATGAAGGGATCGAATCCGATGAGGATTGCCTACGTATCCCGTCGAGGGAAGTCAGGTCGAGCATAGTTCTGAATACATGAAAGGATGATATATTTTTTGGTTTTTCTAAGGAAGACCGAACCTGATAAGGGTTGCCTACGTATCCCGTCGTGGGAAGTCAGGCTAATACGTAGTTCTATTACATTGGAAAAAATACAAAAGTACAAAGAAATATAAACTAGTCCTAATTTATTCAAATGTAGTACTTCTTGATAGCGTCTGAATTGATCTGTTTTGTGCTCACTTTGCCATCCATTTCTGCAAGGATTACTGCTCCTCCTAAGATCACTCGGTGAACCATGCAGGGACCTTGCTAATATGGCATAAATTTCCCCTTAGCTTCATTTTGGTGAGGGAATATTTTCTTTAATACTAACTGCCCCGGTGTGAATCATCGAGGCCTGACTTTTTTGTTGAACGACTTGATCATTCTGCTTTGATAGAGTTGACCATGACAGACTGTGTCCATTTTTTTCTCATAAATGAGCATCAACTGTTCGATCCTGCTATGAATCCATTCAGCATCATCTAGACCGACCTCTTAGATGATTCTCAAGAAAGGTATCTCCACTTCTATGGGTATCACTGCTTCTGAACCATAGACCAATATGTAGGAAACTTCCCCAGTGGATGTTTTGATCGTGGTACGATAGCCGAGCAAAGCATAGGGTAGCTTCTCATGCCATTCTCTGTTACTGTCCACTATTTTTCTCAAGATCCTCTTGATATTCTTGTTCGTGGCCTCAACTGCTCTATTCATTTGCGGCCGATATGTTGTGGAATTCGATAAGAGATCTTAAACTTTTCACAAGTCTCTCTCATGAGATCGCTATTAAGATTAGCCCCATTGTCTGTTATGATTGACTCTGGAATCCCAAATCGACAAACTATGTTATTGCGAATGAAATCTGCTACCACCTTCTTAGTTACTGCCTTGTGTGTTGAAGCTTCGACCCATTTTATGAAATAGTCGATAGTTACCAAGATGAAATGATGTCCATTTGATGCAGGAGGTTCTATAGGCCCAATAACGTCCATGCCCCAAGCGGCAAACGGCCAAGGAGAACCCATCACATTGAGCTCGTTTGGTGGAACCCGTATAAAATCCCTATAAACTTGACACTGATGACATTTCTACACGTATCGGATGTTATCCCTCTCTATGGTCATCCAAAAATAACCAGCTCTCAAGATCTTTCATGCTAGCATTAACCCATTCATGTGGGGTCCACAGGTCTCTGCATGTATTTCTTCCAACAACTTGGTTGCTTCTGTGGCGTCTACACATCGCAACAATCCTAAATCTAGAGTCCTCCTATACATGATTTCTTGATGGAGAAAGAAGTGATTAGCCATCCTTCTCAAAGTTCGTTTTTGCTTGCTGGTGGCGTTTTTTGGATATTCTCTTGCTTCGAGCGACCTTCTGATGTTATAATACCTCGACTTTCCATCTGATTCTTCATCTACATGGAAATGTTATGCATGTTGATCGTGTAACTCTACCTTGATGGGATCAATGTAATTCTTATCTGGATGCTGGATCATTGAAGATAGAGTTGCCAGGGCATCGACAAACTCATTTTGAATTCGAGGGACATGTTTGAACTTAATCTTCGTGAATCTTTTGCTCATCTCTTTCACACATTGCACATAAGGAAGGATCTTGACATTATTGGTGGTTCATTCTCCTTATACCTGATGAACTAACAGATCAAAATCTCCTATCACCAATAGCTCTTTGATGTTCATATCTACAGCCATCCTGAGTCCGAGAATGCAAGCTTCGTATTCTGCCATGTTATTCATACAAGAAAACCTAATCTTTGCTGAGATCGGATAATGTTGACCTATTTCTGAGACCAAGACTGCTCCGATTCCAACTCTTTTAAAGTTTGATGCTCCATCAAAGAACATCCTTCATCCATCATACGACTCTGAGATGTCCTCCCCTGTGAACAATACTTCTTCATCGGGAAAGTAGGTCCTGAGTGGCTGGTAATCTTGATCTACGAGATTTTCTGCGAAGTGATCAGCCAAAGCTTGTCCCTTGATGGATTTTTGTGTCATGTACACAATATCAAACTCGCTCAACAAAATTTGCCATTTTGCCAATTTTCCAGTGGGCATTAGTTTCTGGAAGATGTACTTGAGTGGACCCTTCTTGAAATCAAGTACGTGGTGTATACAGATAGGTAGTGCCTTAACTTTTGCGCAACCCAAGTTAACGCGCAGCAGGTTCATTCCAGCAACGTATATCTTGCTTCATACTGTGTGAACTTCTTAATTATGTAGTAAATATCTTGTTCCTTCCTTCCTGTCTCATCATGTTATCCCAACAAACATCCAAATGCACCATCTATAACAGATAGGTACAATAGCAATGGTTTCCCGAGCTCTGGTGGAACCAATACCGGCGGGTTGGACAAGTACTCCTTGATTCTATCAAAAGCCTTTTGGCATTCTTCTGTCCATCCTGTGGTGGCATCCTTCTTTAACAACTTGAATATAGGTTCACAAATTATCGTAGACTGAGCTATGAAACGACTTATGTAATTAAGTCTCCCCTAGAAACTCATTACGTCTTTCTTGGTCTTAGGAGGTGGTAATTCTTGGATCGCCTTTATCTTGGATAGGTCCAACTCTATACCTCTCCTGCTAATAGTAAACCCCAATAATTTTTTTACGGGGACTCCGAAAGTGCATTTGGCTGGATTCAACTTCAAGTTGTACCTTCGCAACCTTTCAAAGAACTTTCGTAAATCATCTAGGTGATCCAAATTCCTCTTGGACTTGATAACAACATCATCCACGTACACCTCAATCTCCTTATGAATCATATCATGGAAAAGGGTAGTCATGGCCCTCATGTAAGTTGCACTGGCATTTTTGAGTCTAAATGGCATTACCCTATAGCAATATACTCCCCACAGAGTGATAGAGGCTATTTTCTCAGCATCATCTTCATTCATCAAGATCTGATGATACCTCGCAAAGCAATCAACTAATGATTGCAACTCATGTTTTGCATAATTATCAATGAGTATATGAATGTTTGGAAGAAGAAAATCATCTTTAGGACTAGCCTTGTTGAGATCTCGATAATCTACATATATTTTTATCTTTTCATCCTTTTTCGGCACTGGCATGATATTGGCCAACCATGTGGGGTAATTTGTGACCCTTATGATATTTGTTTCTATCTGTTTGGTCACCTCCTTCTTTATTCTCAAACTCAAATCAGGTTTGAATTTCCTGGTCTTTTGCTTCACTGGTGGACAGGCAGGATCAATTGGTAGCTTGTGTGAGACGATATTGGTGCTTAACCCTGGTATGTCGTCATAAGACCAAGCAAAAACATTAATGTATTACTTGAGCAATTTTATCAATTCTTGCTTTCTTTCGGCTTCCAAGTGAATGCTGACTCACGTTTCCTTCGCCGTTTCTTCATCACACAAATTGACAACCTCAGTTTCATCCAGATTAGGCTTCTTCTGACTTTCAAGTTGCTCAATCTTATGTGGTGAGTTTTTAGGCATCATGATTTCGTCATATTCCTCATAATCATGCTCATTACTCGTATTTTGCTCAGTGGATTCATTACACATCATAATCGTTGAACGAGGATTTTTACTAATATTAGTACAGGACTCCTGACGAAATAGGGTTGGGCTGATAGTCCAATTCTACAAGACTTCCCCAGGCTAAGCATCACGGATAGTCAGCTTCTTAAGATCTATCTCCAGTCCTTCCTCTATCACAGCCACAAACAGATTCCCTATTCTTTCTATTCATGACCTTGTTGCAGTATCTAACGGTGATATAAAGTTCTTTGTTGTGTCCGGACCCTTCTGACTGTAGCTCATCATCATAGAAAGAGACCTTATTTGCTTCCACCATACGTCCGATTGCAGCAGCCAAAGTTTCACTTGTGGTTTCTTTCGGTATGCTAACTTTGCTTAATACTTCCATCAAAGCATTCCTATGGGCTTCAAAACCCATAAGCAAGGACATAATAGATATGTGGGCTGGCATTTTCTTCAGCTCCTCCTCGATCGAATAGTCCTTAGCTTGCATCTTCTTCCAAAATTCTGCGGCTTCAGTATCAGTAACGTTTTTCTTTGGATTTTGTTCTTTCCCCAAAACCCCTCGATTTAAATCCTCCGGGGCATAACACCTTCCTAACCTGGTCATCCCGTGAGCTACAACAGCGTCTATCGTCTTGCCTTTGGCTCTTGCTCGATAGTCTCATGGGACTGCTTTAGTTTTATAGTCAGGCTTTCCAGTAGCAATAGTGGTTACTACAAACAGGTAGGTTTGAGCGTTCACCGGCTCCCTTAACTGAATTATGATAAAGAGCTATGTTGGAGATGTAGTGGCAACTTTTTCTGTATTCCAAGTAGGCACAATAGCTCCCTCCAAGTCAAACTCTTCCTCCAGAGTAATCGTGTTGACTTCTCGATTCTCATGATTTGGTAAAGGGTTATTATTCACATTTGGAGAAGCTGTGGTGCATTTGATTACTCGTTTTTCTGATCAGAGACTCAATCTATTTTTTCAAACCATAATACTCTTTCGTGTATTACCTCTGGACTCCCGAGTGATAAGCACATCACTTTTTTCCATCAAAGTTTTGAGAGGTTGAATCAGGGGGTTTTCCTTCGACTGGGTGCAATAATCCTGCTGCCCTCAACCTTTCAAATATTGAGCCAAAGATTTGGCAATAGGTGTGTAGGTGCGGTTATTTCTGGCTTCAAAATTTGGATATGGTCTTGGTGTATATGCTGGTCTATTTTGGTGAACTGGAGCTTGGATAGGGGCATATGGTTTTGGTGGATTTTGGTGTCCTAGAGCTCGAGGTGGATTATAGTGTGGTGAGTATTGTATACAGGGACATTGCAATAATTTGGGGGTTAATAGGGTAATATTAGGAAGAATTTCCAGGTTGGTAGTATGGTGTAATAGTTGAGATATCTTCTTTCTTCTTATTATTAATGTCGATGGAACCTGACTGTATGTCTTTACTTGTGGCTTGCAATGCAACCATGGACTGGATCTTTCCTGACTTGATGCCTTCTTCTATAAAATCTCCCATCTTGACCAACTGCAAACTTTTGGCCCATCATCGACATCATCTTGTCAAAGTAAACACCTTTTTGGACTCGAATAAAGTACTTAAAGAGCTCACTCTCATCCAGTGAGGGTTGAATCCTAGCAGCCTCAGTCCTCTATCACCATGCATATTCCTGAAATGACTCTGATAGCTTCTTCTGTATGTTGGCCAATGAGAATCTATCTGGGGTGATTTTGGTATTAAACCTAAAACGACTCATGAAATCTTCAGCCATTTCCTACCAATCACGCCACTTTCGAGGCTCTTGGCGAGTGTACTAAGTCAAAGCTTCTCCTGACAGACTTAGAATGAACAGCTTCATCCTTAACTTCTCGTTCCTTCCTATACTGACCAGCTTGTTGCAGTAGGCTCTTAGGTATGTGTGAGGATCACCCTTTCCATCAAATACATCAAACTTTGGTGGTTTGTACCCAACTGGCATGTCCATGTCCGGATGGATGCATATGTCATTATAATCCAAGCTCTCGGTTCCCTTGATGACTTGCATGTTTCTAAATGCCCTTTTCAGACTTTTGAGTTGAGCTGCTATCGACCTTTCTTCATTCAATCGGACATCCTTCTCCAATCCCACATACTGATCGACCTTCTAGGGGACTTTGACAACTGCGAATGTTACAAAGGTAGGAGCTTCAGTAGCATATACCGGTGGCACAGGAATCTCACAAGTAACGTGTGCCTCAGGTATGTGCTGCATTGTTGGGAGAATGGGAACAATGAAGTTCTGAGTAGGCAATAAAAGATCAGGTGCAGCCCTGGTGGTAGGTAGAGGAGCAAGTGGAGCTTGAGCATAAGTCGGAACATGTGGTGTTTGCGTAGGTGGGTTTATTAAGTTTGGGGGGGACACTGGAGGTAATTCAGCATTTGGAAATTGAAATTGAGCGGGGAAGGTAGCAGTCGTAAGCTTAGTCAAGTCCCGCACTTGGCGCAGTTCTTTCTTTAGGATCTTAATTTCCTGAGCCATATTGGCCATTTGTTCGTCCTTTTGATTATCTATCATCTTTTGAGAACTTTCAACACTATCTATTGGTACCATTGAGGCGGCGTTGGATTATTTCGTCATTTTTCCTTTAGATCGGTGGTTGTATTGTGATTCAGCCAGTTTGCAAATTGACACAAATCAATGTTCTTTGGGGGATTAATAATGAACAAAATATAAAAAAAACCATGTTAGTTTGGGAGATATTGAAAAATGTAACAAATAAGTAACACGTATATATGCCAAGTTGGCGACATTCAAAATGCGTCCTAATATGGGTCGTCTTCTTGCCAGAGGTGGGCCTACGATGCAATCAGTTTTTTGATAGATGATCTATTTTAAAAACATTTGGATTTGGAATAAATGACTTTCATTAAGCAAATACGGCTTCAAAAGGTTACAATTAAATAGAGCAATAAAAAACTAAAAAGGAAATGAAAGTACATGGATGGCCGCAAAGGCATACAATGGGATTGGCTATGCGGCTCCTTAGGGGAAAGAAAGGAAAAAGTACAACAAGAAAAGAAAATCTAAGGCCATGTGGCGTCGCCATCATCATTATCGTCGTTCACATCATAATATGACCTTGGGTGGTACTCTGGGGACCCATCAGAGTTATACTCAGGAGCTAAGTCTGTATCCATCACCCCTCCATCTTCAGGATCATAAATGTTGGAACAAGTTTCAGAACTCTCATCGGGGTCTTCTTCCATCCATTCCTCGGGGTCCTCTTCAGGATCTTCTTCTAGGTCTTTCTCGGGATCTTCTTCAGGATCCTCTTCCTCCTCTAACTCGTTCGAATCCTCCTCAATTACTGGTATCAGATAATTGTCGGAGCCTGGAACTATCTGATTATACATAGGCGTGGTGAGGCCCATGCGACGAAGTACTTCTTCCCTAGCCCACTCGACCCACTGAATGTCCATGAACCCTCTGAACCCATCTGCATTTGGTTGAACCATGTGACTAACGATAGTATGCCATGCATAATATTCTAGCGTGCACCATCTCTCTCCTTCCATGTGCAGTGTAATCATGTAATCCCATTCTGCTTGCAAGTTTCTCACATGCGCTGCTGGAACTAAATCACTGTAACCGTCCTTATGTAGCACCATAACTGACCACAGCGGTATATCCTGAACAATGTCGAATTGTCTTAGAACTCGGAGAGGCGCATACGGCTGAATGCCTCCTAGTCCAATCAACTCAATAAAGTAAAAGTGCTGAGTCCTGATGAAATCCAATCCTATCATCCAAGGATAATTCCATTGGATGGAATCTCCAGTAAGATTAGTCAAATACTCAGGCCATTTTGCCTCTCCAGTGGGTGTGATCCAATACCTTAGACGATCCTCATGGCTTTGGATCCTACTACGCGCATCAATGGTGTAGTCCATTTGTGAATGGCGACGATAGAAGTGTTCTATTGCCCAGATTTGCAACAATAAGTTACATCCTCCAAAGAAATTATAGCCTCTAGTGCATGCAGACAATGACCTGAATACCTCGGCAAGAATCATATATACCAAAGCAAGTCTCTGCGGCTCTGCGAAGATACTCATCACTATCAGTAAAATGTTGATGTCGATACAATGAAATCTCATTGGGAAGACCATGATTCCCAAGAAAGCCAGCACAAAGATTCTAGGCTGCATATATACCCACTCTCTACATGTGCAAACAAATTCACCTCGATGTTCATCGTAGCTTTCAAGACGACCATACCTTCTAAAAAGGTAATCCAACCTTACTTTTCCTCCTTCTACATTCCTTAATGACAAAAAAATATCCAACCCTAAGAGCCTTAGAAAATCTTCCTTTCTTATGGATGGTGGGAGTACTGGCAATTTTCCTCTGAGCTGTAGTTCAGCAAATTCACTGATTTCCTCCAAGGTGGGAGTGATTTTAAAATCCAAGAATTTGAAAGTCACTGTGGCTGGATCCCAAAATTCCATTAACAGAGTAATAAGGGTTTTGTTAGCTCGAAGCATCATGAGTGATAACAAAGCACCCAAATGCTCTCGAATCTCGCCCCCATGTGCACATGAATATTCCGCCACCCATTTTGCAGACTGTCGGGAGCTGAGATAACCATTGGGATATTTGGTAGGTTCTGATTGATATTCATCTGAAAGAAAAAAAAGGGTAACGGGTATGAAAAGTTTGTTTGTTCCAAATCCGTTATGTGTTTATGTTTGGATCATTCACATCAATCTTCACATAAAAAGTATGTCGTTAGGTTTGTAACCTTTGACAAAAGGGTGGCTTCCTAATTGCGAAGACGATGCCTTGGATCGTCCCGCCTAAGATGTATGCAATATGACCTATTTCTAGAGTAAGAGTTTTTCCTAAATGTTTAAGAGTAGGACTGAATAGCTGTGAGAAGGCACACTAACTTAATTGCACCGACTCTGAAACTAAGGAATCCAAAAGAAGGTTTGGAGGAGTGTGTGACACCCCCTGCGTGAACCATAGTGTGTGAGTGTGTACGGCCAAAGACTCGATAGAAAAATGCAAACGATAAAGCAGTAACAAGTAATGTTGATCAAACAAATAAGGAACGCAAGTTTGGATTTGGCTTGCGTCCTTTCAAACAAAGCAGGATATAAATGTAAAATAAAGCAAGTAACGTAATATAAAAAAACAAATATTTCCAAATAACAATCCTAGACTAAGTCTGCTAAGGTAAAAACCTAAGTTAGGTCCACAGCAGAGTCGCCAAGCTGTTGCGCCCTATTTTGAACCGGTCAAAACAACTCACAATATATGGTGGTGGTTGTGACTCGCTGGTTTTGAAAATTCATTTTTTTAGAGTCGCCACCTAAATATTAAGGAAAAATTAGGAAAATAATTTTTTATGAAAACTCTGTTTTTAGTCATTCAAAAACGTTTGAGATTCTGAATAAGGATTTTGGTTACTCATGGGGAAGGTGTTAGGCACCCCTCAGAACCTATCCGAAGATAGTCCTTAAACTCAGTTTAGGAAAACATTTGGAAAATATTTATTTATTACTTGATAAATAGTTATTTACATAAAATTTATTGGATTTTAAAAAAAGAGGAAGTACACAAGGTATATAAATGTATACTTACGATATACGAAAAATGTAACGCAATTTATTGTAACATATAGATGCATGTTTCAAAAATATGAAAATGAAGGGCGAAGTTAACATTAATATGTTGTTAAATATGTATATCAAATGAAATTTAAAGGTTTATACTTTCACAAGGATGTAAAGTCTAGTGACAGGTAAAGTTAGATACAAAAGAAATTATTTATGGGGTAAACGAAAATATAACTTTAAAAAGCATGTCAAATTTATTTATTATAAATGTTATTATGTATGTCTAAAAATGTGAAAATAATTTATTTTGAGAGCAAATTTATACAAGTATGTTTATTGCAAAGTAAAGATATATAAAAAATGTCAAAGTTCATTAACATATCAATTCTCGAAAACGACACAAATTTTATATTCACTGAACAATTTTTTTTTAAAACCCAACAGTTACATTAATCGGCAAAATTTCAGAAAAAACCACAACAAACAATAGTCCTAAAACGAAATAAACACATGCTTACACATTCTTGTAGACCCATATATTCACATACGAAAATAATTTTACAAAATTAAAAAATCATAACCACCAGCAGAATCCAAGAAACGTACCACATCATAGGCTTGATAAAAGTTTAAACAATATCACGTATTCATGAGAAATCCGAAAAAAATAAGATGAAAATTTAACAAAAATGGATTCACACCTTTTTTGGGGAAGCAAAACTGAGGGTTTCCGTCAAGATTCTGGCAAAGAAACTCAAACTCCGGGTACTCCGAACTTAGACCAAAATCGGAAAAAAGAAACTACTAATTTGGGACTTTGCTTTATGAATGCTTACTGATTTTCTCTCAATTCTCCACCTTGTTACAAAACCTCCCCTTGAGAGGGTGAAAACGCCTCTATTTATAGGCAAAATCCGGACTTGAGAGTCCGGATTTGAAACAAGAAATTTTGTAAAAACGTGGGCATTAAGAGTGAATTTAAAATTTGAATTCAAATCCTTGACAAGTCTTGTCTCTGCCTTCATGTTTTAGTGCGGATTTGAAATCAAAATAGAGTATTTGCACGAATTTGGGACTAAACTTTTCTGCCCAAAGGAATTCATGGGCTTGGAAGATGAAAACTGAGGGAATTTCCACAGGGCTAGCGGCAGCGAGGGGGCAGCTATGGTGCTAGGGTTTTCTCGTTCGGGCCTGGTGGATGAGAGGTGAAAGAGAAGAGAGAAGAGAGGTCATCGGTTTTTTTATGTTTTGGGGATAAAGGGAAGGGAACTGATCGATGGGTATGGGAGAGAGGAAAATTGTATGTTGGTTTTTGGGAATTTGACTGAATCTGATCCTTTCAATCGTTTGATCGGACTGTTATATATATATATATATAGAGAGAGAGAGAGAGAGATGATTTTGTGATTGTTGGATGAAGATTGTGTTTTTTTGCTGATGTGGCGACATGTTATTGGTGGATATTGTGTGGAGTGGATTGATGATATGGATGTGGGGTTGGCTGATTGGGATTTTTAAATGGACCAAATTTTGGGCCAATATTTGGGCCTCTTTGGTCTTAAAATGGGCAAATAAAATTGGGTTTGAATAAATAAAATTGTAATTGGATTAAATTTGGCCCAAACACTTTCTTTTTCACTAAAATTAATTTTAAAAATGCTTCTTTTGTCCTAATTGATTATTTTTAATAATATATATGTCTATAAATAATATAAATAATTTAGTATTCGTATTTAGATTTAACAATTTTGTAATAAATAAAATGTATATAATAATAATATATTGTGAAAAATATAATTAGAAGAAATGTGAATGCAAGTTTCAAAAATATTTTTGTGTAATTTTAATATTAAATAACTAATTATTTTTAATTAAAATATTTAAAACCATGATAGGGGAAAAATAAACCCTATTTCTCATCCATTTAAAATTTCATAGAAACTAAATACAAATTTATTTTAGGAAATTGTTTAGGACCGAGAAGCATAGAAAAAATAATTAAAGAAAAAAGACAAAATTGGGCGACAAAAACCTCAACCCTAGAAAGAGGGTGTTTATCCACTCATAGTCATACAAATAATCACCATTAATGAATTCATATGTAAGACTACAAAGAAACTAGAAGTTCAAAGAAGAAAAACCCTAGAGTAGAGCCCTTGATGCCTTCTCCTCTCTCCAATTGTGTATTGAGCCAAAGATGTCTTGAAAATTCTAAGTACTCCTTATATGTTCCTTTAGTTCATCCATAGGCTGCCCCATACGAAATATATGCATTGACCAACTTGCACTCAACTTAAAATAAGAGAAAAACCAACTTTTAAACGATTTTAGGAAAGGGGGGGGGGGGGGGAGGAGGGGGGTTGCGTCGCATGGACCATCGCAGAGCTATAGCATGGACCAAAAAAATTTGCTCACTCCCTAGGGGTTGCGGAGCAAGGCCCTCTCCCATGCTTTGGGGGGGGCGGCGCAAGGGGTGCTCTGCAAGGTGCGATCTCGGCCAATCTTTGTTCTCTTCTTCTCGTCTACTTGTTCCTTGTTTCCCCACTCCTTGTGGCTTGTTTGTAGGCTTCATTTAGCTTCCATAGTTTCTCCAATGATCTCCTACAACATATCATAGCAAACATTAGTCCATACAACACAATAAAGCTCATCAAAGTACACTAGAACAAGCATAGCTCAAGCTAGCATAACTAGTTTTCTCGTATAAAATCTATTTGATCATTTCAACACTTGACTTATTTAAAATTCCTCTCAAACAATCTCAACATGTAACTTAGCACACAAATACACAAAGAACACTTTATATGTCATTAAACACACCAAGTTATCCTAAAAACTAAGTTAAACACGCATAGATAATGACACTTAGGTGTATAAATACGCCTAAGATCAACCCGTTCCATCGTTATTGAGAATATCTCTGGTAAAGGTATATGAATATCATTCTTCATAGATTTTAGGATCAATTCCTTGGTATTTGGTGTGCATTAGTTATGAATGAAGGTCATACAATAACCCGAGCACAAAGTTAGGTTGGAAGTGTCCTTACCAATTTAGTTTCGGGCTAAGTTTAAACTAAGGTCAACTTCAAACAATCACTCCTCCTAGAATATAAGATTTATAAGGCCCAATACCTATTAAATTAAGGACCTCTGAGTCTTCTTTCTAATGCAACCAACTGTTCATTAATCCACTTTTTGAGTAAAAGGTTATGACTATTTTACGGAAGACTGTTTGTGCTGAAAAGTTGAGGCCGTCGTAGCTGAATCAGTCCACTATAGAGGGGTAGCTATAGATGGATTTTTTTTGCTATAGTAGTACAACAACAGTTTATAAGCTTATTTTGACAGGTTTCAGTCCATAAACTCAAATATTTCATTTTCCAACCCTAGAAGGGCGATTTGCACAAGGTTAGGATGGGAATTTTCTGTTGAGTTAAGATTTTTACTCCTTTTTAACATCGATTTATCCATTCATCTTCTAGAATTGTAACAACCCAGCTTTTTTTAACAAGGGTTAATTGATAATTTTATCAAAATAATTATAATAATTACAATAAGGAGAATTAAAAGAAGTGGGCCAGCCCATCCCATTCTCCTAATCTGATAGGTCACATTTTAAGTTATTATAGCAGTGGAAAACTAGGGCAAAGAATCCCCTTGAATTGGAAGAAAATGAGAAAACCTACAAGGAAACTTTTGGAGACTTCTCAGACGAGACTAAGGAATTATTTGGCCACTATTTTGGGGACAACTTTCAGGTATTGTCATTAAGTTTTGATTACAGTGGTAGATGTATGTGATGGAAGGTTATTTTAACATAAAGTAGAGAGTTTGTCCTCACCTTTATTATAGGTAGTAATGATTGGATCAATAATTGAACTACTAATTCAATGTGATAATAGTTAGTGGATGGGTAATCATTACCCAATGATGGTTTTAAGAACTTTTATAGCAATTGGAACTTTACCACTGTTGACTACACGGTAATGATGTTGTTGTGGAAAAAAATTCAGATTTCACTTAGGGATTTCCTAGGCACAATTCGGCTATTTGAAAATAGAGTGTTGATTTATTGAATGGATGATTTATTAATTAATTTTGGTCAGCGATGTTCAGACAGTTACATCTTTAATTCATGGTTTTAAAGTGTAAGCTATTAAAATTTAGCTCTAAGCTTAGAAGTTTGGGTTATTGAGACTTGGCCCCGACTAGCGTAATTGATATCATTAATTAATATTTTGCATAGATTGAAGCTATTGGAGGCTGTTTGGTGGATGTTCTACGCATTGCAAGGTTGGAGAACTTGTTGTTAGCGAGGTAAGTGAGACTTTAAGCTTTGGTGCTTGCTTTTCAAACCTGCTTTATAAAATGTATTTTTCTGCCTAGTCCATGTGTTGGGACAAGCGTGTGCTTGGAAGAATTAGTGGTCTTTGACTAGCCATGGATATGTATTTAATGAAGTATATTGAGAATTATTTAATGGTAATATGTGAGGTGACGTTGGGGCATTGAATATATTTTCTTCGCTGCCGTGATATGGTTACTAGGGGCATACATAGTTGTCGTAATATGTTAGGGGCATTATGTATGTTCCCGTAATATGTTAGGGGCCTTGTACATGCTGCCGTAGTATACTTTTGGGGCATTGTGTATGCTGTCGTGGATTTGTCAGGGTGTTAGGCTGATCACCTTCACTGCCGTTTATGACAAGCCGTGAGAGTGAATTGAGTTGAGATACATAGTGAATTTTGAAACATTTGTTGGACCTTATTGAGCATTATATTATAAGATATATGTTGTGCATATCATTTATGTGATTGTTGTGCTTTGTATTTTCTAACACTTGTTCAAGGGGTATTAAAGTAGTGGGTCGAGGATCTTACTGGGTTATATTTATATATAGCTCACTCCTTACTTGCATGTCTGCAGATACTGTGGTGGAATGTGAGACTAGTGGCTGACGATCCGTTTGTGAGGATTCGCTTGTTGAGGTGAGTCTTCACATTTTTCGTGGAGGCTGTCATTTCAACTCTAGCTATTTTAGCTTATATTTCTTTTCTTGGGTTTTCATGCCCGACAATTGAACTCATGTGACTCTATTAGATGCTCCATGGTCTTAGTGTGGGATTTGGGCTAGTGAATTAGTATTTGATTGATCGTTAAACTAATAAATTTATTATGGAGTCTGTTAGATTATCATTTCTTATCTATTGATTATTATTGAAGCGTTTGGAGTTATATATATTCTATTTCAGGGCTTACATAATTGGGTAAGTGAATGGATGTTTGGTTCGCCCGATAAGTGATGTTAGCGGGTGTCACTCACGTCTAGGAGGTATTTTGGGACGTGACAAAGTTGGTATCAAAGCCTAGGCTTTAAGTCCCGGGTCATGGAGCAGTGTTTGATAGAGTCTTGTTCATGGGTATGTAGACGTCCATACTTATGACCTTGAGGCTATCGAACATGTAGGATGTTTTCCCTTATTCTTTTTCTTATTCGTGCATTGAGTTGAATCAAGTTGAACCTTAAATGTTCCTTTTTGCAGACAGCTAGGAGACGCATATTTTCGTCTGCTAGATGGCATTGCTGACTTTGAAGTTTTTTTTAATAATTCATGTGCGATTGAGAGTGGCATAGATTACTGGAAATATTGTGTGCATTGATTGTGGTTGAGATTTGATAGGATTACATCTTGGGATAACTTTTAAGATGCACAATATATTCATGGAGCAGATTTGTGGTAAATTTTAAACCTGTGAGATAGAATAAAAGACTTAACTCTAAGAATTTATGGATGAATATGGTAAGAGGTTGAGTATGACACTTAGTATAGAGGGGCATGGTTAGTAGTTGAAGTAAGGGATAAGATGTGAATTATGAAGACTGCCTCATATCGCAAAATAAATGATTAATGAAAGAAGTTTTAGTGAATGAATAATGACTTGACTGTCTCTGAGAAAAGTAATCAATTGGCACGATTTTGTTAACATATGTTATGTTCTCTTAAGCTTAAATTATAAGAAAATGAGCTATATGTTAATGGGTGATAGTGTAGATGGGGATACATAAAAAACTTGAGTACTTAGACATATCGATTGTGGTATCTATCCAAGTGGGGGAGCCTACTATTATTGACCGGTCTATCGAATATGTGTGGACATAAATCGGAGTCACGATACACTTACATATTGTTATAACTTGAAATAATCAATCTTGAGGTTATCTTTGGTTTGGATTCGAATCATCTTGTCTTGCTTTTGATTGTCAAGAAGTACTGTTGCATTTTCCATTTCAGTTGAGCCTAGTATTGAATAAGATAGATTCAATTTGTAATACTGCATGCTAAGTTAACTCATTGATAAAAGTTCTATATATGATAATTGAGGGGATATGTTGTATCAAGCTATAACTCGCGCAGAATATTAGAGTTGAATATCCAACTATGAGGTTAGTAGAAATGGTTAATAAGTTTTTCAATAAGCTTCAGAGAACTAAGTGATTGTACTCTATGATGGGAAAATCGACTAAGACTTGGGTATTGGTATGCTGTCAGAAATCTAACTTATTTTTATTCTATTCTATGGAATGATTTTGCAATGTCAAAGGGATCTCAAAAAAAAAACACTTTAGACTTCGTGTTTGTCTATGCATTGATAAAAATAAATAAATAAATGTTTGTCTATGCATTGATAGACGTATTCTTCCATCGAGTGCTCGGAGGATAGAAAATGGATTGTCAACAAGCGTGATAAGAGGGCAAAGATTAGAGACATTGAGTACCTAATTTAGTTTGTATTGATTATACACCATATTGGCTTATGTGGTGATATGTTTTAGAGATAGTGCAGTGGCACAAAATCCATGCGTTTTCATGTGTGACGAGAGTAAGAGTGCATGGAATATTTAGGTAGGGGTGTATGGATGTGTTCCAACACTGTCCTACATGAGGGGGTAAAGTAGGGGTGTAAGAATGTGTTCCAACGCCATTTTACGTGAGAGTCTTATTTGGGATTTTTTTTGGGTGTAGTCGAATACTACCATATGTAAGTATGGAGGATGTGTTTCACTATAGGACTGTGATTGTGATATGAACGAGAATAAGATCCTTGAGAAAGTTCTAGGGATCAATGATAGAATTTTAAGTGTGCGAGCTAAAGTAGAGTGAGCATCTTCAGTTAAAGTGTTTTAGAGATACTATGTGTATAGAGTTGACATAGAGATCACATTAGAAATGTGTATGGAAAGGTTATACAGTCATTCGGTCATTCTGATATAATTCTAGACACGTTCGAGGACGAACGTTATTTTAAGTGAGGGAGAATGTAACAATCCAACTTTTTTTAACAAGGGTTAATTGGTAATTTTATCAAAATAATTATAATAAGGAGAATTAAAAGAAGTGGGCAAGACCATTCTCCTAATCTAATAGGTCACATTTAAGTTATTATAGTAGTGGAAAACTAGGGCAAAGAATCCCCTTGAATTGGAAGAAAATGAGAAAACCTACGAGGAAACTTTTGGAGACTTCTCAGACGAAACTAAGGAATTCTTTGGCCACTATTTTGGGGACAACTTTCAGGTATTGTCATTAAGTTTTAATTACAGTGGTAGATGTATGTGATGGAAGGTTATTTTAAAATAAAGTAGAGAGTTTGTCCTTACCTTTATTATAGGTAGTAATGATTGGATCAATAATTGAACTACTAATTCAATGTGATATTAGTTAGTGGACGGGTAATCATTACCCAATGATGGTTTTAAGAACTTTTATAGCAATTGGAACTTTACCACTATTGACTACACGGTAATGATGTTGTTATGGAAAAAAATTCAAATTTCACTTAGGGATTTCCTAGGCACAATTCGTCTATTTGAAAATAGAGTGTTGATTTATTGAATGGATGATTTATTAATTAAGTTTGGTCAGCGATGTTCAGATAGTTTCATCTTTAATTCATGGTTTTAAAGTGTAAGATATTAAGGTTTAGCTCTAAGCTTAGAAGTTTGGGTTATTGAGACTTGGGCCCGACTAGCTTAATTGATATCATTAATTAATATTTTGCATAGATTGAAGCTATTGGAGGCTGTTTGGTGGATGTTCTATGCATTGCAAGGTTGGAGAACTTGTTGTTAGCGAGGTAAGTGAGACTTTAAGCTTTGGTGCTTGCTTTTCAAACCTGCTTTATAAAATGTATTTTTCTGCCTAGTCCATGTGTTGGGACAAGCGTGTGCTTGGAAGAATTAGTGGTCTTTGACTAGCCATGGATATGTATTTAATGAAGTATATTGAGAATTATTTAATGGTAATATGTGAGGTGACGTTGGGGCGTTGAATATATTTTCTTCGCTGTCGTGATATGGCTACTAGGGGCATACATAGTTGTCGTAATATGTTAGGGGCATTATGTATGTTCCCGTAATATGTTAGGGGCCTTGTACATGCTGCCGTAGTATACTTTTGGGGCATTGTGTATGCTGCCATGGATTTGTCGGGGTGTTAGGCTGATCACCTTCACTGCCGTTTATGACAAGCCGTGAGAGTGAATTGAGTTGAGATACATAGTGACTTTTGAAACATTTGTTGGACCTTATTGAGCATTATATTATAAGATATATGTTGTGCATATCATTTATGTGATTGTTGTGCTTTGTATTTTCTAACACTTGTTCAAGGGGTATTAAAGTAGTGGGTCGAGGATCTTACTGGGTTATATTTATATATAGCTCACTCCTTACTTGCATGTCTGCAGATACTGTGGTGGAATGTGAGACTAGTGGCTGACGGTCCGTTTGTGAGGATTCGCTTGTTGAGGTGAGTCTTCACATTGTTCGTGGAGGCTGTCATTTCAACTCTAGCTATTTTAGCTTATATTTCTTTTCTTGGGTTTGCATGCCCGACAATTGAACTCATGTAACTCTATTAGATGCTTCATGGTCTTAGTGTGGGATTTGGCCTAGTTAATTAGTAGTTGATTGATCGTTAAACTAATAAATTTATTATGGAGTCTGTTAGATTATCATTTCTTATCTATTGATTATTATTGAAGCGTTTGGAGTTATATATATTCTATTTCAGGGCTTACATAATTGGGTAAGTGAATAGATGTTTGGTTCGCCCGATAAGTGATGTTTGCGGGTGCCACTCACGTCTAAGAGGTATTTTGGGACGTGACAAGAATCATTAGAATGGGGAGTTATGGTGAAATTCTTACGGTCTAGAACCCTAGGTTCATGAAATTATGGGAAAAAACTATGGGTATATGTATTTTCACCTAGAATTGATTTCAGATTATAAATTAACTCTTTCTAGTATGAAATTGTGGTTCAAAAAAATGAACTTCGATAGTTGAGGACCTTAAATTCTATAAATATGGGACCTTTAGCTTTAAAACTCCACTAATGAAGATGGGTTGAGTATGATAGAGCTAGTTAGTGGTTAAGTGACCATTGGGTATTGTTATAGACCATAAATGAGGTTAGAATTAGTGGTTTTGAATTTTCAAAGTATTTATTTGAAGAGTAATTGATTAATTACTCTTATACTTGTTATTTATTAGATGATTTAGCTTTTGAAAATGTGAAGAAGAAGGAAGATTTTCCATGGTATAGCTTACTTATTACAACAGTTTGGCGCCCAGGTAGGTTATAATTTCTGAGTAGTAGAATGTGGATAGAAATCATATTCGTAATATAGATTTGATGGGAGAAATCATACTTAGGCCTGTGGGCATGGAGTTTGGATGGATAAAAACATGGGATTAATGTAATAAAGACCAAATTGTGTAATTGTGTGTTGATATGTTAATATATGAATCCTTGATAGGTGTTTTGTGTTTTTATGACTCCATGATGGATTGTTATGTGAATTATGTGAATATAGATGGTGATTAGGAAATTATGTAAGCATAAATCTTGTGAGTTGGTCTAAATACCATAAAAAGGGTAAACTTGATACTATGTGTGTTTGGAATATGGTTTGACATTGGTCATAGGCTTGTTGAGATGAGAATAATTACCGGTTGATATTATCCCTTGGAATTAGTTTAAAAGTTGAATGCTTGAATGGTTGGCTAATGAAGTAGAGTCTTGAACCTAGTGATGACTTGAAAGTAAGGGTTGCTAGATAATAGCGGAATCACAGGTCTCAATGAAAATAAAGGATGATTAGATTAGTTAATGAATTTATGAATGTTGAACTAGAGTTTAGACTCTATTTGGTTGGATGTGCACTCCTAAAATGAATACTTGAATTTGATGAATATAGCTTGATAATGCTTACTTGAAGAAGCTGTGGATTGGTCTTCAGACATGTTGTAATCGATGAATATAAATTGATAACGCCTGAATTATAAGTTGTTGGCTGGCCTTCGGGAGTACTTATGATTTCGCGTGTTAAGGCATAATTATTGTTTACATGAAATGATTAACTTGAGTTTGACCAAGTGTTTGGAGTGCTTGTCTACTTGTTGCAATGCATGTACAAGAAAGTAAACTATTGAATGATATTATAAGTATTAATCACATATAATGAGGTTATATTAAAGGCTTGTTGATTGTACAAGTATGATTGTTTATTCTCATGGTGGTTGTGATTGTTGTGATAGCTGTTGCTATTGTGGGATGCACCGATATTTGGACATCTTCACAAGATTATACTTATTATTGTGGGATGTATCGATATTTGGACATCTTCACGGGATTGATTGATATAAGGTTGGTGGACACTAGATGTATGGGATTTTTGGTACATGGACAAGAGCTCTCCCCCATAGGTCCTGGCTAGTGGGCGACCATAAGACCCTTAGCATATGCGTACAAGGTATAGGTGAGTATGATGGTTCCTTGAGTGAACCAGGTTTATGTGTTATCTGATATTATATTTGGCTCCTTGAGTAAACTGAGTTTATGTGTTATCTAATACTCCCTCCATTTAAAAAAGAATGACCTACTTTCCTTTTTAGTCTGTTTCAAAAAGAATGACCCTTTCCTTTTTTGGCAACACTTTAATTCCAACTTTCCACATGGCATGTTTAAGACCACAAGATTAAAGGGCATTTTGATACATTTGCCATAACTTACACAAGATTCAAGTCTTCTTTATTTTTTTAAACTCCGTGTCAAGTCAAACTAGGTCATTCTTTTTGAAACGGAGGGAGTATTATATTTGGTTCCTTGAGTGAACCGGGTTTACGTGTTATCTGATATTATATTTGGTTCCTTGAGTGAACTAGATTTATGTGTTATCTGATATTATATTTGGTTCCTTGAGTGAACCGGGTTTATGTGTTATCTGATATTTATTCGGTTACTTGAGTGAACTGGGTTTATGTGTTATCTGATATTTTATTCGGTTACTTGAGTGAACTGGGTTTACGTGTTATCTGATATTATATTTGATTCCTTGAATGGATCAAGAATTATGATTACAGATGTAAAACCCTGTACATTTCCGAACCTAGTTGACTACCGTAACATTTATGGAATTAATTAAACATGGGAGTTTTGAGGAATTATACATTAAATTTGATGGGCCAAATCAATCTTGAACTATTGGGCTCAATGGAGGCCCAAAGAGACATACAAGACATGGCCCAAAAGGGGTATTTGACCCATTCTTGAGGGACTAAGTTAATACAATAGGATTGGACCAAGTGTTTGGTTTAAAAGAACCACTAGGAGACTATATAATGAGGGAAAAATCAGATTCTTAATCCATACAATACACTTACCATTTCTAGAAATTTCCCAAAATATTCTCATCCTCTCAAACCCTAAGTAACAAACTCTTTTGGATAAGATCATCCATTTACGAGCTTTGGTAAGTATTTATTCTCATGGATTAATATATGATATGCATGGAATATGGTGTAGATGATGTTGGTTATGTTGATAAAGTATTGAGGAATTCACTATGTGTAAAATAGTCTATTTTTCCTAAATCGGTAAAGGGTTTTGCCTTGTAACTTGAAAGGAGACTTGTGATCTTGAAGGAAGTGAACTTGATGGATTAAATAGCACTATGTAATATGTGGTTATATCCTTAACTTTATTTCTCTTTGGGTGTAACGTTTGGAATTGTTTTGTGAAATTTTACATGGAGCCGGTGGCATATTGAAAGGGAAATGTAGTTTTGGTGATGTTTATGTGTGTTGTGAAGCCATGGCTGTTCGTTGGAATCTAAGATGATCTAAAATATGTTATGAGAAGCTTAGTTATTATCATGGATCATTCATGGCAAAAAGGACCCTAAAATGACCCCCGAAGGCTGAAACAGGCATCCGCCCTCGAGACTGGAGCACCTGCGGGCTCATGGATCATTCATGGCAAAAAAGGACCCTAAAATGACCCCCCGGAGGCTGAAACAGGCATCCTCCCTTGAGACTGGAGCACCTGCGGGCGCAGGTGCCAACGCAGGTGCCTCTGGCTACTGCCAAAGGTCACCTGTGGATGCAGGTCATCCACCTGCGGGCACAGGTGGCTTCGCAGGCCATCCCAGAAGTCCGTTTCGGTTGTTTTTGCATCTCTTTGACCCCCCAAAGCCCTTATACCCTTCATGGATGTAATTATCAACTTATGGTACCTTTTAAATGACTTTAAAGGAGTATCCCAAAGGTATTTTTAAGGGTATCAATTATGGATTAGTGTTCATGTGTCATTGTGAAAGCTATTGAGTGACTTGACGGAGAAAAGGTAGTGTTGAAGGGGAAGTGTAAAGTATAACTTTGGGTGTGAAATGTTATTGGTTTATGATGTCTTAGTCAATGTGTGAAATGTTATGGTATTGTTGGTGTGGTGATGCAATAAATGGAATGTAAGAGGGCGAAATGACATTATATGGCAATCAAGGAATTTCTTATCATCTTATGCACTTGTAACATGGTTAATGGTTGACGTGAGCTTCGTAATGTACTTGTGTTATAGAGTAAAATGTAAGGAAGAAGCTGGATTGTTATATTCACATATAGTACTGCGTATTCATATTGGGATGACAAGGTATGTAAGGTTACTCTTTCCGTATCCTTCTGTAGTACATAGTGTACTTGTTCCATTCCGAAATGTTCTAAGGTATCCCATTTCCGGTTATAAATTAGTGTTACTCACATGTTCCTTATTCATTGGTCAATTGTGATTAATATGACTCATGTCCATTGGTTGACTCATGATCATTGGCTAATATGTCAAAAGTTCCAAAATGTTCTAAGGTATCTCATCTCAGGTTGGTGAACAGTTGATATCCAAATGTGTCTTATTCATTGATCATTAATGTATCAATTTCTCACAATCTCTCACCAGTAAAGAATGAAGATGTTACAACTACTAATGTATCAATCTCATGAAAGTGAAGGAATGAAGTAATGTATATAAGCGTACCCAATAATGTTTCAATATCCAATGTATCATACTCATAATAAATGTAAAGGAAAGAAGATTGCAAAGAAGTAATGTACACATGGTTACTTTATGTTTCATTGAGTAGGGATCACAATCTAAAGGGTATCAGTTCAGATGGAAAAATCCCAATATTATATATTTATATATTATAGCCCACCAATGGTGGAGGTCCGGTATTATATATTTATATATTATAGCCCACCAATGGTGGAGGTCCGGTATTATATATTTTACTATGGCCCACTGATCAGCTGGATGTCCGGTATTACATTATGACCCACCTATAAGGTGGATGATCCATAAGATATTATGAACCACTGACTAGTCGGATGAACAGTTATGAAATAGTTGTAAAAGAAATGAGAGCATATCCCTTGCATGAACATATAATACGAGGGTTATTATAAGGATGATGATGATAAGAATGAGTAATCAAGTAATGAAAATAATAGAATAAATGAACATGGTTCAACATATTCAGAACGGAGATCTATCCACATTGATTATTCTCTTACGCTAAATTTCTCGGAAGTACTTATGTATTATACAGTTTCATATGGCCTTACATACTCAGTACTTTCTTCGTACTGACCCCTCGGGGGACTTACCTTACTTGTTGCAGGAGCAGGCGCCAGTAGACCTCCACAGTAGGTTGCGGACCATTTGCAGAGTATTGGTGAGCTCCAGTTGCTTTGGGGCTTCCCAAGTCATATGTGTACATTAGGTTTTGGTATTATGTAAATATTGCATAGACATGGTCATGTATCTATTAGAGGCTTTGTAGATATATGTGGGAAGATGAATGTAACAGATGTATGTCTATTTTGACTTAATGGCTCCAACGGCCAAGCTATCTATATATATATAGCACAGGTTATCCATGACTTCCGCATAGTTGCATGAGCTATAATGAAGTTCATACGAGGATATGCATATGAAGTATATGACCAAAGATTGGTTCTCTCGGGCCATATCGGCTTCGGGTGCCAGTCCGCCTCAATGGGATTTGGGGTGTGACAAAAGTGGTATCAGAGCAGGTCATCCTAAGGTTGTCTACAAAGCCGTGTCTGAGTAGAGTCTTGCTTATAGATGTGTTGCGCGCCACATTTATAAGTAGGAGGCTACGGGACATTTAGGAGATTGTTTCTTTCTTTCATTTCTTAGATCGTGCAAGTAGAGCCAAAGTTGTAGGTGGAATCATATCTGACCATTGATGTTGGTTTTCCTTTGTATAGTCAAATGCCGATTATAAGACAAGGTATGGGCAAAGATAAGAAGGTATACATGCTTGACGAAGAAGGAAGTAGTAAATCACCACCTGACCTAGTTAGTCAATACAGGGCTGAAACTGAGTCCCCAGAATCACCTGTTAATGATATGAAGCAAGAGTTACAGGATTTGAAAAATACAGTGCATATGTTGACTCAGATAGTGGCTGCACAAACTCAGGGACGAGTTGGTCCAATGGTAAGGAATGATGATACAGATAGGGCAGCTAGTCGGCGGACACAGGATTTTCTGAAATTGGATCCTCCCACATTTACCGGATCATATCTTAATGAGGATCCGCAAGATTTTATAGATCAAATTCAAAGGTCTCTAGATGTTATGCATGTGACTGGTGTAGAAACAGTGGAGCTTGCAGCATATAGACTGAAAGGAGAGGCTATATTATGGTACGAAGATTGGAAACGATCCAGAGGTATCGGTGCAAATCCAGCTAGTTGGGAGGCATTCAAGGTGGCATTCTTTGATCATTATCTTCCCTATGAGGTCCGCGAGGCTTGTGCGGATTAATTTTTAAATCTTTACCAAGGAAATATGAGTGTTAGGGAGTACAGTCTTTGGTTTAATTTGTTGGCTAGATACGCTCCTAATATGGTAGCAACTATGGCCGATAGAGTTCATCGTTATGTAGACAAATTGGAGCCACACTTGGTAAGGGACTGTACTATTGCTGCGTTAAATAAAGATATGGATACAGCCAGAATACAAGCCTTCGCGCAAAAGATGGAGGATCAAAGACAAAGGGGAAGGATACAAGAATCTGAGGCAGGGCCGTCAAAGCGGGCTAGACCCATAGGACAGTTCATGGCGTCCCAAGGAGAATTTAGGCCTCGGGTTTTCCCTAGACCACCTAGACCATCATTTTTCTACCCTACAGCGGGTACTCCACCTCCATTTTGAGGATCTAGAGGCAGTCAGGTTGGGCAGAGTAGTGGAATACGGGGGTCGCAGACAGCGGGATCTTTTCGTCAACTGTGCCAGCACTGCGGGAAGTTTCATTCAGGTGAATGCTGGTTTGACACAGATTTTTGCTTTTGGTGTAAAAAGCCAGGACACGTGAAGAAAGAGTGCCCACAAAGGGCCACAGGTAGTATGACCAGACCTACGGGATCAACAGAATTCGGAGGCTTCTCCTAATGTAGACACAGGTACAACATTCATATTTTTACATAAGGTATATGCATTGATTAATCCGGGTTCTACCCTATCATGTGTTACTCAATTGGCTGCTGGAAAAAAAAATAATCTATATATGAAGGAACACCAGGATTACTAGTTATGCCATTTGAAGTATTTACACCAAATGATGAATCTATTGTGTATATCGTAATTGTATAGTGAATGTGGTGATCATGATGCATTTGTTGACCTTATTGAATAGGACATGGTAGAGTTTGACGTTATCATGGGTACGGATTGGTTGGCTTCTTGTTAGGCCACAGGAGAGTGCCGAGTTTTCATTTTTCCCACAAAGAATGTTCTTGAATAGAAGGATAATGTCGGAACATTGAAAGGTAACTTTATTGCCTATCTTAAGGCAAAGAAAATGACACTCTAAGGGATACATGTGTCACTTAGTAAAAGTGAAAAGATACTAATGTGAAACCACCAACTCTTCAATCGGTCCCGGTGGTAAAGGAATCCCTCGAGGTATGAGTTGGTATTGACGTAGTGTCAGGCACCCAACCTATTTTATTTCCTTGTATAGCATGGCCCCGGCAGAGTTACGGGAATTAAAAGACGTGATGAGCAAGGGATTCATAAGAACTAGTACGCCCCCTTGGAGTGCGCCAGTGTTAAAGAAAGACAGTACATTGAGAATGTGTGTCGACTATCGGCAACTGAATAAGGTGACAAATAAGAATAAATATTTTCTCCCCAGAGTTGACGATTTGTTGGATCAGTATCGGGGTTAGAAAAAAAATAAATGATTGATATGAATGAATGAGTGAATGATGAAATGAATGATGAAATGAAAAATGAATGATGATGATATACCCAAGACAGCATTACGAACACGGTAAGGTTATTACGAATTCTTAGTATGTCAATTGGGCTAATAAATGCACCTGTAGTTTTATGGATTTGATGAATAGAATGTTCAAGCCATTCTTAGACAAGGATCACAAGGGACCCATGCTAACTAGTTATGGCAAATGTCATAGATTCTTCGTGACCGTACGATATAGACACAATTCTCTAAGTGTGAATTTTAGGTAAAATCTATAGCATTCTTGGGTCAAATGGTATCAGATGAGGGAATGATGCATGTGAGAAGAGTTTCCAAGAGTTGAAGGAATTATAGTATACAGCAAAGTCTTCGCTTGTGGCTACGGTGAGGAAAAAGCAATATGCAAATCCTGTGTTATTCAGTTGAAGAAGAATGTACAGTAAAGTTCGACAAAGGTGTTGGAGCTTACATAAGAGGGGAGTACTTCAATACCAAGGAAGATTTTATGCATCGGATATATATTTGAGCTAAAGAAATGCATTATGGTAAAAGCACATCATTCACTGTATTCTATTTAGTAGGGAGTAATCAATATGTACCATGGTTTGGAAGCGACGTATTGATAAGATTACATGAAAAGAACATTGCGAAATTTATAATTCAGTGACCGAGGTGACAACAAGTAAAGGTAAAGTGTTTGAAATCTAAAGGTCATAGGCTATGTAGAGATTTTTCCAGTTGGAAACGGAACATGATTAACATGATGGCTCATTGATTCCACATGGGTAATCATTGACTTGACAGGTTTACCAAGTTTAGACATTTGTGGAAGTCTTTTCAGAAGAGTATAGGAACCCAAGTGAACGTTATGGATTTTCATCTTCAGACAGATGGACGAGTAAACCGTACTATGTAAATATGGAAAGTTAGTACTATATAGCGTGCCTTATATGATTGTTCGATGATGTGGCCAATTCGCATATAAATTGGAGCTACACCAAGAATTCTCCACAGCTCATATGTGAGGTTTGAGAGTGTATAAGAGATCGATCTCGGATTGCTTCCAGTAAAGGTGTACAAGTTATGAAGAATCTCACATATGACGAAGTACCGATTGCTAATCGAGATAATCACTAAATAGATAAGGTTACATGGGAAGCCGAAGAAAGAATGAAATCAAAGTATACATATTAGTTTCAAACCAGAGAATGTATTTATACATACATTTGTTGAACTGAGTACAGTTATTAACATTCGAGGATGAATATTTCTAAGGGGGGAAGGATGTAACACCCCGTACATTTCCGAACCTAGTTGACTACCGTAACATTTATGGAATTAATTAAACATGAGAGTTTTTAGGAATTATACATTAAATTTGATGGGCCAAATCAATCTTGAACTATTGGGCTCAATGGAGGCCCAAAGAGACATACAAGACATGGCCCAAAAGGGGTATTTGACCCATTCTTGAGGGACTAAGTTAATACAATAGGATTGGACCAAGTGTTTGGTTTAAAAGCACCACTAGGAGAATATATAATGAGGGAAAAATCAGATTCTTAATCCATACAATACACTTACCATTTCTAGAAATTTCCCAAAATATTCTCATCCTCTCAATCCATTTTTGATATTTGGTAAGTATTTATTCTCATGGATTAATATATTATATGCATGTAATATGGTGTAGATGATGTTGGTTATGTTGATAAAGTATTGAGGAATTCACTTGTGTAAAATAATCTATTTTTACTAAATCGGTAAAGGGTTTTGCCTTGTAACTTGAAAGGAGACTTGTGATCTTGAAGGAAGTGAACCTGATGGATTAAATAGCACTATGTAATATGTGGTTATGTCCTTAACTTGATTTCTCTTTGGGTGTAACGTTTGGAATTGTTGTTGTGAAATTTTAAATGAAACCGGTGGCGTATTGAAAGGAAAATGTAATTTTGGTGATGTTTATGTGCATTGTGAAGCCATGGATGTTCGTTGGCATCTAATATGATCTAAAATATGTTATGAGAAGTTTATTTATGATCATGGATCATTCATGGCAAAAAAGGACCCTAAAATGACCCCCGGAGACTGAAACGGCCATCCGCCCTCAAGACTGGAGAACCTGTGGGCGCAGGTGCCAACACAGGTGACTCTGGCTACTTCCAAATGTCACCTGTGGATGCAGGTCATCCACTGCAGGCCATCCCAGAAGTCCGTTTCGGTTGTCTTCGCATCTCTTTGACCCCCCAAAGCCCCTATACCCTTCATGGATGTAATTATCAACTTATGGTACCTTTTAAATGACTTTAAAGGAGTATCCCAAAGGTATTTTTAAGGGTATCAATTATGGATTAGTGTTCATGTGTCATTGTGAAAGCTATTGAGTGACTTGACGGAGAAAAGGTAGTGTTGAAGGGGAAGTGTAAAGTATAACTTTGGGTGTGAAATGTTATTGGTTTATGATGTCTTGGTCAATGTGTGAAATGTTATGGTATTGTTGATGTGTTGATGCAATAAATGGTAATGTAAGAGGGCAAAATGACATTATATGGCAATCAAGGAATTTCTTATCATCTTATGCACTTGTAACATGGTTAATGGTTGACGTGAGCTTCGTAATGTACTTGTGTTGTAGAGTAAAACGTAAGGAAGAAGCTGGATTGTTATATTCACATATAGTACTGCGTATTCATATTGGGATGACAAGGTATGTAAGGTTACTCTTTTCGTATCCTTCTGTAGCACATAGTGTACTTGTTCCATTCCGAAATGTTCTAAGGTATCCCATTTCCTGTTATAAATTAGTGTTACTCGCATGTTCCTTATTCATTGGCCAATTGTGATTCATATGACTCATGTCTATTGGTTGACTCATGATCATTGGCTAATATGTCAAAAGTTCCAAAATGTTCTAAGGTATCTCATCTCAAGTTGGTGAACAGTTGATATCCACATGTGTCTTATTCATTGATCATTATCCTAAGGTTCCAAAAGTGTTAGGTTCTACAGTCCTAATAATAGTATGTTTTAAAGTTCCAACAATGTTATAATTAATGTATCAATTTCTCACAATCTCTCACCAGTAAAGAATAAAGATGTTACAACTACTAATGTATCAATCTCATGAAAGTGAAGGAATGAAGTAATGTATATATGCGTACCCAATAATATTTCAATCACCAATGTATCACTCTCATAACAAATTTAAAGGAAAGAAGATTGCAAAGAACTAATGTACACATGGTTACTTTATATTTCATTGAGTACGGATCACAATCTAAAGGGTATCAGTTCAGATGGAACAATCCCAATATTATATATTCATATATTATAGCCCACCAATGGTGGAGGTCCGGTATTATATATTTATATATTATAGCCCACCAATGGTGGAGGCCCGATATTATATATTTATATATTATAGCCCACCAATGGTGGAGGTCAGGTATTATATATTTTACTATGGCTCACTGATCAGTTGGATATTCGATTTATATTATAGCCCACTGATCAGCTGGATGTCCGGTATTACATTATGACCCACCTATAAGGTGGATGATCCATAAGGTATTATAAACCACTGACAAGTCGGATGAACAGTTATGAAATAGTTGTAAAAGAAATGAGAGCATATCCCTTGCATGAACATATAATACGAGGGTTATTATAAGGATGATGATGATAAGAATGAGTAATCAAGTAATGAAAATAATAGAAGAAATGAACATGGTTCCACATATTCAGAACGGAGATCCATCCACATTGATTATTCTCTTATGCTAAATTTCTTGGAAGTACTTATGTATTATACAGTTTCATATGGACTTACATACTCAGTACTTTCTTCGTACTGACCCCTCGGGGGACTTACCTTACTTGTTGTAGGAGCAGGAGCCAGCAGACCTCCACAGTAGGTTGCGGACCATTTGCAGAGTATTGGTGAGCTCCAGTTGCTTCGGGGCTTCCCAAGTCATATGTGTACATTAGGTTTTGGTATTATGTAAATATTGCATAGACATGGTCATGTATCTATTAGATGCTTTGTAGACGTATGTGGGAAGATGAATGTAAGACATGTATGTCTATTTTGACTTAATGGCTCCAACGACCAAGTTATCTATATATATATATAGCACATGTTATCCATGACTTCCGCATAGTTGCATGAGCTATAATGAAGTTCATACGAGGATATGCATATGAATGTATATGAGCAAAGATTTGTTCTCTCGGGCCATATCGGCTTCGGGTACCAGTCCGCCTCAATGAGATTTGGAGTGTGACAACTGACTTGTTGATTATGTGGGATCCTTGAGTGGTTCGGGCTAAGGACATAAAAGAATGGAATATATTCTGTTATTGTCTACTTACTGGTGTATTTGATACAAGGGGTAAGTTATTGTTGTGAGTCGTGATTCTGTTGACTTGGATTATTGTGGTTAGTAATGGTTTGTTGACTGGGTCTATTATTGATATTCATGGTCTTGACTTGGTATGTTGTCTATATTGACTTACACTTGACTGAATTCTTGGTGGTGTTGTGAAAGGCTAAGTGGTAACATAACTGAAGTAATTGTTAAGTGTTCAGGATTGTACTTTTTTACAAGGTTATGGTTATTTGTTCTCATTTATTATTAAGGCTAATGAGGTGTAAGTGGAACAGATTAAATTTTAATAACTATTGGGGTTAAACAAGTGAGAGTTATGACGGATGACATTTGATGTGATGGGTGATGCATGATTAGTGAGATTAAGTGTGAATGGTATAAGGAGAATGTCAATGGTACATATTGACTACTGATAATGAAATTGAATAAAACTAAGTCACCAAGAATAAGAGTGGAAATACTCTTAGGTAACATAAGCGGATGCAAGTGATGTGACTTAAATTGCTATATAAGTTGTCATGCTTTCTTTCTGTGATTTCTATATTATGTTTACGTGATCTAACCCTGGTCAGCCGATGATACCTACCAGTACGTGTTGTTTGTACTAATACTACTCTTGTTATACCCTTTTGGGGGTATATTCTGGTTGCAGGATCAGTTGATGTTTCTTAGGTGACGTGGATAGTGATCTCCAGCAGCTTCTACTCATTTCATTCCTATGGTAGGAGTTGTGTCTAGTGTTATCTTTTTTATATTAGAAGCTCTTGTACCTGTTTTGACTAGTTCCTTGGGGAGAAGTTTTTCAGTTTTATTTAAAGTTTTATAAATTGGTTGTAATAAATAAGGTATTTTGTTGTTTCTTATTGACTTTCGTATATGTTTTTAATGGGTGGTAAGGGTTCTCCTATCTAGGTGGATTAGAGTAGGTGCCCATACGATCCAATTAGTTGGGTCATGACAGTAATGTTGTCACCCAAGAGATAGTGTAAATAAGGGTGTTATAATAAGCTATGAGCAACAAAATGATCCCAGAGCTAGAAATATGGAATCGTAAATTTAGAATCCAGAGACTGGGCTAGTTATTGATCATAGAATGCAGTTAGAGCCATGTACCTAGTAACTGAGTAATTGGGGTGGTATGCTCTTATGGTGTTGGATAAGGTGTGGCAGGATTTACAAATTTATGAAGGCTAGTAAAGAAAAAGTGGTTAGTTAAGATGATTTAGAATATATTTGAACTAGGAAAGGAGCTCGTGATGACTTGTCATGGTGGTAGTAATGATCAAGTATAGGTTATCAATGAATGATAGAGCGATTGAGGATTTAAAGATTTAAACTTCGATTTGGGAATCTTGGAGAGAGAGACTCAATGATATTTATAGAACTTTGAAGGTAGTTTAAATGTATGCATGGGTATGTAGAGGTGAAGTGAGAAAGGAGAATGTGATAATGGACTGTAATGGGTTATATTGTAAGATTTAGATCAAATATCCTTATTATATGATTTTAGTAGACCCAGAATTTCTTGATTTTTATCTAGTAGTTGTAAGTCAATACAGTATGTAAGACTATGTGTAATGAATATTAAGGTGCAGTAGTAATGTTGTGAAGAAGACGTGCTTGTAAACCAAAATTAAGTGGAAGAATAACTTACGGTAGATTATTTCGCCAAAAAAATTGGTGGACTAGTGTTTTTCGGGTTTTGTCTGGCAGCTATGAGCTAGTATAGTATGTAAGATATTTCTCTGGTAATTCATGTTTGGTACTAGACGCTAAGTTGAACTTTAGGTGTTGTCTGTAGTGAAAAGAATGATAGCTTAAGGATGGTAGCACAGGTTTTGTGGAAATGGACCTATTAGTCTAGATGTGGTGCGTGGAATAGTTTAAGTTGGTATCTATTGGAAAGTTTGAATATGTGCGCATGATTTATGTGAGGACTAGTGTTGAAACAATGAATTACGGCTAAGTCAATAGATGGATAAGAGCCTTCAGTTGGTAAGAACAAGGTGTACTCGGCTTTAAGTTTATAAGTGTTATTAGTACCTAGTTAGTATTCTTGAGTTGCTTCATATAGAAGAGGATAGGTAGTTATTATTTGGTGTCTGTTGGAATAGAATTGATGGAATTATAGATCTAAACAGACTATGTTGAGCCTCTTGGTTTAGGTTTAAATTCCTTTGAACTGGGAAGATATGAGATTAGAAGGGTGATGCTAGTAGACTAAGAAGAGGAGTCTAGATTGTTAAGTGTTAGAGAAAGTGGATATGTATGCCCATGAAAATGTAAGTTGTATGATGATGACTTTGGAGGCTAGAGGAAGCTAAGAGTAGTACCCCTGGAAGGAATATCGTAGCATGAAGTTAGTATTTTTCTTATAATAGTTATTAGGGCGAGTATACCGTTCATGTGCGTAGTGATACCCCATCTTGCTAAATATTGTGCATATAGCTCTATTTAGAGAATAGGTTCACAGATGAGTATAGTCACCTTTGAGCTAAGGGGAAGATAATGAGGTGTTGAACCGAGTCAGATCTTAAGTTTCAGACATCGGTGAGTTTCAAAAAAGGTTTATGTTGTATTCCTAAATGATCCATTCTCTTTATAGCATGTACCTCATACTTCTGTTTAAGAGGGCACTCTACCTAAGTCCTAAGCATTCCAGTCATGATTATGTCTAAGATCCAGGTTCTCTATGCACACTCATGTCTATGTTCTGACCCTTTAATTGGAAGTAATAACATTTCTCATGAGACCCAAGTTTTCCTCTATTAATATAAAAAGAACTATAACTCATAGTATTTTTGTATAGTTTTTGAATATCTAAAATTTCAATTTAATATATTGAATTAATCTAATTCAACTTAGCTCTGAAGATTAGTCAAATTAACTCTCGTGGAGCGAAATATGACAAGTAAAAGTGAAAATATTAAACAGTGATGATGTTAGTAAATGTGAACTAGTGTGGACATATTACTAATTTCTTTTTTGTCTTTTAAATAAAGTTGACTTTTTGGTAATTAATGTTTAGGAAACATTCACTGCTAGAAGAACGAATGAGAAAAATAGTTTCAAAACTGTCACTAGTGATATGAGATCATTTAAATAGATTCTTTAGTGTAAAAATAGTTTAAGGTTAAAAACACAACAAATGTAAATGTAATGCATACAGACCAACCGCTGAATGAACACAATAAGACGTCTAATTTTGACACAAGGAGAGTAAATTCTTTTATGGAGAATTTCCTAAAAAAACAATCTCTTGTTTTTTCTGTTTCTCTGTGATTTTTTTTACTTATTGAGATGTAAAGTTGTTCTTCTTCTTAGATTTATAATCAGAATTTGACATCTTCTGTAGATTTTTTTTAATTGTTTCTTTTTAAAAAAATATCAAGAACAGCTTTTTAAGAGTGTATTAAAAGATTTTCAATTATTTTCTTAGTATTCAGTAATCTTATTAAAACTTAAATTCTTGTTTTTAAATTTTAATATATATAACAAATAATAAAAATATTGATTTCAGATTTTTTACAAAAATAACAGAAAATTAGAGCAACTAGTTCTGATTGCGGAAGTTGAAAACTTTGATATATTAAAATAAAGTGATCCATGAAGGAGTTTCACTTCTTCAATTAGCTTACTTCAATACTTGAAAATGTGAAAACTTTAACAATGTGTCTCCTTTAATGGCCTCTACCAATAATCCCCTCATATTAATATGAAGGGACATTCTTCAAACCCCTTAATAATGTGGGTCCCATTAGGGGCTTCATCCATAACACTGACACGTCCCAACACAAAGCCCTTGCAACTTCTCCCAAGGAGATTGCAACTGTCATCTCTCCTAATGAGAAAATTTTCTCACCTACAAAGGATAATCATCACAAAACTACAATTGTCATGACAATGGTCGTAGTGTCAACTTACTCCTCTGCAACCACTACCCCTTTTAGTAAAAAGGAACCCCCCCACCCCACCCCACCCCGAAAATCAAGACCACTCTCCCTAATTACAGTAACAACACCAACAATGGTTTCCAATGGAACCCCAATAATCGACCACCTCTCTACGTCGTGACAACACCAGTGCCGAAGAGCCACATTTCGGACTCATGGCTGGAATTGGCTCGCCAAGGCCAGGCATTGACCCTAATCATCAATATCAGGCCACAACTGGTGACAATCATCCTGAAAGAGCCCAGATACCTAGCCCAAGTCATCAGGGATGGAATGAATCTATCAATTACAGGGTTTGGCTAACAGTTATGGCTACAGGCACTCCTTCAATCGCAGTTATATGGAGATCTGAACAAGATGTCGACCCAAGAGTTGAACATCTTGGTGAGCCAGGTTCAGCAGGATGTACCCTTTTTTCGACCACCACTCTCCAACCCAGACATTTGGAACCCCCATTTTATACCTTGGATAACATAAACAAGCAACACTCGGGTAGAAAACCCAAAAAGGAAAACTCTCTCAACTCTTGACACTCTAAAGCAGAACAACTTGTAAATGGAATAGATGCTAAAAGACTTTGGGGAGAAAAAAGTGGAAACATTCCAACTGGAAGATTTATTTCTGAAATAGTTTGAGAGCTCTTCGGCGAAGCTATTTTAGCATTAGTTTTACTCTGAATATGAGAAATCAGAAGGAACACATCCCACAAGCAGTAACCCTCAGTCCATTGAAAAATTCAAATATGACATCCCAGGTGGGGAACAGGAAGGGCAAAGTAAGTCATCCACCATCTCATATAAACTCAAAGAAATTCCTCATTTAGAATGCTAGGGGTGCAAACAGTGCTAGCTTTCATAGACACTGTCAGACACTGGTTAAGCTTCATAAACCCTCCATTCTTGTCTTGTTAGAAACCAAGATGACTTACCACTCCAAGATCACTAAACAACTTGGATACAACTCTTAAATTCAGTCCGCATTTGAGGGACCTTCTGGTGGGATCATTATTATGTGGAAAAGGGACCTCTCCAAGCTTGACAATGTATCAGTTACTTCCTAGGGTATCTGCTTCATGGTTAAGGTAACCACTAACCCTCATCCAAACTCTTCTCTGCTATTTATGCTAGTCTTACTTTTGCCAATCGCACCACTCTATGGGATTTACTTCTCAGAATACCCAAAACTATAGTAAAGACTTGTTCATTCAGGGTGACTCAATGAAATCCTCCAAGCCATAGATAGAATTTAAGGATAGAAACATCAATAACACTAGGGCTTATCTACTTTGGCAATGCCTAATCAAGGTAAAATGGCTGACCCTAGGCTTTAAAGAAAGAAAATTCACTTAGAGCAATAAAAGGTACAAAAATAGGCATGACCTTATCTTAGATAGGCTTGATGGATGTCTAGCCAATGACTCCTGGATACTCAAGTACCTTGATACAAGTATCACCCACTTACCTCGTATCCATTTTGACCACTGCCCCCTATTGGTCTGACTTAGCAAAAAAGGCCTATTAACAATAATAAGCCTTGTAAACAGGAACTCATATGGTGTGCTCATCCTAGATTTAAAGGCCTTATTGATAATTATTTCCTCTACCCTGAAACCTTTCTAGGGCTGCCCACTCTTTCCACACTACTACTCCAATCTGCAATAGAGAGACCTTAGGTAATATCTTCCACAAAATTACTAGAGTTCTAGATAGGATTGATGGCATCCAATATCCAACCACTACTCTCACCGTACCTTCCTCCATAATCTAGAATCTGACCTCCTCACTAAGTATGACTCCTTCCTTAAGTATGAAGAGTATTTTTGGAAAATCAAGTTCGCAATCAACTAGCTTAGTGAGGGAGACCAAAATACTATATTCTTTCATACCTTTACCATCAATAGGGGAAGAAGGAATAGAATTTCCTTCCTTAAGGATGAGGCTGGCAATTGGTCTTGTGACCAAAAGAACATCCAAACCCAAGTCACCTCCTTTTATGCCAACCCCTACACTACAGACCATTCCCAGTCCAATAGGAGCCATAGAACCATCCATATGGATGTACTATTCTTATCCATTACATGTCCAATAACCTTAAAGCTTTCCTAAGAGACAGTGAGATCTTGTATGTCATCAAGTCCTTTAAGGTCCTAAAAGACCCTGGACCAATTGGCCTTCATCCTTTCTTCTACCAAAGGTATTGGGACACTGTTGGAGAGAAAACAATTAGTTTGTGTAAAGATAAAATTCACTTCTAGTAGCATGGATCCCACAATGAACACCACACTTCTTTGTTTCATTCCCAAATACCCCAGTGCCACTATGCTCAAAAGCTTTAGACTCATAGGCTTTTGTAATACTACCTACAAGCTAGTTATCAAAATCATTACAAATAAGATAAAGACCTATATGACCCACATTATTGATATCAACCATGCCAATTTCCTTCCCAATAGGAAGGCCTCTAAAATGATATCATTGTCCAGGAGTAAATTTCTCACTTCAAAAATATAAGGGGAAAAAGGCCAATATGATCCACAAGATTGATCTTGGGAAGACCTTTGATAATTTGGAGTGGTTTTTTATTAGGACTCCTTATCCTATTCCAACTTCCCTCCCCAGTTGTCCAAGCTTATCATGTCTTACATCAATACCAACTTTATTTATATCATGATCAATGTTTCCAAGATAGAATACTTCTATCCCTCCATAGGAATAAGGTAATGTCACTCATATCTCTCTATATCTTTATCATTTTCATGAAAAGACTCTCTAGAGGTATCGATGAGACTGTGAGAGCTAAGACATGGATTCACATTGACATCTCTATCACTGGCCATAAAATCTCACATGTTTTCTTATCTGATGAGCTGACTCTCTTCTCGAGCTACCCTTGAGAGTTGCTTCAAGGTTGTTAGTATCCTTGACTCCTTATACAAAGCTACTAGCTAGAAACTTAACTTAGCTAAACCAAAAGTCATTTTCTCTACAAACAACTGTAATATTCACACCAATTTATGTTCCAACATCCTGAACATCGGAGCTAGTACATCCTTTGGAAAATACCTAGGTTTCCCTAAAATCCACCCTAGGCCTGTAAACAGTGTCTTCCAATTCATCATTGATAACATGAAATCCAAACTGACTGGTTGGAAGACCAAATTCCTCAATATGACTGGATGGATTGTATTGTCCAAGTCCTCTCTAGGCAGTTTCACATCCCACAAATTAAAATTCATCAAACTCTCTTCCAAATTAACCAATATAGTTAATAAAATCCAATGTAACTTTATTTAGGGTACGACTGATAAGAAGAAGAAAATGCGCCTTGTGGCACTGTTACCAAGCCTAAGAAGGAGGAGGTCTAGGGATCCAAAGAAGTGAAGCCCTCCTTGCAAGCTTTGCTTGAAGAATGTACTATCATATCCGATCCCTTGTCCAAGATCCTATACTATAAGTTGTGTCACCTCCATAGCAAGATGGAAAGGAAAAGAGTAATTTCCAAGACCTGGCTCAGTATCATGTAGGGCTAACATATTTGTGCAAAAAGGTCTAGATGGGTAGTCCACAAGTGAACAAGGGTTATCTTCTTCAATGACAAATGGATACCCAATTATGATTTGATTAGAAGCCATATCTAAGAGCCTTTAACTTAGGTTGAGCAAAATTCTAAATCATTCTTCAATAATGTAACCTGGAACCTCAGTAACATGTCCATCACCATCATTGATGAACTTGCTTTGAAGATTAAAGATTTCTATGTTAACTCGATAACCTGTCATATAGATAAGCTCATTTGAGACCTTATTCATAATGGGATTTTCTCTACTAGGTGTGCCTACAATCTCATTAACCTGCTGGACACTCCTTCCAAGGAAATAAATTTGAAAAAAAGGTCTTGGGTCTGGAAGCTGAAGGTTCCTAACAAAATCAAAACCTTTCTTTGTCCCCTCCACTATGATTGACTGCCCACTGACCATTAACTCAATAGCATTAGCCTTAACATAAACCTTGTATGATCACTTTGCAACTCTAACAAGGAAGGCATTGGCCATATTTTCTTCCAATGTCCAAAAGCCACCAACTTCTTGACTGATCTAGTCCAATAGTGCAGCACAATCCAACTTTTCGACTCCACTTTCTTAACTATTGATGACTGGTTGAACACTTTGGACTCACTAAAAGGCAAGTAATTTAATTAATGGTTACCCTGAGATATTCTTCTTCCTTTGCATGTGGGGTATATGGTTAGTAGAAACGACAATAATTTCAATAGGAATAGGAAACTCACCAATGTAGGCCATGTAATTTCATTAGCAACTGCATACTAGCTGCTTATTGGAGTTGGGAATAAGGTCAAACCCACAACCATCATTGTCTAAGTCAAATGGGAGCCCCCAGTCTGACACCTTCAAGCTAAACACTTGATGTTTCTACACACAATTTGTAACAGGGCATTGGGGGAGTTTGTGGAGTCCTTAGAGACCATAGAGGTGATGGATGTGTGGGTACACCAAATCCTGTTCCAATACCAATGTTGCCTATACTAAACTGCTTGCCATACTTCATGGTCTCAAGCTTGTGGTAGCGAAAAACCTCTACCCACTTGAGATCAATACAGACTCCCCACAGCCATCTCCGTGATAATAAATGGTCACTTACCCTATGATAACATAATTTTTGAATGCAGATCATTAATGCACAAATTGGGAAGCCCAGTGATCATACATGTGTTCAGGGAGCAGTCGGCAGAATAGAGTCGCAGACATATTGGTAAATGAGGGTGCTCGAAGTATGCATTTTGGTGAATCTCTCGTTTTGGAGGTTTCTTCAGTGTATGTCACGAAAGAAATAGAAACAGACACTTTAGGAACTACTTGTGCATACACCTTTTTATTTGACAATGAATGCATATGAAGAAGAAAACAAAGAGCGCAGCATACCTATGAATATAAATTTGGAAGAAATGATCTCAAAAAGGAAATGTGATTTACTCCCTCCGTCCAATAATACTTGTCCGTTATTGACTTGACACACATATTAAGAAATAATAAATAATAAGGGTAATTTTACTATATCACCCTTTGAATATAATAAATTTAATGTCTTGGAATGCATTGAGAGATGAATAGCAGTGTTTTAAAAAACGTTTTTGAGGCGAGTCCCGGGGCGGGGCGAACCAAAAACTATCCAGGGCGTAAATAAAAAACGCAGATCCATAGGGCGTAAGTCCTAGAATATGGGGCGTAAGTCTCGAACGTAAAAGCGTAAGTCCCGGGCGTAAAAGCTTATGTTCGGGCATTAATTTTGAATTTTATTATTTTGAAAGTATTTTTGCTATAAATCATATTTTTTAATTATTGGTGTAATGATATTTATACTTTATGCTAGCATTTTTTCATATTTTAATGATTTTTTTCTAATTCTAAATATAAATAAAGAAATTAAAGCAACCTTCTTAGAAAATCATTATAATATATTATTTTGTATTATTGATGTTTATTAAAATTTATTTAGAAATTATTGAAAATCTTACTTTTGCTTATTTTCTTAGTAATAAAATTATGAAATGGAAGATATATAAGATACGTCCTGTAGATCCATGGGACTTACGCCCCATATTTCGGGGCTTACGTCTCGCCCCATGCTATGCAAAACGTCTCGTCTCACGCCCCGGCCTTTTAAAACACTGATGAATAGTACTCCCTCTAGTCCAAAATAAGTGAAATTTTTGAGCTATTTTTCAATGTTCAAAATAAGTGGATTGTTCATTCTTCAAGAGACATGTTGCAAAATTTCTTCCAATTTTACCCTTCATTTACACTTTTTAGGTTATGAGTTCCAAGAGACTTAATTGACTTTATTTGAATGTGGCTGAAATTTCAAGAGTAGTTTGATAATAGCTAAAAGGGTAAAAATGAAAAGTAAAGTACAATTTATGTCCTAGTTTCTTTTTCCTAATAGGTGTGCATTGCGGCAAAAATTCACTTATTTTAGACTAGAGGGAGTATTTAATAGCAAGGATAAAATAGATAGTAAATGATAAATTATCTATTTATTTCTCAAACTAGACAAATATTGTTGGATATCTATTTTTGATATATAATGGACAAGTATTATTGGACGGAGGAAGTAACAACTTTTGTGGTCACAATTCACAAAGCAAGGACTTTGCTAATTGGCTCGGTAGATACAGATTGCTAAATAAATACAATATTGTGGAGTGGACACCACAAAATTATTCAATATTTAGGACTACAGTCAAATTAAATTAGTCCAAGATGATCATTCGATTCTTAAAGTGTGTTTGATCAAAAATAGGAGAATATCTAAGAAATTGAAAAATTATCTCCGTTAATTTACAAAGTTCAATGTCAAATAGTGTTTATTACTCCCTTTAATCTAAAATAAATGAATTTCTAGATTTAGCAGACCTTTAAGGAAGTTAACAACATTAACTAAAAAAAATATTTGTCAATATTATTCTTTTACTTCATTCATATTTTTCTTAAAATTAGAGCTAGTTGAAAATTTTATTAAAGATTTTCTTAAAAAAAATAATTAATATATCTAAATTTTGAGAAATTAACTAATTTTGAAATATAAAAAATATCAAAGTGTATTTATTTTGGATCGGGGAAAGTAGAATATATGGTAGTCCAATGATAGATCAACGGACTCTGACTATATGCATTGACTAAATATGAACATGGCTTTGGGATTAGCAAATTCCAACCACCATGTTGTTTTGATTTTTGACTTTAGACTTTAGAGCTTTGACCAAAATAGCGTAATCTTTTTCTTTTCATCACGTTGATCGTATTCCCTTTTTTCTCTTTTTCTAAAATAACAATAGAGATTAGCTAATAATCTGATTAGCTTGTTATGGTTTATTGATTTCATAGATGATTCAGAACTCATCTGATTATTGAAAGTTGGAGTTGGAATTATATTTGATCATGAAAAAAATTAGAGTTCTTTTGATTTTTTGTGAGAGAAATATAAGTGAAAAATATAGACTATTTGAGTCCTTTTCAGCATGGCAGAAGGACCAAAAAGGGGCCAACTGATGCTTAGTAAATAATAACTCTACGAACTAGTTACTACTCCCTCCGTTTCATTTTAATTAGTTATCTTATTAAAAATAAATATCTCATATTAGTTTATCGCATATTAAATCAAAATAGAATTAATTAATCTTTTTCCATTTTACTCCTACAATTAATTACAATTCCAATATTCATTCCTATGCCCAATGAATATCATTAATACAGATAAAGGATAAAATAATAAAAATCATTGCTTCATTTATAATTTTTTAATCACCGTATAGAATAAAATATGCTCAAGTAAAATGAAACAAAAAGAGTGGTAAAAATTGATATTTTAGGTGTGTTTGATATGAAGGAAAATGTTCTCATTCAAAATATTTTTCAGTAAAATAAATAAATAAAAATTTCTCATTTTGTTTGATATGTAAGTAAAATATATTATTAATATTATTTTTAAAATATTTGTATAAAATTTTATATATAATAAGAGGGAATGTTTGAGGAGCTTAGGGTCAAGTTTTCAAAATGACAACTAAGCTCCTCAAAGTCCCACTTATTACTATTTGAGAAGTTTTTAAAATAACAACTAAGCTCTTCAAAGTCCCACTTATTACTATTTGAGGAGTTTCAAAAATGACAACTAAGCTCCTCAAAGTCCCACTTATTACTATTTGCGGACTTCTTCAGAATTACTTATATTTATTTAAAATTCACATTAAAAAATTACTATAAATTACAATAATTAATTTTAAAATATTTAAAGGGCAAAATAAAAAAATGATTGATTCTCGAAATTCTATCGGTGCCGCACAAATTGGGACAATTATTTGAAAATGATATGAAAAGTACTATAAATCATAATAATTAACAACTTAAAATATTTAAAAGACATAAAAAATAGGAATGAGAGGAGCTTAGGGTCAGCTTTAAGAAATTACAAATAAGCTCCTCAAAGTGATATAAATTATAATAATTAACAATTTAAAATATTTAAAAAACATAAAATGTTTGGTTGGCTCTCGAAATTCAATCATAGTTACATAAATTGGGACATAAGAAGTAACATATATTATTTAAAAATTACGTAAAAAGTACTATAAATCACAATAATTAATAACATATGTGAGAACATAAAGTAGCATAGGATCAAAAAGCAAATTGACTCATTCGCCCTTCTATTTTTATTTTGTGGCTATATATAAAGCAGTAAGTATTGGTGAAATCCAATTCATGTAATTTGACCAACGAAACCGATAATTTTTCTCTTCTCGAAATTCTATCAGTGCCGTATCAATTGGGACAATTATTTTAAAGTGATATAAAAAGTGTTATAAATTACAATAATTAACAAGTTAAAATATTTAAAAGACATAAAATATTCAGTTGGCTCTCAAAATTCTATCATAGTTACATAAATTGGGACATAAGAAGTAACATATATTATTTAAAAAATACGTAAAAAGTACTAATTAACAATATAAACGATTTAATACGTGAGAACAGAAAGTAGCTTGGGTTCGAAAAGCAAATTGATTGAATCACCCTTCTATTTTTATTTAATTTCACATATGTATTATTGCATATAATTCTCTCTCTCTCTCTCTCTCTCTCTCTCTCTCTATATATATATATATATATATATATATATATATATATATATATATATATATCTTTATTATTGGAAATTGAGCTCAATTTCCTCTATTTGTATTTAATACTCTTTCCGTTTATCTAAAAATTATAAAAAATAATAATATAAATCACAATAATTAACTTAAAATATTTTTAAACAAGTAACATGTATTGGACTTAGGGTCAAGTTTTAAAAATAACAATTAAGCTCCTCAAAGTCTCACTTATTGCTATTTGATGTGTTTCAAAAATAACAATTAAGCTCCTCAAAGTCCCTCTTACTACTATTTGAGGACGTCTCCAGAATTGCTTATATTTATTTAAAATTTACGTAAAAAAAACTACAAATTACAATAATGCATAGTAAAAAAAATGATTGATTCTCGAAATTCTATCGGTATCGCATAAATTGAGACAATTATTTGAAAATGATATAAAAAGTACTATAAATCATAATGATTAACAACTTAAAATATTTAAAAGACATAAAAAATGGGAATGAGAGGAGCTTAGGGTCAACTTTTAAAAATTACAAATAAGCTCCTTAAAGTCCCACTTGTTATTATTTGAGGAGCTTAGGGTCAATCTGCGAAATGACCATTTTTCCCATTTACTTCCTCAGAATTACTTATATTTATTTGAAATTTACGTAAAAAAAACTATGAATCACAATAATAAATTTTAAAAATATTAAAAATGTATAATAAAAAAAATTGACTGATTCCCGAAATTCTATCGGTGCCGCATAAATTCGGACAATTATTTGAAAGCGAGTGCTATAAATTACAATAATTTACAATTTAAAATATTTAAAAGACATAAAATGTTCGGTTGACGCTCGAAATTTTATCATAGTTACATAAATTGAGACATAAGAAGTAACATATATTATTTAAAAATTACGTAAAAAGTACTATAAATCACAATAATTAACAATATAAATATTTAATACGTGAGAACATTACGTAGCTTTGGGTCGAAAAATAAATTGACTGGTGCACTCTTCTATTTTTATTTTGTGGCTATATATAAAGTAGTAAATATTAGTGATCCGATTCATGTAATTTGACCGAAGAAATCGATAATTTTTCTCTTTATTATTAGTTACGCCTACCTTTTGAGATTTGTCTCTTACAATAAATCATAATACTAATTAACAACTTAAATTATTTAAAATCATACAAAAAATTGATTGACCGTCCAAATTTCATGTTGCATAAATTGAGACAAAAAAAAATAGCGTATGTTGGGCCCGTGCTGGCACGGGCTTCCCGTATCTAGTAAATACATATACGACTTGTGGTTAGGGGTAGGAGTGTTGGGTGGGGGAGATGGGAGGTATGAGGATGGGGATAAGATGACTGTGTTGGAGGTGGGAGAACATGTGAACTTGTTTTTTTTACTTTAACTAAGAAAATGAAATTATTTTTCTCATTTTAAGAAAATTATTTTCTTAAAAAGTATTTTTCAAAAATTTTTAAACATAAAAAAAGTTTAAAGTAATTTTTTTTCCTACTGAACATCCTTTATGTCTGATTATTAGTATGGCAGTTAAACTTAACAGCACATTTCTCTCAAATTCAACATGTGTGCGCTGTTATCTAAGCTCAACACGGAAGAAAAGGGAATAGAAAGGGAAGATAAATCACAATTATAAGCATTTCTAGTTGAAATTATACTGTCAGAAGCTATTCGTTTCTAAAGAATATTCAAAATTAAATACTCTCTCCATTCACTTTTATTTATCATTAATTTCTAAAATGAATTTTCATTTTTTACTTATCACTTTTGACATATTAAGAGAAGACAAAATTTATTTTCATGTTTTACCCTTAGCATTAATTGACATTAATTAATAGAGATAGTATGGTAAATAGTCATGTTAATAATTATTTTTCTTAATGGGTGACAAGAAAAAATAAACGAAGATAGTATATGTATATATAAAAAGGGCAGCCCGGTGCACTAAAGTGCCCGTTATGCACAGGATCTGGAAAGGGCCCCACCACAAGGATGTATTGTACGCAGTCTTACCTTACATTTTTTGCTAGAGGCTGTTTCCAAGACTTAAATCCGTGACCTCCTACTCGGTACTTCCTCTGCCGAATTCTACTTCTGTAATATAGGTTGATTAATTACTAGTTTCTAAGTATTTTCTTTCAAAATTAAAGTAGTTTTTTTTTTTACTTGATACCTAACACCTCTTGATTATTATTTTATTTTTTTAATACCTAAGTCCTTATCCTATTTAGCCCATCGATGGTCTTACCCTGTTCGTCTCTTTCTCTTAACCTTTTATACCTAAGAACTGCTTCTTCAACCTCACCCTGGACAAACACACGTCCTTCGGCCCTCAAGCCCTGGCGGACTTTTAATATCCTAAGAATTTACAGGTTGATCCATCGAAATTCTTAAGCAGTTTAAAAGACTAACCACATACTAAGGATAGATATGGACGATTAAAAATAATTACGGAGCTTAATTAGTAAATAAAGATAACATTTATAACTATGAACATGCTTTTATAAACATATGAACATGCTTTAATAGATAAACATAAACATGTTGTACAAACATGGGGAGAAAATTACCTAGGTCTAGTAAGCAACATAACCTACTTACATGGTGTAGATCGGATAGAGGTTTCCCTTTCGGGAGTCCCTGAGTTGTTCTGAAATAAGCTGAAAATAAATACTCACACTTTATACAAACACTCTTTTTTACAAGACACTCTTTTTTAAAAAAAAAAAAAAAAAACTCACTTACTCACACTTTTTTGTTACTCTCTTACTGAGATTGCTCGATGATCTCTACTGAATGAAATATTACATATTTATAGAGGTCTGCGGACTTCAAAATTTCTTAAATTTGCTGAAGGAATCTACATTATTGAAGTTGAGTCGTTGCCATGGGCCCATCGTCACTATGCAAATGTTGAGAATTTTTCCTTCCTCTGAACTATTTCTCCTTTATGTCGCTTTCACTTCTTTTTTTTTTTTGCAAAGTATGTACGCTTCTTTTCTTCCTTTTTTGAATTTTGAGTCTGCCCCATTATTGTTTATCTGCTGCTGAAGTCATGGTCTACGTCTTTCACTACCATCCATCCAAATTGTCTTACGTTATTGCTTGCGTCTTTAACAAATAGTGTCTAGATTATGCAGGGCATCCGAGTCAAAACTCATGCCTGAATCATCATCGGCGTTCGAGTCTTGGGCAAATTGACCCATAGTTGGGTCATAGTCTGAGTCTGAATTTGGTACTTGTGAATCTTCTTTTTCTGGTTCTGGTTTTATCATGTCTTTAGTCTCTTCCTTAGTCGTATTAGATGTAAATTCTATTAACAGTCTCATCAGCGTGTCTCCAACAATGCTTTCTATTTTTTTAGCATTTATCTTCTGCCTTTTAATTTTTGTTGTCTTTGAGCTTGAGGCTCCTTCTAAATTAAAACTAGCCGGAAGTCTCCTTACACTTTTTGGCAAAGTGCCAGTCATTAACGGACTTGATATGTCTTTATCGGTTGCCATTTGAACCGGACTAACTACACCTTTGCCTGATATAGTAGGTCTGTCTGCATTCGTTGGGGAATTTACACCCATCTGATCCATTTTAGATAAAGATGGAGAACTTGTTTGAGGTGTCTGAGGGTTTATCTGAGAATAAGTGTCTTTAGGAGGCTGTACTGGACTTTGTCTTTGGTTTAACGTTAAATGAAGGTCTTTTATATGATTTTGCAGTATTTGGTTATGTTTAATCAACTCGTCTCGCTCCTTTTCTAATAGTTCATTCTTCTGATTTAAACGTTTAAACCCGTAGGTCATAGAGCTGCAATGGTCACAAAAAATAATTTTATTAGTTTCTTTTTGGATATTATACTGAGGGTAATTTACTGGGTTTCGTAATTCTGGGTTTATATAAAAATTTGGTCCTAATTTGCCTCGGACATAGTCTAATGCTTCTGTAAAATTGTTGAATCCCTTGTATAAAGGATCTTTGAAGTCTTTAATAGAGTCTATTACCTGTATCCAAGTCTGAAAAATACCTGACATCCGTCCCTGTACAATTACATAAAATTTAAACTTATTACTCAAATTTTTGTCTGTGAAATACTGAGCCAGGGCACTCATCACAGCTAAGAAATAGCTGACATCCCTTAGAGTCTTATTATATGAAATCCATAAATTGTCTAATAAGCATTTCTGATTTCTGTCAACCCTTGCTTCGGATTTTGTCTTGAAACTAAAATTTGAGTCTGGGTAACAAACTAGATTTTGTTTTTCAAAATAAATTCTTTCAATTGTCTGATTAGTAGATGTCTGCGGTGCGTTTAGCATCGTCTGGGGTCTGAAATGAGTATTTCTTAATAATGTCTGAAGATAATTGTCTGAACTTGAGTCGGAAGCTTTCGCTTTACCTTTGTCTGTATTCATGCTGCAGAAAAAACTAGTTAGTAGTTTTTGGAATTAATCTACTAAGTTTGTCAGCGAGGCTATTTTCTTTGCCTTTAATATGTTCAAATTTAATAGTATATATTGAAGTAGCATCTATAAAATTCAACCATCGTCTTTTACTACTATTCTTTTCACTTATCTTTTTCATGAAATTTAACTATTGCTTCACAGTCTGTTCTTACTAAAATTTCTGGTTTATTTAAAATATATATCTTAAAACTATTTAAACCATATATGACTGCTAAAATTTTCGTGTCTATGCTATTCATATTACCTTTTTCTTTATAAGTTCCACTCTGGTATGCACAAATTCTTTCGTCTTTTTTAGTATTATATTTATTTTTTCTTGCTTTTAATATAGCTCCCCAACCTTTGAAGCTTCCGTCTGTTTCTATAATTAAATAGTCTGTTTCTAAAGGTAATGTTAGGTCTGGTATTTGTTTAACCATTTCTTTTAGTCTTTGTACTAATTTAATATCATCGGTGTTAAATGATTTTTGTCCTTTAGTTCCAGTCTTTCCATATAATGGTCCAGCTATTTTTCCTAAATCTTTAATAAAGGTCTAGCGTAATTTAATATTCCTAGAAATTTTTGTAAATCTTTTGTTTTATCTAACTTGTCTGGCATTTCTAAGGCTTTTGTTGCTATGTGCGGTTGTAATTTAATCTTTCCTTCTCCTATGGTTATTCCTAAGAAATTAATATATTGTTTACATAATTCCATTTTCTTCTTACTAATTATTAAACCATTGTCTAAAAAAAGTTGAAAAACAGTTTGTAAGTGTTTTAAATGTTCTTCCATGTTATTACTAAATACTAAAATGTCGTCTATATAGACTAAAACAAAATTCTTATATTTACCAAATATATTATCCATTTTTCTTTAAAAAATAGGAGGGGCTGTCTTTAATTCAAATGGCATTACTAGCCATTCAAAATGTCCTTCTGGGCATGTAAAAGTTGTCCATTCAATACTGTCTTTATGCATTTTTACTTGCCAATATCCTGACTTACAATCAAATTTACTAAATATTTTTCTTCCTTGTATTCTATTTATTAATCATGTTTTGTCTGGTAACTTATATGCATCCATTACCGTATTATCATTTAGTCTTTTGTAATTTATTACTATTCTAGCTTTTCCTCTAACTATTTCACTATGATTTCTTACTATAAAAGCTGCGGATCTATGTCTGGACGTAGATCGTCTAATTACTCCTAAATTTAATAGTTCTTTAATTTGAATTTCAAAATCTTTTAAGTCTTCGTTTGTTGCTTCTATTATTGTTGTCTTAATGGGATATTCGGGGTTTATAATGTCTAATTTACATTCTAACTGATTTGATCCCCAATGTTCTAGAGGATTTTCTCCTATTATTTCTAATTTGTCTAATTTTTGTATAATCCTTTGTAGGTCTTCTTGATTCTTTATTGTTCCTATCTGCTGGAAACCTTTCCTAAGGTTATAATCTTTATTCCTACATCAATTAAATTGTAATTCTTTTCTATTTCTTCATCTATGTGTATCCATTCTTCATCTATTACTTTTGAAAGTAAATTTTTTTTTATTTTGCAGGTGCAATCTGTGCCTTTATCACAGATGGTGTCTGGGGCTATTTGTTTATTTCTATAACTTTTATCATTTTTATATTTTCTAACATGTTTGTGTTTATTTAAGTATGGCTTTTTAGCTGATGATTTTCTTAAATAATAACTTTTCCTTCGATAATCATTTCTTTTGTATGATTTCTTATATTTTTTGTACTTACTTTTCTTTTGATAATTATCATCATAACTTTGGGTAGTATCTATAGTTTTATAGAAATTAGTTTCTCCTTTCTTTAATTGTTGTTGTATTTGTATATTAGTATATTTTTCTTGTAATATGTCCATTATATGTTGTACCTTATGTCCTATTGACCATTTTGCATTGGGGTTTTGTATTACGCCGTCTCTCTTTCCCCATCGTTCTTCTATTTCTCTTCCTAGTGCTCCTGGTAATTTATTAAATAATTTCTTTCCTAGAGTCTGATCAAAAGCATTACCACTTATACTACTATTAGTAAAAATAATCTAATAGAAAAGGCTTTACATGATACCAACTTTTTAAGTTTAGTTGTTCCAACTTAATTAAAGATTTTCTTTGCAATATTAGTAATCCGCTATTTGGGTCTTCTCCAGTTATTAAGCTATGTATTTTATTTGTAAAATTATATGGGTTTGGTCCCATATCTATTAACATTTTGAATTCGTGTGGGAATTCTGATTTATATGCTTCCCATACTCCTTTAGCTGATTCACCTAGAAATGTCTCCATATTTCTATGCATTGTGTCTGTGTCTGTTTCATTATATGTTTTAATATAGTCTGCTACCTTTCCATAGATCTATAACAGTATTCCATAATTGAGGATCATGTGCTGATATATTTAATATTTTTTCTTTACTTCCTCCTTCTTGAAGGGTAGCTGGTTCTTCTATTGACAGTTTTTTTCCTATAGGTCTAACACTATCCATTTCTGTTTCTGGATTAATTCTGTATACTCTATGTCTAGGTACATTTCTTGTATTGGTTTCTACTGTATGTATTTTAGAAGTTCTTTGGAAAGGACTTGAGCTTGTTGAGGCTGATTCCATAAATTCTGTAATACTGTTAGTGGTTTCCTCTTCGAAAATATTGCTAATTTCTTCGAGTTTATTATCTTTATACCCTATATTATCAGTTCTTAATTCGCATTGTCTAAAGTGGTCATCTACATCAAAAATGTCTAAATTTCCTAATTTACATCCTGTACATTTAAAACGCTTTTTATTATTAATTCTATATATTTCTCTACCTTTTTGTATTACTTTATCTACCTCAAATTCTTCTAAGTTTAGTTCTTCATTTATATTCATAAACTCTGTTCTTTCAGATTCCTCTTGTATTTCTTCTTCTAATTCATTTTGATTTGTAGTCTCATAGTCTATAAATCTTACAAAAGTTTGTCCCTTTTTATTTGTATACATTAAATGATCTGTTGGTTTTACTGTTTCTTGTTTTTTAGAGTTTTCTAAATTCCATTCTAAACCTGCATATATTTCTGGGTCTATTTTTAAAGGTTGCATTAATTTTATTTCTTTATTTCCCATTAAACCTACATTGTCTTCTACTTTTAGCTTAAATTTAGTACTGCTATTATTTGCTAGTTTTCCTATAAATCCGACACATATTAAAAGATTGTTACCACCATTCATGTCTTCATATCCTTTAGTCTGGATTCCTATCTTTATATATTTTCCAAATTCTGATGAATTAATCATAAAGTCTGGACTACAATAGAATATTCCTCCGTTATTATTTATGTCTACTTCAGTTAAACCAATAAGGGATCTTTTAGGGTCTGACCATCTATCATCATAAATTGTTATTAATACTTTAGTTCCTAGATTCTTTCTAGTTAATCCTTTTAATCCTATAATTATTAAACCCATATGCATTAAATTCATATTTGCTCTTTTTATTTCATTTAAAGATTCTGAACTTATTAAGGTAATGTTTCTTTTATTTTCTCTGGTAACATATAATTGTTCTTCTCTATAATGTCTATATAACTGAGCCTTTTGTGAGAAAATTCCTGCACTATATAATACTCTTGGATTTAATAATTTTAATATATTTTATTGGAAAATTTGGATGTCTTTATCTATATCAATTACTTCATCTAATTGTTGAATAGAATTTTGTCTTGAGGTATTTATTATTGTACTTAATAAGTTATTTCCTAGTCTGTTTTGGGTGTAACTATGTCTTGGTCTATCTGGATCTATTCTCCTATTTGAAAAAAAGTCCATGGTTTTTGTTTTCTAAATACTGGTGTCTTATCTTTATTTGGAGTTACTTCTACTTTCTTAAGCTGTTCTATTAAATCGTTAAAGGTGTCTTCTGGAACTGGTGGATATTTTATTTTTATAAGTTGTTCTATGTATTTGTTTAATTCTTCCTTATTTGGTTGCGGATCCTTTTCTTTTAAGAGTTTTTTTAAATTAAGTTAGAACAACTAAGCTTAAAAAGTTGGTATCATGTAAAGCCTTTTCTATTAGATTATTTTTACTATAGTAGTATAAGTGGTAATGCTTTTGATCAGACTCTAGGAAAGAAATTATTTAATATATTACCAGGAGCACTAAGAAGAGAAATAGAAGAACGATGGGGAAAGAAAGACGGTGTAATACAAAACCCCGATGCAAAATGGTCAATAGGACATAAGGTACAACATATAATGGACATATTACAAGAAGAATATACTAATATACAAATACAACAACAATTAAAGAAAGGAGAAACTAATTTCTGTAAAACTATAGATACTACCCAAAGTTATGATGATAATTATCAAAAGAAAAGTAAGTACAAAAAATATAAGAAACCATACAAAAGAAATGATTATCGAAGGAAAAGTTATTATTTAAGAAAATCATCAGCTAAAAAGTCATACTTAAATAAAGACAAACATGTTAGAAAATATAAAAATGATAAAAGTTATAGAAACACTTTAGAATGCTTCACGTGTGGAAGTGCAAACCATTAGCTAATACTTTCCCTAAAAGAAATAATACTAGAACAAGAAATTCTCAATTAATCAAAGATTTTAAAGAAATGTTAATAAATGTAGACGAATATATATCAGATAGCGAAATTATATATTCTATTGTTAGTATTAATAATGATCAAGTACAAAACTCTTCAGACTCCGAAGAAGATATAGGATTCGAAAATTTAAATGAAATTATAACAAATCTCTCATTGGTAAATATTAAAGAAGACTGTATACATGATTTTGAAAGACATAAATGATTAGATAATATACAATATTATATATGCAATTGGTACCCCAGTAAGACAAGAAGAGCAAAATGTAAATATTGTTACATCGAATGATGTATACCCTGTATAGAAAAATTCATAGGAAGACATGTAATACAATTAGAAGATAAACCACAAGTTTATAATGAAAATACAAGAATAATAAGTAAAGACAACATGGATTTAAAAAATCGAGTAAATCGGCTTGAATATACAGTAAAAAAGTTAGAAGAAAGACTAATGGTTTTAGAAAAAAGAAAAGGAATAATAATAGAAGACCCCTTAAAAGAACCAGAAGACACAAAATTATTAAATGAAAATTTTGACGGATTAGTATGTAATGAAGATAAAAAGTTAAGTGCTATCAAAGTAATGACTAAAATAGTAATACAAGATTATGAAATAGAAACTTTAGGAATAGTAGATTCAGGATGTACACAGTGTATAATAAATCAAAATATTTTACCAAAACACCTTATAAATAATTTCAAAGAACCACAAATATCCATGCAAATGGATGGAACGCATAATACATATAAACATTATGTAAAGAATGTCATAATTAGTTTTAATTATACATGTTCTAACTATAAAACAATGTATAAACTAGGATATATGTTGACAAGAGATTTAAATATAAAAGCAGATTTTGTAATAGGATTAGAATTCATGGTAAAAAATAATGAAGGATGTTTTATAACTAGAGACGGAGTAATCTTTATAAAAAATATTACAATAACGCCATCATTTTTTGGAAGAAATGTACAAAGAAATACAAAGGTAATAAAAGATTCTAGAAATAAACAAATAGCCCCAGACACAATCTGTGATAAAGGCACAGATTGCACCTGCAAAATAAAAGAAAATTTACTTTCAGAAGTAATAGATGAAGAATGGATAGACATAGATGAAGAAATAGAAAAGAATTACAATTTAATTGATGTAGGAATAAAAGGTTATAACCTTAGGAAAGGTTTCTAGCAGATAGGAGCAATAAAGAATCAAGAAGACCTACAAAGGATTATACAAAAATTAGACAAATTAGAAATAATAGGGGAAAAGCCTCTAGAGCATTAGGGATCAAATCAGTTATAATGTAAATTAGACATTATAAACCCCGAATATCTCATTATGACAACAACAATAGAAGCAACAAACGAAGACTTAAAAGATTTTGAAATTCAAATTAAAGAACTATTAAATTTAGGAGTAATTAGACGATCTACGTCCAGACATAGATCTGCAGCTTTTATAGTAAGAAATCATAGTGAAATAGTTAGAGGAAAAGCTAGAATAGTAATAAGTTACAAAAGACTAAATGATAATACGGTAATGGATGCATATAAGTTACCAGACAAAACAGGATTAATAAATAGAATACAAGGAAGAAAAATATTTAGTAAATTTGATTGTAAGTCAGGATATTGGCAAGTAAAAATGCATAAAGACAGTATTGAATGGACAACTTTTACATGTCCAGAAGGATATTTTGAATGGCTAATAATGTCATTTGGATTAAAGACATCCCCTCCTATTTTTCAAAGAAAAATGGATAATATATTTGGTAAATATAAGAATTTTATTTTAGTCTATATAGACGACATTTTAGTATTTAGTAATAACATGGAAGAACATTTAGAACACTTACAGACTGTTTTTCAACTTTTTCTAAACAATGGTTTAATAATTAGTAAGAAGAAAATGGAATTATGTAAACAATGTATTAATTTCTTAGAAATAACCATAGGAGAAGGAAAGATTAAATTACAACCCCACATAGCAACAAAAGCCTTAGAAATGCCAGACAAGTTAGATAAAACAAAAGATTTACAAAAATTTCTAGGAATATTAAATTACGCTAGACCATTTATTAAAGATTTAGGAAAAATAGCTGGACCATTATATGGAAAGACTGGAACTAAAGGACAAAAATTATTTAACACTGAAGATATTAAATTAGTACAAAGACTAAAAAAAATGGTTAAACAAATACCAGACCTAGCATTATCTTTAGAAACAGACTATTTAATTATAGAAACAGACAAAAGCTTTGAAGGTTGGGGAGCTATATTAAAAGCAAGAAAAAATAAATATAGTACTAAAAAAGACGAAAGAATTTGTGCATATCAGAGTGGAACTTATAAAGAAAAAGGTAATATGAGTAGCATAGATGCGGAAATTTTAGCAGTCATCTATGGTTTAAATAGTTTTAAGATATATATTTTAAATAAACCAGAAATTTTAGTAAGAACAGACTGTGAAGCAATAGTTAAATTTCATGAAAAGATAAGTGAAAAGAATAGTAGTAAAAGACGCTGGTTAAATTTTATAGATGCTACTTCAATATATACTATTAAATTTGAACATATTAAAGGCAAAGAAAATAGCCTCGCTGACAAACTTAGTAGATTAATTCCAAAAACTACTAACTAGTTTTTTCTGCAGCATGAATACAGACAAAGGTAAAGCGAAAGCTTCCGACTCAAGTTCAGACAATTATCTTCAGACATTATTAAGAAATACTCATTTCAGACCCCAGACGATGCTAAACGCACCGCAGACATCTACTAATCAGACAATTGAAAGAATTTATTTTGAAAAACAAAATCTAGTTTGTTACCCAGACTCAAATTTTAGTTTCAAGACAAAACCCGAAGCAAGGGTTGAAAGAAATTAGAAATGCTTATTAGACAATTTATGGATTTCATATAATAAGACTCCAAGGGATGTCAGCTATTTCTTAGCTGTGATGAATGCCCTGGCTTAGTATTTCACAGACAAAAATTTGAGTAATAAGTTTAAATTTTATGTAGTTGTACAGGGACGGATGCCAGGTATTTTTCAGACTTGAATACAGGTAATAGACTCTATTAAAGACTTCAAAGATCCTTTATACAAGGGATTCAACAATTTTACAGAAGCATTAGACTATGTCCGAGGCAAATTAGGACTAAATTTTTATATAACCCCAGAATTACGAAACCCAGTAAATTACCCTCAGTATAATATCCAAAAAGACACCAATAAAATTATTTTTTGTGACCATTGCAGCTCTATGACCGACGGGTTTAAACGTTTAAATCAGAAGAATGAACTATTAGAAAAGGAGCGAGACGAGTTGATTAAACATAACCAAATACTACAAAATCATATGAAAGACCTTCATTTTGCGTTAAACCAAAGACAAAGTCCAGTACAGCCTCCTAAAGACACTTATTCTCAGATAAACCCTCAGACACCTCAAAAAAGTTCTCCATCTTTATCTAAAATGGATCAGATGGGTGTGAATTCCCCAATGAATGCAGACAGACCTACTATATCAGGTAAAGGTGTAGTTAGTCCGGTTCAAACGACAACCGGTAAAGACATATCAAGTCCATTAATGGCTGACACTTTGCCAAAAAATGCAAGGAGACTTCCGGCTAGTTTTAATTTAGAAGAAGCCTCAAGCTCAAAGACAACAAAAATTAAAAGTCAGAGCAGACAAAAGATAAATGCTAAAAAAAATAGAAAGCATTGTTGGAGACACACTGATGAGACTGTTAATAGAATCTACATCTAATACGACTAAGGAAGAGACTAAAGACATGATAAAACCAGAACTAGAAAAAGAAGATTCAGAAGTACCAAATTCAGAATCAGACTATGACCCAACTATGGATCAATTTGCCCAAGACTCGAACGCCGATGATGATTCAGGCATGAGTTTTGACTCGGATGCCCTGCATAATCTAGACACTATTTGTTAAAGACGCAAGCAATAACGTAAGACAATTTGGATGGATGGTAGTGAAAGACGTAGACCATGACTTCAGCAGCAGATAAACAATAATGGGGCAGACTCAAAATTCAAAAAAGAAAGAAAAGAAGCGTACATACTTTGCAAAAAAAAAAAAGAAGTGAAAGCGACATAAAGGAGAAATAGTTCAGAGGAAGGAAAAATTCTCAACATTTGCATAGTGACGATGGGGCCCATGGCAGCGACTCAACTTCAATAATGTAGATTCCTTCAGCAAATTTAAGAAATTTTGAAAGTCCGCAGACCTCTATAAATATGTAATATTTCATTCAGTAGAGATCATCGAGCAATCTTAGTAAGAGAGTAATTAACTTTAGTATTCAAAAAAGTGTGAGTAAGTGAGTTTTTTTTTTTTTTAAAAAAAAGAGTGTCTTGTAAAAAAGAGTGTTTGTATAAAGTGTGAGTATTTATTTCTAGCTTATTTCAGAACAACTCGGGGACTCCCGAAAGGAAAACCTCTATCCGTCTACACCATGTAAGTAGGTTATGTTGCTTACTAGACCTAGATAATTTTCTCCCCATGTTTGTACAACATGTTTATGTTTATATATTAAAGCATGTTCATATGTTTATAAAAGCATGTTCATAGTTGTAAATGTTATCTTTATTTACTAATTAAGCTCCGTAACTATTTTTAATCATCCATATCTACCCTTAGTATGTGGTTAGTCTTTTAAACTGCTTAAGAATTCCGATGGATCAGCCTGTAAATTCCTAGGATGTTAAAAGTCCGCCAGAGCCTGAGGGCCGAAGGACGTGTGTTTGTCTAGGGTGAGGTTGAAGAAACAGTTCTTAGGTATAAAAGGTTAAGAGAAAGAGACGAACAGGGTAAGACCATCGATGGGCTAAATAGGATAAGGGCTTAGGTATTAAAAAAATAAAATAATAATCAAGAGGTGTTAGGTATCAAGTTAAAAAAAAAATCTACTTTAATTTTGGGAGAAAATACTTAGAAACTAGTAATTAATCAACCTATATTACAGAAGTAGAATCCGGCAGAGGAAGTACCGAGTAAGATTTTACAACATATTGAATCACCCCTCTTAAACCATAAGCCAGTTTATTCATTGAAAAAATAATCCATAATCCACCCCCTTTCTTTTGGTATCAGAGTGAGAAGTTTCTAGGACTTAGTATTTGAGAAGACATTATAAGAATACTTTAGACTATTAGAATTGTAGAAAAAATATAAAAATATTATACTCTGAGTTAGAAAGGTTATATTATACCCTCGATAAAGAAAATAGTAGAATTCCTTATTGCATATTAGAAAATCGTAAAACTAAGAAAACATTAAGAAATCATATTATCTAAGACTTATTTACAGTATACATTCTAGAATTTAAAAATATATGAAACAACATCTCTATTCAAAATACATTTCATATCATTATAACGAAATATATAGTTTTAGAAAAGACTTAAAATTAGCGAAATCCTTAAGACCTAAAAGTAAAGAACAATCGATAAGAATACAGAAAGAAATAGTTAATCTAGAAAAATATATGCAATACTTAAAAATAAGAATTAACAACTTGCCTTTAGGCTAATTTATATGAGACAAAATAAGTTAGTAAGAAATATTAGAAACATAAATAGTATTATTAGACTACGATTTAAAGCTATAAAAGAGATAAAAAATATTCCAAAATACTCTACAATCAAGATTAGATGAATTAAAACACATAGACTTTCTCTTACAACAAACCCTACCAGAACAATAACTTAAGAATTACATAATAATAGAATTATATAGACTAAATACCGATATACAAGAACATAGGGATAGAATAAATTATTTAACGGAAAAACTTAAAGACATACCATTAGGTTAAAATTATATGCAACAACCTAAAAGAACAATTAAAAGATATAGAAAAATCTATAAAGAACTTAATAAAAGACAAGAATTTATTCAACAAGGACAAAATTACATTCATTTTCTAGAACAAAAATTAGTAGAAGTTATAACTAGATTTAAAATATATTTAGAACTAGAAATTGAGACTCATTTAATTAATCAGATAACTGCTCATTATAGGTATATAGAACAAGAAATCAAACAAGTTAAAGAAGAAATCCAAGCCCAAGAATATTTAATAAAGGTAATTTTAATTTCTCTTAATAAATACTTATAAAATAGTATATGAAAAGAAACGACCCCTACTGTAAGTACTTAAGATGCCATTATAGTTTAATCAATAGCTCTTATTCAGAAATTAAAAGACTTAAAACAAAAAGAAGTACGCTAGAGAAAGAATTAATACAATTTGATAAAAATACAAATACAAAATATAGAAACATACCTGTTCAAGCATATCATAAAAGATTAGGTAGAAGAATAAGAATTATAAATACACTACTACTCATCTCTTACGAAATACAAAGCATAATAAGTGACAGACAGTATATGCAAAATCGAATAAAATATTACCCTTTAGGCTAAATACTTAATGAAAACACACCCGTTAGCAAGACAAATACAAGCTAATAATTGGATATGTAATATACAAGTGCTAAGACTAATACAAGCGAAAAATAAATATATAGAATTAAAGAAAAATAATACAAAAGACACTTGGGAATTACGAGGATTAGAACTTGATATTGAAGATTATGAAAATTGGTTAAAGTGGTATAAAAATAGACCAATCTGGATAGCGCTAGGATAGATAAAATAACTAACCTTAAAAAATTGGAATACTTAGATTTACAATTAATACAAGAAAAGAAATATAAATGCTTAAAAGACAATGCGTTAATTAGGTGTAATTTTAGTAATGGAGAACATAGTTTACATAGTGAAGACTCTCAATTAAATAGTATAGTAGATTTATTATTAAATTTAGGAGATAGTATTTATAAAGACAACACACTAATAATAGAAATAATTAGAGAATTACAAGTTAAACAAAGGGAAAATTTCAATTATATACAGAAAAATAAAATATTTACAAAAAAAGTAGCCTACTTTTCAATTACAGAAAAAATAGCCAGAAAGTGGTCATGGGCTCAACAAAGCTCAATTTGGCCCAAGGCCATTAGGCCATTTATGCTTCTTTTTTTTTTCTTTTTTTTTTAAGCGTTAATTTTTTTTAAAAAAATAAATTATTTTTGCTCTTTTTTTTTCAAACATTTTTCGTGCAATTTTTTTCATGTATCAATATTGTATACATGGTGTATAAACATGTATATATGATGAACAAATAATTATGTAGTGTATATATAATGTATCGATATTGCATAAATAGTTATGTAGTGTATATATCATGTATCGATATTGTATAAATAGTGCATAAACGTGTATCAAAATTGTATAAATAGCGTATAAACATTTAGCGATATTGTATAAATAGTGTATAAATATGTATCGATATTGTATAAATAATTATGTAATATATCGATATTGTATAAATAGTGTATAAACGTGTATCAATATTGTATAAATAATGCATAAACATGTATACATGATGTACAAATAGTTAAGTAGTGTACATGTAATATATCGATATTGTATAACTAGTGCATAAACGTGTATCGATATTGTATAAATAGTGTATAAACATGTATCGATATTGTATAAAAGTTATGTAAAGTATCGATATCATATAAATAGTGTATAAACGTGTATCAATATTATATAAATGATATATAAACGTGTATCGATATATATCATTTTTTCTCAATTTCAATATGGCATCTGTAGAGATGTGATGGCGTGAAATTCCTATAATCTACATTATTAGAAATTAACTTTAAGAACTTTTGTTATTAGCTAAAAGTTCCTATAATCTACAACAATGATTATAAAAAGAAAAAGAAAAAAGAAAGATATGGTTGTGATGGCTACTCTGCTAAATAAGTGCGTAACTCTCAGTAAGAAATTTTTTATTTTAGTGCAACAATAATTTGGCTGGGCTCCATTTTCTTGCACCATAAGAATGGAAACTTATATTATATTCTCTTTGTTGAAGCCTCACACATCAATACATAGCCTAACCATCTAAAATCAAAACTCTGAGGTGGATAAAGATCACAGTTGTGGCATGTACACTTTTCACTAGTACACTGTACTGACCAATTGTACAATTAAATACTGAAGAAGTTCCTCTTAACAAGTATTGTTACATATAAAACAAAATCTACCGACATATTATACCAAAGCAATGGCCGACCATTGGCCGAACTGCCATTGTTTGTAAAACATTTGGCCGAGTGGCCATATATGGTAAGAAATAGTGGCCGAAAGGCTACTTTTGGTAAAATATAAAAAGTGGGTTATTTTTTTTGTAAAAAATTAATTCAATGGACATTTTGTATAATTTTCCCTTAAACAAATAAGAATTTTAATCACATAGAAGAAAATTTAGATTTCTTAAAAAATCAACAATCAGAAATGGAAAAAAGACAAAACTATACTAAAGAGACTCGAGAAAATATTAAGATAATTCATAGAGAATTACAAGAATTAAAATCTGGTATAGAACAAATTAAGACTATAATCCTTTCATGAACAGTCGGTTTTATAAAGAAATAATTAAGCAAGGAGAAGTAATAAGCCCTAACCCAGAAGGATTAAGTGATCACATTCCCCAAAGCAAAACAGATCAAATAATAATAAAACAAAATAATACTATTATACTTTTACTATTAAAATTAAACGAAAATTTAAAAAAACTCTTAAAAGAAAAGGATCCGCAACCAAATAAGGAAGAATTAAACAAATACATAGAACAACTTATAAAAATAAAATATCCACCAGTTCCAGAAGACACCTTTAACGATTTAATAGAACAGCTGAAGAAAGTAGAAGTAACTCCAAATAAAGATAAGACACCAGTATTTAGAAAACAAAAACCATGGACTTTTTTTCAAATAGGAGAATAGATCCAGATAGACCAAGACATAGTTACACCCAAAACAGACTAGGAAATAACTTATTAAGTACAATAATAAATACCTCAAGACAAAATTCTATTCAACAATTAGATGAAGTAATTGATATAGATAAAGACATCCAAATTTTCCAATAAAATATATTAAAATTATTAAATCCAAGAGTATTATATAGTGCAGGAATTTTCTCACAAAAGGCTCAGTTATATAGACATTATAGAGAAGAACAATTATATGTTACCAGAGAAAATAAAAGAAACATTACCTTAATAAGTTCAGAATCTTTAAATGAAATAAAAAGAGCAAATATGAATTTAATGCATATGGGTTTAATAATTATAGGATTAAAAGGATTAACTAGAAAGAATCTAGGAACTAAAGTATTAATAACAATTTATGATGATAGATGGTCAGACCCTAAAAGATCCCTTATTGGTTTAACTGAAGTAGACATAAATAATAACGGAGGAATATTCTATTGTAGTCCAGACTTTATGATTAATTCATCAGAATTTGGAAAATATATAAAGATAGGAATCCAGACTAAAGGATATGAAGACATGAATGGTGGTAACAATCTTTTAATATGTGTCGGATTTAAAGGAAAACTAGCAAATAATAGCAGTACTAAATTTAAGCTAAAAGTAGAAGACGATGTAGGTTTAATGGGAAATAAATAAATAAAATTAATGCAACCTTTAAAAATAGACCCAGAAATATATGCAGGTTTAGAATGGAATTTAGAAAACTTTAAAAAACAAGAAACAGTAAAACCAACAGATCATTTAATGTATACAAATAAAAAGGGACAAACTTTTGTAAGATTTATAGACTATGAGACTACAAATCAAAATGAATTAGAAGAAGAAATACAAGAGGAATCTGAAAGAACAGAGTTTATGAATATAAATGAAGAACTAAACTTAGAAGAATTTGAGGTAGATAAAGTAATACAAAAAGGTAGAGAAATATATAGAATTAATAATAAAAAGCGTTTTAAATGTACAAGATGTAAATTAGGAAATTTAGACATTTTTGATGTAGATGACCACTTTAGACAATGCGAATTAAGAACTGATAATATAGGGTATAAAGATAATAAACTCGAAGAAATTAGCAATATTTTCGAAGATGAAACCACTAACAGTATTAAAGAATTTATGGAATCAGCCTCAACAAGCTCAAGTCCTTTCCAAAGAACTTCTAAAATACATACAGTAGAAACCAATACAAGAAATGTACCTAGACATAGAGTATACATAATTAATCCAGAAACAGAAATGGATAATGTTAGACCTATTGGAAAAGACTGCCAATAGAAGAACCAGTTACCCTTCAAGAAGGAGGAAGTAAAGAAAAAATATTAAATATATCAACACATGATCCTCAAATATGTAATAATGTTATAGATCTATGGAAAGGTATAGTGGTACCAGATTATATTAAAACATATAACGAAACAGATGCAAAAACCATGTATAGATATATGAAGACATTTCTAGGCGAATCAGCTAAAGGAGTATGGGAAGCATATAAATCAGAATTCCCACACGAATTCAAAATGTTAATAGATATGGGACCAAACCCGTATAATTTTACAAATAAAATACATAACTTAATAACTGAAGAAGACCCAATCTGTGCCTTTATCACAAATAGTTACAAGTAAATTAGAACGAAAGGAGTATTCAACTAATCACTCTTTATTTGTACAAGTAACTATAATGATACATTAGGTAGGTAATGTTGTATCCGGGGCACAAAATTTGTATTACAATATCAACTTCTACACTAAGTTCAAGAATAACTTCAAGAACAACTTCAAACAACAATGAACTATCAAAATGAAGTTTAACTATTTTCTGAAAAATAGCAAAATCATAAAGAAAAGAGATGAAACAGAAAAGAATCAAGTCCACCGAATTCACGGTGTGTCCTTAAGGAATTTATTCCCCTCAAGTATCCGAGGTTAATGAAATATATCCTCCTAGGATAAAATGATTCACTTCAACAAATAGTGGTACCTCAAATTTGTTGAACTTCGAACTCACTCAACGATTGAAGATCACACTTGAGTTTTTAGGAAGAAGAGAGTATTTTTATTTCACAAATTTCATTCCAAAACCTGAGAAAAAAATCAGGTATTTATAGCCAAAAGGTGGTGCTTCAGATGAGAATCAATGGTTCATGAAAAATTGCATCTTTTTGGAATGACACGACCACTTGCCCCAGCAGGTGGCCCACCTTTGTTCGCAGGTGCCTATTTGACATAAAACAGTGGTTTCTGCCCAGCCTACATGGAACCTGCGCGTCCCTTCGAGGTGTGTCGTGCCATGCGTCCGCACATGCCATGTACGTCTGCAAATGGAAAAAAATTTGTATCAGATTTTTAGATTAAAAACTTCACTAATTCTCAAGTTTCAAATGAATTTTGTCCAAAAAGATAATCTATTGATCGATTATTTTCCAAATCCGAAGCCGAGCGAGCGACGACGACGACGGCGGTGCAAGACTTGTCTTGTTCTTGTCTCACTATCCACATGAAGGAATGTTTCTCAATATAAACATAAGAAAGTTCCTTTCTCCCACCAATGTGGGAGAAACATTCTTCCTTTAAAGTGAACTACACATTTTCACTTTTTCCTCCATTTTCCTTCCCTCCATTTTCCATTCACTTTCACTTAGAACCCAACAATCCCCCGCATGAATGGGGTATGGCTATTTCATCAAAGAATTTACCAGCAAGTGTGTGATCTACAAGCAAAGACTAATTGCATCTGGATAAGTAGGTTTCCCTTTGAACTTTTCGTAGTGAACTTGCATCGGATGCACTAGGTCAATCGGTAGATGTGATATCTTTGAACCGTTGAACTTTAATATACACCTAGACAACACAAGTCACACAACCAGCCTTTTACCATTTATGGTTCTCACAGTTTTTTTCGTTTCAGCCATGAACACAACCTGGTTTCATGTGAACTTTGAGAATAGGCCTTTACTATCATTCTCCTTGAAGTGGCTTCCACTTCACCCTCATATAGGTGATTCCTAAACGTTTAATCCTATAGATCAAAACTATTTGGTCATACCTGCAAAACTTAGAACCATTAAAAAGCTTTCAACCATAAGTCTTATCCTTATTTCTTGAACATTGTCTTCATCATGAGAATGGGTTGAGTTGATTGACAATGTTGAACAGTCAGTCACAACTTTGTTTGATCTCCTTGAACTTAGCTCTTGGGATCTCTAGTCCGTTAGGTAGAGTTACCTTCGTGATGACTTGTCCTAGGCCGTAAACCCATTTCCTTCGATGATTTCTCAACTCCCTCTCTAGATAGGCCTTTTGTAAGTGGATCCGTCACATTATCCTTTGACTTCACATAGTCAATCTTGATAATTCCACTAGAGAATAGTTCTTTAACGGTATTATGTCTTCGTCTTATATGACGTGCTTTACTGTTATACATCATGCTCTCTGCCCTACCTATTACGGCTTGACTATCACAGTGTATGCATACTTGTGCCAAAGGCTTGGGCTAATAAGGGATATCTTCCAAGAAATTTCAAAGCCATTCAGCTTCTTCACTGGCTTTATCTAATGCGATAAATTCAGATTCCAAAGTAGAGTGGGTAATACATGTCTGTTTGGATGATTTCCAAGAGAATGCTTCTCCACCAAGAGTGAACACATATCCACTCCTGGATTTTACTTCATTCGATCCGGTGATCCAATTTGCATCACTATAGCCTTCAATTACCACTGGATATTTGTTATAATGCAAAGAAAAGTCTTGAGTATGATTTAGATACCCCAAAACTCTTTTCATTGCCATCCAATGAGTTTGATTGGGATTGCTCGCGTACCGACTCAATTTACTAATAACGCATGCTATATCTGGTCGCGTATAATTCATGATATACATCAAACTTCCCAACACTCTTGCATAATCCAATTGTGAGTCACTTTCACATTCATTCTTTTGAAGTATAAGGCTCACGTTTAATGGAGTCTTGGCAATATTGAAATCCAAATACTTGAACTTGTCAAGTACCTTTTCAATGTAATGAGACTATGACAATGTCAACCCTTGTGGAATTCTATCAATTCTTGTTCCTAAGATCACATTAGCAACTCTAAGGTCTTTCATATCAAACTTTCTTTCAAGCATTCGTTTAGTCGCATTTATGTTAGAAATGTCTCTACTGATGATCAACATGTAATTCACATACAAATAAACAATGACTTTGTGATTTGGTGTATCTTTAATATAAACACATTTATCACATTCATTTATCTTGAATCTGTTTTCCAACATGGTTTGGTCAAACTTTGCATGCCACTGTTTGAGTGCTTGCTTTAGTCCATAAAGTGACTTAACAAGTTTGCACACTTTTCTTTCTTTACCAGGAACCACAAAACCCTCGGGTTATTCCATGTAAATTTCTTCCTCCAATTCTCCATTTAAGAATGTTGTTTTCACATTTATTTGATGGATTTCAAGACCATATTCTGCAGCTAATGCAACCAACATCTGAATGGACGTTATCCTTATTACTGGAGAGTATCTGTCAAAATAATCAAGGCCTTCTTTTTGTCTAAAGCCTTTCACAACAAGTCTTGCCTTGTATTTGTAATAGTACCATCATCTTTCATTTTCCTTTTGAAGATCCATTTAGAACCTAAAGGTTTATTTCCTAGAGGAAGATCAACCAACTCCCAAGTATGGTTGCTCAAGGTTGAATCAATCTCACTATTGACTGCCTCTTTCCAAAAGGATGAGTCCGTAAACGATATTCCTTCTTTGAATGTTTGAGGCTCATTTTCAAAAAGAAATGTTACAAAATCTGATCCAAAGAAAGTAGAAGTTCTTTGACGTTTACTACACCTTGGATTCTCTTCATTATGTACATTCTCCCTTGGTTCATCCCTAGGTCATTTAGACCCTTCACTAGACAATTCATGTCCAATTTTATACGAATAAATGTACTCAAAGAATTCAGCATTATCTGATTCCATTACCGTATTATCATGGATATTCGGATGTTTGGATTTATGAACCAAAAATCTACATGCTTTACTTTTTGTAGCATATCAGATGAAAATGCAATCCACAGTCTTTGGTCCTATTTTTAACATTTTGGATATAGGAACTTGGACTTTGGCTAGACACCCCCACACTTTGAAATATTTCAAGTTGGGTTTTCTTCCTTTCCATTTTTCATATGGAATAGATTATGTCTTACTATTGGGCACTCGATTGAGTATTCGATTTGCTGTAAGGATAGCTTCCCCCCACAAGTTTTGCGGTAAACCTGAACTTATAAGTAAGGCATTCATCATTTCCTTCAATGTTTGATTTTTACTTTCCTCAATTCTATTTGATTGAGGTGAGTACGGGGCCGTAGTTTGATGGACAATTCCATTTTTCAAACACATCTCCGCAAAAGGAGATTCATACTCTCCACCCCTATCACTTCTTATTTTTTTGATCTTTTTATCCAACTGATTTTCAACTTCAGTTTTATATTGCCTAAATGCTTCTATTTCTTCATCCTTACTATTCAGCAAATAAACATAACAAAATCTAGTGCAATCGTCGATAAAAATTATGAAATAGTTTTTCCCACCACGAGATGGTGTCGACTTCATATCACAAATGTCTGTGTGAATTAAGTCTAAGGGATTTAAATTCCTTTCAACAGACTTATACGGATGCTTATCATACTTAGATTCGACACATGTTTGACACTTTGATTTACTGCACTCAAAGTTAGGCAAAACTTCCAAACTAATCAGTTTTCTCAAGGTTTTATAATTGACATTTCCTAAACGTTCATGCCATAAATCATTTGACTCAAGTAAGTAAGAAGGACCAAAACTTTTATTCATATCAAGATTCATTACGTTGATCTTGAAAAGGCCCTCGGCATACATTTCATTCTTACAAATTACAACTTTGTCAGAAATAAATACACATTTGAAACTATTCTTAGTCAGAAGTGAAGTAGAAACCAAGTTCTTTCACAATTTCGGAACATGAAGGACATTGTTTAGGGTCACCACCTTGCCTGATGTCATTTTCAAGCAAACCTTGCCTGTTCCTTCAACTTTTGCCGTAGTGGAGTTGGTCATATATATCTTCTCATCAACTTGAGCTGGAGCATATGATGCAAATAGTTCTTTGTTGGCACACACGTGGCTGGAGGCACCTGAATCAATCCACCACTCTTTAGAATTTCCAACTAGATTGCATTCCAAAAGCATGACACATAAATTGTCCATTTCTTCTTTGGATTAAGCCATGTTGGCTTGATCCTTTTTCTTGTCCTTCTTCGGAGCCCGACAATCAACAGACTTGTGGCTAACTTTACCACAATTAAAGCAATTTCCTTTGAATTTCTTCTTAGGAGGATTGCCTTGTTGTCCTTGTGCTTTCTTTCTCTTCTTTGATTTGTTGGGATCATCTTCAACAATGTTTTCTCCATTTATTGCTGAATTCCCACGAGACCTCTTCTCCGCTGCCTTATTATTCTCTTCTATCCTCAACCTCACAATGAGATCTTCGACAGACATTTCCTTGCGCTTATGCTTCAAGTAGTTTTTAAAGTCCTTCCACAAGGTGGTAACTTCTCGATTATTGCTGCTACTTGGAAAGCATCATTCACCACCAAACGTACATCAAAGGTTATGTGAATATCAAGAACAAACTTAATGTGTTCAAAACCGGTGTTATTTAAATTTATACCTTCTGCAAGGAGGTCGTGGATTATTACTTGCAACTCTTGGACTTGGGTGACTATAGCTTTGTTGTCTACTATCTTAAAGTCCAAGAATTTGGCAACAATGAATTTCTTCACTCCGGCGTCCTCTGTTTTGTACTTTTTCTCTAAATCATCCCAGAGGTCCTTCGAAGTCTTTATCATACTATACACGTTGTACAAATAATCTTGTAGGCCACTCAAGATGTAATTTTTACACAAAAAGTTTGAGTGTTTCCAAGCTTCTGCTACAACAAAATGTTTCTTTTCTGGAGTTTCTTCATGTAATTCTGGAATGCTTTTCGTGATGAACCTTTGCAGACTCAAAGTAGTCAGATAAAAGAACATCTTCTGTGCCAACGTTTGAAATCAACACCAGTAAATTATCCTAGTTTTTTCGCGGGTGCCATGGCGGGAACAACATTCGTATGACTCGAAGTAGCAATGTTATTTCCTATAACATTTGTCGTTCTATCATTGACTTGATTTTTAATAGTTATTTTGCTGTCACAAAGAGACACCAATTTAGTATTATAAATACTAACAACAAAGTCTAAAACTTTAAACAACTTGTTTCTAGTTTAATGACGAAGTTTTTATATTCATCAAGTCGTCAACGAAATGATCTTTGACTAATGATGAAGTTTTTATATCTTCAAATCACTATCAAGTTCAGACAGAGTAGAAAATAAAAAAGTTTTAATCTCCAAAAACCAAAATACAGATTATCATAAATTTCTTAAAATTGTTGTATCCGGGGTACAAAATCTGTATTACAACATCAACTTCTACACTAGGTTCAAGAATAACTTCAAGAACAACAAAGAAGTTCAAACAACTTCAAACAAAAGTTCAAACAATAATGAACTATCAAAATGATGTTTAACTATTTTCTGGAAAACAGCAAAACCATAAAGAAAAAAGATGAAACAGAAAAGAATCAAGTCCACCAAATTCACGGTGTGTCCTTAAGAAATTTATTCCCCTCAAGTACCCGAGGTTAATGAAATATATCCTCCCAGGATAAAATGATTCACTTCAGCAAATAGTGGTACCTCAAATTTGCTGAACTTCGAACTCACTCAATGATTGAAGATCACACTTGAGTTTTTAGGAAGAAGAGAGTGTTTTTACTTCATAAATTTCGTGCCAAAACCTGAGGGAAAAATTAGGTATTTATAGTCAAAAGGTGGTGCTTTAGAAGAGAAGCAATGATTCATGAAAAATTACAACTTTTTGGAACAACGCGACCACCTGCGTCCGCAGGTGCCTATTTGATACAAAACAGTATCTTCGCCTGGTCTGTGTGGCACCTACACTGGCACCTACGTCTGCAGGTCACTGTTCCATTCCAAACCAGTGCCTCGAAGAGTCGCATCCCTTAGGTGTGTTGTGACATGCATCCGCACATGCCATGTACGTCCGCAAATGGAGAAAATTTTTGTATTGGATTTTTGGATTAAAAACTTCACTAATTCTCAAGTTTTAAATGAATTTTATCCAAAAAAATAATCTCTTGATCATTTGACAAATCCAAATCAAAATCAAAATTCAAATCCAAAGTCGAGCTGCGAGAGACTTGTCTTGTTCTTGCCACACGATCCACATGAAGGAATGTTTCTCAACATAAACATAAGAAAGTTCCTTTCTCCCACCAATGTGGGAGAAACACTCTTCCTTTAAAGTGAACTACTCATTTTCACTTTTCCCTCCATTTTTTTTCCCTCCATTTTCCATTCACTTTTACTTAGAACCCAATAGGTAATCTTCTTTAGGGTTCCCAACAAAAGAAATTATTGACACTGGAACCATAGCAGTAGCATATGATGTTGGATTGTAGTGTATTGTTAATGGAAAATGGAGGGAAGTAAAATGAAGGAAAAGTGAAATGTATAGTTCACTTTTAAGAAGTGAAGTTCTCCCACGTTGGTGGAAGAAAGAAACATTCTTATGTATATAATGAAATGAATTCCTTCATGTGGATAGTGAGGCAAGAAAAAGACAAGCCTCGCGCCGTCATCGTCGTCGCTTGCTCCACTTTGGCTTCGGATTCAGATTCAGATTTGGATTTGGATTTGTCAAATGATCAATCGAGATACTATCTTTTTGGACAAAATTCATTTGAAACTTGAGAATTAGTGAAGTTAAAAATCCAAAAATCTGACACAAAAATTTTCTCCATCTGCGGACGCACTTGGCATGTGCGGACGCATGTCACAACGCACCTTGAAGGGATGCGACCCTTCGAGGCAAATGACACACTGTTTTGGAACAGGTACGTAACCTGTGCGCGCACCTGGTGACCTGCGGGCGTAGATGTCGCACAGGCCAAACGGGCAACACTGGTTTTGATAAATAGCCATTTGCAGGCACATGTGGGCCACCTGCAGGCACAGATGGTCACGTTGTTCCAAAAAAGTTGTTTCTGTTCATGAACATTTTCTTCTCTTCTGAAGCACCACCTTTTGGCTATAAATACCTGACTTTTTCCTCAGGTTTTGGCATAAAATTTGTGAAAGAAAAACACTCTCTTCTTCTTGAAAAACTCAAGTATGATCATCAAATCGTTGAGTGAGTTCGTTGTTCGGTAGAATTTGAGGTACCATTATTCTACTGAAGTGAATCATTTTATACTGGGAGGAAATATTTCATAACCTCGGGTGCTTGAGGGAAATAAATTCCTTAAGGACACACTATGAATTCGGTGGACTTGATTCTCCATTTCCGTCTTCATCTTTTTCTTACGGTTTTGCTATTTTCCAGAAAATAGTAGAAACTTCATTTTGATAGTTCATAGTTGTTGAACTTGTGTTTGAAGTTGTTGAAATTCTTAGTTGTTCTTGAACTTAAAGTTAAAGTTCTTGTTGTTTAAATATAGATAGTTGTACCCAGAAACAACAATCTTAAGGAGTTTATTATAATCTGTATTTTTGGTTTTTGGAGATTAAAACCATTTGGTTTTCTACTCTGTCTGAACTTGATAGTGATTTGAAGATATAAAAACTTCATCACTAGTCAAAGATCATTCGGTTGACGATTTCAGGAATATAAAAACTTCGTCGTTTAACCAGAAACAAGTTGTTTAAAGTTTTAAAACTTTATTATTAGTATTTGTACTACTAAATTGGTTGCCTCTTCTTGACAACAAAATGACTAATGAAATTCAAGTCAATGATGGAACGACGAATGTCGCAGCAGCAAACATTGCTACTTCAAGCCGTTCAAAATGTTGTTCCTGCCATGGCACCGGCGAAAAAACCAGGAATTTTTTTTGATGTTGATTTCAAACGTTGGCAGTAGAAGATACTCTTTTATCTGAATACTTTGAGTCTGCAAAAGTTCATCACAAAAAGCATTCCTAAATTGCCGGAAGAAACTTCGAAAAAGGATCGCTTTGTAGTAACTGAAGCTTGGAAGCACTCAAATTTTTTATGCAAGAATTACATATTGAGTGGCCTACAAGACGACCTATACAATGTGTATAGTATGATGAAGACCTCGAAGGACCTCTGGGATGCTTTAGAAAAGAAGTACAAAACAGAAGACGTCGGAATGAATAAATTCATTATTGCCAAATTTTTGGACTTTAAGATGGTAGACAGCAAAGTTGTAGTTACCGAAGTCCAAGAGTTGCAAGTCATTATTCACGACCTCCTTGCAGAAGGTATAATTTATATAATACCTTTGTTAAACATTTTAAGAATGTTATTAATGTTCACTTAACCTCTGTTGTAGGTTTGGTTGTGAATGATGCCTTTCAAGTAGCTGCGATAATCGAAAAGTTACCACCTTTGTGGAAGGACTTTAAAAACTACTTAAAGCATAAGCGTAAGGAGATGTCAGTTGAAGACCTCATTGTGAGGTTGAGGATTGAAGAAGACAATAAGGCAGCAGAGAAGAGGTCTCGTGGGAACTCTGCAATAAATGGAGCAAATATTGTGGAAGATGATCCCAACAAATCAAATAAAAGAAAGAAAGCACAAGCACAACAAGGCAATCCTCCTAAGAAGAAATTCAAAGGAAATTGCTTCGATTGTGGCAAAGTTGGCCACAAGTCGGCTGATTGTCAGGCTCTAAAGAAGGGAAAGAAAAAGGACCAAGTAAACATGGTTGAATCCAAAGAAGAAATGGACAATCTGTGTGCTATGCTCTCGGAATACAATCTTGTTGGAAATCCTAGAGAGTGGTGGATTGATTCAGGTGCCACCCACCACATGTGTGCCAACAAAGAACTATTTGCATTATTTGCTCCGGCTCAAGATGATGAGAAGATATTTATAGCCAACTTTGCTACGGTAAAGGTTGAAGGAACGGGCAAGGTTTGCTTGACATCAGGCAAGGTGGTGACACTAAACAATGTCCTTCATGTTCCGGAGTTGCGAAAGAACTTGGTTTCTACTTCACGTCTGACTAAGAATGGTTTCAAATGTGTATTTGTTTCCGACAAAGTTGTAATTATTAAAAATGAAGTGTATGTAGGCAAAGGTTACCTCACCGAGGGCCTTTTTAAGATCAATGTAATGAATACCGATATGAATAAAAGTTCTGATTCTTCTTACTTACTTGAGTCAAATGATTTATGGCATAAACGTTTAGGACATGTCAATTATAAAACCTTGCGAAAACTGATTAACTTGAAAGTTTTACCTAATTTTGAGTGCAGTGAATCAAAGTGTCAGGGGATCTTCTTCTGTTTTTTACTATTTCCTATGGAGAGCTGGAGAGGGGGTAATTTGAACCTTTTATGTAGGGGTGTTCATGGGTTGATTTAGGTCGGTAATAGATTATTGGTCAAAATTAAAATCAAATCAATATAATTGATTTTTTAAATTATTAAAATCAAATCAAATCAAATCAAATATATAATATATATTTATCGGTTTGATTGTTATCAGTTTGTGTTCGATTTGGTTTTTTGGTTATTCACCATACACGAAAATAAAAGGCATAATTTACTCAAAAGGAAAAAAAAAGACAACAATTCATTCAAAAAATAAATAAGATTTAAAACAGTGACATGAAGTATATCTAATACAAGATATCTATATTATAAATAAATTTTGATGAAAACATATATACGATATTAAAAATTATTCATAAAAAAAATATATTATATATATATACTTATAGAAAAATAAATACGTATGATTTATTAGTTCGGTTCGATTATTTCTTCGATTTTTTTAAACAAAACCAAAATCAAAACCAAATCAAATGATATCGATTTTTAAAAATGTAAAACCAAATCAAATAAAGATCGATATATTTCATTAATTTGGTTTAAGTTTTTGATTTGGATCTATTTTTACCCAAACCGTGAACATCCTACTTTTGCGATACAAAATGGCTCATTTGGAAAATAAGTGATTGAGATGTCTTTTTGGTCATATAGACAAGGGTGGACCCACATAGGTTCAAGAGTGGACCCATATAGACAAGGGTGGACCCATATAGACAAGGGTGGACCCACTTCGTCGAAAAATTACACTGTATATATATGTGGATGTAATCAGTCTTTGTAACTGTGTTGGTATATATATATTAAATTTGAAACCACTGTAACATATACAATGCCTAGCCTGGTGGCAAAGTGGGTCTAGTTTTTAACTTGCAACACACGAGTTCGAACCCCACTATAGGCTACTCGCTCCTTTTCTTTTGATAGTTAATGCTCAGCTTCTTTTCTTTTATTTTAACCATAATAATATATGTAAACAACTTAGCCTATCATAGTTATTTTCTAACTTTTTATTATTATAATATTACTTCAAATAAAAAAGGATTAAATCTTTATCTAAAATCCCCAGTACCCATTATTCCCCAGTTCTAAAATCCTATGGCATAACCCTTTTTTCAAAGCTTGAAACCAAAACCAAAAAATCCTATATCATCCAAGCAAGAAGACTCTCGGATCGTAAGTCGGATTTCACATCAATATCAAGAAATCAAATGGATGATGATATCATGAGTAGTTGCATGGTGCCTTATGTAGAAAAAGAATATTTAATATTATTTTGATTATTATTTTGATGAGAGTAGTATGAATAGATTTCAAGAAATGAAAACTCATAGAATAGAATTGTAATAATATGCTTTAGTTAATAAAATACTATTTTTTCATCCAAAAAAAAACTTTGTTTTGTTTGCTTCATTTATTTTTTATATATTGAACCCACTTGGTGAAAAATCTGGATCCAAACTGGCACCCTCTTGTCCCTATCAGCAACCAATTTCGGTAGGAGAATATGACTTCTAGCATTATGGCAAGACCTTCAAAATCTGGTTTTTTTTTTAAAGAAAAAAAGTGTATTTTGTTAGAAGTATTTTTTGAAAAATATTTTTAAAAAGTAACTGTTTATGTTAATTAAATTAATTAGAAAATATTTTTTCTGATTTGGTTAGTATTTCAAAAGTGCTTTTTTTTTTTTTTTTTTTGGAAAATCCTACTTTTTTTAGTTTTTGTAAAATAACTTCTACTACCATACTTAAAAGCACTTTTTCCTCTCTAAAAGTTTGACCAAATACCCCAATTTTTTAAAATAAGCATTTTTGTCTTTCCCAAAGTTTGGCTAAACGGATTAGTTATTTTGTTAATCCCTTCAATTTTGTGTTATTAGCAAAAGAAAAAAGGAACCTACATATCACTTTTGACTAAACATAAAATTTTAAGAAAAATTCTAGAACCTTGTGGTCTTAAATTAAATATTTATATAATTTACCAAATTGCAGTTTGGATTTTGTGGTGTGAAGTATGCATGAGAAACAATTTTTTTAAAAAAAATAAAACATATAAATTAAAATAGAAATATTAAAGTTATCTTCTAAGTACAATTTTAACAAAACAAATGTATTAATTTCAAAACTGTGGATGTTTATAAGCAAAGAGATGAAATATTACGTTTGGAGTTGGGAAGAGTTCAACATCCAAACAAATTACTGCTATCAAGTCAAGAGATCCGGTGGAGCAATACGAGGTATTTAGTATATCGATGTACAACAATATTTTTCTAATACCCTTTTCCGCATGTGCAATTTGGTCCTACTGTAATAGAACGGTGGACAGGTAGAATAGCGACTTCTTGACTCAAAATATAGAGAAGTTGACTCCACGGGCGGAGTTAGGTTCAATGTTTTAAAAGTGGGAGCACGACATGAAGCGTTTTACGTAGTATGGGGTGAGATGTAAATCTCGAGATACGAGGCATAAGTTTTATAAATTTATGAGACGTATATCTTATGCATCTTCAATTTTATAATTTTATTATAAAGAAAATAAGTAGAAATAAAATTTTCAATAATTCTGCAAATAAATTTAAATAAATCGCCAATAATATAAAAAATATATTACAATCATTATTTGAGAAAAGTGTCAACACAAAATATGATAATAACTGAGATAATCTTTAAAATGAAATCATCAATATATATCCATCTCTACATCTTCTAGTCCTTCCCATCCTCAACAAATATTTGCACGGATTATTATTTATAAATTTCAAAGAAGGAGAATGATAAAAAATATAAAAGAAATGACAAAAAATAAACAAAGTTGCCTCATGAACATTGTGCAATGAAATCTCTATTCTTTTCAATTTTAGGCATGATTATCTAAAAGGTTATATATGATAGCGTCGTTTTATATGAGAGTTACTTCGTTTATTTGTATTTCTTATAAAAAATCACAACAACTTGAAAAATATGATAGCATAAGCGTAAATATCATTACATTGATAATTAAAAAAAACATGACTTATAGCAAGAATACTTTTAAAATAATAAAAAATAAAATTAATGCTCAGGGCTTGCGTTTTTACGTCCGGGACTTACGATTTTATGTCCAAGACTTATGCCCCAAATTCAATTGCGTACGCCTAATGGATCTACGCCTTTAATTTGCGCCCAGGTGTGTTTTTCATACGCCTCGTCTCGGGACTTGACCTTGAACTCGCATCGAAAACGCCTTTGAAAACACTGATTAGGATAATCATCACGACAGATTTGATAGAATTCAATATTTTTTATTCGAAATTTATGTTTGAAATAAAAATTTATTTGATGTATATAGTGATAACATATTCAGAAATGAATAAATAAAAAGAATTATAATTCAAAAATTTATAAATAAATAAAAATTAAAATCTACTTTCCCGCTAGCTCATTTAGCACGTTGAGTCAATAATACAGGCATACTCCGTCACTGCCTATTGAACCGACTCTTTTCTCTTTCTTAGCCTATTGAACCGACTCTTTTTCTCTTTCTTAGCATGCTCCGTCGCTTGTATATTAAAGGGTCGTTAGGCATGAGATGAGATAAATAAAATTATTTCAGAGAGATTTGTCATGGATAAGTTACCTCATCATATATATGAAAATAAAGTATTTTATTATTATAGTGTAAATAGTGGAATAAATAACTCAAGAATTAATTAATTAATATTCTTAATTAAATGTAGAATAAAATAATCCTACATCTTTTTTCAGAATTATTATCCATTATTCAGCAAACCAAACAAGCCCTAAGCCTATAGAGACTTTTTTCTCTCTCCCTATACACATCTACTACTAATTAGAGGAGGGAGCCTGTGCCAACACGGATCCACAACAGTAATTTAGAAGAGTAGAAAATGAACAATGGAAAACTTTTGCAGCGACAATGTGAGAAACCCAACTTTGCATTAATTTGAATTTTTATACTTAAGACGTGTGTCTTTAATCTCCAACTTGTACTGCAAAATAACAAAGAGTTGTATTAGATAGCGAGACAACTGTAAATAGGTGACTATAAGATGAGGCAAGCACAATCATATACATTGTGGCAAATTAGGGAGGCAATTAAAGTATCAATTTGTTTGTGCTATACAGTGAGACCACAAAATGTCGGAAGTAAGCAAAAAAATGAAGAACTTATGGACATATTCATGATGATCTTTCTTTTTACTTTCCTTGGAGCTATTTTTGTTGTTCCTCTTCCACAACTGGACTCGTTTTTAGGTTCTGTAGAATTTGCTGGATAAATAACATGATCAAGAGTTAAGCATATTCGTCGAAATGAGAACAACAAATGCTTTAGATTTGTGCAATGTCCTATAGATGTTCAAATTTTCATGGTGCTCTCCCCACCAGGAGTTTGAGTGATTTGAAGGTGTTAATAATAGGGAAAATCAAGGAGCAGAACTAAAGATCAGCTCCAATATGGGACAGGGGCATAATGCAAGTTATGAGTTTGGTAGAATTCAATAACTTTGGTTCAAATCCTATATCTAATTCTATATCTAGTGTTAAAAAATTCATTTAATATGTATAAATAACCTATTCAGAATTCAAAAATTAAAAATCGTACCTCCGTTTTGGATCCAAAGATTAACCATCCCTTACTCGTTTTTCAAAAAACTATAAATTCAATATCCAACAATAACAACAATAATATATTCAATGTAATCTCACAGTTGAGGTTTGGGGAGAGTAGAGTATACACATATGAGTGTAGTAGAGAGCTCTGGAATGTATCTCCCAGAACTTTACCGAAGGAGAAGTCTGACAAATCTACAATATTTTTATGCCACATCATTTAGTTTTCATTATTTAATTTCCTCCCATTTCTTGAATATCCAAATATTACGCATAATAGTGTCTCAAACACCAGTTACCTCGGTCCATCACCAACACTGAACATTCTGCTGATGTTCTTTTTAGTAAACAAAACAATATTCTGTTGTTTTCTGGATTTTCTGCAGAATGTTGACACATTAATAGCACATAAATTTCTTTGTTCTAAGTCCACAGTTATACTGTGTCTCCTTAAAGAATCTAATTCCCTCACTATTGCCCGAGGTGTGGATTAATTCTTCCCAGGATAAAATAGAACACTATTCTACAATATCGGCAATGAAAATTGTAGAACTTGGTCGAACTCAAGAACGGAGTATTCACACACACTGACTGTTTTATGTTGAAGAAGAAGAGAGTTTTTACAGAATTTTGTTTTGGCTGTAAAAATATTCTGAATACCTGATGAAGGAAAACACAGGTATTTATAGCCAACTACGCACTGTTTCGAAAGGATGCACTGCTTCGAAAAGTTGCACTGTTTCGAAGCACTATTTCCGAAACATCGCATTTGTTCTGGAACTGATGCATCGTTTCTGGAACGTTGCATGTTTTTGGAATGGTTGCATTGTTCTGGAACGATGCACTGTTTCTTGAACAGTCACAAACGTTGCAAAACATTTCGTTGGAACATTGCATTTGAAGGAAAATTTCAGATGAAATTTTTTCTGGACTTAAAAATTTTTTTGTCCAAAAAGATAGTCTCTCGATTGATCATTTGCCAAATCCAAATCCAAAGCCGAAGCCGAAGCCTAGCCGAGCGAGCGACGAAGATAACGGCGCGAGGCTTGGTTTCTTCTTGGCTCACTATCCCTTCAAAGGAGTACTTCTTATATAAAGGACAAAATGTTTCTTTCTCCCACCAATGAGGGAGAAACTATTTTTCCTTCTATAAGGTGACTATTCACCTCCCTTTGTTCCCACTTTGTTCCATCATTTTCCATTCATCTTTCACCAAAACCCAACAATCCCCCACATGAATGGGGAATGGCTATTTCATTTTAGAAAAAACATGTGTGATCTACAAATAAGAATCAGTTGCATCTGGATAAGTAGGTTTCCCTTTGAACTTTCCATAGTGAACATACATCGTGTATCCTCGGTCAATCGGTACATTTGATATCTTTGAACCGTCGAGCTTTTATGTATACCTAGACAATGTATGTCACACAACTAACCCTTAACCGTTCTTGGTTTTCATTGTTTTGTTCGTTTCAGCCATGAACACGTCCTGGTTTCATGAGTGCGTAGAGAATTGGCCTTACGTTATATTCTCCTTGAAGCGGCTTACACTTCACACTCACATAGATAATTCCTAAACGTTAAGTCCAATAGACAAAACTATTTGGTCATACCAGCCAAACTTAGGTAATCATTAAAGGCTTCACATCTTAAGCTCTATCCTTGCTTTCTGAACATTGTCTACATCATGAGAATAGGTTGAGTTTAGTTTGACAATGTTGAACCGTCAGTCACGACTTTGTTTGATCTCTTTGAACCTAGCTCTTGGGATCTCCAGTCTGCTAGGTAGAGTTACCGCCGTGATGACTTGTCCGAGGCCTTAAACCCATTCCCTTTGATGATTTATCAACCGCCTCTCTAGTTAGGCCTTTTGTTAGCGGATCCGACACATTATCTTTTGACTTAACATAGTCAATTGTGATAATTCCACTAGAGAGTAATTGTCTAACGGTGTTGTGTCTTCGTCGCATGTGACGAGACTTTCCATTACACATAACATTTCCAGCTCGTCCTATTGCCGATTGACTGTCACAATGTATACATATAGGAGCAACTGGATTTGGCCATAAAGGAATATCTTCTAGAAAATTCCTTAGCCATTCTTCTTCTTCACCGGCCTTATCCAGAGCTATAAACTCGGATTCCATTGTAGAGCGAGCTATACACGTCTGTTTGGAAGATTTCCAAGACACTGCTCCTCCAACAATGGTGAACACATATCCACTTGTGGATTTTATTTCAGATGATTCGGTGATCCAATTTGCATCACTATATCCTTCAACCATCGCAGGATATTTATTGTAGTGCAATGCATATTCTTGAGTGTATTTTAAATAACTCAACACTCGCTTCATCGCCATCCAATGAGTTTGATCGGGATTACTCGTGTACCGACTCAGTTTACTTATGGCACAAGCTATATCAGGTCTTGTACAATTCATTATGTACATCAAACTTTCTAACACTCGAGCATAGTCCACTTGGGACTTGCTTTGACCCTTGTTCTTTGTAAGAGCAAGATTTACGTCAATTGGAGTCTTTGCGACTTTGAAGTCCAGATACTTGAATTTCTCCAATACCATGTTGATGTAGTGAGTCTGAGACAAAGCTAGACCTTGAGGAGTTCTGTGAATTTTAATTCCTAAAATCAGATCTGCAACTCCTAATTCTTTCATATAAAATTTGCTAGCAAGCATACGCTTAGTAGCATTTATGTCGGAAATGTCTTTACTCATTATCAACATATCATCAACATACAAGCAAACAATGACAACGTGATTTGGAGTGTTCTTTATGTAAACACATTTATCACACTCATTGATCTTAAATCCATTTGCCAACATTGTTTGGTCAAATTTTGCATGCCATTGTTTGGGCGCTTGTTTTAGTCCATAAAGTGACTTAACCAGTCGACATACCTTCTTTTCTTTTCCTGGAACTACAAACCCTTCGGGTTGATCCATGTAGATCTCTTCCTCCAATTCTCCATTTAAGAAGGATGTCTTCACATCCATTTGATGAATTTGAAGACCATACACGGCGGCTAACGCTATCAATACTCGAATTGACGTAATTCTTGTTACCGGCGAGTATATGTCGAAATAATCAAGACCTTCTTGTTGTCTGAACCCCTTGACAACTAGTCTTGCCTTATATTTATCAATAGTGCCATCATCTTTCATTTTCTTTTGAAGATCCATTTAGAACCCAGTGGTTTATTTCCTGGAGGAAGATCAACTAATTCCCACGTATGATTATTCAATATGGATTCTATTTCACTATTGATTGCCTCTTTCCAATAATGTGCTTCCGAAGAAGACATAGCTTCCTTAAACATTTGAGGCTCATTCTCTACTAAGAATGTCAAGAAATCGGGACCAAAGGAAGTTGATGTCTTTTGACGTTTGCTGCGCCTTACACTTTCTTCATTAGGCGTACTTTCATTTTCTTCTTCCCGAGGTCGTTTAGATTTTTCACTAGACGACTCACATTCATTCTTATACGGGTAAACATTTTCAAAAAATTCACCATTGTCTGATTCGATTACGGTATTTACATGAATGTCAGGATTGTCTGATTTGTGAACCAGAAATCGATACGCCTTGCTATTGGTTGCATATCCAATGAATACACAGTCAATTGTTTTCGGTCCTATTTTAACCCTTTTGGGTTTAGGAACTTGGACTTTTGCCAAACACCCCCACACTTTGAAATATTTCAAGGTGGGTTTCCTTTCTTTCCACTTCTCATATGGAATTGACTTTGTTTTGCTATGGGTATTCGATTTAGTATTCGATTCGCCGTTAAAATAGCTTCCCCCCATAAGTTCTGCGGTAAACCAGAACTTATCAACAAGGCATTCATCATCCCCTTTAATGTTCTATTCTTTCTTTCCGCAATTCCATTGGATTGTGGAGAGTATGGGGCAGTTATTTGATGAATAATACCATATTCCAAACATATTTCTTCAAAATGAGATTCATATTCGCCGCCCCTATCACTTCTGATCATTTTGATTTTCTTATCAAGTTGTGTCTCAACTTCATTCTTGTATTGCTTGAATGCATTAATTGTCTCATCTTTGCTGTTAAGCAGATAAACATAGCAATATCGAGTGTTATCATCAATGAAAGTTATGAAGTATCTTTTACCACCACGTGGGGTGTTGACTTCATGTCACAAATATCTGTGTTGATTAAGTCTAAGGGATTTGAATTCCTTTCAATCGACTTATACGGATGCTTAGCATACTTAGATTCCACACATACTTGACACTTCATATTATTACTTTCAAACTTAGGCAATATTTCCAAGTTAATCATTTTTCGCAATGTTTTATAATTAACATGTCCTAAACGCGCATGCCATAAATTATTGGACTCAAGCAAGTAAGAAGAAGAAGTACTTTTATTGATATCAATAGCCATTACATTTAGCTTGAAAAGGCCCTCGGTGAGGTAATCCTTTCCTACAAACATATCATTTTTACTAAGTACAATCTTATCAGACACAAATACACACTTAAAACCATTCTTGACCAGAAGTGAAGTCGAGACCAAATTCTTGCGCATTTCAGGAACATGAAGAACGTTGTTAAGCGTAACTATCTTGCCCGAAGTCATTTTCAAGCCAATCTTTCCAGTTCCTTCTATCTTTGCGGTTGCAGAATTTGCCATACAAATAGTCTGCCTTGTCCAGACACAGTATAGGAAGAGAACAACTCCCTATTTGAACAAACATGTCGGGTAGCATCCGAATCCATTCACCATTCTTTGGGATTTCCAACCAAGTTGCACTCGGACAGCATTGCACATAAAAAGTCCATGTCCTCATTCAGGTTCGCTTGGTCTTTCTTTTTCTTGTCCTTGTCTTTCTTAGGAGCACGACACTCCGAAGCCATATGACCATACTTTCCACAGTTGTAGCAATTTCCTTTGAACCTCTTCTTGCTTGGTTCATTCTTCTCTTCATTGGACTTTTTTTCTTTTCTTGTTCTTTGGAGGAGTTTCAACATGATTTGCTCCCGGAATTGAAGACTTTGAAGTGGCTTTCTTTTCTGCAGCTTTGTTGTCTTCTTCAATCCGTAAACGAACAATCAAGTCCTCCAACTTTATTTCCTTTCGTTTATGTTTCAAGTAGTTCTTAAAATCCTTCCACAAAGGAGGCAATTTTTCGATAAAAGTTGCCACTTGAAATGCTTCATTTACATCCATTCCTCCAGCAAGTAAATCATAGATTATTACTTGCAATTCTTGGACTTGAGACATGACAGTTTTACTGTCAACCATTTTATATTCCAGAAATTTGGCCACCACAAATTTCTTTAGTCCAGCATCTTCAGTCTTATATTTCTTGTCTAATACGTCCCATAATTCTTTAGACGTTTTGCATACGCTATAGACATTATACAAGCTATCTTCCAACCCATTTAGAATGTAATTTTTGCACAGAAAATCAGAATGATTCCATGCCTCCATTACTATGAAACGGTCCTTTTTCGGAGTGTCATCCGGGAAGGTTGGAACTTTGTCAGAAATAAATTTCTGCAAACTGAGAGTGGTTAGATAGAACAACATCTTCTGTTGCCACCTCTTAAATTCAGTACCAGAAAACTTTTTGGGTTTTTCAGTTGCTGTCAGTGCAGGAACAACACGGTTTGAAGAAACTGTATTTGTTTGCACAGAAGCAGAAGTCATTACAGTATCAACAGGTTCTGCCATCTCGTATTAGATTCTTTAAGCTTGTTGTTTTCTGGATTTTCTACAGAATGTTGACGCACTAATAGCACACAAATTTCTTTGTTCTAAGTCCACAGTTATACTGTGTCTCCTTAAAGAATCTAATTCCCTCACTATTGCCCGAGGTGTTGATTAATTCTTCCCAGGATAAAATAGAACACTATTCTACAATATCGACAATGAAAATTGTAGAACTTGGTCGAACTCAAGAACGGAGTATTCACACACACTGACTGTTTTATGTTGTAGAAGAAGAGAGTTTTTACAGAATTTTGTTTTGGCTGTAAAAATATTCTGAATACCTGATGAAGGAAAACACAGGTATTTATAGCCAACTACGCACTGTTTCGAAAGGATGCACTGCTTTGAAAAGTTGCACTGTTTCGAAGCATTATTTTTGAAACATCGCATTTGTTCTGGAACTAATGCATCATTTCTGGAACGTTGCATTGATCATTATCCAAAGCCGAAGCCAAAGCCGAGCGAGCGACGGCGACGACGACGCGAGGCTTGGTTTCTTCTTGGCTCACTATCCCTTCAAAGGAGTACTTCTTAATATAAAGGACAAAATGTTTCTTTCTCCCACCAATGAGGGAGAAACTATTTTTCCTTCTATAAGGTGACTATTCACCTCCCTTTGTTCCCACTTTGTTCCATCATTTTTCATTCATCTTTCAGCAAAACCCAACATATTCTACTAAAGGAATTGACATCCGATTAAAAATTGAAATCAAAAGCAGGTATAATGGAATTCTCTAGAAATTTTGGAGTAGGAGAAGCCCATACAGAATCATCAAAACCCTTTTCTAGCTGATCATAGTCGATCTTAGCAGAAAAAGAAATGATTAAGACCAATAGGAAGAAACTAAAATTCTTCTATGTATTTCACGTAATTACATATTCTTACAGGTAAACTGGACTTGCAAGCTCATTTGTAATCCTTCTAATAATCAAAATTTAGGCCGAATGCTGGAACATTCATCAAGACTATGAACACTCTTAGAGAAGGTAAGAAACTTCCTTAACATAGAGGTTCCTGTGAGCAGAGTGTTAAAGATTGTTTCTTTTCCTTTATTACACATACTTCAGCTTCATCGGTAGAAATTAGAAATGACGAACACATAGATTGTTGGTACAACAGTCAGTTTAATTTAGCTAACTGACCAAGAAACAACAAATCCATAAGAATAGTGACAAGACTTTTTATAAAAGAGCAAGTAGTAGCGTAAATAGTAAATAAAATAGATCGAATTGAATCCGAGTCTAAAGTTAGTTTAAACATGTAAGAAAATAGAACCGTTCAAACTAAGAGTCCACCTGAGGAACATGAAGATTGGAATTTGAAACAGCAAAACTCAGTAAGCAAATGTCTGCAGCCCACAAAGAGCTAAAAAACCCGCATATTCAGCTGAGATTTAGAGAGCTGCAACACAACAGAGAGTACTATTTATCCGTTTTAATGTATGGTACAAGAATTACATTATCGTCAAAATGTTAAATTAACAACTATTTCTCGTGCTCTTTATTACAGATGAGTAGTTGTTAAACATGATGAATTCCAACTTATCAACCAAGTTAGGCTGATTACATTTGAATAGAGCAAGAAATAATCAAGTGGTCAAAAATAGAGATATTTACAGTTAACTACAAAGAATACAGAACATAAATAAAATTTTAGGGCTCAACAACTAGCCAGAATAGGGCAGCAGTAGCTGATGAATGTTGCCAGAGCCAAAATTGAGAAATTGCCTCTGTGTAGTTGTAAACATTGATCCATTATATTAACATGGGGAGACAGTTACAGAAAGCTGATTGAGGCATCATGCAATCTTATTGTAAGTATAGTGATTGCATGAATATATTTACAGCAATGCTCTTTGAATGATTTCATTGTATACTATATTATAAGTTGAGTGATCATCATCATTATCTGCAGTAGGTGGCCTAATTAATATTTCTATACAGTTGGAACTTTTTGCTCTTGATAAAGCAACATATAATTGACCGTGAGAAAAAACTGATTCACGTAAATAAATACCAACATAATCTAATGTTTGTCCTTGTGCTTTATTTATTGTCATAGCAAAACTCAATCGTAATGAAAATTGTGTTCTTTTAAAAGGAATAGGTACTTTTTCAACCTCTGATGATAGTGGTGGTATTCTTGGAATAAATATGTGTTTATCTTTGAAATCACCACTTGTAATTTTACAACTTATAACATGTGTTTTGAAATCACAACACACTAACCGTGTATCATTATACAAGCCTTCAGAAGGATTTAAATTTCGTAATAATATGACAGGGCAATTTTGTTTCAAGATTAATCTGTGTGTAGGTAAGCCAGGAAGGTTAAGGGTGTGTAAGAAATCTTCAAATTGAGTTTGATCGTTTGGTTCAATAGTTTCATCAGTGGCAATGAATATGTTAGCATTTGTTGGAAATTGAGCAATAAGTCTATCATTTATCTCATCAACAAAGTCACTCTTTGTAGTCAAAATAACGCGAGAGGTCATAAAAGAAGAATCATTAAAATATGTATGTAAGTTCAGATATATAACTTTGAATAAGAGATCTAATGAATCTTTTTCAGTAGTGAAAGGAATAATGAATTGTTTTGAAATTTCAATTTTGTTATTGATATTCACCTTTTCTTTTCCATTTTCAATTCTCATTAGATATTCACGGAAAATAGGATCAGTTCTAGCACACATATTAGTTGAAAGTCGTAGTTTTTCAAGTTGATTCTAAATTTTGGAATTCAGTATGCTTTGACAAATAAAGTCTTCTTTCTTTCCACTTCGTACAACAGGAAGTGTTTGTCTGAAATCGCCTCCAAACACTATTACTTTTCCACCAAAGAGCACATTTATGTCTATTAAGTCTTTCATGAATAAATCGAAAGCCTCAATCATTTTTTTTTGACATCGACACCTTATCCCATACAATTAATTTTGCATCACGAATTAAAGACGCGAGAAAATTTGCTTACTGATATTGCAGGAGAATTGCTCATCAATATTAATCAGAATCTTAAAACGTAAATGAGATGTTCGTCCTTCGGGAAGAATTGATGTTACAACACCAGAGGTTGTTGTCGCTAAAGCTATAAATCCTTTGGATCTTATAGTGGCCAATAAAGCACGATAAAAAAAGTTTTACCACTTCCTCCTAGACCATCAATAAAAAAATCTCCTGATTTGTTGGTGAACACTCTTTGAAGAATTATATCATATGCTATTTTTTGTTCTGCATTCAACTTTGTATGCAATCGTAAAGCTTCTTCACTAATAGTTATATTTCTCTCAAAGATTATGTCTCTTTCTTCTGATGTTGTGATTGATCGAATAATATTTTTGGAAACAAGTTTATACTCGTTAATTTCATATCCCATGCTATGTAATATGTCATTGATATGGTTCAAAACAAAATTTTAGGTTTGTTTTAGATTTATGTTCGGTAAATTCTTGAAGTCTTCAGACATTGAATCTTCGAATTGTTCCTACAATTCCTTTGGATTATCATGACTGCAATATACTATTATTGTAGCAAATAGACGTCGTAAACTATAAGGCATTTGATAACTTGTAGCCACTGACATACATTCAACTAAGTTGTTATTAAGGTGCAATAATCTTTTTTTTTCTGCGGATTCTCGAAATGTGTCACAATATTTTCCATCTATTTTTTGAAGATTCTTGTATGATTTTGGTGCTTTTACATTCATTAATAGTAGTCTAAGATAGTATCTCTCTCCTTCCGTTGGATGACAAGTTACAACACAATCAATAACATTACCTTGTTGTCTTCGCGTCCACATTTTGTATGTTGTTGGCCATACAAAATACTGGAGAAATTCTTTATATAATAAGTTGAGTTGTTTAGAATGTTCATTTGTTTTGTTCATCAAGAAAAATTTTGTCAACATTATTTTTTTAATCATTGGGTTATTCATGATTTTGTCTATACTGCCAGCTTTTTTAAAATAAACAAATTGTTGTCCTTCAAGATGTAATTGGAGATGATAAACAAATGGAATCATTTCACTAATAGGGAAAGCAAATAAATGTCATATGACTTCTGGTGTTGATATCCATCTAGTAGATTGATATTGTTTTATTTCATCTATTTCTATATTTATATTATTTTCTTGTATCAAAAAAGAGATTTTGTCATGTCCTTTACATATAAATATACTTGATGACCTTTATATCAGAACATATTTCAACATTGATATGACAATTAAATTTGCATAAAAGGTAAGGGTTATAACGAACAACCCATGAGTTGTCAAGAAGTTGCTTTCTCTTCTTCACATATTTACCAGTATTCCTTCTTCTATAAATTGAATATGAGTTTTTCCCTTTCGTTGTTTTGTTAGCAAAATTTTTGGGTACTTGAATTTGCAGAATCCTTTTTTTTTCATACATGAATTTGTAGGATTTAATTGACCACAAGGACCATGCATCATAGGTTTTTTAACATGTTTGTGTAAGTAAGGATTTTCATCAGGATCGGGAAGTTTAGCAGAAACAATTTGATCATAGGATTCAGGCGTAAGTAACTTGAAATCATCACTAAGAATGAAAAGGAAATGAGTATGTGGAAGACCACGTTTTTGGAACTCAATAGTGTACATAAATGCAACAACTTTTTCGAATATATTTTTTCTTAGTATATCTTTTTTTAACTCTTCAACTTTTTCCTTAAATACCGGACAGATTAAATCAGGTCTATTTTGAGCTTCATCGGTTGTCAATATTGGAACTTGCATTAGAGATTTTAGGAAGATATTAATTCCCCAAGTTTCAGGAAGTTATTATTTTCCTTAAATAACTCTTTGCTGATATTAATTTCCCAAATTTCTCCCTAAATAGATGATTTTTTTTTATACTTTTCATCTTCTTTTCTTTATTTTCTTCTAATTTGTTATACATATTCAAAGATTTTTTCTCTTTCTCTCTCATCTCTCCATTTTCTTTCATACTTATTCCATTATTGAAAATAGATTTTATACACAGTCCACGTAATTTTCATCTTTTCATCCATGATTTTTAAATTTTTTTTATATATAAATCTTGAAAAGTAACAAGATTTATCTTTTTTTGAGTATGAAATTAAGATAGCATCATTCAATCTTGATTCAACACCGAAGACAAATGAGATGAGATCTTGATTCAAAAAGTAAGCACATGGTGTTGGAATGTGTAGACGAAATGGTATCACGTAAATTGAAGAATCATAATTCATAGTTATCAATTTATACACACATTTCATACACAGTTAAAATTACTTTTCTTCCAACAAACTGATTATGATTTCATCACAACTAGAAAATCAATAAACATATTGAATTCATACTGAAAAAATATAGTTGATTTTTTTATTTAAAAAAACTATTTAAGATATACAAAAAACATACTCAACAAACATATAAAAAAAGAATGCATACATAACATACACTTTTCAACAATTCTTTCAACAATTTTTATAAATTCACCATAACCAGAAAATAAAATATAAGATGAAGAATATATAGAATTCAAAAAATATATATACCAAATTTATACACAAAATATATATTTCAAAATGTTTTTCAGAAATTATTTTACATTTTGCCATAAGCAAAATATATATATAAAAAAATGAATCCATACATCACTAAAAATCATATAATTCAAGATTATGTTTGTGTGTGGTTTACTCATATTCATACAAAATTAACTCGTCTTTAACAGTTGAATTTATTTTTTTAAAATGCATAAATTTGTGTTTTAATAGAATTTTTTTTGAAAGATAATGACCACATATGCGTGTATGGAAAAGTTATTAAAAACATTATTCAGTATCAAAGAAAAGAAAATATGCGTGTATGGAAAAGTTAAGGAAAGAATATAGGAGAAATTTATGGAAAGTCAACAATATGAGAGAATTTGGAGATTACGTAATATAAAAAAAATACATTATTTAAGGAAATGGGAGAGGAAAAAAAGTAAGGATTTGTTATTAATTTTTTTTTTTACTTTTTTTTTTTTTACTTTGTTAGACTTTGTTGAAAATTTATTATTATACAATGCAATCTAAAAAAGACTACTTAATTGCCAAAAGTAATGCGGGGAAGAAAATGGAGATGTATGATTCATTTTCAAGAAAATTAAAAAAGTACTCCATTAGGTTGAACTTTGAATCGATCAAACATAATTAGGTCCGAAGGACCCGTTTAGCCATGAAAATAAAAAATGTATTCACTTTATTTAATATTTTTGAAGTTGAAAATAGAGTTGGAGTTGTGTTTGGCCATAGTATTTTCATAAATATTTTAGACTTTGAATGTACTTTTTTATAAAGTGATAGAAAAAATTGAGTGCAAAAAAAGTGAAAACACCTCAAGAGGTCCAAAAATTGTGAAAACATATTTTAAAATACGTTTTTAATTTTCATGGCCAAACAATTATTCCGAAATATTGTGAATAATATTTATGGCCAAACGCCTACTTACTTTTGCACGTTCAAATTGGGTAAAAATCGTTTACACCCCCCAACTTTACTTTAAAAATCAAACTCCCTCAACTTTGAAAAATAATCATTCTCCTCCCCCCCCCCCCCTTTTCTCAATTGGCTTTTTAAAATGTCTATTTTACCCTTATACATTATCAACCTTTATTTATTCTTTTTACTTCGTTAAAATCATTATATATAATACATTTTCTATAAATATATTAATATCGTAGAAAAAAGAAAAGTGAGAAATATTGATTGAGTATATAAGCTAATGTCATTCTTTAGTGAAACTAAAGAACAAAATAAAAAAATAATCAAAATTAATAATAATGGAATCTATAATGTGATAACCTTATAAACATATTTCGATGCAAGAAATACAAAAATACTTAATAACAATAAAGGTATAATTCATGAAAATTTCTTTAAAGATTATCTATTTATATTGTAAATAGATTTTAAATTATAATTTAGAAATTATTTCATTAGTGACAATCAAAATTTGTTTATCTATGTAGATAATAGAGAATAAGAGATAAATGAAACTTAAATATGCATGCACATAATACATACATACATACATACATAATGCATCTAATATTTGTATGGAAGAAAATCAGTACTAGCATACGTGTCAAGATCAGGATAGGCAACTCAAGCGCGTGACACTGCAACAGACGCTACGGCTACGAAGGGCACTCTCTCTCTGGGAGTTCGCCGCAAAGGCGTCCTCTCGTAATGGATAAAGATAACGACCACTTATCATCATCAGTGACATGGCGTAAGAAGACAAATAGGAGACAAGCATATCCGACTCTCTACAAGTGCGTACTAGTATGTGCAGAGCAGAGCCTTTAGGTCTTAGTTTCTTAGGGCGCTATTGTTGAACTATGATTGGCCAAGGCCAAGATTGTAAACTATAAATAGTAGTCCTTATACACTTATAAAGGGGCTTCCTCTCCCTCATTCTCTCAAACAACACAATAGTTCTTACTTGGTCTCCAAACTTTTCTTTATTTTTTGAGTATTTAGATATTTGTTGGTAGTTCGCCTTAGCATCTCGGACAATATGATTTAGCAGTCGGCTGCTTTCGTGAATGAGCTCGGCACTCACAAACTCATTTGCTTATTTATTCATTTTGTTCTTTTCGTTATTAATTGTTTCCCTTTATCACATAGTAACCTTGTCATTAACAAATCAAATCTAAAACAAGGTTGAATCGTAACGCGTGCTCTCAATTCACCAACAAATTTAACTGCACCAAATTCATGGTAAGCAATATTAAAATAACATCATAATAAAAAATATTATTAAATTTTACAAAAACTTATAAAAGGATTATTCTACTTGTAATGTTAATGAACTTAAATAAAAATATATAAATACATAGATTAAAAAAATTATGAAAATAATAAGGATAGAATAGACATTGCATAGAATAAAGGGGGGAGTTATATTCCAATGTTGAGGGGGGAGTTTGATTTTTAAAGTAAAGTTGAGGGGTGTAAACGATTTTCACCCGTTCAAATTTGGACTTATTCATTTGGTCTTCAGTCTTGCTAGTTAACATTAATGGTAAATATTGGTAACTTGTCCAATCACAAAAGCAAATTAATAAAGACGTGCTAGAGAAAATTGCATATTTATGTGGTTTAAATTAACCATCTAGCAAATGAATGGGAATACATACAATTTTTTTTTCTAAACTTTGAATTCAAAGTGTCTAATTGAAACGCTTTATTAGAAGTGCTTGAGGGTGTTGTTTAATTGAAATAGAATTTACTTTGAGTGTTTAAATAGAATATCTTGACAAATTTAAGGGACGGCCTATTATTAAGCCTAAAAATTACCACAAACAGCATAAACATAAGTTTGAACTTAAGTTTTTTTTTGCAATATCTACAATGCTAGCTAGGTGTAAAGTATACACCTCCCTTTTCAATATTAATTTCAAACATTAAATAATTTTGATTTCTACAACTAAATTACAACAATAAGATACTCCTAGAAACTATGCATGAAATATAAGGAAATGTTAAATAGTATACAAAAGCTAAAGAAATATTTAATGAATCGTCACAGGAAAATTAGGAATTTGTGTGAAGTTTCAAAGTATACCAAAGTCAATTTGTCTGCTAAGCATAGTACTCCTATGTCTCTATTGCTATTAAAAGAGATGGATAGTCAATTCAATTCTAGATTTCTTTGAGGTCATAACCTATTATTAGTATGTATCGTAGTTTGTATTCAAAATACGGCTGGAAGAAGATAAGAACATACATATTTTCATGCACGAGTATAATGAGTTAAATTATGACTAGACAATTAATTTATGCGATATCTCTTTTTGGACATGCTTGGTGATCTTGCCTGAAAAAGAAAATAAATTAAAAAGTTGAGTATATTTAAAATAATTTATTACTCCATCTGCTCGATATTCATTCATAACTATTATCAAAACTGCTTGACTACCACTTTTTTTTTTTTTTTTTTTGTGTGTGCGTGTAATGATCAAATATTGTTAATCATAAAGAATTGTACTTGTACTAGCTGATTTCATATAGCCACTAATTATCTAGTAGATTTCATTTCCGAAAGAATTAAGAAAAATTGAGACTTTCCAGTTTCGCATTCTGAGACTCTTCACTCCAAATTGAATGAGATATTCGAGTTTCGTGCTATGAGCCTTTTAATTTTGGGCAATTTGCAAGCAATTGTTTATTTTGAAAATTATTTTTGTTAAAATAGTCTATTTTATTTGTCTCATATTACTTGTCCACATTATTAAGAATATTTTTCCCATATTATTTATCAATTTGCAAAATTAAAATATATGAATTAAATTTTTTCTGTAAGCCCTTAGATTAAACTTTTTGAAAGTATAAATATTGTAAATTTTCAAAAGAAGTCCCTTTATTCTTAATTTAAAGAATAAGACATATAAATAGAGTGTATAAAAAAGATTTAAAGGATAATGTAGAAAAAAATATTTTCTTCTTTTTATAATTTCTTCTTTTTTTAAGTTAAAGTTTAGGTCCATGGATCAACTTTTATGAATAATCAAAAGAGAAAACTACAAAATGGGCAAGGAGCCTTGTTTATAATTTCTTAAGGGGTATAAAAAGGAGAAAGTGAACAAGTAATATGAACCAAAGGAAATAACCTTTAAAAGGTACTTATGTAAAAAATAATAATTTATGTTTGACCAATTAACTTGAAAAAAAAATCATTAATACTTACTAAGCAGATTCAATACAAAAAAATAGCAAATTGCAGAAGTTAACACTGCAATTTACGGAGGTTTAAAACCTTCGCTATTTGCTGGTAGAAAATAGCGGAGGCTTATAACCTCCATAAATTGCAGTATCAATCTTCCACAATTTACTTTTTTTTTTTTTTTTTTTAGTGATTGTGTTTGGTCAATCTTTTCAAGAAGTACTTTTGAGTGTCAATTATGATGAAAGAACAAATCAAGACACATTTTACTACTCCATTTGTTTTATTTTAGTTGTCATGTTTCATTTTTCGAGAGTCAATTTGACTAATTTTTAAAATTAAATTAGATTATATTAATTCAATATTTTAAAATTAAAATTTAGATATTCAAAAACTATATGAAAAGTACTATAAGTTGCAATTTTTCTTTTTTCAATACGATTAAAAAATACATCATAAAATGTTGGTCAAAGTTTGTATGTTTGACTCTAAAAAAGGAAATTACGACAAGTAAAAAGGAACGATGGGAGTACTAAAATTATTTAAAAAGAGAAATTAATTTAAATATTTATTATGAAATTGGAGTCTTTAAAGTTATGTTAAAAAAGTATTAGCTCATATTATTGCAAAGAAGAAGAGGAGCGATAAAAGAAAGAGACGATAGAAAAAGGAGAAGTAACTTTTTGTTTATACCACCAAAGGATTGCCGGGTTTTGGTTATGAAAATGAATGAAAAATAGAGAAAAAAAAAAGGGAGGAAAAAGTGAAATAGGTGTTCACTTTGTAAAAGGAGTGTTTTTCCCACTTTGATAGGAGAAAGAAATATCCTTGTGCTTAAATATAGCAGCACTCCTTCATGTGGATAGTAAGGCAAGAAGAAGACAAGCCTCGCGCCGTCATCGCTCGGCTTCGGCTTCGGATTTGGATTTGGAAAATTATCGAGCGATTATCTTTTTGGACAAAAATCATTTGAAACTTGAGAGTTAATGATGTTTTAATCCAAAAATCCAATACGCAAAATATTCTCTATATGCGGACTCACACGAACATGTGCGGACGCATGTCGCAATGCACTTAGAAGGGATGCGACCCTTCGAAGCACTGTTTGAAAACGAAAAAGGGACCTGCGCAAGCACCTGATCATCTGCGGACGTAGATGCCAGCGCATGTGCCAACACAGGTCAGTCAAGACATTCTGTTTTGTGCCAAAGGTGACCTGCGACCGCATGTGGTCATCTGCAGTCGCAGATTGGGTCTGCAGGTCAGAAGGTATTGCAAAAAGTTGTGACTTTTCACGAACCATTGCTTCCTTTCTGAAGCATTACCTTTTGGGCTATAAATATTTGTCTTTTTCCTCAGATGAAGGATACGAAAATATTATTTTTACTAAGTTAAAAACTCTCTTCTTCTTTTCAAAGAAATCAAAGTAAGTGTGATTTACTCCGTTTGTTGAGTTCGTTGAAGTTCTGCAATTTTTATTGCCGGTATTGCAGAACAGTGTTCTATTCTATCTTGGGAGGAATTAATCCAAACCTTGGGCAATTGTGAGGGGATTAAATTCTTTAAGGATACACAGTTTACTGTGGGCTTAGAACTTTAGTTTTCTATCAATTTTTTGATTTTTCGGTTACAGGAATACCAAGCTTAAAGAATTTCTCTACTTCATCTATATTTCTGGTTGGTTGGAGATTAAGAGTCTAACAATTTTCTACTCCACTTGTTAACTCGGTTCGAAGAACATAAAAACTTCATCGAGTTAATAAAGTTTTATTTATATCGATTCAAAGAACATAAAACCTTCATCGGTCGAATAAAAAATTGTTTTATTGTTAACCCATTTATTGAATTCTGTTTGTGTGTTTTCAAATAGAAATAGGAGAGCCAACTGATAACGCGATGGCTTCTGCATCTGCGACAACGAATGTTGTTTCGTCAAGCCGTGTTACTCCTGCTATGACTGTGGGAGAAAAGCCCGAAAAGTTTTTCGGTTTGACTGTCGCGCCCCATTTTTCTCACGAAAAGCGAGATTCAACGTGACAACTTAATTTAGGATTAATCAGAGTGAAGAGTCGCCCCCTAACGAATGAAGGTGCGTTTGGGCACCATTCTAGACTAAGTACGAACTTATTTTAACAGTCTACATCAATCAGAAATTCAGGTAAGGGTTTAAATTACCTTGAAAGAAAGGTGTTAGGCACCTTTCGAGGTCCACAAATGTGGGTCCTGGCCAAACTCATATATTATGTGGGGGATTCTATGTGATAAACAAAGGTTGATTATTTTATTAACTACGTAATAACTAAGTGTTAAAAAAATGTAAAGTAATTAATAAACAAGACATACAACATAGTTTTTATTTAATTAACAATTATCTAAGTGATAAAATAGTAAAATGCATAAAAACATAAAGTCAGATAAGCGAGGAGACAGAAGTGACACAATATATAAACAAAATAAGAAAATAATAAGCCTAAACAACCCCAAATAATTAGAAAACAATAAAATTAAGGAAAAACTAAATCAGAGGATTTAGTAGAAGGTTGATTTTATCCTATTCGGATCAGCGCCCGGCTTATTAACGGATGACAATGTCGCATATCACACTGTCGGATACTGCTCGGGTCAATTTCCATCATGTCCGACTATGTACCCACCCCACCTAATTGGTTATTAAGCCTAAAAGCGTTCTAAAGAAAACGAAAAAACTAGTGTTCCCTAAAAATACCTACCCGTCCCAACTTAATGTCCAAGAGGTGTTGGACGACCTATTTTGGGTAAGGATCTAGATGCAAAGAAAATCTTAGGCTTCCTAATTAGATTCGGGGTTTACGTCATACAAAATAAAAAAAGACTGAGCAACTAGCATATAAAGGTTTCATACAAGCCTCTTGGTTAATTAGAAAGTCGATTAGGTGATAAACATGCTAAACAATTACTTACATTGTAATTAGAACCTATAGACATGATTTCTAATGTGGTAGATAATTAACATATTAAAATTCCTTAATCTTATGGACATGATTTCTAGGCAAAGAACATTATTCAATGTGTCAAAAATTAAATAAAATGCAAGATGTTAAATTAAGAATGCTGGAAATTAATTTAAGCAACCTAAAAATTAATTAATAATTACAGAAAATTAGTTTAAGATTGCTAAAAAATGATTTTAAAATACTGAAAATTATTAAAAATATACTGAAAATTAAATTTTGAATGTTGGAAATTATATAAAAATACTGGAAACTAGATATTTTAACTACCATAAATTATTTAAAACTTGCTGAAATTATTTTAAGGTTGTTGAAAATTATTAAAAATATACTGAAAATTAAATTTTGAATGCTGGAAATTATATAAAAATGCTGGAAACTAGATTTTTAACTGTTGGAAATTAAAAATATGATGGAAACTATATAAAAAATGCTGAAAATTATTTTAACAACTTAGAAACATGGATTAATAAAAAAAACTGTTCTAAAAAAAGGATTTAATATTCTGGAATTTATTTAAAATGCTAAAAAATATTAGTTTTAACACACCAAAAATTGATTAATCATGTTAGAAATTAAAGTGACATACTTGGAATTAATTTAATATGTCAAAAATTAATTAATAATCATAAAACATGATTTTTAAGTGATAAAACAATTAGTTAATGACCCTAGAATGTTTGCCTACATGATAAAACACTTAATTGACATGTGAAATTTATTAAATAATCCTATAGACATGGTATCTAGGTGATAAAATATTCAAATCACACAATCCTCACCCCTCATAAGCAGTCCCCGTAATTTTATTTATACAGAGAGTTTATACAAATTATTACAGACCCAATAAATATGAAGTAGAGAAAAAACAACAAGGGCTATTTGGATAGCTTTGAGCACAACCTCCTGCGACCCATAGAAACTCTTCACCGTAAACCAAATCCACCGAATAGTACCTGTTAAACAGAACAAGTGTACCACGACAAGCAAATAGAATTTGACATAAAACCCTTAAAAATATTCCTATGAGCATGCTGCAACATTTAGTACCATACTTAAAACTAGGCCATCGTTTTACCAACAAAAGCGAGATTAAACATTGCATAGAACGTAACATACAATTATCGAATGCATCGTTACGAGAACTAACCATTCAAGTAGCAAACGAATAACAATAAATAGATCCTTAGCAGTAATTTCTAGAAGACCGGAACAACAAGGTGAATCCAAAAATGCAGTGTTTTTGTGTGATTAGAGAATAATCAAAAGAAGAATATTTAGAAAAATCAATCAAAGATATTATTTTCCTTAAACCAATAAATCGAATCAGTCAAGTCCAGAAATTGTGATGGGGTTGCCATAATTAAACAAGCAAGAATCTTGGTATGACATGTTGGGGTTTTTCATAAATAAACGAATAAAATTTTTTAGCCTAAATAAAGGGCATAAATCAGTCCAAGAATCAATTAATAAAGTATTTTTGTTAAGAGTTATAGCAAAATCAATTATGTGAAAAATTCATGTCCAAATACCAAACATAAATAAGTACAATCTATTTAGCATTTTGAAATAAAGACGCACATATTAAAACTTTCCTAGTACAAAAGATTCCCACAAAAATTTATTAAATACCTGGCGGAATTCTCGGATTATCGTCCAATTAAACTGGCAAAATTATATTCAATACGAAATATTTTGACATGAATAAATCGAATAGGGAGTTTCACAAGCAGACAAATGAATCGGATTCCGAGTCTAAGAAAATTAGGGTTTAAAGAAAGATCATAAAAATTTGGACTTTTAGCATATGATAGTCTAGGCGAGTTGACAAACACAAATCACAAAGAAATTAATTGAAAATCTAAACCGAACTTCATCAATTTCAAATCTAATAATCTGTCAATAGAAAAAAAAAAAGGCTAGAAGAAAATGATGATACTAATTTGGGCATAAAATTAAAATAAAGAAACAAACCTAGGACGGACTCATAACGAATCCGTCATGAGCTTCAACATTTTTCGGTGGAGTTTGACCGAAGATGGAGAAGACAGCGACGTCGGTTTGCTGGCCGGTGATGCCATCGAAGTGAAGAAAGTGACGGAAACGGAGATGGAGAGATGATGGCGATGTGGAGCTCCAATGATAGGAGTGACGAAGAGAGAGGATGTCAGAGGTGTTTTGTCACGCCCCGAATTCCATCGAGACATGATTGGCACCCGTAGCCGATAAGGCCCGAGAGAACCAACCTTTGGCTATGTTCAACCATATGCATAACATAAGCATCACCACCATTACATAAGAACTTGACAGACGAATAACAGAAAACATGGGACATATATATATGCATATGGAACTTGGCCGTTGAGGCCACCCGGTCAAAACAACATATACGTTTTACATTGATACACCCACATCCGTCTACTAAAGCCTATAACAAGAGCATTGACCAAAATGAACCATAAGTCGAGACAAGTCCCCGCTTACACAATATGTACATCACCAAAAGATATATACACTCTGACTCGGAGAAGCCCCGAATTAACTGGAGCTCACCAAAGATCCGCAACACTGGCAACCTACTGTGGAGGCCTACTAGTACCTGCGCCTGCAGCAAGTAAGGTAGATTCCCCGAGAGGGGTCAGTACGAAATAAGTACTGAGTATGCAAGGCTCAGATGAAACTGTACAACACATGAATATTTCAGTGAACTCAAAACATATGAATAGTCAATGTGAATAAGTCACCATTTTGCATTTTGGGAAACCATGTGAATTGCTTTTATTACTTTCTTTCCTTTCTTTATCTCAATGATTACTTGTCAATACATGTGTCACAATGTACCCGGGCCCCTACTGATCAGTGGGTCTTTTCATAACATATCATCATGTTAGGATCGGGTCGAGCTAGGCTTGTGCCCCTAGGCTTGCCACCCATAAATCAATGCATCGGGATCGAGTCGAGCTAGGCTTATGCCCCTAGACTTGCCACCCATAAATCAATACATCGGGATCGAGTCGAGCTAGGCTTATGCCCCTAGACTTGCCACCCATACTTGATCATTGACCACATTTGCATTACTTTATTCATTACTTTGAGATTGATAGTAGGATAGTCATAACATCACTTTTGAACTTTGGAACATAACATTATTGGAAACCTTGAACCATTAACCGATGAGTAAAAGACATGTGAATAACTTGGCAACATAACATTATTAGAATCATAGCACCATGGGAACTATTGGACAATAATCTATGAACAAGAGACATAAGTATAATCACTATTGGAACATTGGAACATAACCTTGTTGGGCCTTTGGAATACCATTCATGAACATGAGACATGAGACATGAGATACACAATTGATCAATAAGTAGGAAACATATGACAATGATAATTGATAATCGGATGTAGGATACCTTAGTACATTTCGGGTTGGGACAAACATAATGCCAATGCGAATACTATTTGCCGCAGAAAGATATGGACAGAATAACCTTACATACCTTCAATTCCAAATACGAATATACAAGCCTATGTATGAACACAGTAGTCCAGCTTCTTCCTTACGTCTCACTCTATAATACAAGTTCATACCGGAACTTACATTAGCAACTATTCACCATAAAGGCGTACAAGACGACAATGAACCATGTGACTACTATATAACGGTATGACACCCCCTTACAATCCAATCCAATGCATTTCCATATCAACAACACCATAACATTACACACATTGACCAAAATATCATACATCAATATCATTCCACACCTCACGTACCCTTTACGCTTTTTCCCTTTATCATTCCGACACATTTTCTCCTTTATAACAACATATGAACAACCTTATATACTTCATACAGTCCAAAACACCTTCATACGATACTTTGAAGTCATTAAAACAACATCACAAGTTGATAATTACATTCCAAAAGGGTATCGGGGCTTTCGGGGATCAACTAGAGACGAAAACATACAAAACCATTTCTGGAGGTGACCTGCACTGCCACTTGCGCACGCAGGTGGATGACATGCATGCGCAGATGGCTCCTGGAAAATTCCAGGTCCTTCTGCGTTGGCATCTGCGCCCGCAGATGCCCTCGTCTGCGGGGGCGGATGCCCGTTTTGGTCTGAAATGACTTTTTTTTGGGTCTTTTTATGCCATGAATGGTACATGATCACAATCCAACATATTTGAGCATATTTTTGATCATATTAAACACCAACATTCAGCCATGGTCTCACAACACACATAGCAACACTCAAAACCACATTTCACGGCCAATACGACACTGAAACTATAACCAAAATCACAATAACAATTCCAAACGGTATACACAAGGATTAAACCAAGTAAGACTATAATAACATCTCACATTTACATATTTATTCCAACAAATTCATTCCCTTCAAAGCCACAAGTCCATAGTCAAATTTACAAGACAAAACACCCTTCAATTTGGCAAACATGCACACTTCACTTATTGTGGACTTCTCAATATTCCAACAACATAACCAACATAATATACACCATATATTATGCATAAAATATATTAATCCATCATAATAAATACTTACCAAGTCTTACCAATTGATGATCTTGGCCAAAGGAGTGATTAGGGTTCTTGAGAGCAAAGGAGAAAATGTTGGAAAATTCTAGAAATGTTATGAGAGTCCAATTGAATAAAAAATCTGATTTTTCCTTTATATAATCCCTCATGTATCCCTTATCTTCTCCTTAGCATTTAATGCAAGGGTTGATTAGTCAATTGGACCAATGTTGGAAGAATGGGTCAAAATCCCACATTGGGCCATGTCTTCTTATGAAATTTGGGCTTCAATTAAGGGCCCAATTGTATTAGGCTTTTAAATGCCCATAATTCAATACAAAAATTCATCAATTCTCTCATGTTTTCATTTTTCCATCAATGGTACGATTGGCAACTAGACTCAGAAACGTATGGGGTGTTACATGTTTATTGTGGTTCGTCGGGGAAGGTTTCACAGTCATGGTGTCTACCAGCCATAGATGGCCGACGGAGGTGTGGTGGTGGAAAGGAGAGGAGCTAGGAGATGGTAGTTTGTGGGTTGTCTGGTGGTGCTCTCACCAAAAATGGTGAGATCGAGAGGGGAGTGGGACAGCTGTGGTGGTGCTATCACTGAAGATGGTGAGAGCCGTGGGGGTTCTCCTGCTGGAAGGTGGTGTAGAGGAGATGTCAAGAAAGAAGAGAGAGAAATGAGATGTGGGGTAGCTAGTGAAGGGTAGAAATTGATTAGGGTTTTGGAGGTGTGGGGATTGGTTTTAATTTAAAAGGAAAGGAAAAAGTTCTTTGATATCAGGAGATCAACGACTGCGATTAAAAATCAGGATGGGTCGGATCAGGGGTTAAAATTGGGTCAGAAATTGTGTTTGAATTGGAGTCAATTAGAATTGGATTGGGGATTTCGATTTGGGCTTAAATTAAAATTAATTTAGGCTAGAATTGACACAAAATTGGGCACAAACGGCTAGAATTTAAATAACTTGGGAGATTGAATTGAATTGGGATGCTATTAATATATATAGTAATAAAATCAAAAACAATAACAAAATTAACAATCATCATAAAGATCGTTACGCTTAAATTAACTATAAATAAATTACGTATATAAAATCAATGACACGTGATATATTATTTAAAGTTGACGATAAATAATAATTTGAAATAAATTATGAATGTGAATTTTAAAAATGCTATAATAATAATAATAATAGTAATAGACTACGTGTTTGTAAATTATGAGTATGCATATTTGCGGAAATAATTTCATAAATATTTATAAAATTATGTAAAAAATATTTGAATGACGAGGGGAACAAAAGTTTCGTGTTGGGGGACTTGGAGCACTCAGAGAGGCATCGCGATGATGGGTATTGTAGGCGTATCGAGGTTGAAGAGGTCAAGGGTGCTATTCGTAGGATGCGTAGGGGTAGGGCGACTGGGCCTGACGAGATTCCGGTGGATTTCTGGAAGTACACTGGCGGGCCAGGTATGGAGTGGCTGACAAGATTGTTTAACATCATTTTTGGGGCATCGAAGATGCCCAAATCTTGGAGATGGAGTACGATGATTCCATTATATAAGAACAAGGGGGACATTCAGAGTTGCAACAACTATAGGGGTATCAAACTGTTGAGCCATACTATGAAGGTTTGGGAGAGGGTGGTAGAATTGAGACTGAGGAGGGTAGTGACTATTTCCGAGAATCAGTTCGATTTCATGCCAGGTCGCTCGACTATTGAGGCCATTCACCTGGTGAGGAGATTAGTGGAGCAGTTTAGGGAGAGGAAGAATGATTTGCACATGGTGTTCATCGATCTTGAGAAAACGTACGACAAAGTCCCCAGGGAGATTCTGTGGAGGTGCTTGGAGACTAAAGGTGTGCCCGTGGCATACACTAGGTCAATCCAGGACATGTACGACGGTGCGAAGATGCGTGTGAGGACGATAGTAGGGGATTCAGAGCACTTTCCTGTTTTGACAGGATTGCACTGGGGATCGACTCTTAGTCTGTTGTTATTTGCCTTAGTGATGGATGTTTTGACGCGGCTATTCAAGGGGAGGTGCCTTGGTGTTTGCTATTTGCTGATAATGTGGTACTGATTGACGACACCCGGGGAGGAGTTAATGATAAGTTGGAGGTTTGGAGACAGACCCTCGAGTCTAAAGGGTTTAGGTTGAGCAGGACTAAGACGGAGTACCTGGAATGTAAGTTTAGTGATACGATGCATGAGGCTGATGTGGTAGTGAAGCTGGATTCTCAGGCTATTTAGAAGAGGGGGAGTTTCAAGTATCTGGGGTCTATGATTCAGGGGAACGACGAGATTGACGAGGATGGCATGCACCGTATTGGTGCAGGGTGGTTGAAATGAAAGCTCGCTTCGGGAGTTTTGTGTGATAAGAAGGTGCCTCTAAAGCTTAAAGGTAAGTTCTACAGAGTGGCCGTCCGCCCGACCATGTTATATGTAGCCGAGTGTTTGCCAGTTAAAAACTTCCACATCCAAAAGTTGAAGGTAGCGGAGATGAGGATGTTACGATGGATGTGTGGACTTACCAGGAGTGATAGAGTTAGAAATGAGATTATCCAAGAGAAATTGGGAGTGGCTTCAGTGGAAGATAAGATGAGGGAAGTGAGGTTGCGATGGTTCGAACATATGATGAGGAGGTGTACAGATGCCCCAGTACGGAGGTGTGAGAGGCTGGCCGGGGATGGTTTTAGGCGGAGTAGAGGTAGGCCGAAGAAATATTGGAGGGAGATGATTAGGCATGACATGGAGCAGTTACAGCTTATAGAGGACATGACCCTTGATAGGAAGATGTGGAGTACGCGTATTAGGGTAGAGGGTTAGTGGGTAGGAAGGTGACCGTATTAACGGGATAGCGTGTTTGATTGTATCTGTGCTTGTTGTTTGTTTGACAGTTTCTGGTTCGCGTTGTTTTGGTGACATTTGTGAGTTTTGAATAACTAGTTTATAGTGTTACTCTATGGGTGTCTTGCTTCTTTGCTTACCTAGAGATGTGTTCTCTCCTTTTGCTGTTGGTTTTTCTGATTTTTGTTTGTTATGGTTATTTGTTTTGAGCCGGGGGTCTATCAGAAACAGCCTCTCTACTTCTTCTGAGGTAGTGGTATGGACTGCGTACACTTTACCCTCCCCAGACCACACCTGGTGGGAATTTACTGGGTATAATGATGATATATATTATAAAAAAATATAAAATTAAGTGCTAAAATAAATTGCATATTTTTAAAAAAATTATGAGTACGAAACGTCGTTAAAAATCTAAAACTAATATTTTTTGATAAAATAGCAGCCTGAGAGGAATATCAGGAGATCAAAATTGGGTGTCAACTGCTGTCCCTTCATTTCTTGAAAATGATATAAGAATTGTCGAGCAATAAACATTGACGTATCAGCCAATTTTGTCCAATCGAAAGGAGGTTTGCTGGAGTCAAAAAGCAAAAGAGAGTTTGTCAAAATAGTGGGGCTGAGACTTGGTTTCATGTAACCTACATATCTCAGGTTCACTAGAATCAGGCCGTGTATAGTTTTAGATTTAGGAATGAACAATATTCCTAAAGAATGCCAATGATACGATATACGATCAACAATATGAGCCGATGAGATTGCAGTGGGTAGAATTCAAAATAGTAGTTTAATGAAAAGTGTGAGAGTCAAAAGGTGAGTGTGTTTCAAGCTGTATTGGAGTGACCGAAAAATAAGTAGAATCGTATCTCAAAACAGGAGTGAGAGTTACTCTTATTCTTGACTCGTTCTTCTTTTGTTACCTGCGCAATTACTAGTATAACTAGATAAATGGTTAGAGCGTGTATATCAAATAAATAATAAGTAATTATTGTAAATATTTAATCATGATGTAATTTCCCAGTTAGACCATGCACATTTGCTTTAAGACGACAAAGATAATGTCTTAAGCTATGATGTTTTAGGGCCATGATAAGCGAAAAATAAATCCTAAGGCCATGAAATGATGTCCGCAGACCATGAAAATGACGCCTTTAGACTATGACGCCTTACGGTAATCATATAAGGATTAAAGAAAGCGTATCTATCCTGAGTAGTATAATATGGTTTTGAACTTGGTTTGTAATAGTTTGATAGGATGGCTGATATCGAACTTGTCAAGGCACTGTGTATTGGACTGACTGTCGGGCCTGGTTGTAGTGTGTTGTTGGACCGGCTGTTGGGCCTATCGATGCACTATATTGTTAGACTGATTGTCGGGCCTGTCGATGCATTGTGTTGTTGGATCGGTTGTCGGGCCTGTCGATGCACCGTATTGTTGGACTGGCTGTCGGGCCTGTCGATGCACTTTGTTGTTAGACTGGCTATCGGGCCTATCGATGCAATATTTTATTGGATTGGTTGTCGGGCCTATCGATGCGCTATGTTGTTGGACTGGCTGTCGGGCCTGTCGATGCAATATTTTATTGGACTGGTTGTCGGGCCTATCGATGCGCTATATTGTTGGACTGGCTGTCGGGCCTGTCGATGCAATGTTTTATTGGACTGGCTGTCAGGCCTGTCGATGCGCTGTGTTGTTGGACTGGCTGTTGGGCCTGTTGATGCACTGTATTGTTGGACTGACTATCAGGCCTGTCGATGCACTGTATTGTTGTGTTCATCAAAGCTGAGGAGATAAAGTAGCTTAGCCTCTTCCCCATGTTGAGGTTGTTAAGGAGTAATTCCTGCCATTTGTACCTGTTATTCCTGCACTCAAAGAAAAATTGTAAGTTTGTAAGGGGGAGGTTGATTTGTGCCTCTGCATTGATTGACATGTCTTCTCCTTGATCGGTGTTGCAGACTAGTGATGGGCTTCCTCCATACATTCACTTGGGTAGGAAATAAAATAATTTGAAATCATATTTTGAAAACATTTGCCTTCTAAAACAAAAGTGAGAAATATAATGTGGAAAATGTTGTTTGCAAAGAAAATATGAAATATTGCCGAATCATTGACCGTGACACACTTCGAGAAAATGAAATTTTTTATAAGAAGCTATCTTCATGTATAGAAATTTTTGAGGACCACTCAAAAATCTCTGCCCCAGTGTAGAGTTTGATTGTTTCGGCAGGTTGCAGGAGGTACTTGTCATGAATTTTTGAGATCTTCTCAAAAATTCTGCCCCAGTAATAGACTTATAAGGGGAAATAAGAGAATTTTATTATGATAGAACTGAACTCCATAAATAGGGATCCAGTCAAGTGTAGTTCCAATTACAAAGGTGAAGAACACGAAATAAAGTTTAAACATAATATCTTTTAACAACATCTGAGTTGATAGGCTTGGACCAAATTTCGCCATCCATATCTACAAGTATGAGTGTTCCTCCAGTCAAAACTTCATGAACCACATAAGGGCCTTGCCAATTCGGTGAGAATTTGCCTTTTGCTTCATCTTGATGCGAAAAAATCCTCTTCAGAACCAACTGCCCGGGCGAGAAGTGTCTCGGTTTAACTTTCTTGTTGAAAGCTTTAGCCATTCTGTTCTGATAGAGTTGACGGTGACAGACTATATTTATCTTCCTTCCATCTATGAGTGCCAGTTGCTCGAATCTACCTTATACCCATTCAGCGTCACTCAATTTTGCTTCCTGAATGATTCTGAGAGAGGGTATTTCTACCTAAGTAGGTATCACTGCTTCACTACCATAAACCAGAAGATAAGGTGTGGCTCCTGTAGAAGTTCTGATTGTAGTGCGATATCCTAGCAGGGCAAAAGGTAACTTTTCATGCCAATTCCTGTAATTATCAATCATGTTTCGCAGTATCCTCTTGATGTTCTTATTGGCAGCCTCTACTGCTCCATTCATTTGTGGCCTATATGCTGTGGAATTTTGATGCTTGATCTTTAACATCTCTCATGTTGTTCTCATCAAATCACTATTAAGGTTGGCACCATTATATGTGATGATAGACTCACGTACTCCAAATCGACAAATAATGTGATTTCAAACAAAATCATCTACAACCTTCTTTGTGACTGAATTATGAGAAGTGGATTCAAACCACTTAGTGAAGTAGTCAATTGCAAAAAGAATAAACCTGTGTCATTGTACGCGGCCGGTTCAATAGAATCAATGACATCCATGCCCCAAGCTACAAATAACCAAGGTGAGCTAGTGATATGGAGCTCGTTGGGAGGAACTCGAATCATATCAGCATGAGTTTGACATTGATGACATTTTTGCATGTAACGAATGCAATCGGTCTCCATAGTCAACCAAAAGTAACCTGATCTCAATATCTTCTTCGCCAACATAAATCTGTTCATGTGTGGACCGCATATTCCAACATGTATCTCCTCAATTAACCTGGATGCTTCCCTAGCTTCGGTACACCTTAGCAAACCCAAATCTGGAGTCCTTCAGGATTTCCCCATTTAAAAAAAATTAATTGGCTAACCTCTGAATGGTGCACTTCTGGATACTCGTTGCATCCTTTGAATAATCTCCATTCTTCAGATATCCCTGTATATCAGTATACCATGGTTTTTCATCCACTTTTTCCTTGATATGAAAATAATATGTAGGCTGCTTTTTTATGTGGATGGAAATAGGATCAATATAATTCTTATTTGGATGTTGGATCATGGATGACAAAGTTGCCAAAGCATCTGGAAACTCATTCTGGATTCTTGGGACATGCTTGAACTCTATCTTACGAAACCTCTTGTACAACTTTTGTATATAATCTAAGTACGGTAGGAGTTTAGTGTTTTTTATGGCCCACTCATCTCACACTTGATGAATCAATAAATCTAAATCTCTAATCACCAATATTTCCTGGACATTCAAATCAACTGTAAACGAAGCCCTAAAATCTAAGCTTCATATTCAGCCATATTATTGGTATAGGGGAATCTGAGCTTGGCTGACACAGAATAATGTTGACCAGTCTCCGAGACCAACACGGTGCCAATACCTACTCCTTTGAAATTTACAGCTCCATCAAATAATAATCTCCAACCATCATATTCTTCAGAGCTATCCTCCCCTACGAATGCCACTTCTTCATCAGAAAAGTAAGTCTTCAATGGCTTATACTCCTCGTCCACAAGATTCTCAACCGAATGATCTAGTAGTGCTTGTGTTTTTACAGCCTTTTTGTGTGACATAGACTATGTCAAACTCGCTCAACAATATTTGCCATTTAGCTAGCTTCTCGGTAGGCATTGGTTTCTGAAATATGTACTTCAAAAGATCCATCCTAGAGATCAGGTAGGTTGTGTGTGCAGAGAGGTAGTGCCTTAATTTCTGAGATACCCAGGTCAAAGCACAACACGTGCGCTCCAGCAAAGAATACCGAGCCTCATACGATGTGAACTTTTTGCTCATGTAATAAATTGCTTGCTCCTTCCTTCCTGTTTCATCATGTTGTCCAAGAATACAACCAAAAGTGTTATTCTTTACAGATAAATATAATAATAAGGGCCTACCAGGTTCGGGGGGAACTAGAACGGGAGGATTCGACAAGTAGTCCTTGATTTTGTTGAATGCCTGTTGACACTCTGTCGTCCATCGTATAGTAGCGTCTTTCTTTAACAACTTGAAAATTGGCTCACAAATAACAGTGGATTGAGTTATGAAGAGGCTAATGTAGTTAAGGCGACCCAAGAAACTTATCACCTCTTTCTTGCTTTTGGGCTGTGGAAGATCCTGAATAACTTTGATCTTAGCTGGATCCAATTCTATACCTCGACGACTGACAATGAAGCCTAACAATTTTCCAGTAGGAACCTCGAAGACACATTTTGCAGGATTCAACTTCAAATTGTACTTCCTCAATCTGTTAAAGAACTTTTTGAGATCGGCCAAGTGATTGGTACCCTTCTTTGACTTGATGATGATGTCATCCACGTAAACCTCAATTTCTTTATGGATCATGTTATGGAATAGAGCGGTCATGGCCCCCATGTGCGTAGCTCCAACATTCTTCAGCCCGAACGACATAAACTTGTAGCAGTAGACTCCCCAAGAAGTGATGAAAGCGGTTTTCTCGGCATCATCCTCATACATCTTGATCTGATGATAACTAGCAAAGCAATCTACAAATGACTGAGTTTAATGCTTGGCACAATTATCGATCAAGATATGTATGTTCAGGAGTGGAAAATCATCTTTAGGGCTGGCTTTGTTGAGATCCTTATAATCCACACAAACTCTAACCTTTCCATCTTTCTTAGGAACAGGCACAACGTTGGCTAACCAAGTCGGATACTTAGTTACTTGAAGGATACTAGCCGTAATTTGCTTCGAGATCTCCTCTTTGATTTTTAAGTTTATATCGGGCTTGTATTTTCTAAGCTTCTGCTTGTCAGGGGAACAAGATGGATCAGTAGGAAACTTGTGGGCTACTATTGAGGTGCTTAGCCCTGTCATGTCGGCATAAGACCAAGTAAAAACATTTGGGTGTTTTCTCAAAAATCGAATATACTCCACTTTCTCGTCTTTGAGCAAATAAACACTAACATGGGTTTATTTTACTGTCTCAAAATTTCCTATGTTTATTACCTCTGATTCTATTAGGTTTGCCTTGGGTTTGTCTTCAAAATCCTTAACCCTACTGACAAATTCCTCGGGCACCTTACTTTCTTCCACCTCCTCTATTTCACTTATATTATGTTGCACTGTCTCATTATGTGTCACAATCTCAGACTCAACATTTTTAAAAGTGATTTTGCTGAAAGAAATAGAAATAAATAATATCAATAAAATGAAAAGAGAGCTTTTATTAATTCAAATGACGTTAAATGTCTTCAAACATAACAAAATAACTTGAAAAGATGTGAACTAACTCGAAATCGAGTCTATTTATTTAAAACAATAAGATAAAATCAAATCTTTCAAATCTACCCAAGTGCCCGGCGAGGCCTTGAAGGAGTGGCGGCCCAGTTTCTGAGTGTAGCCTTTTTTCCAATGCTTTGATTAGGGGATCCTCTTTCCTCACTGATGATGACGTTAAAATATTCTCCTTTAGATTCAGTCAGAAATAAATTCTTCAAACTCTCTAGTATTTCGTCTTCATCATCAAGAAACCCGACAGAGTGAAAAATTTGATACAATAACAATGAAGGATTAAGTATATGACCCTTGTCCACGTAGCCTAACCCGTGAGAGTCATTCTTCATAGAAAGTTGTACAGGTTCAACTATTTCCTGTAATTTGGCCCCAAGACCCTTACCTGGTTCGTATCCAAATTTGAGCATCTTTTCTCCTTTAATCTTCCAGCTCGACTCTTTTTCAATGTTCCCAACCAGTTCTAGTGTATGGAATATTTCTCCATCTAGAATTTCCTTTCCCTCGACCACATATACGGGATATTCTCTCTCACTATGTATTACCACCTCTTGGTGATCGTACTCAAATTTGAGACATTGATATAGTATGGAGGGGACTGTACCAGCCATGTAAATCCACGGTCTACCAAGCAAAAGGTTGTAAGAGGAGGGGATATCCATTACCTGGAATGTTATGGGGAAAGTGACAGGTCCCATTACCATGTCCAATGTGATCTCTCTAATAGTATCTCGCTGGGAGCCATCAAAGGCTTTCACGTTCATCTTTCAATTTTAAATTTTAGCCAAATAAACTTCCAACCTTGTTAGCGTATCCAAAGGACATATGTTTAATCCCGAACTTGGGTCAATTAGCACCCGAGATACCACTCTTTCTCCATGCTGCATTGTAACATGCAAGGCTTTGTTGTACGACCTTACTTCAGGTGGTAGCTCATCCTCGTGGAAGGATATCTTCTATGCCTCAAATACCTGCCCAACCATGTGGACCATCCCTCTACCTGTTATAGTAGATGGTACATAGGCTTCACTTAACACCTTCATCAAGGTATTTTTATGGTGTTCAGAGGTCTGCAACAGAGTCAGGATGGATATTTGAACCGGGGTCTTATTTAGCTCATCTACCACAGAGTACTCTTTAGCCTGTATCTTCTTCCAATTACCATTCACCTCCATCTCTATTATGGGTTGCTTGCTTTTACTAGAACTCCCTTGGGTCAAATTTTTTGGTGTATATATTCTCCCAGATCTGGTGATACCTTAGGCTACGTTGGTTTCGGCCACTCTTGTTTTACCTAGAGTGTTCTGTTCATAATTCCAAGGAACTGCATGGGGATTATAAGCAGTTGGGGAAGCTCTGATGACTGTGAAGGGAGCCTTAGGCCTTGCTACCTCAACCTCAAATGGTGCCCACTTTGGTGTACTAATGGGTGTGCCATTTGCCTTCTCGATAAACCAAATAGTATTTTCCAGGTCTACCAATCATCAACATAGAGCATGTTTACTTGATGATCTGGAAGTGGATTATTGGTGAAGTTCATCTCTGGATATTTTAAATAAATGACCTTGGTATCAATTAACTTCTAGATTTTGTTCTTCAAGGCAAAACATGCCTCTATAGGATGTCCCTTCATCCCAGAGTGGTAGGCGCACACTTGGTCGGGTTAGTACCGTTCAGATTGAGTATTAACCGGTACAACAGTAATGGGTATGATGAGTCCTGCTTCTTTAAGTATTCCGTACAATTGGGCTATAGGTTCGGCTAAGAGAGTGTATTGTTTCTTCTGGAAATTGGCTTTGGGTCTCTGCTTTTATTGTGGAGAAGGCTGGGGTGTTTGGACTTGAGCGGGTTGGGCATTATACATAGGGTAAGCATGGCTTTCAAATTGTAGGTATAGTGGATATGGGGTAGGTGCTTGATATAGTAGGGTTTCATATGGTACTGGTGTTCACATTTGGTAAGGGGATATCGGGTATGGCATTGGAGGTTGTGGATAGGGAGGTGGAGTTGTAATAGGAATTTGGTAATTGGGCACACTTTTTGAAGCCTGGGCTACCATCAATGTACCTACCTTTTTTTTTTTCTTATTCTCAGTAATTCCTCCAGACTGCAAGGCTTTATTGGCAGCCTGTAAAGCTTCCAGATTGATAATGCTTCCATTCTTGAGAACCTCTTCAAGTATTTCCCCTACCTTTATGATTTCAGCAAAACTTTTATCTACGATGGTTATTATTTTCTCAAGATATTGCGGCTCCTGCGCTCGAATAAAGTATTCCTTCATTTGAGATTCTTCAATCGGGGGTTGAGCTCTTGCAGTCTCAGACCTCCATCTTATAGCATAGTCCCTGAATGACTTATTTGGCTTTTTCTTCAAAGTCTGCATATAGCACCAGTTGGGTGCGTTGTCAATATTAAACCCGAATCGCTCCATAAAATCAGATGCCATATTTATCCAGCCGGTCCATTTCTTCGTGTCCTGCTTAATATACCATGTTAAGGCCTCCCCCGTGAGACTTCTCATGAACATTTTCATCCTTATCCTTTCATCTTTCCCGACTCCAGCCAACTTATCACAACACATGTGCAAATGTGCGTTGGGTTCTCTGGTCCCGTTATACAATTCAAACTTTAGAGATTTGTACCCCTCCGATAACTCTACATCAAGATGTACACATAAATCCTCATAACTGAGTCCTCTTAATCCTTTACTTCCCTCCAGTTGCTTCAGCCTCTCAACCACAGATTGCATCATGGGGTCTTTTTCTGCAGGATTAGGTGTATACTGGGGGTAGGAGAAGGGAGTTATTTTGACATAGATGGGGTTTAGAGAGTGACTGCTAGATGCTTGGTTACTGGGAAAGGGCGTATTTTGGGCATTTTGAGGGGTAAATGTGGGGTTAGAAAGACTTTGTGGATGTAAGTAGGTGGAATATTTAGGATATTGGTTGGGAGTATATGTGAGGTTCGTAAGGTCTTGGGTATTTTGAGTGGGAACATATGTTGGATTTGGAGGATTTTGGATGTTTTGAGTGCGAGCATATGTTGGATTTGGAGGATTTTGGGTATGTTGAGCGGGATTTGGAAGGCTTTGAGATGTAAGAAGTTGGTGACTTGGGGTAGAGTTTTGGGGTTTTGTAGTAGTATGACCGTCAATATGTGGTTCGAGAGGGGTGTTAAGGGTAAACGAAAGATTGGCCAAGTTGAGCACCTGCGCCAATTCCCCTTGTAACTCAAGGATTCGTTGTTCCATTCTTAAAATAATTTCATTTTGTCCCATGACACTTTCTCCTTCTGTACTTTTGTCTATATCGCTGTTGTTATCTCATATCTTCTCTTTACCTTTCAAACTTGTAAGAGGAGGAGGAGCCCCTTTGGACCGTGCGTGATAGGCCAAAGTGTACAAATCAACCTTCAGGAAAGGGAAAAACAAAAACAAAAATCAAAGACAACCAAAGTTAGCAAGGTGAGACACAATGTTAGAATAAACACATTGATTTGCAACAAATAATCACCCTAAAATGCGAGGAGACTCTTTAAACCAGAGGTAGGCCTAAGGCGACAAATTTTGTGATTCATGATGATTAATCCAAGCCGTATTAGACATAAATTAGAGTTTAGAGTTAGACAACAATAGAAAGAGAACAAAAACAAACTATTTTATTAAATCAATAGTTAAGAACTTCTACAATCTTTTGCAAAAACCAACAGAACATAAATGAAACTAGGGGAAGCAGGGCTAGCAAAAGGGAAATATCCTATCACTCAAATGCCTCAATGGTGGTGATGATTTAAAAAGCCTGGGATGATTTGCAGCAACATCTATGGCGAAGTGACATAGTGCTGATTCAGCAGGTTTCGAGCCCAAATGGTTTCTTCCACGTCTTCAAACTTGTGAGCCTGCTTTTGTTTGCTGAGCTCCACATCCTCAGCATCTTCCACAAGCCATACATAGTACTCTAGGGTGCAATAAGCCTGCTCGCCATATGCACTGACAGTCAACAACTCATCCCATTGTTGCAACACTTTCTTGACCTTAGGGATTTCTTGGACCAGACCAAACTTAACCTCCGACTTACCCATATGTTCTCGCAGAGGTATGACTTGATTCCTCCCAAATTGACGAAGTACTCTTATTGGGGCATAAGGTTGAATGATCTTTAGGTCAATGAGCTCGATGTAATAGAGCTCGCTGCCTTTTATGACAGCAGTTGGTGAAGACAACCACTAGTATTTCCATTGAATTTGATAACCTGAAAGCTCCTTCATATACCAATACCAATCCTCTGCACCTACGAGAGAATCGAATCGTTCCATCCTTTTTGCATGTGTATCAATCCTATTGCCCATTTCGTTGAGGATATCCACCATATTAAGGCGCTTGTAAAAGTGCTCCACAAACCACAACTAAAGTAAAAGATTGCAACCTTCGAAAAATCTGCCACACCTAACACACTTAGATAAGGTTCTTAATATTTCTGCCACGATCATAGGGACCAAAGTGACCTCAATGTTGCCGACTCCTCGAGTTATCCTCGCACTATGGAACTAAGACATATGTCAATTTTCCCATGCTATCTAGGAAATACCAAGGCACCCAATAGAGCTATAGCAAAAGCATTCAATTTCTTCTTGTCCCATTTCTCGGCTGAGCAAGAAAATTCCCTTTGAAATATTGTGTGACTGTCTTTGTGACCAAAACGTTCATACAGAAAATCCAAAGAGATCCACCCAAAGTCCAAGCAAGCTAATTTAAGGTTATTTTTTAGCCCAAGATAATGCAAGAATTTCTTTCCCTATTGTTTGTGAGGCAAGATCATCTTCCGGACTCGATGATGCAAATTAGTGAATCCACCAATTTCTTTGATGGTGGGTGTCATTTTGAAGTCCTTGAATTTGAAAACCATTCTATCCGGATCTCAAAATTTTAGCAGAGCTTTGATCATATACCGATCAGGAGCAACATACATCAAAGATGTCAGAAAACCCAAAGACTGGCAAATATCTTTGCCATGCTCCCTTTTGATATCATCCCACCCCCCCTTAACTTATGGGGCACACCGACGACCATTTGGGTGTTAGCAAAAATAGGTGCATCTTCCATTGCAAATCTGAAAATAAAGCAGCAAAGGAAATTTCTAAACTCCATTCATTACAATTTGGCTTGAATTAAATTATCATGACCACTTAGCACATAATATGTATTTTTAAGTCGAGGGGTGGTGGGGACCCTTTCGACAATCGGGTGGTTATATTTTTTGGATTGGCCTCGAGGGTTAAACCACCTATGGCTAATGCGTGTATGACGTAAATGCAAGAGGTGAATACGACACTATCTTAAATTATCTAAGAGTTGGTAGACTCGGACTAAGGATAATATTATGCGAGAAGGCACGTGGTCTCACGGTAGTAAAACTATCCGCTCAACCGCGTCTTAGCCGACTCTCTATAATAGGGTTTTGAAGAGAATTTGGAGAAGTACGAAGGCACAACATCCTAGTATAGTGAAAGTGTGTGAAGGTATGAAATTCCCAAGTGGGGGGAAGTATGAACGGAATGTCAGTACTACATAAAGCAGTACATGTAACAAATAATGAAAATAATAGCATGTTGAGCAATATAAAAATAAACAAATAGAAAAAGAATGACAAATACATAATTTAGAGAGATAGGAAATTGCATGTAAATAAATAAAAGGGATAAGGAAAGGGATTGACGTCAAAGAAAATAATTAAATTAAGGTAATAATATAATGGAAAAGAGGAAAGGGAAATAGGATGAAATTTTTTTAAGGTAACCAACAATTTAAACATGATAAGGTAAACAGAACAGATCAAAAAATGCTATGCATATAAATCAACACAAATAAAGGAAATCCCACGTAACATATAAATCCGTATTGGTTAGAACCTAAGTATCCCCAGTGAAGTCGCCATGCTGTCGCGCCCCATTTTTCTCGCGAAAAGCGGGATTCGACGTGGCAACTCTATTTAGGATTAATTCGAGTAAAGAGTCGCCACCTAACGAATTAAGATGTGTTAGGGCACCATTCTAGACTAATTACGAACTTATTTTAATAGTCTACGTCAATTAGAAATTCGAGTAGGGATTCAAAGTACCTCAAAAGGAAGGTGTTAGGCATCTTTCGAGGTACACAAATGTGTATCCCGGCCGAACTCATATATTACGTGGGGGATTTTATGTGATAAACAAAAGTCGATTATTTTATTAACTACGTAATAACTAAGTGTTAAAAAAAATGTAAAGTAATTAATAAACTAGACATACAACTTAGTTTTTATTTAATTAGCAATTATCTAAGTGATAAAATCATAAAATGCATAAGAACATAAAGTCAGATAAGCGAGGAGACAGAAGTGACACAATATATAAAAAAAATAAAAAATAATTTAAAAACAATAAAATTAAGGAAAAACCAAATCGGAGGATTTGGCCGAAGGTTGATTTTATCCTATTTGAATCAGCGTCTGGCTTATTAAAGGATGACAATGTCGCATATCGCATTGTCGGATACTGCTCGGGTCAATTTCCATCATGTCCGACTATCTACCCACCCCACCTAATTGGTTATTAAGCCTAAAAGCGTTCTAAAGAAAACGACAAAACTAGCGTTCCCTAAAAATGCCTACCCGTTCCAACTTAATGTCCAAGAGGCGTTGGACGACCTATTTTGGGTAATGATCTAGACGCAAATAAAATCTTAGGCTTCCTAATTAGACCAGGGGTTTACTTCATACAAAACAAAACAAGACTGAGCAACTAGCATATAAAGGTTTCAAACAAGCCTCTTGGTTAATTAGAAAGTCGATTAAGCGATAAACATGCTAAACAATTACTTACATTGTAATTAGAACCTATAGGCATGATTTCTAATGTGGTAGATAATTAACATATTAAAATTCCTTAATCTTATGGATATGATTTCTAGGCGAAGAGCGTTATTAAATGTGTCAAAAATTAAATAAAATGCAAGATGTTAAATTAAGATTGCTCGAAATTAATTTAAGCATCCTGAAAATTAATTAATATTTACAGAAAATTAGTTTAAGATTGCTAAAAAATGATTTTAAAATACTGGAAATTAAATTTTGAATGCTGGAAATTATATAAAAATGTTGGAAACTAGATTTTTTAACTGCCGTAAATTATTTAAAACTTGCTGAAATTGTTTTAAGGTTGTTGGAAATTATTAAAAATATGCTGAAAATTAAATCTTGAAAGCTGGAAATTATATAAAAATGCTGGAAACTAGGTTTTTAACTGTTGGAAATTAATAATATGTTGGAAACTATTTAAAAAAAAGCTGAAAATTATTTTAACAACTTAGAAATATGGATTAATAAGAAAAACTGTTCTAAAAAAAGGATTTAATATTCTGGAATTTATTTAAAATGCTAAAAAAAATCAGTTTTAACACGCCAAAAATTGATTAATCATGTTAGAAATTAAAGTGACATACTTGAAATTAATTTAATATGTCAAAAATTAATTAATAATCCTAAAACATGATTTTTAAGTGATAAAATAATTAGTTAATGACCCTAGAATGTTTGCCTACATGGTAAAATAATTAATTGACATGTGAAATTTATTAAATAATCCTATAGGCATGGTATCAAGGTGATAAAATATTCAAATCACACAATCTCCACCCCCTCATCAGCAATCCCCGTAATTTTATTTATACAGAGAGTTTATACAAATTATTACAGACCCAATAAATATGAAGTAGAGAAAAAACAACAAGGGCTATTTGGATAGCTTTGAGCACAACCCCCTCCAACCCAAAGCAACTCTTCACCGTAAAACCAAATCCACCCAATAGTACCTGTTAAACAGAACAAGTGTACCACGACAAGCAAATAGAATTTGACATTGAACCCTTAAAAATAGTCCTATGAGCATGCTGCAACATCTAATATCATTCATAAAAAAAGGCCATCGTTTTACCAACAAAAGCGAGATTAAACATTTGCATAGAACGTAACATACAATTATCGAATGCATCGTTAAGAGAACTAACCAGTCAAGTAGCAAACGAATAACAATAAATAGATCCTTAGCAGTAATCTCTAGAAGACTGGAACAACAAGATGAAGCCAAAAATGCAGTGTTTTTGTCTGATTTGAGAATAATCTTTTTTTTTTTAGAGAGAGAGAGACCAAATGTTTTTTCTGCCTCCGAAGTGAATGAAAAGAGGTTGATTATATAGCCAAAGGGTAAGAGTCTGCCAATAGTTTAAAAGAAAGAGGAATATTTAGAAAAATCAATCAAAGAGATTATTTTCCTTAAATCAATAAATCGAATCAGTTAAGTCCAGAAATTGTGCCGTGGTTGCCATAATTAAACAAGCAAAAATCTTGGTATGACATGTTGGGGTTTTCCATAAATAAACGAGTATAATTTTTCAGCCTAAATAAAGGGCATAAATCAGTCCAAGAATCATTTAATAAAGTATTTTTGTTAAGAGGTATAACAAAATCAATTATGTGAAAAATTCATGTCCAAATACCAAACATAAATAAGTACAATCTATTTAGCATTTTGAAATAAAGACGAGCATATTAAAACTTTCCTAGTACAAAAAATTCCCACAAAAATTTATTAAATACCTGGCAGAATTCTCGGATTATCGTCCAATTAAACTGGCAAAATTATATTCAATACGAAATATTTGACATGAATAAATCAAATAGGGAGTTTCACAAGCAGACAAATGAATTGGATTCCGAGTCTAAGAAAATTAGGGCTTAAAGAAAGATCATAAAAATTGGGACTTTTAGCATATGATAGTCTAGGCGAGTTGACAAACACAAATCACACAGAAATTAATTGAAAATCTAAACCGAACTTCACCAATTTCAAATCCAATAATCTGTCAATAGAAAAAAAAGGGTAGAAGAAAATGATGATACTAATTTGGGCATAAAATTAAAATAAAGAAACAAACCTAGGATGGACTCATAATGAATCCGTCATGAGCTTCAATGTTTTTCGATGGAGTTTGACCGGAGATGGAGAAGACAGCGGTGTCAGTTTGCTGGCCGGTGATGCCATCGGAGTGGAGAAAGAGACGGAAATGGAGATGGAGAGATGATGGCGATGTGGAGCTCCAATGATAGGAGTGACGAAGAGAGGGGATGGTAGAGGTGTTTATTGTGGTTCGTCGGGGAAGGTTTCGCAGTCATGGTGTCCACCGGCCATAGGTGACCGACGACGGTGTGGTGGTGGAAAGGAGAGGAGCGAGGCGACGGTAGTTTGTGGGTTGTCCGGTGGTGCTCTCACCGGAGATGGTGAGATTGAGAACGGAGTGGGACGACTGTAGTGGTGCTCTCACCGGAGATGGTGAGAGCCGTGGGGGTTCACCCGCTGGAAGGTGGTATGGAGGAGATGTCAAGAGAGAAGAGAGAGAAAGGGGATGTGGGGCGGCTGGTGAAGGGTAGAAAATGATTAGGGTTTTGGAGGTGTGGGGGGTTGGTTTTAATTAAAAAGGAAAGGAAAAAGTGCTTGGATCTTAGCCGTTGATCACAAGAGATCAACGGTTGCGATTAAAAATCAGGATGGGTCGGATCAGGGGTTAAAATTGGGTCAAAAATTAGATTTGAATTGGGGTCAATTAGAACTGGATTGGGGATTTCGATTTGGGTTCAAATAAAAATCAATTTAGGCTAGAATTGACACAAATGGCTAGAATTTAAATAACCTGGGAGATTGAATTGAATTGGGTTGCTATTAATAAATATAGTAATAAAATCAATAACAAAATTAACAATCATCATGAAGATCGTTACACTTAAATTAACTATAAATAAATTACGTATATAAAATCAATGACACGTGATATATTATTTAAAGTTGACGATAAATAATAATTTGGAATAAATTATATACCTATAAATTATGAATGCGAATTTTAAAAATGATGTAATAATAATAATAATAATAATAATAATATTAATACTACTACTACTACTAATAATAATAATACTAATACTAATACTAATACTAATACTAATACTAATAATACTAATACTAATACTAATACTAATAATAATAATAGAGTACGTGTTTGTAAATTATGAGTATGCATATTTACGAAAAAAATTTAATAAATATTTATAAAATTATGTAAAAAATATTATATTTGAATTAGTAAATTATATATATTGTATAAAAATATAAAATTAAGTGTTAACCTAAATTGCATATTTTATTAAAAATTATGAGTACGAAGCGTCGGAATTTATTTGGTACCAAAATAATAATTAAAAATTTAAAACTAATATTTTTTGATAAAATAACAGTCTGGGAGGAATGTCGAGAGGTCAAAATTGGGTGTTAACAGTAACTTCAAAATGTGGCAACAGAAGATGCTGTTCTATCTGACCATTCTTAGCTTGCAAAAGTTTGTTGCTGAGAACATTCCAACCTTGCCGGATCACACTCCGGAGAAAGATCGATTTATGGTAACCGAGGAATGGAACATTCAGATTTTATGTGCAAGAATTATGTTCTGAATAGGTTGGAAGATAGTCTGTACAATGTTTATAGTGTCTGCAAAACTTCGAAAGAACTTTGAGATGCTTTGGACAAGAAATACAAGACCGAAGATGCTGGACTAAAGAAATTTATGGCTGCTAAGTTTCTAGAGTTTAAGATGGTTGACAACAAATCTGTCATATCTCAAGTCCAAGAATTGCAAGTTATCATCCATGATTTACTTGCTGAAGGAATGATCATCAAAGAAGCTTTTCAAGTGGCAGCCTTCATCGAAAAGTTGCCTCCTTTGTGGATGGACTTTAAGATCTACTTAAAATATAAGTGAAAAGAAATGACGTTGGAGGATTTGATTGTTCGTTTGCAGATTGAAGAAGACAACAAAACTGCAGAAAAGAAAGTTAATGCAAAGTCATCAATCGCAGGAGCAAACAATGTTGAAATTCCTCCAAAGAAGAAGAAAAGAAAGAAGTGTGATGAAGAAAAGGATGCACCAAAGAAGAAAAAGTTCAAAGAAAATTGCTACAACTGTTGCAAGTTTGGCCACATGTCTTCAGTTTGTCGTGTTCCTAAGAAAGATAAGAAGAAGGTGCAAGCACATATGAATAAAGACATAGACAATTTGTGTGCAATGCTCTCAGAATGTAACTTGGTAGGAAATACCAAAGAATGGTGGATGGATTCGGGTGCTACCCTCCATATTTGTTCTAATAAGAAACTCTTCTTGTCTTATACTTCATCAGGACCAGACGAGACCATTTGTATGATAAATTCTGCAACGGTAAAGATAGAAGGAACTGGCAAGATATGTTTGAAGATGACTTCGGGCAAGGTTGTACCCCTTAACAACGTCCTTCATGTTCCTAAAATGTGAAAGAATTTGGTCTCGACATCACTTCTAGTCAAGAATGGTTTTAAGTGTGTGTTTGTTTCTGATAAAATTGTAATCAACAAGAACGATATGTATGTAGGAAAAGGTTATCTCACTGAGGGCCTTTTCAAACTAAATGTAATTGCAGTTGACATAAATAAAAGTTCTGCTTCTTCTTATTTGCTTGAGTTAAATCATTTATGGCATGCACGTTTAGGACATGTCAATTATAAAACTCTGCGAACAATGATTAACTTGGAAATATTGCCTAAATTTAAAGATAGTAATTCAAAGTGTCAAATATGTGTGGAATTTAAGTATGCAAAGCATCCTTATAAGTCGATTGAAAGGAATTCAAATCCCTTAGACTTAATCCATACAAATGTTTGTGACATGAAATCAATACCATCTCGTAGTGAAAAAAAATACTTCATAACTTTCATTGATGATAACACTCGATATTGCTATGTTTATCTGCTTAATAGCAAAGATGAGGCAATTGACGCATTCAAGCAATACAAGAATGAAATTGAAACACAACTTAATAAGAAAATCAAAATAATTAGAAGTGATAAGGATGACGAATATGAATCTCCTTTTGAAGAAATATGTTTGGAATATGACATTATTCATCAAACAACTGCCCTATACACTCCACAATCTAATAGAGTTGTGGAAAGAAAGAATAGAACATTAAAAGAGATGATGAATGCCTTGTTGATAAGTTCTGGTTTACCACAGAACTTGTGGGGGGAAGCTGTTCTAACAGCTAGTCGGATACTCAATCAAATACCCCATATCAAAACAAAATCCATTCCATATGAATAATGGAAAGGAAGGAAACCCAACTTGAAATAATTTAAAGTGTGGGGGTGTTTGGCAAAAGTACAAGTTTTTAAACTCAAAAAGGGTTAAGATAAGACCAAAAATAATTGACTGTGTTTTAATTGGATATGCAACCAATAGCAAAGCATATCGTTTTTTGGTTCATAAAGCAAAAAATATTGGCATTCATGTGAATACGATAATTGAATCAGATAATGCTGAATTTTTTGAAAACATTTATCCGTATAAGAATGAATGTGAGTCATCTAGTGAAAAATCTAAACGACCTCGGGAAGAATCAAAGGGAAGTACACCTAAAGAGGAAAGTCCAAGACGTAGCAATCGTCAAAAGACATCAACTTCCTTTGGTATCGATTTCTTGACATTCTTAGTAGAGAATGAGCCTCAAACGTTTAAGGAAGCAATGTCTTCCTCAGATGACACTATTGATAAATATAAGACAAGTCTAGTTGGCAAAGGCTTCAAACAAAGAGAAGGTCTTGATTATTTTGACACTTACTCGCCGATAGTAAGAATCACATCTATTCGAGTATTGATAGCGTTAGCCATCGTGTACGGTCTTCAAATTCATCAAATGGATGTGAAGATAACCTTCTTAAATGGAGAACTATAGGAAGAAATATACATGGAACAACCCGAAGGATTTGTAATTTCAGGAAAAGAAAAGAAGGTATGTTGACTTGTTAAGTCACTTTATGGACTAAAAGAAGCTCCCAAACAATGGCATGCAAAATTTGACCAAACAATATTGTCAAATGGATTTAAGATCAATGAATGTGATAAATATGCTTACATCAAGAACACTCCAAATTATATTGTCATTGTTTGTTTGAATGTGAATGATATGTTGATAATGAGTAAAGACATTTCTGACATAAATGCTACTAAGCATATGCTTGCCAGCAAGTTTGATATGAAAGACTTGGGAATTGCGGATTTGATTTTAGGAATTAAAATTCATAGGACTCCTCAAGGTCTAGCTTTGTCTCGAACTCATTTGTCTCAAACTCATTACATCAACATGGTACTTGAAAAATTCAAGTATTTGGACTTTAAAGTTGTGAGACTCCAATTGATGTAATTCTTGCTCTCACAAAGAACCAAAGGTCAAAGCAAGTCCCAAATGGACTACGCTCGAGTGTTAGGAAGTTTGATATACATAATGAATTATACTAGACCTGATATAGCTTGTGCCATAAGCAAATTGAGTTGGCACAAGTAATCCTGATCAAACTCATTGAATGACAATGAAACGAGTTTTGGGATATTTAAAATACACCCAAGATTATGCATTGCACTACAATAAATATCCTACAATGGTTGAAGGATATAATGATGCAAATTGAATCACCGGTGCAAATGAAGTAAAATCCACGAGTGGATATGTATTTACTCTTGGTGGAGGAGCAGTCTCTTGAAAATCATACAGACATGCATTGCTCGCTCTATAATGGAATCTGAGTTTATTGCTTTAGATAAGGCCGGTGAAGAAGCAGAATAACTACGGAGTTTTTTAAAAGATATTCCTCTTTGACCAAAACCAGTGGCTCCTATATGCATACATTGTGATAGTAAAGTGGCAATAAGAAGAGCTGGAAATGTTATGTATAACGGAAAGTCATGTCACATATGACGAAGAAATAATACCGTTAGACAATTACTCTCTAGTGGAATTATCACAATTGACTATGTAAAGTCAAAAGATAATGTGTCAGTTCTGCTTACAAAAGGCCTAACTAGAGAGGTGGTTGATAAATTAACAAAAAGAATGGGATTATGGCCTAGAACAAGTCATTGTAAAGGTAACTCTACCTGGTTAACTGGAGATCCCAAGATCTAGGTTCAAGGAGATCAAACAAAGATATAAATAATGGTTCAACATTGTCACTAAAAGTATATCTATTTCCATGGTATGATAATGTTCAAGAAACAAGGATAAGACTTAAGGTTTGAAGCTTTTTATGGTTTCTAAGTTTGGCAGGTATGACCAAATAGTTTATCTATAGGATTAAACGTTTAGGAATCACCTATGTGAGTTTGAAGTGTAAGCCGCTTCAAGAAGAATAAGAGTGAGGCCAGTTCTCTACGCACTCATGAACCAGGGGGTGTTCATGGCTGAAACGAATAAAATAATGAGAACCAAGAACGGTTAAGGGTTAATTGTGTGACATATGTTGCCTTGGTATATGTGAAAGCTCGACGGTTCAAGAATATCGAATCTAGTGATTTACCAAGGATACCTGACGTATGTTCACTATGGAAAGTTCAAGGGAAAACCTACTTACCCAGATGCGATTGATCCTTATTTGTAGATCACACAGTTTTTCATATAAAATATCCATTTCCCATTCATGTGGGGATTGTTGGGTTTTGGTAATGAAAGTGAATGGAAAATGGAGAAAAGAATAATGGAATATAAAGTGAAATGGGTGTTCACTTTGTAAAATGAGTGTTTCTCCCACATTGGTGGGAGAAAGGAACATCCTTGTGCTTAAATATAGAAACACTCCTTCATGTAAATATTGAGGCAAGAAGAAGACAAGCCTCGCTCCGTAGTCATCGTCGCTCGCTAGGCTCGACTTCGACTTCGGATTTGGATTTGTGAAATGATCGATCGAGAGATTATCTTTTTGGACAAAAATCATTTGAAACATGAGAGTCAATGATGTTTTAATCTAAAAATCCAATGCAAAAAATATTCTCCATATGCGGACACACACGAACATGTGCAGACGTATATCGCAATGCACCTTGAAGGAACGCGACCCTTCGAGACACTGTTTGGAAAAGAAAACGGGACCTGCGTGTGCACTGGTCATCTGCGAACGCAGATGCCAGCACATGTGCCGAAGCAGGTCAGCCAAAACATTCTGTTTGGTGCCAAAGGCGACCTGCGGCCCCATGTGGCCATCTGCGGCTGCAGATGGAATCCGCAGGTCAGGCGACGTTTCAAAAAGTTGTGACTTTTCACGAACCATTGCTTCCTTTCTGAAGTATTACCTTTTGCACTATAAATATTTGTCTTTTTCCTCAGATGAAGGATACGGAAATATTATTTTTACTAAGTTAAAAATTCTTTTCTTCTTTTCAAAGAAATCAAAGTAAGTGTGATTTACTCCGTTTGTTGAGTTCGCTGAAGTTCTGCAATTTCCATCACCGGTATTGCAGAATAATATTTTATTTTATCTTGGGAGGAATTAATTCAAACCTTGGGCAATTATGAGGAGATTAAATTCTTTAGGGAAACACAATTTACTGTGGGCTTAGAACTTTCGTTTTCTATCAATTTTCTGTTTTTTCGATTGCAGGAATAACAAGGATGTAGTGCAGTGGATGGGTTGTTCCTCCCTTAACCAGAGATCTCGGGTTCGAGCCTTGGGTATGAAAAAATTCTTGGTAGAAAGCGCTTTCGCTGAATGGACCCTACGCAGCTTGAATCCAAATTAGTCGGGCTCCAATATGGATTTCGGACACCGGATAAGAAACCAAGAAAAATATTTTTTGTTTATAGTTGACAGAATATTCCAAAGAGGAAGAGGAGAAGTAGAAATGTTGCTCGTATTTAATGGAAAAGAAAGATATGCTAAATTAATGAGGCATATTTGATAAATAAAATTATAGCAAGGATATTTTTCATTAAAAATTCAATATTTTGCTTTTGATTCTTGGAAAGCAGAAATTTGTAACTTACTTCCAATAGTAGAAAAATTGTTTCTGCTAGTGCTCAAAGTATTTTTTTAATTTGCCAAATAACTCAAATATAAAAGATATACAAAAACAACAAATCATTTGGGAGGGTGATGTGTAAGCATACTTTATCTCTATTTTGTGAAAGTAGAAATGTTGTATACGGTAGGCCTCCGACAAATCTCAAAAATATATATACTATATTTTTATAAAGAATGTTAAGCCTCAAATGAACTTGACCAAACAAGTATTAAATTGTCCTATATGGTATATCTTTCTTTCCAAGCATATGATATGTAATCTATGCCCTCTCATGACATGCATTAAAATTATTAACCAGTATGTTTTGGTAGATAGGATTCATCTTCCTTTCCAAGCATTCTATTCCCTCTCTTTGTCATGTAGCATGCATGTTATTTCCGGGAAGCAGCATACCCCCTTTGCTTCTGTCCAATCCTCGCCCCACAACATGGCAGAAAAAACAGTACTCCTAGTAAGAAAAACAAAGTAAAATAAAAATCAATATTGGAAAGAGGAAATTGATGTAAATGGATTGAAAAGATAGCCAAAGAATGTAGTGAGATGAATACGATTTTTTCACTTTTACTAATTAGAATTAATTAGATATCTTGAGTCTGATTCTTGAAAATGAAGAAATTTTTAACAAAGAACACCTCCTTCATGGATCTACTCGACACAAATCTGTATTAATTTATCCAATAATGGTAAAAAAAAAGAGTAGATGGGTTGAAAGGTTTGGAGTAAGGATACTAACCTTCGAAAAGTAGATGGGTTGAGAGGTTTGGAGTAAGGATACCAACCTTCTTACCTCAACATTTGAATGGTCAAAAGTCAAGATTGTCTTAGTTGAAAAGGACATATCCAGACAAAAATGTCTTACCTTTGACAAAATAAGTCCTATATAAATCTCAAGCCACAACATATTAATTCACAATCCTTTGACAAACTAGTGAAGAAATAGACAGAGAGATAGATAGTTAATATATATATAGGGAGGTTATCAACCTAATTACCATAAAGTTCCCCAAAAACAAAAGCAAAAAAAAAAAAAAACCGATCATGAACAACAATACTATCCCAACTTCTCCTACATATCAATGGATGGATAATATCCAGATGCCATATAGTTACCAACAATCAGAATATGGAGTATCAAATGCCCCTTGTGAGAATTTCTCTCAACTAGATTCTACAATCATGGCCACAACTAGTCCTCCAAACTATATGACTACCTATCCAAGTCATGTTACAAGCAGTGATTATCAGTATTCCAATTTAAGTCCTGATAGTTCTTCTGGAAATGGTGATCCCAAAACTAGTAGTGCAACAAAACCAGTGAGAAGGAGATCAAGAGCTTCCAAGAAAACACCTACAACCCTTGTCAATGCCAGCATATCGAATTTTCGAGCAGTTGTACAGCAATACACTGGTTATCACACTAGTCCAATCAAGAACCAAAAGGGTCCAATTAACTTAAGTTTTGGACCACAAGCAGATGAAAACTCATCAATATTAGGAGAGCGTTCTCAATATGGATATTATTATAACAGCCAAGGTGTACAAGACATGAATGATACTACTACTCCTGCAGGTTATATTAATTCTGGAACAACTATGTTTGATGTTGAAGATTATGGATGTCAGTAATGATCAATAATAATTAATCTGCATAGTATAGAGAAAAGTTTGCTTTTTTTTCTTCTTCCAGAAATAATCTAGATGTGAAAAATCACTTGTGCAAGCCTATCAGAGTTTTATTTTTTTTAAGGTATGGTTTTTTTCTCATTGTTAATTTTGTTGTTTTCATTATGGCATTCATTTTTCTTTGGTTTAACCCTTTAAAATTGTCCTCATAATTAACACTTTAACTAAGTCTTATATCTATTAAACGTATAATTAAATCACTCAAAATGTATACCTATTTGATACTTCTTATTTTTTTTATAATCAGTCAAAAGTATAAAATGTGAAATGTGTATAACATTCTACATGACAACAATAACTAATTAAAGGACATGTGGCAGATGAATTTTAAAAAAAATATTCAAAAATAAATTATGAGTAAAAATAAAGAAAATATATTTTAAAATTTAGTCCCTAACTCAAACTAAACCAACCGTCGCCACCGCCCTCTGTCAGCCGCCACCTTCAACTTCCCCACTTCAAGTATGTAAAATTCATTGAACAAACCTAAAACTCACCAATCTGTAACATAAAAAAATGACAAATTATTAAAATCAAAGAATTGGTGTTTCAATCTAATGATCAAGAAGATAAATTGAGTTAGAAAGAAAATGATTTTAACAGATACTAAGTGTCTCCACCATTTTATCTGGCAAAAGAGGTGGAGGGAGGTGATGCTGCATCTGGAAAAATAATACAATGAGAAGAAGACAAAAAGAAAAAAGACCAAAAAACACACCTCTGATGCACCAATTTCAGGTGCACTACTCATTCAATCATATCAGCAAAAAATGAATAAGAGATTTAAATTCAAAGTGATATAGATGTTCAACAAATATAAGACAGTTAATTAAGATGTTTAAACTCCTGTTCTGCAACGTAATGGCAGGACCGCTATGGGAATGGCACAGGATATAAATAGTGTGACTTGAATTCTTTTTCTTTCTTTCATATGATGATTATCCCATTGGCGCATCCCATAATCCTCCATCACCCCACCCCTAAAATTTGTATATATTCACCTACTCCCTCCGTTTCAAAAATATTTGGACTTTTTTAATTTGACACACTCGTTAAGAAACATTAATTAGAAGTGTATTTTATAAAATTAATTCTATTAATGATGTTTTGGAACTCTAAATTTAACTATTGTTATTTTTCTTAGTTATTTAATATTGAGGGTAATATGAAAAAAAATAATAAAATACTCTTAATTTGCGAAAATAGAGAATTAATTTAAAACAAACATATTTAGAAAGAAAATCAAGTATTTTGAAATGGAGGGAGTAATTAAATACGCATTTATTCCTTTAGACAGTGTGAATTTTTTCAAGATCAAAGTTTTTTCTTTTAATCCCATAGTATTACTTGTTATATGTTCAAAGAAAATTAATGTGTCAGAATCCTACACTGTTCACCCAGTCAACGAAATTCCATGCGACCTTAAAAAACCCAATTCTTTTTTTTTTTTTTTTCCAAAAAGAAGTTTTTTCTCTTAAAAAGGCTTTGATATTGTAATCTTGAATACTCCTTCCGTTTTTATTTAGTTGTCCGAATAAGATTTTACACAATTCTTAAAAAAAATTGATTAAGAGTGTAATTCAACTAAAAAAATTCTTATTAATTCTTTAATATTTGTCTAGTTATGTATCTCTTAATTTTAAAATAATTAATGTTAAAAATAATAATAAAAAAAGATAATTAATTTTTTTTAATTTATTAAATTGACAGCTATATGAGAACCACTATTTTATTCTATATGACAACTAAATGAGTACAAAGAGAGTAGAAATTAATTATTACCATAAGTTTATTTTTTCCACCGATTCTAAGATATTCTCGTGTTCTATATGTCGGGGTTTTAAGCAACCAAATGGAAACAAGGGTAGCTATGTATTTGACTTTTTTTTTTCTGAAGTAAATTGAGAATTTTATTATTAATGAGAAGAGTTTTTGGCAGCAATAGATGTAGACCAAGTCCAAGATTGGTTGGTTGAATGTCTACATCCAAGCCACCACTTGGAAAGTTACACAAATGAAACCATACTTTACTAGTACGTTTTATATTCTTCGTTGACCCAAAACCATCACCACTCTCATCACATATTTGTCACTTTCTATGCCCAAAAAAAAAATACAAACAAACAAAAAAAGGTAACAAGAGATTGATGGTATTCTCTTTTTCTCTTGTTTTAATTTAATTTGTTTGGTGACTAAAACACAAAGTAAATAAATAATGGAGTTCACATTTGAAGAGCATTGAGAGGTGGCATATAAGCTACAGTTGCATGATGAACACTGATGAAGATTGACATTCTCCACATGTAATATTTTCGTCCAAGACTTAATTAGCTAATATAATTTATTCATTCAAAAATTGTATTTCGATCTATTTTTATCTATCATTAATATTTTCATAACTAATACACAACTCTATCTTAAATCAACAAATAAATTAATTGATAATATAATTCCAATAAAAAAATAAATCAAAGAAATAATAATAATAATAATAATAATAAAAAAAATGTACTGATAATTATAGACGGGTAACTTTTATCCTGATGTGAATTTCTTTTGTACACAAATAAGAAAAAAGCTTCTTTTTTTTTTTAAAAAAATAAAATAAAAAATTTAACCAGTGTGATTAGAATTAAGCCTCACAATTTGAGGGCGTATTGGTACGAACAAAAATCTTTCTCACAAAAAATATTTTTCTAAAAGCTAAGTGGTTATTCTTATTTTTGATGTTAGGTAAGTAAGTAAAAAATATTATCCCAAAAATCTTTGTATATAATCTATCCAAACACAATATGAGGATGGAGGTAGGGTGTGGGGGTGCTGGGATGGGAGATGGGCATGAGGTATGTTGGAGGGTGCAGAGGAGACAATTCGTGTAAAATATGATAATTGAATAATGACAGAAAACCAAAACAATCTACATAAAAAATTTGTTATGTGATTGAATAATAAAACTGTAGGAATTACAAGGATTCATACAAGGAATATGAGTTCTATTATCTGTTAATTACAAGTTAATGACCATTAGCCATAATGGGAGCTCCCTGATCTAGGGGATCGGATCCCTGATTTTGGGCTGATAAATAAGGTATAGTTAAAACCTTCCTCAAACTAATATTGTGTATCACAAAGCATGAGTTTGGACAAAGCATAACTGTGTTTACTTTTTAACATGACCTTTGTAAATAAATCAGTCAGTTGATCTTTAGAGGATATATACTTTAGGTTAATACTTCGATCTTCAACCAGTTCTCTGATGTAGTTACATTCTATATCTATGTGATTGATATTTTCATGATGAACGGGGTTGATTGCTATTCAGATTGCAATGATGTTGTCTCCATACAATGTGGTTGATCCTTCCATTTCGATGCCAAGTTCTGATAACAATCTTCATAGACAAATTATTTTAGAGCATGCACCAAACATACTTCTGTACTCTGCCTCTGTGGATGACTTTGATGTTCGAGATTGTTTCTTACCCTTCTAACAGATCATGCACAAGCCGAGCATCATGTACCAGCCTGCAGTGGATCATCTTGAATTAGGACATTCTTTCTGATCTGTATCAGTGTATCCCACTATGTCTAGCGATGAAGATAGTGAAAATAAGAGACTTCGATTCATATTACCTCTTATGTATCTAATAACCCTGAGCAAAACTGTGTAGTACATCTTCTAAGGGTTGGTTAGAAATTGACTTAACATCTGTACAACATAAGAAATATCAGGACGACTCATAGTAAGATATATAAGTGTAACGACCTGTTTCGTTGTTACTAAAGACATCTCGTCCAAGGGCACGAGTTACGAGAATTTTTGTTCAATATGGTCTCGAACTAGTGCGTATAGACTTAATTGAAAATTTTGAGTTGGGCTGACGTCATTCCGCGATAGGGGGAATTTTTCTGCTATAGCGGCACCGTGGTAGCGGTTTACTGGCCGCTATAGTGGAATATCGAGAACAAAAAATCAGTTCCTCATTTTATTATTTCCCCTTCTCCTCTTCAACTGTAAATAGGACGAGGTTTACTTCTAAAACCCCCCTAGGGTTTCCCCATGACCTTGGAGCAATGGAGAGGGAGGAATAGACTTGAACAGGGCAAAATCCATTATTTTCTTATGGATTTCACGCCAGAAATTGCTAGCATGGATTTAGAAGTTCGTGTTTATGCCTCCGTAGTAGCTACTTGGCGTCCAGATAGGCTAGGTTTAATTGAATAGTATAGACATGGGTTACAAAATATATGCATGACATAGATTGATGGAAAATTCCATGCTTACACCTACGTGCATAATGTTGGGATGGATAAAAATAATAATTCCAGATTTGTTTGAATACAACTTGATGTTATGTGTAATATTGAATGTGTGGGTATGAACTGGTGTGTAGTGTTGTTAATGCTAAACCAAATATGGATAATTGTAATGGTGTTATGCTTGGAAGTTGTGTTAGAATCTAATGAAGATCGAACTATAGATGTTTGGTAACCCGATATAAGTTAAACGAGGATGCTAGATGGAGAAGTGCACTCGGTAATGACTTAGGATTAAGATGGAAGGTTAGATGTATTAGGATGTGAACTAAATGTGTGGATGTGTACCTTAGACATTGAAAGTCCTAGCTAAGCCCTCAATTGATATAAGGAATATGGTGTGGCATGTGACTAAATAGGTGGCGGTTAAATATAGTTGAAAACTCAACTTGGTTTATGTCTGCATGTTAACTGTTTCTTCTTTTACTTGTTACAATGCATGTTCAAGGAAAGTAAATTGTCAAATGATATCCTAAGTGTTAATCACATATAATGAGGTTATATTAAAGGCTTGTTGTTGTACAGGTGTGGTTGTTTATTCTCATTGTGATTGTGATTGTTGTGATATCTGTTGCTATTTATGGGATGAATCGATAAAGGACATCTTCACGAGATTATTATTATTAGTATTATTATTGTGGAATGAGCCGGTAAAGGACATCTTCACGGGATTATTATTATTATTATTATTATTATTATCATTATCATTATTATTATTATTATTATCATTATCATTATTATTATTATTATTATTATTATTATCATCATTATCATTATTATGATTATAATAATAATAATAATAATAATAATAATAATAATAATTATTATTATTATTATTATTATTATTATTATTATTATGATGATGATGATGATCCGGGAATGGATATCGTCACGGGATTGGTTTATATAAGATTGACATACACTAGATGTATATGATTTTTAGTACATGAACAAAGCTCGTCCCTTGCAGGTCATGGCTAGTGGGCTACCATAAGACCCTTAGCATGTGTGTATAAGGTATTGGTGAGTTTGACGGTTCCTTGAGTGAATCGGGTTTGTGATTATTGTTATTGTTGTTGTTGAATGGGATTCTTGAGTGGTCTGGGATGAAAATATAATTGAACGGTATATCTTCCATTGTTGTCTACTTACTTATGTATTTGAAGCTAGGTGTAACACATAGTTGTGGGTCTTAAAATTTTTGACTTGGTCTTGACTTTGTATATTGTCTGTATTGACTTACACTTGACTGAATTCTATGGTGTTACTTGAAAAAGGCTAAGTGTTACCTGTTTGAGTTAGCGGCATTTGGTAAGTGTTCATGGGTGTACTTGTGTACATGGTTATGGTTATTTGTTTACTGGTTGACATTGTTAAGATTTGATTAAGTGAAGCGTTGCTGTCTTGCTAATTAATTGGTCACGACTTTTGTTTTGAATCCTTAATTAGGTGGGTGCTAAACGTATGCCCAGGGTAACGTAGTACAGATAAATATTTCTTAGAGTTGAATGTGGTGTGATGGTTGACTTGCGGATTAGTGAGATTGGCTAAAAGATAAGAGAGTTTTTGATGAGAGTGTATAGAATTAGGAAGGCGGAGAATTGGTGGGAAAAAGGTGGTTTGACTAATAAGAACTTTTAAGGTGCATGTTTTTTTTGGATATTTATATGATAATTTGGGTCCGCCGATGATGCTTACCAATATGGGTTATTTGTACTGATACTACTCTTGCTATACCTTTTTCTGGGATATAGTATGGTTGCAGGATCAATTGATGTTTCTTGCTTGATACAGTAGAGATCTCCAACAACTTCTATCCTTTGTCTCTCACGGTGGAAGCTGAGTCAAGTGTATTTCTGAATTCCCTTGTAGTAGCTCTTCTACCTGTTTAGATTAGATCTTTGGGGTAGAGTGTTTCTTTGTGCTCAAAGAATTATAACCAGTTTTGTAATAATTGAAAGATTTAATTATTTCTTTTATAGCTTACTTATGTTTTATAATTGAGTGGTAAGGGTTCTCCTATCTAGGTAGGCCCACATGATTCGGTTAGTTGGATTGTGACAATAAGTAAACCAACTAGAAGTCGTTTCATGACTAAATTTCTTGAGTCATGATGACATCTACTTTAACCCACCAGTAGGTAAGCCAAACCATAACCCAGAATGATAAGTAATGGGCTAATCGGCGGAAAATAAGAGAATACCGAAGATATACATGCAATAGTAGCACTAAGCAGCGATATGTAAATACGATCGTACTAAACAACGAAGGAATATGAGTAAAATATACAAAATAGCATCCCCATGACCTCGTAAGGTCGGTGCAAGAGCCAATAAATCAAAAATAGAATTCTAGATATTATCAAATATACATATAGTCTTGGAATATGCAAGCCTGCGGATAACGTCAATGGTGGTGGCTCATACTCGGATCCGCATCAGGAAAAGATGCAGAAGTGTAGTATGAGTACCAAAGCAACGGACACTCAGTAGGAATCATAGGACGACCGAGCTAAATTATAGTAAGAGTATAATAAAATACGAGAATATAAACTAAAGTAAAATATAAGGGGCATAAACGAAAATTATACTCCAAATTGGGCATTATACTAAATATGCAGAATATGGAACTCAAAAGTAAAAGTAGTCTAACTACAACCTAACTGGACCTCCATAAGCCTAGAAGGCACAAACAAGAAAGGAACAACCCAACCGAGCCCCCATAAGCTCGGCGGATACAAACAAGGAGTACACTAATGCGAAAATGAAATTACCAACAACAATATGCATCAAGTGAGTCAACGAGTAATAACTTACCAAAAACTCCTCCCTAATCATAATTCCATATCTTACCGGTCTTTATCGAAATTCTGAAACCAGTTACGTATCCCAGTAGATTATAAAACGCCAAACTTGAACCGAAACTAGAAAATGGATCTATATATGTAAATGCCATAAACGAACCAGATATCATAAGTAATAAGAGAGCCATGAGATGCCAGACTTGAACCGAAATTGGTAAATAAGCCGATTATAGTAACGATCCAACATAATAACTTTCTTTGAAACCCAACTAGTCCTAAACTTCCAAATTAGGTGGTCAAATCTATAAGTGGAGTAGATATTAGTCACTAAGTCTAAGGCTGTGGTTTTAAAGGCCAAACATTCTTCTATCCTGAGTATTAAAGCTAGACGAAGCTCATCAAATGACCTAAGTCTCCCTAAGGCTCAATATTAAATTTAAGTTGATGATTAAAGGCTTCTAAATCCTACAAGGAACCCGACAATTGACGCCCGCTACTTATCCCGAAATCCTATCCTAAGGGAAGAACCTACCCAAACCTAGACTAAGACTCACAATTCCATCCCAAAGTACTAAGTAGTTCCAAACTAGTCCTAAGGTATCTACCTAAACCAATATGAAGAGAGACTAGGCCGAATTTTACCCAAAAAGGCCCCAAATCGGCTAACTTAATCAATAAATACTAAAACATCAATCGAGTCATAAATTCCCATCCATAACTAGCATAATACTACATTAATACCATACTAAAGCTCAGTCTAAAAGAAAAGTAAGCCTAGCCTACCGGGACGCTATCGAAAGCTTGCCAAGTCCTTTACTCCAGAGCTTTTCCCTTCCGAGAAGCCTCCGAATACTGCCATGCATCAAAATAATAATCTACGCATTAAGACGAGAACATTGATACCCATATTGCATATAAATGCTCTGGGTCAAAAATCAAACTATAAATCCCTTTTGGGGCCCACTTGCGAAATCATGAAATTGAACCGTCAATGCATCCCTCTTAACTCAAGGATCATTTATCTTAAAAAATGGGTGGAATCTGAGCATAATTCAACCCTCAAATCATCCCCAACATAAATTTAGGATTTAAAGTTAAATTGGAGCATTAAACTAGAATTAAAACAGAAACTTACGAAAATAATGACGAGGAAATGACCACAATGAAGTTTCCAACTCACTCCCAACAACCCGTAATTAATCTCCACAATTTTTTAAGCTCTCTAGGGTTTTAATGGTATTTGGACTTAAGAAAATGACTCAAAATCGGGGAACACATAATTAAATATGCCCAGGGGTCCTTCATCACGATCGCGGGACCCCTGTCGCGAATGCTATGCTTGACCCGATTGGGCCTTTGCGAATGCGGCCGGTCCACTACAATCGCGAAGAAGAGGCTTGGACCTGTCGACCAGCTGACCCTGTACGAACACAAAATCCGGCTAGAGAATGTGATGACCAAAAATCCTTGGCCCTTGCAACGCAGCCAAGACTTCGCGGCCTGCACCAGATGCACCAGCATCAGCAAACTTGGCTAAGTTGCCAAGTTTTCGATCGATCCCTCAGGATTCATTTGGAATCCTGTAAATGCAAACGAACTATGCTACCCTACCAAATTCGACATTCTGTACTCAACGACACCATTAAAATTTCCATCCAAGGTCGTTTTGATCAAAAATGGGTTCCACACCCAAAGGGCCATTTTAGCTAAAATCCAACTAATAGCCCAAAACGAGCACAGAAGCTCGGGACCCGAACCAAGGGTCTCCCAAGCCTAAAATCAACATTTTAGAGCTAACGGAACTATTAGAATTGGCATTCAAGGCTGTTTACCTAAAGGTCAGGCCTGATACCCTTTTTTAAACTGTAAAAGCTTCAAAATAAGAATTGGTTCTAAAAACAAAACGAACTACCCGGTAACCGAACAATCAGTACCAACAAGTCATAAATGACTTGGGGAAGCTATAGGAAATCTCTAAATGCAGAAAAAACGTGAAAACGTAGGAAATGACCTTAAGGGTCATTACAATATCCACTACTAAAAGGACTTTCGTCTGCAAAAGTGTAGGATCAAGAAGTACCTGAAGGCCCAGACAAGTGGGGATACTAGGCCCACATCTTATGCTCAATCTCCCAGGTAACCTTATCGATTGGATGGTGTCTCCACTAAACCTCAACTACTGGAATATATCTGGAATGCAACCATGTGATATCTATGGCTAAAATAGCAACTGGCTCCTCCACAAAGGCCAACCTTTCTTCCAACTGAACCGAGTATCAATGAAGCGCGTGAGACTCATCCAAAATATATTGCCGTACCATAGATATATGGAAAACTGGATGGATAGATGAAAAGTTTAAGGCAAGGCCAACTTATAAGCTACCTCCCCAACTGTCCGAAGTATCTTAAATGACCCAATATACCTGGGGCTGAGATTACCCTTCTTTTCGAACCTCATCACGTCCTTAACGGGTGATACTCGAAGGAAAACTCAGTCACCAACACCAAACTTCAAAGCACAAAGTCTGTAATCAACATAACTCTTATGCCTACTCTGAGCTGGTCGTAACCTATCCTAAATCACCCAAACCCTATTCAAAGACTCACGAAGCAAGTTGGTACCACAGGAGCTAACCTCGAAAGTCTCAAACAAACCAACCGAAGATCGACAATGACTACCATACAATGCCTCAAACAGTGCCATCTCAATACTCAAGTTGTAGCTATTATTATTAGTAAACTCTACTAAGGCTAAATGCTGTTCCCATTGACCTCCAAAGTCTATAACACATGCGCAGAGCATATCCTCCAAAACATGAATGGTCCACTTTGACTGTCCGTCGGTTTGGGGGTGGAAAGCGGTGCTAAGGTCAACCTGAGTACCCAAATTCTCCTGAAAATTCCTCTAGAAGCTAAAAGTGAAATAAAATCCTCCATCTGAAATAATAGACATGGGTACCCCATGAAGGCGAACTACCTTTCGAATCTAGATACGGGCTAATCTCTCAACACTGAAGGTAGTCTAAATAGGGTTGAAATGAGTAGATTTGGTCAACCAATCTACGATGACCCAAATGCTATTAGAACCACAAGAATAGCAAGGCAAACCACCAACAAAGTCCATAGTAATTCACTCCCAGTTCCACTCAAGAATGGGTAGCCTCTGAATCAAGCCACCAGGTCTAAGATGCTAGGCCTTTACCTGCTGACAACACAAGCGCCTAGCTACAAAGTCCGCTATATCCTTCTTCATACCACTCCCCCAGTAATGTTGCCTCAAATACCTATACATCTTAGCTGTCCCAGGGTGAGTAGAATATCTAGAGCCTCCCGTAGTATCAACTGAATCAAGTCTCCAACCCTCAGAACACAAATGCAACTGTTAAATCTCAAATACCCTCTGAATCTAAGGTAGCCCTCTTGGACTCACCTCTCACCACCTGATTATGAATGCCACAAAATCTACTATCCTCAAACTATTGGCCCCGAATCTGCTCCAACAAGGTAGACCTAGCCTCAACACTCGTAAGAATCCTCCAAGGATCTGAAATATCAAGCCGAATCATCATGTTGGCTAGGGACTAAATGTCCAAGGCCAATGGTTACTCCAAAACTGAAATGAAGGCTAAGCTACCTATACTCACCACCTCCCGGCTTAAGGCATCCACTACCACATTCGCCTTGCCCAGATGGTATAAAATAGAGATATCATAGTTCTTCAGCAACTCAATCCACCTGTGCTGTCTCGAATTAAGATCGCTCTGATTCATAATGTACTAAAGACTATGATGGTCAGTGAATATCTCGCAGCGAACACCGTACAAGTAATGCCTCCAAATCTTAAGCCCGAAAACTATTACCGCCAACTCCAAGTCATGAGTGGTGTAGTTACACTCGTGCACCTTTAGGTGTCTCAATGCATAAGCAATAATTCAGCCCTGCTGCAACAAAACACACCCTAAACCAACACCAGAAGTATCATAATAAATGGTAAACCCTACCCTCAACTTGAAGAGTCAAAATAGGAGCTGTAGTGAGCAAGTCCTTAAGCTTCAGAAACCTCGATTCACACGCATCGAACTACTGAAATAGAATCTCTTTCCTTGTCAATCTAGTCATAGGTGCTGCAATAGTAGCAAATCTCTTGATGGACCGTCTATAGTAGCCAGCCAAACCAATAAAGTTGTGAACCTCCATCAGAGATGTAGATCTGGCCCAATAACGAATCACCTCAATCTTTGTCGATCCACTATAATCCCATCCTTAGACACTACGTGTCCTAGGGATTCCATAGACTCTAGACAGAATTCGTACTTTGAGAATTTGGCAAAAAGCCTATGATCTCTCAAAGTGTGAAGCACAGTCCTCAAATGTTGTTCGTGCTCCTCCCTACTCTTCAAATAGACAAGGATATTATCGATGAAAACAATCACGAAGGAGTCTATATAAAACCTGAAAATACGATTCATCAAGTCCATGAACGTTGCTGGGGCATTGGTCAATCCCAAAAACATCACCAGGAACTTATAATGGCCATAGCGAGTCCTGAAGGCTGTCTTAGGGATGTCCTCTGCCTGAATCCTCAACTGATGGTAACCCGATCTCAAATCAATCTTAGAAAACATTGCCGCACCCTAAAGCTGGTCAAATAAATCATTGATATGAGGCATATGATACTTATTCTTCACCGGCACCTTATTAACCTGCCTGTAGTCAATATACATACGCATAAAACCATTCTTTTTCTTTACGAACAGAATGGAAGCACCCCATAATGATGTACTCAGCCTAATGAAACCCTTACCCAAAATAGCCCAAAGCTACGAATTTATCTACTTTAGCTCGGCAAGAGCCATACGATTAGGTGCCATGGATATAGGTTGGATGCCCAACTCAAGGTCAATCATAAATTTAGTATCACGCTCAAGGCGAAGGCCAGGTAGGTCGGTAGGGAAAACATCAAGATACTCATGGACCACAGGAACAAAGTCAAGTGAAAGACTTTTTGCACTAATGTCACAAACATAGGCAAGGTACGACTCATAACCCCTTGCTATCAATCCTCTAGCCTGCAGATAATAAATAATCCCCATTGGTGTGTGGCTAAAAGAACCCTACCACATAATCAGGGGTTATTCCAGGCATGGCTAAAGTAACGGTCTTGGCAAACAAATTGAAGACTGTATGGTAAAGGGATAACCAGTCCATGTCTAGAATCACATCAAAATCCACTATATCTAGCACAATAAGGTCAGCCTGAGTATCATACTCTCGAACGGTCACCATATATGATCTATAAACCTGATCCACTACTAAAGAATCACCCACGGGAGTAGCTACATGAAATGACATAGATAAGGGATCCCAAGACAACTCTAACCGCGGTGCATAATAGGCAGAAACATATGAATAAGTGGATTACAGATCAAATAAAGTAATAGCTAGCTGGCAGCATACTGAAATCATACCTATAATAATAGCATCCGAAGACTCCACCTTTGGCCTACTAGGTATAGCATACAACTAACCCGATCTACTTCCAAACTGGGTACCTGATCAACTACTTGTTCTACCTGCCTGAGGACCTCATCTAGAACCTTGGGCACCACCCCTGCGACCCTAATCACCATCCATAGATGGAGGCTGTACTGATCTGATCTGCTGAATACACTATGCTGTAGGCTCAATCATCCCATGTCGGGGACAATCTCTGGAGAAATGACCAATGACCCCATAATCATAACATACTCCAGGCACTCTGCTCTGACTAGGAGGTTTGAATGACCCCAAATCGGTGCTTCAGTCTGAAGACCCTGACTGTACACCCTTTGAGGATTGGCTACTGCTCTAACCACTGTAGTTATTATAGCACAGCCGACCCCCATCAGTAATTTGAAGTGTTTCCTGAATGGGCCTACTAAACTGATCCCTAGTTCTGATAAGACTAATGCTGAGGGTACCTACCCTGAAAACCTCTGCCTTTGAACTGTGAGCTCTATGGCTCCTACTGAAACAACCTTGCTGATGCGGCCTCTTATCACCACCCCTTGGGCCTTGCAATCCATCTCCTCTATAGTGTAAGAATGATTAATAATATTAGTAAAAGACTTCCCTGAATTCACCAAACTCTGAGTAACCATACGGAGTGGTAAATTCAACCCTTTGACAAAGTACCGAATCCTCTCATATTCTATAGGAAGAATCATGGTGGCATGTCTGGCTAGCTCGTGAAAACTCACCTCATACTTGGCCACCATCATAAACCCTGCCTCAATCTAGAACACTCATACCTAAGGCATTTGCCCATGTACTTCTCCAAGAAAGCCTCGAAGAACTGGGCCTAAGTCACATGAGGAGATCTAGCTGGCCTGGAATCTAGATAGCCTCTTTACCACTATCTCGCTGCACTATGAAGCTGATATGTCATATAATCCACTCTGCGCGACTCAACCAACCCCATATTACAAAGCCTATCCTTACAACTAGTCAAAAACTCATAATCATCCTCTCCTAGGGCCTCTACAAACCTGGGTGGAGTCAATCTCAGAAATTGACCCAATATCTTCTGCTCCTCGGCAGTCATAACTGTCTGAGTTACTACCGATTGTGGGACTACTGGTTCTGGGGGAACCTCTAATCTGGGAGCCACAGCTGCAGGCTGCGCTCCTAAATTACTACCATTCTAGGCTGCTGACTGAGCCCCATCTGACGGTGCACCACCTACTAACCCCAATAGCTGTAGAAAAGCATCTTGAAGGACCGAGGAAGATATAAATCCCGATAGGGCCTAGGCTTCCCCTTGGCCCACCAGTGGCTGGGGTGGCTGAATCTCTAGAGCTACCTTTGGATTGGGAGTAATAATGGGATCTGGTGAAGGCTCCTTGTCTTGACCCCTGGCTGGTGCTGCAGCTCTAGTCTGACCTCGACCTCTGGATCGACCTTAGCCTCTAAAGGGTGCCCTAGCTGTAGGTTCGGGGTCTCCATCCCCGACCGTCATAGCCCATATCCTATCCATCTGTGAAAGAGTGAAACAATGAGAATTTAGAAACCGATATAGACTCAATTCATGAAAATGTACAAAGAAGGTGAGATTTTCCTAAGAATATCCTGTAGCCTCCTAAAGATAGGATACGGACTTCATCAAACCGATCCGCGGGACTCTGTTAGACACTTGATCTTGCACCAACAATACCAGTGAACCTAGGCTCTGATACCAATTTGTCACGATCTAATTTCTCGTGTCATGATGGCACCTATTTTAACCCACCAGTAAGTAAGCCAAACCATAGCCCAGAATGACAAGTAGCAGGTTAATCAGTGAAAAATAAATGAATACCAAAGATAGACATGCAATAGTAGCACTAAACAGTGATATATAAATATGATCGTATTGAACAACAGAGGAATAGGAGTAAAATGTACAAAAGAGCATCCCCATGACCTAGTAAGATCGGTGCAAGAGCCACTAAATCAAAAATAGAGTGCTAGACAGTATCAAAAATATGTATAGTCTTGGAATATGCAAAAGACTATCCTAAAACAACAAAAGAAGACAGAATCAGCTTCGGGCTCTGAAAGCTCACCTTATCTTTGAAATAGCAGCAATCCTGAGGATAACGTCAATAGCGGTGGTTCATACTCGGATCTGCATCAGGGTAAAAATTCAGAAGTGTAGTATCAGTAACAAAACAATGAGTACTTAGTAGATATCATAGGCCGACCGAGCTAAATTACTGTAAGAGCTTAATAAAAAGTGAGAAAGTAAACTAAATTCATAAATAAGGGGCATAAATAAAAATAATACTCCAAATCGGGTAATTATACTAAATATGCAGAATATGGAACTCGAAAGGAAAAGCAGTCTAACTATAACCTAACTGGACCCCCATAGGCCCAGAAAGCACAAACAAGAAAGGAACAATTCAACCGATCCCCCACAAGCCCGACAGATACAAACAAAGGGTACACTAGTACAAAAATAAAATTACCAACAACAATATGCATCAAGTGAGCCAACGAATAAAAACTTACTCGAAACTCCTCCCTAATCATAATTCCAAATCTTATCGGACTTTGCCGAAATTCCGAAACCAATTACATATCCCAATAGATTATAAAATATCAAACTTGAACCAGAACTAGAAAATAGAGCCATAATAGTAAATGCCGTAAATGAATCAGATATTATAAGTAATAAGAGAGCCATGTGATGTCGGACTTGAATCAAAATCGGTAATTAAGCCAATTATAGTAATGATCCAAGATCATAATTTTCTTTGAAACCCAACTAGTCCTAAACTTCCAAATTAGGCGGTCAAATCTATAAGTGGAGCGAATACTAGTCACTAAGTCTAAGGATGTGGTTTTAAAGGCCAAACATTCTTCTATCCCGAGTAACAAAGCTAGCCGAAGCTAATCAAATAGCCTAAGTTGCCCTAAGGCTCAATATTAAATCTAAGTTGACGAGTAAAGGCTTCTAAAGTGTACAAGGAACTAATTCCGACAATTAACCTAAAGAAAGGGCCAGCGGGGCATGCTACTAGTCCCAAAATCCCATCCTAAGGCAAGAACCTACCCAAACCTAGACTAAGGCTCACAATTTCGTCCCAAAGTGCTAAGTAATTCCAAACTAGTCCTAAGGTGTCAACCTAAACCAATATGAATAGAGACTAGGCCGAATTCTACCCAAAAAAGCCTTTAATCGATTAACTAAATCAATAAATACTAAAACATCAATCGATTCATAAAACTCGCCAAGTCCTATACTCCTGAGCTTTTCCCTTTCGAGAAGCCTCTGAATGCTACCACGCTATCAAAATAATAATTTACACTTTTAGAAGAGAACTACAAATCCCTTGTTGGGCCTACTTGCTAAATTAAGAAATTGAATTCGTCAACGCGTTCCCCTTAGATCAAGGATCATTTATACTAAAAATACTTGGCCCTCACAAATGCATCCAAGGCATCACAAATGTAAGGCCATATTTGGCCTGCACTAGATGCACCAACATCTGCAAACTTGGCTTAGTTGCTAAGTTTTCGATCGCCCCCCCGGGATTCATTTGGAATCCAGTGAATGTAAAAGAACTATGCTATCCTACCAAATTTGGAATTCTAGGCTCAACGACTCCATTTAAATTTCCAGATGAGGTCATTTCAATCAAAAGTTGGTCCCACACCCAAAGGGCTATTTTAGGCAAAATCCACCCAATAGCCCAAAATGAGCCCGAAAGCCTATGGACCCAAAACAAGGGTCACCCTAGCCTAAAATTGACATTATGAAGCTATCAAAATAGTTAAAATTGACATTCAAGGCCATTTACCTGAAGTTCATACCCGATTCCCCTTTCTTAATAACGAAAACTCCAAAATAGAAAATTGGTTCTAAAAATCAAACGAACTACTGGTAATCGAATTGTCAGTCCCAGAAAGTCATAAATGACTTGGGAAAGCTATAGGAAAGCTCTAAACACAGAAAAAGAACGAAAATATAGGAAATAACCTGGAGGGTCATTACACGTTTATACATGGCCTGATCAAAATCTCTGCTTTCTCTTTTTTGCATTTCGTATTCGCTTATATTGGAGTATGAACTTCTTATGATCCATAAGGTTGGCTAACTAAATTATATCTTTTGCATACTTTTGTTGACTCAATCGCATGCCTTCTTTTCCATAACTTACCTCCAGACCTAAAAAATATCTTAATTTTCCTAGGTCCTTCATCTTGAACGAAGAGTGTAACAGGTCTTTCCAATGAGAGATTTCAACTTCATCATTTTCTGCGATAATCATGTTATCCACGTAAAATAGGAGAATATTAATACATGAGGTAGACCGACTTAGGAATTGTTGACACCCAATTTTTCCCTCCACATTCTGAATTGATTTTGAGCTTCTACTATTTCAAACAATTTTAAAACAATTGCTTTATTAAAGTAAAATAATTTTTAAGTCAAATTCCAGGCTAATTTGATCATTTTGAGTAAAGTTTGTATGTTTATGTATTTAAAGTATGTTTATGTATTTAAATATATGAAATTATATAATTTTTACTTATGGAGATATTTTGAAAATTATTTCGAGTGAAAATCATGCATAAGTTTATAAATGCTTCGTTTTTGTCAAATTGATTCAAAATTGGAAATTAATTGAATGATTAGCCTTTAATTTAAATGAATTAATTATGCTTTAGTTAAGATAATTATTTTTAATTTTTGAAATTAGAAGCTCACTTAATTAACTGAAACTTAATTTGTCTCTATTTTGATTCAATTAACTGGATTATGCCCAAACAAATTAAGTTGGCCATTTTGTTAATTTGATTTTGGTAAGAATTTCAATTTTTTGGGCTTCATCCTCTCTTCCCCTCATTTTCAATTCATCGAGGTTCAATTTTTCATCCATGATCCGACCCACCTTTTTTATTTCCACTCCTTAAATTCCCAATCCAATTCTCCTCACAATTTAATCAAACAAATACACCTCACATATACACACATCCCTCATGGCTTCTCAATTTCCAAAAATGGACCAGAGCTCCCAAAGTCAGGCACACTTCTATTCCCTTTCTCTTCTCCATTTTTCTTTAATACAACAAATCAGAAACAAACCCAATACAAACGTAGCAAAACCATTACCAAACGATGTTTCAAATCGCCAAAAATCCATCAATTCCATCCCTGCGTACTAATTATTGTGACACGAGTTCTCGTACTAGAGAAGGTCGAAAATGTTCTAGAAACCCCTTAGGTGGCGTTCAATGGTTTAATTACTTGAAATTTCTTCATTGTTTTTAGAGATTTATCCGAAGAAATTTGTTGAATTCATACTGTGAAAGTACATATGTGCTCTATTCCAATAGGTTGTTGAAGGAATTTTGAATTTTTCTGAAAAACTCCACTTTTACTTTATCCTATTCTCATCCAATTTTTGTACTAATTAGTACAGTTGTGAGCTGCAAAGGCTTATCCAAATTCGAAAATAAAAAATTCTAAATGAAATCCCTAAAAATCCATGATTTCCCCCCCAATTTTAACCTAATTTTCTTCTATAAATACCTGTGGGTGATGAAGGGTTTAGGGGTTGTCTTTTGGTTCTCCTGAGGGCTTTTGGAGAATCATTCTCTAAGTTCAAAAAAGTGGAAATTGAAGGTCATAAAAATGACACAAAAATTAAAATTTTCGTGAGATACATTCAGATTCTGATAATAAGCGGGTTAGAATCTATGAAAGTCGCATTCAGTTGTGTTTTCAGTCTCGCTACCCATAAATATGTAATTTGTCCATTCAAATTATTTTTGCTATGAGTTATGTAACTTATTGATGCTAGAATCAATTGATTCTATGTGAGAGCTTTGAATGACTGTGGTGAGGCTTTGGGATTGAGAGTTTGAATCTGTTTGTTACTCCACTTCCATTATTGATGTAGTGAATGTGTGATTTCATTTGGTGTTTATATGTCTGTATGCTTATCTCTTGTGTATTTTAATTTTTGTGAGCGTTGTTTGAACTGTGTCACAGTGTCATAAGTCTAATTTGAATTACAAATGGCCTATATTTTTATTTGGTTTGGGAGAGATATGTGAAGCCTCCACCAAATTTACCCGAGAATGATCTTTCCTCGTTTCTACACTAGTTATGTAATGTTTTTTTTATTTTTTTTATTTTTGTGCTTTGTTGTGTTTCTTCTTTCTTTGAGATGGTGATTGGAAACAACCTCCTAAATAATAGTTGTACTATTTTCAAGTTAATTTCAAGATCCTTTATGGTTCATTATACCATATGAGGTCCATGAGTTGTTATTTGAGGTAACTCTCTAAGTTATTCTTGAAAATGTAAGATTATGAGGTGGGATAGAGTCTTTCAATGGCTAGCCCTCCACCTTGTAATCATGGTTAAATAAGTTGAAATCCTCTTAAAGGCTCTACTTGATAACCACATGTCATTTGGAGTTTAAAAAAGAGGTTAGTAGTTAGGTTTCCTCGGGGTTTATCTAAATGAACCTCAAACCCTAATTTATATGAAACTTTCGATCGACAGCCAGTCACATCTGGTGACTTCAAATTTCACCCTCAGATTTTCCTCCATTACCTTCTAGTCTAAGTGCTGAATCGAAAACTCTTAATCCTATTTTGCCTATAGAAAGACCTTTCATAGATACCATTGTGGAAACTAGTCAACAAGGAAATGCTAGTCCGCGTAAAGAATTCATTACGGTGGGGGAATACCACATGTTAGATGTACGAAGGAAGAAGTAGATACGATGAATTGGATTTAAATCCTCCAATTTATGGTAATTGGTAAATTTACATATGAATGGATTGTTTTAGAGAAATATAGGCAGATCAATCCTCAACAATGTGATGTGAAGAGCAGATGTCAGATTTTATTATTTTGTAGTAAATATACTTTTATTTGCCTAAACCTACAAGAGGATTTTATTAACCTTATATCTAAGGGGGATTCTATATTTTGTGCAAAGATGGATATACATATCTAATGCGTAATCTTATCTATGGTTCTCGATTCAAGATTAATGAAAAAACTTCGATGGCTATGACATGAATATCTTTCCCTAATATACTACCCATTTTTTTTTTAATGAATGCATATTCTCCCTTCTTCAGTAGTGGATAAGCCTGTCTAACTTAATCAAGCCACTATTAATAAGACTAGAGCAAGTTGTGCAAGAGTGAAGGTGTTGGCTGACCTAAAAGGAGAGTTTCCTAAGCAGGTGCTTATAGATATTAAAAATGAGGATACATGGGAGATACATACTAATGCGCTTATGGATATTGAAAATGAGGCTACAGGGGAGATGAGGACTGATGCAATTCAAATCAAATATAACTATGTTCCTAAGTATTGTGGAGAATGCAAGATGTAAGGGTATAAAGAAGGATGCAGGATTCTCAACCCACTAAATAACAAAGAAAAGAGTAGTGAACTAGTGAATAACGATACAAGGAAAAAAACTCAGGTTCCTGTGGTTCACAGACTCTAAAAAGGTTAGACCAAAATACTTTCTAGTGGAAGAGTGGTGGGATTCGAGAAACTAGAATGTACTGAGAAATAAGAATCCTACCAGAAACATAGTGGTTAACATTGAAGGCCAAACAACCCCAATGATGAAGAATACATTTGAGGTTCTAGGCAGTGAGGAAAACATGAAGGCATCAACTAGCAAAACAAACAACAATAATATCCCACTAGTCCATGATACAAAGATGCAACAGAAGATTAAAAAACACATTATTACAAAAGGGAAAAGGGGAATAAACGACAACATATTTCAGTTAAGGAATGGGCCACTTAATTATTTGGTTAAATCTTCAAGAGATCTATCTTCTTTTTCTGCACTAAGAAGTTAACCTGTTTAAAAAAAAAGTCACAAAGTATGATCAACACAATGATGATGAAAGCATAAATTTTGAAGATAACAAAGAAGGGGAAAGTAGCAAGTCAAATAATTTACCACAATCAGGTTATGAAGTTGATAATGGAGAAATAACAGATAATGTTGAGGCTTCTATACCAACCAAAAAATGTGTACTTACCACCATCATCAGTAATGGTAATTCTGACAATCTTAATGAAGCAAACATAGTGGAGTAGGAGGAGAAAGTTGATGATAGCATGGTCTTGATGGAAATTACAATTGTGGTGCATTTAGATGAGTCCCAAATATTGATGTCACAGAAGGAATCTCCAAATAAAGTGCTACATGATATTGTCTCTCATACTTCAAAGAAGGAGGATGCATTAGAGATTTGAGGTTTTAATCATATAGCCAAGGCAATTAAAGAGGTAAAAGAGATTGAAGATGTAATGGATTATATCTAAAACAACCCAAATCATTGTTACGCTGAATTAGGAGGTAAAATTTGCACCCAACCCTTCCTTAAGTATTTTTTGAGAAACTTAGGGCTAGTCTAGTATTGGATAAAATTTGAGTGTGTAATTCTCTAGGGAATACAAGTACTAATATGAGTATTGGTAGAGATGTTTGACTTGATATCTAGGTAGATAACACGTTTAGAAATCTTTAGCAACTTCTGGCACCCAAAACGGAGTTGTAGAACTCCGGTTATAGAGTTTACCATGGAGGGGTTGCTTCACGATGTCATATTTCAAACTGCTGCAGTAGAAAAAATGGAACCGCTGTAATGGTACCGCCACAATGAAAGTTGTTATAACATTGCAAACCGCTGCAACGGTAATTTAATTGTTGCAGTGATAACATACAGTATCTGATAGTTTTAAAACCCAAAAAATATTTTTCACTCTCCAATAAAAAATGCAAAAGATCTCTGGGGAAGGCAATTTTCTACCAAAATTAGGATTTTTTCATTTTTAGAGTTAAGTTATTACATTCTAAACTTGAATTACTTCTCATAATCTCTAAAAATCATTAGGAAATGGATTCATGGTGGAACTTGGGGTTTAGCCGTAATTCATAAAATTGGGGTAAAGTTGTGAGAATAAGTGTAAAATCAGTAGGTAATGATCCTAGGGTGTTAGAAAATATTTAGGGGTGTAGAATTATGGTTGTTCATGCTAATTCAAGTAAGATTTATGAGATTTTAGGGGTAGAAAACCCTAAGTTGATGAAATAGGGCAAGTTTTTCAGTAAAATCAGTGGTTTTTAATCCCTAGTAGTATAAAAGGGATTAATTAATGAAATGAGTATGTAATCTTGTTGTTATAGATCAAGAACGAGTTGAACGGGAAGGAAAAGGCAAACGTATAGCTTAAAGGTGACTTTGACCAAGGATTCAAGGAAGGTTACAGTTTATTGTAGCAATTAGACTTGCTTGACTCTGTGCTTATTTGTGAATTGAATGTTGTGATGTATTTCGAGCACTACTTATGATTATTGACTGCATTGTATATTCATTCATTTTGATATTATTGAGTTAATGGTGATGGCGATGATGTTTATATGCAACCCGTAATATTCATGAGGTTGGTAATGATTGTGATATTGAAGAGAAGATGATGATGTTGGTGAGATGGTGTTGGTGTTGATGAGAATGAGAAGAGAAAGAGATGATGCATACATCTTGCATTTATGTATTCATTCATGTACATTGAATGACCACTTATAATCGTATTGGGTGTTGCAGCTTGTTGCTGAATTTGACTAAGTGTAAAGTTACATGATTATAAATTTATATTTCCCCTTAAAGTGAAATGCCATAATTGCCTAATTGTCTTTGATTATGAGTTCTGTGATAATCGCTTTATATCTATTTGATTTACTTATTTGTATGGTGTCGGGTTGAGTTAACCTATGATGCCTACTAGTACGTGTTGTTGTATTTATTCTACCTATGCTCTTTTTTTTGTTGAGTGCAGAGCGTGTTCTAGCATTTGAGACAGGATCTCTCCTTTAACTAGCAGTTTCAGATTCAGTTTCAAGGGTGACCACCATGATCGGGCAGCCTTTGGATCTTCTTATCATTGTTCATGTTCCTTTTTTCGGGACTAAGACACTCCTTATTTATTCCTTGTTTTGGATAATCATTTAGCTGTTAGACTTGATTTTTTTAGATGTTCTTGTACGGTGACTTCAGGTCCCGGGGATGTAATAAATAGAGGTTTCCGCACTCTATTAGTTTATGGATGTTGATGTCAGTTTGATGGTTTACTTACTTATATATATATATTTAATAAAGCCTTTCTGAACTCGATTAAAAATGAGATTAATAGAAGTTGAATGTGAAAGTGACACTTGAGCTAGTAGGGATTGTGGTTAGAATGGTTCTCCTTCCATATGATAGGGTGGGTGCCAATCATGACCAATTGGGTCGTGACAAAGATGGTATTAGAGCACTGGGTTCGTAGATCTCATCATACAAGAACAGGTCTAGTAGAACTGTACGGTGACGTCTGTACTTTTCTTCGGGAGGCTATAGGGCTTTAGGAATGAATTTCTTTCTTTCTTTCTTTCGTGTTATTACTTGATTGCAATTGGTATCTGGCGATCCAAATTGGTATCTAATCCATTCACTCTTGTTCGCAGATGGTGAACACTCATTCTACTAGAGCAGCAGCAGCAGCCGCCGCACTGTAGTAATACCCGCACTGGCCATTGGGCCCATAGTCTGGGACAAACCTCGAGTTAGGTGTAGAGCTAGGAGGGGAGGATAGAGGGCAACACCTGTTAGGGGTGGAGCTCAGGCAGTCAAAGGACCGACAAGATAGAGATCACCATCCCCTCCCCCACAACTAGATACTCCAGACCTTAATTTGAATGAAGAAATGGTAGTTGAGGAATAGGAGATGGTACCTCCAGAGAATGTGGCACCAGTGCCAAATTGTGCAGCCCCGGTGCCTTTGTCTATAAAAGTAATTCAACAAGTGTTGGGATTTTTGAGTAGCTTGGTTGACATTAGCCACATTCTAATTGTTCTAATTTTTCCGTCCCCATCCTTGAACCACGCTATTGCTGTAGCACCAAGGATAGACGAAGGTTCTGAAATAAGGGTGTATCCTCAACAGGTACTTGGGCCAGTAATGACTAATGATGAACATGGATTATTCTGCATATTCTTGAAGATGAAGCCCACAGTATTCCAGGGTACAAAGTCTGAGGATGCATTCCAATTTTTGATAGATTGTGATGAACATCTGCACAAAATGGGTATTATTGAACGGTATAATATGGAGTTTGTTTCTTTTCAGTTGCAGGCCAAAGCTAAGCAATGGTGGAGGTCATTTGTAGAATGCAGGGATTCCTTACCTCTACTTACTTGGTTGTAATTTTAGAATTTATTCCTTGAGAATTATGTTCCCCACACTTATTATGATCAGAAGAAGGATGAGTTCTTGAGGTTGGAGCAGGGTAACATGTCTGTGGTAGCCTATGAGGCAAAATTTCATGCCTTGTCTCGCTATGCATTGTAATTTATCATCTCAGAGGAAGAGCAGATCAAGTACTTTGTGAAGGGTATGAATTCTAGGATTCAGTTGGTTACGTTATCTGTGGCTGCATCTAGTAAGTCTTCTCAGGAGATAGTGGAGTTTGCCCAGAAAGCTGAAACACTTAAGAAATAGGGAGAGGTAAAAGTAGAAGAGAAGAAGGCTCGGACCTCAGGCTAGTTCAGCATACTTTTTCAAAGATGCGTGGTTCTTCTAAGCCTTATAATTCAGCCATACCAGTGTCTATAGTAGGCCCGTCTAGGGTCAGTTATCAACCTTCACGAACAGGCAGCTACACACCTTCATCCTCATCAGTCCAGAGGCCCTTTTTGGGCATTAGGTGCCATGAGTGTGGGAGTTTGGGCCACATCAGAAGGTATTATCCTAATTTCTTATCTGCAGGTCAGTTGACTCTGCAGCCGACTTCTACTGCTTTAGTTCTGGCAAGTCGTGGTGGAGGAGAGAAATATTGGGGTCATCCACAAGGTGGGGGTAGTGGCTAGGCTGCAGGAAGGGATGACAACCAAGCCAACCGGGATAGAGGACAGATTGGCAGGAATGGTGCTCAGGCTTGTAGAGGTGGCGGCTAGGGTGGTGATAAGGCTCATCTTAATGCTGTTTGGGCTTGTCCTAAAGCAGAAGCTTCTGATGCTGTGATCATAGGTACTATTATTATTATCTATGATAGTATGGCTTCTGTATTGTTTGATCCTGGTTCCACTTCCTCCTTTGTGTTTGTAAAATTTGCCTTAGGCTGGGACTTAGACTATGAATATCTTGATAATCCTATGTATGTGTCTATGCCAATTGAGGTGTATGTATATGTTGATCAAGTGTAGCATATGTATCCTGTGATGTTTATAGGGTTTATGACCTTGGCAGACTTAGTGATTCTAGATATGGAGGAATTTGATATCATTTTGGGGATGAATTGGTTGTCTTCCTATAGTGCCATTCTTGATTGTTATGCTAAAACCATCACTGTAGCGATGCCCGAAATGAAAAAGTTTGATTGGGAGGGTACTTTTAAGTCGACCCCTATTTGAATAGTATCTGCTCTTCGTGCCTAAAAACTAGTAAAGAGGGGGTATAGGGCATTTTTAGCCCTTTGAGAAGATAAATCTGTAGTTCCTCCTATATCGCTTGTCCCAGTGGTATGTGATTTCTTAGAAGTGTTTCTTGATGACTTTTCGGGTATGCCTCCAAACTGAGAGGTTGATTTCTGTGTAGATTTAGAGCCCAAAACTCGACCCATATCTATCCCTCCCTATCGTATGGAACCAACAGAGTTGGTTGAAATCTTAGTTACAGGAATTATTAGAGAAGGGATTTATTCACCCGAGTATTTCTCCTTAGGGTACGCCTGTGTTATTTATGAAAACGAAGAATGGTATCATGAGAATGTGCATTGACTATTGCCAGTTGAATAAAGTGACCATTCGCAACAAATATCCCCTACCTAGAATAGATGATCTGTTTGACCAGTTGAAGGGAGCTGCAGTGCTTTCCAAGATAGATTTGAGATTAGGCTATCAACAACTCAAGATTAGGGAGGAGCATATCCCAAAGACTACTTTCCGAACCCGTTATGGGTACTATGAATTTCTGGTTATGTCCTTTGGCTTGACTAATGCCTTAACTGCTCTTATGAGCTTGATGAATGGGGTTTTCAAGTCATTTTTGGATTCATTCATTATTGTTTTTATTAATGACACCAAGTGAAGAAGAACATGAAACTCATCTGCGTACAATAGTGGGGTTACTTAAGGAGAAGCAACTATACGATAAATATTCCAAGTGTGAGTTCTGGTTGTCTTTAGTGTCCTTTTTGGGGAACATGGTATCTAAGAAAGGGGTTATAGTATACCCGCAGAAGGTAGAAACTATTAAAAATTGGGCTAAGCCCATGAATGTGATAGAAATTAGGAGTTTTGTGAGGTTGGCCAGTTATTATCATTGATTTATTAAGGGGTTTGGTACTATTGCTTCGCATATGACTTGCCTTACTCGGAAGGAAATTCCATTTGTGTGGGATGACAAGTGTGAAGAGAGCTTCCAAAAGCTCAAAACTTTGTTGACCTCAACCTCAATTCTCAAGTTGCTTATTGCGGGTAAGGATTTCATTATATATTGTGATGCCTCTCGGTTGGGTTTAGGTGCTGTTTTGATGCAAGATCAGAACATGATTGCTTACGCTTTGAGATAACTGAAGCTTTATGTGAAAAACTACCCCATACATGATATAGAGTTGGCAGTCGTGGTGTTTTCCTTGAAGATTTAGAGACACTACCTTGGGCTGAAATGTGAAGTGTTCACAGACCACCATAGCTTGCGACATGTGTTCACTCTGAGAGACCTGAATCTAAGACAAAGAAGATGGATGGAGTTGATCAAAGACTATGAAATCTAAATCTTGTATCATATGGGTAAGGCCAACATGGTGGCAGACGGACTAAGCCAGAAACCAATAAGCATGGCAAGTTTAGCATGGCTTGAGTGTCGAGGCACCTATTGGCGATAGAGGTGCAGTCTTTGGCTAATAGTTTTCTGAGATTGTAGGAGACTAGTGAAGGGAGGATATTAGCACATGTGGAAGTCAGGTCCACATTCTTTGAACAAATCAAAAACAGACAGTTTGAAGATAAGAAGTTGAACAACCTTAGGGTAAAAGTGTTGCAGTGTGAGGCTATAGAAGTCGTTCTTAATGATGAGGGAGTGGAGCAAATTTAGGGATGCTTGTGCGTACCCCGGATAGGCAATTTTATTTCAACTATTCTCGCATAGGCTCACAACTCAAAGTACTCTATACATATAGGTGCCAATAAGATGTATAAGGTCTTGAGGCAACATTATTGGTGGTGAAGAATGAAGCATGAAATTATTGATTTTGTAATCAAGTGTCAACATGGCCAGTGGGTCAAATATGAACACCGAAAACATAGTGGTATATTTCAGAGAATGCCTATTTTGGAATGGAAATGGGAAAGGATAACAATGGAATTTATGGTTGGTCTCCCTAAGACATTGAGGAAGTACGACTCTATATGGGTCATTGTGGACCGGTTGACCAAGTTGGCTCACTTCATTTCAGTAAGAGTAGATTATAATAAGACTAAGTTGGCCAAGGTTTATATGAAGGAGACTGTAAAGATGCATGGGGTATTGTTTTTAATTATTTCAGATAGAGGTATTCAGTTCACCTCCAATTTTTGGGAAACGTTCCAGTCGGAGTTGGGGTCTAGGTTGGACCTAAGTACAACTTTCCATCCACAGATCAACGATCAGTCAGAGCAAACTATCCAAGTGCTCAAGGACATGCTTCAGGCTTGTGTTATGAACTTCGAGGGTCAGTAGAACTAATACTTACCATTGTGTGAATTTTCCTACAACAATAGCTACCACTCCAGCATCGATATGGCTCCTTTTGAGGCTTTATATAGTAGAAGGTGTAGGTCTCTAATTGTGTGGTTTGATGAATTTAAAGTGAGACCCTGGGGAACTGACATGCTTAAGGATTTGATGGAAAAGGTAAGGTTTATACAGGAAAGCTCACAGCAGCTCAGAACCAATAAAAAGAGTATGCAGATAATAAAGTGAGAGATGTGAAGTTTTAAATGGGTGAAGAAGGTACTTAGGAAAGTGTTACCCATGAAGGGTGTAATGCGTTTTGGTAAGAAAGGCAAATTGAGTCCGAGGTACGTTGGACCCTTTGAGGTTTTAAAAGGAGTAGGGTCAGTAGAGTACAAGCTGGCCTTGCTTCCTAGTATGTTCGATATTCACCCGGTATTGCACGTGTCTATGATAAGGAAATACCATGGAGATGGAAATTACATCATTCGATGGGACCCTGAGTTATTTGACAAAGAGTTATCATACAAAGAGGAACTAATTAATATTTGAAAAAGATGTGAGAAAATTGAGAACTAGAGTCATTCCATGCGTGAAGGTTCAATGGAGGAACCATACTGTTGAGGAAGCTACTTGGGAGATAGAGGCAGACATGCGCAAGAGATACCTGCACTTGTTCATTGACCCAGGTACTTTCCTTTGCTTAGCTATGTTATTTAGGGATAATTGTCATTCGAGGAAGAACGGGTGGTAAATTTATATCTAATATAATGACCTAAATCATCATTACACTGAATGAGGAGGTGAAATTGGCACCTAACCCTTTCTTAAGATTTTTTTGAGAAATTCAGGGCTAGTCTAGTGTTGGACAAAATTTGAGGGTGTACTTCTCTAGGGAAATTTGGTACTAATTTGAGGGTGTACTTCTCTAGGGAAATCTGGTACTAATATGAGTATTAGTGGTGATTTTGGACTTGATATCTAGATAGATAACGAGTTTAGAAAGCCGTAGCAACTTTGAGCACCCAAAATGGAGTTGTAGAACTCCGGTTATAGAGTTTATCGTGGAGGGATTAGTTCATGATGTCATATTTCAAAGAGTGTATTGTAAAATAGTCCTAACTGAAGCTAGGTTCTGAGATTCTTCCTTAGACCGCTGTAGTGGAAAAAAACAAGCCACTGCAGTGGTGCCACCGTAGTGGAAGCTGTTATAACATCGCGAGTTGTTGCAGCGGTAATTTAACTGCTGCATCGGCAGCACGAAGTATCCGACATTTTTAAAACTCAAAAAGTGTTTTTCATTTTCCATTTCCTGAAAAATACAAAGAAGCTCTGGGGAAGGCAATTTTCAACCGAAATTAGGAGTTTTTCATCTTTGGAGGTAAGTTATTACATTCTAAACTTAAATTACTTCTCATAATCTTTGAAAATCATTAAGAAACAGATTCATGATGGAATTTGGGGTTTATCCCTAATTCATGAAATTGGGGTAAAGTTGTGGGAATGGGTGTAAAATCAATAGATAATGATCCTAGAGTGTTAGAAAATACTAATGGGTGTAGAATTATGGTTGTTCATGCTAATTCAAGTAGGATTTATGAGATTTTAGGGGTAGAAAACCCAAAGACGATGAAATAAGGCAAATTTATAATTAAAATCAGTGATTTTTAATCCCTAGTAGTTTAAAGGGGATGAATTAATGAAATAAGCTTGTAATCTTGTTGTTATAGATCAAGAACGAGTTGAACGGGAAGAAAAAGGCAAACCTGTGGCTTAAAGGTGACTTGAGCAAGGATATTTAGTAGGTTACGGTTTATTGTAGCAATCAGACTTGCTTTACTCTGTGCTTATATGTGAATTAAATGTTGTGATGACTTTCGAGCACTACTTATGATTATTGACTGCATTGCATATTAATTCATTTTGATATTGTTGAGTTGATGGTGATGGTGATGATGTTCATATGCAACCCATAATGTCCATGAGGTTGGTAATGATTGCGATGTTGATGAGAATGCGATGATAAAGAGATGATGCACACATCTTGCATTCATGTATTCATTCATGCGCATAATGACCACTTATAATCGTATTGGGTGTAGCAAATTGTTGCTGAATTTGACTAAGTGTAAAGTTATATGTGTTTGAGTTTCTATTTCCCCTTAATGTGAAATTCCATGATTGCCTATTTGTCTTTTATTAGGAGTTTGTGATGATCGCTTTATATCTGTTTGATTTACTTATTCATATGGTGTCGGATTGAATCAACCTATGATGCCTGCCGGTACGTGTTTCATATAGATACTACCTGTGCTCTTCTTTTTGTTGAGTGCAGAGCGTGTTTCGTCTTTTGATACAAGACCTCGCCTTTAGCTAGCAGTTCCAGATTCAGTTTCAAGGGTGAACACTATGACCGGGCTACCTTTGGATCTTCTTATCATTGTTTATGTCCCTTGTTTCGGGTCTAAGACACTCCTTATTTATTCCTTGTTTTGGATAATCATTTAGATATTAGACTTGATTTCTTTAGATGTTCTTGTACAGTGACTTTAGATCTCGGGGATATAATAAATAGAGATTTCCGCATTCTATTAGTATATGGATGTTGATGTTGGTTTGACGGTTTACTTACTTATATATATATATATATATATATATATATAATGAAGCCTTTCTGAACTCCATTAAAAATGATATTAATAGAAATTGAATGTGAAAGTGACACTTGAACAAGAAATTGTTCTCCTATCATACAATAGGGTGGATGCCAATTATGACCGATTGGGTCGAGACAATATATCTAAAGAAGCAGAATTATCTCCAAGATTTATGAATACTGCCAGAAAAGGGAAAAAATAGGGGATGATGAAAGTGATCAACCCATCAAAATAAATCCAAAGAGGAATGAAACAATATCTTATAGATAATGAAGGCTTTTATATGGAATTTAAGGTCAGTGAATTCACAACAAGCATTTCAAAGAGTTCAAATGTTGTACAAGTTCCACAAGTTTATTTTCATTGCATTACTTGAGCCATTCCAAAATAACAGACATATCAACAAATATAGAGGAAAATTGAGGATTCCATTAGCTACTTCTAATTGTAATAGAAATATGGATCTCACAAACCATGATTTTGACATTACAGTTGTAAAGGATACGTAGCAGTAACTTACTATGCATCTGAAGCACCAAACTTAGACACAAAGCTTCTTTGCAATAATTGTTTATGCTAAGTATAGCACTGAACAAAGATTATCATTGTGGGGGGATATTTACCAATTAGTTGAGGGTATGAATAACCCTTGTTTGATTGGAGGGGATTTTAATATAGTGCTGAATGCTGAAGAAAATATAGAGGTCTTCTAGTGCTAAATGTAAGCCATGAAGACTTTGAGTGTTGTATTTCAGCTTGTGAATTAACAGAAGTTCAGTACAAGGGTAGTCCTTTCACATGGTAGAATGGAGGAGCTGATAATAATTGTATTTTTGAAAGGTTAGACAAGATTCTTATTAATCAGGAGATGCATAGTTGGTTCAATCATACTGAAGTGGAACACTTACCAAGAACTAGTTCAGACCATCCTCCAATGTACTTATCTGTGAAAAAACTATTACCAGACATAGGAAACCTTTTAGGTTTCTCAAATTCTGGACTGAACATGAGTGTAGCACCCCAAAACTTGTTCAGGATCAACCTCAGACTTAACTAAAAAAAATTCCAAATTTTCCTCCGCATGACCCAATCCACGGGTTGTAGATTGATTGTAAGGGCTGTACATTGCGCTTGTACTGTATGAGACCTAAGAGTTTACATTTCCTCTCAAAATTTACAGGTCCTAACCATGAGCCATGGTTTGAAAATACAAGCCATGGAACGTATCCATTGTTCTCAGACCAGCAGCCTCTCAAGTCGAGTCCATAGACCACGATCCCAAACCATAACCTGTAAGTTCAATCCACGAACCATAGGTTGACTTGTGGAGTCTCATGAAGAATCCATCCAAAATTGGCTCAGTTTCCATGATCTTAAACCATGAGTTGCAGTTTGATAGTCAGATTCATACTATGGCTAGAGGAATAAATTTTCCAAAAATATTAGTTGCATTTTTTGAGGGTATTTTGGTATTTTCTTACCCTTCCAACCCATAAACTGTCATTTTATACTATTTGAAGAAGGAATTATAGACTCAACCACTATTAATCCCTCATTTACATCGATAATCCTTCCAAGTCAGAGAAAAGAAGTGTTTCTCCCATGTCCAAGTCAGAAAAATCCTAGGGTTCTTAAAGATTATGAGCTTGTTTAATTAGGTTTAATACCACAAATTTCATGATTTATGAAGTATTAAGTTCCTCTCATAGTTTTATGAACTTTATCTATTTGGAACTCTTAAATTACATGATTTACTTAAAGTTTCAAGCATGATTTAGTCTATATCTAATACTTATCAGATTTAACATAAATTGAGCAAGTTTGACATGATTTGACCTCACAGTCTCAGTTTTAGCAAGAATACCATAATACTTCCCATGATTTTATGTAAACGATAGAAGAAGCATGACTAGTTCAACATTTTAGGACTAGATTCATCAGTTTAATATAAAACTTGTTTATGCTTACTTTCATGATGAATTATCTACAGTACGAGAAAATAACATTTTTTTGGAAGTAGTATTGAACACCGAGTGGGCACGGGTTCAGCATACCCAAGTACCATACCTATGTGCCACCGCAGATATTATAATTTCCCTAATGGACTCATGTTAAGTGATCACATCAGTCATGGCTTTATACCCCTGGCAAGGTATATTACGGCCTTCCAATAAGGCATATACTGGACTCCATGTTGCTCACATAGTTTATATCAATTAAATAAACTCCCACAGTAAAATAATTTTAGTAACTTAAGTGTACATGGCTCACTAAATTTGTTTCAATATGATTTCTTACACTTCACTTACATGTTCTATAATTTTAGTCCTAATAATGAAATGTGGTGAGTCATTGTATACTTTTCATGCATACTCTTTACTCCCCACATGATTTCTAATAGTTTTATATTATTTCATGCATTTCTCACATACTCAATACATTCCATTGTACTGACCACATACTTCTTGTGTTGCATCCTATCATGATGTAGGTTCTGGTACTTGCCCTTAGCTCCACAACTAGTCACGATTACCAGTGCCTACTCCAATTCAGTTGTTGACTCCTCATGCTCCGAGGACTATGCTTTTATACTTTCTTAGTAGTTCAGACTTATGTTAGATTAGTATTTCATGACTCTGAATCAACTGGGGGTTTGTCTCAGTGGCTCCTCAGTTTTTCTAGAGGCTTGTCTTGACTTAGTAGACATTTCAGCTTATCACTATGTTAAGATTGTTTTTCAATTGGTATGGGCAAATTTTAGACTTGATATTTCCTATTTATGTTATTATAATGTTTAGCTTCCGCTTATGTCTTTATGATAAAAAAATATGGTTTTAATACTATGCCAAATGTCATAGGTTATCTTAGAGTTATTCATAGTCCTGAGTGCCATGTTACGTCAATGGTGTAGTCTCAGGTCATGACAAACTTAGTTTTAGAGCCTTAGGTTTAAGGTGTCCTAGTGTGTATAACAAGACGCTTCGAGTAGAGTCTTGTTCATGGGTGTGAAGCATGCCACACATATGAAGAAGAGGCTTCGAGATGTTATTAGGAACTATCCCATCTTTCATGATATTTATTGTGCTATAGAGTTCAACTCTATCATCCTTCTAACTCTTGCTTTTCACATGATAGAAAATGCCTCCTCATAGAGCCAACGGTCACAGGAATGGACACCATCCAGATCCATCAGCACCTGCAGAGCCTTAAAACGACCAAGTCAATCATGCTGAATTTTTATTACTTTACAGATGTTAGTCCAAGCCATGACCACTCAGGTCAATCATCAGGCTATTTCTCTAGCAAATCAAAATGAGACTTCAGCTCCAGCCAATGTGTGGGTCTTTATGAGTATGAGTCTACAAAAGTTTCATGGGTCAAAGATGGATAAGGATCCACAGTACTTCATAGATGAGATGCTAAAGATTACCTAGTTTATGCACATCACTGGGGTAAAAGGTGTGGAGTTGGCATCATATCAGCTGAAAGTTATTGTTCATTGGTATAAGCAGTGGAAGAAAGGTAGAGACAAAAATGCAGTTCTTATAGGTTGGGATGAGTTCGAGGAAACTTTTCTTGATAGATTCTTTTTTTGAGAGTTGAGGGAAGCTAAGGTAAAGGAGTTCATCAATCTCAAATAGGGCTCTTTGTTAGTGAAGGAGTGCACCCTCAATTTCATTCATCTTTTGAGATATGCTCTAAAAATGGTGTTTGAACCTAGGGATTGCATGAGTAAGTTTGTTTCTGGTGTGTCTGAGTTGGTAGTCAAGGAGTGTAGGACTGCTATGTTGATTAAAGATATAGACATCTCTCGACTCATGAACCATGCTCAAGAGCTTTAAGAAGAAAAGTTAAAGAAAAGGGAGACAGAGCCCAAGAAGGCTAGGACCGGGTAGTTTGAGTTCAGTTAGCACATGTCCGTGAGGGAAACCACTCATAGTTTCAGCACCGATCATCAGTCCCTACACCATCATCTTCTAGTTACTTAACACCCAGGTGCATCATCCTTGTTGCCTTACCTGATGTGGTCAATGGTATGTTTTAAGTATTTCCTATTGATTCTTATGTGTTGTTAGATCCAGGTTCTACTTTATCATTCGTAACCCCATTTGTTGTTGTAAATTTTGGTGTTAGTCTCGAAAGTCTCTCCAATCCTTTCTCAATTTGTACTCCTGTTGGAGAGTCAGTTATTGCTAAGAGGATCTACAAAACTTACCCTATCATAGTCCTTCATAGAATCACTTTAGTAGTTTTAATAGAGTTAGTAATGATTGACTTCAATGTTATGCTCGGCATGGATTGTCTCCATTCATGCTATGCCTACGTCGATTGTCGAACTAGGGTTATGAAATTCTAGTTTCCTAATGAACTAGTCCTTGTGTGGAAGGGTAGTCCAATGGACCCTAGAGGTCATTTTATTTCCTCTCTCAATGCTAGAAAATTGATCTCTAAAGGTTATATCTATCATCTAGTTTGGGTTAAGGATTTAAAATTTGAGACCCCGACTCTCTTGTCAATTCCTATAATTCATGACTTTCCAGAAGTTTTTCCTAAGGATCTACCTGGAGTTCCTCCTGATAGAGAGATTTCCTTTGGGATAGACCTTATCCCAGATACCCAACCCATCACCATTCCTTCTTACATAATGGGTCCAATGGAGCTTAAGGAGTTGAAAGAGCAGCTTAGAGACCTCTTAGATAAAGATTTCATTAGGCCCAGTATTTCTCCTTGGGTGCTCAAGTCTTGTTCGTGTGAAAAAAGGATGGTACACTCAGGATGTGTATAGACTATAGGCAGTTGAACAAGGTCACAATAAAAAACAAGTATCCTATCCCCAAGATTGATGACCTGTTTGATCAGCTTCAAGGTGCCTGGTGCTTTTCTAAGATTGACCTCAGATCAGGATATCATCAGCTTAAAGTCAGGGAGTGTGACATTCTAAAGACTGCTTTCAGAACTCGGTAAGGTCATTATGAGTTTGTAGTTATGTCTTTTGTACTAACCAATGCTCCTGCAACTTTCATCGATTTAATAAATATGGTCTTTAAGCAGTATCTAGACATGTCATTGTCTTTATCGATGACATTCTTATTTATTCTCGGAGTGAGGAGGAGCACATAGACCATTTGAGAGTAGTGTTGCAGACTTTCAAGGATCATAAGTTGTTTGCTAAGTTTAGCAAGTGTGAATTTTGGTTGAAGTCTATTGCCTTTCTGGGTCATGTGGTTTTTAGTGAGGGTGCTTATATGGATTCTCAGGAAATAAATGTTGTAAAAAATTGGCCTAGGCCCATTATACAGTAGGTTTGTTGAGGGTTTCTCTTCGATAGCTGTACTATTGACTAGGTTGACTCAGAAGAAGGTGAAGTTACAATGGTCAGATTTATGTGTGAAAAGTTTCCAAGAGTTGAAGAATAGGTTGATTTCAACACCTGTGTTAGCCTTGTCAGAGGGATTAGATAGGTTCATGGTTTATTTTAGTAAGCTTTTAAACTCATTTTTATCCATTACCCATTGATTATATTGCAAAAGCATCTTGAAAATTTGAATTTTGAATTTGAAATTTTAGGTTTTACCCGATAAAGTGAAAAATGAGTATTTCGATGGTTTCTAACCCGATTTCAATTCGGTATTCGATAGAATTTTTTTTATCCCTTTATGCAATGTCTTTGATTTTAAGAGGAAAAATGGTTTTCGATCTTTTAAAACTATTTCAAAACTTTTTAAAAAATCTCAAAATAATTTAAGAAAAGACACATAGTCGCCACTTGATTTTTTTAAAAAAATATCAAGAAAAGCCTTAAAAGAATTTTAAAGATTTGAACCCTTAAAATTAAAGAAAATGGGCAAGGATTCTGGTAAAATCTTGAGAAGGTTTTTAAGGCACTCAAGAATGTCCATTAAAACGGTTGACCAAAAGACAATTTGACTGACTTTGTAAAAATGACTAACTTTGAAAGTTCTAAACATCATCCAAAACATTCCACAAAATGACATTTGTTATATTTATATGGAAAATAGTTTACTTAAATTAAAGGAAATCTCTTTAAAACCAAATTTCAAATTCTGAGATCAAGAGGGGAACGAAAATACCGATTAACAGATTATTTGACTAGTTATGGAAAAGCTTGGATTTTTTCTCAAGAAAACTTATCCCTTAAAGTTTGAAGATGATCACCTTGATCCAAATAAACTATTTATCACTTGAATAAAGCAAATGCCATTTTCGATTTTAAAGACTCATTGTAAAGGGAAATAACTCATTTTTTTAGTTTAAAAGATTAGACTATGTGATAAATGGTAAATAATCTTAAGAAAATATAAGTACAAAAACATAAATTGCAACTCAGAGGGGATTTACTTAGACTAATTAAATTAGAGTTAGTACAAATAATCGAAATAAATTACAAATACCAGGAGAAAGATGGAGTTAGGCCCCTTTTTGGCATCTTTAAATCTTCCCAGACTTGGGCCTGCAAGGTTATAGACTTTAACCCCATTTTCATCTCTGTATATCAACTGTATATCACAACCCTTCATTCTTGCATTTTCTATGTATATATTGTATACCAGTGCGTGAAACCTGTATAGTAGCTTCCCTTTCTCAATTTTTTTCCTCCTTTGAACCTGTATACTAGCTTTCCACAATCTGTATATCACCTTCATAACTATATACTGCTGTATACTAGTGTAACTTAGTCCTTTTGGACTGTCTTTGAGGCTCGGACTCGATATTGGGCCTCTTTGGCCCACTAGGAGATGCAGGAAAATAGGGTCCAGTGTTATCTAAATCATTATCACATGTAACAAAGAAAGATACGAATTAATATTTATTTGAGGAACCTAATAAAGTCACATATAGTCAAATATATCAATAGCTTTCCCAAAGAAAATTTTCAAGGATCCAATGGATAACTTTACTATGCTATGGGTTTATGCACAATGATAAGGAAAATACACATTTCAGCACATCACAATAGCCACAGAAAAGTAATCGAGCAGTAACTTAACATGATCAAATTTGTAGCATTGGAGATCAACAAGGAACAAAGAAGCAGGGGTGATTCCATTCATCAATAAGCATGCTAGAAGGAGAACAAAATGGATCCTTGGCAGTTTTAAAGAGTAAAAAAATCAACCAAGAAAATAGTTATACCATAGAAACATTATTCAATTCCAAGAGATGATGCTATTTAAAGAAATTTTAAGAGAACATGGGTTTGATTTACCTACATCAGTAGTGACCAAAGAAAGAAGAAAAGCATAGGGAACAATAAGAGGTCAAGCGGGACTTTAAATCCAAAGAGATAGACCATTTTCCCTTTCTTGACAGCTTTGAATTTCAAAAACGCAGATAAGTTACAAAGAAAAGTCCTCTCACATCTTATATCTCCTCTCAAGTGCCTCTTCTGGTATAATGAACCAAAAAGACGCTTTACAAACAAATTAAGAGAGACAAGAAGAAAGAAATTCAAACTTAAGTTATTTGATGACCCTGCTCATTAACTTCTTAAACAAGGAGACTTTCAGAGATGAACATAGGGGGCACGTGGAAGGTGACGGAGGGGACACGTGTATAGAATAATATCTGTGTGTAGAATATTAGTGTGAGGGAATGGAATATTACAGGGGAATTTATGAGTGGGCCGGGTAAGCTAAAAGTGAAGAGTTGGGCCTGGAGAAAATTGGGCCTGATTTACGGAAAAAAATTAAAGGGAATGAATTCAATTAATATTCTAGCTTCTTTATATTAGTAAATAGCCAAAAACAAACTAAGTGGGATCAAAATTGAGACTAAATTAATTTCCAATTAATTTAGCGAGCTTCTCAAATTCATCAATTTTAAAAATAAATATCTAATAAATCACGATTAATTTGTTTGAAAATCAAGAAACTAATTATGCTATCAATTCTTTATTTTTAATTAATTATTTTTTTGAGAAAAGTAAGTATTTACAATTTAAACAAGCTTTCACTCAAAATAAATTCTAAAATTTTTTCTTAAAGTGAAAATTATATGATTCTATATAATTAAACATATAACATAATCATTTCACCTAAAATTCAAAAGGTAGGCCTGAAATTATTTTTAAAATAACTTTAATAAAATAATTATTCTAAAATTGTTTGGAGTTAGAAGCTTGAAAACTAATTCAGAATGTGAAGGACAAAACTTAGGCATCAACAATTGCCCCTCACTTTGGGTAGGGTGAATGCAAGAAACTCTGGGCAAAGGTAGTTTGACATTCCTAATTTTCTCCGACCACAAATTCGTCCCTCGAAAAGGGTTGATGTTTGCATAATTTTTTCAAAGAATCATGGCTGGATCACTGTATTAGATTTCCTACATATCTCAGGTTACATGAGAACTTAGGCCACTTGTAGTTTAAGGCGCTTGATTTTATGCTTGATTTTCAAAAAATTCAAAAGTTATTCCAATTTCGAGTTATGGAGATATTCGAAAGCTTCTGAATAGGGAGATTTTTTTTTTTTTTTTTTTTTTTTTTTTTTTTTTTTTTTGTGTGTGTGTGTGGGGTTTAATGCAGTCAAGCTTTTTACATAAATGCCAGCCTACGTCCCTGAGACTCAGGGAATTAGACCGCTTGTAGTTTGACTCAATCGGTAGAAGAATGTAGTCTGTTATGCTAAGACGACTTTTGGCTCGGGATGGGTGACGACTAAAGTAAGATATGGAGAAGAGGCTTTTAACCTTTTAACCATGAATGTGAGAAGATTTTACTTGGACATAGTTTTCAAAGCTTGAGGTATATTGTCACCCGCGTTTGACGAAAAGAGAAAGGTTGCTTCCAGTGCGAGTTTAGAAATATTCTAGATGGGAAATTGAAACCAAAAATATCACAAATACCCACATGCCTTCTAATATGGGTGTGGTTTGATGATGGTGGAAGTCATCCTTCTGCTCACCTCCAAAGAGTTTGATATTTCTCTTCGGACTATGTCCCAGTTTGCTGCTAAGTAAAAGTTCCACGTTATACTGCGTCCTTTTGGGAGTCGTCCGCACCTGTGGTTTTTGAGATTTTCATCCTCTCAAATGCTCTAGACAACATATTGAAACAAGATTGTAAGTTTTAAAATAATCACATGGGGAGAGATAGTGTCTTCACCTCAACTCCGCTTTGTGCTACGTCCCTATTGGTGGCGCTTGCATCATACTTTATGAATGACACTTTTTTTGATAAATTTGTTGATTCCCTTTATCTTCTTAAACAATTTCTTCTTGTATAAACCTGTGGTTTTGAGAATTTCATCCTCTCAGATGCTCTCGATAAAATCTGAAATAAGATTATTAGTGGCAAATATAATTCACGAAGGAGATAGTTTTTCATCATACCTTCGCGGGGGTTGCTTTACTGATGCCATCCTTTTCTGTAACATGACATCCTTTGCTGTTACTGGATAGGATGGGTCTCTCAGTCATCTACAATATTTCAGTTAAAACGGTTTCTACAATCGTATGTTGATTATATGGCTCTGGGTAAGTCTTTACCAACGTCTGTATCGACACGACTTATAGATATCCCTCAAATATCAGCCTTCAGGAAATCTTACATATCATCTGATTTTGGATAAGAAGCGGCTTACATATGTCCCTCATATTTTCAGCTTTCATGCAATTTTGCACATCATCCAATTTTGGATAAAAGGCGGCTTATAAATATCCATTGAATTATTAGCCTTTGGGTGATCCTGTACTTCTATCTATTGTACAACACAACGTGACTTATAGATTTTTCTTGAATTGTCAGCCTTCGGGTAGTCCAACACATAATTAACTTTGGATATGATGTGGATTATAGATAACCCTTTAATGTCGCCCAAAATATACCTTTGAAAAAGTGCAATGCGGTCGCTATATCAAATATAGAAACCAACTAGGTTGGGGTCGATCCCAACGGGAATAGGACAAAGCTATTTAGAATACTAGACGGAATAATTGGAAAGTAAGTAAAACTGTGGGATTTTGTGAATGAATAGTAATAATAATGATTGCTGGTTGTATCGAGTTTGTAGACAATACGAGAGAGACACTAGGACTATGATCCCCAATGATTCCTTAACTCTATCGGTTACTTATGCTAACAAACCATCCCGCTATGTGGCATGCAAAACCTGACAAGATATGTTCATCTAAATGTATCTTGACCTTGGTTAGATGAATTTCACTCTTCTCCTCTCGGTCTCCGAGTGTCGCACTACTATCCCTTGTCTTGGATCTCAGATAACTATTCCCGCTAAGGCTCAAGTTATTAGATGAAGGTTGATAGCTTCAAATCTCTGTTGTTATCTCCTTTTCCCAATCTCTACCTCTCTCTCAAGCAAGTCTAGAATACAGGCGAGTTTCTAACATTTGCAACCGTTAGAAAGCAATCAAAATGAAGGAAACAACAATACATGCATTCACAGCGGTTCAGAGTTGCTTTGCACTTAACCGGATTTGTTAATTACTCATGGTTCACACAACCCTAGTTAATGAGTTTAGCTACTCATAATTGTAAGAACACAAGAAGAATTCAATGAAGAAAACATAATTGCACACTCACAATAATGAAGAAGAACTGAAATCTCAATTATCAATAAAACTCAAATTAGGGTTTGTAACTACAAAACCAAGAATATGTTTATAAGCTCAAAAACAATATGAAATAGCTCTCAAAACAATGTAATGTCTAACTCTCGCACATAGGACTATACAGGGGTATTTATAGATACAAAGCTAATCCTATCCTAATCAAAACAGGAGAACAGAGTGGGAAAATTTCACGATATCGTGACTTGGTGTGGTGGAACCAAGTCAAGCCACATAGATGAGTGTCGTGGAAATCAAGCTCAAATCAACATCTTCAGAACTCAACCCACGTCAGCTAGTCACGCCACGTGACTGACTGGCGTGGAAATCAGGAAGTTTTCAATCATTTCTAAAGATGAGTCACGACAGGCACTCACGTCACGTGAGTGGCATCCACGTCACGTGGGTAGTGTCGTGACTCCCTCTCTGGTGCAGATTCTTGTTCTTTCAATTTCAGACACTTCATCCTCGGGCTTGATTATTCCTTTTTGATCATTTTGCCTTCAAAACCTGTTTTCCTGCAAGGTAGGACAAAAAACACATCATACCCACCAAATACACCCAAGTTATTGCATATTTCCCTTGTTTCAAGCATCGAAAGTGCCATATAACCATGGTGCATCAACACCCTCAACTTAGAATGTTTGCATGTCCTCAGGCGAAAAAAACAAAAACACACATATACGATGCTTGATTAAGAGAAACCTAAGGGACCTATGGTAGTCGACTCATTGCCTTTGGCACAAAACTTTTCCGGCCCCTCCTATTTGCAAATCAAAACCAATGTGTGTATACAGACAACATGTTATCATGACACAGAAGGGATCAAGTGATGGCACCAGATTATGCACAAACAACTAAGCATATATGCAAACGACATTATTCAAACAAATAGTAGCTAACAATGCAACCCATGTACTCTCACTACAAAGAAGTCCCTTACACTCACAGTATACTAATGAATATCAAAGTAGGGACTAGCTCAAAACACTCACTCTCACAAAGAAGTTCAAACAGTGTGCATGAAATACCATAGGCTTGCCCTTATTTTCTACGTCTTAAGTTTTCGGACAGTTGGACTAGGATCACTATAGGACTTTACTCGGCTTGTAATGTAGTCTTGGGGACGGGTATGGTACATATGGATATGGTGACTCAACCCTCCTTGACACTACACTATTTTTGGCTCCAACTTCCAACCGTTCTTATTTTTAGTCTCCCTTATTCTCCTTTCTTTTATTTTCAGAATTTTGGGTGTGATTTTCTTCACTTTCAAAACATAATTTTCTCTTTTTTTTTTTCTTTGCAATTGTTTTTTTCTTTTTCTTCACACCCAAACCTATTTTTTTTCTTTTTATTTTATTAACCTCTTCTTCATACCCAACTCAATCTACGCACCCCATAATAGCCACCCTCAACTTAAGCGATTTGCCTGAGTTGAGGTACATATTGTCCAAGGAGGGACCAGGGCCAATACAGGTTCATTGTAATTAAAATGGGAAGGTGAATAGGCTAATGAAAGAAATAGGTCAATTAAGGCTCAAAATTGGGATCAAGGGATACTTATTCATTTGGTCTGGCATTTAGGCTAAAAGTGGACTTATTCAAAAACGACATATGATCCTTTCCTAACCACTATCCTTTATCCTAGGTACTACTAACCGGGCAAGTTCTGGATCGCACATACAAAGTTAACTAAGTAATGACCTCACACACACATAGCACATGGTTGTATTATCAACTACTACCTATCTGGTTCATGCAATGTTAGCTACAGTTATTTGTCTATAATCCTAGTGCCATAACAAGATCCAACAACTGTCACACATAAACATGCTACACACACATACTTCAAAATAAAAAATTTTAGGAGGGGTATCCTTAATATTCAAAAAGCATAAAAATTTGTTTTAAATTGGACTGCACTACAGTTCCCTTATTTTTCTCCTAATTTATCAAGAAACACATTAACACTATAAATATAACTAACACCCTAAACATGCCGGTTCTACTATGATAGCACACTCGGGGGAAAAGAAACACGACAACAAAACCCCCCAAGTGGTGGTACACCCCCACCCCCAACTAACAATGGTACACTGCCCTTAATGCACAGCTATCAATAAAAGGACAAGGGAGTGAAGACATACCTGTGGTGCCTTAAGCGCCGAAAGCGGGAATGCCCGTAGAAGGATCATCAGTCTGCTCAGTGGGCTCTCCGGTAGGCGCATCCGATGGAGATGGTGCCTGACTATAGGATGCACCACGTGCACTCTGCTCCTCCGCTATCTGGATAGCATGGTACTCCATCCTAGAGGCCTTAACCGCCCTCCGGATATCACCCTCATGTTCGTCAGCACTGTCAACCTGGTCCTCCGAACTGCGTGGCCTCTTGCCTCTATCCATCGCAGGCTCCTCATCGGCAAATAGATCCACCTCGAAGGCCAACCTCAGTGGGGCTAGAACAGGCAAAGGTGGTATAATAGGGGCACTGCTCGACGCCAACACTCTAACATCCTCCCTCAATGCTGCCACCTATTGTGTCAAACCTGTCATATCAGGACTCTAGGCCGAACTCATTCGGGAGGCCATCCGTACCTCAAACCTGTCAATCCTCCCATGCAGCCCCCTCATAAATTGATCCATCATCGCAGTCATCCGGGCCTCTACCCTAGCCTCCGCATCCTCTACAGTGGTCCTAACCCAAGGCTTAAGCTGGGATACCAACTTAGCCATCTGGGTCTCAGTGTGAGCCTGCCGCTCAAACATCTCCATTTGTCGATCAACCAAATGCTGTAATAAGTCCCTAGAAACTGAAACCATACCAGAGGGAGGCGGTGGAGCTGTAGTAGCATGTACTGCATCATCAATAGGGCCAGTTCCCTCAGCCTGTACAGGAATAGTCTCAGGTACCCTAACTGGTACTGAAATAGGTATAGGAGTACTAATCGTCTCATCTAGGCCTGGTCCTGACGACTCGGACGGCTGTGACCCCCGTGGAACAATGGGGTGAGATCCTCGCTGCTGCATCAGACTAATATCCGCTACACGGGTCACCTCTATATAATGATCGAGGGTAGGTATCCTAGCCACACCCATCCTGTCACATAGACTCTGGATCAAACATATGAATGGTATACTGTATAATCTCGAAAGGCCCGCTCATGAATCTCCCGGATGATGTATCTAGCAATATGAATCTCATAACCAGCCAAGATGCTGGCTACCACCACAACTCGGTAAGCGAATTGTCAGCATTAGTTGGACCCAACCGATGCCGAACAATGGACCACCAGAATTTGCCTGCAAAATATAGCGTGGACTTCTTGATGTCTAGCTTACCAGTCACCCAAGTAGTCGCCACACCATCCTCTGCTATGTACCCCACAATCCATTTCAATAACTCCAACTTCTAATCCGCATCCCGCATCTTAACCCTATCTCTGACAGTGTCCATCTGATGATCAAACTTAGCAGTCGAAGTCGAAAGTGGACGGTCTGCCCCAAACAAAAAGAGGTGAATGGTCTGCTCCGATATATCTACTCGGGTACCTCAAACCACAATGTGTGTCAATAAGGGCTGGTTCCTGTACCGCTGCCCCACAGGAGTACTAAAGTCAACTGACGCAGACGCAGCATATGAGGCATAAAACTCTCGGACCAACTCCGAGCTATAGTGACCAGAAGGCTGCGCCATCAAACCAAGTCCATACTGCTCAAACACAGCCCAAATATTAGGAAAGGCCTTCAACTCCTCAAGCCTATACCGGGGCTCCTCCATAATGCTCCTCCAACATACACCCCACTCCGTTAGCTCGACATCTCTGTCATAAAAAACACACATGCCTTGGACACACCATCGCTGAACCTCCCTACTCTGCGCGGGAGTCGGAGCACTCTGGGCACCAGTACCTGAAATAGAGGTTGTAGCCTCCGCTGTTGAGGTACCCTGACCTGTAGCATCATCCGCAGAGCCTAACTCCAAAGTATCCTCCCCCTTTTCAGACTGGGGGGTGGACTCGAAAGACTGAACCGAAATAACCGGCACAACAGGTGTTGGAACAGGCTAAAGTACCGCCTGGGCAGCAACTCGGGCTCGAGTTTGTAACCTCGTGGTCCGAGGTACTAAAGCATTATCATCATGTCCAATGTCAAACTCCTCCACGGACCCACTTTTGTTAGATTTAATCGGTTTATCACGCAGACAGGTTGGTAAGTCTGGATTTTTGGAGTTAATTCTGGATGAAAAATCCAGATGGTCACTTTTGGGATTGGATTTGGGAGGCATTGCAACGGGTTTAGGATTGGATTTTGGGTGTTTTGGGTTGGGTTGGCCTGAATTTTGGTGTTTCGTGTCGGGTTGGTTTAGATTTTTAAATATGGGTCTGTACAGATCGGATTTCAGGGTGGTGGGGTCGGATTTTCGAATAGGGGGGTCGGGTTTTTGGTGGATTTTGTTGTGATTTTCGGATTTGGTAAAGAATATGGAGTTGGAAGGTGAATATTAGGGTTTATGTGAAGGTTTTGATTGAGATAAGGAATGGGTTGGGTTTGGATTGCGTATCGGGTGAGGAAGAAGGGTGCCAATTTTATTTTTAAAAAAATGGGTCGGGTCGGGTCGGCCTGGGTCATCGGAGTTTTCTGATTTTCACGATACAACCCACGTGACCTGGGTTGACCTACGTCACGTGGGTCTACTGCCATAGGTATGATTCTAAAACCTGAACCTTCCTATGATTTTCACGATACAACCCACGTGATGTGGGTTGAACTAAGTCGCGTGGGTCCTTTGCCGTAGGTATGATTCTGAAACCTGAAACTTGCCTCTGATTGTTCAAAATTGGATTGCACTAAGGTTCCCCTATTTTTCTCCTAATTAAACACGAAAACATAAAAATAATATAAATTACAACCTAAATATGTTGTTTCTACTATGATAGCACTTGAGGGAAAAGAAACACGACAACAAAAACCCCCAAGAGGAAATATAGACCCACAAGTACCTCCGCCCTCACTAAATAAGCATGCGTTGTCCCCAATGCATTAGACCGAAGTAAAACAAGGGATTAAGGAACATACCTATGGCACCCTAGTTGCGTGGGTCTAATGTCGATCAAAATGACAAAAATCAAAGCAAATATAGGAATAGTAAGACATCTTGGGTTGCCTTCCAAGCAGCGCCTGATTTAACATCGCGGTACAATGTGAGTGTCTTGATTACTCATCCTTCATCAAGATATCTCTTGGGTTGGACTCTAGGGTCATCTAAAATATTTATTATCAAAACCACCCTCATGTCCTTTGGCTGCTTCATAGTTCTGCAAATATTGAAAGTGACTTCCTTATTATTCATCTTGAATTTTAGCTCACCCCGCTCCATATCCACCAATGCTCTGCTTGTGGCTAAAAATAGTCTTCCTAAAATTATGGGCATCTCAATATTAACCTCACAGTCCAAGACAACAAAGACGACATGAAAGATAAATTTTTCAACCTTGACCAAAACATCAAATAATATGACCACAGGCTTTTTGAATAGGATCCTCCATCAATAACTGTATCTTTGTTGGCTCGAGGGTTCTCAAGCCTAATTTCTTGAATATTTCCAGCAACATCAAGTTAATTCTTGCACCTAGGTCACACAAAGCTCTAGCGAAGTTAACTGACCTAATTATGCATGGAATTGTGAAGGCACCAGGATATCTTTCTTATGCACAAGAGAACAGGATGCAATTTTACTACAATAGTGCAAATCACCAACAGACTCATAACTGACATGTCTCTTCTTCATGCTCAGCTCTTTCATGAACTTTGCATATCCCACCATTTGTTCTTGCGCCTCCTCCAATGGAATATTTATAGAAAGTTGTTTCAATATGAATATGAACTTATGAAATTTTCCATCCTCTTTCTTTTTTTTCAAGAACTAAAGGAATGGAGATGGTAACTTAGGAATGGGGGTTAGCATTTGTGGGGCTTTTTTTTCTTTATCATTTTCAGCATTCACTTTGTTTTCATCAGTCTGAGGCTCTTCAACTTCTTTCATGATCTCCCCACTAACAATTTTATTTTCATCCACCTTTTTCTTTAGACGTTAAGGGAAAGATGGAGGAAGTTTTGGGAATGGAACATACTTCTTTAGAGCTTCCTTTACCTTTTTCGTGGCATTTGTTTGCTCTTCCAGTGTAGCATGAACTCCCTTAACTTGTTTGGGTACCTCACTAAGAGACTTCCCACTTCTCGTTGTGATAGCCATACAATGAGCATTATTTTTTGGGTTCTGGATGATGTTGCTCAAAAGTGTACCTTGTTGATGCTGATTCAATGCTGAAGATATCTGCCCGAATTATTGCTCCAACTATTTAATGGCTGTCGAGTGAGACTCAACCTTTTGACTTATTCTCGAAATGTCTGCCCAAATCTGGTTCAGACATTTTTCTTGACTCTCCACCCCCTTTTCGAAGTTTATTAAGAAGGGCTTCCATTTTTGAATTTCCATAATCAGCATCTCGGTTCCCTGGTGGAACATATGCACCACTCTTCTCTTTGTAATCATCCTTTCACCTCCAATTACCGTCACGATCTTGATTTCTATCTCTATATCCTGACTTATTGTAATTGTCTATCTAGTAGTTCCAACCTTGATTCCCTTGCCTTATGTTCTAAGAGTCTTTATTATACTCTTGGCCCTTGGCTCAAAAACCCACCACCTCACGATCCGAGTACTTATCCTCCTCATCAGATTCACAATCATCATGCCTAGGTGTTTTACCTTGTGCACCTACGACATGCACCTTCTCAGCAACTCCAGCCGCAATCTGTTTGGCTAGCAAGCTAATTTTTATCCTTAACTGTGTGACTTCTTAAGCTACAGATTCATCCAAAGCCCATTATGCTGCCGAGGCACCAATAGCATACGTCCCAGCAGGTTTATCTACCTCCCGAGTATGCCATCCTCTGTTGATCTTAGTGATATGATCTAAAATCTCTGAAGCTTGTTCCCATCTTAGACTTATAAATGCTCCGCCAGTGATAGTATCTGCTATAGCCTTGGTATTGGAGTTTAAAGCTCTATAGAAGATCTCAAGTAAATTTCGACCATTCATCCTATGGTTTGGAATATTTTGCAAGTTCTTCTTGAACTAAAGCCAAGTCTCAGAAAGTGCTTTAGAATGTAGTTGTTTGAAAGTATAAATCTCATTCTTCAACTGTAGCATCTTGGAGGGTGGGAAAAATCTCTTCTGAAACTGATTTCTCAACTTTTTCCAAGTAGTGATGGAACCTCGTGGTAACTCGGCCAACCACAAAGTCACTTCTCCTATTAGGAAAAATGGAAATAATCTCAATCGAATAGCTTCTTGGTCAACTCCAGAAAATTATATGAAGTGATAACCCCCACAAAATTCATCACGTGTATGTTCGGATCATCTGTAGGAAGATCGGCGAATACGCCTTTCATGTTTAGCAGGTGGATCATGGCACTTATAATGTCGAACTTAGTACCCTGAGGTAAGTCCTATGGAATAATGTCACCATTCTCAGTCGGCTCAAAATTAGCCACATCCTCTTCTTCGAGATCATAATAAACCGGCACATATGGTTTTTGAGGTGGTTGTTGCACCCTCAGTCTTTTTTGTATCTCTTTTAGTGAAGCAAGATGTTGTGCTGCTTCTTGCATTCCTTGATGATCTTTATCTTCTTTTCTAAGAGCTGCTCGCATCGCATTCTCCTCAGTCGTTAATCGAGCAGTGAGTTGCTCGGCAGTTTTATGACTAGCCAGATGAATTGGTGGTTGGTTATGAATACCTTCCGCGACTGCAGGATTCTGAACTCCGTCGGTGTTCACCATTCTTCGATTTGCTCTCAGTGTTCTTTCTATCTCAGTATCAAGTGGAATCAGAGGATTTACATGACTCAAAGTGTTAGGCATACACCGGCGTATAACCTTAAAAGTATAGAAAAATAAAACCAATCAACTCCAACAAGCAAACTAATCAACTCAGTAACCGTATTCCCCGGCAACGATGCTAAAATTTGATGTCGTCCAAACTGTATCTCCAGAAAAGTATAACGCGGTCGTTGAACCAAAAATAGAACCCAACTAGATTGGGGTCGATCCCACAGGGAATAGTAAGAAGATCTGTTGAATGTTTGTCTTAGTAATTAGCAAGTAAGTCGAAAGGGGGGATTTTGTAAGCAAATAATGACAATAACGATTGTTGATTTTTGGATTTGTAATCAATATGAGAAATACACTAGGACTGTGATCACCAATGATTCCTTAACTCCACCGGTTGCTTGTGCTGGCAAACTGTCCCGCTGCGTTGCATGCAAAATCTAACAAGTTAGGTTCATCTAAAGGTCTCTCGACTTTGATTAGATGAATTTCACTCTTCTCCTCTCGGTATCTGAGTGTCGCACAACTAACCCTTGTTCAGGACCTCAGATAACTATCCTTGTTATGACTCAAGTTATTAGATAAAGGTTGATTACATCAAATCTCTGTTGTTATTTACTTTTCCCAATCTCTACCTCTCTCTCGAGCAAGTCTAGAATACTGGTGAGTTTCTAATGTTTGCAACCGTTAGAAGATCAATTATGTTGAAGGTAATAACAATACATGCATTCACACTGATTCAGAATTGCTTTGTACTTAACCCGTTTCGTTAATTCCTCATGGTTCACACAACCCTAGTTATAGGGTTTAGCTTATCCTGATTGCAAGAACACAAGAAGATTTCAATGTTGAAAACATAATTGTAAACTCACAATAAGAAGAAACTCTGAAATCTCAATATGAATGAAAACCCTAGAATCGATGTTCCAAGATTACAAAATCAATAATGTGTTTATGAACTCAAAATAATGAAAATATAATACCAAACAATGTAATTGACTCACTCTAAACATCGGACAACATAGGGATATTTATAGATACAAGGTGAATCCTATCCTAAACAAAGTAGGAGAAAAAAGTCGGTAATTTTCCACCATTTCGTGACTTGGTATCGTGGAACCAACCCACATCACGTGGGTCCATCTCGTGGAAATCAGACCACTTTACAATCTTCAGGAGTTGACCCACAGTACCAAGCTATGTGGCGTAGGTCGGCTCACGGGACATGAGTCCTTGTCGTGGGGCACTCCCCCGATTTCGACTTGCCTCTTTCATCTTCAAATGCTCCATTCTGGTGCATGCTTCTTCCCTTCTTCTCCATTTTGCCTCCATAACCTATTTCCCTGCAAGATAGGATAGAAAACACATCATACCAACCAAACATACCCAAGTTATTGCATATTTTCCTTGTTTTAAGCATCGAAAGTGCCATAAAACCATGGCACATCAACACCCTCAACTTATAACGTTTGCATGTCCTCAGGCGAACAAAACCCTCAACTTATAACGTTTGCATGTCCTCAGGCGAACAAAACAAAATAAACACAATCAATGCTTAACTAAGAGAAACCTAAAAGACCTACGGTAGTCGACTCATTGATTTTGGCACCAAAACTTTTCCGTCCTCTCCTATTTACAAATCAAAACCATGGTTTGTATACATGCAGCACAGAAAAGATCAAATGATGTTATCAGATTATGAACAAACAACTAAGCACATATGCAAATGACATTATCCGAACAAATAGCTGCTTACAATGCAACCCATGTACTCTTACAACAAAGAATTCCCATACACTCACAGTATACTAATGAATATCAAAGTATGGACTGGGTCAAAACACTCTCTCTCACAAAGAAGTTCAAACAGTGTGGTGAAATACCATAGGCTTGCCCTTATTTTCTCTGCCTTAGTTTTTCAGATAGTTGGACTAGGATCACTATAGGACTTTCATCGGCTTGTAATGTAGGCTTGGGGACGGGTGTGGTACATATGGATATGGTGACTCAGCCCTCCTTGACATTACACTATTTTTGGCTCCACTTTCCAACCATTCTCATTTTATTCTCCTTTCATTTATTTTCAGATTTTTGGGTGTTGTTTTCTTCATACTTTCAAAACACAATATATTTTTTTTCTTTTTTCTTTTTCTCTTTTTTTTGCAATTTTTATTTATCTCACTCATTTTTTTTCTTCTTCACACCCAAATCTATTCTCTTTTTCTTTTACTAACCCCTTCTTCATACCCCAGTCAAACTACGCATCCCTATAATAGCCACCCTTAACTTAGGCGATTTGCTTGAGTTGAGGTACACAATATCCAAGGAGGGACCAGGGCTAAGACAGGTTTATTGTAAGTCAAAATGGGAAGGTGAATAGGCTAATGGAAGAAATAGGTTAACTAAGGCTCAAAATCGGGATCAAGGGATATTTATTTAATTTGGTCGGGCATTTAGGCTAAAATTGGACTTATTCAAAAACGACCTATGATCCTTTCCTAACCACTATCCTATAACCTAATCGGAGGCAAGTTCTGGATCGCACACACAAAGTGAACTCGGTAATGACCTCACACACACATAGCACAGGGTTATACTATCGACTACTACCTATCCAGTTCATGCATTGCTGGCTACAGTCATTCTGCCTATAATACTAATGCCATACAAAGATCCAACAGCTGTCATAAACTAACATACTACACACTCAGTTCAAAACAAAATTTTCAGGAGGGGTGTCCTTCAAATAATCAAAAAGTATCATTATCATTTAAAGTTTATTCAAAATTGGATTGCACTAAGGTTCCCCTATTTTTCTCCTAATTAAACATGAAAACATAAAAATAATATAAATTACAACCTAAACATGTTGTTTCTACTATGATAGTACTTGAGGGAAAAGACACACGACAACAAAAAACCCCAAGAGGAAATATAGACCCACAAGTACCTCCGCCCTCACTAAATAAGCATGCATTGTCCCCAATGCATTAGACCGAAGTAAAACAAGGGAGTAAGGAACATACCTATGGCACCCTAGTTGTGTGGGTCTAATGTCGATCCAAATAACAAAAATCAAAGCAAAAATAGGAATAGTAAGACATCTTGGGTTGCCTTCCAAGCAGCGCCTGATTTAACATCGCGGCACGATGTGAGTTTCTTGATTACTCATCCTTCATCAAGATATCCCTTGGGTTGGACTCCAGGGTCATCTAAAATATTTATTATCAAAACCACCCTCATGTCCTTTGGCTGCTTCATAGTTTTGCAAATATTGAAAGTGAATTCCTTATTATTCATCCTGAATTTTAGCTCACCCCGCTCCATATCCACCAATGCTCTGCTTGTGGCTAAAAATAGTCTACCTAAAATATGGGCATCTCAATATCAACCTCACAGTCCAAGACAACAAAGACGACATGAAAGATAAATTTTTCAACCTTGACCAAAACATCAAATAATATGACCACAGGCTTTTTGAGTACGATCCTCCATCAATAACTGTATCTTTGTTGGCTCGAGGGTTCTCAAGCCTAATTTCTTGAATATTTCCAGCAACATCAAGTTAATTCTTGCACCTAGGTCACACAAAGCTCTAGCGAAGTTAACTGACCTAATTATGCATGGAATTGTGAAGGCACCAGGATATCTTTCTTATGCACAAGAGAACAGGATGCAATTTTACTACAATAGTGCAAATCACCAACAGACTCATAACTGACATGTCTCTTCTTCATGCTCAGCTCTTTCATGAATTTTGCATATCCCACCATTTGTTCTTGCGCCTCCTCCAATGGAATATTTATAGAAAGTTGTTTCAATATGAATATGAACTTATGAAATTTTCCATCCTCTTTCTTTTTTTTCAAGAACTAAAGGAATGGAGATGGTAACTTAGGAATGGGGGTTAGCATTTGTGGGGCTTTTTTTTCTTTATCATTTTCAGCATTCACTTTGTTTTCATCAGTCTGAGGCTCTTCAACTTCTTTCATGATCTCCCCACTAACAATTTTATTTTCATCCACCTTTTTCTTTAGACTTTAAGGGAAAGATGGAGGAAGTTTTGGGAATGGAACATACTTCTTTAGAGCTTCCTTTACCTTTTTCGTGGCATTTGTTTGCTCTTCCAGTGTAGCATGAACTCCCTTAACTTGTTTGGGTACCTCACTAAGAGACTTCCCACTTCTCGTTGTGATAGCCATACAATGAGCATTATTTTTTGGGTTCTGGATGATGTTGCTCAAAAGTGTACCTTGTTGATGCTGATTCAATGCTGAAGATATCTGCCCAAATTATTGCTCCAACTATTTAATAGCTGTCGAGTGAGACTCAACCTTTTGACTTATTCTCGAAATGTCTGCCCAAATCTGGTTCAGACTTTTTTCTTGACTCTCTACCCCCTTTTCCAAGTTTATTAAGAAGGGTTTCCATTCTTTAATTTCCATAATCAGCATCTCGATTCCCCGGTGGAACATATCCACCACTCTTCTCTTTGTAATCATCCTTTCACCTCAAATTATCGTCACGATCTTGATTTCTATCTCTATATCCTGACTTATTGTAATTGTCTATCTAGTAGTTCCAACCTTAATTCCCTTGCCTTGAGTTCTAAGAGTCTTGATTAGACACTTGGCCCTTGTCTCAAAAACCCACCACCTCACGATCCAAGTACTTATCCTCCTCATCAGATTCATAATCATCATGCTTAGGTGTTTTACCTTATGCACCTATGACATGCACCTTCTCAGCGACTCCAGCCGTAATCTGTTTGGCTAGCAAGCCAATTTCTATCCTTTACTGTGCGACTTCTTAAGCTACAGATTCATCCAAAGCCCATTGTGCTGCCGAGGCTCCAATAGCATATGTCCCAGCAGGTGTATCTACCTCCCAAGTATGCCATCCTCGATTGGTCTTAGTGATATGATCTAAAATCTCTGAAGCTTGTTCCCATCTTAGACTTATAAATGCTCCGCCAGTGATAGTATTTTCTATAGCCTTGGTAGTGGCATTTAAAGCTCTCTAGAAGATCTCAAGTAAATTTCGACCATTCATCCTATGGTTTGGAATATTTTGCAAGTTCTTCTTGAACTAAAACCAAGTCTCGTAAAGTGCTTCTGAATGTAGTTGTTTGAAAGTATAAATCTCATTCTTCAACTGTAGCATCTTGGAGGGTGGGAAAAATCTCTTCTGAAACTGATTTCTCAACTTTTTCCAAGTAGTGATGGAACCTCGTGGTAACTCGGCCAACCACAAAGTCACTTCTCCTATTAGGAAAAATGGAAATAATCTCAATCGAATAGCTTTTTGGTCAACTCCAGAAAATTATATGAAGTGATGACCCCCACAAAATTCATCACGTGTATGTTCGAATCATCTGTAGGAAGATCGGCGAATACGCCTTTCATGTTTAGCAGGTGGATCATGGCACTTATAATGTCGAACTTAGTACCCTGAGGTAAGTCCTATGGAATAATGTCACCAGTCTCAGTCGGCTCAAAATTAGCCACATCCTCTTCTTCGAGATAATAATAAATCGGCACATATGGTTTTTGAGGTGGTTATTGCACCCTCAGTCTTCTTTGTCTCTCTTCTAGTGCAGCAAGATGTTGTGCTGCTTCCTGCATTCCTTGATGATCTTTATCTTCTTGTCTAAGAGCTGCTCACCTCGAATTCTCCCAGTCATTAATCAAGCAGTGAGTTGCTCTGCAGTTTTATGACTAGCCAGATGAATTGGCGGTTGGTTATGAATACCTTCCGCGACTGCAGGATTCTGAACTCCGTCGGTGTTCACCATTCTTCGATTTGCTCTTAGTGTTCTTTCTATCTCAGTATCAAGTGAAATCAGGGGATTTCCTTGACTTGAAGTGTTAGGCATACACCGGCGTGTAACCTTAAAAGTATAGAAAAATAAAACCAATCAACTCCAACAAGCAAACTAATCAACTCAGTAACCGTATTCCCCGACAACGACACCAAAATTTGATGTTGCCCAAACTGTACCTCCAGAAAAGTATAACGCGGTCGTTGAACCAAATATAGAATCCAACTAGATTGGGATCGATCCCACAGGGAATAGTAAAAAGGTTTGTTGAATGTTTGTTTTAGTAATTGGAAAGTAAGTAGAAAGGGGGGGTTTTTTGTAAGAAAATAGTAACAATAACAATTGTTGATTTTTTGATTTGTAATCAATATGAGAAATACACTAGGACTGTGATCACTAATGATTCCTTAACTCCACTGGTTGCTTATGCTGGTAAACTGTCCCGCTGCGTTGCATGCAAAATCTAACAAGTTAGGTTCATCTAAAGGTCTCTCAACCTTGATTAGATGAATTTCACTCTTCTCCTCCCGGTCTCTGAGTGTCGAACAACTAACCCTTGTTCAGGATCTCAGATAACTATCCCTATTATGGCTCAAGTTATTAGATGAAGGTTGATAGATTCAAATCTCTGTTGTTATTTCCTTTTTCTAATCTCCACCTCTCTCTCGAGCAAGTCTAGAATACTAGTGAGTTTCTAACATTTGCAACCTTTAGAAGATCAATTATGTTGCAGTTAATAACAATACATCTATTCACACCGATTCAGAATTGCTTTACACTTAACCTACTTTGTTAATTCCTCATGGTTCACACAACCCTAGTTATAGGGTTTAGCTTATCCTGATTGCAAGAACACAAGAAGATTTCAATGATGAAAACATAATTGTAAACTCACAATAAGAAGAAACTCTGAAATCTCAATATGAATGAAAACCCTAGAATCGATGTTCCAAGATTACAAAATTCAATAATGTGTTTATGAACTCAAAATAATGAAAATATAATCCCAAACAATGTAATTGATTCACTCTAAACATCGGACAACATAGGGATATTTATAGATACAAGGTGAATCCTATCCTAAACAAAGTAGGAGGAAAAAGTCGGTAATTTTCCACCATTTCATGACTTGGTATCGTGGAACCAACCCACGTCACGTGGGTCCATCTCGTGGAAATCAGACCACTTTACAATCTTCAGGAGTTGACCCACGGTACCAACCTACATGCGTAGGTCGACTCACAAAACATGAGTCCCTGCCGTGGGGCACTCCCATGATTTCGACTTGGCTCTTTCATCTTCAAATGCTCCATTCTAGTGCATGCTTCTTCCCTTATTCTCCATTTTGCCTCCATAACCTATTTCCCTACAAGATAGGACAAAAAACACATCATACCAACCAAACATACCCAAGTTATTGCATATTTCCTTGTTTTAAGCTTCAAAAGTGCCATGAAACCATGGAACATCAAGCATGCATTGTAACAAGTAGATAAATAAACCATTAATATGCAGACATAATTCAAGTTGGATTTCAACTACATTAAACCATCACCTACAATCCGTATATAAATTGAGGGCTTAGCTAAGACTTGCAATGTCTAAGGTACACACCCACATATGGTTCACACCCTAATACATCCAACCTTTCATCTTAACTTTAATACCTCCTCGATGGATTCCATTCCTCTGGTTATCACCATAGATTCGTCGGAATCCAGCAATACCAATCACCTCTAATTTGGCTTTCATTAGACTTTAACCAATTTCTGAGTATAATACCTTTACAAACATTCATAATTGCTTAACATCAACAATAATACACACTAGTTCATATCAAAAACTCAACATCACACGCAATATCAATTTGCATTCAAACAACTGGGAATTACTCTTTCTATCCATCCCAAAACCGTGCTCGCAGGCCTAAGCATGGAATCTCCTTTCAATCTATGTTGTGCATATGTTTTATAACCCAATTCTATACTGCTCAATTAAACCTAGCCTACCTGGACGCCAAGAAGTTGCTACAGAGGCATGAACGCAAACTTCTTCCTCTGTGCTAGTGATTTCCAGCATGAAATCTGTGAGAAAACCATGGGTTTTACCTCGTTCAAGCGTGTTTCTCCCTCTCTATTGCTCTAAGGCCATGAGGCAACCATAGGGAGTTTTTAGAAGTAAACCTCGTTCTATTTGCAACAGAAGAGGACAAAGAAAATAATACAATGAGGGACTATTTTTTGTCCTTGGTGTCCCGCTATTGTGGTCAGTAGGCTACTGCCACGGTGCCGTTATAGTGGGATAAAGTCAGCCCGACCAAAAATTTCAAATTCTAAAATTTTCAACTAAGTCAATCGGTACTAGTTTGAGACCATAATTTTAAGAATCCCCGTACCTCGTGTCATTGGACGAGGTTCCTTCAGTAACGACGGAATAGGTAGTTACATTATACCATAGAGACATTCTTCAATTCCAATAGATGATGCTATTGAAAGAAATTTTAAGAGAACATGTGTTTGATTCACCTACAATCAGTAGTGACCAAATAAAAAAGAAAAACATAGGGAACGATAACAGGTCAAGCGAGACTTTAAATCCAAAGAGAGAGACCCTTTTTCCTTTCTCAATCGCTTTGAATTTCAAAGACAGATAGGTTACAAAGAAAAACCTTCTCACATCTTATAACTCCTTTCAAGTGCCTCTTATGGAATTATGAACCAAAAGGACACTTTACAAACAAATAAAGAGAGATAAGAAGAAAGTAATTCAAACTTAAGTTATTTGACGACCCTGCTCATTAACTTCTTAAACAGGAAGACTTTCAGAGACAAACATAGGCTATTATAAAGCTCTATTCAATCTCTTAAAGTGACTTTGAGGAAAAACTAAAGACTAATCCTTAAAGACTCTTCTTTCCATTGAGAACTCTATTTGATATTATGAACCAAGAGAGGTTTCTAAGAAAAATTGATCTCAAGCCAGACCTAATTCACATTACACAAGAGGGGGTAGGAAAAAAGAGAGAACTCAAACATAATCCAACATAATCAACTTGTTTATCACTAACAAGAACTCTGGCAGAGAGATTTTAAATATGAAGATAGGAAACTATAGTATCCTTCTTCAGTCTTCTAGCACTAATTTTGAGAAGAGAACTAAACAATGACTTCATCCTCTCCTTTACAAGTAGAGTCCTTGTATCATGACTTAAGATGCCGTGAGTGGAACCCACACTAACTTCCGGTAGGAGAACCATCCAAATCCAAATGTGCAAACCCAAAACTTAGCCAAAAATAAGGCAAACTAGCTTTTTTGCATTAAATAAGTACAGAAATCCATATTTCAATGAAAAACAAATTCAGAAAAATAAAAAAGCTAACAATCCCCTAGAACCTGAAAGTCATTGTACCAAAACACTAAGATATACAAAAAGGGCTCAACCCCTAAAACAACAGAAATATCCAAGTCTGAAATAATGGACTAGAAACTAAGTGAAGAACTTATGGCAGCCTGAAAGATGTTGCTCACCCTTGAGTTCGAATGCTATTCTCTCTAAAGCTGAGGTCTTGAAATAGTCTTTGGAATATGTTCTGCACTCAACAAAAAGAAAAGCACATGTAGTATTCATACACAAGAAACAATGGTGTATAGGTAAGGTCACCAACCAATCCAAAATGAGAAATATGAACACTTAACCATAACTTAGTAAAGAAAGATAACCATGAAGAGTATGTGGTACATATTTCTCAAAAAATAGGGTATAAAACTGAGCCCATGTCAATGAAGGCAAAGATGGACATTACCTTGAAGCTGGAAAGTAACAAACTAAACACAGTTGCTACTCAACACTACCCATTTTATGCAGACTTTCGTAACAATCAATAATGAACTCAAATGTATCCTCTATCTCAGATACAACAAAAGAAGATGGTTTCATCTTCAGGAACTTGGTTAGCATGTCATGCTCAGTCCCAGTTATGACAGGACCTAACACCAGGCATGGGAAAATCTTAGTGCACAAGGCCTTACCCATTTTAGTAGCAATTGTAGCAGTTGGCTGGATACCTAGAAACTAATAAGCAAGCATTGTAGGAGTGTCCCCACTTCTGACCAATCCACTCAAAAAATAAAGCACTTACTGAATCAACTCAGAAGACATCGCGAGATGAGTTGCACCCCCAACTGGTGCTACCTGCTCCTGCTCCATAACATTCTCGTCCATTTTCTTAACCTCCTCATAATGATCCTAGGGTAGGGGAGGTTTCACTGACCTCTGATGGGCCTGCTCAGCTACTTCCTGACCTCCACCCTTGGCGGGTGTTGCTCTCTCTCTTCCCTTCCGCTACCCCTTCTTGGTTCTCGTCCCTGAATAGATGATTTTGAAGCTGGAGCTACTGGGGCGGGGGCTTCAACTCTGAATCCATTCACTTTAGTATTAACCATCTATAGAAAAAAGAATGAAGAGGGTCAATTACTAATTCGTATCACCAGATACCAATTGGAATCAAGTTATAGCACGAAAGAAGAAAGAAATGATAGTTTCCTAAAGTCCTATAGCCTCTCAAAGAAAAGTAAAACATCTATGTACCATTATGGACCCATTTATGTACAACGAGATCAATGAACATAGGGCTTTGATACCAACTTTGTCACGAGCCAACCTGCCATGAGTGGCACATCCAACCCTAAACGTGAACACCCAACACGTAGCCAAAAATAAGGCAAACTAGCTATTTTGCATTAAATAAGTACTGAAATCCATATTCTAATGAAAAACAAATGCTGATAAATAAAAAAATCTAAAAATCCCCTAGAACCTAAAGTCCATTGTACCAAAACACTAACATATCCAAAAAGGTTTGAACTCCTAAAATAATAGAAATATCCAAGTCCAAAAAAATGGACCAGAAACTAAGTAAAGAACTTATGGTAGCCTGGAAGATGTTGCTCTCCCTTGAGTTTGAATGCTATCCGCTTTACAACTGAGGTCTCAAAATAATCTCTGGAAGATGCTCTACACTAAATAAAAAGAAGAGCATGTGTAGTATCAGTACACAAGAAACAATGGTGTACTGGTAGGGTTATCAGCCAACCCAAAATGAGAAATATGAACATGTAACCATAACTTAGTAAAGTAAAACAACCACAAACACCTACCATGTAACTTTACCTCATGTTCATAACATTTAACCTTATTCAACAACGTCATAGAGTTTAGTCAGTACAAGTCAACATTAATAACATGTCAAGACAAGACCATGACTACCAACAAGACTCCAAGTCGACAACCATGACTCAAATAATTATATCAACTACGTTTGAATTACACACATAAATAAACAATATAAAGTTATGTGAACCTTGCAATTAAACCCAGATCACTCAAGGATCTATTCTAACAACAACTATGACAATAGTCATGAAATCCCGATTTGCATCAAGAAACCAAAATAGCAAGGAAACACATAAGCCCTATTCACTCAAGGAACCAACATAACAAGTCAACACTTAAACCCAGTTCACTCAAGGAACCAAAATAGCAAGTAAACACATAAACCCGATTCACTCAAGGATCCGTCACACTCATTTGTACCTTGTACATGCATTCGGCCACTATCCATGACCTGCAGGGGACGAGCTCTTGTCCATGTACCAAATCCCAGACATCAAGTGTCTGCCATCCTTATGTCAACCAAATCTCGTAAAGATGTCCAAATACAGGTACATCTCATAATAATGAAAGATATCACAATAATCACAACCACAATGATAACAGAAACAATACTTGTAAAAACCAACAAGCTTCTCATATAAGTTCATTACATGCGATTAATAATTAGGATATCAAATAGTCATTCACTTTCCTTGAACATGCATTGTATCAAGCAATACGAAGGAATAGTTATCATGCACACATAAAACAAGTTGGGTTTCAACTATATTAAGCCATCACCTAATCCAAGCCTAAAGATTTGGCAAACTTGAGCTTTCCCTTTTCTTGCAACCTCGACTTGATTGGGGTCTAAAAATATGAATATAACACATAATCAACCAATGGCCTATAATATCGAGGATTATAACCTAATCCTGAAACCCCAAGGCAAAATTCATGATCATTCTCCCCACTCCAGGTGTTTCTACCATAATTTCACCTTAATCCTACCAATTTCATGGTTATAATAGTGAATTATCAAATATGCGAGAGTAAATTAACAATCTTTAATCAAAACCCAAGGGTTTTCTACCCAATTCACTTAATTACACCAGAAAATTAGCTAGGTTAAGTCAAAACATCCCCCCAAACCCAAAAATTAGTGATTCTAGTAGTTAGCAATCTAACTATCAGTTAACAGAGGGAATCACTTACCTGTATGAAGAGTTTGGATGAAAATTGAGTGGAATTCAACCAAAATCGCCTAAGCCCTTCCCAAAATGAGTTTTGAAATAATGAAATGTTTTGGGGTATTTTTCTACATAAATTTGCACATATACTACTATAACGGCCCAATCTTGCTATAGCGGCCTCGCTATAGCGGAATTCGCCCGCTATGGCTGGATTGACTAATTTTGACTCTCGCTATAGCGGGAATTTTTTTGCTATACTGGCTCAGTCATAGCGGCCTACCACCCGATATAGCCAGTGTGGCGAGGAAGAAGGGATTGCTCCTAGTTTTTTCTTTTTCACAATGCAGCCCCAAACCTTGATATTCCATACTAACCCCTTTACGTCAAGTTCAATATCGGGAGTTCTAGTTACCCGAATTCACTTTTGAAAGATCCTACTGACTCCTTATCGTCTTGGATAACATTAAAATATATTAAATCCCTTCACATTTACCCAATTCATTCTCGGATTTCCCTAGACCATACCTCACTCGAATTTTGTCCAAGATTACCCTAGCCTAAAATTTCTAACTCCCAATTCAGAGAAAATATTAACACAAATTTTGTATGCTAGACTCACCCGTAATGACGGAAAGGGTTATTACACCTTGAAAAGTCAAGATATTCCTTGGGGAACCATAATTTCAAAAGATCACACTATTCAACTATTTAACTCCACTATTTTAAACTAAACAACACACAAATCACAGTTATTGTCCATAACACCAATCAATATTCGTATACAAACCCTACTGGTTAATGATGTCTTCAAAAGACTCTTCCTTTTTCTTGAAGATTCTGTTTGATATTATGAGCCAAGAGACTCTTGAAGAAATGATGAACTTAGAACAAACAAGTCATTTCCATTGTTTTATATATAGGACTCTAAAAAAAATTATAATGATCCAACACAAAGAGAAGACAAACCAGTGCAAGAAAAAAATGATATACTCATTCAATTAATTCAAATTCAAAACATTTAATCCCAAAGATCCTCACAATATCCAATCACACATATTTTAAAAGAGACCATGATCACCCTCACAATTACTATGAGATTCCAATTACTATGAGATTCCACGTTGCAAAATTCAATCATGAAAAAGATGAGAAAAAATGCAAAGGGATGATGTTATCACCTATTTTTGTATAGTGAGCTGGGTCGATGAACTGGAGAATGACTTTTGTGAATCCCAAGGAATTATTTATCACAAAATTCAAATGTTTCCTATCAGAATTTTACTATTTCAATGAATCTGGGTATGTTTCTCTATAATTTTCTTGGTTACGTGAGATTAGAGGAGTGCTCCTTCAGAATCCTCAATTTTTCTCCAGAAAATTCACTCTCAAACCTTTATCCCCCACTATGTATTTATAGGAGAAATTGGGAGTGAAATTGGGCGGGGGAATAGAGGGGTAAAATGGGATTTCAATTAGGGATTTGAAATTCAAATTGAGGATAAGCTGTGCTAGGTCAAACATTGTACAAATTTGAAAATTTGATGAAATTAGGGTAAAAGAAAATTGGGAAAAATAAAAAATTCCTTCAAGAACCAATGGAATTTGCACAACTATATACGAATTTAGGCTACTTCCATGAATTCAGGCAAATTTCTTGGAGTATTAATATTTAGAAGCATTGGAATTGATTCTCGGAACCTTTGATTGGGGTATGTGGCAATAACATTGGCGGAATCCAAAGTATTTCAACGGAGCTTAGGGATGGAATTAGAGGTTATTTGGTTGATGTTTTTTCTGCGTTTGGCGTACTGGTTGACAGATGTTTGGTTGCTGTGAGTTGTTATCATTGTTCTGTGTTTGAAGGAGAGAGGAGTTCGGGAGAGAGAAAAGAAAGAGGGAGTACGTGTGTGTGATTTGTACGCGTATGGTTCTTTTTGGATAATATAGGGGTGTGCATGGAATCTGGCAGAGGGGACACTTGTACAGAATAATATCTGTGTAGAATATTGGTGTGAGGCAATAGAATATTGTAGGGGAATTTAAGAGTATTGGGCTGGGTCAACTGAAAGTGAAGAGTTGGGACTGCAGAAAATTAGGTCTGATTTGAGGAAAGGAATGAAAGGGAATGAATCCAATTAATATTCTAGCCACTCTATATTTGTAAAATAGCCAAAACTAAACTAATTGGAATCAAAATTGAGACTAAATTAATTTATAATTAATTTAACTAGCTTCTAAAATTCACCAATTTTAAAAATAAATATTTAATAAAGCACGATATATTTGTTTGAAAATCAAGAAACTAATTATGCTATCAATTCCTTATTTTCGACCATTTTTTTGAGAATAGTGGAGTATTCGCAATTTAAACAAACTTCCGCTCAAAATAAATTCTAAAATATTTTATTTAAGTGAAAATTATATGATTCTATATAACTAAACATAGAACATAATCATTTCACCTAAAATTCAAAAGGTAGGCCTGCAGTTATTTTCAAAATAACTTACTTTAATAAAACAATTATTCTAAAATTGTTTGGAGTTAAGAAGCTCGAAAACTAATTCGGAATGTGCAGGAAAAAAATTAGGTGTCAATAGAATTTCAGATTTAGAATCCTTAAAGTATGGGTAGTATTATTCTTTATTAAAATTTCAGTTTTACCCTTTTTTTGGGGGTCAAGTTTTGAAGTGATTTTGGATCCGAAACTAAAGTATGCCAATATAGGTATCAATAGACTCCTAATTATGTGTAGAAACCATTTTCGTTAGATTGGGAGCATTTTGAAGCCATCGGAAGGAAAAAACTTGTTATTAAGGGGTTCATGCTCGTGTTTTCGACTTTTGAGGTAGGTTATGACTTAACTTTGTTCATACCAGGATGGGTAGATAACTATTCATGTAAAGTATGCTATGGGTTGGACAGTTTATAATCGTCTTCATATTTTGAAATCATTATTACTATCATGTTGCCCGTGTGGGGGCTTGTGTGAACCTTATTATTAATTTGGGAGATTATTATCATTAAAATGCCTGTGCGGGGGCTGGTGTTGGCCTTATTTAAGCATTAATTGTTAATTATTTTCATTGTGATTCCCAAGTGGGGGCTTGTGTTTACTTCATTGATGTCATGTATAGTTCTTTACTGTTGTGTTGCCAAGAGGGGATTGTATAGTGATTTATTGAGATTTGGGTGATTTAGTTCATTCATACCATTTTTGTGCTCATTATTGTATGTTGTTGATTTTTCTATGATCATGCATACACATTCATCACTCATTTTCATGAAACTCATATTACTATGGAACTTGGATTTCTTGGCGAAAGAAAATATACCATTTTATAAAATGCCTTAGCCGAGGGAAGTGCCGACAAGGTTGGTTGATGAGATTGTAATTAGTATATGTGTTATGAACCCCTCATGGGTCCTCTCCTAGAAGTTTAGGCTCAGAGGGTATATACGAGGTGAACATCTGAGCATTGCATACATACCATATTATTATAGGGCACTATATTTCATCTTTTTTATGTGAATGATATTGTGACTTGGACTTCTTTATAAATGGTGTTGATATCCTTATACTGTTGTTGAGATTGAAATATTATACTATTAGGAGCTATAAAACTTAAGCTATTGGGACTTTTCTATTTGCAGGATGGATGCGTTACTCGTAGCTTACTTTACTTGTTTAGTTGTCTATTTTATTTGGTCGGCCTATGATGCCTACTGAGTACAAGTGCACCTTACTCATTCTTATTTTCTGTACCCTTTTGGTGCAGATCCTAGTTCGAGTTCTACCCACAAATCGTGATTTCGTGCACCAAAAGGGAGAGAGAGGTAAGAGAGAGGCTATAAAACCCTAAGTATAATTATGTTAGGCAATTTTTTAAACTATAGCTATGTCTAATAAATACACAACTATGTTTGTCATGCCATGTAATTTTTTCTATTTAATACAGGTTAAAAATGGGCTATTTGGGTACCCATATTCACCACAAGGACATTTTCATACCAATTATGGCCTAACTTGTATCTCATTTTTTTTATCAATCAAGCAAGCTTGTAATTGCATTTCAATTGACATGTTCAAAGCATTCATTCATTCACTAAGCAGACATGCCAACCTTTTTTTTGGTTTGATATTTCCACGACCCAAACCTCAAGTTATGATGGCACCTATCTCACTCCACATGATAGGTAAGCCAACCCAACACTCAAACAATAAAATATACAAAGTAAATACGCAAAAAAAGATAATAGTAATAAGTTTCAAACTAAATCACAAAACCAACCCAAGATCTGAAAGTCATAAGGTACAAACCTCTAAGAGTAACAAAATATAACAGGGAGTCCAAGGTATCTTGAAATGTGGAATAATAATAAAAGACAACGATAGAGGAGATCCGATAGTCACTGGGATCAAACAACCGCTACCTCTGAATCTCTGTAGCATCCCAAGCACAAACTCTAACTCATCACTCGAGGACTAACGACTCAGTACGTACATACAAAATGCAGAAATAAAAAAGCATGAGTACTAATCCACATAAACTTAGCAGTATCATTAACCAATTATAGATCAAAGTGATGGCAGGAACCACCAAATTTTCAACTACCCAACACAATCCATATAAAATTGCAATTCAGAAAGGCCACACCTAGTCTAACAGTCAATAATAATGATAATTTACACAGTTTTATACAAATAATCATTAATTTACAACAACACAGTACAAGGATAGAAGTATTACTTTCATTGCCGATCCACCTCTCACCACGCCAAGGTAATATAATCAAATGGATAAGATGAGTATGATGCATGCCATGCCACCAAATATGGATAATGATGATGATGAGTATGGTGCATGCCTGTCCTACCTATATCCACTGCCCTGTATAACTACCTGGGACCTATGGCGGACTCGGGAGGTCCATATACACCCTCTAGATCTGCCCAATAGCCACAAAGTAAATAATTACATAACTACTCAGTTTGAATCTGCCCACAGGACCACATAGTTGTCTCAAATGAATCTCAACCTCTGGATCCACCCGAAAGCCACAAAGAAGAACCAATAATATCATGATTATATACATGTGGGTAGATATGAAATATAATGGAATGTATCCATACCACTCAACATTATTAGTATCAAAAAAGAGGATTTTCATCCCCCAAATTATCTGATAACATTTTCCATGCTCCCACCATACTAATAAATGAAATAAAGGCACCATGAACTCAATTATCAACCATACATAGCACATAAGTTAAAATCTCAAAAACACTTAGTCCCAATAGTCAATAATTGCTTTTAACCCTTTCATGATATACCAATACCCGCATAGATGCTTATTATCTCATCTATACAGGACCCTTATCTCCATTACTCTCAACACAAGCAACTAGCACATAAATACTTCGAAAAGAGTCAAAGAAAGTTTCAACTTATCTTAAAGGAAGTCTGAAAATTCAAACCCAAACTTTAACCTTCTGAAGAGCCTCTAAATGAGTCCAATCTTATCAAATACGTATTCTACATGATAAAATGAAACAATAGACACCCATATTACTATACTTATTTTTTTGGATCCAAAAAGTCAACCCCAAACCCAGAAGAGCAAAATTGGAATTTTATTTAAAAATCACGTTACCCATAACTTAAGGAACTTAATATGAAATTTTATCAAAAAATGCAGTTAAAATCGACTTCTAAATTATTAAAATACTATTTCTTAACTTTACCTCAAAATTTCCTATTTAAAATCAAAATTGGAAGGAAGAATAGTGCATTACAACTACTCCAACAAATTAGAGAGCAAATACAAATAAATTAGAGAGCAAATATTAACAAATCTAATACATACAAAGCAACAATAGAGCATTACAACTACTCTAACAAATATTGAAGGAATAATACCTAATAAAAACTTTCCAAAAAATATTTTTCTTTGTACTGCAATGACTAAACTAAGTTTTGTGGTTTCTAATTGGAGTGGCAGGAAATCAAATATTTGTACTTGAGACAAGAGCTAATAGGAAAGGCATGGGGTGGGAGATTTTTAGCCTAGCTATTTTAATACAAACTCAATTAAAAATACTAGCGCAGAGTAAGATGTATGTGGACGGCAGACTTTAGATTTTGAAATCTTTGGAAAATATTGAAATTTCTTTTATCTTATTAGGTTTTTATTTGGCCTTTACCTTTGAATTTTGGATCATATGCTTACTGGACGATGAATTTTTACGTCTAAATCTAAAATAGTATTTCTAAATATTGAAAACTATAAAATAATTTTAAAAATATTTACAAAGTATATTATAATTAATATTATAATTTTTATGTATCAAAAATTTAAATTATACATGTATTATGTCGGCTTGGTATGAGTTCGGTTTGACTTCCTTTTTGTTAATACCAAATCAAACCAAGAATGGTTGATTTTTCTTTGTCAATGACACCAACCAAACCAAACCACAAGTCAACTTTTTTTTTTTTTGGTTTGATTTGGTTCATGAATTTGGTTTGGCCTGTACACCCCTACCTAAAGCAATCTCTATACCTGCAGAGGTTTGGTTGCAAGAGTGATGTCGTAGGTATAGTGAATCTTTCACAGCAACGAAAGTCACTTGTCACATAGACATGCGCAGGAGAGAGCTTAGTTGAGTGACAAAGCATTGCAGCTGCGGCTTTGCCGGTGTGGAAGATTCTCTGCAGGAGTGGATAGTCAGCGCCTAGCCTAACTCCACAAGAGCAACCTCCTAACCGCAAGTGCAGTGAAGGCCCATAGGCGAGACTTCCCAAGATATCAACAACCAAAAGCAATGACAACCAACTTCCTAAACTTGGAATCGACCCTCGGGATTCACCCGAAACTCCATGAACACAAACTAACTACGCTAATAGAATAAAAAGACATTTCAAATTCAATGGAGTTGTCAAATCACCGACTAGAGATTGTTTTGGATGAATGTTGACTGAAGCCAACCCTATACCTTAAATTTTTAGTTTTCTAACCAATTACTCAAAATCTATCCGAATTCCCTGAGACCCAAACCAACTAACTCAAAAATCACATTCTGGAGCGAAAGGAATTGTCAAAATTCCCATACGACCCCGATATCAGTAAATGTTGATTGAAGTCAACCAGACCAACTTCCCAACCTTTTAAGGTGAATATCTCACATTATTCTCAACCGACAACCTTGAGAATTGTGCTACCCACACCCTTAGACTACACATACCATAAAGCAACTACAGACACCAAAATAAAATAAATCACTACAAGGATTGTTATATCATCCCACACTAAAATACACATTTTTCCATGAATGTAAGGATAAGAAAAGTACCTAAACTTTTGAAAAGCTGAGGATATCTACTCCGTATATCTAACTATATCTTCTAACTCGCTCTATCAACTGATTGATTCTTCCATTAAACATTCACTTAGTGTATTTCTTTAGACATCAACTTCCAAATCTCTCTATCCAAAATAGCCATGGGCTCCTCCTCAAATGTCAGATTATTATTCAAATCCATCAAATCCCAATGAATTACATGAAAGCCATTGGAATGATACTTCTTCAACATCGAGACATGGAAATCTGGATGCATGACAGAAATAACCAGAGTTAAAGCCAACTCATAGGCTACCTTTCCAATACTCCAAAGAATTTTAAAAGGAAAAATAAATCTCGAGATGATCTATACAACTCTTTTGTCAATTTGGGGATATCAAAGTTGATCCTATATTAACTTCACTCTAAATTCCTTAACAAGTTCGTACCCAATGTCCCAACTTCAAAAGAATCAAACCAACTAATTGGAGATCTATACTTTCACCCATACATAGCCTCATATAGTGCCATAAAATATGTTGGAATGATAATTGTTGTTGTATGCAAACTCCACTAAAAGCAAGAATCAGTCCAACTGACCACCAAAGTCTATCACACAAGCTCAAATCATATCCTCTAATACCTGAATAGTCTGGTATGACTGCCCATCTTTGTAGAAAGTTGTTCTTATCTATAATTGAGTCCCCAACTCTCACTACATAAAACTTCAGAAAAACAATATAACTGAGTACCTCTATCAGAAATGATGGAAATGGGCACACTATACAACCAAAATATCTCTCAAATGTAAATCTTAGCCAACCTCTTTGCATTGTAATTAGTTTTCACCGGTACAAAATATGTCAATTTTATCAACCTGTTCACGATCACCTAAATAAAATCAAACTTCCCCAATGCCTGAGGCAAACCAACTATGAAGTCCATAGTAATACACTCCCATTTACACTCAGGTATAGGCATCCTCTGAGATATACCACCCAGTCTCTTGTGCTCATACTTCACTTGCTGATATTCAAACACTTGGCCACGAACTGCACGATGTCCCTCTTCATCCTACATGACAAATAATATTGTCTATGTCATGATATATCTTGGATGCAGCCAGAGGAATAGAATACCTCAAACAATGAGCCTCCTTCATGATTAATCTAGTCAAGTCACCAACTCTAGAAACATAAATCTGATGCTTGATCCTCAAAATACCCTCTTGGTCAAGAATTGCTTCCTTAGATTCTCTTTTCAACACCTTATCTCGATGCATAAATTCCTATCCTCAAATTGTCTATCCTAAATTTGATCCATCAAAAGTGACTATTTTTCAACACAAGCAGGAACTTTACTAGACTAAAAAATATTAAGCCTCAAAAAGCTATTGGCCAAAATCTAAGAATCCATAGATAAAGGTCGCTCCTTTGCTTAACAAGGCAAGACTAACCATACTTACCACCTTCCTACTCAAGGCATCAACCACTACTTTGGACTTGCTCGAGTGATAAAGAATAGTCATATCATAGTCCTTTAATAACTCCAACCACCTACGTTGTCTCACATTCAAATCTTTCTAGTTGAATATGTATTGTAGGTTGTGATGATTGGTGAACACCTCATAATGAACTCCATACAACTAGTGCCTTCATAACTTCAAAGTAGAAACTACCGATGCAAACTCTAAGACATGGGTGGGTTAGTTCTTCTCATAAATCTTCAACTTCTTCGAAGAATAGCCTATAACCATCCTCTCTACATAAAAAAATCCACCAAGGGCAACTCTTGAAGCATCACAATACATGGTAAAACCTTCGCCTTCCATTGGTAAGATAAAGATAGGTGCTGAAATCAATAAAGCCTTAAACTTTTGAAAGATCACCTCACACTCATTGGACCACTAAAAAACAACATTATTCTGAGTCAATCTGGTCAAAGCAGTTGCAGTAGAAGAGAAACAATCCATGAACTATTTGTAGTAGCTAGATAAACTGGTAAAACTTTGAATCTCCATAGGTGAAGTAGGTTTACAACAATCCCAAACTGCCTCAAACTTGGATGGATTGACCATAATACCCTTATTGAATGCTACATGTCCCAAGAATACTACAAAACTAAGCCAAAACTCACTCTTTGAAAACTTAGCATGTAATCACTTATTCTCAACCTCTGAAACATAATCTTTAAATATTGCATATGATCATTCTCTCTACTAGAATACATCAAGATATCATCAATGGACACAGTAATGAAGGTATCAAGATAAGGATAAAACACTCCATTCATCACTCTATAAATATTGCCTAGGCATTCGACAACCCAACTAACATAACGAAAAACTCATGTGAACATATCGAGTCCTCAAAGCCATCTTAGGGATTTTTGAAGCCATAATCTTTAATTGGTAGTACCCTAACCTTAAGTCAATCTTTGAAAATGACAAAGCACCCTAAAGCTGATCAAATAAGTTATCAATATGCAGAATAGGATACTTGTTCTTAATGATCACCTTATTCAACTATCAATAATCATTACACATATGCATGGATCTATCCTTCTTCTTCATAAACACCACAGGGGCATCCAAAGGTGAAATATTGGTTCTAATGAATCCCTTACTCAACAAATCCTGCAACTGATACTTCAATTCTTTCAACTCTACTAGAGCCATTCTTTAAGAAGGGATATAAATGGGCTTAGTTCTCGGCTCCAAATGGATGCCAAAATCAATATTTCTATCTGGTGGAACACCTAGAATATCTATGGGGAACACATCCTAAAACTCTCTAACCACCCTCATTTACTCCAAAGAAGGCGTGTCATTGCTAGTGTCACAAACACAAGCTACATAAGAGAGACACCCCTTCTCAACCAACTATTGAGCCTTGAGGAAAGAAATCACCCTCTTAGGATATGAATTCTAGGTACCCATCCACTCTGACCTCACTGCACCAAGAATAACTAAAGTGATTGTCTTGACATGAAAATCAAACACAACATGGTGCGGAGAAAGCAAATCCATGCCCAAAATCACATCAAAATCTATCATATCCAAAATAATCAAATCTACCCAAGTATTATATCACAAAAGAGTCATGGCATATGATCGGTATGCATGATCCAATACTAAAGAATCATCTATTGGGTAGTAACACAAATATACAAAAAAAGAGACTCATGCATCATATCAAGACCCAATGTAAAATATGACAACACATAGGAGAAAGTAGACCTAGGATCAAATAATAAAGTAAGTCGATGGTGTACTGGGATAATACCTATGATAATTACATCAGAGGCCTCTACCTTGGGTCTACCTAGAAAAGCATAACACTGAGCCCTGTCACCAACTATCCGAGCAACTCCTCCTACACCTTCTAGTTCAGCAGGTAGTGTACCTCTGCTTGCTTGAGGCCTACCATAACCCCTAGCTGGTGGTGATGCTATCTTAGGTAGAGACTAAAAACTCTAATGTGGACCTCTCTATCTAAACTGCGGGCAATCCTTTTTATAGTGCTGAAGATCTCCACATGAAAAACAACTGGCATAAATAGAAGTCTAATGAGATGAACCTAAATAACTAGAGTAATTAGAATGGACTCCATGAACTAAAATCCACTAAGAAGGTCTTTGAGAAGTCTTTTCTATACTGAAGGAGTCTCATGTAGACCACCCACCCTTAAACTCTTGAATAGCAGGATGAACTAGTCTACAATGCTGAGGACAAAACCCTCTCATAAATGAACCCCTACCTTAAAATGAGGTACCACTGAACTGACTAGAAGTGTGGGACTTTTTGTCCCTATACTCCCAAAACTCCTCATAGTGCACGATCTCAAACTCCATGGCCACCTCGATCACTCTTTGTAAAAAGCCCTAGATTGAGCTGTCTGAAAAGATACCTCTTGAACTTAGAAAGTCAAACTTTTCACAAATTTATGAATCCACTCATTCTCATATGGTCAAATCACCATACCATAGCGAGGAAATACATAGAACCTGGTCTCATAATCAGTCACAAAAAATCCCCTCTAGAGTAAAATGCTAAAACTGATGCCTCTTCTCCTTCCTCAAACTACAAGGAATAAATGGGTCAAGAAGAGCCTGGGTGAACAACTCCCAAGTAATAGTTAGAGATCCTGTAAGTTAAGAATTAATATAAGAACTCCATCACTACTTGGTTGGGCCATACATATGAAGAGTTTCTTAATCAACTTTGTGGGACTTTACCAGCCTACACTCCGAAGCCTCTCATGGCTACTCACTAAGAACTCATAAGCATCCTCCCTTTTTCCACCGTGAAAATAAAGTGCATCCATCTTTCTAAACCTCTAAACTTTCTCCTTTCCTAATCAGACATTATCTCTCTAAACACACCCATGGCTCTCATACCTGGTAGAGGTATACTATTATATCTAGCTCCTACAACTGCTGGCTGGCTCACTGGCTCACTAGGCCTTTGAAAACTATGATAGGCTGCTGATCTAGAGTATGAGTCCCAACTCTAGTCTATGACCTCTCATGAGTACTAGTCAAATCACCACTCTAAGACATACCCTCCAAAAAATACAACACATGAACTAGATATCCTGAAGTATCAGAGTAGCTATAAACTAGGTGGAGCCTAAACTGGGTCCATCTCCTTAACCAAAACCTAATCAAACTCAACTTTATACTCACCCTCTAGAGACTCTGCTCTAGCTGGGACCTGAGCAGCTACTTGTGTTCTACCTTTAGTATGTCTACCATAGCTCCTACCATATCCAGTGCCATGTCCATGAGTCCAAGCATAGAAAGTAAGCATGGGTGCATGGTTGGGCTTTTTCTCTCTTTTTCTATTATCGTATGAGTCCTCCCCGTCCGTGAAAGGATGAAATATAGAATCTTAGTAAATCATGAAATCAATTGTCACATAATAAGAGAAAAGAAAGGGATTTTCCTAAAATCCTGTAGCCTCTCAAAGATAGATAACAAACATTTTCACATCGATTAACAAGACTCTACTAGATTAGGCTTGTATTTGTGACACCAAAGAACCTAGCACTTTGATATCAAGTTGTAACCCAAAACTCAAGTCATAATGGAACCTATCCCACCGTCCGTGATAGGTAATCCAACCTAACACTCAAATAATGAAATATTAAAAGTAAATATATGGAAGTGATAATAATTATAAGTCTTAAGCTGAATCACTAAACCAACCCAAGATCTGGAAGTCACAAGGTAAAAGCCTCTAAGAGTAACAAAATATAATAAGGAGTCCAAGGTATCTCAAAATGCAGAAAATAATCGTAAAAGAATAAAGATAGAGGAGATCCAGTAGTCACTAGGATCAAACAACCGCTACCTCTGAAACTCTGTAGTATCCCAAACACGGACTCTTACTCAGCACCCGGGGTGAAACGGCTCAGTACCCGTGCATAAAGTACAAAAATAAATAAGCATGAGTACGAATCCTCATACACTCAACATCATCATCATCGACTGACCATAAATCAAAGTGATGTTAAGAACCACCTAATATTTAACTAATCAACACAATCCATATTAATATGCAATTATAAAAGGTTGCACCTAGTCTGATAATCAATAATAACTGTAATTTACACTATTTCTATACAAATAATAATCAATTCACAGCAACACATTACAAGGATTGAAGTATCACTTTAACAACCAATCAACCACTCACCATACCAAGACAGTAATATCAAATGGATATGATGAGTATGATGTGTGCCATGCAACCAAATAGGAATAATGATGATGATGAATATGGTGCATGCCTATCCTACTTGTATACACTTACTGCGCTATATAGATTCCTGTAACGCATGGGGGATTCACGAGGTCCATAGACACCCTCTAAATTAGCCTAAAAGCATACGGTAAATAATCATATAACTGATTAATCTAGATCTTCCCATAGGACCACAGAGAGTATTCTAAAAATTTTGAAGCCTCAAATGAATCTCAAAATATGAATCTACTCGAAGACCACAGATAAGAATCAATAATATCATGATAATATGCATGTGGGGAGATATGAAATAAAATGGAACATATCCGTATTAGTCAAGAACATGAATAGAATAAAAGAGGCTTTTCACTTCAGAAATTATCTACACTATTATTCGATAACATTTCCTATGCTCCCAGCATGCTAATAAATAAAATAAAGGCACCATGAACTCAATTGTCAACCAAACATAGCACATAAAGCTAAAATCTCAAGAACTTCGTCCAAAAATTTAATTAGTTGCTTTTAAACCTTTCACGGTGCACCGACACCTACATAAATACTTGTCATATCATCTATACAAGACCTCAACATCTCTATTACTTCCATTACAAACAACTAGAACATAGACACTTTAAAAACTGTCATAGAAAGTCTCAACTTATCTTCAAGGTGGTCTGAAAAGTTAAACCAAAGATTTTACTTTTGAAGAGCCTCTAAATAATCCCAATCTGATTAGATATGTGATATAAATAAGAAAAATAAACCATAGACACACATATTGCTATACTTAATTTTTGGATTCAAAAAATCAACCTTGATCCCACAAGGGCAATAATAAAATTTTATTTAAAAATTACATTACCCATATGTAATATCACGTAAATTCTAGCTTAGTTTCAATAGTTTTGTGATATTTGGAGGTGATTTAGAGGTTATTTGATGGTTAGAAAGGGCTACAAATTGATTAGGAGGTGTCTCAGAGTCTTCAATATGAATTTCAGGGTTAAAATATCATAAAACCAAAGAGGGTCCACGACAAGTCCCTGCCACTGATCCATGACATGAGCCAAGTGCTCAAAACAGTAGGGCACCATGTTGGGCCCATTCCATGCTACCTAGGCAGTGTGATGGCTTCGTGCCATGCTGCTTGCCTGGTGTGTTGGGCTCGTGCCACGCCAGTGCCCAGGTAGTATAATCCCTCTATTTTTCCTTCAATTTTAAAGGGTAAATCAATCTTTTTGACCCTAAATAACCCTTATAACTGATGTATATTGTATTCCCTCAACACTTTAAGAAAAACCACCATTCTTTCTCTTTTCAACTCTTAAGAAAACTCAAGAAAATTGTTTTTCCAAAAATTCAAATTTCCAAGGCTCTAGTTCAAGGTTCCACTTCAAGAAATCATCAAGTTCGGGTATGTAGGGTTTCAAAAAGGATTTCCTTTCATTCTTGTTCCATAAAAATTTAGTTTCTTTAAAGATTTATGAATTTAACAACTAGGGTTCATACCCAATTTGCATGATCTTTTATGATTTATTTATGACTCTATTCACATGCTTGAACTTATGATTTACAAATAGTTAGATTTGACATGAAATTTTATGATTTAACAAACCTTACATGATTTTAGAATGATCTAAACTATTTGATATGATTCAATCTCATGATCACAGACTTAGTATGAATATCATGAATTGGTTTATGGACATGTACCATAAACATAAGAATAATTGATTTTTAGACTTACAAACTAGTTTATGCTTATTTTGTGATGAACTTTATATATTATGAGCAATAGTATGATTTTAGGAGTTGTATTTAGCACTAAGGGAATGTGGGTTTAAGAAAAACCCAAATTCCCAAACTATATGCCACCATAGGTTAAGGAGGGGGTCCTAGCCAGTTGAGGTTGTCTCCCTTCATATAAAATAGGCTTATAAGTGAATTCACACCAACTTATGGTTTTATGCCCCTGGAAAGGTATTAAACACCCTTCCAATAAAAGTTACAAGTTGGGCTCCATGTTTGCTCAAATGGGGCATGTCAGTTAAGAGAAACTCCCATAGTAAATTAGTTTCAGTAACATAAGTGTATATGATACACTGGATTTGTCAAATCATGTTTTCCTACTCTTTACGTATATGATATAACAGTTTTAGCTTTATTCATGAAAAAATGGTGAGTCTTTATATACTTATTATGCATACCATTTTTCATCAAATGATTCCTATTATTTTTATATGTTTCATGCATACATACTCTGTACATTCCATAATACTGACCACAAACTTTTTGTATTGCATCCTATTATGATGTAGGTCCTGGTACTCACCCTCAGTCCTATGATTAGCTATGATTGTCAGTCTTTCCTGAATTCGAACTGGGGTTTATCCCTGATAAGTTGGCAATTTACCAACTTTTTAGCTGCTTAGGCTTGAATTATATCTAGTGTCTTTTGATTCGAGGTGTATCTCATATTAAACTGCTCATTTGTGCAGGTAATCTATGAATTTGGGTTTGAGCTAATCATACAAGTCAAATGGAGTGCAGAAAAGAAAGAAAGGAGCTTAAAATGATGCATGGGAGGAATATAGATCACCTACGCATGCAGATGAGGTAGAGCATGCCAGCTTACTATTTTGGGCATGCTCTGCCTCATCTGCGTACACAAGTGATCTATATTCCTCCCATGCATTATTTTAAGCTCCTTTCCTTCATTTTTGTACTCTATTTGACTCGTATGGTTAGCTCGACCCCAAATTCATCGATTACCTACACAAATGAGTAGTTTAACATGAGATACACCTTGAATCAAAGGAAACTAATGATAATCCAAGCTTAAGCGACTAAAAAGTTCGTAAATTGCCAGCTTATCAATCCCCCAAACTTAAACTATTGCTTGACCTCAAGCAATCAAGGATCTTCCTAATAAAAAAGGATATTTATGACTTCAAAAAAACATAACATACTATGCTAAGCAAACAAAATAAAAAAATTCATTTGGTTCTCCCAACAAGTCATGGAAAACAAGATATTAACACTTCTCCTTTCAAGATACAAAACTTTTCATTGCAAAGGTATAGGACATCAACAAGTAAAAGTTTCAAAACAAGATACTTCTCAAGGCTTGACACTAGACTTTCAAAGATTGCTCCAATTTCACTTTGTGGCTTGTCTTGCTCTTTTTCCCCTAATTAAAAGTAAGACATCACTATCCACTTCAAGGTGTAGATTCCACTCACATGTAAGAGTTTTCTCCTCTCACATAGAACAATGCAATTCACAAGGAGCATAGAGATAGGAAGAATTTCCGCTCACTCTCACAAAGAAATTCAAGTACAAAAAGTAGAACCATAGGATTTCCCTTTGTGTCATTTGCCACTAATGTAGACCTACAAGGTTTGAAATCACCAAGGACTTGTGGGTATTGATGAAGATTAGGGTGAAGGAAGGGATTTATGGATCAAGTGACTCAAAAACTTCCCTAAACACAATTGCTTTAAAAACTTCTTAGGCCTAATTCTTTCAAGTTTTCCACCTTATTCACCCTCTTTTCTTTTCTTTTCTTTCCCTAAATCTCTATCATCCTTTTGCTAATCACACTTATGAGCCTCACTCTTTATTTACTTCTTTGGTTCTTTCAAGAAATTTTCTACTCACTAGCCATTCATGCCTCCCTTTTCTCATGCTTTTCCACTTATTCAAATCATTTTCTATGGGCGAGGCTCTTTGCTTTTATTTTCAAGTTCTTCTCTTGTCTTATGAAGCATTTGTTGAGACAACCAAGTATATACCTCTCATAAATAATTTTGCAAATCTCCTTCCCCCAAACTTAGGCTTTTGGCTTAATTTTGTCATTCTCACAATTGTGCACCCCTAAACTTCGGCATTTGCCTACACCAGCTTACATTAGAACAATGCAACACGTTTAAGGAGGTTGGGTGCCAAAATAGGGGTCATTAAAAAGAGTCATGTTGTCATAGTATGGTGATCACAAAGAAAGAGGATAATGGGAAGAGGTTCAAATGGGTTGACTAGAGAACAATGTTAAGATGGATTTAGGCCATGTGACGGTTCAAAGAGGGCCTCGGTTCATCTTTCAAACCAAGCGTGGCCTAGAATTTCTCCTTGGATACACTTGAGGCAAGTTGTAGACTACAATGCATGCACAAAAATTGATAGAAAACCTCATCACACAAGGCAGCACAATCTTAAAATAGAAATCTATTCTTCCAAATAATTTGAGCAAATGAACTTGACAAACTACTCCGAATCGAGAACTCTTCTTTTGTGAAGAAATAGCCAAAAATTAAATTTAAAGGTCACGACTCAAGAGAAAGTTTGAAACCTGTTTGCTCTTTGTTTTTCAAAAACCATTTTGCTTTCTAATGACAAATTTTTGGAGGTACCTTTTGAACTTTGCCAACTACCACTTGACTCTAACTCAAAATAATGGGCATTTCCCTTAAGAAAGTCGGCCGATCCATCTATCATGGGGGAATACCACTCGGTTTGACAAAGAAAACCAAATAACATAAAGAAAATACTCCTTGGGAAAGAACTGAGTTTCAAACAAAATCCTTGGAGTTTATTTGATATGTATATCCACAAGGCAAATAAAATGATGCGCACGTCCAAAATAGACATCACCCAAAAGAAATAATCAACAAGAGAAAAATGTGTATGGGTCTCAAATGATAACAAACGCATAATATAGGGCCAGCAAGGGCTAAAAACATATTAATCCAAACACAAGCCTGGCGAGGGCAATATCAAAAGTGTCACAAAATTGGCCTGGCAAGGGAAATATCCATATCAAAAATAACATCAAGACAATGTATCAACAAAATAATATTACAGACCATGAATCAAATAGTGTGTCCCACCCCCCAACTAAAGAATGTTGCATTATCCCTAATGTAACAAAAGAGAATGATAGAAGAGAGAGTTAAGGACTCCCTAAAGCACACTAAGCATATGGATCAACATCATGGGTCATCTATAACTACTCATTATCTGAAACACGAGAAGCTCCTCAGACTGGGCTCTTGTAACTGCAATCGATCCATTATTCTGATCTCTGAGACGCTGTGAGCTAGAACTAGCACCCACCATCTAGGCATGCTGATCATCTTTTGATAACTGTGTGGAAAGTCTAATCTGCTAGTCCACGGTAAGACCTGCACCAAAGTCTATCCTGTCTCATCTCCTATGCCGGTATGCCTGAATAAATCAACAACTGGCAAAATTGGGTCAGTAGCAACCTGAGGGAGAATCATCTGAGCATCATCTAGGGACAAAGAAGGATGTATCATCTAGAGCTCCAAGAGAAGGCTATCAAGATCAGCTCAGAGAGTAATAACTGCCACACTATCCCCTCTTACCTCATCTGTGGCTAATCACTGTTCATTGTCTCGCATTTGAGCATGAAGAGGCTCAAGACTCCTATCAATGGCCGTCTGAATAAACTGTGGTATGTCAATGACCAACTGACCTATAGTACTATTTCTTTCCAGGGTCATGGATGCGACCTTAGTAAATATAAATGTAGCACCCTCTCTAGAAGGCTGGGTATGCTGAGGAGGAGGCGGTACAAGAGGTAGATCAACAACCATAGTAGCTCTACTAGAAATTGAGGGACATCAGATGAAGGTGCAATCATAGGTGTGGTGCTCAAGTCCGGAAGACTAGGTAGCTCCCCAATTAAAGAACTATCAACCTCAGAAACTTTGTTTTTCTTCCCTATAAGATTATCTTCATATTGACTATGAGTAATGTCAATAACTCCAGTACATAGCAACTTCTTGTCAACTCGAGGGGAGAAGGAACCTTTTTGGAGAAACATAGCTTGTATATAAGGAAAAAAAAAGACAATAAAGTCCTGAGATGCCTAGCTCTGATTTTGATCATTTCTGTAATTATTTCTCCCACGTTAACATTTATACCACTCATAATGCAACCTATAATGATAGCCCTGTCAATAGTGACATCTTGATCATTTGTGGAAGGAATCCACCAATTTCCTACAAAACTGAGCCAATGCTTGGTTTGGATTGAAAGATCTCTCCTTTTAATTTGGCCTTCACCATTGGCCCATTCAGGAAGGCCTTAGGCAATGATTGGTGCAAGCCAAGAGAATTGAGTGTGCCCACCTTTTATCTTCTCTTTAAATTTGGTTCCAGGTGTACAAGTACAATTAAAGTACAACTTGTTGATATCATCCGCGGAGAAAGAAACTTCAACACCTCTTACAAGAACATTAGGCAAACAAGGTTGTTCCACCACCGATTGCTTATACTTGTATTACTTGTGCCGTGTCAGATTCTGTAGGAGGCATAGAGCTCCCTAATAAGATCTAGGTAGTAGGTGGTAGGATGTGGTGAAGTATCAAGATCAGTAAAGATATCCCACACACGCTTGTCAATTTGCTTCACCATATCCGGGAAATATTTGGCCACTCCTTTAAAACTAAACACCTTCTCTGGGTTGAACCCTCGGGTATCAGCCCAATCATCATAAAGATCATGGACTCCCTCAATTGTAAACCAAATCTTGTCTTCTTGTTTTCGTCTTAGGGGCTCAGTCTCCTTGTCCAACCCCATAGAGAGATTAAGAGCATTTTGGAGCTCGAGGTCCAAATTATCATCATGTTGAATTGAGGCTTTCTTTTGGAAGTTGTAGCTATAGCATTGACCTTGTTTTTGTCTTTCTTTGCCACTCGAGGCATGGATTTCCTTGAAGAAATTTTTGAAAACAACATAAAAGAACCAACCAAAACAAAAAGAAAAGGTAAAACATGTTTTTTGATTTTTATATATCGTAAAAAAAAAAACTATGCTAAATGAGGTGAATAAAAAGTAAAAATACATGTGAAAGCATATGGGGACAATTAACTTCACAAGACTAAACATGAGAACCACATGCATTGAGGAAATATGAAATAGTGCACTGCCTGGGCACCTGCACAACTAGCCTGCACATGTAGGTCCCCAAATGCATCCGCAGGTGCCTTGTTTTGGCTTGGCAGATTTGACACTAGGCTTAAGAAAATCCCTTTTGACCCAATATTCGGGTTTGGAGGGGTTTGATACAAGGTGTGTGTTCCATGAGGACGCTAGATGAGTTTTAGTAGTGGTATACCTCTCTTGTCTAGTATTCTCATGGACACACAATAAGTGTCAAGCACGTTAAATTCCAACTATCGCCAAACAAGCCAATATAATGCACACTTAGACTTCACACAACAATGTTGAATATGATTACACTTCACACACTTAACATTGGAGCACACAAATAGCCTATGACCACTAGATTAACAAAAATGACAATTTGCCCTTAAGAATGACGTCACCCGATCTATTATCAGGCAAATCATGCATTTTGATTAATAGGGTTACTCAGACTTCACCCAAAAGTTAAACTCACACCAATCTATTCAACACAGGTCATGTACATCCGATTATATTAACAAAACACCACCAACTTAAAACACCGATGTACACTCCTTAGAAGGTATTTTGACTCACATTATCACTTAAGCAATATCAAAACTATGCTCCAAAGTCAATTAAGTCAATAACTAGTAAAGATCATGCCAAGAATTTCTCATGAGACTCTTATAGAACACATGACGTGCATCACAATTTGAGCATTTTAGAGTTAAAAAAGGAAATTTATGAACACTCAAGATTTATCCCACTCAACTCCAAACAATCATAAACACATTATTCATCCTGGAATTAACTTCATACAACCTCAAGAACATTTTATATTATCCATTAGATAACCAACTAAGAGAGAACAAAGAGGAAATTTCATTGAGAAATTTTATCAAACACATGGTGGGTGTTAAAGTGGGTACTCAAGAATTCTCTAACTTTCATGTCAAATGTGACACCCACTACAAATAATTCACAAAAATCAGCATATTTAACAACCCTAAGTCATTCAAAGTCCAACCCATGAACAAAAAATAAAGAAATAGGAGGAATTAGAAGTAATTCACTATTCAAGAACATTGTTGTGGTTCAATATTTAAAGAAGAAACTTACCAAGATTCGAGTTAAACTCAAAATATTAAACACAAGAGGGTTGAGGGTATGCTTGTTAGAGTTTCACCAGAGTTGACCTTGATTGGTGTACTCGTGCTCGTGTGAAAGGGGTTGAGAGATTGGGTGAGGATGAAAAAAATTAGGCAGAGGGTTTTTGTTGGTGTGGGTAAAGTATTTATGTTGATTTAAGGGAAATAAAAAAGTATTTAAAGGGTTGTTGGGCTTACCGGGCCGGGTAAGGGCCAAAAGTTGGAAGCAAAAATTTTAGACCACTTACCTTGCCTGCTTGGTCACCTGCGCACACTGGTGGCTAATTTTTGCCAACCAATAGTGCCCAGGTATCTTGTGGGATTTTCCTTAGCCAAAATTGGTCACTTGTACACCAACTTGCGCACACAGGTGGTGACAAACACCCGCAGGTGACCTTTTTTGCCAAATTAGTAACTTTTCATGTGGCTTGCTAGCCACATGTTCCCTGACGTGCATTTGCATGTAGGCATATGCACTAGCAGGTGCCCGTGTATGGTTGAAACAGTATGCAAATGCCCCATACTTAGAATTTTTCACCTGTATTCACTAAGATAACTTAAAATAATTACTCAAACAAATGTAAAATGACTAAAAGTAACTTGAGTTTCCTCCCAAGAAGCGCCCTGGTTATCATCGTGGCATGACGTTGTTCTTTCATCAACAAGCATCCTTAAAATGGAGTGCCTCAACCTTGGCTGCTCTAGGTCCACCAACATAAAAATGTTTCAACCTTTGACTGTTCACCATGAACCTGTTTTTTTCCTGATCATCCAACTCAATAGCTCCACTCAGATACATATTCACTACCATGAAAGGGCCCGACCACTTAGATTTGAGTTTCCCAGCAAAGAGTTTTAACATTGAATTTAAGAGTAATACCTCATCTCCTATGTATAACTCTCTTTTCAAGATCTTAGAATCATGCCACATCTTCATTCTTTCTTTTTATAGCACCGAGCTCTCATACGTATTAAGAAAAAATTTCTCTAACTCATGTAAGTGCTCCACTCTAGATTTGGAGGCATCCTCCCAATTCATATTCAACTTATGTAAGGCTCACAACGCCTTGTGCTCTAACTAAACGGGAACATGAAAAGCCTTTTTGAACACCAATTGATATGGCGACAAGCTAATAGGTGTTTTGAATGCGGTTCTATAGGCTAAAAGAGCATCATCTAATTTCCTTGCACAATTCATGCGTCCCATATTCACGGTTTTCTCTAAGATTGACTTGATTTGCCTATTGGAAACTTCCACTTGGCCACTCATTTGGGGATAGTACAGGGTAGCCACTTTATGCTTCACCCCATACTTATTAAGCAAACCACCAAACACCCGATTAAAAAAATGAGAGCCTCCATCACTAAGGATTGCTCGGGGTGTCCCGAACCTTGTAAGGATGTATTTCTTTAAGAAGAATGTGACACTTTTGCTCTCATTGTTTGGCAAGAAAATTGCTTCCACCCATTTTGATACACAATCTATGGCCACCAATATGTGTTATCATATGAGATCACAAAGGGCCTCATAAAGTCAATGCCCCACACATCAAACAACTCTACCTCGAGGTTAGATTTTGAGGGAATCTCATGGCTCCTTAAAATAACTCCTTGTATTTGGAACTGAGTACAAGTTTTAATCAAGTCGTAAGTATCTCAATGAATGGAAAGCCAATAGAACCCGCTTTGAAGAATTTTAACGGCCGTTCTCACACCACCATGATGGACACCAAATGGGGATGAGTGACAAGCCTCAAGAATAGATTTCATCTCTTTCTCCATAACATAATGAAGTATCACTCCATCCGCACACACCCTAAAGAGATATGGTTCATCCCAATTATACTTTTCACATCATGGAGGAACTATTTTCTTTGGTAGTGGTTCAAGTCATCGGGGAGCAACCCACTCACTACATAATTTGCAAAATCAGAATACCATGGTGGTGTACTCCCTTTATGACATTCTCACCAGGAGATGTATCATAAATCTCAAGTTCGCTCCACTTTTATTCATTCGACTCAAGGCGAGATAGGTGGTCTGCTACTTGATTTTCACATCCCTTTTGGTCCTTAACTTTAAAATCAAATTCTTAGAGTAGTAAAATTCACCTAATCAACTGAGATTTTGCTTTTTTATTGGCCATTAAATACTGAAGAGCGGCGTGATCGATGTGCACAATGTCTTTTGTGCCTAACAAAGAGTCATAAAACTTTTTAAATGCATAGACCACGGCTAGCAATTCTTGCTCCATAACTGTGTAGTTTCATTGTTCCTCATTTAACGACTTGCTAGCATAATAGATTAGATGGAATAGTTTATCCTTCCATTGCCATAGCACCTCACCTAGTGCAAAACTACTTGCATCATATATGAGTTCAAAAGGTTGTGACCAATTAGAAGCCACAATGATGGGAGCCGAGACAAGCTTTTCTTTGAGGCAATTGAATGCCCTCACACACTCCCCATCAAATTCAAATTTCGATTCCTTCCTGAGGAGGTTGCACATAGGATGGACAATTTTAGAAAAATCTTTGATGAACCTCCTATAAAAATCCACATGGCCAAGGAAGCTTCTCACCCCTTTGATAGATATTAGAGGGGGTAACTTAGAAATGACCTCCACTTTCACTTGATCAACTTGGATTCCTCGGCCCAAAATTTTATGTCCAAAAATAATCCCCTCCTTCACCATAAAGTGGCATTTCTCCCAATTCAACACAAGATTATTTGCCACACACCTTTTAAGCACCTTCTCCAAGTGTTCAAGGCAATCCTCAAACATATCACCAATAACACCATGTCTAATAATATAGAAAACATACACCGTTGAAAAGTGGAGGGTGCATTATATAGCCCAAAGGGCATGCACTTGAAGGAAAATGTTCCACAGGGACATATGAAGGTAGTTTTGTCTTGGTCCTTTGGGGTTATTGAGATTTGATTGTAGCCCGAGTATCCATTGAGAAATAAATACCAACCCCTTCCCACTAGTCTATTAAGCATTTGATCCATAAAAAGCATGGGGAAGTGATCCTTCTCCATCCATGAATTCAACTCTTAATGATCAATGCACACTCTCCAACCCGTAAACAGATGGACGGGTATAAGATCAATGTTCTTATTTAGGACCACCATGATACCACCTTTCTTGGGGACACATTGAACCTGGCTTACCCAAGTACTATCAAAGATAAGATAGACAACACCCGCGTCAAGCCACTTGATGATTTCTTTCTTCACAACCTCTTGTATCGGAGGGTTTAACCTCTATTGATGCTTCTAACTTTCTACATATTTGGGATCAAGTTTGACTTTGTGGGTGCATATACCTGGAGGAATCCCGATAATATTGGCTATGGTCCATCCAAGAGCCCTAATATACTGTCTCACCACCAACTTCAATGCCTCAACTTGCTAATACAATAAGTATCCCACAACAATAATAGGTAAGGTCTCACCTTCACCCAAAAACACATAATGAAGATGAAGTGGCAATGGTTTGAGCTTAAATTATGGTGGATCTTCAATTGAAGGCCTCACGGGAGGAGTTTCCTAATTTTTCAAATCAAGGTCCAACTTGTAAGGATTTTTGGTGTAGGACCCAAGACCTTTCAAAGATGAAACTACTTCATCATATTCTTCAATCCCCTCGCTCTCAAGGCTCCACAAGACTCCCACCAAAGGCTCACTAACAAAATCTTTCTCTATAGCATTAGCCACTTCGTCATCAATCACATCAATTACAGAGACAACTTGCAGATCCATAGGTTACTTCATGGTCTTGCATATGTTAAATTACGCCTCTTTACTGTTTACTTACAATTTAATTTTAGCACACTCAACATCGACTAAAGCCCATCCGATAGCCAAGAATGGCCTACCAAGAATAATAGGGACCTCATGGTCAATTTCGTAATCCAAGATCACAAAATCAACCAAAAAAATAAAATGGTCCACCTTCACAAGTTCATCATACAACACTCCCACATGCTTCTTTATAGAATTGTCAACCATTAAAAGCCTCATTGTAGTCAACTTGGGAGCACCCAAGCCTAGCTTCCGAAACACGGCCAATGGCATCAATTTAATACTTTCTCCATGATCACATAAAGCTTTTCCAAATTTGTACTCCCCACTAGTACATGGGATGGTGAGTGCTCCCCGATCCTCCTTCTTCACAACCATTGTGCTAGATATGATCGCACTATAATTATGTGTCACTTCAATTGTTTTGAATCCATGATTTGCTTCTTTGTTACCAACTCCTTCATGAATTTAGCATACCCGGGTGTCTTTTGTAAGGCTTCTAATAATGGCATGTTAACCTATAGGTTGCTAAATTTTGAAAGAAAATTTTTGAACTTGGAACCATCCTTCTTCTTCTTGAGCCTTTTGTAGAAATGGAGGAGGGATTTTGATTTGCGTCCTTGAGACAACCAGGCTTTCATCCAGTTTTGAAACATTACCATCAACCGCTTGTGGTACTTTTTTGAATTCAACCTTCTCTTCCACTACTCTCAATACTTGGCTCATTTGGAATAGTGATATATTCATTTGACTTTTCAAGTCGCTTTGTTTTTCCAATAGCTTGTTCATCGACTCCCTTGTTATTAGGGTCTTTATCAAGATTCACAACATTATTACCAAGAGTTCTACCACTCCTAGTGACAATTTCCATGATGTGAGTATCATTTTTTGGATTCACCATGGTGTCACTAGGTAAGCCACCTTTTGCCTTGCATTTAGTTAGGCCAAGATTTGGCCCAATTGACTCTCAAGTTGCTTGATTGAGGACGTGTGAAGTGACCATTTTGTTGAGTTGCAAAAAGTTGGTTTTCTTCTCCTTTAACATCTTATCACTTACTTCAACCCCTATAAGAATACGTGCAAGCATATTTTCATTCTTATACTTCTCCGGATCAATGGAGGTTGCCTCTTTACCTATGGCCTGATCATGTGGAGTAATGTATCTATCATGGTCAAAATTCTTGTCTCTCCAATAGAGATCCCTATCTCTTTATTTATCCCTCCAATCTTTATCACGATCACGATCTCTCCACTCACGGTCCCTTTTCTTCTAACCTTGATTCCCGCCTTGCCTTTGATAGGTTAGTCGAAACCCCCCCATTTGGTTCGACAAGTACTAAATTTATTTATCAAGTGACTCCACATCATCATCTTCATACACTTTAGAGCCCTTAGAAGCAGTGGCATTGACCGCCTTGGGAGTTGAGCCCATTACATATTTAGTCAGGAGGTCTAATTATGTCATTACATTATCCATATTCTCATCTCTCTCCTGATCCTTCTTTCTTTGCTCTTGGCTCACAAAAAATGTAGAGGGATCCCCCATGGCCACCTAGGTATCTCTTGTGTGCTATGCTCTGTTTTGTTTTGTCACTTGATCCAATAAAACTGAAGCAACTCCATAAGTTTTTTTTATTATATATCCTCGTGCCGCATTATCCGCTACTATCTGATTCAATTGATCTAATGCTCTATAGAAGATTTTTAGAAGCATCTTATCCGAAACATCATGTTTGGGCATTGCAATAAATTTTTATTAAACCCTTACCATGCTTCATGCAATGGCCCACCACTTAATTGTCGAAAGTTTATGATCTCTCCCTTAATTGGAGCATACGGGATGGTGGAAAGAATTGGTCAAGAGATGCTTCCTTCAACTCAACCCATGAAGTTATAGAACTTGCGGGTAATTCTTACAAGCATAATACCACATCATCCGTCAATAAAAACGGAAAGAGTCTCAACCAGATAGACTCTTGTGAGATATGAGCAATGTCGAATGAGAGACATAAATTAATAAAGTTCTTCAAATGAAGGTTGGCATCTTCGTGAGCTTGACCAACAAATACACCCTTCATTTGAAGTAGATGGAGCACCACACTAGTGACATAAAACTCACCATTTCCCTCCGTGGGTGGGATGCAGATTGCATTAGCCCTTCTGACATCCCCTAGGTGATCTTCATCCTCAAGGTGTCCATTGAAGGTAGCGATGTTGCTACCATTTTGACTCACTGTGTTGTGAATACTTAGATTATCACCTTAACAAGACAAAAACAACAAATAAAGTAAATTTTACACTATGGCTAACAAAGGTAACTTATAACACTAAAAAGAATGAACGCTAAGTTTCATTTCTCGGTAATGGCACCATTTTTGATAACACTTAAATTATACCTTAAATGAATAAGCGAACATTGTCAATATAATTACCCAACTTAGAGTCGGGGTGAATCCATGAGGAATGAATGTGATAGCTTCACCTCAAAGTATCAAAAACAACTAATGTTTGCACGTAATGCTATAAAAATAATGCAAAAAAGTAAATGGGGTTTTTTTTTAAACATTTTGTAATCAACAATATTAATCATAGTTTGAGATGCAAGGCTTGAGCAATAGAGAATTGTAATCAAGTGTAAAAAGGGCTTGGGGTTATGCTATCTTAAGACTGAGTATATGCTTGGGTGTTGTTAATTTGTCTTTCTAATTAGTTAATTGTCATGAATTTTACTTCTACTCCATGTGGATGAATGTTATTTTTTACAACCTACTAACCAAGTAGATGAATAAAAATGGTGATGTATAAAGAATCTCTTGTAGGCAAGTCTCTTGAGTAAAAGTAACTCTCTCTTGAATAAGGGGGTATATAGAGGATGGTAAATGATAGTAACAGAAGAAACACTCATGGTTCCTCACATACAGAAAGAGAGTTTATTCACATTTACTATTTCTCTTACATTGACTCCATTGTTGTTGTTATTATGTATGATGAATTTCTTATGAGCCTTACACACTCAGTACATTCTTCGTACTGACCCCCTCGGGGGACTTACCTTACATGTTGCAGGTGCAGGCATTAGTAGACCTCCTCTGTAGACTGGGGATCATTTGCAGAATTTTGGTGAGCTCCACTTGATCGGAGCTTTCTGGGTCATAGTTGTATATTTGTTTTGATATTGTAAATATTGTATAAAGCAGGGACTTGTCTTGACTTTAAGTTGATCTTGTTGATACATCTGGTAGAGGCTTTTGTAGACATATGTGGGTATATGGATGTAAGAGACGTATGTTCATTTTGACTTGATGGCCCTAACAACCAAGTTTCATATATATAGATATGGCATATGTTTTCCATGTCTTCCGCAGAGATGCATGAGGTATAATAAGATTCATACGAGGATATGCATACGAAGGTTCATGAGCAAAGATTGGTTCTCTTGGGCCATATCGGCTTCTGGTAGTGACACTATCCCTGTTCTAACTCGTGGTTTTCATGTGATAGAAAATGCTTCCTCGCAGAGCTAACTTTTACAGAGATGGAAACCATCCAACCCCACCATCACCTGTAGATACCTTGAATAAACAAGTCACCCATTCAGAGTTTCAAGATGCCTTTTAGATGTTGGCCTAAGCCATGACTACTTAGGTCAATCATCAGGCTATTGCTCCAGCAAATCAGAATGAGGCTTCAGCTGCTGCCAAGGTATGGGATTTCATGAGGATGAGTCCATCAAATTTAATAGGTCAAAGGTAGATTAGGATCCATTAAACTTCATAGATGAGATGCTTAAGATTACCCAGGTTATGCATATCAATGGGGCATAAAGTGTAGAGTTGGTATCATATTATATGAAAGGTGTTGCTTATGATTAGATTAACCAGTAGAGGGAGGGTAGGGGTGAGGATGAAGCTCCAATTGGTTGGAAAGCATTTAAGACAACCTTTCTTGACTGATTCTTCTCTCAAGAGCTGTGGGAAGCCAAGGTAGAGAAGTTCATTAACCTCAAGCAAAGATCTATGTAAGTGAAGGAATACACTCTTAAATTCACTCAACTTTCGAGGTGTGCTCTAGAAATAGTGTCTGAACTGGAGGCCTGCATGAGTAAGTTCATTTCTAGTGTGTCGGAGTTAGTGGTCAAGGAGTGTAGGACTCTCATGTTAATCTCATATATATACATCTTTCAACTAATGACCCATGCTCAACAGATTAAAGTAGAAAAAGTTGAAGTGAAGGAGAAGGAGACCAAAAGGGCTAAGAATAGACAATTTGAGTCCGGTTAGCACAGGTTAAGGGAGGGGGGGGGGAATCGATCACAATTTTAGAACTGGTCATTAGCCCTTGCACCATCTTCAAATAATTCCACAACACCCAAGTCCAAAAAGGAGTAGTGGGGTAGAGCACCATCCTCCAAATCACAGGACAGTGTCACCAGGGAACGTACCTATCTAGTTTGTAGAAAGTAAGGTAAAAATCATTAAAAAAAGTGTTTGATGGGTAGGGATGCTTGTTTTGGGTATGGAAAGCTAGGCTACATAATGAGGGATTACTCATCCACCAAGTAGGGTAGCAGGGATGCTCGCACTCATACCCAGTCCACTTCTTCAGCAGCTTATTTAGGATGCCCAGTCAGTAGTAGGGTTCTTTCTCCAGTGGTGGTGATGGTTAGCGTTAGAACTGATTTTATGCTCTGTCTTCTCATTTGTAGCAGGAGAGATCCCCAAATGTTGTCAGTGGTATGATTTGAGTCTTTCATACTGATGCTTATGTGTTGTTAGATCCAGGGTCCAATTTATCATTCGTAGCTAATTTTTTACTATAAATTTTAGTGTCAATTCCAAAAGTCTCTTCGAACCTTTCTCAGGTTCCACTCTTATTGGAGATTCAGTTACTACAAAAAGGGTCTACAAAAATCACCCCAATAAAGTCCTTCTTAGAGTCACTTTAACAAACTTAGTAAAGTTAGAGATGACTGATTTTGATATCATCCTTGGCATGGATTGCCTCCATTCATGCTATGCCTTAGTTGTTTGTTGAGCTAGAGTATTCAAATTTTAGTTTGCTAACGAGCCAATCTTTGAGTAGAAGCATATCCCAATAGTACCTGAGGTTGGTTTATTTCCTATCTCAAAGCTAGAAAATTAATCTCTAAAGGGTATATATATATATCATCTAGTTTAGGTTAAGGATTCTATGTTTGAGACCCCGACTCTCTAGTCAGTTGCTATAGTTAACGAGTTTCCAGAAGTCTTTCTTAAGGATCTACTTGTAGTTCCTCTCGATAGGGAGATTCACTTTGGATAGTCCTTCTTCAAGATACCTAGCCTATATATATTCCGCCTTACAAAATAGCTCCATCATAGCTTAAGGAGTTGAAAGAGCAACTCAAAGATGTCCTAGATAAAGGTTTCATTAGGCCTAATGTTTCTCCTTAGGGTGCTCCAGTCTTGTTTGTGTGAAAAAAAAAATGGTACTCTTAGAATGTGTATAGACTACAGGAAGTTAAACAAGGTCACAATCAGAACAAGTATCCTATTCCCAGGATTGATGACCTATTTGACCAACTTTAGGGTGCCCGTTGTTTATAAAAACTTAACCTCAGATTGGGATATCACTAGTTTAAGGTTAGGGAGTGTAAGAATACTTTTAGAACTTGGTATGGTAACTATGAGTTTGTAGCTATATTTTATTGACTAATGAATGCTCCTACAACTTTTATGAATTTAATGAACAGGGCCTTCAAGCAGTATCTAGAAATATTTATCATCGTCTTTATCAATGACATTCTGGTTTATTCTTAGAGTAAGGAAGAACATGTAGACCATTTAAGAGTAGTATCGCAAACTCTTAAGAATTATCAATTGTTTTCTAAATTTAGTAAGTGTGAATTTTTGATGAAGTGTATTGCCTTTCTGGGTCATGTGGTTTCTAGTGAGGGTGTTCATGTGGATCCTCAGAAAACTAATGCAGTGAAGAATTGGCCTAGGCCTATTACTCCATCTTGTATTAGGAGCTTTCTGGGTTTAGTCAGTTACTATATGAGGTTTTTTAAGGGTTTCTCTTTGACAGTTGCACCGTTGACTTGTTGACTCAGAAGTAAAGTTTTAATGGTTCGATTCATATGAGAAAAGTTTCCAAGAGTTGAAGGATAGGTTGACTTCAAAACCTGCATTAGCTTTGCCAGAGGGATTAGATGGCTTTGTAGTTTACTGTTATGCTTTTAGAGTTGGACTTGGATGTGTTTTTATGAAGAATGGGAAGGAGATAGCTTACACCTCCAGGAAACTCAAAGTTCATGAGAAGAACTATACGACTCATGAATTAGAGTTGGCAGCAGTGGTATTTTTGAAGATTTGGAGACACTATTTATATGGAGTTCATGTTGATATTTTTACAGATCATAAGAGTCTCTAATATGTGTTCTATCAGAAGGAACTAAATCTTTGTTAGAGGAGATGGCTACAGTTATCAAAAAAACTATGACATGAGTGTGCTTTACCATCTGGGTAAAGCTAATGTAGTTGCAGATGCTCTCAGTAGATTGTCTATGGGTAGTGTAGTATATTTTCCAGATGATAAGAAAGAGTTTGTTAGAGATGTACATAGATTAGCCTGGTTAGGGGTTTGTTTGGTTGGTACAGATGATAGTGGTAAGATAGTTCAGAATGATTCAAAGTAATCTTTAGTGGTGGAGGTGAAAGAAAAGCAGTGTAAATATCTGGATTTAAGGCACCTGATAGATGTACTCCACCAACAGAAGGTCGAGGTGTTATCCCTAGGAGAAGATGGTGAGCTTCTCTATCAGGGTTGTTTATGTTTTCCCAATGTGGATGGGTTGAGATATAAGTAGTATTTGGATTTATTCATAATCATTTTTTGATGATATCCTAGTTTACTCTCGGAGTGAAAAAGAGCATGATAATCACCTCTAAATAATACTTCAGACTCTGAAGGATTGAGAGTTGTACGCCAAATTCTCCAAGTGTGAATTTTTACTAAGTTTTGTGGCCTTTCTTGGTCATGTTGTTTCTTGTGAAGGGATCAAGCTAGACTCTCAAAAAATTTAGGCTGCAAAGAAGTGGTCCAGACCATAACTCTGACTGATATTAGGAGCTTTTTGGGTTTGGCCAGTTATTATAGGAGATTCGTAGAAGGGTTCTCATCTATGGATACCCCATTCATGAAGTTTACTCAGAAAAAGATGAAATTCCAGTGGTTTGAGGCTTGTGAAGGTAGTTTTGAGAAGTTGAAAATTCAATTGACTTTTGTTCCCGTGTTGTCTCTATCTGAGGGAACCAATGGATTTGAGTGTATTGTGATATATCTCAGGTGGGACATGGGTGTGTGCTTATGAAACATGGCAAGGTTGTGGTGTATGCTTCCTGGCAACTTAAAAATCATGACATAAATTATCCAACTCATGATCTTGAGTTGGCAACAGTGGTTTTTTCTGTTAAGATTTGGCGGCATTATTTATATGGGGTGCATGTAGATATCTACACAAATCACAAAAGTTTGTATTATGTATTCTCTCATAAGGAACTAAATCTTAGAAATAAGAGGTTGCTTAATCTAATAAATGACTACATGAGCCTACACTATCATCCAGGTAAGGCTAATGTAGTTGTTGAAGTTCTTAGCAGGTTGTCCATGGGAAGTCTTTCCCATACGGAGGAGGAAAAAAAGGGTAAGTAAAATATATTCATTGTCTTGCTAACTTAGGTGTTACTCCTAGACTCCAATGATGGTGGTGTGATTGTCCAAAATATGTGTGAATCGTCCTTAGGTGTCAAAATTAAGGAAAAAAGTATATTGACCCCATTCTTTTGAAACTCAAGGAGGAGGTTTCGCAACAAAAAGTGATGGCTTTTGAAATAGGGGGAGATGGTACCTTGAGATACCAAGAGAGATTGTACATTCCAAATATCAATGATTTATGTGAAAGTAGTATGACTGCGGCTCATTTTTCTAGGTATGCTATTCATTTAGGCTCTAACAAAATGTACCATGACTTGAGGGAGGTCTATTAGTGGAATAATATGGAAAGGGATTTCACAGACTTCATCGCTAAGTGCTCAAATTGCCAGCAGGTTAAGGTTGAGCACTTGAGGCCTGGTGGTATGGCTCAAGACATAATACTTCTGGTGTGGAAGTGGGATATGGTGAATATGGACTTTATTGCCAGTTTACCTCATACACGTAACCAATTTAATTCTATTTGGGTTATTGTAGATAGGATAACCAAATCAGCTCATGTCTTTCCTATTAGAACAACTTATTCAGTGGAGGACTATGCGAGGTTATACATTCAAGAGATTATTACACTGCTATCTATCATCTCCAATAGAGGTACACATTTTACTTCTCAATTTTAGAGATCCTATCAGAGAGGATTGAGTAATCAGGTAAATCTTAGTACTGTCTTTTATCCTCAAATTGATGTACAAGTAGAGCATACTGTTTAGACCTCGGAGGATATGTTAAGGTCTTCTGATACTAATTTTAAAGCTAGGTAGTTGTGTGGATCATTTACCTCTTATTGAGTTCATTCATAATAATAGCTACCACTCTAGCATCCAAATGGTTCCATTTGAGGCTTTTTATGGGAGGAGATGTCGATCTCCTATAGGTTGGTATGATTTTTGAGAAGCAAAGTTATTGGGTCCCAATTTGGTTCACCAAACCATAGAGAAGGTGAAGGTTATTAGGGAGAGACTAAAGACAACTCAAAGTCACCAAAATTTATATTTTGATGTGAGGCATAAGGAGTTGGAGTTTGATGTGAATGATTGAGTGTTCTTGAAAGTTTCTTAGATGAAGGGAATTATGCGGTTTGTAAAGAAAGATAATCTCAATTCTCGATACATTAGTCCTTATCAGATTCTAAGAAAGATTAGAAAAGTCACTTATGAATTGGATTTTCCATCAAATTTGGCTTAGGTCCATGTTCCACGCGTCTATGGTTAAAAGGTGTGTGGGTGATGCTACACTTGTGGTTACTGTTGAAAATATTATGGTGAAAGATTCTTTATCTTATGAGGAGATCCCTATTGAGATTCTAGATCGCCGGGTCCATAACTTGAGGACCAAGGAGATTGCTTTGGTGAAAGTGTTGTGGTGGAATCAAAAGGTTGAAGAAGCTACTTAGGAATTTGAGGAGGACATGAAGACTAGATACCCTTACTTGTTTCCCCTTTTTAGAGATAAAGTTGAAGGTATTAAATCAAATTCTTATTTATGTTCCATTCTTAAATTCTTGCCAGTCTCAATTGAGATTACGTTCCATAGGATTTAAGTTCTAAATAATGCTTGTATTGAACTCTATTGAACCCATGAGTCGTACTTAATCCATTGATGGATGTGTCATGATATTTCTCTTAACGTATGTAAAGTTTCAGCCTTTAAATTATGCTCATAAGGTTTTAATGAGTCCCTATCCATCATTTGAGGATGAATGATCCGAAGGGGAAGATATTATCATACCCAAAATTTCAAACCTTCATTTATCCAGCAGTTGGGATAAGTTCAGACAAATATTTCTGGTTTCCAGGTTTCCATGAACCTGGTTCACTGTCCATGACAACGAACCACGACCTATGGACTAAGTCGCGAACCTGGTTTTGAGATGTCCAGATTTTCAAGGGAAATAATGACCTATAGTACAGTCTGTGGAAGAGACCACGAGCTATACTGTCAGGCATGAGTTTGGTCCAGAAACCTTGCAAAACCAACCAGGAATCCATAGACCCAATCATGGGTCATGAACCTGGTTCACGACTCGTGGAACATGGTTCCTAAGAAATTTTTGAAAGACATTTTAGGGGCATTTCTATCATTTTCTTTATGAAATACAACCCCTCCATACTTAAATGGCTCTTGAACGATCAGTTATAATTATTTTCAAGAGTGATACAATTAGAAACCCTTCTCTTCTCCCTCAAGCACAGTCTTCCAAGTTCTTAGAAAGATTCAAGGGCTAGGGTTCATCTTCAAGGAAATTCTCTTAAGTCTTATCTAAGGTATGTAGAAAATCCAGTACAATATTTTAGGCCTAAGGCCACACTAATTCTGGATTACGTTTGAAAAATGTTGCCTCATCTATTTTCGGTTACGCTTTCAAAGCGTAGCCTTTGCATTTAGGTTTTGGCCACAGAAACCTTTGACAATGTTTCTAAAGTGTTTTCTTTAATATTTATAGGCTACGCTTTACAAGTGTAGCTAAATCATAAAATAATTGGCACCACTTATTTATATATATGGCTATGCTTTAAAGTGTGGAATTTTTATAATTCTAAAGACAACACTTAACAAGTGTGCTATAATAATCTTGGTAAAATTTTCAACCAAAATAATTAATTCCCTTCATATATTTTAAATCTTCCCCCAAATTCCAAAATACAAAATATATTCTAAATACTCTAAAATATATTCAATGTATTCACAGCCAGTTCCGTCGGTTCTCAAAATTTCTCAAGCCGCCAGTTCCAATAAAATTTCTCCGGTAGGTTCTGATTCTTGTTTACTTCTTCTAGTTAGTTTCATCTCTTCTGGTTTCAGACTAAAAATTAATACATTCATATTAAACCCACAAATTCTAAAGGGCAAATTAGAGCACTGTAAAAGGGTTTCTCGCCCAAATCACCGTTAAGAATTCTCGCCCAAATCACAGCTAAAGGGTTTCTTGCTCAAAATTTTCTTCTCCTTGACGAAATTATTAGTCTTCTCCTCGACGTAATTTCTGAGATTTCGATGTTATTTGTAGCACTATTCGGGTAATTAATTTCATATTTTAGACTATTAACTTTGGACACTTTAAGTTTATCTACTTTTATCTCATTCACTTTTCATTGATTCTTTCTCATTCTCGAACCTCTATCACACATCAGTCCACACCCAGCTTCAAATCGGTCCACTGTCCATGGCAAAGCAGTGAGCTTCCCATCAATTTCTCTTCTAATGGGTTAGAATCATCTTGTATTTCTCATTTGTTAATTAATGAAGTTTTAGTGCCTAAATTCTTAGAACAAGCATTTGAGGAATTTGATTTCTCAAGTTTTGGCGTACGAATTGCAGGATAATGGAAGGAGCTTGATTTTTCATAGAGTATGTCTAAGGTACTCTTCTTTTCATTCTTTGATTTTTCTTTTCAAATTGTAATTTAATCTTTCTTTCATTTTGCATATAATATATCTGGGTACTTTTATGCTCAGATGTCTAGATTGATATATTCATTTAGATGCACAAATTGATAGATGTCAGAGTTTAGTATATTGAAGATGAATTAGTAACTGATTCTTTGCCCTAGCCCTTCTCTACATTTTCATGATACTGATTAGGACACTCTTGTTGGAGTGAAGATAATGCGTCTAGAAATTAAGATGTCATATTGCTTTATATGTTTGTTGTTGATGTACCTATGCTTATATCACTTATTTTCTTTGTTTAAATCAGTTTTTATGCCTAAATGTTACGATCTCAACTTGCTTAGGACTGATACATAGTTTTTATTATTGTGGATGTCATTGCTTTTTACAACTTGTGTTATTCTATTATCTTCACTGATTGGTCCGAGGAGATGATGCAAATCCGTCTCTATTCCCATCAAAATACAATAAGCTACTCCCATTATTTATGCCTGCATATTAAAAGTACAAGAATTTATAATGTTAATTACAACATAAATATTTAGCAATTAGTCTTGCATACATGACCTTAGTTGATCTGATTTAAATATAGTTGAATGAGTGATTTATGTATATCTATGATTTATATTTATATTATTTTGTTGATGACCCAATACTGCTAGCTTACCTTTAGAATTTTGTTGCTGCAGTATTTGTTAGGTTATTGCCCTTTGTGGATGTTAATTTATTAAATTAGGATATGTTCTACAGATGTTTGAATACAACTTTCCAACAGAGAAGGAATGTAAAAATTATATAGATGAAAGTCATAGCTAGTGTCAATGCCCTATTTTTTCACCAAGGTTAAAATAGACGCGACTTATGGACTCTAAAAGAATTGAATTTGTTCAGAGTCGCCACCTAATTTTTAAGGAAAATAAGGAAACCTATTTAATTATTGACACGTATGACTTGTGTTTTACTCTACGAAAAAATCAGTTTAGATTCTAGGTAAGGGTTCAAATTATTCCGAAGGGAAGGTGTTAGGCACCCTTCAGAATCCACAAAATGTGGTACCCGACTAGACTAAATTTATCAAAAAGGAAGGAGGTAAAAATCATTTTTTGAGAAGTATGAATAATTAAAATATGTAATAATGTACAAAATGCATGTATAAAACATGGTATGTCAAATGCATACATAGATTTTATTATTGTAATATATGTGTACAGAAATAAGCAAAAGTATATTGTGTAAAATATGTATAAAAATATATATGTGAAAAAAATGTTCTTTTATGAAAGGAAATCACTTTTGTGTGTAATGTATGAAAAGAAAAGTAATTTTTATATTATACTGAAGAAAAAGTATTCAAATAATATTTTGTATTTTTGACAAAAGTTAATGGGAGAAAAGATTAAATAAAATGAATGTTTATTTTGAAAGAAAAGATTGCACAATATTTTCTAATGGAAAAAGTGTGAATTAATTGATTAAATATCCAAATTAGTTTGATTCTTTTATATAAATATTAACGGCCTAAGTTTTGCCTAAACGCGTGGTGAGGATTGCGTAAGTAAAGAATATCCCCCGCCTAACTCCCCAAAAATAAAGTTTCACTATAATTAACATTTGTACAATCGTAAAACTAAAAGTAAATACAAATAGTGAGTTTAAGGGAATCTTCAAATTTCTTTTTAGCATCGTCTTTTGAAAGTGTCTCCGGAACCTGTATACACACTTGATATAAATATTAGTAATGAATAAATAATTATCAAAATAAAATATGTGTATATGTAAAAATAGATTTTTTGTTATAAAGTGGGCTCGGATTAAGTTTTAGATACGCCATGGCTACGAAGTGGTTGCTCGAATTTATCGGTCGTCCTAAATCGCCTTGCCAAGATAAGAATCATAAAACTTTTGTGTTGTCGTGATAATATAATGATTTCATCATCGCCCATATTTATTTATTTATCGTTACGTATTTGTATACGTAATATCACATCTTTTTATTTGTGGAGGCCTCAAAAATCGACGGATATTTTTTAATTGGCCAAATTATTTAGTATTTTGTTCATTATCAATGTAGTAAAAATGTAGAGCAGTAAAAGGACAAAATCAGTCCAAAAATGGGGCCAAGGCAGCGAGTAATGTGATGACAGTGAACCATGAATTTAGCAAAAGCATTCAAGAGAAATATCCAACAAATAGCAAAAGTATGAAGTTCCACCAGATCTGGGAGCAACAACAATAATAGTAAAATGTGAGTTCAAAAGAAAGCAAGTAATAGTTATATGAACAAACCCAACACACGTTTGCCGAAAAAAATGGTGTTTCGCCGGATCGTGCACAATTTCGGCCAGATCTATTAGAACAACATAAAACAAAATTAGAAACTTCATTAAAATAAGACAAAGCCATAATGAAAGTGGCGTTGCTTCAACGGCTTTTGCCGAAGCAACGCCGGATATTCCAACTCCGGCGAGATCTGGCCCCTCAAAGGTGTGACAGCAGCGAGGTGGAACAACAAAGGATAGAAGGAAAAGGAAAATGACGCAGCAGTGGTGACCATTGAAGCTTCGCCGGCCATCACCTCCGGCGAAGCAGTGACGGAAAAGAGGGAGAAAGGGAGAGGGAGAAGGGGAAAGGATGTTGGTGGCGTTGGCTTAGGGTGACAGAGCTCGTTCGCCGGAGCTCCGACAGTCGGCGGTGATAGTGGGAGCGACAGTGAAGAGTGGTTGAGGGAGAGAGGGTGAGAAAGAGAGAATAAATTGAGAGAGAGAGAGTGTATGTGTGTGAGTGTATGTGTATTGTGTGTATATGTGAATGTGTGTGAGTGTATGTGTATTGTCTGTATATGTGAATGTGTGTGAATGTAGTGTGTAAATATGTATTATGTGTGAATATTTTTTTATCCCCCAAAACAATTAACCCCTCCCCTCTATTTATAATAAAAATCAATCCCCTCTTTTATCCAAAAAAAATTAAAAGAATTCACCCTTATCCATTAAATACTACTTTAGTTTATTAGTTATTATCTAACAAATTTTTTATTCTTTTAACCAAAATATAATGTTATTACTCAAAGGAAAAAAAAATCATGTGTAGTCATGTCACACATCACCTTTAATAAAGGTGACAAGTGACAAGTCACATTTAATAAAGGTGACAAGTGACAAGTCACATTTAATAAAGGTGACAAGTGACAAGTCACCTTTAATAAAGGTGACAAGACCTCGACTTGACCGAATTATTGCTCCGTGTATCAAAATAATTGATCCGGCTTATCATTTGTGAATTGTATTAAATGATGTACAAAATGTGTAAATGTCGATATGTAATTACAGAAAATATAAATAATAATAAAAATATAATTATCCTAAAAAATGTATTATGATGTAAATAGTTAAAAATGTAGTGTACTGCAAAGAATTATAGTGTTATGTTGTGTACATGTGCAGATGACTGTAAAAAATGCAAAATGACAATAAATTGATAAAAATCCTGATATTTACGAAATTAAGGATAATTATCAACGAATTGTAAAAGTGTGAAAAAAAAGATGTATTTTGTGCTCTTTAACTATCAGGAAGTCTGAAGACGTTAATTTTAAGCACGGAGAGCCAAAATTGGGTGTCAACAGCTTGCCCCTTTTTGTATAAAGATAATGTAGTTGTCTTCAGACGAAACGTTGACGTGTAGCCAATTTTGCTCGACAAATATCATATCTAACCAAAAATTTGATTGAAATCTAAATTAGAGCTGCCTACATACCTCGAGTTGCTCGAGGATCAGGTCGGGTGTAGTTCAAAAGATTAGGTAAATGTCTCTTTGTCCTATTATTATGGGCGGACGACCCTGTGAAAATGATTATGGAGAGAAAGAATGTTTGGGAATGAAAGCGTTTGCACATTCCCAGCGTCCTTCAAAATTGCCCAGTATCAAGTTGTGAGATGCTGGGGATGCAAGATTGTATACTCGCTGGGGAGAAAGAATGTTCATGTGGTTGTGATAACCGAACTCTGCATAGAGCTTCCTACATATCTCGCGTGTTACGAGAATCAGGTCAATGTAGTTCGAAATGAAGAAATAGGGTAAATTTTGAGGCGGTTCTCAAAATTTTGCCCTAGTGTATGATTTGTGGTAACACCGACTTTTCTAAAGGAACTTTAAAAGACAGTCTTGTTGTTGTGGATTGTATTTTCGATTGAAAAGATGCATGATGTCTCCGATTGTCTACGGAGACTATGTGATGAATGATGTTTCCGAATGTCTACGGAGAAATGATGATGAGCGACGTCTTCGATTGTCTACGAAGACTATGTGAATGTTGTAAAATCCTCCGATTGTCTGTCAGGGACTTATGATGCATGATATGTCCAATTGTCTATGGGTGTTGATGTAAAGTCCTCCGATTGTTTTCGGGGATTCAATGTATGACATCTCTGATTGTTTGCGGAGACTGATGTTGATTGATGCAAAGTCCTCCGATTGTTTACGGGGACTTAATGCATGATATCTCCGATTGTCTACGGATGCTGATGTTGATTGTTGTAAAGTCCTCCGATTGTTTACAAGGACTTAATGCATGATATCTCCGATTGTTTACGGAGACTGATGTTGATTGTTGTAAAGTCCTCCGTTTATTTACGGGGACTTAATGCATGATATCTCCGATTGTTTACGGAGACTAAGGTTGATTGTTGTAAAGTCCTCTGATTGTTTACGGGGACTTAATGCATGATATCTCCGATTGTTTACGAAGATTAAGGCCCTCAACTGTCGAGGTGGTTGAAATGTAAAGAGCTCTCGACTGGCGAAGCAAGTGAAATGTAATAGCCTCTCGACTGGTGGGGCTATTGGAATTCTAAGGGCTCTCGACTGGCGGAGCAATTGAAATATAATAGTCTATCGACTGGCGAGACTATTAAAATGTAAGGGCTCTCGACTGGCGGAGCAATTGAAATATAATAGCCCCTCGACTAGCTGGGCTATTGGAATCTATGGTCTCTCGACTGGTGGAGCAATTGAAATATAATAGTCTCTCGACTGGCGGGACTATTAAAATGTAAGGGATCTCGACTGGCGGAGCAATTGAAATATAATAGCCTCTCGACTGGCGGGGCTATTGGAATCTAAGTGCTTTCGACAGGCGGAGCAATCGAAATATAATAGTTTCTCGACTGGCGGGACTATTAAAATGTAAGGGCTCTCAACTGGAAGAGCAATTAAAAGGTAATAGCCTCTCGACTGGCGTGGCAATTGAAATATAATAGTCTCTCGACTGGCGGGACTATTAAAATGTAAGGGCTCTCGACTGGCAGAGCCATTAAATGTAATAGCCTCTCGACTGGCAGGGCTATTAAAATGTAAAATACTCAAATTAGAAGGAGGACACTTAACAGAGAAGTGAACTATATCTATTTGAAGGTGGGTAATTGGGAAGGAAAGTCAACTGTCAGTATTTAGAGGTGGGCGCCTTGAATGAAAAGTAAAAATGCCCGTATTTGAAAGTGAAAATCTTGAAAAGGGAAGAAAATTTATTTGTATTTGGAGGTGGGTACTTTGAAAAAGAATGAAAAGTTTTTTATTTTATTTTTTTTTTCCTTTGTAAAAATACTGACATGTTAAAAGGACATAACCGTGCCTTGACTTTAGTTGGTACCAACAATTAGTAGTGTGCATAAGAATTCTTCCATTTTATTCCCAACGAACCGAGATCGATTTTGAGGTAATTCCTATAGTTTCAGGTGGTACCTCATACATACCTAAGTATCGACAAGATTTGTTCGTCTTGCTTCAAACAAAGATTCTGAAACATACCTATCCTCATGTTTCACGTGCCCTCTCCAGAAAGAAAGTCCCATTTTCACACATATTTGAGTAGTTTTCTTTTTGAATTTGGGGACGTCTAGAGAAATACACTCACACTCAGAAAGAAATTCAATGCATGCAATTGTGATACCATAGGCTTGGCCTTCATGTAAGTATCCACTAATGTGAGAACACTTGGAGTAGGATCATGTAGGACTTGTTATCGGCTTGTAAGGTAGGCTTGGGGATGGGTAGGATGGCATTTGGGATGAAAGTGACTATTCCTTCAATGAGCGTCGCACTGTATCTGTGCTTTTGATATTTATTGCGCTTTGACACTTGATCTTCTTTGTCTTGCTTTGTTGTCCCTTAGTTTGTATTTGCTTCGACTTCTTTTGAATCTCTTGCTGGAGTCTTTTCCCCTTTATTTTCAATAAATACATTTTTTTTTTGTTTGGGGTTTTTGCTCCTTCTACTTTTGAAGTCGTCTTTCCATTTTTGTTCTTCTGGGACCTTTATATCTTTCGCCTTTGACATCTTCGATCTTGGATCTTCGTCCGCAATTTGCACGTATTTAGTGTGCTCAAGGAGGTTGGGCCAAGAGAGAGATAGTGCATGTAAGCACTCGAAGGTATGGGCTAAGATATGGCTATCCAAAGAAAAGGTTTTAGGCTCAAATGGGGAATGCTAAGGATTAATGTCATTTGTCGGGCTATGAAAGGCACAATCGGGTCAAAGAAGGCCTACGATCCTTTCCTAAACCAAGTGTGACTCAGAATTTTGCCTCAACAAACATTTAGGCCAAGTTCTAGATCAACAATGCAATGTAATGAATCAATATAAAACTCACCACACAATGCACATGAAACGATGAGGTTGGCCTCGTTCTTGTCTTGGATGTATGCAAGAGAACCTTTTATAGTGTCACTTAGGTGTGATTAAGAGGTACTAAATGAATCTATGGTATACTATGAAATAGATCCTCTCCGTCATACCAATTTATTTCTTTCTCATGCACACTCCTAACTATGTTGGTACCAACCAAGTAGAACTTTGGTTATTCTTTATTTTTTATGGAAAGAATGGGACCGAACCCAAATGAGGGTTGCCTACGTATCTTGTGAAAACAAGAATCAGGTCTGCGTAGTTCAGGAGATAGAATATAAGATGTGAAGCAGTAAAACAAACTTCTTTTTATTTTTGATGTTTTTTGTAAAAGAGTATCGAACCCAAAAAGGATTGCCTACGCATCTCACCGAGATGAGAATCAGATATGCGAAGTTCATGGAGATAGAAAATGTGAGATAGAAAAATGAACTGTTGTTTTTTTTCTTTTTCTTTTCAATAAGGAACACCGAATCCAAAAGGGCTGCCTACGTATCTCATGAAAATGAGAATCAGGTTCGTGTAGTTCGGAAAGATATGGACTAAAATAGACTCCTTTTTTTTTCCTTTTTCTTTTTAATAAGGAAAACCGAATCCAAAAGAACTGCCTACGTATCTCATTGAGATGAGAATCAGGTTCGCGTAGTTCGTGAAGGTAAGGAACAAAATGTATGCATAAAAATGGATTCATGTATTGAAGAAATGCAAGACAAAGATATTTACTGAATATGAACATATATACAAAATTAATGTGAAGGTATAGACAAACTCAGAGTGATGCCTCGTACGATCAATGTTGGCTGACATCTTTGGAGAGAGAGTGACTCCAAATTGTTTGCGGGCAGAACCATTATTGCGGTCTCCCAATTGTTTGTGGGGATCGTTCGTTATAGTGATCGTCTCCCGTTTGTTTTAGGGGATGACATATTGCGGCCTCCCGGTTGTCTTTGAGGACACTTTTTGTTTTGCTGCTGCCTGAGATGCCTATATATGAATTATTGTGACGTCCCCACCTGTTGGCCGGGATGATTTTTCTGTAGAAATATGAGAAATGAGTGAAAGTAAGAAAGTCAAGAAAATGATAGAATGGAAAAGTGTAATCCTTTGGTCAAAGACTCCCCTAATTTGTTTGTCCCACTATGTGTTGATGTCTTGTGGAATTTGATGCCCCATGTTTAGTCCATGGATCGTTTGTCCTGCAAGAGTAAGAGAAGAGAGTGTTAGAGTTGTTCTCAGATCAAAATATTAATAGGGATAGAGTTAGGTCCCATAGACAAGTGATGCGTTTGGAATAGGAGACCAATGTTATGTTCCCGTGAGTTTCGGGGATGATGGTGTTCCTCTTTAATTCCACGACCTACGACATGTAATGTTAAGGATCTCTGACTAGCGGAGTAACTAAAATGTAAATGCCCTCGACTGGCGGGGCAGCTTGAATGTAAAGGCCCTCAAATGGCGGGGCAACTAGAATGTAAAGGCGGAGGTGGGAGGAAAGACTTATGTCTCAACTTTTGAGACTAAAGTCGGATGGATATTGTGATCAGGGTGACATTGATATTCTTGAATTTTGGATTTAAGGAGATTGGTCGATGCTTTTGAGGATCTTTTGAGAGCGTTATTGACCTATTTCAAAAATTTACCCCATTTTGTAGTTCTAGGAAAAATATTTTGAAACAGTAGAAAGACCGAACCCTTATGTGGGGTTGCCTACGTATCTAATCAAGATGAATGGAGAGGAGAATCAGGTCAGAATGTAGTTCGAAAGAACTTGTGGATTTGTATGTGGCATGTACGATTGTCATGAGGTGATGTCCATTCTTGAAAATGATGTGAAAGGTGACCGAATGGGAACTGCTCATAGACATGAAGCGTTGAAATTACTCTGGTTAGACGACCGAGAGGATGGATGTCAAGTATAGACAGAGCTTTGACATTATTTCAGTATGTTGACAAGATTGAGAAGGTCGGACATTGGAGAAGTTATGACATTACTTTGCCACAGTTGGAAGGATTGTTATGGCTGAAAGGGTGTTGAACCCTTGCTTTTAAAAGTGAGGATTGATACGTCATAAATTTAATGCTTTACAATGTTCGGAAGGAGAAAACTTAATATCCTCAAATCAAAATAGGGTGAGGATTTAGAGGTAAGCCAGCTAAGCACTAATGTCATTGAGATTTGAATTTGTGAGGGTTATTGATTTGCGCTCTCAGAAGACATTTAAAGAGCGACTTTGAACTATTTTAAAAAATTGCCCCAGTTTGAATACCGGAGAAATTATTCTGAAACAGTGAAGAGACCGAACCCTAATATAGGGCTGCCTACGTATCTTGTCATGACAAGAATCAGGTCAAAACGTAGTTCAGACAGATACGGAGTCATTGGTGGTTTGTATGATTATTATGGATCGCTGATGGTATAAAAAAAAGAAGTGTGGTATGACTAAGAGTTCAGATACAAAAATATGTTTCGAGAACGTAAAGAATGTACAAGAAATGTGTTAATAGTTCTTGGAAAAAAATGGCAGAGTCCAAAAGAATGATTGTAAGGATAAAAATGGATGTGAAGTGACATGACGGTAAAGGATGATCGTAGATACTGAAAATAAATGTGAGGAATTATAAATGTTCTAAATTCAACACAAGTCGACCAAAATTATCAGACAGAGTGGACAATGTTGAACATGATGTGTAAAGTATATGTATAACTAAAGAATGTACAGTGAATGCAAAAAATGTATAATATTTCATAAACATGTATCAAGTAAAGAATGTGTGACACATAACGAATAAAAATTTATCCGGCCAAAGTTATGATCAAAATCGTGTATAGAAACGACCTAAAGATCCTAAGAGTAGATTCACCTACATTGGTAGAGGGTATTCGAACAACCGCGAGAGGGTGAGTGGTAATCTAAATACTCCTACTCTGACACTAAGGAATCTAAAGAAGGTTTGGGGGAGTGCAAGACACCCCCCGCGTGAACCACTGTGTGTGAAATATATGGCCAAAGACTCGATAGAATCGTGATTGCGATTAAAAAAAGTAAAAATAACGTGCAACAATTTTTAGAATATACAAATACAATGTTTTTGAAAAAATAATGAATCAAAGAATTGATAAGACTGTAAAATTAATTTATGCAAATAATGTAAAGAATTTATGAGCAAAACACTAATAATTCACACAATTTGCGGTACGTAAAACAAATAAAGAATCAATGAATTAAATAATTAGCATATACCAAATTTAAAAATTGAGTCTATCATGGTTAGAACCTGCTTAGTTCTCCCCAGCAGAGTCTCCATTCTGTCAATGCCCTATTTTTCACCAAGGTTAAAACAGGCACGACTTATGGACTCTAAAAGTATTGAATTTGTTCAGAGTCGCCACCTAATTTTTAATAAAAATAAGGAAACCTATTTAATTATTGACACGTATGACTTGTGTTTTAATCTGCAAAAAAAACAGTTTAGATTCTAGGTAAGGGTTCAAATTATTCTGAAGGGAAGGTGTTAGGCAACCTTCAGAATCCATAAAATGTGGTACCCGACTAGACTAAATTTATCAAAAAGGAAGGAAGTAAAAATCATTTTTTGAGAAGTATGAATAATTAAAATATGTAATAATGTACAAAATGCATGTATAAAACATGGTATGTCAAATGAATACATAGACTTTATTATTGTAATATATGTGTACAGAAATAAGCAAAAGTATATTGTGCAAAATATGTATAAAAATATATATGTGAAAAAAATATTTTTTTATGAAAGGAAATCACTTTTGTGTGTAATGTATGAAAAGAGAAGTAATTTTTATATTATACTGAAGAAAAAGTATTCAAATAATATTTTGTATTTTTGACAAAAGTTAATGGGAGAAAAGATTAAATAAAATGAATGTTTATTTTGAAAGAAAAGATTGCACAATATTTTCTAATGGAAAAAGTGTGAATTAATTGATTAAATATCCAAATTAGTTTGATTCTTTTATATAAATATTAGCGGCCTAAGTTTTGCCTAAACGCGTGGTGAGGATTGCGTAAGTAAAGAATATCCCCCGCCTAACTCCCCCAAAATAAAGTAATTCCTTTTTAGCATCGTCTTTTGAAAGTGTCTCCGGGAACCTGTATACACACTTGATATAAATATTAGTAATGAATAAATAATTATCAAAATCAAATATGTGTATATGTAAAAATAGATTTTTTGTTATAAAGTGGGCTCGGATTATGTTTTAGATACGCCATGGCTACGAAGTGGTTGCTCGAATTTATCGGCCGTCCTAAATCGCCTTGCCAAGATACGAATCATAAAACTTTTGTGTTGTCGTGATAATATAATGATTTTGTCATCGCCCATATTTATTTATTTATCGTTACGTATTTGTATACGTAATATCCCATCTTTTTATTTGTGGAGGCCTCAAAAATCGACGGATATTTTTTAATTGGCCAAATTATTTAGTATTTTGTTCATTATCAATGTAGTAAAAATGTAGAGCAGTAAAAGGACAAAATCAGCCCAAAAATGGGGCCAAGGCAGCGAGTAATGTGATGACAATGAACCATGAATTTAGCAAAAGCATTCAAGAGAAATATCGAACAAGTAGGAAAAGTACGAAGTTCCACCAAATCTGGGAGCAACAACAATAATAGTAAAATGTGAGTTCAAAAGAAAGCAAGTAATAGTTATATGAACAAACCCAACACACGTTTGCCGAAAAAAATGGTGTTTCGCTGGATCGTGCACAATTCCGGCCAGATCTATTCGAACAACATAAAACAAAATTAGAAACTTCATTAAAACAAGACAAAGCCATAATGAAAGTGGCGTTGCTTCAACGGCTTTTGCCGAAGAAACGCCGGATATTCCAACTCCGGCCAGATCTGGCCCCTCAAAGGTGTGACAGCAGCGAGGTGGAACAACAAAGGATAGAGGGAAAAGGAAAACGATGCAGCGGTGGTGACCATTGGAGCTTCGCCGGCCATCACCTCCGGCGAAGCAGTGACGGAAAAGAGGGAGAAAGGGAGAGGGAGAAGAGGAAAGGATGTTGGTGGCGTTGTCTTAGGGTGACAGAGCTTGTTCGTCGGAACTCCGACAGTCGGCGGTGATAGTGGGGGCGACAGTGAAGAGTGGTTGAGGGAGAGAGGGTGAGAAAGAGAGAATAAATTGAGAGAGAGAGAGAGAGTGTATGTGTGTGAGTGTATGTGTATTGTGTGTATATGTGAATGTGTGTGAATGTAGTGTGTAAATATGTATTATGTGTGAATATTTTTTTATCCCCCCAAAAATTAACCCCTCCCCTCTATTTATAATAAAAATCAACCCCCTCTTTTATCCAAAAAAAATAAAAGAATTCCCCACTTATCCATTAAATACTAGTTTAGGTTATTAGTTATTATCTAACGGAATTTTTATTCTTTTAACCAAAATATAATGTTATTACTCAAAGAAAAAAAATCTTGTGTAGTCATGTCACACATCACCTTTAATAAAGGTGACAAGTGACAAGTCACATTTAATAAAGGTGACAAGTGACAATTTACCTTTAATAAAGGTGACAAGTCACATTTAATAAAGGTGACAAGTGACAATTTACCTTTAATAAAGGTGACAAGACCTCGACTTGACCGAATTATTGCTCCGTGTATCAAAATAATTGATCCGTCTTATCATTTGCGAATTGTATTAAATGATGTACAAAATGTGTAAATGTCGATATGTAATTACAGAAAATATAAATAATAATAAAAATATAATTATCCTGAAAAATGTATTATGATGTAAATAGTTAAAAATGTAGTGTACTGCAAAGAATTATAGTGTTATGTTGTGTACGTGTGCAGATGACTGTGAAAAAATCAAAATGACAATAAATTGATAAAAATCCTGATATTTACGAAATTAAGGATAATTATCGACGAATTGTAAAAGTGTGTAAAAAAAAGATGTATTTTGTGCTCTTTAACGATCAGGAAGTCTGAAGACGTTAATTTTAAGCAAGGAGAGCCAAAATTGGGTGTCAACAGCTTGCCCCTTTTTGTATGAAGATAATGTATTTGTCTTCAGACGAAAACGTTGACGTGTAGCCAATTTTGCTCGACAAATCTCATAGCTAACAAAAAATTTGATTGAACTCTAAATTAGAGTTGCCTACATACCTCGAGTTGCTCGAGGATCAGGTCGGGTGTAGTTCAAAAGATTAGGCAAATGTCTCTTTGTCCTATTATTATGGGCGGACGACCCTGTGAAAATGATTATGGAGAGAAAGAATGTTTGGGAATGAAAGCGTTTGCACATTCCCAGCGTCCTTCAAAATTGCCCAGTATCAAGTTGTGAGATGCTGGGGATGCAAGATTGTATACTCTCTGGGGAGAAAGAATGATCGTGTGGTTGTGATGACCGAACTCTGCATAGAGCTTTCTACATATTTCGCGGTTACGAAAATCAGGTCAATGTAGTTCGAAATGAAGAAATAGGGTAAATTTTGAGGCGCTTCTCAAAATTTTGCCCCAGTGTATGATTTGTGGTAACACCGACTTTTTTAAAGGAACTTTAAAAGAAAGTCTTGTTGTTGTGGATTGTATTTTCGATTGAAAAGATGCATGATGTCTTCGATTGTGAATGATGTTTCCAAATGTCTACGGAGAATTGATGATGAGCAACGTCTTCGATTGTCTACGAAGACTATGTGAATGTTGTAAAATCCTCCGATTGTCTGTCGGGGACTTATGATGCATGATATCTCCAATTGTCTATGGAGAATGATGTTGCTGTAAAGTCCTCCAATTGTCTTCGGAGATTCAATGTATGACATCTCCGATTGTTTACGGAGACTGATGTTGATTGCTGCAAAGTCCTCCGATTGTTTTCGGGGATTCAATGTATGACATCTCTGATTGTTTACGGAGGCTGATGTTGATTGCTGCAAAGTCCTCTGATTGTTTACGGGGACTTAATGCATGATATCTCCGGTTGTCTACGGATGCTGATGTTGATTGTTGTAAAGTCCTCCGATTGTTTACAAGGACTTAATGCATGATATCTCCGATTGTTTACGGAGACTGATATTGATTGTTGTAAAGTCCTCCTATTGTTTACGGGGACTTAATGCATGATATCTCTGATTGTTTACGGAGACTAAGGTTGATTGTTGTAAAGTCCTCCGATTGTTTACGGGGACTTAATGCATGATATCTCCGATTGTTTACGAAGACTAAGGCCCTCAACTGTCGAGGTGGTTGAAATGTAAAGAGCTATCGACTGGCGAAGCAAGTGAAATGTAACAGCCTCTCGACTGGCGGGGCTATTGGAATTCTAAGGGCTCTCGACTGGCGGAGCAATTGAAATATAATAGTCCCTCGACTGGCGGGGCTATTGGAATCTAAGGGCTCTCGATTGGCGGAGCAATTGAAATATAATAGTCTCTCGACTGGCGGGACTATTAAAATGTAAGGGATCTCGACTGGCGGAGCAATCGAAATATAATAGCCTCTCGACTGGCGGGGCTATTGGAATCTAAGGGCTCTCGACAGGCGGAGCAATCGAAATATAATAGTCTCTCGACTGGCGGGACTATTAAAATGTAAGGGCTCTCAACTGGCGGAGCAATTAAAAGGTAATAGCCTCTCGACTGGCGGGACAATTGAAATATAATAGTCTCTCGACTGGCGGAGCCATTAAATGTAATAGCCTCTCGACTGGCAGGGATATTAAAATGTAAAATACTCAAATTAGAAGGAGGACACTTAACAGAGAAGTGAACTATATGTATTTGAAGGTGAGTAATTGGGAAGGAAAGTCAACTGTCAGTATTTAGAGGTGGGCGCCTTGAATGAAAAGTAAAAATGCCCGTATTTGAAAGTGAAAATCTTGAAAAGGGAAGAAAATTTATTTGTATTTGGAGGTGGGTACTTTGAAAAAGAATGAAAAGTTTTTTATTTTATTTTTTTTTCCTTTGTAAAAATACTGACATGTTAAAAGGACATAACCGTGTCTTGACTTTAGTTGGTACCAACAATTAGTAGTGTGCATAAGAATTCTTCCATTTTATTCCCAACGAACCGAGATCGATTTTGAGGTAATTCCTATAGTTTCAGGTGGTACCTCATACATACCTAAGTATCGACAAGATTTGTTCGTCTTGCTTCAAACAAAGATTCTGAAACATACCTATCCTCATGTTTCACGTGCCCTCTCCAGAAAGAAAGTCCCATTTTCACACATATTTGAGTAGTTTTCTTTTTGAATTTGGGGACGTCTAGAGAAATACACTCACACTCAGAAAGAAATTCAATGCATGCAATTGTGATACCATAGGCTTGGCCTTTATGTAAGTATCCACTAATGTGAGAACACTTGGAGTAGGATCATATAGGACTTGTTATCGGCTTGTAAGGTAGGCTTGGGGATGGGTAGGATGGCATTTGGGATGAAAGTGACTATTCCTTCAATGAGCGTCGCACTGTATCTGTGCTTTTGATATTTATTGCGCTTTGACACTTGATCTTCTTTGTCTTGCTTTGTTGTCCCTTAGTTTGTATTTGCTTCGACTTCTTTTGAATCTCTTGCTGGAGTCTTTTCCCCTTTATTTTCAATAAATACATTTTTTTTTGTTTGGGGTTTTTGCTCCTTCTACTTTTGAAGTCGTCTTTCCATTTTTGTTCTTCTGGGACCTTTATATCTTTCGCCTTTGACATCTTTATCCGCAATTTGCACGTATTTAGTGTGCTCAAGGAGGTTGGGCCAAGAGAGAGATAGTGCATGTAAGCACTCGAAGGTATGGGCTAAGATATAGCTATCCAAAGAAAAGGTTTTAGGCTCAAAGGGGGAATGCTAAGGATTAATGTCATTTGTCGGGCTATGAAAGGCACAATCGGGTCAAAGAGGGCCTACGATCCTTTCCTAAACCAAGTGTGACTCAGAATTTTGCCTCAACAAACATTTAGGCCAAGTTCTAGATCAACAATGCAATGTAATGAATCAATATAAAACTCACCACACAATGCACATGAAATGATGAGGTTGGCCTCGTTCTTGTCTTGGATGTATGCAAGAGAACCTTTTAAAGTGTCACTTAGGTGTGATTAAGAGGTACTAAATGAATCTATGGTATACTATGAAATAGATCCTCTCCGTCATACCAATTTATTTCTTTCTCATGCACACTCCTAACTATGTTGGTACCAACCAAGTAGAACTTTGGTTATTCTTTATTTTTTATGGAAAGAATGGGACCGAACCCAAATGAGGGTTGCCTATGTATCTTGTGAAAACAAGAATCAAGTCTGCGTAGTTCAGGAGATAGAATATAAGATGTGAAGCAGTAAAACAAACTTCTTTTTATTTTTGATGTTTTTTGTAAAAAAGTATCGAACCCAAAAAGGATTGCCTACGCATCTCACCGAGATGAGAATCAGATATGCGAAGTTCATGGAGATAGAAAATGTGAGATAGAAAAATGAACTGTTGTTTTTTTTCTTTTTCTTTTCAATAAGGAACACCGAATCCAAAAGGGCTGCCTACGTATCTCATGAAAATGAGAATCAGGTTCGTGTAGTTCGGAAAGATATGGACTAAAATAGACTCCTTTTTTTTTCCTTTTTCTTTTTAATAAGGAAAACCGAATCCAAAAGAACTGCCTACGTATCTCATTGAGATGAGAATCAGGTTCGCGTAGTTCGTGAAGGTAAGGAACAAAATGTATGCATAAAAATGGATTCATGTATTGAAGAAATGCAAGACAAAGATATTTACTGAATATGAACATATATACAAAATTAATGTGAAGGTATAGACAAACTCAGAGTGATGCCTCGTACAATCAATGTTGGCTGACATCTTTGGAGAGAGAGTGACTCCAAATTGTTTGCGGGCAGAACCATTATTGCGGTCTCCCAATTGTTTGTGGGGATCGTTCGTTATGGTGATCGTCTCCCGTTTGTTTTAGGGGATGACATATTGCGGCCTCCCGGTTGTCTTTGAGGACACTTTTTGTTTTGCTGCTGCCTGAGATGCCTTTATATGAATTATTGTGACGTCCCCACCTGTTGGCCGGGATGATTTTTCTGTAGAAATATGAGAAATGAGTGAAAGTAAGAAAGTCAAGAAAATGATAGAATGGAAAAGTGTAATCCTTTGGTCAAAGACTCCCCTAATTTGTTTGTCCCACTATGTGTTGATGTCTTGTGGAATTTGATGCCCCATGTTTAGTCCATGGATCGTTTGTCCTGCAAGAGTAAGAGAAGAGAGTGTTAGAGTTGTTCTCAGATCAAAATATTAATAGGGATAGAGTTAGGTCCCATAGACAAGTGATGCGTTTGGAATAGGAGACCAATGTTATGTTCCCGTGAGTTTCGGGGATGATGGTGTTCCTCTTTAATTCCACGACCTACGACATGTAATGTTAAGGATCTTTGACTAGCGGAGTAACTAAAATGTAAATGCCCTCGACTGGCGGGGCAGCTTGAATGTAAAGGCCCTCAAATGGCGGGGCAACTAGAATGTAAAGGCGGAGGTGGGAGGAAAGACTTATGTCCCAACTTTTGAGACTAAAGTCGGATGGATATTGTGATCAGGGTGACATTGATATTCTTGAATTTTGGATTTAAGGAGATTGGTCGATGCTTTTGAGGATCTTTTGAGAGCGTTATTGACCTATTTCAAAAATTTACCCCAGTTTGTAGTTCTAGGAAAAATATTTTGAAACAGTAGAAAGACCGAACCCTTATGTGGGGTTGCCTACGTATCTAATCAAGATGCATGGAGAGGAGAATCAGGTCAGAATGTAGTTCGAAAGAACTTGTGGATTTGTATGTGGCATGTACGATTGTCATGAGGTGATGTCCATTCTTGAAAATGATGTGAAAGGTGACTGAATGGGAACTGCTCATAGACATGAAGCGTTGAAATTACTCTGGTTAGACGACCGAGAGGATGGATGTCAAGTATAGACAGAGCTTTGACATTATTTCAGTATGTTGACAAGATTGAGAAGGTCGGACATTGGAGAAGTTATGACATTACTTTGCCACAGTTGGAAGGATTGTTATGGCTGAAAGGGTGTTGAACCCTTGCTTTTAAAAGTGAGGATTGATACGTCATAAATTTAATGGTTTACAATGTTCGGAAGGAGAAAACTTAATATCCTCAAATCAAAATAGGGTGAGGATTTAGAGGTAAGCCAGCTAAGCACTAATGTCATTGAGATTTGAATTTGTGAGGGTTATTGATTTGCGCTCTCAGAAGACATTTAAAGAGCGACTTTGAACTATTTTAAAAAATTGCCCCAGTTTGAATACCGGAGAAATTATTCTGAAACAGTGAAGAGACCGAACCCTAATATAGGGCTGCCTACGTATCTTGTCATGACAAGAACCAGGTCAAAACGTAGTTCAGACAGATACGGAGTCATTGGTGGTTTGTATGATTATTATGGATCGCTGATGGTATAAAAAAAAGAAGTGTGGTATGACTAAGAGTTCAGATACAAAAATATGTTTCGAGAACGTAAAGAATGTACAAGAAATGTGTTAATAGTTCTTGGAAAAAAATGGCAGAGTCCAAAAGAATGATTGTAAGGATAAAAATGGATGTGAAGTGACATGACGGTAAAGGATGATCGTAGATACTGAAAATAAGTGTGAGGAATTATAAATGTTCTAAATTCAACACAAGTCGACCAAAATTATCAGACAGAGTGGACAATGTTGAACATGATGTGTAAAGTATATGTATAACTAAAGAATGTACAGTGAATGCAAAAAATGTATAATATCTCATAAACATGTATCAAGTAAAGAATGTGTGACACATAACGAATAAAAATTTATCCGGCCAAAGTTATGATCAAAATCGTGTATAGAAACGACCTAAAGATCCTAAGAGTAGATTCACCTACATTGGTAGAGGGTATTCGAACAACCGCGAGAGGGTGAGTGGTAATCTAAATACTCCTACTCTGACACTAAGGAATCTAAAGAAGGTTTGGGGGAGTGCAAGACACCCCCCGCGTGAACCACTGTGTGTGAAATATATGGCCAAAGACTCGATAGAATCGTGATTGCGATTAAAAAAAGTAAAAATAACGTGCAACAATTTTTAGAATATACAAATACAATGTTTTTGAAAAAATAATGAATCAAAGAATTGATAAGACTGTAAAATTAATTTATGCAAATAATGTAAAGAATTTATGAGCAAAACACTAATAATTCACACAATTTGCGGTACGTAAAACAAATAAAGAATCAATGAATTAAATAATTAGCATATACCAAATTTAAAAATTGAGTCTATCATGGTTAGAACCTGCTTAGTTCTCCCCAGCAGAGTCTCCATTCTGTCAATGCCCTATTTTTCACCAAGGTTAAAACAGGCACGACTTATGGACTCTAAAAGTATTGAATTTGTTCAGAGTCGCCACCTAATTTTTAATAAAAATAAGGAAACCTATTTAATTATTGACACGTATGACTTGTGTTTTAATCTGCAAAAAAACCAGTTTAGATTCTAGGTAAGGGTTCAAATTATTCTGAAGGGAAGGTGTTAGGCAACCTTCAGAATCCATAAAATGTGGTACCCGACTAGACTAAATTTATCAAAAAGGAAGGAAGTAAAAATCATTTTTTGAGAAGTATGAATAATTAAAATATGTAATAATGTACAAAATGCATGTATAAAACATGGTATGTCAAATGAATACATAGACTTTATTATTGTAATATATGTGTACAGAAATAAGCAAAAGTATATTGTGCAAAATATGTATAAAAATATATATGTGAAAAAAATGTTTTTTTATGAAATGAAATCACTTTTGTGTGTAATGTATGAAAAGAGAAGTAATTTTTATATTATACTGAAGAAAAAGTATTCAAATAATATTTTGTATTTTTGACAAAAGTTAATGGGAGAAAAGATTAAATAAAATGAATGTTTATTTTGAAAGAAAAGATTGCACAATATTTTCTAATGGAAAAAGTGTGAATTAATTGATTAAATATCCAAATTAGTTTGATTCTTTTATATAAATATTAACGGCCTAAGTTTTGCCTAAACGCGTGGTGAGGATTGCGTAAGTAAAGAATATCCCCCGCCTAACTCCCCCAAAATAAAGTAATTCCTTTTTAGCATCGTCTTTTGAAAGTGTCTCCGGGAACCTGTATACACACTTGATATAAATATTAGTAATGAATAAATAATTATCAAAATCAAATATGTGTATATGTAAAAATAGATTTTTTGTTATAAAGTGGGCTCGGATTATGTTTTAGATACGCCATGGCTACGAAGTGGTTGCTCGAATTTATCGGCCGTCCTAAATCGCCTTGCCAAGATACGAATCATAAAACTTTTGTGTTGTCGTGATAATATAATGATTTTGTCATCGCCCATATTTATTTATTTATCGTTACGTATTTGTATACGTAATATCCCATCTTTTTATTTGTGGAGGCCTCAAAAATCGACGGATATTTTTTAATTGGCCAAATTATTTAGTATTTTGTTCATTATCAATGTAGTAAAAATGTAGAGCAGTAAAAGGACAAAATCAGCCCAAAAATGGGGCCAAGGCAGCGAGTAATGTGATGATAGTGAACCATGAATTTAGCAAAAGCATTCAAGAGAAATATCCAACAAGTAGGAAAAGTACGAAGTTCCACCAAATCTGGGAGCAACAACAATAATAGTAAAATGTGAGTTCAAAAGAAAGCAAGTAATAGTTATATGAACAAACCCAACACACGTTTGCCGAAAAAAATGGTGTTTCGCTGGATCGTGCACAATTCCGGCCAGATCTATTCGAACAACATAAAACAAAATTAGAAACTTCATTAAAACAAGACAAAGCCATAATGAAAGTGGCGTTGCTTCAATGGCTTTTGCCGAAGAAACGCCGGATATTCCAACTCCGGCCAGATCTGGCCCCTCAAAGGTGTGACAACAGCGAGGTGGAACAACAAAGGATAGAGGGAAAAGGAAAACGACGCAGCGGTGGTGACCATTGGAGCTTCGCCGGCCATCACCTCCGGCGAAGCAGTGACGGAAAAGAGGGAGAAAGGGAGAGGGAGAAGAGGAAAGGATGTTGGTGGCGTTGTCTTAGGGTGACAGAGCTTGTTCGTCGGAACTCCGACAGTCGGCGGTGATAGTGGGGGCGGCAGTGAAGAGTGGTTGAGGGAGAGAGGGTGAAAAAGAGAGAATAAATTGAGAGAGAGAGAGAGTGTATGTGTGTGAGTGTATGTGTATTGTGTGTATATGTGAATGTGTGTGAATGTAGTGTGTAAATATGTATTATGTGTGAATATTTTTTTATCCCCCAAAAAATTAACCCCTCCCCTCTATTTATAATAAAAATCAACCCCCTCTTTTATCCAAAAAAAATAAAAGAATTCCCCACTTATCCATTAAATACTAGTTTAGGTTATTAGTTATTATCTAACGGAATTTTTATTCTTTTAACCAAAATATAATGTTATTACTCAAAGAAAAAAAATCCTGTGTAGTCATGTCACACATCACCTTTAATAAAGGTGACAAGTGACAAGTCACATTTAATAAAGGTGACAAGTGACAATTTACCTTTAATAAAGGTGACAAGACCTCGACTTGACCGAATTATTGCTCCGTGTATCAAAATAATTGATCCGTCTTATCATTTGCGAATTGTATTAAATGATGTACAAAATGTGTAAATGTCGATATGTAATTACAGAAAATATAAATAATAATAAAAATATAATTATCCTGAAAAATGTATTATGATGTAAATAGTTAAAAATGTAGTGTACTGCAAAGAATTATAGTGTTATGTTGTGTACGTGTGCAGATGACTGTGAAAAAATCAAAATGACAATAAATTGATAAAAATCCTGATATTTACGAAATTAAGGATAATTATCGACGAATTATAAAAGTGTGTAAAAAAAAGATGTATTTTGTGCTCTTTAACGATCAGGAAGTCTGAAGACGTTAATTTTAAGCACGGAGAGCCAAAATTGGGTGTCAACAGCTTGCCCCTTTTTGTATGAAGATAATGTATTTGTCTTCAGACGAAAACGTTGACGTGTAGCCAATTTTGCTCGACAAATCTCATAGCTAACAAAAAATTTGATTGAACTCTAAATTAGAGTTGCCTACATACCTCGAGTTGCTCGAGGATCAGGTCGGGTGTAGTTCAAAAGATTAGGCAAATGTCTCTTTGTCCTATTATTATGGGCGGACGACCCTGTGAAAATGATTATGGAGAGAAAGAATGTTTGGGAATGAAAGCGTTTGCACATTCCCAGCGTCCTTCAAAATTGCCCCAGTATCAAGTTGTGAGATGCTGGGGATGCAAGATTGTATACTCTCTGGGAGAAAGAATGATCGTGTGGTTGTGATGACCGAACTCTGCATAGAGCTTCCTACATATTTCGCGGTTACGAAAATCAGGTCAATGTAGTTCGAAATGAAGAAATAGGGTAAATTTTGAGGCGCTTCTCAAAATTTTGCCCCAGTGTATGATTTGTGGTAACACCGACTTTTTTAAAGGAACTTTAAAAGAAAGTCTTGTTGTTGTGGATTGTATTTTCGATTGAAAAGATGCATGATGTCTTCAATTGTGAATGATGTTTCCAAATGTCTACGGAGAATTGATGATGAGCAACGTCTTCGATTGTCTACGAAGACTATGTGAATGTTGTAAAATCCTCCGATTGTTTGTCGGGGACTATGATGCATGATATCTCCAATTGTCTATGGAGAATGATGTTGCTGTAAAGTCCTCCGATTGTCTTCGGAGATTCAATGTATGACATCTCCGATTGTTTACGGAGACTGATGTTGATTGCTGCAAAGTCCTCCGATTGTTTTCGGGGATTCAATGTATGACATCTCTGAATGTTTACGGAGACTGATGTTGATTGCTGCAAAGTCCTCTGATTGTTTACGGGGACTTAATGCATGATATCTCCGGTTGTCTACGGATGCTGATGTTGATTGTTGTAAAGTCCTCCGATTGTTTACAAGGACTTAATGCATGATATCTCCGATTGTTTACGGAGACTGATATTGATTGTTGTAAAGTCCTCCTATTGTTTACGGGGACTTAATGCATGATATCTCTGATTGTTTACGGAGACTAAGGTTGATTGTTGTAAAGTCCTCCGATTGTTTACGGGGACTTAATGCATGATATCTCCGATTGTTTACGAAGACTAAGGCCCTCAACTGTCGAGGTGGTTGAAATGTAAAGAGCTATCGACTGGCGAAGCAAGTGAAATGTAACAGCCTCTCGACTGGCGGGGCTATTGGAATTCTAAGGGCTCTCGACTGGCGGAGCAATTGAAATATAATAGTCTGTCGACTGGCGAGACTATTAAAATGTAAGGGCTCTCGACTGGCGGAGCAATTGAAATATAATAGTCCCTCGACTGGCGGGGCTATTGGAATCTAAGGGCTCTCGATTGGCGGAGCAATTGAAATATAATAGTCTCTCGACTGGCGGGACTATTAAAATGTAAGGGATCTCGACTGGCGGAGCAATCGAAATATAATAGCCTCTCGACTGGCGGGGCTATTGGAATCTAAGGGCTCTCGACAGGCGGAGCAATCGAAATATAATAGTCTCTCGACTGGCGGGACTATTAAAATGTAAGGGCTCTCAACTGGCGGAGCAATTAAAAGGTAATAGCCTCTCGACTGGCGGGACAATTGAAATATAATAGTCTCTCGACTGGCGGAGCCATTAAATGTAATAGCCTCTCGACTGGCAGGGATATTAAAATGTAAAATACTCAAATTAGAAGGAGGACACTTAACAGAGAAGTGAACTATATGTATTTGAAGGTGAGTAATTGGGAAGGAAAGTCAACTGTCAGTATTTAGAGGTGGGCGCCTTGAATGAAAAGTAAAAATGCCCGTATTTGAAAGTGAAAATCTTGAAAAGGGAAGAAAATTTATTTGTATTTGGAGGTGGGTACTTTGAAAAAGAATGAAAAGTTTTTTATTTTATTTTTTTTTCCTTTGTAAAAATACTGACATGTTAAAAGGACATAACCGTGTCTTGACTTTAGTTGGTACCAACAATTAGTAGTGTGCATAAGAATTCTTCCATTTTATTCCCAACGAACCGAGATCGATTTTGAGGTAATTCCTATAGTTTCAGGTGGTACCTCATACATACCTAAGTATCGACAAGATTTGTTCGTCTTGCTTCAAACAAAGATTCTGAAACATACCTATCCTCATGTTTCACGTGCCCTCTCCAGAAAGAAAGTCCCATTTTCACACATATTTGAGTAGTTTTCTTTTTGAATTTGGGGACGTCTAGAGAAATACACTCACACTCAGAAAGAAATTCAATGCATGCAATTGTGATACCATAGGCTTGGCCTTTATGTAAGTATCCACTAATGTGAGAACACTTGGAGTAGGATCATGTAGGACTTGTTATCGGCTTGTAAGGTAGGCTTGGGGATGGGTAGGATGGCATTTGGGATGAAAGTGACTATTCCTTCAATGAGCGTCGCACTGTATCTGTGCTTTTGATATTTATTGCGCTTTGACACTTGATCTTCTTTGTCTTGCTTTGTTGTCCCTTAGTTTGTATTTGCTTCGACTTCTTTTGAATCTCTTGCTGGAGTCTTTTCCACTTTATTTTCAATAAATACATTTTGTTTTTGTTTGGGGTTTTTGCTCCTTCTACTTTTGAAGTCGTCTTTCCATTTTTGTTCTTCTGGGACCTTTATATCTTTCGCCTTTGACATCTTCATCCGCAATTTGCACGTATTTAGTGTGCTCAAGGAGGTTGGGCCAAGAGAGAGATAGTGCATGTAAGCACTCGAAGGTATGGGCTAAGATATAGCTATCCAAAGAAAAGGTTTTAGGCTCAAAGGGGGAATGCTAAGGATTAATGTCATTTGTCGGGCTATGAAAGGCACAATCGGGTCAAAGAGGGCCTACGATCCTTTCCTAAACCAAGTGTGACTCAGAATTTTGCCTCAACAAACATTTAGGCCAAGTTTTAGATCAACAATGCAATGTAATGAATCAATATAAAACTCACCACACAATGCACATGAAATGATGAGGTTGGCCTCGTTCTTGTCTTGGATTTATGCAAGAGAACCTTTTAAAGTGTCACTTAGGTGTGATTAAGAGGTACTAAATGAATCTATGGTATACTATGAAATAGATCCTCTCCGTCATACCAATTTATTTCTTTCTCATGCACACTCCTAACTATGTTGGTACCAACCAAGTAGAACTTTGGTTATTCTTTATTTTTTATGGAAAGAATGGGACCGAACCCAAATGAGGGTTGCCTATGTATCTTGTGAAAACAAGAATCAAGTCTGCGTAGTTCAGGAGATAGAATATAAGATGTGAAGCAGTAAAACAAACTTCTTTTTATTTTTGATGTTTTTTGTAAAAAAGTATCGAACCCAAAAAGGATTGCCTACGCATCTCACCGAGATGAGAATCAGATATGCGAAGTTCATGGAGATAGAAAATGTGAGATAGAAAAATGAACTGTTGTTTTTTTTCTTTTTCTTTTCAATAAGGAACACCGAATCCAAAAGGGCTGCCTACGTATCTCATGAAAATGAGAATCAGGTTCGTGTAGTTCGGAAAGATATGGACTAAAATAGACTCCTTTTTTTTTCCTTTTTCTTTTTAATAAGGAAAACCGAATCCAAAAGAACTGCCTACGTATCTCATTGAGATGAGAATCAGGTTCGCGTAGTTCGTGAAGGTAAGGAACAAAATGTATGCATAAAAATGGATTCATGTATTGAAGAAATGCAAGATAAAGATATTTATTGAATATGAACATATATACAAAATTAATGTGAAGGTATAGACAAACTCAGAGTGATGCCTCATACAATCAATGTTGGCTGACATCTTTGGAGAGAGAGTGACTCCAAATTGTTTGCGGGCAGAACCATTATTGCGGTCTCCCAATTGTTTGTGGGGATCGTTCGTTATGGTGATCGTCTCCCGTTTGTTTTAGGGGATGACATATTGCGGCCTCCCGGTTGTCTTTGAGGACACTTTTTGTTTTGCTGCTGCCTGAGATGCCTTTATATGAATTATTGTGACGTCCCCACCTGTTGGCCGGGATGATTTTTCTGTAGAAATATGAGAAATGAGTGAAAGTAAGAAAGTCAAGAAAATGATAGAATGGAAAAGTGTAATCCTTTGGTCAAAGACTCCCCTAATTTGTTTGTCCCACTATGTGTTGATGTCTTGTGGAATTTGATGCCCCATGTTTAGTCCATGGATCGTTTGTCCTGCAAGAGTAAGAGAAGAGAGTGTTAGAGTTGTTCTCAGATCAAAATATTAATAGGGATAGAGTTAGGTCCCATAGACAAGTGATGCGTTTGGAATAGGAGACCAATGTTATGTTCCCGTGAGTTTCGGGGATGATGGTGTTCCTCTTTAATTCCACGACCTACGACATGTAATGTTAAGGATCTTTGACTAGCGGAGTAACTAAAATGTAAATGCCCTCGACTGGCGGGGCAGCTTGAATGTAAAGGCCCTCAAATGGCGGGGCAACTAGAATGTAAAGGCGGAGGTGGGAGGAAAGACTTATGTCCCAACTTTTGAGACTAAAGTCGGATGGATATTGTGATCAGGGTGACATTGATATTCTTGAATTTTGGATTTAAGGAGATTGGTCGATGCTTTTGAGGATCTTTTGAGAGCGTTATTGACCTATTTCAAAAATTTACCCCAGTTTGTAGTTCTAGGAAAAATATTTTGAAACAGTAGAAAGACCGAACCCTTATGTGGGGTTGCCTACGTATCTAATCAAGATGCATGGAGAGGAGAATCAGGTCAGAATGTAGTTCGAAAGAACTTGTGGATTTGTATGTGGCATGTACGATTGTCATGAGGTGATGTCCATTCTTGAAAATGATGTGAAAGGTGACCGAATGGGAACTGCTCATAGACATGAAGCGTTGAAATTACTCTGGTTAGACGACCGAGAGGATGGATGTCAAGTATAGACAGAGCTTTGACATTATTTCAGTATGTTGACAAGATTGAGAAGGTCGGACATTGGAGAAGTTATGACATTACTTTGCCACAGTTGGAAGGATTGTTATGGCTGAAAGGGTGTTGAACCCTTGCTTTTAAAAGTGAGGATTGATACGTCATAAATTTAATGGTTTACAATGTTCGGAAGGAGAAAACTTAATATCCTCAAATCAAAATAGGGTGAGGATTTAGAGGTAAGCCAGCTAAGCACTAATGTCATTGAGATTTGAATTTGTGAGGGTTATTGATTTGCGCTCTCAGAAGACATTTAAAGAGCGACTTTGAACTATTTTAAAAAATTGCCCCAGTTTGAATACCGGAGAAATTATTCTGAAACAGTGAAGAGACCGAACCCTAATATAGGGCTGCCTACGTATCTTGTCATGACAAGAACCAGGTCAAAACGTAGTTCAGACAGATACGGAGTCATTGGTGGTTTGTATGATTATTATGGATCGCTGATGGTATAAAAAAAAGAAGTGTGGTATGACTAAGAGTTCAGATACAAAAATATGTTTCGAGAACGTAAAGAATGTACAAGAAATGTGTTAATAGTTCTTGGAAAAAAATGGCAGAGTCCAAAAGAATGATTGTAAGGATAAAAATGGATGTGAAGTGACATGACGGTAAAGGATGATCGTAGATACTGAAAATAAGTGTGAGGAATTATAAATGTTCTAAATTCAACACAAGTCGACCAAAATTATCAGACAGAGTGGACAATGTTGAACATGATGTGTAAAGTATATGTATAACTAAAGAATGTACAGTGAATGCAAAAAATGTATAATATCTCATAAACATGTATCAAGTAAAGAATGTGTGACACATAACGAATAAAAATTTATCCGGCCAAAGTTATGATCAAAATCGTGTATAGAAACGACCTAAAGATCCTAAGAGTAGATTCACCTACATTGGTAGAGGGTATTCGAACAACCGTGAGAGGGTGAGTGGTAATCTAAATACTCCTACTCTGACACTAAGGAATCTAAAGAAGGTTTGGGGGAGTGCAAGACACCCCCCGCGTGAACCACTGTGTGTGAAATATATGGCCAAAGACTCGATAGAATCGTGATTGCGATTAAAAAAAGTAAAAATAACGTGCAACAATTTTTAGAATATACAAATACAATGTTTTTGAAAAAATAATGAATCAAAGAATTGATAAGACTGTAAAATTAATTTATGCAAATAATGTAAAGAATTTATGAGCAAAACACTAATAATTCACACAATTTGCGGTACGTAAAACAAATAAAGAATCAATGAATTAAATAATTAGCATATACCAAATTTAAAAATTGAGTCTATCATGGTTAGAACCTGCTTAGTTCTCCCCAGCAGAGTCTCCATTCTGTCAATGCCCTATTTTTCACCAAGGTTAAAACAGGCACGACTTATGGACTCTAAAAGTATTGAATTTGTTCAGAGTCGCCACCTAATTTTTAATAAAAATAAGGAAACCTATTTAATTATTGACACGTATGACTTGTGTTTTAATCTGCAAAAAAACCAGTTTAGATTCTAGGTAAGGGTTCAAATTATTCTGAAGGGAAGGTGTTAGGCAACCTTCAGAATCCATAAAATGTGGTACCCGACTAGACTAAATTTATCAAAAAGGAAGGAAGTAAAAATCATTTTTTGAGAAGTATGAATAATTAAAATATGTAATAATGTACAAAATGCATGTATAAAACATGGTATGTCAAATGAATACATAGACTTTATTATTGTAATATATGTGTACAGAAATAAGCAAAAGTATATTGTGCAAAATATGTATAAAAATATATATGTGAAAAAAATGTTTTTTTATGAAATGAAATCACTTTTGTGTGTAATGTATGAAAAGAGAAGTAATTTTTATATTATACTGAAGAAAAAGTATTCAAATAATATTTTGTATTTTTGACAAAAGTTAATGGGAGAAAAGATTAAATAAAATGAATGTTTATTTTGAAAGAAAAGATTGCACAATATTTTCTAATGGAAAAAGTGTGAATTAATTGATTAAATATCCAAATTAGTTTGATTCTTTTATATAAATATTAACGGCCTAAGTTTTGCCTAAACGCGTGGTGAGGATTGCGTAAGTAAAGAATATCCCCCGCCTAACTCCCCCAAAATAAAGTAATTCCTTTTTAGCATCGTCTTTTGAAAGTGTCTCCGGGAACCTGTATACACACTTGATATAAATATTAGTAATGAATAAATAATTATCAAAATCAAATATGTGTATATGTAAAAATAGATTTTTTGTTATAAAGTGGGCTCGGATTATGTTTTAGATACGCCATGGCTACGAAGTGGTTGCTCGAATTTATCGGCCGTCCTAAATCGCCTTGCCAAGATACGAATCATAAAACTTTTGTGTTGTCGTGATAATATAATGATTTTGTCATCGCCCATATTTATTTATTTATCGTTACGTATTTGTATACGTAATATCCCATCTTTTTATTTGTGGAGGCCTCAAAAATCGACGGATATTTTTTAATTGGCCAAATTATTTAGTATTTTGTTCATTATCAATGTAGTAAAAATGTAGAGCAGTAAAAGGACAAAATCAGCCCAAAAATGGGGCCAAGGCAGCGAGTAATGTGATGACAGTGAACCATGAATTGAGCAAAAGCATTCAAGAGAAATATCCAACAAGTAGGAAAAGTACGAAGTTCCACCAAATCTGGGAGCAACAACAATAATAGTAAAATGTGAGTTCAAAAGAAAGCAAGTAATAGTTATATGAACAAACCCAACACACGTTTGCCGAAAAAAATGGTGTTTCGCTGGATCGTGCACAATTTCGGCCAGATCTATTCGAACAACATAAAACAAAATTAGAAACTTCATTAAAACAAGACAAAGCCATAATGAAAGTGGCGTTGCTTCAATGGCTTTTGCCGAAGAAACGCCGGATATTCCAACTCCGGCCAGATCTGGCCCCTCAAAGGTGTGACAACAGCGAGGTGGAACAACAAAGGATAGAGGGAAAAGGAAAACGACGCAGCGGTGGTGACCATTGGAGCTTCGCCGGCCATCACCTCCGGCGAAGCAGTGACGGAAAAGAGGGAGAAAGGGAGAGGGAGAAGAGGAAAGGATGTTGGTGGCGTTGTCTTACGGTGACAGAGCTTGTTCGTCGGAACTCCGACAGTCGGCGGTGATAGTGGGGGCGGCAGTGAAGAGTGGTTGAGGGAGAGAGGGTGAAAAAGAGAGAATAAATTGAGAGAGAGAGAGAGTGTATGTGTGTGAGTGTATGTGTATTGTGTGTATATGTGAATGTGTGTGAATGTAGTGTGTAAATATGTATTATGTGTGAATATTTTTTTATCCCCCAAAAAATTAACCCCTCCCCTCTATTTATAATAAAAATCAACCCCCTCTTTTATCCAAAAAAAATAAAAGAATTCCCCACTTATCCATTAAATACTAGTTTAGGTTATTAGTTATTATCTAACGGAATTTTTATTCTTTTAACCAAAATATAATGTTATTACTCAAAGAAAAAAAATCCTGTGTAGTCATGTCACACATCACCTTTAATAAAGGTGACAAGTGACAAGTCACATTTAATAAAGGTGACAAGTGACAATTTACCTTTAATAAAGGTGACAAGACCTCGACTTGACCGAATTATTGCTCCGTGTATCAAAATAATTGATCCGTCTTATCATTTGCGAATTGTATTAAATGATGTACAAAATGTGTAAATGTCGATATGTAATTACAGAAAATATAAATAATAATAAAAATATAATTATCCTGAAAAATGTATTATGATGTAAATAGTTAAAAATGTAGTGTACTACAAAGAATTATAGTGTTATGTTGTGTACGTGTGCAGATGACTGTGAAAAAATCAAAATGACAATAAATTGATAAAAATCCTGATATTTACGAAATTAAGGATAATTATCGACGAATTATAAAAGTGTGTAAAAAAAAGATGTATTTTGTGCTCTTTAACGATCAGGAAGTCTGAAGACGTTAATTTTAAGCACGGAGAGCCAAAATTGGGTGTCAACAGCTTGCCCCTTTTTGTATGAAGATAATGTATTTGTCTTCAGACGAAAACGTTGACGTGTAGCCAATTTTGCTCGACAAATCTCATAGCTAACAAAAAATTTGATTGAACTCTAAATTAGAGTTGCCTACATTCCTCGAGTTGCTCGAGGATCAGGTCGGGTGTAGTTCAAAAGATTAGGCAAATGTCTCTTTGTCCTATTATTATGGGCGGACGACCCTGTGAAAATGATTATGGAGAGAAAGAATGTTTGGGAATGAAAGCGTTTGCACATTCCCAGCGTCCTTCAAAATTGCCCCAGTATCAAGTTGTGAGATGCTGGGGATGCAAGATTGTATACTCTCTGGGAGAAAGAATGATCGTGTGGTTGTGATGACCGAACTCTGCATAGAGCTTCCTACATATTTCGCGGTTACGAAAATCAGGTCAATGTAGTTCGAAATGAAGAAATAGGGTAAATTTTGAGGCGCTTCTCAAAATTTTGCCCCAGTGTATGATTTGTGGTAACACCGACTTTTTTAAAGGAACTTTAAAAGAAAGTCTTGTTGTTGTGGATTGTATTTTCGATTGAAAAGATGCATGATGTCTTCAATTGTGAATGATGTTTCCAAATGTCTACGGAGAATTGATGATGAGCAACGTCTTCGATTGTCTACGAAGACTATGTGAATGTTGTAAAATCCTCCGATTGTTTGTCGGGGACTTATGATGCATGATATCTCCAATTGTCTATGGAGAATGATGTTGCTGTAAAGTCCTCCGATTGTCTTCGGAGATTCAATGTATGACATCTCCGATTGTTTACGGAGACTGATGTTGATTGCTGCAAAGTCCTCCGATTGTTTTCGGGGATTCAATGTATGACATCTCTGAATGTTTACGGAGACTGATGTTGATTGCTGCAAAGTCCTCTGATTGTTTACGGGGACTTAATGCATGATATCTCCGGTTGTCTACGGATGCTGATGTTGATTGTTGTAAAGTCCTCCGATTGTTTACAAGGACTTAATGCATGATATCTCCGATTGTTTACGGAGACTGATATTGATTGTTGTAAAGTCCTCCTATTGTTTACGGGGACTTAATGCATGATATCTCTGATTGTTTACGGAGACTAAGGTTGATTGTTGTAAAGTCCTCCGATTGTTTACGGGGACTTAATGCATGATATCTCCGATTGTTTACGAAGACTAAGGCCCTCAACTGTCGAGGTGGTTGAAATGTAAAGAGCTATCGACTGGCGAAGCAAGTGAAATGTAACAGCCTCTCGACTGGCGGGGCTATTGGAATTCTAAGGGCTCTCGACTGGCGGAGCAATTGAAATATAATAGTCTGTCGACTGGCGAGACTATTAAAATGTAAGGGCTCTCGACTGGCGGAGCAATTGAAATATAATAGTCCCTCGACTGGCGGGGCTATTGGAATCTAAGGGCTCTCGATTGGCGGAGCAATTGAAATATAATAGTCTCTCGACTGGCGGGACTATTAAAATGTAAGGGATCTCGACTGGCGGAGCAATCGAAATATAATAGCCTCTCGACTGGCGGGGCTATTGGAATCTAAGGGCTCTCGACAGGCGGAGCAATCGAAATATAATAGTCTCTCGACTGGCGGGACTATTAAAATGTAAGGGCTCTCAACTGGCGGAGCAATTAAAAGGTAATAGCCTCTCGACTGGCGGGACAATTGAAATATAATAGTCTCTCGACTGGCGGAGCCATTAAATGTAATAGCCTCTCGACTGGCAGGGATATTAAAATGTAAAATACTCAAATTAGAAGGAGGACACTTAACAGAGAAGTGAACTATATGTATTTGAAGGTGAGTAATTGGGAAGGAAAGTCAACTGTCAGTATTTAGAGGTGGGCGCCTTGAATGAAAAGTAAAAATGCCCGTATTTGAAAGTGAAAATCTTGAAAAGGGAAGAAAATTTATTTGTATTTGGAGGTGGGTACTTTGAAAAAGAATGAAAAGTTTTTTATTTTATTTTTTTTTCCTTTGTAAAAATACTGACATGTTAAAAGGACATAACCGTGTCTTGACTTTAGTTGGTACCAACAATTAGTAGTGTGCATAAGAATTCTTCCATTTTATTCCCAACGAACCGAGATCGATTTTGAGGTAATTCCTATAGTTTCAGGTGGTACCTCATACATACCTAAGTATCGACAAGATTTGTTCGTCTTGCTTCAAACAAAGATTCTGAAACATACCTATCCTCATGTTTCACGTGCCCTCTCCAGAAAGAAAGTCCCATTTTCACACATATTTGAGTAGTTTTCTTTTTGAATTTGGGGACGTCTAGAGAAATACACTCACACTCAGAAAGAAATTCAATGCATGCAATTGTGATACCATAGGCTTGGCCTTCATGTAAGTATCCACTAATGTGAGAACACTTGGAGTAGGATCATGTAGGACTTGTTATCGGCTTGTAAGGTAGGCTTGGGGATGGGTAGGATGGCATTTGGGATGAAAGTGACTATTCCTTCAATGAGCGTCGCACTGTATCTGTGCTTTTGATATTTATTGCGCTTTGACACTTGATCTTCTTTGTCTTGCTTTGTTGTCCCTTAGTTTGTATTTGCTTCGACTTCTTTTGAATCTCTTGCTGGAGTCTTTTCCCCTTTATTTTCAATAAATACATTTTTTTTTGTTTGGGGTTTTTGCTCCTTCTACTTTTGAAGTCGTCTTTCCATTTTTGTTCTTCTGGGACCTTTATATCTTTCGCCTTTGACATCTTCGATCTTGGATCTTCGTCCGCAATTTGTACGTATTTAGTGTGCTCAAGGAGGTTGGGCCAAGAGAGAGATAGTGCATGTAAGCACTCGAAGGTATGGGCTAAGATATGGCTATCCAAAGAAAAGGTTTTAGGCTCAAAGGGGGAATGCTAAGGATTAATGTCATTTGTCGGGCTATGAAAGGCACAATCGGGTCAAAGAGGGCCTACGATCCTTTCCTAAACCAAGTGTGACTCAGAATTTTGCCTCAACAAACATTTAGGCCAAGTTCTAGATCAACAATGCAATGTAATGAATCAATATAAAACTCACCACACAATGCACATGAAACGATGAGGTTGGCCTCGTTCTTGTCTTGGATGTATGCAAGAGAACCTTTTAAAGTGTCACTTAGGTGTGATTAAGAGGTACTAAATGAATCTATGGTATACTATGAAATAGATCCTCTCCGTCATACCAATTTATTTCTTTCTCATGCACACTCCTAACTATGTTGGTACCAACCAAGTAGAACTTTGGTTATTCTTTATTTTTTATGGAAAGAATGGGACCGAACCCAAATGAGGGTTGCCTACGTATCTTGTGAAAACAAGAATCAGGTCTGCGTAGTTCAGGAGATAGAATATAAGATGTGAAGCAGTAAAACAAACTTCTTTTTATTTTTGATGTTTTTTGTAAAAGAGTATCGAACCCAAAAAGGATTGCCTACGCATCTCACCGAGATGAGAATCAGATATGCGAAGTTCATGGAGATAGAAAATGTGAGATAGAAAAATGAACTGTTGTTTTTTTTCTTTTTCTTTTCAATAAGGAACACCGAATCCAAAAGGGCTGCCTACGTATCTCATGAAAATGAGAATCAAGTTCGTGTAGTTCGGAAAGATATGGACTAAAATAGACTCCTTTTTTTTTCCTTTTTCTTTTTAATAAGGAAAATCGAATCCAAAAGAACTGCCTACGTATCTCATTGAGATGAGAATCAGGTTCGCATAGTTCGTGAAGGTAAGGAACAAAATTTATGCATAAAAATGGATTCATGTATTGAAGAAATGCAAGACAAAGATATTTACTGAATATGAACATATATACAAAATTAATGTGAAGGTATAGACAAACTCAGAGTGATGCCTCGTACGATCAATGTTGGCTGACATCTTTGGAGAGAGAGTGACTCCAAATTGTTTGCGGGCAGAACCATTATTGCGGTCTCCCAATTGTTTGTGGGGATCGTTCGTTATGGTGATCGTCTCCCGTTTGTTTTAGGGGATGACATATTGCGGCCTCCCGGTTGTCTTTGAGGACACTTTTTGTTTTGCTGCTGCCTGAGATGCCTTTATATGAATTATTGTGACGTCCCCACCTGTTGGCCGGGATGATTTTTCTGTAGAAATATGAGAAATGAGTGAAAGTAAGAAAGTCAAGAAAATGATAGAATGGAAAAGTGTAATCCTTTGGTCAAAGACTCCCCTAATTTGTTTGTCCCACTATGTGTTGATGTCTTGTGGAATTTGATGCCCCATGTTTAGTCCATGGATCGTTTGTCCTGCAAGAGTAAGAGAAGAGAGTGTTAGAGTTGTTATCAGATCAAAATATTAATAGGGATAGAGTTAGGCCCCATAGCCAAGTGATGCGTTTGGAATAGGAGACCAATGTTATGTTCCCGTGAGTTTCGGGGATGATGGTGTTCCTCTTTAATTCCATGACCTACGACATGTAATGTTAAGGATCTTTGACTAGCGAAGTAACTAAAATGTAAATGCCCTCGACTGGCGGGGCAGCTTGAATGTAAAGGCCCTCAAATGGCGGGGCAACTAGAATGTAAAGGCGGAGGTGGGAGGAAAGACTTATGTCTCAACTTTTGAGACTAAAGTCGGATGGATATTGTGATCAGGGTGACATTGATATTCTTGAATTTTGGATTTAAAGAGATTGGTCGATGCTTTTGAGGATCTTTTGAGAGCGTCGTTGGACTATTTCAAAAATTTACCCCAGTTTGTAGTTCTAGGAAAAATATTTTGAAACAATAGAAAGACCGAACCCTTATGTGGGGTTGCCTATGTATCTTATCAAGATGAATCTAGAGGAGAATCAGGTCAGAATGTAGTTCAAAAGAACTTGTGGATTTGGATGTGGCATGTACGATTGTCATGAGGTGATGTCCATCCTTGAAAATGATGTGAAAGGTGACCGAATGGGAACTGCTCATAGACATGAAGCGTTGAAATTACTCCGGTCAGACGACCGAGAGGATGGATGTCAAGTATAGACAGAGCTTTGACATTATTTCAGTATGTTGACAAGATTGAGAAGGTCATACATTGGAGAAGTTATGACATTACTTTGCCACAGTTGGAAGGATTGTTATGGCTGAAAGGGTGTTGAACCCTTGCTTTTAAAAGTGAGGATCGATACGTCATAAATTTAATGGTTTACAATGTTCGGAAGGAGAAAACTTAATATCCTCAAATCAAAATACGGTGAGGATTTAGAGGTAAGCCAGCTAAGCACTAATGTCATTGAGATTTGAATTTGTGAGGGTTATTGATTTGCGCTCTCAGAAGACATTTAAAGAGCGACTTTGAACTATTTCAAAAAATTGCCCCAGTTTGAATTCCGGAGAAATTATTCTGAAACAGTGAAGAGACCGAACCCTAATATAGGGCTGCCTACGTATCTTGTCATGACAAGAATCAGGTCAAAACGTAGTTCAGACAGATACGGAGTCATTGGTGGTTTGTATGATTATTATGGATCGCTGATGGTATAAAAAAAGAAGTGTGGTTTGACTAAGAGTTCAGATACAAAAATATGTTTCGAGAACGTAAAGAATGTACAAGAAATGTGTTAATAGTTCTTGGAAAAAAATGGCAGAGTCCAAAAGAATGATTGTAAGGATAAAAATGGATGTGAAGTGACATGACGGTAAAGGATGATCGTAGATACTGAAAATAAGTGTGAGGAATTATAAATGTTCTAAATTCAACACAAGTCGACCAAAATTATCAGACAGAGTGGACAATGTTGAACATGATGTGTAAAGTATATGTATAACTAAAGAATGTACAATGAATGCAAAAAATGTATAATATCTCATAAACATGTATCAAGTAAAGAATGTGTAACACATAAAGAATAAAAATTTATCCGGCCAAAGTTATGATCAAAATCGTGTATAGAAACAACCTAAAGATCCTAAGAGTAGATTCACCTACATTGGTAGAGGGTATTCGGACAACCGCGAGAGGGTGAGTGGTAATCTAAATACTCCTACTCTGAAACTAAGGAATCCAAAAAGGGTTTGGGGGAGTGCAAGACACCCCCCGCGTGAACCACTGTGTGTGAAATATACGGCCAAAGACTCGATAGAATCGTGATTGCGATTAAATAAAGTAAAAATAACGTGCAATAATTTTTAGAATATACAAATACAATGTTTTTGAAAAAATAATAAATCAAAGAATTGATAAGACTGTAAAATTAATTTGTGCAAATATTGTAAAGAATTTATGAGCAAAACACTGATAATTCACACAATTTGCTGTACGTAATACAAATAAAGAATCAATGAATTAAATAATTAGCATATGCCAAATGTAAAAATACCTCCCTCAATTGAAAAATTGAGTCTATCATGGTTAGAACCTGCTTAGTTATCCCCAGCAGAGTCGCCATTCTGTTAATGCCCTATTTTTCACCAACATTAAAACAGGCACGACTTATGGACTCTAAAAGAATTGAATTTGTTCAGAGTCGCCACCTAATTTTTAAGAAAAATAAGGAAATCTATTTAATTATTGACACGTATGACTTGTGTTTTAATCTGCGAAAAAATCAGTTTAGATTCTAGGTAAGGGTTCAAATTATTCCGAAGGGAAGGTGTTAGGCACCCTTCAGAATTCATAAAATGTGGTACCCGACTAGACTAAATTTATCAAAAAGAAAGGAGGTAAAAATCATTTTTTGAGAAGTATGAATAATTAAAATATGTAATAATGTACAAAATGCATGTATAAAACATGGTATGTCAAATGCATACATAGACGTTATTATTGTAATATATGTGTACAGAAATAAGCAAAAGTATATTGTGTAAAATATGTATAAAAATATATATGTGAAAAAAATGTTCTCTTATGAAAGGAAATCACTTTTGTGTGTAATGTATGAAAAGAAAAGTAATTTTTATATTATACTGAAGAAAAAGTATTCAAATAATATTTTGTATTTTTGACAAAAGTTATTGGGAGAAAAGATTAAATAAAATGAATGTTTATTTTGAAAGAAAAGATTGCACAATATTTTCTAATGGAAAAAGTGTGAATTAATTGATTAAATATCCAAATTAGTTTGATTCTTTTATATAAATATTAACGGCCTAAGGTTTGCCTAAACGAGTGGTGAGGATTGTGTAAGTAAAGAATATCCCCCGCCTAACTCCCCCAAAATAAAGTAATTCCTTTTTAGCATCGTCTTTTGAAAGTGTCTCCGAAAACCTGTATACACACTTGATATAAATATTAGTAATGAATAAATAATTATCAAAATCAAATATGTGTTTATGTAAAAATAGATTTTTTGTTATAAAGTGGGCTCGGATTATGTTTTAGATACGCCATGGCTACGAAGTGGTTGCTCGAATTTATCGGCCGTCCTAAATCGCCTTGCCAAGATACGAATCATAAAACTTTTGTGTTGTCGTGATAATATAATGATTTTGTCATCGCCCATATTTATTTATTTATCGTTACGTATTTGTATACGTAATATCCCATCTTTTTTATTTGTGGAGGCCTCAAAAATCGACGGATATTTTTTAATTGGCCAAATTATTTAGTATTTTGTTCATTATCAATGTAGTAAAAACGTAGAGTAGTAAAAGGACAAAATCAGTCCAAAAATGGGGCCAAGGCAGCGAGTAATGTGATGACAGTGAACCATGAATTTAGCAAAAGCATTCAAGAGAAATATCCAACAAATAGCAAATGTATGAAGTTCCACCAGATCTGGGAGCAACAATAATAATAGTAAAATGTGAGTTCAAAAGAAAGCAAGTAATAGTTATATGAACAAACCCAACACACGTTTGCTGGAAAAAATGGTGTTTCGCCGGATCGTGCACAATTCCGGCCAGATCTATTCGAACAACATAAAACAAAATTAGAAACTTCATTAAAACAAGACAAAGCCGTAATGAAAGTGGCGATGCTTCAACTGCTTTTGCTGGAGCAACGCCGGATATTCCAACTCCGGCTAGATCTGGCCCCTCAAAGGTGTGAAAGCAGCGAGGTGGAACAACAAAGGATAGAGGGAAAAGGAAAACGACGCAGCGGTGGTGACCATTGGAGCTTCGCTGGCCATCACCTCAGGTGAAGCAGTGGCAGAAAAGAGGGAGAAAGGGAGAGGGAGAAGAGGAAAGGATGTTGGTGGCGTTGTCTTAGGGTGACGGAGCTCGTTCGCCGGAGCTCCGACAGTCGGAGGTGATAGTGGGGGCGGCAGTGAAGAGTGGTTGAGGTAGAGAGGGTGAGAAAGAGAGAATAAATTGAGAGAGAGAGAGTGTATATGTGTGAGTGTATGTGTATTGTGTGTATATGTGAATGTGTGTAAATGTAGTGTGTAAATATGTATTATGTGTGAATATTTTTTTATCCCCCAAAACAATTAACGCCTCCCCTCTATTTATAATAAAAATCAACCCCCTCTTTTATCCAAAAAAAATAAAAGAATTCAACCTTATCCATTAAATACTACTTTAGTTTATTAGTTATTATCTAACGATTTTTTTATTTTTTTAACCAAAATATAATGTTATTATTCATAGGATAAAAATCCTGTGTAGTCATGTCACACATCACCTTTAATAAAGGTGATAAGTGACAAGTCAACTTTAATAAAGGTGACAAGTGACAAGTCAACTTTAGTAAGGTGACAAGACCTCGACTTGACCGAATTATTGCTCTGTGTATCAAAATAATTGATCCGGTTTATCATTTGCGGATTTTATTAAATGATGTGCAAAAATGTGTAAATGTCGATATGTAATTACAGAAAATATAAATAATAATAAAAATATAATTATCCTGAAAAATGTATTATGATGTAAATAGTTAAAAATGTAGTGTACTGTAAAGAATTATAGTGTTATGTTGTGTACATGTGCAGATGACTGTGAAAAATTCAAAATGACAATAAATTGATAAAAATTCTGATATTTACGAAATTAAGGATAATTATCAACGGATTATAAAAGTGTGTAAAAAAAGATGTATTTTGTGCTCTTTAACGATCAGGAAGTCTGAAGATGTTAATTTTAAGCACGGAGAGCCAAAATTGGGTGTCAACAACTAGGTCAAAGAAAAACCCGAAAGCCATGTATAAGGTTCCTGCAACACATCATACATGGACTTTGGAATCTATATCTTGAGGGAAAAATTTAAATTGTCGTGTCTGCTTACAGTCCATGTTTCCATCTCAAACTCTTGAACCGATGGTGGCGTCAGATTGTTTTTTTAATTGCTGCAACACTTGTGGTGCAGCAGCTCATCTTAATATTCTCTGTTGTCTTCTTTCATATGCCTGATCATTATTTTATTAATGACCCTATAGTGCTGGCTTACTATTTTTGTATTTGTATATTTGTTGGTATAAACTTAAATGACTAAGGTTAGTTTTCTCTGCATCATTGCTGGTACAATCATCAAACTGCATTCTGAATTGCAAACTGAACTGTTGTGGTTACTTATTTCTATTATTATCAGGTACTAGAAATCCTAAGAAAGATTATAGAATAATAAAATTTGAGGCAACACAGTGATATTAAATAGATATCTCCTCACTTTTTAAATCATTTTTCTATTAGGAAGAAAGTTTCAAAATGCTTATGACATGGTGAGTTCTTAAATTCCTAATTTCTATTTGATCCTTTTGCTATTAAATCTTTTTGGGACTAATTTCTCCCTTTATGTGCTTAACTTCCTAATATCCAAACTTAGTGTTATGCAACATACTTGAAAAGAGAGTTCACTTGGTGTGTTAGACATGCATTTTTGGTCTTGTTTATAAATATAAACATTCAACAAGGTGACATGTCATTATTTCTCCTCAGGCAAAAGCTGATGAAATTACAAAGTTGATGAATGAAAATGAGCAGTTGAAGGTTATTAGCTGTTACTGAGGATTTGAGAGTAAGTTCCCATCATGTTAAAGTTCCTTTGAGAGCAGTTAGTTCTTTTGCTTTTCATTGCATATTAGGTAAAAAGTTAATATCCTTTGTGCATTTATTTCCATTCGAAGTGTTGTATAATATTTTTTTGGTGGAAAATTGATATTTACACTTGTTCTTAAAAAAATGCTAAAGTAATCACTGTACAAAATAACAATAAAATCATATAATTTACTTCCAAAATTTTTTAGTGTAAGAAAGATTATGCACATGAAAATAGCAGAAAAAAAACTGCATCTACATGTTAAGTGTTCATCTTTAATGTTGTCCATACTGCACAAAACGACATCAATGTTGTTCATCTTTAAGTGTTTTACATGTTGGATTTTTAGAATTCTGTCTTGGATTGAACTATGCTTTTGGGGTTAAACAATTTTTTTTATTGGAGATATATAACAGCTTATAAATAGAGCAGCATCTTTTCATGCACTTGGTAGGAGATTTGATGTGAATTATGATACGAGGTTGTTGGGTCTAGCATGGCCTAAAGTCAAAGGTTACGCCTCTTTAGCCCACCCCCGAAAAAATGTTTCCTAAAGTCAAAAAGTGTGGCCTTTGATAAAAGGCCACACTTTTAGCTAATTTAAGCCACACTTTACAAGGGTGGCTAAAAGCCTAAAATGTTGTAGAGAATCCCCTTTCAAGAAAAATTCATAAACTAATAGTTTATTATTACGTGTTCTTCTATGTGAATTATAAATTAGGGTTGAGAATGATTTTATGAAAAATGAAGAGATTTAAACTAGTGAACACTTTTCCATGAAATTAGTCCTAATTTCTATTTGAATTTGGATTTGAGAATGTCACTTGGGTTATTGAATTTCCTTATATCTCAATCTTAAATTAGTGTGTGTTGGGGGCCAAGAATTCATGTGATTTGAACTAAGCATGACTCCTAGTCCTTTATAGAACTCCAAAAATGTGTTTATATGTTTCTCAAAAATCCTATTTATGTTAAACCTTCTTTTTATGAAGTTAATGAGTTATTAAGTATTATAATAATTTTAAGAGATGGCATGATTGACTTTCAAGTCTTGGTATGATGATACCAAATTAATGAAAGCCCCTATGAAAGACTTAAATTATGAAGAATTGTTGAACTTTATGAAAATATAATATAATATGGGCTTAAGAGTATTAGGTAGTTCACAGAGAAGGTGTAAGTCCTCGTGACTCATCACTCGAAACCTATGTTTTGCCGAGGTAGGGATGGTTCGCTCCTTAATTGGACGACCTTATGATTTCCCTCTATGGGGCTGATATGATCGCTTATATGATGTTTATCTTTGTTCATGCGAAAAATATGGATTGGGGCTCTGCCGGTCAGATGTTGATCGATTCCACATAAATCGTGGTGTACATGGTGTCAGTGATACTATCTTGTTCAGAATTAAAGAAAGTAAATATTTATTGTTTGATTTTGGATTCACTATTTATGTTCCCTTGTCATGTTTCAATTTCACCTCCATGTTTTACTTTATAAGATATATTATCCCTCTCCCTATTTTGCATACCATTATTCGTCATACTGATCGTCTCTGGATGCAACATCATTTCATGGTGTTGGTTCTAAGGAACATTTTCGTGATTCTGTGCAACATTAGGATTTGGTGCTGACAACTTCAGCTAGTGGTGAGCCCTTCATTCTCTAGAAGGCCAGATTGATCCTGATGTCTGACTATGTTTTTAGTTTTATGGTATTTTTTGGGTCCATATCCCGGCTTAGAATTTCATTCTTATGTTTAGAGGTTTCACGGACCAAAGTCAATGTTGTTCAAATGTTTTAAGTACATATACATTGAAATATCCTTGGTTATGTTTTGAATGGATTTCTAAATGGGTTTTTCTGAAAATACATTATGGAATGCTCATGATGTAATGCTAAGAGGTTCTCTAGGGCATTTAATGATATTGAGTGCCTGTTACGTCCAAGTCCTAGTCTTGGGTCATGATAAACTATGCACCATTGGTAGTGTTTGAGAGGTGATCAAGAAATCAAACAATTAAGATAAAAAGAAGATAAATAACTCGACAATGGAAATCAAAATTAGAAAGTACGATAAACAAACGTTAACTTTTATGTCTTAATGACAACCCAAAATAATATGAGTTTAGCTACTCATGAATTGATTACAAGCAATCGTATTCATGAAGAACTAATGTTGCAATAATTAAACACGTAAGAATAAAGTAATACCTTACATAAAGTCATTCTTCCTCTCCTCTTTGAGTTTCTAAACTTGAATAAATCATTAAAAATGACCTAAAGGAGATATATATAAAGTTCCAAAAGGTTCTAGATATATTTGCCTTATAGTTTTGGAACAAGCAAAACTCAACCCAAAAATGGCTTGAGGCGACTCTCCGAGTGGCACCCCCGCGACGCCCCAAGCCTTTTGGGTAGTAATTTGATTGGTCTCTTGGAGGCGGAAGCACCATAGGCGACGCCCCAAGCTTTTTGGTCAGTGGTTTGTTTGGTCTCTTGGAGTAATCCTCTTGCACTAGGGCGACGCCCCAAGCATTGCAATTATTCTCGTCTTATCTCTTTTGTGTCCCATCAAACCCCCATCTTATCCTACACCTATCGGCTTGTTTGAAATCAACATTTTTAGCTTCTACTCAACTTCAAAGCTCATATATGCTCCATTTGTGCTCAAACTCTTTCAATCTCCAGCCTACACATCAAAATGCCAACATAGGTGTGATTCATATCAAATAAGCTCAAGATTATGCTAAAAATTAATCAAATGTGAGGAAAATTGTATCAAAATAGCATGAATTTTACTCACATTAGTGGACTCGTGAGGTCTACATATTACCTCTGGATATTGCCCATAGGCCATTGGAGAATATAATATCATTGCTCAATTTGAATCCTATTCGCAGCAAAGAGTATTTCAAAGAAGGCAACTATATCTTATAACCTTATCTTAATACATCTGGGTCCCATCCATAGGCCATTAGATGAAAACATATGGTTCACCAATTTAATATTCATATGAAATCAAATAAATGGAAAAAAATTCCTTAGATACATGAGAAAGTAAATCATCAATAGATAAAAATATGTCCTCATCAATTATACTTTAAGTATACAAAGAATTATCAATTTTTGTTTGAAGTCTCTCAAATAATCATGCATCAACTATTATGATCATTAAAAATGCTCCCCTACATACATTAATGTCATAAATCAGTCAAACATATAAGAAAATATGATTTCTACCCATAACATGATTAACACGATACTAGTACGGGCATAAGTCTGTTATCTCACTTATACAGGACCCCACACACCCTTAACCAATCACATAAGCAATTACAAATACAACACTTAAGAAAGAGTCTAGAAAGTCTCAACTTGTGTTAAGCAAGAAGCAAAAAAAAGTCAAATTATAACTTTTCTTTGTGCAATGCCTCCAAGTGGTCCCAAACTGGTCAACTATATGATGTAAAAGAGTACACGAGTCTATCGATATTTATATTTAATACTTCTATTTTGGACCTAAAAAGTCAATCCAAAAGTCAACCTAAACCTCTAAAGTTATTAATGATGGATCTGTTTTATTTTATAAATGGGCAATTAGATTGCTTTTGATTAAAAAACAACCTCTAAAGCTAAAATAGTAATTTTTCTTCAAAATTATTTTATCCACATCACAAGGATCTCAAACATGAAATTTTATTGAAAATGGATTTCAAATTGACACTCAAATCAACAAAATACTATTTTTTGAAGCTGAGAGCAAAATCCCCAATCCCAATCCCAAACACCAATTAAATTAGTAAATAGGAGGTTAGGATCTTACCCTACAAAGAAATCAAGAAAATCACCATTGAAATCACCTAAAATTGGGTTCTCAAACTCATAAAATCATGTTATGAAGTCTAAGTTAAACAAATCGAATGAACTCCAAGAATCTCTATTATGAAGTCTATGTTTGAAAATGGGAATTTATATCTATCCAAATGTACTTGTTCATTGTGAACGTGACATAACATCATGAATGAAGCAGACCAACATGGGCCTGACCCTTTATAAATGTGAAGCCCTTATCTCCATCGCAAAAAATAAAAGTAACCTGACCACAAACCCAATTAACCTACTCTACATGATCGCAACCTACCATCTGCGATTGCAATGCACTAGCCATACTGCTCTTCATGAATGTGATGAGGGACCATGAACATGAAGAGACACGCTCACCTAAACCAAAAAATAGTAAACTAATAATATCAAACTCAACCAAATCTTTTGAATAGACCTTCAAGATTCATTTGAAATCCCACTTAATCAAACAAAAGTATTTAGATCGACTATAAAATACATTTTGGACCTATTGAAATCCTCAAATCAATGATCTGAGGTTTCTTAATTGAATGTAGACTGTGGTCAACTCTAACTTCATTATTGCTCAAAAATCAAACCAACAACCCAAATTACTCCTGAATACCTCGAGATCCATACCAATTATCTCACTAAGTCAAAAATCACCTTCTAGACCTAACAGAACTATTCGAATATAAATTTGAACTTGTTAATTGAGAATGTTGACTTTGGCTTATCTTCTCAATTTCCAAACCTTAAAAACTATCTCACCCAATATACATCCTATCACCTCAGAAATTATGGTGGCAATCCCTGCAAGTCACAATTAACATATAGAATCTACATAAAGGGTCAGTAGGAAAACCCATAAAAATCTAAGTAACTATGTGGGTCATTACATCATCCATCATTAAAACACATTTGGCATGACCGGCACCCAGAGCCATTATTGACTCGAGTGAACCCTTGGTCTGGCATACTATATAAATACTGAAGATAAGAGGATGCTCTGAATAACATAACGTAAAAATCAATATTTTTGGAATGTAGTCAAATCATACTTTTGTAATAGAGACATATAGTCAACTGAGCATCTTACTACAACTGAACTAACAATTCACTAGCTATCTATTAAAGCCTGTACTGACATAACTTAGTACTATCTGTAAAGACAATGCCCCAGTCTACCTTATGTAGAAAAGACCTACAATACTGATCTGTTGAGATGCTAACTAGACATAAGCTAAGTCCTCTAAATTCAATAAGGACTCACTACTAGCTGAGGAGGTGAAATCTAATGGAATGTCTCCCCGTGGGCCTGAGTAACTGAATCTTCATCATGAAATGATGTAGTGCCAAATTGCGTAAGTATATAGAATGTACAATATTTAATAAATATGAAGTAAAATAACATAATATCTGATATACTAAATAACTGGCTACTGAGATGCAACATATTGATCAGCTAAAATCATCAATGTACTAAAAAGATAAAATAATGAGATAAATTGAATGTCTAAACTGCTAAAAATATGAAGTAAAATTGAATATCTGACTATCTAAATCATGAACTAAAACTAAATAACTGAAGTTCTATAATAAGTAAACTGGGTGAAGTATATCATAAAAATATAATTAGGACTAGTGACTTAGTGCCATAAATAATACTTAAATAAAATATTGAGTTTTTCGATTGGGGAGTTTCTTGTATCGACATACATCACGTGATCTCATGATGTATATGAGATTTGTCCTATAACTTACTGAAGCATAGGACGTAACTGAACTATGAATCCATACTGAGCCTCTTTGGCCTTAAAGAGGAGTCACCTGAACCAATGATACATTCTTATCCTATGCTGGCATACATAGTTTTGGGGCATGTGCTATCTAAACCCATACCCTTCTTGGTGTTAAATAATTCTCTCAAAATATATATATGCTTATACTACAACCTTTTTAAGGTAAACTGGTAATCATTCTGGTGAGTCTTTACTCAAATCATATCTTGAAAGTATACTACTGGTGAACTTTTTCTCAAAATACTGTGCAACATGCTAGTTCTGAGGTCTCAAGATAAACATATTTTTCTTTAAAAAACTATCAACATGCATAAGAGAACTTTGTAAACCTTCATAAAGTAAACTTGCAAAATCACACACCAATTTTCGTAGAAAACATGTGATAACCTCTATAAAGCATGATTAGACTTAAAAATCTTGAGACAAGTTAATAGAGTGCAAAATAGGCTCCATAGACATGAAATTGGATAACAAAATCAAGATACAAATTCCACTTCTAAGATTTTCTGTGATTTTCATGGAGGATTAAAAGATTCTAATCAAGTGAAAAAGAAACTAAACTTTAAGGATTCAATTCTAAAATTCTAACTTGATTCATGAATGAAACTAACTATAGAAACAAGTTCGAGGGGAAGAAAGGGTTTCCACACTAAAGATTTGTCACAACCCAAATTATGGGATTGTGTGGGCACCTACTCTATTCTAACTAGATAGGAGAACCCTTACCACCCAATCAGTTATTATGTAGAAGTTCAAGTAAAATCCTCATAAGTAAGTTATCATAATCAATAAACAAAGGTTTTTACAATATTTAAATACATGATAAACACATTATTTACCGCCCAAGACCTAGTCTAGACATGTACAAGAGCTTCTATGAAAAGAAAAACAATGAATAAAGACACAACATCCACTTAAAGAGATGCGGGAGTTGATGCTGAATGAATATCGCTCCATTCAAGAAACTCCTAGTCAACCTGCAATATACCTATATCCAAAAAAGAGGATATAGCAAGAGTAATATCAGTACACCACAAGTACTGGTAGGCATCATCGATCGACTAGGGTTAGATCACGTAAACAGAATATAGAAATAACAAAAAGAAAATATAACAAATCATATAGTAGTTTGACATCAAGTAGACAATTCCCATTACCAACACCACCTTCTTAGTCTACTTCTGTAACACCCCAAAAGTTCATAGGACTTTATTTCATACTTAGCACAGAAATAAAAAAGAAACCAGTAGAAAATTTCACAGAATGACTCACACAATGAGTCATGGTCAGTACCAATGACTCATTGGGTGAACCGTCCTGAGTGTTAGTCAAAAATACTTAAGGATAAAAATTAGCCCAGTGGCAATGACTTATGACAACAAGTCATTGTTAATCACGATGAGCCATCATGAGACTCATCCTGAGCAGACCTAGACCAAAGTACTGAAATTGACCTTTCCAGCCCAGGGGTGATGACTACTGATAATGAGTTGTTGTCACTTCGGACGACTCATCGTGTCAACCGTCTTGAGAGTCAAGCCCAAAAGTTTTGAAAGTTGAAAATCTTGCCTAGTGACAATGACTCCTCATGACGAGTCATTGTGAGTCACCACAAGCCGTGGTGTCCACCTGTTGTCAAGTTGCACAAAAATAGACCCTGTACATCAACTCAAACAATAAGTCATTGTAGGTGATAATGAGTCGTCTTGAGACTCGTCCGTCACTGGTCAGCCATTTTAGTTAAGATTTTCTCAGGGGCACTTTGGTCTTTTTTCACTCTTTTAACACCTATAATATGTCATTTTAGGCTACTCTAAGTGGGATTAAAGGGGATTAGTCGATTAATTCTCCCTATTCTCTCTTAACACTTAGAAAATAGAATCTAGAAACGATTAAGTTTCTCCCAAGTCAGAAGTTAGGGTTCTTCTTCTCTAAAAGCTCTATGTCTAAGTTCTTAGCAAGAATACTCCAATCTCCAGATATCTGGGTATTCAATGAGGGTCTCCTTTCACCCTCATGCCCAAAGCTTCTTTTAGAATTTAGTTTTTATGAAATCCACGAATTAGGAAAAGTTCCCAAATATCCAAATTTTATGATCCCTTTTTGTGTTTATGTTTTCAAACATCTTATAACCATGAATATTATTTTATACCATGATTTTAAATAGGGCTTTTATATATGTTGGCGTGTTATGAACACAAGATCCTAGATTCTTGTAAAATTGCATGAAATACCCAATTGAACCATATTTTCATATGATTATTCAGTATACCAGGTTACTCATGACTCTCATTAGATAGTAAGAAGCATATAACTAGTTCCATGATTTTTGTCATATTTAGTAATAGTAAATTGAATTAATTTATGTTTTTTTACTTAGATTTCAGTATGATTATGGGAATGTGTATATGATTATGACTGTAGAAACAAGTTCCCTCACAAGAAGAAATAGTCCACACACTCAATTCCAAAGATCAAATATAAATTAAGAACTTAACATTAACGAACAACTCTCGCACTCACAAAAGAATTCACATGTATGCACAAAGAACCATAGGCTTGCCCATTATGTACATCTCCATTAATTAAGAATGCTCGAATTGAATCAAATAGGACTTTTATGGGTTGTAATGTTGGCTAGGGGATGGGTAGGAAAACTATATAATAGTGACTTACTTCCCTAAGAAATTTGCACTTTTTTTTCTTCATCACCCATTATTTTCTTTCTAAGATGGTCTTTTCATCATTTTGTAGAAATCATTGGTCATTTTTTTCTATTCAATTGCCTGTTTTCTCCAAATTTAACAATTTTATCATAATCTATGCTACAATACTCAAGGAAACAGGGTGCCAAAAACTAGGGATTCAACAAAAGGATCAAGGCAAGAATACCACTACCAAATAAAAGGCTACATGCTCAATGGGGTTAACTAGTGATAACATTATCTGAAAAGGCTAAAAGTCACAAGACATATCAAAGAAGCTTATTATCATCTTCTAAACAAAGCAACACTTTTATTTTGCTTCAATAACATAAATGGAGAGTTCTAAACTCAGATGCAAAAATGGAATATATGCAAATCCTTACCACACATGGCACATCCTCACCACACATGGCACAAGTGTCAATCAAGATAGATCAATTCCACTTCTAAAATGGAAAGGGTCATAGCAAACTATAAAATAAGAATAAGCTATATATAGAGTAACAACCATGAGCCTAGGTATCAAAAAGTCAGCTATTTTATATACACTCAAGCACTCACAGGAAAGTACTACTTAAGATCAGGCCTAGATTGCCAGAATCACGCAAGTCAAATAAGTTTTTTTTTTCTCTCCAAAAAACTAAAATAAAATAAAATTTACTCCTAAAAAATAAAAGATACTCTAAAAATAAAAAACTACTCAGTTCAAAGGGCCCCCTTAAAAAAGAACCGAAAAGAAAAATCAAGGGGTAGACGAGGTATGCACTACTAAAAACTAAAAACCTAAAAAAAACTATTTTACTCTAAAGAGTAAAAGAAAAATCTTTTGGTATTTTTGGACCTTTTCATTTTTTTCTTTAAACCTAAAGAAAGCAACTAAAAGTAAATAAATAATAATAATAAAAGAAAATCCTATAGCATACTTCACCCTAAACAAATATCGAAAGATTCCCACCCCACACTTGAAATGATGCTATGTCCCAAAAACATAAATCAAAAGTAAGAAAAAGGGTTACGAATACTCCCTGAGGCCCTCTAGGTCCTAGTTAGCAGCATGTTTCTTCACTTTTCATCAATGTTCGTACGCACCCCACACTTAAGCTCAAATGTGCTCCTTAGCTTCAAATTTGAGTACTCAAACTTCTCCTAAGTCTGCAAAAACAAAAACAACACAAAAAAGTGATACTATAAATATAAATAAAACAAATAAAAACAAGAAGCTACACTAAAAAAATTGGGTTGCCTCCCAACATACGCCTAATTTAATGTCGTGGCACGACACCATCAATTTCACCACTTTTCCTTCCACCTTGAGGATATGAATTGCACCCCTAACTTTGCATCCATTTTTCTGCTCCACTCAAGGGGCGATAGTATAAAAATGAAGGAACGAAGAAACAGATGTGGCATTTCACACGTCTTGGCCCTCAAGTTAGGAATGTAAATTTTTGGTTTTGGCAAGACAAATTCAAGAAATTCAACAAATTCATTTAGTCTATATGTTAACTTTATAAGATGAACACTTAAAATACTATTGCTTTGAATAAATTTTATTTTTTATAGTACTAGCTATCATGAAATATATGTACAATGCATGTAAATAATGACTTGTGCAATAGTACAAAAGTAAAAAAAGGAAGGCAATTACTATTGAAATCAGAAAGCAGGAGAATAACCTTTAGTTTCTTCACAAAACTGATACCTTCATTATACGTCATTCTCTGTGGATGATCCTTATTTTCATGTTTTGTTTGATAAGTTGAAGGAACCTCAATTTTACATTTTTGCTTTTTGTCTTTCTCTTCTTCCTTTAATAACTTAGAATTGGTATGCCCTTTATTTTACTTAGTCATTTCACCTGCAAGAAATTCAACTCAAAAGCAATAACCAATCAATATGGAATCACATGCTATATATATATGTGACACAAAAAGTTTACCATCATGAAGTTAATTTCTAGACTTACCAACTCTCTCATAACACTCTATAAATTCATTGAATCCCTCCATAAGATCAGGATATTTTCCAAGTGTATCAGCAACCTGAAATTAGTATCATTCATACTTTCAAATCTATGATGCTTAAACAACAACAACAACCAGACCGACTTATTTATCTTTTCAAAGATATTAGTACCACAAAATTCCATAGATAGAAAAATTAGAAACAAAGATTATTTTCACATTGAAGCAAAAAGGCTTGATTAATTGCATGATAGACGTACCAAACTTTGTATCTTGTTCCTGTCACAACCCAAACGGTTATGATAAGCACCCAGCCTAAACTATGGTGGGAGAACCATGCTTAACCCAATCCTCACTAATCAAGTTTAGCAGTCACCTTTACTTTTCACTATCCTTATCATTAACAAGTTCTAAAAACACTATTATTTAATAAATAAGTATGAACGCCTGCCAACAAAATCATCAAATCACTAATAGAGTGTGGAAATTCGCTATTTATCACATCCCTAGTACCTAAAGTCACCGTACAAGAACAACTAAGAGTACTCAAGTTTATGACTAAGGATTATCCAAAAAATGGAAATAAACGAAAGAGTATCGTAGTCTCGAAAAAAGAGACATGAACATAAACTTAAGATCCAAAGGATGCCCAATCATGTTGCTCACCCTTACATCAAAATTCAGAACTGTTGGCTAGAGTCGAGGTCTTGTCTCAAATATTGGAACGGGCTCTGCATTCAACAAAAAAAAAGAGCACAGGTAGCATGAGTACATAAACAAGTACTGATAGGCATCATAGGCCGACTCAACTCAACACCATACAAATAAGCAAACCAAACAAATGCAACAACGATCATCACAAAACTCATAATCAAAGATAACAAGACACATATGACACTTCACTTTAGGCAGTACATGCACACACTTATGTATAATTATGCTTAGCCAATTTCAGCAATAAGTTGCATCACAATATATAAATATAACTAAATATTCAATGCATATGAAGGAATGTATGAATGCATGAATGCAAGATGTTCACATTATCTCTTTCTCTTCTCAATCTTATCAACATCATTCTCAACATCATGAACATCATGATTTCAATATCCTCATCATCATCATTAACAACTCATCACCATCATCAATATCATCAGCAACACCATGATTTCAATATCATCATCATCAATAACAACTCATCATCATCAATATGTATGAATATGCAAATGCATTCTACAATCACAAGTAGTGCTTGAAAGCAATCACAAATATTTATTTCGCATATAAGCTCAGATCCAATTAAGTCTGATTACTACAATAAACCTTAACCTATCTTGATTCCTTGCTCAAAATCACTTATAGGCCACAAGCTTGTATTTTCTTTCTCTTTCACCTCGTTCTTGATCTATAACAACAAGGTTGCACACCCAATTCAATCATTTCATAGCTTTGTAACCACTAGGGATTAATAATTAACAATTTTAACCATGAAATTGCCCTAGTTAATCGTCTTAGGGTTTTCTACCCCTTAAACCTTATGAACTCTACTTTATTTAGCATGAAAAACTATGATTCTACTCAAAATAGTATTTTCTAACACCCTAGAATTGTTACTAACTGATTTTATGCTCATTCCCATCAATTTGTATTAAGTTTATGAAATAAGGCTAAATCCCAATTTTTACCATGAACAAGATTCTAATGATTCTCAATGATTCAAAGAAGTGATTCAAATTTAGAATGTAAAGAACTTACCTCCAAAGATGAAAACTTCCAACAACTTAAAGAAAATCACCTTCCTCAAATCCTTATTTCATTTTTCAGAAAGTGGAAAATGAAAACGTATTTCTAGTTTAAAAATTATAAACACATACATTTTACCTGTCACGACCCGATTTCTGATTCATGATGGCACCTATCGAAAACCACCAATTGGCAAGCCAAGCCCTAGCCCGGAGCGACGTCGGGCCAATAGGCTGGATTTCATATGAAAGGAGATGAAGCAAACCTACTACCATCAACATGCTACGAATGTAAAGACAAAGGAAGTATACATACCGAGACAAAAGGAAGAGGACAGTATATAACTCTAAAACCCCTCCCAAGACCTGTAGAGGTCAGTACACGAGCCACTACTAGAAATATACAGAATACAAGACAGAAACCAAATATACACAACATATATACAATAGTGTCAGATCCAAAAGACTATACATCAGAGATGGAGTGGGATCTGCCTTGGACGTCAGTAAGCTTTCCTTGTTCTGGAATCAATGTTGGGAAGAGAGTCACATCATGGCCTTCGACTAGTGCCTGAATCTGCATCGGGAAAAGATGTAGAAGTATAGTATAAGTAGCGGGGTAATAGGTACTCAGTAGGCATCATTGGCCGACTGAGATCAATGTAACATAAACAAGCTGAAGTACGGGAGTGCATGCTAAGTCCGGGTATAACTGATAAGCAAAAGAGATACTGAATAATAAGTAAGTAACTGCGCACTGAACACATAAGACAAACATAACCCAGCTGGGCCCTCATAAGCCCGTTGGGCACACGAAAGAATACAATACCCAGCCTGGCACCCATAAACCGGTGGGACACATAAGAATAGTAAATGCATAGTCACCATTGTATCGAAGTTGTATCAGTATCTAGTAATCAGAATAAATAATGGGGCGTACCGAGCTTGAACCGACACCAATGGGTAATAACAAGAGGCCAGACGCCGAAATCAAATAGGACACAATGGGTAATAATAATAGGCCACATATATACCATGTCTGCCAGACTCGAACTAAAACTCAGAGGACAATAATATCATAATCACGGTACCTAGTACCAAAACTCATAGTGCACCATAATCTGGGGCCAGACTCGAACTGGGACACCCAATAGTCAATAACTAAAATCATCATACCTGAATCAGTAGCTAAACTCGAACCAAAACTCATCATAGCCAGTAACCAGAACAGAGTCCAATGTCACATCATAACCAATAAATGGGGAACATGCTAGTCCCAGGCCGAAGCCAAAGTATTTGTAAAGAAGCTAGCCTATCATCTGTTACAAGGTAAGTCCCCGGGTCCTCCTAAGTCTATAGCCTACCATCATACAATATCTAAGTCAGTTCGATTATCTTGAGTAGCCTGTGGTACGACGGGTCCTAATTCTAAACCAAGGCTATCAATCCCGATCAAGTGCGGTGCTATCAGGGACTAAAAGGCTAAACAAGCCAATCAGGTATTATCGGGGTGACTCAATCCTGTCACAAGCCTAACAAGTCATACTCGAAATTAACTAAGCCCAAAGATTTCAATGTTTTAACAAGTCGACAAAAAGGATAACGGGGCCCACTACTTGGTCCCTGAAATCAAGTCTAGTTATACTTGTCTAAGTCTGGGCTAAGTTTGTCTAGGCCTGGACTAAGGTCCAATAATAACATTCCCCAACCAACAACAACAACATTAATGCTATCCGACCCCAAATAGGTCGTTTGTGGTGTACCACGAGGATAATGGGCCTGGAATATGTCCAAATAGCCCTATCCGGCCTTGAATGCCTAAATCACAGCAAACCACCACCAAGCCTATAGTAGCAGCCCACCACACCACCACAATAGCATACATATATCACACATAAGCCTAATCTAAGTGTGATGGAAACCTAGCCTACCTGGACGCCGCTGTAAGCCTACCAAAGAACCTATTAAGCTGGAGCTTTCCCCTTTCGTGAGGCCTCCAATTGCTGCCACACTATAAAAATAATAAATCACATGTCAAAATATGACTATTGATACTCCTATGTAACTAAGTTGGAAAATGACCGGACAACTCACGTAGGGTCCATTTGCGGAACCCGCCAAACTGGAACCGTCACAGCATCCCAACTCTCATCGTGATCATTAGTCACAACATCTATCTTATCATCTGAGCTCAATACAAAGTTCAAACACCAATAACAATACCAACAAATCCAATGGAAATGTAAACGATTGTAAAATCGGGAAAACGTACCGTAGAAATGTCGAGAATGAAGCCACGAACTTAAATATGTAAGAGTCCAAGCTTGGACCTTGCTATACAAGATTATATAAGAGCTTGAAGCTCTAAAAATGGTGTTTCTATGGACTTTGGTCGTTTAAACATGAGAGACAAGGTGAAATGTTTATATATAGCTAAGGTAGGTGGCGCTAAAGCACCCTTATGGACGCTTTAGCCATGTCGTTGGCCGCTAAAGCTCCTTGGCCTAGCCTCACTTGACTACTAAAGCACGCCTACGGATGTTTAAGAACCTAGTGCTAAGGCGTGCCTATGGTCGCTTAAGCGCATGGCCAATGCCAAAAATGGCTAAGTCTGGGCAATTTCGACTGTGTCTGGGATCTATCCGGAGTCCCGTGCACGTAAATATACTATGCTACCTAACAAATTTTGATGCTACGGACTCAATAACACTGTTGGAATTTTCATCAAAGGTCGTTCCAACTAAAACTAGGGCCCGCGCCTAAGGGCTGACTCGACCTAGCCAATAGTCGGTCTATCACCCAAAACAAGTTCGAGAACCTCAAGACCCAAACCAAAGGTCTACCTAACCTAAAGTCGACATTTCAGATCCGATGGGATGGTTAAAAATGGCATCCGAGGCCGTTTAATAGGGGTTTAGGCCCGAGAGCCATACCTGACTACCATAAAATTTGACAAAGAAAAGTGACTCTAAAAGTCAAACGAACTGTCAGGTAACTGTACTACCAGTCCCAGTAAGTCATACATGAACTGGGGAAGTCATGGAAAGGCTCTAAACATCATAAACACACGTAAGCACTGGGAAGGACCTGGAGTGTCATTATGGTATCCACTATTAAAAGAGACTTTCATCCGCGAAAGTCAAGAATAAGCACATACCTGAAAACGTGAACAAGTAGGGATATTGGGATCACATATCACGCTCATGCTCCTAAGTGGCCACCTCAACAGGATGGTGACACCACTATACCTTAACCAATGGAATGTCCCGGGAGCACAATCGCCTGACATTTCTGGCCAGAATAGACACAGACTCATCTATAAATGCTAACTTCTAGTCTAACTAAACCAAGTCCCACTGTAGCACATGCGACTCATCCGAAATATACTGTCACAACACAGAAACATGAAACACTGGTTGAATAGCTAAAAATGCTGGAGGAAAAGCTAACACATATGCTACCTCGCCAACTATCAGCAGAATCTCAAAGGGTCTAATATATTTTGGGATAAGCTTGCCCCTCCTACCGAATCGCATCATGCCCTTCATAGGGGATACTCATAAGAAGAATCTATCACCAACTCTGAATCTCAACGGATGACGTCTATGGTTCCATAACTCATTTGTCTACTCTGAGTTGTCCGTAGCCTGTCCTGAATCACCCAAACTCAGTCCAAAGATTCACGGAGCAAATCTGTACAACGAGGACTGATCTCCAAAGTTTTGAACCAACCTACTGGAGACCGACACTGTCTACCATACAAAGCCTCAAACAGAGACATTTGAATGCTAGAGTGGAAGTTATTATTATATGTGAACTCTGCTAAAGGCAAGAACTGATCCCACTGACCCCTAAAGTCTCACACACAAGCACAAAACATATCCTCTAATACCTGAATAGTCCGCTCTGACAGTCTGTCGGTTTTAGGATCAAACGCAGTACTGAGGTCCACTTGACTACCCAACTCCTCCTGGAAAGGCCACTAAAAACTGGAAGTAAACTGAGACCCTCGGTTTGAGATAATAGATACTGGCACTCCATGTAGGCAAACCACCTCCTGAATATATACACTAGCCAACCACTCGACATTGTAAGAGACTCGAATAGGGATAAATTACACCATATTAGTCAATCGATCTACAACAACACAAATACTATCAAAATCGCAGGACGTACGAGGTAATCCACCAATGAAATCCATAGTGACTCACTCCCACTTCCACTCAGGAATGGGCAACTGCTAAAGCAAACTACCAAGTCTCTAGTGCTCGCCCTTTTCCTACTGACAGCACAGGCATCGAGCCACTAACTCTGAAATATCTCACTGCATACTTCTCCATCAGTAATGTTGCCTCAGATCTCAGTACATCTTAGCTGTCTCGGGGTGAATAAAGTTTCTGGAACTGTGCATCTCGTGTAAAATCAAAGGAATCAAGTCTCCAACCCTTGGAAACACACATGACCATTATATCTCAGTACACCATCAGAACCCAAGGTATCTCTCTGGGACTCATCTCTCTCTACCTGCTTCAAAGATCACAAAGTTCATTATCCTCAAATTATCATCTCTGAATATGCTCTAACAAAGTAGACCTCGCCCCAACACAATCAGTAATCCTCCTGGGATCAGAGATATCCAAACGCACCACCAAATTAGCTAAGGACTAAATGTCCAAAGCCAATAACCACTGAGAGACTGGAATGTAGGCTAAGCTACCCATACTCATTGCTTTATAGATCAAGGCATCCGCAAGTACATTCGCCTTTCCTGGATGATAGAGAATAGAGATGTCATAGTCCTTCAGCAATTTTATCGATTGGTGCTGCCTCGAATTAAGATCCATCTAAGTCAGAAAATGCTGAAGACTGTGGTGATCAGTATAAATCTCACAATGAACCTCATACAGATAGTGCCTCAAAATTTTGAGCGCAAACACTACCGCTACCAACTCTAAGTCATGAGTAGGGTAATTATGCTCATGCACCTTTAGCTGTCTCGATGCATAAGCAATCACACGACCTCGCTGTTTTAGAGCACAACCCAAGCCGACACTAGATGCTTCAAAGAAGACAATGAAACCCACACCCTCAACTGGAAGAGTCAACATAGGAGCGAAAGTTAGTCGGTCCTTGAGCTTTAAGAAGCTCGTCTCACAACCCTCATACCACTGAAATGGAACCTCCTTCCTGGTCAGTCTAGTCATAGGAGCTGCAATTGATGAGAAACCCTCAACAAACTGTCTATAATACCCTGCCAACCCAATAAAACTATGAACCTCGGTAGGCAACGTGGGCCTAGCCCCACCTCAAATAGCCTTAATCTTTGCTGGGTCTACCATGATACCGTGTCTAGATACAACATGCCCCAAGAAAGCTACAGACTCAAGCTAGAACTCACACTTTGAGAACTTGGCATAAAGCCAATAATCTCTCAAAGTTTGGATCACAATCCTCAAATGTTGCTCGTGCTCCTCACTACTCCTCGAATAAACCAAAATGTCATTGATGAACACAATTACAAAGGAGTCCAAGTACGACCTAAATACATGATTCATCAAATCCATGAAGGTTGTCGGGGCATTAGTCAATCCAAAAGACATCACCAAAATCTCATAGTAGTTGTAATGAGTCCTAAAGGCTGTCTTCCCTAACTCTTAACTGATGGTAGCCAGATCTCAAATCTATTTTAGAGAATACCGTGGTACACGAAAGCTGATCAAACAAATCATCGATACAAGGCATAGGATACTTATTCTTCAATGTCACCCTATTCAGCTCCTTATAATTGATACACATACGCATAGACCCATCTTTTTTCTTCACGAACAGAATGGGAGCACCCTACAGCGACACACTAGGACTGATAAAACCCTTCCCCAGAAGGTCCTGGAGCTGACTGCTCAACTCCCTCAACTCAATAGGAGCTATACGATACCGAGCCATAGAAATAGGTTGGGTGCCCAACTTGAGATAAAATCTATATAACGCTCAAGAGGAAGGCTAGGTAGGTCAGTTGGGAATAAATCAGGAAACTCACGAATAACAGGGACCGAGTCAAGCGACGGACTTTCAATACTAGCATCCCGAACATAAGTAAGAAATGAATCACATCCCCTCGACATCAATCTATAAGCCTGAATGTAAGAAATAATCTCCGTCAGTGTGTGGATAATAGAACCCTGCCATACCACTGAGGGTATACCAGGCATGGCTAAGGTAACGGTCTTGGCAAAGCAATCCAAGATTGCATGATTAAAAGACAACCAATCTATGCCTAGAATCATATCAAAGTCTACCATGGAAAATATAATAAAATCAACCTGAGTCTCAAAACCCCAAACAGTCACCAGACAAGATCGATATACCTTATCCACTACTAAGGAATCACCAACGGGAGTAGATACACGTAAGGGTACATATAATAACTAAGAACATAAACCCAACCAGTGCATAATAAGTAGTTACAAAAAAAATAGATCTTGGATCAAATAATACAGAAGTCGGTTGATGGTATACAAAAATCATACCTGTAATCACCGCATCCAAAGCCTCAGACTCTGACCTAGACGGCACGACATAAAGCTGACGCTAGCTACCACTAGTCTGAGCACCAACCTGACCACCAGTCCAACCTCCCTGCACTCACTTCGAGAACCCTAAGGACTACTCCGACTACCCTGTACACTACCTTTGTCTACTGGTTGAATAGATCTGATGGGATGTACCATCTAAACTAAAGGCTCAATCTCCCTGCACTCAGGACACTCACTCATAAAATGACCGACAACCTCACAAGTATAGCATGCTCCTGGCTCTCTACTCGGCCTAGAAGGTCTAGATGATCTGGTATGATCACCCTTAGTCGATGAAGTGGACTGACCACGTCCCTGAGGCTGACTACCAAAACCACTATAGGTGGGCTGACCCCCATCATAAATCTGCAAGGCTGACTGTAGGAGCCTACTAGGCTGACCCTGTCACTCAAAAAACTGTTGCTGCTGCTGAGGGTACCTACCCTGAAACCCATAGCCTCTGAACTATGAGATGTTGTGACTGCCACTATAACTACCCTGGAATCGGGGTTTCTTATCACTTCCCCCTTGGGCCTAGCAATCTATATCCTTGATCAAATACGCATGCTCAGCTATCTCAGCAAATGACTTCCCTGAAGTCACTAAACTCTGTGTAGCTCTTCGAAGTGATATCCTGACAAAACATCTTATCCTATCATACTCGTCAGTTAGGATAATCGTAGCATGCCTAGCCAAGTTACGGAATCTAACCTCATACTCAGCTACTGTCATATACCCCTACCTTAACCTAGAAAACTCATCTTGAATATGCTCACGCATGCTGCGGGGCATATACTTCCCCAAGAACACCTCGAAGAACTATACCCAAGTAACGGGTGGAGATCCAATTGGCTTGGAGTCAAGATTAACTCTTAACCATATCCTCTGCGCGACTCTACTAATCCCAAATTCCTCAGTTTTTCCTCGCAGCTGGATAAGAACTTATAAGCGTCTTCTCCTAGAGTACCCACAAATTTGGGTGGGGCTAATCTCAAAAAATGGCTCAACAGCTTCTACTCCTTGGCAAACATAACTGGTTGGACTGCTATCGGTACAAACAAAACCACAACTCTGGGTGTCGCAGCTGCAGGCTGTGCCCCAACGCCAACTCTCTGTGCGGCTGGCTGTACTCCCACAACATGCAAACCTCCAACTAATCCCAACAACTATACCAATGTACCTTGGAGGACTAAAGCATCAATAAATCTAGGTGGATCCTGGGTTATCCCTGGCCCATAGGCTGCTGTGGCGGTAAAGCATTTGGGGCCATGACAGGATCGGGTAATGGATCCCTAGTCTGATCTTAACCTGGGGCTATTGCTTAGTCGTGCCCCCAAGATATGAGTCGACCTCGGTCCCTGACTGGAGCTCTCGCTACGGGCTTGGGGTCCTGCTCTCTAGATCTCGTGCCACGAGTCCTAGCCATCTACGGAAAGAATAAAACAAACAAGGATCAGAATCCAACGCTGACTCTATAGCACAGACGTGAATCAAAAAATGAAACTATCCCCTAAAAATGTTCTGTAGAATCCTGAAGATAGGATACAGGCATCCCATATCGATCCACAGAACCCTAATACACATTGGCTCATGTACTGACACTGCCCATAAAACCTGGCTCTTATACCAAGCTGTCAAGACCCAATTTTTGAGTCATGACGACACCTATCAAAAACCACCAATAGGAAAGCCAACCCCTATCCCAGGTCAATAAGAGACGGGCCAATAGGTAGGATATCATAAGAAAGGAGATGAAGCAAAACTACTACCATTAACATATTATGAATGTAAAGACAAAGGAAGTATACATACCGAGACAAAAGGAAGAAGGCAGTATATATCTCTAAAACCCCTCCCAAGACCTGGTGAGGTTAGTACATGATCCACTACAAGATATATCCAGAATACAAGACATAAACTAAATATACACAACATATATACAATAGTCTCGAATTTAAAAGACTATGCATCAGAGATGGAGTGGGATCTGCCGCAGACGTCAGTAAGCTTTTCCTATTTTGGAATCAATGCTGAGAAGAGAGTCACATCACGATCGTCGACTAGTGCCTAGATCTGCATCGTTCGATTGAGCTCAATGTAACATAAACAAGCTAAAGTACGGGGGTGCATGCTAAGTTCGGGTATAACTGATAAGAAAATGCGATACTGAATAATAAGTTAGTAACTGCGCACTGAACACATAAGTCAAACATAACCCAACTGGCCCCCATAAACCCACTGGGCATATGAAAGAATACAATACCCATCCTGAACCCTATTAATTAGTGGGACACACAAGAATAGTAAATGCATAGTCTGCAGTGTCTCAAAGCTGTACCAGTATCTAGTAATCACAGTAACTAATGGGGCGTACTGGGCTTGAACTGGCAACAATGGGTAATAACAAGAGGCCAGACACCGGAATCAAATCAAACACAGTGGTTAATAACAATAGGCCACATATATACCATATCTGACAGACTCAAATTGGAACTCAGAGAAAAATAGTATCATAATCACGGTATCAAGTACCAAAACTCATAGTGCACCACAAATCGGGGTCGGACTCGAATCGGGACACCTAATAGTCAATAACCAAAATCATCATACCAAAATCTATAGCCAGACTTGAAACAGAACTCATCATAGCCAGTAACCAGAACATAGCCCAATGTCACATCATAACCAATAAATGGGGAACATGCTAGTCCCAGGTTGAAGCCAAAGTATAGGTAAAAGAGCTAGCCCATCATCTGCTACAAAGTAAGTCCCTGGGTCTTCCTTGGTCAATAGCCTACCATCATGCAATATCTAAGTTAGTCTGGGTATCTAGAGTAGACCATGGCAAGGAGGGTTCTAATTCTAAGCCAAGGCCAGCAATCCCAATCAATTGCGGTGTTATCAAGTACTATTCATAGTTCTTCTTCAATTTCTTCCATCTCTCAAGGTATCTAAGGCTAATCTTATAACGACCCATTTTGTCATAATTGAATTATATATGGTAAAGGAGTGAAGGTTTTTATTTTTTTATTTCTAATATAAATTTGAGTCCAAAATAGTAATTAGTTGCTTCATTATAATGCCTCAAGCTTTTAGGCTAAGATTTTAGGTTTCAGATATGAGGAGATACAATCAAATCAAAATAAAATTTATTTGTTCATAGGTATTGCGATCAATTCTTTAGTGTAGGAGTGTATTAGACATGAATTAAGGTCTTACGAAACCCCTAGCACAAAGTTGAGTTGAAAGTGTCCTTATCGATTGTGTTTCAGTATAAGTTTCTACTAGGATCAACTTCAAATGAGCACCTCTCCTAGAATATGAAGAGTTACGTGGCCCAAGACCTACCAAATTAAAGGTATTTGAGTCTTATTTCTAACACCACTAACCTCTCATTAATCTAACTCTGAAGCAAAAAGTTATGATCATTTTATTGAAAGATATTGGTGCTCCGAATCTGGGTGTCACCGTAGAGGAAAAAGGTTGTTGCAGCAAACTTTGGGCCGCTACAACAATGTTTGGGCAATTTATAAGCCTTATTTTTCCAAGTTTGATGTCCTAAACTCAAAAACTGCATTCCAAAGCCCTAGAGGGGCGATTTTCCTAAGGTTAGGATGAAAATTCTTTATTGAGTTATGATTTTTACTCCCTTTTTACATCGATTAAGCTGTTCTTCTTCAAAAATTATTAGAATGGAGAACTAGAGGGGCGATTTTCCTAAGGTTAGGATGAAAATTCTTTATTGAGTTATGATTTTTACTCCTTTTTTACATCGATTAAGCTGTTCTTCTTCAAAAATTATTAGAATGGAGAACTACGGTGAAATTCTTGGGGATTAGAATTGTAATACCCCGTACATTTTCAACCCTACTTGAAAATTTTGAACCATGCTTACCTAGGTTTCGAGAGCCATAAGTACGTATTTTGTATTTTTATTGATGGGAAAATTTGATAGTGTGCTAGTACATGTGATGATACCTTTGTAGGAGGTGTTTGTGACTTTGTGAAGCATATGTGAAGTGAAAAAAGAGGTTTAAAGGACATCCAAGCAAAGGATCGTAAGGATAAGAGGCAAGCAAAAGGTTGGAACTTGAAAGATCTAACCAAATCCGCAAAGAAAAGTCAAAATCAAAAACTAAGTGTGGGGCGCTGCAGGTGGCATGCCAGGCCGCTTCTGGCCAAAATTTTTGTGGAAAAGGAAGCATAGGGGCACTCCTGGGGGCATGCCAGGCCGCTAATGTGCACCTATTCAGGTTCTGAAATTTTGCTAAGTCCCAAGGGCGCCCGGGAGGGTGCCGGGGTGCTTTTGGCCAAATTTCTTCTACGATTATTAGTCTATTAAGAAGAATCTTGGGTTATGATAATATTATTCCATAATATTAGGGCTACTCTCAAGAAAGTTTGGCATCTAAGTTGGGATTAATTTTTTGTCACAAGTATTTTATCAAATTATGTTCAATTAAGCCATGAGTGGCAAAAATCGCGTATTCTTGAGGATTGAGGCTACGAATGTGAATCTCGCGAGTTGAATATTATCTTGAAATTATGGAATTATTTAAACATGAGATAATGGGAGTATTACACATTGAATTTGGTGGGCTAAGCTAACATGTGAAATTGGCTCAATTTAAGGCCCAAAATGAAGCCAAAGGGTAAATGACCCATTCTTCCATAATTGACCAAGTGAACATGGAATTTAATGCCAAGAAGTGGCTAAGGATGAATTGATGGATTATATAAAGTCCAAAAATCAGATTTTTATTCCAACACTAACACATGCCTTTCTAGACATTTCTCTAAAAGATATTTCTCTATTTTCCAAACCCTAAGGCAACTATTTTTCTTTGGACACTTTGGACAAGATCATCACTTTGTAAGCTTGGGTAAGTGTTTATTATTGTGATTTAATATATTCTATACATGAGAGATTGTGTATATCATGATGGTTATGTTGGCAAGGTTAAATAGGGCACTTTTGCTTTTTGCTAAAAGATGTGCCATCTTTGTGATTTAAACGTGAAAAAAGACTTGGGGTTGTGATGAAAGTGCATGGTATGGATGAAATATCAACATGTATGGTATGTTTATGTTCCTTGACTTGTTATTTTTCTATGCGTATAAATGGTGGGATTGTTGTCGATATGTTGTTATGAAGTGTATTGAGGTGACTTGATAGAGTAATTGTGATGTTGTGTTGATGGAGAAGTGTAAGGTATGAACTTGGTGTGACATGATAATGGTTTATGATGTTTGTGGTATTGTTGGTATGATAATTTCATAAATGGTATTGTCAAGGGGAAATGACATGTTAAGGCAATCATGTAACTCATTGTCGTCATATGCATTTGTAAGGCAGTTGGTGATTAATGTAAACTCCATTATGTACTTGTGTTGTAGAGTGAAACATAAGATAGGAGCTGGACTATCGTATTCACATTTAGGATTCTATATTCATATTTGTAAGATAAGGTATGTAAGGTTACTCTATCCGTATCAATCTGCAGCACATAGTGTTCACATTGTCATTGTACTTGTTCCATTCTGAAATGGTTTAAGGTATCCCATTTCCGGTTATCAATTATTGTTATTCACATGTTTCCTATTCTTAGACCAATTGTGGTTCATATATCTCCTATTCATTGACTGAAGTTCCAAAGCTCTCATAATGCTGTAATTACTAAAAGAACTATCTCGAAGAAAGTAATGATGTAAGAGAATCTATTCATTCTTGAGTAGCATTTCCAACAATGTTACGTTCAAAAGTTACAATAATGTCATGATCATCGAATGAACTATTTCGAAGACTAAGAAGTGTGGTAAATAAATGAAGTGATGTATCACTCTTATAACGGAAGAATGAGGTAACGTATAATTGTTTAAATATTCTTGGATAACATCCCAGGGGCGACATAAAAGCCTAGCATGGGTTACAATAACATCCCAGGGGTCAAAGTACCTAGCATGGGTTAATAACATCTCAGGGGCGACGTAAAAGCCTAACATGGGTTAAAATAACATCCCAGGGGTCAAAGTACCTAGTATGGGTTACAATAACATCCCAGGGGTCAAAGTACCTAGCATGGGTTAATAACATCCCAGGGGCGACATAAAAGCCTAGCATGGGTTAATCTAATATCCCAGGGGTTAAAATACCTAGCATGGGTTAATCTCATCCCAGGGGCGACAGAACAGCCTACTATGGGTAGAACAATAAAGATGAATAAATGTGAAGACAAGAAGTAAAGAATGTAATGTACATGGTTCCACATATGCAGACCGGTGAATTATTTGTATTAATTATTCTCTCATATTTGATTCCATTGATGTTCTTATGTATGATGCAGTTTCTTATAGCCTTACATACTCAGTACATTCTTCGTACTGACCTCTCTTGGGGGGGCTTACTTTACTTGCTGCAGGCGCAGGTGCTAGTAGACCTCCACAGTAGGTTGCCAGTTATTTGCAGATCTTTGGTGAGCTCCAGTTGGTTCGGGGATTTTTGAGTCACAGTTGTACATTTTTTTTGATGTTGTAAATATTGTATAAAGCGGGGAATTGTCCCGACTTTAAGTTGGTTACGTATACGCATCTGTTAGAGGCTTTGTAGACGGACGTGGTGAGATGAATGAAAGAATGTATGTCCATTTTGACTTGATGACCCTAACGGCCAAGTTTCTTATATGTATATATCACATATTTCCGTGACTTTCGCTATTGACATTTTATATCTCTCTGTGATGGTGCTGCTTATTGAGTGACATGCATATGAATGGACATGAGCAAAGATTGGTTCTCTCGGTCCTTATCGGCTTCGGGTGCTAGTCCGCCCCATTGGAATTCGGGGCTTGACAAGAATCCTATGTTCATAAAATTATGGAAAAAATATATGGATATGTGAATTATCACCTAGAATTAATCCTAGATTGTTAACTAATGCTTCCAAGAATGAATTCATTATTTTAAAACATGAATTTTGGTAGTTGGGAACCTTGAGTCCAATAAAGATGGGACCTTTAACATTAAAAGGTAATTAATTGAGATAGTGTGAATATGATAGAACTATTTAATGATTAATTGACCCTTGAGTAATTACATAGATCATGAATAAGGGTAAAATTAGTGGGTTTGAATTACCTAAGTATTTATTTGAAGAGTAATTGATTAATTACTCTTAGAATTGTTTGTATATTAGATGATTGAATATTCAAAGGCATGATGGAAGGGAAAGATCATTCATGGTGTGGCTTTCTTGTTCTAAGATCTTCGATCGAGGTAGATTATGGTTTACGAGAAGTAGATTGTGGTTAGAAATCATATGCAAAATATAGATTTGATTGAAAAATCATAATAGGCTTGTGGGCACTGTGTTTGGACGCATAAAAATATAAAATTGGCATAAGAGGATCTACTTGTGTGTTGATATGTTAACATATAGATCCCTTGATGGGTGTTTATTGTTTGTATGACTTACATGATTAATTACAAGATGAATTTGTTAATATGAGTAATAATAGAGGACTTATATAAACTTCTAATCGAAAGATCCAGCTTAAATACCTTAAGAGGGGTGAATTTATTATCATGCATGTTTTGACTGTGGGATATTCTTGTTGAAAGATAGTTATAAGAATTGATCATGATAAGAGAATGCGGTGTCATAACTTAAGAATCTAGAGTCAAGTTTGGCTATGTGTTAGGAAGTAATAGGTGTAAAGGAGCCTAACTAAAGAAAGAATTGTAAGTTGAATAGAGTCAAATGGTTGAATAATTGGCTAATGAAATAGTATATTGAACCTAGTAATGACTTGAATGTAAGCTTACTATTTAGCAACTGAATTTACCAGTCTCGAGGAGAATAAAAGAGGATCAAATTAGTGAATGAACTTATGAATGTTGAATTAGAGTATATACTTGATTTGGTTGATAATGCATGTATGAATAAGCTATTGATTTGTCTTCGAACATAGTTGTATTTGGCGATAGTTGATTGTATGTGTATTTCTAAGTTAAATGTCCTTTGGGCGTGCTTGTGATTTGTGAGTTGGTGGATATTAGTTGTAAACATGGAAGGATGAACCTGAATTTGATTACGTGTCTAGATAAAGTGTATACTTGCATATTTTTGGTGCACTGCATTATATCCTGACTGATACTTTATAGTGCTATTCATATGTTGTGATATTCAAAGGATCGGGTACAACACCGATACATATTACTTGTAATGTGATTATTGAGGATCGGGTGCTATAAGTCGGTACAAATTTAGTTATTGATGTTATTATTAAGGATAAGGTTCCATGAACTAGTATAAATTTGGTTATTGATGTGACTGTTGAGGATCAGGTGCACGAGTGGGTATGGTACATGGACACTAATGTGTCACCTGCAGGTCATGACTATAGGCAGATAAGTGCCCTTAATATGTGTATACAAATTTTGGGAGAGGTTGTGATTGCATTGTTGCGTGTGCATAGTCATTTAATTACTCATTTGCATTTCATTAAGTGTTGTAGTGATTTGAGGTAGCATTAGACTACTTTTGTGAGATGATTAAGAAATGAATGGCTTGGCGCGACTTACACTTGTGGTATTTAGAGGAGTTATAGACACCTTTGTTGTTAAATATATACATATGAATGTAATTGTGAAATTAGTGATAGGGTGAAGACTGGTCTTGTTGAGGTTATTGGTTGTTTAAGTGGTTGTCTGTGGATGGTAATTTGTTGGTTGAAATTATTTTTTATGTGTTGATTGCTAATTTACTTATATTTGATTTATGTTTAAGCATGGTAGTGCTTATCTGTTAGTTGAGATATTTTATGAGTTTGTGTAACTTTAACACCTTGGTAATTATTGTGACGTTACTTTAGTTTGATAAGAGGATAGTAGAATCGTGGTTAAGCATGTGGAAACATTATGGTAATTACAGATTTTACTATGGAGGTAGTATTCATTGTGTAAGTATGGTACTAATATCTAAGAATCATAGTTAATACTAGAGTTGGGGATATGAGGAGTTGACTAATTAGAAAATGTTTAATAGGTTAGTGAGGAATTTAGATTCATTACATAGAAATTGGTTGGTTAACTTGTAATAAATTGGCCAGTCCAGCTAAAAAGATATAATCAAAAGTTGTGATGACTCGAGCCTACTCCCTAGACATAATACGGTGCTTATAGACAAAAGTGACCCCAAGATAACCCATGGTCGGGCATGACACTAATAATATTAAAGGTAACTGAAATACTGAATATGGAAGCTAACTGATTTGCTAATAAATATCTGAAATAGACAGATATAAAACTATTTCTGAAAACAAACTACAAAGAGGAAATGTCTACTCTCTATGTGAAAGCCTCTACCAAAAGATGAGTTGCTGGAACAAGTCCCTAGCTAACTCTAAACTGTCTGAAACTGAAATACTAAGTATAAATATAATGAATAGTGGTCCTCGGATGATGAGGACTCACCACAGGTAGTCACTGAGGTGGCACTAGAACGAATCAATTATGGTGCTAATGTGGAAAATCTGAACCTATATCATAAGATGATACAATGGAGGAAAAGGTATGAGATCAGTACTTTGAATGTACAAAGTATGTGAGATATGCAATTATAAATTATGCTAAATATGTTGGTAAATACTGAAATTCTATACTGAGATGTAAACTGAACTGAAGTACAATGAATTTTTCTGAGATGCATTTATATACCTATAAATACTGATATAAAAGGATAATCTGAAAAGTCATAAGTTTAAGAAAATACAAACTTAACTAAGGGTTATGTACAATACTGAGTCTAAAACTGTGGGAGGTTCTCGGAACCGACATAGACCATGTTAGCAACATGGAATCCAACTTGTAACCCAATACCTTGTCAAGGGTAAGAACTATGACTGGTGTGAATTCACTCATGAGCCCATTCAGGCTAAGGGAGAACTCTCAATAGGCGAGGACCACTTTAACCTATAGTGACACGTTATTTGGGACTTTGTTTATCTGAACACGTGACCTCTCGGCGTAAAGTACTACTCCCATAATCATATGCATATGCCCATAATATTACTGAAATCTGAGTAAAAAACATAAACTAATTCAATTTATTGTTACTAAATATGACTAAAAATCAGGGAACTAGTTATATGCTTCTTACTATCTGATGAGAGTCATGAGTAACATGGTATACTAAATAATCATCTGAAAATATGGTTCAATTGGGTATTTCATGCAAACTTTCAAGAATCTAGGATCGTGTGTTCATAACGTGCCAACATATAAAAAAATTCCTATTTAAAATCATGCATAAAATAATATTCATCGTTTTAAGATGTTTGAAAACATAAATACCAAAAGGGATCATAAAATTGGGATATTTGGGAACTTTTCCTAATTTGTGGATTTCATAAAAACTGAACTCTGAAAGAAGCTTTGGGTATGAGGGTGAAAGGAGAATCTCATTGAATACCCATATACGCGGAGATTGGAGAATTCTTGATAAGGATTGGGACTTGGAGCTTTTGGAGAAGAAGAACCCTAACTTCTAACTTAGGAGAACCTTAAGCATTTCTCATTTATGTTTTCTAAGTGTTAAGAGAGAATGGGGAGAATTAATCGACTAATCCCCTTTAATCCCACTTAAAGTAGCCTTATGACGTAGTATAGGTCTTAAAAGAGTGGGAAAAGACCAAAAGGTCCCTGATAAAGCCATAACTGAAAAGGCTGACCAGTGACAGACAAGTCTTAGGATGACTCGTCGTCACCTGCAATAACTCATCAGCTGAGTTATTATGCATGGTATGTTTCTAGTCAACTTCACGATGGGTGGTCACTATAGCTCTTGGTGACACATAACTACTCATCATGAGGAGTCATTGTCACTCGATAAGATTTTCAACTTTAAAAAATTTTGGGCTTGCAGCTCAGGACGGTTGACATGATGAGTCATCCTAATTGACAATGACATGTCATCAGCAGTTGGCACTACTGGGCTGGAAAAGTAAAGTTTCGGGACTTTGGCCTAGGTATGCTCAGGACGAGTCATACGATAGTTAGTCATGACTGACAATGACTCATAGTCATAAGTTATTTCCACTAGGCTAATTTCCATCCTTTAGGATTTTTGGATAGCACTCAGGATGGTTCACTCAACGAGTCGTTGGTACTGACAATGAATCATTCTGTGAGTCGTCCTATGAATTTTTCTACTGGTTTCTTTTTGATTTCTGTGCTAAGTTTGAAATGTAGTCCTAGGAACTTTTGAGGTGTTACAATATCTCCCCTTGAAAACATTCATCCTTGAGTGAAGACTAACTAGGCTGGAGAGATAGGGAAAGAAATGTAATCCCAAAACTGAGTTCTAAGAGTTGATTACTGACATGATAACTGAATTTTTACTGTAATAAGGCTGAATAGAATTCATGAAACATACATTCATACTAAGACATGAGAGCAACTGAGGGATATGAAGTTGAATGGAATACTAAGGAGGAAACCATAACCTCAAGCTAGAATAGAATTAGAAGGGAATAGGTAAAGGTACTTGGTCATCATATCTATTTCTACTTCCCTAGTAGCTCCCTCAACTAGCGGATTTCTCCAAAGAACTTTCACTAAATTAACTTTCTTATTCCTCAAATTTATGAACCTAATGGTCAAGAATCTCAACTAGGACCTCTTTGTAGGAGAGAATATCTTTCACTCCCACAAACTTTAAAGGCACAACTAAAGCTAGATAACCAATGCATTTCTTCAATGGGGACACATGGAGGACTGGATGCACCGATGCTAAATTAGCGAGCAATTCTAAATCATAAGTCACATTTCCAATGCACCTCAAAATCCTATAAGGACCAACATATCGGGGACTGAGTTTCCCTTTCTTTCCAAACCTCATCACCCCTTTCGTGGGTGAAATATTCAAGTAAACCCAATTATCAACTAAAAATTTCAGCTCTCTTCTCCTCACATCTGCATAGGATTTCTAACGACTCTGAGTGGTTTTCAGCCTTTTTGTAATTAACCGAACTTTCTCCATAGCCTCATAATCTAAATCAGGCCCTATCAAAGTAGATTCACTAGCCTCAAACCAACGAATAGGAGACTTACACCTCCTATCATAAAGCACCTCAAATGAAGCCACTTGAATACTGGAGTGATAACTGTTATTAAAGGAAAACTCAATGAGAGGCAAGTGATCATCCTAACTACCCTTGAAGTTGACCACACAAGCTCTCAACATATCTTCTAAGGTATGAATAGTATTATTAGCCTGACCATCTATCTATGGGTAAAAAGTTATGCTGAGATGAACCTAGGTACCAAGAACCTTTTGAAAGGACTTCTAAAATTGTGAAGTGAATTGAGTACCCCTATGAAAAATAATAGCTAATGGGACTCCATGCAACTTCACCAACTCTTTAAAATAGATTCTACCATAATCGTTGGCTGAATCTGTAGTGTCAACTGGCTAGAAATATGTCAACTAAGTCATTCGGTCAATAATAACCCAAATAAAATCATGCTATCAATGTGTATGAGGTAACCCTATAATGAAATCCATATTTAACACCTCCCACTTCCAAGTAGGAATACTGCTATTTTGAGTTATATCATTTGGCCTCTAGTGCTCAACCTTAACCTGCCAGAAATTTAGATACGTAGCCACAAATTTTGAGATATCCTTCTTCATGTCATTCCACCAATAGACTTCCCGTAGGTCACGGTACATCGTGGTAGCACCTGGTGAATATAATATTGAGAACTGAGAGCTTCTGTAAGCATCTATTATCTCAAGTCATCTACATATGGAACACATAATCGGCCCTAACAACGAAGAACACCAAATCCCCCTTGGGAGAAAATCTTAACTTTCTTACTTTGAAATTCACCCCTGGCACTAAAGCTTACTCTAAACCATTTTGAACCATAACACTACCTTTGGCTGAATTAACTTAACGAACTCCCAATTTAGCAAGTCTGGGGATCTCACGCATTAATTCTTTCATTTCATCCTCTACATAAGCAACACTACCTATCGAGACCTTGTTAAGAGCATCCACCACTATATTGGATTTACAAAGATGGTACAAGAGACTCATTTTATAATCTTTCAACAACTACATTCATATTCTCTAACAAAGATTTAGATCTTTCTGACTGAACACATGTTGAAGGCTCTTATGATCAGTGAACACATCCATATGAAATCCATTGAGATAGTGCCTCCAAATCTTTAAGGCAAACACTACAGCTGCCAACTCAAAATCATGAGTCAGGTAATTCTTCTCATAAGGTTAGAGCTCTCTAGAGGCATAAGCTACGACCTTACCATGCTCCATCAACACACAATTGAGGTAAAATACAGAAGCATCACAGTAAATAACAAATCCATCTGGACCCTCTAGTAGATCTAAAACTGAAGCAGAAATGAGTCGACTCTTCAACTCTTGAAAGCTCTTCTCACAAGCGTTAGACCACTAAAATTTGACTTTATTCTGAGTCAATCTGGACATAGGAGAAGAAATAAAGGAAAATCCTTCAACAAACCATTTGTAGTAACTGGATAAACCCTAGAAACTCCTAATGTCTGATGGAGAGATAGGCCTAGGCTAGTTCCTCACTGCTTTGGTCTTTTGAAGATAAATCTGAATGCCCTCACCAGAAATGATATGACCAAGGAATGCTAGTGATTTCAACCACAATTAACACATTTATTGAACTTAGTGAATAACTGGTGATCTTTCAGAGTCAGCAAGATGATCCTCAAATGGTCTGCATGACCATCCTTACTCTGAGAATAAATAAGGATGTCATCTATAAAGACAATGAAGAACCTGTCCAAGTACTGCTTGAATACTTTGTTCATCAAGTCCATAAAAATTGTAGGAGCATTCATTAGTCCAAAAGACATAATAACAAATTCATAGTGACATTACCAAGTTCTGAATGTTATCTTCGGAATGTCATATTCTCTGACTCTAAGCTAATGAAAGCCGAATCTGAGGTCTATCTTTTAAAAACAACTGGCACCCTGAAGCTAGTCAAATAATTAATCAATCCTAGGAATGGGATATTTAATTTTTAATGTGACTTTGTTAACTTGAAGATAATCGGTGCATATTTTGAAGGAGGCACTAGAGCACCCCAAGGAGAGATATTGGGTCTGATGAAACCTTTATCTAAGAGTGATGGTTTGTAAAAGTCCACCACTGTAGCTAAGACCTGATTTGGTACCAGGTCCCTATATGAGGAATTCGACGAAGAATAAAAACACAACTAAATTATAGGAAAGTAAATGACAGGGGATGTTTGTATGGAAACCTCCTTTCTCAAGGGATAAAAACCACCACCTACCCCAGTAGGATTTCACCAACAACTTTCACTAAATTTTGAGAAACTTTCTATTACAACCTAGGATTTAACCTCCTAATTCCTATCTCTTTCCAATAACTCTATTGCAAACACACTCTCACAATAACTCTTTTGTTACACTCCATAGCCACCTCCAGCTACAAAAACAACTCAGATTTGAATAAATGAAGCTAAGTAAACTACTCACTGAAATCTCTAGATAAGATGTGAGTTTACTATTGTAAGACCAAAAAACAAGAAGTCAATCAACCTAGAAATAAAAATATATATATCACTATAAGCAAAATAGTTTCTAAATTATTGGGTCTTGAAATATCGGCTGAGGCCTTGGCTTGAGAAAATTTTTCTTGGATTTGTGCAAAAGCTTGAGGTTCTCTCCTCAAGTGTGATAAATATATATGATGACCATTAGGAGAGAAGTTTCCTCATTAGTGGATGCTGCCAAGGACCACTAAGAATTTGTACCACTAATGTGCTAACACTGCCAAAGAGTACTGGACAACTTGAACATAAGACAAAATGCATGCAACAACAAATCTACATACAGGGACACCAGTTCTCGTAACTGGTCCTTCTACTAGGTTAGGCCGTCACCAAAGCATAAATCATGAAGGACGGGCATGGACTAGGTTCCAGTGATAAAGTTTGTCAATCATCAAAACATAAGCATAATACCCCAATATTTTCCTCCTTTTTGTTGATGACAAACATAGGTCCTTTTGAAGCACTTTATACATCAATTCCCCTTGTCGCCAGTAACTATTTTTATACATCAGTTATCTCTATCACCAACAACTATTTTCACCAGTTCACCAGTTCTTAATCCAATCTTTAATCTATTTTCCCCCCTTTTGGCATCATTAAAAATGTTAAACAATAAAACAAAGTAAGGTCTAAGCAGTGATATCCCAAGAAACATAAGCTAACATATAGTAGGAAAACATAGAATCAAAGGAAAACAAGGAGAATTTAATTAAAACACACAAAAAACCACAGTTAATATCCAAGTCTTACAGAAAGAATATTAAAAAACAATACACAATGCCAAAATCAAAACCAGGTTGAGATAAGGAAATGATACAGGGTACTTTAAGAGCAGGAGGGGGATGGTTTGAACATGAATTGATCAATAAGTCTCAGAGCAGCACAATTGTCATCAATAATATGTTGAGTCATAGAGGCAACCTTCTTCTTTAGTTCAGCAATTTCAATTACAAGTTGATTATTTTGGGCCTTAAAAGTTGTTGAAGCACCTGAAGCTGTACCAAGTTCCTTGGTAGCTTGAAGAAGTTGATCCTTAAGAACTGCAATTTCAGAGTCCTTTGTATCCACTAAGGCAGTCATTTTCTCTAACTCCAAAGTGATTTTCTCCTGAGCAGTGATCAAACATGACACAGTAGAGGTTAAACCCACACCTCTCTTTTTTTTCAACATATTCACATTCCTCTAGAGTTGTACGAGTGAAGGTTTGTTTCTTGGTAGAGTAAGTCCTTGAGTTAGGCTTTACTTCAAAAATAGTCAAACACCTTTGAGATAAAAAAACCCATACTCCAACCCATGCTTTTGTTCCTCTGTAGCACATATCTTAACAATATGCTTAATCATTAGCTTTGGTAGATTGATTGGGGAACAAGAGTTAAGAGCCTCCATAACAAACAGATCTTTAATTGAGGCAGTAGTTGTGCCTTCAGTTCGGGGGGCTAGCACTTTGTTTACCAACTCAAACAGTAGCTGGTATTCTGGCTTCATTTCCTTTTTTTGTATTCTTTCACCACCAATAGTCCTCTTTGATCGAGCAATTTTGTCAAGAAATTCCACAGATGCAAATTATTTTACCACTGCATCAATCCAAACCATAGGCACTTTTAATATTTCTCCTAAAATTGATTTGGTGAGAACAAATTTCACACAGTTCATAGTTGCAGCAAGACTATCCTCCTTTTTAGAAATGAAGATATCAGCATAGAAGTTTAGAACTTCTTTCTCATACACCACACCCAGTCCCTCAAATAGGTGCTTGCACTCTTGTACCTCAACCATAGCAACCAGATACTCCATTCCAAACTCATCAAATATTGTAGGATCAAAAACACGATCATTTAGAACCTTTTAATTTTGAAGTTTACGACTTTTCTATTCAAACTGGGGATCCTAAGGAGGATGTTGAGCACCCTTCTTCTTCTTTGATTTTGATGCAGAGACCTCCTCAGGTGTTTCAGTCCTTTTTCTATTCAGAGTTTTCTTAAAGGGAGATTTTTAAAAAGATAGTTTCCCTTTCTTGGATCCTTTCTTTTGAACACTTTTGCTCCTTTTTTATTCTTTTCCAGGAGTTACTAACTCTTCTTCAGTCTATGAGTCACCTTATTTTTTGAATTCTACTAATTTAGCTGCAGAGATTTCCTTTTCAACAACACTCATTTTTAACTTCCTTCTTTTGGTGGTAGATTTCAGATTCTACAACATAGCATCCTCCATGACTTTATGAATAGTGGACCTAGTGGTGCGAACAGGTCCCTTCTTAGGATCTATATCACTAGGAATAAAGGATGGTTTAGGTTTTCTCTTAAACACAACAGCAACATACATTTCTTCCTCATTCTCTTTTTCATCGAAGACATTGAGAAGAGCAGGAAAAAATGCATTTTCTATAGTCTCTGATAGAGTGGAATCAGAGCTACGGAGGTTCTCATTTTCTTTATTTAGGACCATGGCTGTGGAAAACTCTTCCACTAATTAAGTTCCCTGGGAAGGAATCTTACTAGTCACCCCTTCATCAGATTGACCTTTATCTAGACCAATTTCAACTTCAGCAATGAAAATTTCAGACGGACCAGAAGACTTACTAGGTTCTACCACTTGAGTTGCAGTAGGAATGGAGTCAACATTTTCAAGAGCTTCTTCACTATTAAACACTTTCGAGTCTAATTTCTGTCTTGTACCTCTAATTTCCTACTCCTCATTGGAGACTTGTACCTTATCTTCGGACATCACTTCACCTTTTTTTTGCAAAAAGTCGAAATAGATTTCTTCACTTTCATAAAAGGAAATTGTGACATCTCATTATCTAGACAGGAAAGGTTCAAAAGATTTAGATATCAAAGCTGAAGAATTAGGATTTTTAGTAGGTAATAAAGTTTATGGAGTCAAGGTTTTGTTTGGAGTGAATATTGTGGACAGGGGAATAGAGGAGAGTGCACACGACATGGTAGGGATTTCTTAATTAGAAGACATATCTGGGAAATGATAATTAAAGGAGCGATTTATCAACCTGAAGTAAAGAACGGATTGTGAAGGAGGATTTTTTGTACTGAGAGAAGGGTTGTTAAAAATTTAGTAGAGTAAGAAAAAGGTAGAATATGAGTGAACTATTAAGATGTATTTTTTTTAAAAAGGGTTAATAAACATGTCCTTTTAGGAGTATAAGATGATGTTTTGTGTTAAAGTAAGAAAATATGACACCTTTTGGTAAGAAACGAGAAAGCTGATATGACCTAGTACACGTGTACAATTTTACTTTCTAATGGAAAGACAAGAATACTAACTTGTGTGGGGGACTAGGTCCTCCATTGTTTTCTTATCCATCATATCGTTGAAAATCAATCTCCTTATGATCAAAATTCTGTTCCCCACATATGTGTACCTACAGAGGTACATGAATTGAATTAAACATTATAAAAGACCTTACTTCATATACCTGGCTTCTTTTCATAGCCATTGTAAGGGAAAGAAATTAGTGCAAATCTTTATCACACGATCCTTGTTCTAAAAAAAAAAAAATCTCTTTTGGAGCTTCAATGGGATATTAGCAAGATGGTCTTCCATTTAGCAGTCAACACTATCCCTTGATCTAATCCCTTCAAAGAACACACTAACTTCTTACAAATCCCTGAGTGAGAGGAGATCCTCAATTCTACCATTCATACACTTTGAACAGTCACTGTTCATGAGCCCAATTTTGATCTTGTTGACTACTCCCTCTTACTCCTACCTGCATAATCATTTATTAAGCTTAGGGACCCATATGAATTTGGGTCCCTTTGAGTGAGTAAAAGGATGGATAAGATTTCTTATTGCCCATGCAAGCAGAATTATTTTTTTGTTATGGAGACCAGTTCCCTTGGAGCTTTTGATGACTTGAAGAAACTTCAAATTTGCTCTTGTGCTTTGAGAAAGACCTGACAGCTTTCCTTGTAGTGAGCATTCTTCCCAAAATGAGTGCATAACCTTTTATCTGGATCAAATACATACTCATTTTGAAGATTGGTGGAAGGATAGTCTTTCTCAAAACCATTTCCTTCTCTAAAGTTGGACTTCATACTGCTCAGCTTAGTAAGAATCTCTGATGAAGTGGTCCAACGAAGAAGTTTCTCCACCTCATTCTTGGTACTCTTCAAGTCCTTTTCCATCTCCTTGTTTCGTTCAAGAGAGGCGTCAAGGTCTAGACTAACCTTTTTGAGCTTTTCCTCAAGACATGCAAAAGTATCAATTCCCACCAGTTTGCCTAATATCCTCTTAAGTTTGTCACTCAACATTTTATTTTCATCTTCTTGACAATTTCTACTTCAAGCTAAGAATTCCTTGAGGGTAAATAAATATTCTCTATTTCAAAATTGTTCAGTTTATTAGCTAAAGACTCCTTTTAGCCAGTGTTTTTAAAGGCGGAGGTGTAAGGAGAGGCGTAATCCCCGAGACGATGAGGCAATCCTTTAATTTTTAATATTTTATAAATTAATATAATTAGAAATAAATATTTATTAAAAGAGATAAATCACCCAAAAAAAGTAAAATTACATTAAAATTATAAAAAAATAAGTGGAAGATGTATCTAAAGCTACTTCAGCAAAAAAATAACCAAAGCCACATAATACAACTAATATATAAAGTCAACTTTTCATATAATATACTATTATATGTCCTCAAAAATGTAAGTTTGTATAAAAAATAGTACATAATTAATCAACCTCCATCTTCCCGTTACTCGATAAATATATTTAGCACCCATTATCATATATTATATTTTAAAAGAGAGCAAAAAAGGTAAATAACCTAAGAACTAGTCACTATGTAACTTGCAAAAAAATAAAGGAAAAGAAAGGAAATAGGAAGAAGAAAGAGTGTACCCAATACCTTTTTGAGTAGCGGCGTCATCGATACCCACCGGCAAATATGTTTGGAAGTCTGACTTTTAAGTTTTCTTCTACTTTTGATTTCGGTATTTAAGTATTTATCAATCATATATTTTAGTATTAAGTTTAAATTAGAAATTTAATAGGAAAAAATCATTTTACTTTGTAAAGTTTTCTGGGCTTAGGCCTAATTTGCACCTCACGCTTAGGAGAACGCCCCAATGCTTAGGCACTCGCCTCAAATTTTAGGGCTTTTGCCTTTCGATACTTTTGCCTCCCCACAACTCCTCAGTGCATATTTTGCTATGCCTAGCCCCGGGGTTCGCCTCAGACTTCCTTTTAAAGCACTACTTTTTGCTAGCATGGTTGTAAAAAGCATCAATCAAGGCGCTAAATATCATAACTCTTTCTTGGAGTGGTTCCTCAAGTTTTTTTGAACATCAAAAAAGGCTACCTCATCATCTTTTTGATCATCAGATTTGGCCATGAAAGCCAAATAGAACTCATATCTTGCTAGCTCATCTTCAATTACAACCAAGGATGTGTCATTACCTTCCACTTCTTCATCAGATTTGCTTGAAGAGTCTCCCCAGGCTGCTAGAACTTGCTTGACTATCTTGTCCTTTGTTTCTCTTCATCTAACTCTATCAGAGATCTGGTCCCTTTTCTGAACTTTTTCTGAAGTAGGCTTGGTGAACTCATTGGAGTTTTTATTAAAAAGTGGACACTCTTTAATATGATGATCAAGTTTCCCACATTTATGACATTGGCCATTTCCCTTGAATCTCCTGCTCGAGCTTTCTTTGTTCTAAAGAGCTCCACTTCTCACCATTTTCTAAAGTCTCCGAGAGAGATAACCTATATCATGTTCGTCCTCACTTGAGTCATTTTTTCCAACCTTCATAACCAAACTCCTCTCCTTCTTGGGTTCATTTCTCTTAGAATCAAGGAGCCACTTGAGCTCATATGTCTTTAAATTTCCAATGAGTTCATCCATTGTTATTGTTTGAAGATTTTTTGCCTCTGGGATTGCATTTAATTTACTTTCCCATGAAGAAGGTAATATTCTCAAGACCTTCCTGACCAATCTATACATCTTAATGTTTTCCCCAAGACATTTGAGTTCATTCACAATAGATGTGAATCGAGTATGCATGTCCTGAATGGATTCTTCTTCGCTCATCTTGAACAACTCGTACTGATTAGTAATCATATCAATCTTTGATTGGTTCACTTGACTAGTTCGCTCATGATCATTTTGCAAAGCTTCCAGTATCTTATTACCATATTCACAAGCGGAGACCCAGTTGTACTCATGAGGTCCTATCCCACTGGCAAGGATCTTCTTTACTTTGAAATTCTTCTCAATCCTCTTTCGATCAGCTTTAGTATAATCCTTTCTACTTTTAGGAACATACTAAAACGTATCTCCTTCTTTAGATACCTGCATTGGGACATAGGAACCATCACAGATAACATCCCATAACTCTCTATCCTCTGTCATGATAAAATCATGCATTCTAGTCTTCCACTAACTATAAAATTGACCGTTGAACCTTGGGCGTTGAGTAGTTGATTGTCCTTTCTTGAGACTGGGTAGAGCTGCCATCTTGAACAGGATCCTTCCTAGGTGTTAACCTTATAGGAAGAACTGCTTTGATATCAATTGATGGTTTGTAAGAGTCCACTACTGTAACTAAGACTTGATTTGGTACTAGGTCCCTGTATGAGGAAATCGATAAAGAACAAAAACACAATGAGATTACAGGAAAGTAAATGACAAGGGATGTTTACGTGGAAACCTCCTTGATCAAGGGATTAAAACTATGACCTACCCTAGTAGGACTTCACCAACAACCTTCACGAAACTCTGAGAAACTTTTGATTTCAACCTAGGAATTAACCTCCTAATTCCTATCTCTTTGCAATAACTCTATTGCAAATACAACCTCACAATAACTCTTCTGTAAGACTCTATAGCTACCTCCAACTACAAAAATAACTCAGATTTGAACAAAGGAAGCTAAATAAACTATTCACTAAAATTTCTAGAATGAGACGTAAGTTTACTGTTATAAGACCAAAAAACAAGAACTCAATCAACCTAGAAACAAAAACATATATCACTGTAAGCAAAAGAGTTTCTAAATTATTGTGTCTTGCAATATCAATTGAGGCCTTTACTTGAGAAAATTCTTTTCAGATTTATGCAAAAGCTTGACCTTCTCTCCTTAAGTGTGACGAATATATATGATGAGCATTGGGAGAAAATCTTTCTCATTGGTGGATGCTGCCAAGGACCACTAGAAATTTGTCCCACTAATGTGCTGAAACTGCCAGAGAGTACTGGATAGCTGGCACATAAGACAAAATGTGTGCAACTACAAAATTGAATACAGGGACACCAGTTCACATAACTGGTTCTTCCACTAGGTTAGGTCATCACCAAAATATAAATCACGAAGGACGGGCATGGACTAGGTTTCAGTGATGAAGTTTGTTAGTCATCAAAACATAAGTATAATAAGAACAAGGTTGGAACCTAAAAAGAAGGTCTTTTAACTATACTTTCAATTCCTTAAGCTCAGCTAGATCCACTCTATAAGGAGGAATTGAGATAGGTTGGGTATCTGGAAGAAGGTACATTCTAAAGTCTATCTCCCTCTCGGGAGGGGCTCTAGGTAGATCTTCAGGGAACACTTCTAGAAATTTATTCACAACTAGGACTAAATGAAGAGTTGGGGTTTCATACTTAGAATCCTTAATCAGAACTAGATGGAAGATGCAACCCCTAGAGATCATCTTTTTGTCCTTAGGGTAAGAGGCAAACCGACCTATAGGAAGTACTACCCTTCCATTCTAAGAATGGTTCATTTGAAAACTGAAACTTAGTGACTCTGGTTCTATAGTTGACTGAGGTGTAATAGGAATGTAACCAATCCATGCCAAGAATGAAATCAAAATATCTTATTTCTAACTCTACTAGATCAAATATGACTTTTCGAGAAACTGTGGCTGGGCAATTTTTGTATACCCATTTAGCTATAATTGAGTCACCAATAGGAGTGGAGATTAAGAAGGATTCTGAAAGGGTTTTGCGATTGACACTAAAATCTACCGTGATATAAGGAGTCACAATAGAAAGTATGGCTCGGGGATCTAACAAGGCATATACATCAATATGAAAGACTCTTCACGTACCAGTGACTGTATCAGGAGAACCCTTCTGATCCTATTGAGTATGCAAATCATAGAACCTATTCTGGTGATGTCCGTCACCTGCACTAGATGAGGCACCCTACTGCATTGAGCAACATGTTGGAGCTGCTTAGGAAATAGCCTGAGTACGACCACTAATGTCACTTCTCTTAACTGATAGACAATCTCGAAGTCAAATTGAAGAGCTAAAATTGGAGGGCCAAATACTTGATCATACTTTTATTGATGTTACCACTGTTAAGAAGAATACACTAGAGTTATGTGAGGAAGTAGATAATATTATTTTTAAAAACTCTAGTGTGTGTAAATATGAGGATGTAAATAATAATGTAATTCGTGAGTTAGGGCATATTGGAACTCATTCTAATCATTTTTCCATATTGTGTTTAGATAGTAATATATTAATCGAACAATCTGAGCCTACGAAAGAGTGTAAGGTGGAGGAAAAATATGTCTATATTCTTGAATTTGTTGTGCCAAAATCAAAAAATTACATTCCTCATTTAAGGGCCAAGAATTGCAACATTCGACCTCCATTGCTTGGTTTCTTTATTTTTATACCACCGTCTCTTGAGCATAGTAGAAAATTAGAAAAAAAAACAGGGGTGCAATTCATAAGTTCAAATTGGAAGAAAAAGTGGGAGACAACCCAACTAGTAGTTTAACTTCTTATTTTTTATTTATTTTTATAATGTCACATTCATTTTTTCATTTTGTTTTTTGCATATTTAGGGAAAGTCTGAGTACCCGAATTTGAAGTTAAGAAGCATGTTTGAGCTTAAGTGTGAGGTGCTCGCGACCCTTGAAGAAAATTGAAGATACATGTTGCAAGCTAGGCCCTGAAGGGCCTCAGGGAATATTTTTAACCCTCGTTTTACTTTGTATATTTCTTTGGGGACAACACATGATCTTAAGTTTGGGGTGGGAATCCAATATTTGTTAAGGGTGAAGTATGCTTTAGGATTTTCTTTTATTTATTTATTTTTAGTTGAAAAAAAAAAAAGAAAAATTGAAAAATTCCAAAAATACAAAAAGATTTTACTTTTATTCTTTATATTAAATTATTTGTTGTTGGTTTTGTGTTTTTTTTTTTGGTAGAACATACTTTGCCTATCCCTTGATTTTTTTTTTTGGTTCTTTCCTGAGGGGGCCCCTTTGAACTGAGTAATTTTTTTTAGGAGTAATATTTTTATTTTTAGGAGTATTTTTATTATTATATTTTTTTGAGTAAAAAGAAAAGATTTTTTTACTTGGATGATACTAGCAATTTAGGCTTAATCTTGAGTAGTAATTTTTTTCTGTGAGTGTTGAGTATAAAATAAAATAATAGACTTTTTGACACATATGATCATGATTGTGACTCTGTATATAGCGCTTATTATTATTTTGTAGTTTGTTATGACCTTGTCTGTCGTAGAAGTGGAATTGATCCATCTTGATTGATACTTGTGCCATGTGTGGTGACGATTTTTTTACATAGATTTCATGTTTTGCATCTTAGTCTAGAACTTTCCCTGCATGTTATTGAAGCGAAATAAAAAGTATTGCTATGTTTAGAATATGATTATAGGCTTTCTTTGATATGTCTTATAAATTTTAGTCTTTTCAGATATTAGGTCACTAGTATGCCCCTTGAGCCTGTGGCCTATTGTTTTGGTAGCCGTATTTTTACCTTGATCCATTTTTTGAGTCCCTAATTTTTGCACCTTTCTTACGTGAGCACTGTAGCATAGACTGTGTTGAAATTATTAAATCTGAAGAAAAGGGATGGTTGAGTGTAAAAGGTGACCAATGATAGCTACAAAGTGATGAAAAGGCCGCCCTTTTTGAAAGAATGTAACATGAACAAAAAAATTTTGATTACAGCATTCTTGATTTGATGAGCAATACTAGTGAAAATAATAGATAAAGAGAGGGTTGAAAAAAAAGGGTGATGAAAATAATGGGTGATGTAGTTTAAAAAGTGCAAAGTGCTTAGGAAGTGTAAGTCACTATTATATAGTTTTCCTACCCCTCACCTAGCCAACATTACAACCCGTTAAAGTTCTATTTGATTCTATTCAAGCATGCTTAATTAGTGGAGATTTTCATAATGGGCAAGTCAATGGTTCTTTGTGCATACATGTGAATTCTTTATGAGTGTGAGGGTTATTCTTTGATGTTAAGTTCTTAAATTATATTCGATCTTTTGAATTGAGTATGTGGACTATTTCTTCTTGTGAGGGAACTTGTTTCATAATAGATAGATGATGTTATTAGTTTTCTTTAACAAGAATAGGTATGCGAACTTAAATTTGATCAGTTAAAGTCCATCTTTGAGGTTAGGAGGTTAGAGTTTTTTTTTTTTTTTTGTATTACTTGTATAATGATCGAGAAGTGTACTTGATGTTGTGAATTGTTATATGGTCTAATTATTTGTATAAATTAAAGTGATGGCGTTCCTAGATTGGATTAACCGAGATGAATTTTAATGCTTGCTTGAGAACGAACAAGAATCTAAGTGTGGGGTGTTGATGTGAGACCAAAATTATACATCATTATTTGCATTCCATTTAGTATTTTTATTTGTCCTTTTTGAGCATTGATTTTTTGAATTATGCTTAATATTATATTTTTATTTATAGGATTAAATTGGTGTGAAAATGAAGAAATTTGAAGCAAAAACAGAAGTAAAATTGAAAAATTATATAAAAAAATCAAGCACGCAACTTAATGGATTAAATTTATTAAAATATTAATTTATATGCATTCATGCAACCCAGCAGTAAATTGAACTTCAATTTGAATTTCTGCCACGTGGCAGCAAATGATGGCAAGAGGAAAAGAATTTGAGGCGGTCCAGGGCGGAGAGGTATACAGTTCATCCAATTTGGACTGGGTTTTTATTTCCCAGTCCATTTTTGATTCAGTAATTTTATTTTGGGGTTTATTTTATACCAATAGATATTTCATAAAAATAGTTTTTATGTAATTTTGAAACTTTGAAGAGATAACTTGAAAATTGGTTTATTCTTTCTTCTTCATCTTTATTAATTTTTCTTTGAGAATTCAAGATTCCGAATTTATTCTACTCAATTTGTAAGTTCATAATTATTATTTTGTCTATGAGTTCTAATTGTGATTTGCAAGCCATGAGTAGCTAAAACACACAATTAGGATTGTGGGAACCATGATGAATTAATGAAGTAGGTTAAAGTACATAGTAATATTTGAACGGTATTTATGCATGTATTGTTGTTCTCTTCGGTTTGATTGCTTTTTAACGGTGGCCAACGTTAGAACTCGCCTTATTTTTACTCTGGACAAAAGGATGAGTAACGGATGGGAATAAGGGAATGAATAATAGAAAATTAGAGCTACCAACCTCCACTTAATAGCTTGAACCGATAATCTGGGATAGCTAATCTGGAATTCAAGATAGGGGTTAGCAACATAAACTTAGAAGAAGAGAAAACTTACTTGAGGATATTACTTAGATAAGAATGGAAAGCGGTTCTAAGTATACATAACCTATCTTCTACATGACAAGCACCGAGATTATGCACTAGTACGTAGAACCTATGGAGTTATGAAATCATGGGAAACACAATCCCAGTTCATCATTCTCATTGATTTTCTCAACATAGACTAATATTTGTTTACTTGTTACTTATATTTAAAAACTGTTTATTTGTTCTTTTAAATCCCCCCCCCCCATTGAAAATAAACGACTAAAAGCCTGGACGTAACATGGTGCTTAGAGTCACAAGTGACTCCAAGCTAACCCATGGCCTGGTATGACACTAATAGTGTTGAATGTAACTGAAATAGTGAATGCAGAAGCTAACTGATTTGATAATAAATATATGAAATAAACTAGAATAAACTAACCCTGGAAATAAACTAGAAAGCTGAAATGTCTTCTCTCTGTCTGAAAGCCTCTACCAAAAGATGAGCCATTGGGACAAGTCCCCAACTAACTCTAAATTGTCTGAAATTAAAATACTAAGCAAAAATATAATGAATACTGATCCTCGAATAATGAGGACTCACAACTGGTAGTCGGTGATGTGGCACTGGAACGTAGCAACTGCGGGGCTATATCAAGATGATACAACGCAAAAAATGGTATGCGATTAGTAATTTGAATGTACTGAGTATGTGAGATATGCAATTATAAATTGTGCTGAATATGCTGGTAAATACTTAAATACTATATTGAGATGTAAACTGAACTGAAGTACAATGACCCCGTCTGAAAAGTCATGAGTTTAGGCAAATACAAATTGAATTAAGGGTCACGTACAATACTGAGTCTGAAACTGTGGGATGTTCTCGTAACCGACATAAACCATATGAGCAACAGGGAATCCAACCTTTAACCCAAGATGGGGGTGTTCTATACCTTGCCAAGGGTAAGAACTATGTCTGGCGTGAATTCACTCATGAGCCAATTCAGGCTAAGGGAGAACTCCCAACTGGCGAGGACCACTTTTAACCTACGGTGGCACTAGTTTAGGACTTGGGTTACCTAAACCCGTGTCTTCTCGGTGTTAAGTACTTGATAGATGGGTGATGTTATTAGCTTTCTTTGACAAGAGTTGGTGAGCGAGCTTAAATTTGATGAGTTAGAGTGCGTCTTTGAGGTTAGGAGGTTAGAGTTTTGTTGTTTGTTTGTATATTTTTCATAATGATCAGAAGTGTTCTTGATGATATGAACTTCTTACATGGCCTAATTATTTGTATCAACCAAAGTGGTGGCGTTCCTAGATTTGATTTGTTGAGATGAGATTTAATGCTTGCTCAAGGACGAGCAAGAGTTTAAGTGTGGAATGGTAATGTGAGGTCAAATATATATATATATTTAGTTATTATTTGCCTCATATTTAATATATTTATTTATTTATTTTAAATATTAATTTAATAAATTAAGCTTAATATTATATTTTTATGTGTAGAATCAAAGCGATATAAATATGAAGAAATTTGGAGCGAAATTAAATAGAAAGTGGAAGAAGCAAAATGAAATGGGACAACACATAATGGGGCAACAATTAGGAGTTGATGATGGCAATGGCAATGGCAATGGCAATGATTACAAACAAATAAGACAAAAAGAAGTAAAGAAAAGAGAAGGAAAAACTCACCTGGCAGCATATTGATGTGAGAAGCAGCAGAATTAAAAGATTGCAATAATTTAATTAATCTTAGTTAATATTTGATGAACCAAAGAGATAAGAGCATGGAGGTGAAAAATGGACAATTTTTCTACGTGGCAAAATATGAAGAATGTAGCAATACGAGTACAACAGTCATCGAAAATAAGGCCACTGGAATAATGACAATGCAGCGCACAGCAAAATACGCGAGTTGAGAGGCGCGACGCGGGAGAGACTAGTCCGGCTTTCTTTGTTTTCAATTCATTTTGAACTCAGTTATTTTATTTGATGATTCTTTTCTATACTTACAAATATTCTATAAAATCAATTTTTACAGAACTTTTGATCTAAAGAGAGCAAGGAGCCGTCATGGAGGTCGGAGAAAATTAATTTTATCTTTTCTTCATATTTATTTAATTTTAAATTTTTCCTTGGATGATTTGTTGTAATAGCTTAATGTCTATATGGAATTAAACTTCTCATTCTAGAATTATGGTAGCTAATAAAATAATTGATTAGTAAATCTTGATTTGATTTGTTCGGTTAGCATAATAGTTGTTTTTATAGTCTTGCTTTTACTATTTTAAAGATTCGTGATCTTTAAAATAAATCTTTGAGCCCGAAGTGAACTGACCAAGGGAGCAAAGGATTAGAACAAGAATATAGGGAGTAAGATCTCTTCTTTAATAAAATAATGAATTGATTTGTGGCTAGGATAGGAATATACCTAGATCACCTTACTTGATTACAAAACGGGAATATAAATTAATACGTTTGACTTAGTTTAATTAATTTATAAATTTATCTTTAGAAGTCACTGCTTGAATAAATAATAAGCATTAGTCTAATTTAGTAAAATAGTTAATCAACAAGTCCATGTGGGTACGATATCTGGTCTAAAATATCCTATATTACTTGTACCACCGCGTACACTTGCATGTACTTTTGGATGCAATACCCTTCAAGTCATAAATGACTTGGGGAAAGCTATAGGAAAGCTCTAAATGCATAAAAAATATGAAAAAACAAAAAATGACCTGGAGGATTGTTGCATCCAACCGCACACGCAAGTGTACGTGGCCGTGCAAGTAATAAAGTGGCTCTTGCGAGCCAAATATCAATCCCATAGGGACTTGGTGTTGAGCAGACAATCCAACTTAAGTATTACTATTGAAATTTAACAAGTGCGATTTGTAACCAGAAGAGTTTGAGTTTTGTTTTTGTAACTAAAGAATAGAAATAACAACGATATCAAATTTGGATTGTATACAGTATAAGGAGAGTTCCAGGGTTGAGGACTTTACTTCACATTCATGCATAACTATGGTTTCTAGTCGGTGTTGGTGTTTATCTTGATTATTGATCTACGGAATTGATATTACAACTTGGGAATGGTCATCCTCTAAGTCATCTACCCAAATTAATCTCACAATTACATCGTTGAGCGGGGATGTGAGTCTTTAATTCTTATGCATTAAACAATATTCCCGTTTCATTTACCAAGTGGGGCATTTAGGTATATCTCTATCCTAACTGTAAATCATCCTTTAATAATTAGTATCTAAAAATTAAAGACATGATCCACACTCCCTACATTCTTCATTCCATCCCCCCACTCCTATGGTCAATTCGTTTTGGGACTTAGATTTATCCTAAAGTACATGATCCTTTAGAAAAGTAAAACAAGAATGCAAGAATAATCACATAACTTGATAAACATATAAACCAACTATAAAACCACAATTTTAAGCAATCATGTTATAGCCTCATCCCTAGAAAGAGGGTTCTTATATAATCATAGTCATACAAAGAGTCACCATTAATGAATTCATAAGTAAAAACTACAAGAAAACTAAAGTTGAAAGAAGAAAAATCCTAGAATAGAGCCTTTGACGCCTTCTCCTCTCTCCAATCTTGTGTTACTCCAAAAAAGACTTGTAAATGTGGTTAAGTACTCCTTATATAGTGATTTAGGTCATCCATAGGCTGCCCCAAATGAAACATATGCATTTACCAACTTGCCCTCAACTTAAACCAAGTTAAAAACCAACTTTTAGACGAATTGTGGGTGTTGTGTTGCATGGCCCATCGCATGGACAAGGGCATGAGATACAGGGCCATCGTAGGGGTAAAACAGTAGCCCCTTTCTGTAGGGGGTGCGGTTCAGGGTCCCCTCCCATGCCATGGGTGGTGCGGCGCAAGGCTGCCCCCACACGGGAATGTTTCGGCCAATTCTTGCTCTATTCTTCTCGTCCACTTGCTCTTTGTTTCCCCACATCTTGTGGCTTGTTTGTAGGATTAATTTATCTTCCACATCTCCTCCATTGGTCTCCTACAACATTTCGTAACAAACATTAGTCCAGACAACACAATAAAGCTCATCAAAGTACACTAGAACAAGCATAGCTCAAGCTAGCAACACTAATTTTCTTGTCTAAGCTCTTTTTGATCATTTTGACTATTGACTTGTTCCAAATGAACCTTAAACACTCTAAACATATAAATTAGCACACAAATACAAAATTAAAAATTTATACTTCATTAAGAACATCAAGTTATCCTCAAAACTAAGTTAAACGCGCGTAGATAATGACACGTAGGAGTATAAATACACCTAAGACCACCACCCCATACTTTAAGCTTTGTTCGTCGTCGAAAAACTCTTTACAATCAAATAAGACTCTGAAATTACTACTTTAAATAAGATACTCAAGCTAGAACTACAACGACTACATGAATAGCAAGTTCTACATTGGGCATGTCATATTCCAATTTAAAACACATGAACGCTACTTCAAGACTTCCTAGCCTCAAGAATTGACTCTACCAAGTTGGAAAACTCATGCACATTACTCAACAAAGAGATCATATAATCCACCTATCCATCATTAAACATGTGCCCTCCCCATAAGAGAGTCACCCGTATTCACTCATAAACATGCAATTTATCACAAGAATGGGTGTAAAAATCAAATTTCGCTAACTCTCACAAAGAATTCACATGTCACATAAGATGAACCATAAGCTTGACCTTAGTGTAGTACACTACTAATATAAGAATATCAAAGCTCAGGATCAAGTAGGACTTTACTGGTTTGTAATGTAGGCTAATGGATGGGTAGGAACAATTTTGGTCAAGAATAGTGACTAACTTTCCCAAGCACTTTAATACATCACACTTTATATTAATCTCATCTCCAACCAACCTATTTTTCACCACATCAACAACACATAAACCTTCTAAAAACACCAATAGCTACTATTTTTGGGCTTCAAATTCACTCTTTCTCTTCAATTTTCCCTTCTTCACATCTTTTGTTTTTCAACTCAAGCGCTTAGGAGTTTTGAATCAAGTTACGGTCAATTGAAAGAAGAGGACTTAGCTACATATAAGGCTACCAAAAAATAGGCTAAAGGCTTAACGGGGCTAACTAAGATCATGCATAAAGGTCAAATAAAGAAGGTATAAAACATGGCTATCAAAGAAATGCCTATATCATATCCTAAACTCAACATTTTTCATTTCGCTTTGCAAACACACCAGGCAAGTTCTAGACATCAACATGCATATGGAATATAACAAAAACCTTATTCACACTTGGCACATGTTTAAATTAAGAAGAATCCCTATAGACTCTCAATCAAGCAATCGCAAGAATTCAATTTTAATCCAACACCATACAAGAATCAGATAAAAGAGCCTAGGTGTCTCATAGAAGTCATTCATTTTTTCACAACACACCTTAGAATTCAACACCAACTTGCAACAAGTAATCATGTGTATCACCCAACAAGCGCATCAAATGACAAAAAAATTTAAAATTACTCCTAAAAATAAAAAAAGATACTGGGTTCAAATGGCTCCCCTCAAAAAAGAATCGAAAAGAAAAACCGAGGGGTGGGTGAAGTGTGCTTCTACTAAACCGATAAAACACAAAATTGAAAATTACCAAAGCTAAAATCTTTTTATAATTTTTTTTAATATAGTCAAAAACATACAAACTAAATACAAATAGAAATCCTATAGTGCACTTCACCCTAAGAAAATTAGAAGATTCTCCACCCCACACTTAAAATCGCACTTTGTCCCCAAAGTATAAATCAAAAAATGAAGAAATAAGAATACTCCCTTAGGCCTCTAGGCGTAGATAGTAGCATCATATCCATCAAAAGGTTCAGAGAACCCCAAACTTAGTCCTTGCCATGCTCCTTAGCTTAGATCTCAGGTAGTCAGACTTCCCTTCAACCTGTCAACACAAAACAAAAACAAAAACCAAAGGTGATACCAAAAAAATTAAATTAAAAAAAACAAACTACTTTAACTTGGGTTGCCTCCCAAGCAGTGCCTGATTTTTTATCGCGGAACGACTCACATCACAACTCTCATCCACATTCTCTCATCCTCTTCCTCTAAATTGGATCCTATCTTCTCCTTTTTTCAGACCTCTCAAGTGCTCACAATCAAGGTCTGTAGCTTTTCTTACACTCACCTCTTCAGGATTCCCTTTAAGTTTTTCCAGCTCCGGCTTATTTGTCAATTCGGGCAATTCCATAAGAGAGTCCAAAGAGTAAATAGGAGGTTTATTCTCCCCCACCCCACACTCATACACTTCCATCTCTGTGATCATGCATAGATCTCTGTAGTGTGAGGGTGTTTTGAGTGTTTTTTACACTCTAAAGACCACCTCTTCATTATTCGGTCTCATCTTGAGCGTGCCCTCTCTCACATCTATCAAAGCTCCACCAGTAGACAAGAATGGACATCCCAATATTATTGGTACCCATCATCTACATCATAGTCAAGAACAATAAAGTCAGTCGGAATAATGAATTTATTAACCTTAAGGAGAACATCTTCAATAATTCCTTCGGGGACCACTCTAGTTCTGTACACTATCTGTAGCTCAACTGATGTAGGTCTTGGGTTCCCTAACCTAAGAGTATTAAACACAAAAAAGGATTAAGTTGATGCTTGCCCCTAAATCACTCAGAGCTTGAACAACATCACTTTCACCAATTTGTACGAAGAGGGTGAAACTCCAAGGATCTTTGGGCTTTTGGGGTATCTTGCTCATAACCCCAGAGCTACACTCTTCAGTAAGTGCTACTGTCTTAATATCCCCAATACTCCTTTTATTTTTCACCACATTCTTCAAGTACTTAGCATACTTGGGCATTCCCTGCAAAACATCTAACAAAGGAAGGTTAATGTGAAGTTCTCTGAATATGTCAAAAAACTTCTTAAAATAAGCATCCTCTTTGGCTTTCTTAACCTTTTGAGGGAATGGTGGTGGTAGTCTATTTTGAGTGTACTCAACTGGCTATTCTCTTGGGTACTCAGACTTTCCCTTTTTGTCAAATTCTTTGGACTCAACTTGTTTTTTTGTCTGCTCAAGTGTGATCAACTCTGCTTGTACCTCATGATTTTTCTTTAGACGTGCATCAATAAAATCTCTACCACTTCTCAATGTGATTGCCATAACTTTCTTTGGATCTTGCTTTGTATCACTAGGTAGACCCTCTTGATGTATTGTGTTTTGTGCCAGAGCTAATTGACCCATCTACGTCTCTAAATTCTTTTGAGCGAATTGTTGATTTTTGATCTTTGCAGCCATTTGTTCTTGGTTGGCCAACATCTTTTTTAAAGTCTCTTCTATATTGCTAGCCTGAGTGTTGTTTTGAGTACTTTGTTGGTGCCGAAATTACTGAGGTTGACCCTGATTATTTCCCCAAGAGTATTTGGGTTGACTCTGTTAGTTATGATTGTAGGCATTACTATAGTTTTGATTACCTTATTGTGCATTACCCATAAAATTTACCAACTCCGAATATGCTCCACATAAATCTATAGAATGACCACTATTACCACAAGATTCATACTAAGTCTGAACCTGCTGAACCTATAGAACTTTATTAATCTGGGCATGAGGTTGAACCACACTCAACTTATTGAATTGTGTCATCATTTGGTTCTGAAAAGTGGCCAGCTGTGCAACCAATGCTATGATACTATCTACCTCGATCATATCTGCAGGCTTCTTCACCATACTACTGGATACATCACCCTGCCACTCTGTTTTACCTTGTACAATGTGATTAAGGATAATATACAGCTCATCATAAGTTTTCTCTAATGCTTGACCACCTGTCGCTAAATCTAGCAAAAATTTTGTGTTATGATCAAGACTTTCAAAAAAAGTATGAGCTAATACCTCATTTGTCTGTTGGTGATGCGAGTAACCTCTGATAAGAGACTTGAATCTCTCCCATGCATGATAGATATTTGCTTCTGGATTTTGGTTGAAACTTAATATCTCACTTCTCAACTTTGCAGTTTTACTAGATGGAAATAATTGAATGAGGAACTTCTTTGCCAAGTCATCCCAAGTTGTGATTGAATTTGAAGGTTCTTCCTAAAACCATTTCTTTGCTTCACCCAAGAGTGAGAATAAGAAAAGTGTGAGCCTTACATAATCTGTGGAGACTCCTGCAGGAATGAATGTGACACTGATCTCCAAGAAGTTCTATGGATGGACTTATGGATCCTCATGTGACAAGACTGTAAACTGCACGCTTGTGTGTAAAAATTACACCATGTACTGTTTAAGCTCAAATCTACCTCCTGTTTTTGATCTGTGGATACTGGAAGTTACATTAGTTGAGAGTGGGATTGCCACTTCGCACACTGTCCTTTAGGCTGGTTGTTCATAACCCATAACCACAGGAATGGTCTCATCCGGTTGAACTTGCGGGATTGTATAGAGAAGTGTTGCTTCTCTCCTCAATTGGTGCAAGCGTAGCTCAGGTTCGGGATGTGGTTTAACCAATTCTCTCTCCCTTACCAGCTTGCTTAATAATTAACTTGTACCTACAAATTTAGTAGCTATGACATTTGTTAGCACTTATCAAACAAAATAGTAAAACTAAAAATTAAAAGGTTGCTAATTTTTTTCAGGTCCCCGTTAATGACACAAAAAACTTATTGCATCCAACTGCATACACAAGTGTATGTGGTCGTGCAAGTAATAAAGCGTCTCTTGCGAGCCGAATATCGATCCCATAAGGACTTGGTGTTTAGCAAAAAACCCAGCTTAAGTATTACTAGTGAAATTTAACAAGTGCGATTTGTAACCAAAAGAGTTTGAGTTTTGTTTTTGTAACTAAAGAATAGAAATAACAACGATATGAAATTTGGATTGTAAACAATAAAAAAAGAGTTCCAGGGTTGAGGCATTTACTTCACATTCATGCATAACTATGGTTTCTAGCCGGTGTTGGTGTTTATCGTGATTATTGATCTGCAGAGTTGATATTACAACTTGGGAATGGTCATCTTCTATGTTATCTACCCAAATTAATCTCATAACTACATTGTTGAGCGGGGATGTGAGTCTTTAATTCAGATGCATTAAACTATCTTCCCATTTCATTTACCAAGTGGGGCGTTTAGGTATATATCTATCCTAACTGCAAATCATCCTTTATTAATTAGTATATAACAATTAAAGACATGATCCACACTCCCTACTTTCTTCATTACATACCTCCACTCCTATGATCAATTCATTTTGGGACTTAGATTTATCCTAAAGTACATGACTCTTTAGAATAATAAAACAAGAACGCAAGAATAATCACATAACTTGATAAACATATAAACCAACTATAAAACTACAATTAAGCAATCATGTTGTAGACTCGTCCCTAGAAAAAGGGATCTTAGACACTCATATTCATACAAAGAATCACCATTAATGAATTCATAAGTAAAAACTACAAGAAAACTAAAGTTGAAAGTAGAAAAACCCTAGAATAGAGCCTTTGATGCCTTCTCCTCTCTCCAATCTTGTGTTACTCCAAAAGTGCCTTGTAAATGTGGATAATTACTCCTTATATAGTGATTTAGGTTTTCCATAGGCTTACCCAAATGAAACATATGCATTTACCAACTTGCCCTCAACTTAAACCAAGTTAAAAACCAACTTTTAGACGTAATTTTGGGGTTCGCGTCGCATGGCCCTTCTCATGGACAAGGGAGAAATACGCAGGGACATCACAGGGGAAAACCAGTAGCCCACTTATATTGGGGTTTTCTTGGAGGTTCCCTCCCATGCCATGGGGGTACGGCGCAAGGCTTCCCCCACACGGGAATGTTTCGGCCAATTCTTGCTCTATTCTTCTTATCCACTTGTTCCTTGTTTCCCCGCATCTTGTGCCTTGTTTGTAGGATTCATTTAGATTCCATTGCTCCTAAATTTGTCTCCTAAAACATATGATAACAAACATTAGTCTAGAAAACACAATAAAGCTCATCAAAGTACACTAGAACAAGCATAGCTCAAGCTAGCAACACTAGTTTTCTCATCTAAGCTCTATTTGATAATTTTGATTCTTGACTTGTTTTAAATGCACCTTAAACACTATAAACATGTAAATTAGCTCACAAATACACAATTAAACACTTATACTTCATTAATCACATCAAGTTATCCTCAAAACTAAGCTAAATGCGTGTAGATAACGACGCTTAGGTGTATAAATATGCCTAAGATCACCACCGCGCACTTAAAACCTTGTTCGTCCTCAAACAACTCTTTACAATTAAAAAAAACAATGACATTACTACTTTAAATAAGATACTCAAGCTAGAACTACAACAACTACATGACTAGCAAGTTCTAAATTTGGCATCTCATAGTATAATTGAAAACACATGAACGCTACTTCAAGACTTCCTAGCCTCAAGAATTGACTCTACCAAGTTGGAAAACTCATACACATTACTCAACAAAGAGATCATATAATCCACCTATCCATCATTAAACATGTGCCCTCCCCATAAGAGAGTCACCCATATTCACTCACAAATATGCAATTCATCACAAAAATGGGTGTAAGAATCAAATTTCGCTCACTCTCACAAAGAATTCACATGTCTCATAAGATGAACCATAAGCTTTTCCTTAGTGTAGTACTCTACTAATATAAGAATATCAAAGTTCAAGATCAAGTAGTACTTTACGGGTTGTAATGTAGGCTAAGGGACGGGTAGGAATTATTTTGGTCAAGAATAGTGACTAACTTTCAAAGCACTTTAATACGTCACACTTTCTATTAAGCTCATCTCCAACCAACCTATTTTTCACCACTTTTTTTTTCTTCCATAACTCTCTTTTGTTTTGCCCCATCTCTTAAAACTAGCTTACACATCTTTTGTATGGAGTTTTTGATTATCTTTTTCAAAGCACTTTAACTTTTCTTACTTTTAATCCCTATCAACAACACATAAACCTTTTCAACACACCAATAGCTACTATTTTGGGGCTTCAAATTCACTCTTTTTTTTCAATTTTCCCTCCTTCACATCTTTTGTTTTTCAACTCAAGCACTTTGGAGTTTTGGATCAAGTTATGGTGTATTAAGAGAAGAGGAGTCAGCTATATATCAGGCTACAAAAAATAGGCTAAAGGCTCAATGGGGCTAAATAGGATTATGCATAAAGGGTAGATAAAGAAGATATAAAACATTACTTTCAAATAAATGCCTATATAATCTCCTAAACACAACATTCTTTATTTTGCTTTGCAAACACACCAGGAAAGTTCTAGACATCAACATGCACATGCAATACAACAAAAACCACACTCACACTTGACACCTGTTCAAATCAACAAGGATCCTTATAGACTCTCAACCAAGCAATTGCAAAAATTCAACACCAACTTGTATCAAGTATTCATGTGTAGCACTCTACAAGAGCATCAAATGATAATAAAATTTAAAATCACTCCTAAAAATTAAAAAGGATACTAGGTTAAAAGGCTCCCCCTTGGAAATGAACCGGAAAAAAAATCGAGGGGTGAGTGAAGTGTGCTTCTACTAAACGGATAAAACAGAAAAATTAAAATTAACCAAAGATAAAATCATTTTGTAATTTTTTTTAAATTTAGTCAAAAACATACAAACTAAAAAATATAGAAATTCTATAACACACGTCACCCTAACCAAATGGGAAGATTCCCACCCCACACTTACAATCACACTTTGTCCCCAAAGTATAAATCAAAGAATGAAGAATTAGGAATACTCCCTAAGGCCTCTAGGCCTAGCCAGTAGCATCATATCCATCAAAAGGTTCGGAGAACCCCACACTCAGTCCTTTCCATGCTCCTTAGCTTATATCTCAGGTACTCAGACTTTCCTTCAACCTGTCAACATAAATCAAAAATAAAAACCAATGTGATACCAAAAAAATTAAATAAAAAAACAAACTAACTTAACTTGGGTTGCCTCCCAAGTAGTGCCTAATTTATTATCGCGGCACAACTCAAATCACAACTCTCATCCATATTCTCTCATCCTCTTTCTCCTACTTGGAGCCCATCTTCTCCTTCTTTTCTGACCACCCAAGTGCTCACAATCGAGGTCTGTAGCTTTTCTTACGCTCACCTCTTCAAGATTCCCTTTAAGTTTTTCCAACTCTGACTTATTTGTCAATTTGGGCAACTCCATGAGAGATTTCGAAGAGACAACAGAAGTTTTTCTCTCCTCCACCCCGTACTCATCAACAGCCATCGCTATGATCATGCATAGATCTATGTAGTGTGAGGGTTTGTTTAGTGCTTTGTACACTCTAAAGACCACCTCTTCATCATTCAGTCTCATCTTGAGCATGCCCTCTCTCACATCTATCAGAGCTCCACCGCTAGCCAAGAATGGACATCTTAATATTATTGGTACCCTGTTATCTGCATCATTGTCAAGAACAATAAAGTTAGCTGGAATAATGAATTTACCAACCTTAATAAGAACATCTTCAATAATTCCTTTGGGGACCACTCTAGTTCTGTCTGCCATCTGTAGCACAACTGATGCAGGTCTTGGTGTTCCCAACCCAATAGTATTAAACACAAAAAGGGACAAGTTGATGCTTTCCCCTAAATCACTCAGGGCTTGAACAACATCACTTTCACCAATTTGTATGGGAAGGGTGAAACTCCCAGGATCTTTGAGATTTTTGGGCATCTTGCTCATAACCACATAACTGCACTCTTCAATAAGTGCTACCATCTCAATATCACCAAACCTACTTTTATTTGCCACCACATCCTTCAAGTACTTAGCATACTTGGGCATTCCCTGTAAAACATCTAACAAAGGATATGCTTTTGAGGGAATGGTGGTGGTGGTCTATTTTGGGTTTGCTCAACTGGCAATTCTCTTGTGTACTCAGACTTCCCTTTTTTTAAGATTCTTTTTTCTTTGGAGGTGCATCAATCAAATCTCTACCACTTCTCAATGTGATTTCCATAAATTGTTTTAGAGCTTACTCTGTATCACTAGGTAGACCCTCTGGAGGTCCTGTGTTTTGTGCATGAGCTAACTGACCCATCTGCGTCTCTAAATTCTTTTGAGCCAATTACTAATTTTTGATCTCTACAGCCATTTATTCTTGGTTGGCCAATTTTTTTTTCAAATTCTCTTCTATATTGCTGGCCTGAGTGCTGTTTTGAGTACTTTACTACTACTAAGATTGACCTTGATTTTTGCCCCAAGAGTAGTTGGGATGACTCTGTAAGTTACGATTATTGGCATTACCATAGTTTTGATTGCATTTTTATGGATTGCCCATAAAATTTATCGACTCAGGATTTGTTCCACATAAATCTTTAGAATGGCTACTATTACCAAATGTTTCATACCAAGTTTAAACCTGCTGAACTGCATTAACCTGGGTCTGAGTTTGTGTCATACTTAACTTATTAAATTGTGTCATCATTTGGTTCTGAAAAGTGGCCAACTGTGCAGCCAATGTTGTGACCATACTTATGGATACATCACTCTTCCACTCTATATTACCTTGTGCAATACGATTAAAGAGAGTATACAACTTATCATAAGTTTTCTCCAATGCTTGACCATCTACCGCTGAATCTAGCAACATCTTTGTGTTATGATCAAGACTTTTAACAAAAGTATGAGCTAGTACCTCCTTTATGTGTTGGTGATGTGGGAAATCTCTAAGAAGAGACTTGAATATCTCCCATGCATGATGGAGATTTTTGTCTGGCTTCTGCTTAAAACATACGATCTCACTCCTCAACTTTGTAGTTTTGCCAAATGGAAAGAATCAAATGAGGAATTTCTTTGCCAAGTCATCCAAGTTGTGATTGAATTTAAAGGTTCTGCCTTCAACCATTTCATTGTTTTACCCAAGAGTGAAAATGGGAAAAGTGTGAGCCTCACGTAATCTGTGGAGACTCATATGGGAATGAATGTGTCACTGATCTCCAAGAAGTTTTGTAGATGGACCTGTGGATCCTCATGTGATAAGACTGCAAACTATCCGCTTGTGTTCAACAATTGCACCATGTGGTGTTTAAGCTCAAATCTACCTTCTACTTCCAGTCTGCGGATACTGGAGGTTACATTAGTTATGTGTAGGATTGCTACTTCATGCACGGTCATGCGGGCTGGTTGTTCATCACCCATAACTACAAGAATGGTCTAATCATGTTGAGATTACGGGATTAGACAAAGAAGTTTTGTTTCTCTCCTCAATTGGTGCAAGCGTCGCTCTTGTTTGAGATGTGGTTCAACCAATTCCCTCTCCCTTGCCAGTGTGCTTAAGAATTACCATGTACCTGCAAATTCAGTAGCTAAGACCAAGTTGTTAGCTCTTATAAAAAAAATTTAGTAAAACTAAAACTTAAAAGGTTGCTAATTTTTTCAAGTCCTCGGCAACGACGCGAAAAACTTGTTACGTCCAACTGCACATGCAAGTGTACGTGGTCGTGCAAGTAATAAAGTGGCTCTTGCGAGCCAAATATCAATCCCACAGGGACTTGGTGTTTAGCAGACAATCCAACTTAAGTATTACTATTGAAATTTAACAAGTGTGATTTGTAACCAAAAGAATTTAGATTTTGTTTTTGTAACTAAAGAATAGAAAAAACTACGATATGAAATTTGAATTGTAAACAGTATAAGGAGAGTTCCAGGACTGAGGCATTTACTTCACATTCATGTATAACTATGGATTCTATCCGATGTTGGTGTTTATTGTGGTTATTGATCCACGGGGTTAATATTGCAACTTGGGAATGGTCATCCTCTAAGTCATCTACCCAAATTAATTTCACAACTACATCGTTGAACGGAGATGTGAGCCTTTTATTCAGATGCATTAAACTATCTTTCCATTTCATTTACAAAGTGGGGCGTTTAGGGATATCTCTATCCTAACCGCAAATAATCCTTATATATAAAAATTAAAGACATGATCCACACTCCCTACATTTTTCATTCCATTCCTCCACTCCTATGGTCAATTTGTTTTGGGACTTAGATTTATCCTAAAGTTCATGACTCTTCAGTATAGTAAAACGAGAAAGTAAGAATAATCACATAACTTGATAAACATATAAACCAACTATAAAACCACAATTAATAAATCATGTTTTAGCCTCAACCCTAGAGAGAGGGTGTTTATCCACTCATATTCATCAAAAGAATCACCATTAATAAATTCATAAGTAAAAACTACAAGAAAACTATAGTAAAAAGAAGAAAAACCCTATAATAGAGCCTTTGATGCCTACTCCTCTCTCCAGTATTGTGTTACTACAAAATTGAATTGTAAATGTGGATAATTACTCCTTATATAGTTCTTTAGGTCGTCCATAGGCTTCCCCAAGCAAAACATATGCATTTACCAACTTGCTCTCAACTTAAACCAAGTTAAAAACCAACTTTTAGACGTAATATGGGGGGGTTGCGTCAAATGGCCCATCGTATGACCAAGGTCGTGCAACACAGATCCATCGCAGGGTAAAAACAGTATCCCCCCATCTGTATTGGGTGTGGCACAAGGCTGCCCCCACACGGGAATGTTTCGGCCAATTCTTGCTCTATTTTTCTCGTCCACTTGTTCCTTGTTTCCCCACTTCTTGTGTCTTGTTTGTAGGCTTAATTTCTCTTACATAGCTCCTCCATTAGTTTCCTACAATATCTCATAACAAACATTAGTCCATACAACACAATAAAGCTCATCAAAGTACACTAGAACAAGCATAGCTCAAGCTAGCAACACTAGTTTTCTCGTCTAACCTCTATTTTATCATTTTGACTGTTGCCTTGTTTCCAATGCACCTTAAGCACTCTAAACATGTAACGTAGCATACAAATACACAATTAAAAACTTATACTTCATTAAGAACATCAAGTTATCCTCAAAACTAATCTAAACGCGCATAGATAATGACACTTAGGTGTATAAATACGCCTAAGATCAAAGATCATTACAACTGAACCTTGTTCTTATAGAATTTTGTGGTACTTATATCTTAGAAATGATGAATAAATCTTTCTGGTTGTTGTTTTTATTTAAGCATCATAGAGTTTAAAGCATGAATGATACTCATTTCAGGTTGCTGATATACTCGAAAAACAATCTGATCTTATGAAGGGGTTCAATGAATGTATAGAGCTTTATGAAGGAGTTGGTAAGCCTTGAATTCATTTTATGATGGTAAACTTGTTGTGCCACATATGTATATAGCATGTGATTATTGATTGGTTACTGCTTTTGCAGTTGAATTTCTTGCAGGTGAAACAACTAAGTGGAATGAAGGGCATACTAATTCCAAGTTAATAAAGGAAGAAGAGAAAGACAAAGAGCAGAAACGTAAAACTGAGGTTCCTTCAACTTATCAAATAAAAGATGAAAACAAGGCTCATCCATAGAGAATGATGTTTGAAGAAGCTATCAGCTTTGTGAAGATACTAAATGTTATTCTTCTGCCTTCCGATTTCGATAATAATTGTCTTTGATTTTTTACTATTGCATACTAGTTATTATCTACATGCATTGTATGTATATTTCATGATAGTTAGCACTCTAAAATTTATATACAAATAAATAGTATATAATGTTAATGTAGAGACTAAATGAACAAGACAAAGTGTATTTTGAAATGTTTCTCATTTGGATAAAAACTTGGAAACTTTGGAAAGAGGTTTATTGTTTTACCATGTCACAAGAACGAGGAAATAATGAGCTTCTGATTAATCAAATAATTATTGCATTCCTAACATCATTGTACAAGTAAATAATGAAGTTTTCAAGAATTACATAATCATTATTGTAATTTTATCCAATATGAAATGCACATACGAAAGGTAAAAGTTTAAATTGTTCCAGTTATCACTTAGTGCAGGAACATTTCCAAAATGATTACCACTTGTACAAATTCTTTTTAGACATTTTGAAGATGTACAAGGAGGAACACAAGAATATCTCTAAAGTCTTCCATGAGGTCATAAATCATTTTTAATTTGGATGCACAAATATTATAGTGTGTAGGTTGCCAAACTTCTAAATGATCATGTTTTAATTTGTTACTATCTTCCTTTTTGTAATATGTAGGTTGCCAAACTTCTCAATGGTCATCCAAATTTTCTTGATGACTTCACAAAATTCTTGCCAGATTCTTCAGGTGTTGCCATGTTTAAGTGATATGTTGATCGCAACCATCATCATTAGTTCCTTATAATGATGCTATTGCCCATGACTAAAGCTTGCAAACAATTATGAGTTTTACTTGATATTCTCAAACAACCTTTTGGGAGATTGTTGTTTCTTGGAATTCTTTGTCCTATTTTAATTTCAATAAGTAGATACTCAGTATTATTAGTAAAAAATATTACTCAGTGTTTCTTGAATAATATCATTTTCTGTTTATGAGTTCTACCTACCACAAAAAGCTTCTTTTTTTTTTTTGAGAACCCTCGAATAAATACACAACCTCTACCACAGGTTTTGCCCTTTTAGGGTGAACACTCTATAGTGAGCATTTTGTTGTAACTTATTGACTTGAATATCTCACAAAACCACATAGGAGATATAAACCGCACTAGAAAAGCCCCATGTAATGATCTCATGGCTTACCGGTAGACAGAGGATGAATTCAATACCAGGTCTCCCATCTACAAACCACTCAACCATGCCCTTGCGGGCACCACTAAAAGCTTTTAATCTTTGGTTAATAACAACTTAAGGATATAGTGTCGTCCAATGTTAGTTGTTCTCTAGACAGTCATTGTATTATACATAGTTTTGCATGTTTGGAACTTTCTTGAATGAATTGTTGCATTCTATCTCTGCTGCACAATGTTTCAAGTTCATTTGGTGGGTACAATGACCTCTGATAAGATATACATATATATAACCATTAATTAAAATGTGTCGGAGAGTTTTTTTAATTCTTACAATAACGCTTTGTATTCCTCAATTTAATCTTGAGTTCTATTCGAAATTCAGAAGAACTGCGTGAGGATATTGTTGGGTCAATATGTAAACCTATAATAATATTAAGTTAGACCTAACTAGAAGTGTATATATTAGGCATCTTTCTACTTGTTTAATTATGCTCGAAGGAGATAATATTAAGTTCAATATTGAGAAAAGAACAGTAGTAACAACAAATAATACGATAACCAAATCAAAGGAAATAATAGGTAATAAGAAAATTGAAAACTAAGATAGTAGGGTAATAATAATAATAATAAGGATATTAGATAACACTTGAAGTGTCACGAACCAATAGTAGAGGTCATGATGGCACCTACCCCAACCCAGCCTTTGTAGGTAAGTTGAAAATTCACAATAGGGAAGAAAATCAAAAATAAGAAAAAAGATGACATAAATACGAGATTTCTAAAACGAAGTTAGGCCATAATACTCATAAACTGAAATATCAGAAATAAATATAGTCAATCCCCAAAACCTGATGTCACAAGTGTAAATAGCATCTAATACAATATTGAACTCTGAAATAATACATCAATGTCTTCAAAACAACAAGTAAAGAAATAAAAGATAGAGGGAGGCTGGACAAGGCTCTGGATGGGGAGATTATTCTGGCAAACAGTAAGTGTATCATGCTCTTCCTTTTAGTGATTCTGGGCTTGATACTGATTTGGAGATTTTTGGGTTTTCATTCAAAAGGCAAATATCGGTTTATTAATATATTTATTTATATTATGATTTTATTTAGTATCTATTTATTTCTCTTGTCTCTTTTTGATTTGGAAGGTTGATATAGCGGAAATTCCAGTTTTCCCTAAACTAGAAAAAATGAGACAACGCGATCAACCCTTCACATTTGAGAGGGTCAACATTTGATCGAGACTTAATTGTACTTAGCATTCATGATCAACCCTCTGCATTTGTGATGAACGATAAGGGATACCTTTTGAAAATATGGTCCCGCCATCGCGATGAAGAATATTTTTCTTCTCCATGTTCGTGGACAAGGGTCCGTATTCATGAAGACGGATTCAACAGGTACCAGATTGAAAAAAATCTAACAATTGCACAAGGTCGAAATGTCTCCAAGTGGACCCTCGAGATTTGTTCGGGATCCCACAAAAATAAACTAGATATGCTACTAGGTTATTTTCGATATTATGGACTCAATGGAACCACCAGATTTTCAAAAAGTGATTGTTTACAACAAATTAGCCCCCAGGACCACTTTTAAGCTTATTTTAACTAGTTTCCATTTAAGGTGTCAAAATGCATAATAAAGGCTCGAGGCCCTAACTAACTATGCTTTTAACCCAAAATTGACATTCTAGATCTAATGGAATTGTCAATACCACCATCCATTTCTTGGATCACAACATATTGATCAAAGTCAAACTAGCCACTTTTAAAGCCTCTAAGGGTCTCAAAATCATTCCCAAACGGATTGAGGACCGTGTCAACCCACCCCACAACTCAAAAATACCATATAGCAACTATGTGGAAGGGCAAAATAGTCAAAATATAGAAGAAGGTAAAATTCACAACTACGGTTGTTACATTATCCACCACTAAAAATCAAGTTAATCCTCGAACTAAAATGCAAACAAAGTACCTGAAGCGGTAAAATGCTGGAGGTGTATACATCTGGACTCGACCTCACAAGTAGCCTCGTCAATATGGCAATGTCTCTACTGAACCTTCATTGAATCAATATGCTTAGGCCTCAACTTTCTTGTCTACCTGTATAGGATAGCAATAGGCTCCTCCTCGAAGGATAAATTATGGTCTACTACCACAGATTCCCACGGAATCACCTGTGCATCATCTGGATGGTATCTCTTAACAAGGATAGATAGAATAATGGATTAATATTTGACAGATGTGGAGGCAAATCTAGACTATACACTATATCTCCATACTTCTCAAGAATCTTAATAGGTCCAAAAATCCTAGAACTAAGGTTCCCTTTCTTTCCAAACCTCATCACACCCTTCATGGGTGAAACCTTCAACAGAACCCTCTCTCTAACCATGAATGCAACATCTCAGACTCGATGGTTAGCATAACTCTTCTGCCTACTCTGGGAAGCCACAAGCCTCTGCTAAATCAATCTCACTCGATCTATCGAGTCTCTCAACAAATTTGTTCCCCAAGGTCTCACCTAAAATGAATCAAACCATCCCATGGGGGATCTATGCCTCTACCCATATGAAGCCTCAAAAGGCACCATCTGAATGCTGGAATGGTACTTGTTGTTGTAGGAGAACTTTGCCAAGGGAAAGAACTAGTCCTAATGACCTTTGAAATCCATAAAACATGCTCAAAGCATGTGCTCTAGCACCTGAATAGTCCTCTCTTACATACCATCCGTCTGAGGATGAAAATCTTTGCTCAAATCAAGCTGAGTACCCAACTCACTCTGCATAGTACTCCAGATGTTTGAGGTAAACTGAGTACCTTTATCAGAAATAGTGGAGATAGGCACACCATGCAATCAAACCACCTCTCTAATGTAGATTTTGGCCAACTTCTCCGCATTATAATTCACCCTCACCAGTACAAAATGAGATGATTTGGTCAATCTCTCCACAATCACCCAAATAGAATCAAACTTCCCTAAAGTCGAGGGTAGGCTAACTATAAAATACATGGTGATCTGCTCTCACAACCACTCAAGAATAGGCATCCTCTGCATCGTACCACCAGGTCGCTGATGATTATACTTCACCTGCTTGTAATTCAAACACTTATCCACTAACTCTACAATGTTGTTCTTTATACCACCCCACCAATAGTGTTTCTTTAGGTCATGATACTTCTTAGTCGATCCTAGATGAATGGAATACTTCAAACAATGAGCCTCCTCAAATATCAACCTAACCCATCCATCAACTTTCAACACATAAATTCAGCCACTAATCCTCAAAATACCCTCGGGATCAAGTGATGTTGCTGTTGCCTTGATGCTAACACTCTATCATGAATCACCCTCAATCTACCATCATTAAACTGATGAGCTGAATCTGCTTCATTAATGAAGATCTACCCTCAACAAAGGCCAAAACATGCCTAGTTGCCAAAATGTCAAGCCTAACCAACTGGTTAACTAATGACTGAACCTCTTAAGGCCAAAGGCCACTCCTGAGTCAACAGATAATCCAAACTCCCCATACTCACCGCCTTCTGGCTCAAGGTATTTGCTACCAATTAGCCTTGCCTGGGTGATGTAGAATGGTGAGATCATAATCCTTAGGCAACTCAAGACATCGACTTTGTCTTATATTAAGATCTCGCTGGGTGAAGAAGTATTGAAGGCTATGATGATTAGAGAAGATCTTGCAATGGACTCCATACAAGTGGTTTCTCTACTACTTCAAAACAAATACGACTGCGGCCAACTCTAAATCATGGGTAAGGTAATTCTTCTCTTGAGGCTTCAACTATCGAGAAGCATAATCAATCACCTTACCCTTCTGCATCAACATGCTACCTAAGTCAACACCAAAAGCATTATAAAACACGATAAAACCTATGCCTTTCTTAGGCAAGGTCAAGATAGAAGCCTAAGTTAACAACTCCTTGAGCTTTTGAAAGCTCTACTTATAAGCATCTGACCAATGAAATACAATCTTATTTTGGTTCAACTTGGTCAAAGGAGCCGCAATAGAAGAGAAACCCTACAGAAAGTGCCAATAATAGCTCACTAATCTAACAAAACTCCAAATCTTGGTAGGAGAAGTGGGTTTATCCTAATCACGAGTTGCCGCTATCTTGGTTAGATCGATCATAATACCATCCTTGGTCACTACATGACCCAAGAAAGAAACAAAATCCAACTAAAACTCGCACTTGAAAAATTAGCATATAACTTCTCATTCTACAATCTCTAAAGTATAGTCCTCAAATGCCTCACATAGTCATCCTCATTCTTTGAATAAACTATGATATCAACGATGAATATAATCATAAAAGAATCAATATAAGGATGGAATACCCTATACATTAACTCCATAAATGTTGTCGGGGCATTAGTCAGCCAAAAAGACATGACCAAGAACTCATAATGACCATACCGCGTCTGAAAAGTTGCCTTTGGAATATCCGAAGCTCTAATCCTCAACTGATGGTAACTGAATCTCAAGTCAATCTTAGAGAAAACCGAGGCACCCTGAAGCTGATCACATAAATCATTAATGCGAGGAAGAGGATTCTTGTTCTTGACAGTTACCTCATTCAATTATTGATAGTCAATACACTTACGCATAGATCCATCCTTCTTCTTCACAAATAAGACAGGAGCACCCCAAGGAGACACACTTAGTCTAATGAAACTCTTACCTAACAGATCTTGCAATTGCCTCTTCAATTCCTTCAACTGAGTCGGGGCCATCCTATAAGGATAGATAGAAATAGGCTTAGTGCCTGGCTCTACATCAATGGAAAAATCAATATCTCAGTCTAGAGGCATACTAGATAAGTCCGTAGAAAACATATCCTGGAACTCTTTAACAACTAGAACAAAATCCAAGGGAGGCTGTGAAGAAACAATAGTATCACGTACATAGGCCAAATAAGAAAGACACCTTTTTTTTACCTACGATGAGCATGTAGAAAAGATATAGGCCTCTTGGGACCCGAACTAGGAGTAGCCTTCCATGCTAACCTTAGTAAACCCTGAGTAGCTAAAGTCATGGTCTTGGAAAAATAATCTAAAATTGCATGATATGGAGCTAACCAGTCCATACCCAAGATAACATTAAAATCAACCATATTTAGGATAATCAATTCTACCCAGGTCTCACATGCTCGATACACCCGATCCACTACTAAAAATTCTCCTCTAGGGTGGAAACATAAATAGGCATAGCAAGGGACTTATATGTAACATCAAAAATAGTAGCAAAATATGTAGACACATAGGAGAATGTAGACCCAGGGTCAGATAACATGGAAGCAGTACGATCACAAACTGGGACGATACCTGTGATAACTGCATCAGAGGCCTCTACCTCAAGTCTCATAGGTAAAGCATAAAACTAACCACACCCACTCCTAGAGTGAGTAACCCTATGTCCACTACCATAAGATCCCCGATCTCTACCTTTAGTACCTCTAGAACCACCTATATTGCTTTTTGAACCTCCTCTAACTGAAAATTTAGGAGTAGAGCAAACCTGAAGCTGAGAACCCTGTTGGGCAGGACCCAATGCACGTCGAGGACACTTTCTCAAATAATGACCAGGCTTATCATATATGTAACACCCTCTGCTATCTGACTCATGTGGAGAGGGCCTAGAAGAGCCACAATGTCCTTTCTATCACGATGAATCAAGACTGGAGCCTCTACTAGCATGACCTGACCCCTAGCTACCTGAAGTCTCAGAAACCATAGACCTACTACCTGAACTCTATAAATCGTCCTAAACTGATCTTCCCTGGTAATCGTGAGAACCTCTTCTAGAGAAATCTCTACCTCAGGATGTATGTCCACTAAACTCACCCTATCGACGTATCTTATTAGCACCACAACCCTGAGTACCCTAAAAAAATGACTCAATCAACTTTGCATACTCCATGATACTCTAGAAAGAACCACCTGAAACCACAGGCTGATTTATCGTCAACTGATAATAACCTGCCTAACCCTTAATAAACTTCTTCTTCCTCTCATACTAGGTGGAAATACTGGCAGTGGTTGGATAGCACATCAAAATGTGCCTCATACTCTGCAATAGTGATAAAGCCCTGCTCGAGGTGATAAAACTCATATCTTATCTGATCCCTCACACTATAGGGCATGAACCTCTATGGAAAAGCCTCAGAAAATTGGGTCCTTATCATAGCAGGAGAATCTAATGGTCTACAACTAGCAAGAGACCTCCACCACTACCTATCCACATCAGTCAACTGGTAGGAAGTATAGGCAACACAATGGGACTCAAGGGATCCGAGTTTATACAACCTCTTCTAGTTATCAAGCAAACACTCATAGGCATCCTCTTTAATGGCACCACTAAACATGGGAGGAGCCAAGTAAATGAATCTCTTAAACCTCTTCTGATCATCAGAAGACATCACAGAACCCAAAGTAATAGGAGGAACAGAAAGTCTAGTAGGCAAAGTATCAATATGAGGGGATATCATAGCAACAGCTGTACCCTTGGAGTTAGAAAATCATATGTAGGATCATTTCCTTGTAGCTGAATACCTCCTGGAGTTTGAGAACTACCCAACACACTTGATGGAATACTTATATGGGGAATGCCATCCAGACGATCCAAAAAATGAATCAACAAATCCTATAATAATGGGGTAGCAACTGAACCCTGAGGGGCCTGAGATGGTCCCTTATCCTCAGTCTGATAATCCTCAGTCAATCTCAGGCTCATGAGAGCAGCTCTAGCTCATTCTCTAGTTGGAGCAGCTCGTCATACCCGACCTCTACCTTTGGCTCGTACATGACCCCTACCTCGCCCCCTGACTAGAGCTTTAATAGTGGGTGCTGGCTCAGCATCCTCAACATCTCTGTAACTAGTCATCACCATTTGCATAGAAAAGAATGGAAAACAAGTTTAGAATATTGGGAATGAACAACTCGTACGATAAGGAATCAATTTTGAGAAGTTTTTCCTAAAGATATCTTATAGCCTCTCAAAGATAGATATGTATGTCAACGTATCGATCCACTAGATTCTATTAGACATACTTCTCTTTCATATATGAGATCGGTGAACCTAGTGCTCTTATACCAATTTTCCATGACCCAATAGTTGAGGTCATGATGGCACCTACCCCGACCCAGCCTTGGTAGGTAAGCTAAAAATTCACAATATGGAAGAAAATCAATAATAGGAAATGAGATGACAAAAATATGAGACTTCTGGAATGAAGTCTGGCCATAATACTCATAAACTAAAATATTCAAAAGAAATACAGTCAATTCCCAGAACATGGTGTCACAAGGGTACAGAGCATCTAATACAATATTGAACTCTAAAATAATAATTCAATGCCTTTGAAACAACAAGTAAAGACATAAAAGATAGAAGGAGGTTAGACAAGGTTCTGAACGAGGAGGGAGGCTGGACAAGGTTACGGATGGGGAGCTCACCAGACTTTTGATATAGCTCTCTCCCCACACAAATCAGCCATCGCGGGTTGTACTTGCACTAGGATCTGCATTTAAAGGGCACAGAAGTAGGAGTGAGTATGGTCCATTTATACTCAGTAGATATCATAGGCTGACTGTACAAAGTAGAAAACAAAACAAGTAAAGAATACTATGAGCATGCTTCCACCTGCATATAAAAATGTTCCCAAATGGTAGGTTACACCATATCTTCTAATAATTCTACAAGGATAACATATATATAAGAATAACAATGCACGATTATATAAATTAACTAGAAAACAAGAACAAACACATTAGTAGAAGTTCAAATAATGCAATGCAATGCAATGATGGTGGGTTAATGATGATATAAGACATCGCATGGTACTTTTTTACACCTTTTGAGCCTCATCGCTTCACGATAGGACCTTGCTGACACATCCCTCGGTCAAATATTTTATAAAGCATTTCATTTTCTTTCAAAATCAGTATTTCTTTGTGGTACCAATCTCATGAATATGTATGGATGAAATGAGGATATAATGCTCATAACTAAATTTGTATAAAGATAATAATCAATTCAATACAGGTATAAATGAGCTCAAGGTCAACTCAATATAACAATAATTCATGATATAAGCCATCAAATGGTACCACTAGTATAAAAAAATATGTAAGACATCAATATTATCATTCCAAACCCCTTACTCGGGCATCACTATAATGATAGAGGAAAATAATTCTCAAATAAGGCCTATAATATCTGTTCAAGCTCCCGTACAGGTATCACAATGATAATAATGACAATTAATGCACGAATAAGGCCTCTAATATAACCCCACACGGGCATCACAATAAATATAGTCTCTCAAGTCAACAATAATATACATATAAGCCCCCTCACGAGTAACACGATAATAATAATAATCTTGAAACATAATTCCCACGACTAATTTTCCAACCCAAAGCATGTTTCAGATGAGTGGTTAACTACCCAGCCTAGTCTGAAGAAAGTCCAGCCATAACCTACCTCAAAAAGTTGAAATTTAAGACTATATCCTTCAATGTGGAGCCTTTCCTTCACGAGTGGTCTCGAAATGGACTAAATCTATCAAAAATATAATCTAAATGTCAAAAGGGAACTAATGATACCCATAATGGCTATATTTAATCCGGGTCCAAAAATAGTTTGAAAATTAGTTCAAAATCAAAAAAGCTAAATCTGAAATTTTAATTGAGAATCATGTTCCTCATATCAAGAGGAGTCTAAATCTGAAAACCACCTAAAAATGAGTTGAAATCATTCCTCAAATTAAAGAAAAATGAATTTAAAGCCTATAGGGTAAACACCCCAAAATGCAAGTTAGAAAATAAGTTTTTAAAGATACTTTGAAGATGAAATTCAATGGAAAATATAGAAATATGGATTTGAAACTTACCCACACAATTTGGAAGAAAAACTCTATTGAAATCGCCACTACCCGAGGTCTCAAAGTCAAAATGGAGAAAAATTATGGAAAGAAGGAGAAATACACTATTCTGATGAATAGTGCAGACAAATGTGGTTGTAACAACCCAAAATGTCATTAGACTGAATTAGGAGGTAAAAGTTTCACCTAGACTCCCCTTAGCTAAATATTGAAAAATTCATGGCTAGTCTAGTTTTGGCTCAATTTTGAGGATACGGTAGATGAATAAAATATGGTATTGCTATGATTAGGAATAGTAAGGTTTGATGCGATATTTGGATAGCTAACAAGCATAGGAAGTCGTAGCAACTTTCAACACCTGAAATGGAATTATAGAACTCTGGTTATTGCGTTTATCGTGGAGGGGGTTAGTTTGCATTGTCGAGATTCGTGGTGTGTGTTGTAAAATGAGGAAAACTGAGGAGAGATTCTGAGTTTCTGCTTTAGGCCGCTGCAGTGGAAAAAGTTACCACTGCAACTATCAGGGGAACCCAGTGGCGGCCTCCACTAAAACAGGTGCGAACTGCTGCAGCGGAAATTTAACTGCTGTAATGGAAATTATTCACTGCCGTGGTAACGCATAGTAAAAATTTCAGTTTTAAAACCCACAAAACATGTTCATTCCCCACTTTTCAAAAACATAGTAGAGTTATAGGGAAAGGCAATTTTCAGAGGAAATTCGAAGTTTTTCATCTTTGGAGGTAAATATTTATGTTCTAGACTTGAATTTACTTCGTTTAACTTTAGAAAATCACTAGAAAATGTATTAGTGATGGGAATTGGGGGTTTAACCCTAGTTCATCGAAATTAATGAAAAGTGGTACAAATGTGTAAAACTCAGTATATAATGATCCTAAGGTGTTATAAAACACTAATGGAACTAGAATTATGATTAATTAGGCTAATTCAAGTATAGTTCATGAAGTTAAATGATAAGAAAATCCTAAGATGATGAAATAGGATAAATTTATGGCTAAAGTTAGTTATTTGATCCCTATTAGTTTAAAAGGGATGAATTATTGAAATGTGTGTATATTTTTGTGATTGTATAGATCAAGAAATAATTAAACGAGAACAATATCAAAGGAGTTGAGGTAGGCTATGGTTTTGTGTAGCGCTTAGACTTTTTTGGTTTTGTGCTTGTTTGTGATTTAAACATCTATGATTGTCTTCTTGCATGATTTGTGATTTGATGATTGCATTGCATTTTCATTGTATTGTGATGAGGTGTTGAGATGATGGGTCGGGTACCACGCCGGTACAAAATGATATGTTATGCTAATGAGTTGGGTACCACACTGGTAAAATATGATATGTTATGACAATAGGTCGGGTACCACGCCGGTACGTTATGGTGATGATGAGAAAGATGAGAAGGGTAAGAGATAGTGCACACATCTTGCATTACTTACACTCATTTACATAAATTAGGTGCTAATTTATGAATATATGTGATGATAAATGGTTGATAAAATGATTAAGTATGAAAGCCTGTAAAAATGAAGTTGTGAGTGTAATTATATGATGATTCGTGATCTGTTGTTTGATTGATATCATTAATTCTAAAAAAATTTATGATCGTTTTTATACTTATTTGACTTTCTAACTTGTACATTGTTAAGTTAGTCGACTTATGATGCTACCAATACTTGTTGATGTACTGATACTACCTGTACTATTCTTTTTGTTGAGTGCAGAACATCTTCCAGCGGTTGACACGTGACCTCGGCTCTATGTAGTGATCTAGTCCTGATTTTGAGGGTGAGCACCATGTCCGGGCAACCTTCAGATCTTCTATGATGTTATGTCCTTTGATCTGAGACTAATATAATTTCCACTTTTATTATGTTTTTGGATATTCATATTGGTTTTAGACTTTTTTATTCTTTTTAGATATTCTTGTACGACGACTTCAGGTCCTGGGAATTGTAATAAATAGAGGTTTCCGCACTCTATTCATTTTTATTGATGATGACATTTTTGACTAAGATGTTTATTTAAAAGAAAACCTTTTAGAATTTTTTTAATCATGGGGAATTGTATAATGTGAATGAGAGAGTAACATATAAGTGAGTAAGGATAAGATTATTATAGTTCTCTCACCATAGGTTAGGGTGTGTGCCAATCATGACTGGTTGGGTCATGACAGAGATGGTATCAGAGCACTGGGTTTGTAGATCTTGTCAGACAAGAACAAGTCTAGTAGAGTCCTGCGGAATGGTACAGAGATGTCTGTACTTTTCTTCGGGATGCTACAGGTCTTTAGGAAAAGAATTCCTTTTCTTTCTTCCAGGCGTGCTATTACTTGATTCCAACAGGTATCTGGTGATCCAAATTCGTATCTAATCCTTTCACTCTTGTTCACAGATGGTGAATACTCATTCCACCAGAGTATCAGTAGCAACACCTACAATAGCACTTTTATCGGCTGCTGAGACCATAGTTTGGGGCAGGCCTCGAGTTAGGGGTAGAGCGAGAAGGGTAGGACGGAAAGCAGGACCTATTAGGGGTGGAGCACAGGCAGTCGGGAGACCGACAAGATAGAGATCACCAACCCCTCCTCCACCGCAGGATGCTCCTGGCCATGCTCAGGATGAAGATGAGATAGTTGAGAAAGAAGAAATGATAGCTCTAGAGAATGTAGTGCCAGCACCAAATAGGGCAGCGCAAGTTTCTTTGTCTGCATAAGTGATTCAATAAGTGTTGGGGGTTTTTGGTGGATTGGTTGGCACTGGCTACACTCCAGTGGTTCCGACCGTCCTGCCCACAGCCTTACAACATGCCACTGCTGTAGCACCAAGGATGGATGCAAGCTTTGAAACTAGGGTGTATCCCCAACAGGTACTTGGACAATAACTGATGATGAGCATAGACTATTTTATATGTTTATGAAAATAAAACACCCGGTATTTCATGGTACGATGTCTAAGGATGCATTTGAGTTTTTGATAGATTTTCATGAACATCTGCACAAGATGGGTATTGTTGAAAGGTATGGTGTGGATTTTGTTTCTTTCCATCTACAAAACGAAGCCAAGCAATGGTGGAGGTCATTCGTGGAGTACAGGGCTACCCTACCTCCACTTACTTGGGCTCAATTTTAGAATGTGTTCCTTGAGAAATATGTTTCTTGCACTTATCGCGACCAGAAAAAGGATGAGTTCCTGAGGTTGAGCAGGGTAACATGTCTGTGGCAGCCTAAGAGGCCAAGTTTCATACCCTTTCTCACTATGCGATACAGTTGATTACCTCAGAAGAGGAACGGATCAGGTATTTTATGAAGGGTCTGAACTCAGAGATTTAGTTAGCTATTTTATCTGTGGCTGTGTCTGGAAAGTCTTTTCAGTATGTTGTAGAATTTTCCAAGAAAGTTGAAGCACTTGAGAAATAGGGAGAGGTAAAAGCAGAAGAGAATCGGACCTCGGTCCAATTTAGTGGTACTTTCTCAAAAGGGCGTGGTTTTTCTAAGCCCTACCATTCAGCTACGCCAGCATCAGTGTGGGGCCCATCTGGGGTCATTTATCAGCCTTCTCAAGCCGGTAGCTACACGTCTTCTTCCTCTTCAGTTCAGAGTCCTACTTTGGGGCCTAAATTCTTTGAGTGTAGAGGTTTAGGACATGTAGGGAGGAATTATCCTAATTTCTCAAATTCAAGTTAGTTGACACAATAACTATCTTTTACTGCTCTAGTTTTGTTAGGTCATGGTGGAGGAGGAAACGGTAGAGGTTGTCCAAAGGGTGGGCATAGTGGTGAGGCTAGGGGTGGTAACCAGGCTAATCGAGGTAGATGACAAGTTGGTAGAAATAGAGCACAGGGTGGTAGAGGTGGTGGCTAGGGTGGTGATAAGGCACATCTTTATACAGTTCTGGCACATCTTGTTGTGGAAGCTTCTGATACGGTGATCACATGTGCTATTCTTATTTGTGATGGTATGGTTTTTATATTGTTTGATCCCGATTCCACCTTTTCTTATGTGTCTGTGAAGTTTGTTTTTGGTTGGGACTTGGACTGTGAATATCTTAATATTTCTATGTATGTGTCTACATCGATTGGGGTGTCTGTATGTGTTGATCAGGTATATCATGCGTGTTCTGTGAAGTTCATAGGGTTTAAGACCATGGCAGACTTAGTTATTTTACACATGGAGGAGTTTGATGTTATTTTAGGGATGAGTTGGTTGTCTCCTTATCATGTTGTTCTTGATTGTTATGAAAAAATTATTACTGTAGCAATGCCTGGGAGAGAGAAGTTCTAGTGGGGGGTACCATAAGGTCTAATCATGTAAGGGTTGTGTCTGCAATTTTTGCCCAGAAATTAGTGAGGAGGGGGTGTAAGGCCTTTTTAGCCCATTTTTTAGAAGACAAATCTGTAGTCCCTCCTATAGCATCCATCCCAGTGGTATGTGAATTCTTAGAAGAATTTCCAGATGATCTTTCGTGTATGCATCCAAATCGAGAAGTTGACTTTTGTATAAACTTAAAGCCTAGGACTAGACCTATTTCTATTCCTCCATACCATATGGCACCTGTAGAGTTAAGAGAGTTGAAATCTCAATTGCAAGAGTTTTAGGAAAAGTGCTTCATTTGCCCTAGTGTCTCTCCTTAGGGTGCACCGGTGTTGTTTGTGAAGAAAAAAGTGGTAGTATGAGAAAGTGTGTATATTACCGCCAGTTAAATAAGGTGACCATTCGTAACAAATATCCTTTGCCTAGGATAGATGATCTATTTGACCAGTTATAAGGAGCTGCAGTATTCTCTAAGATTGATTTGAGGTAGGGCTATCACCAACTAAAAATTAGGGTCGAGTACATCCCAAAGACTGCCTTCTGAACTCGTTACAGACACTATGAGTTTTTGGTTATGTCGTTTGGTTTGACCAATGCCCCAACTACTTTCTTGAGTTTAATGAATGGACTATTTAAGTCACTTTTGGATTCGTTCGTTGTTGTGTTTATTAATGATATACTTGTTTATTATAAAAGTGTAGAAGAGCATGAAACTCATTCGCGTACTGTGTTGAAGTTGTCGAAAGAGAAGTAATTGTATGCTAAGTACTCTAATTACAAATTATAGCTTTCTTCGGTGTCCTTTTTGGGGCATATAGTTTCTAATGAAAGGGTTATGGTGGACCTGCAAAAGGTTGAGGTGGTTAAAAATTGGGCTAGACCGACAAATGTGACAGAAATCTATAGTTTTATGAGGTTGGCCAGTTACTACCGCCAGTTCATCAAAGGTTTTGCTATCACTACTTCGCGCCTGACCCGTTCGACTCCATAAGAAGTTCCATTTGAATGGTATGAAAAGTATGAGGAGATCTTTCAAAAGCTCAAAACTGGGTTGACTTTGGCGCCAGTATTAACCTTGCCTGTCAAGGGTAAGGATTTTATTGTATTTTTTGATGCCTCACATTTGGGTTTAGGTGTTGCGTTGATGCAGGAACGGAATGTGATTACTAATGCTTCGAGACAACTACTGTCGAATATGAAAAACTACCCCACACATGACTTAGAATTGACAGCCATGGTGTTTTCCCTAAAAATTTAGAGACATTATCTCTACGGGGTGAAATGTGAGGTGTTCATAGATCACCGCACCTTGCAACATGTCTTCACCCAGAAGGATTTGAATCTGAGATAGAGGATATGGATGGAGATGATTAAAGATTATGACATCTCAATTCTGTATCACCCGGGTAAGGCCAATGTGCTGGCGGATGCACTAAGCCGGAAACCAGTGAGCATGGGGAGTCTAGCATTTCTGGAGGCATCCAGGAGCCCATTGGCTAGTACAGTCTTCGGCTAACAATTTTTTGAGATTGCAAGAAACTAGTGAAAGGAAGGTGTTGGCACACGTGGAGGCTAGGTACACATTCTATGATTAGATTAAGAGTAGACAGTTTGAAGATAAGAAATTAAACTACCTCAGAGAAAAGGTGGTACAAGGGGAGGCGAAGGAGGCCATTCTAGATGACGAATGGGCCTTGAGAATTCGAGGTCGGTTGTGTGTACCTCGGGTAGGTAATTTGATTCCCACCGTTTAGGCAGAGGCTTATAATTTCAATTACTCTATACATCCGGGTGCCAACAAGATGTATAGAGACTTAAGCCAACACTATTGGTGGTGAAGGATAAAGCGTGTTATTATAGATTTTGTGGTTAAGTGTCAAAACTACCAGCTAGTCAAATACAAATATCGGAAACCTAGTGGTACTTTTCCGTGAATGCTCATTCCGGAGTTGAAGTGGGAATGAATAACGATGGATTTTATGGTTAGTCTTATAAAAACCTTGAGGAAATGCAACTCCATTTGGGTCATTATTGACTGATTGACTAAGTCGGCTCATTTTATTCCGGTAAGAGTTGATTATAATGTGGCTAAGTTAGCCAAGATCTATGTGAATAAGATTGTAAGGCTACATAGGGTACCAATTTCAATTGTGTCTGACAAGGGTACTCAGTTCACTTCCAATTTTTGGGAGAGGTTTCAGTCTAAGTTGGGCTATAGATTGGACCTGAGCACAACTTTCCACCCATAAACTGATGGTTAATCTGAGCGGACTATACAAGTACTTGAGGATATGTTCCAGGTTTACATCATGGACTTTGGTGGTCAATGGTACCAGTACTTGCTATTGTGTGAATTCACCTACAACAATAGCTACCACTCTAATATTGGCATGGCTCCTTTTGAGGCCTTATATGATAGACGGTGTAGGTCCCTAATTGGGTGGTTTGACACATTCGAGGTGTGGCCTTGGGCCATATATATGCTCAAGGACTCTATAGAAAATGTGAGATTCATACAGGAGAAGTTCATAGCAGCTCGGAGCCGACAGAAGGAGTATGCGGATAAAAAGGTAAGAGACTTGAAGTTTGAGAAGGGGGAGAAATTACTTTTGAAGGTGTCACCCATGAAGGGAGTGATGCAATTCGGAAAGAAGGGCAAGTTGAGTCCCAGGTACATAGGTCCTTTTGAGGTGTTGAAGAAAGCGGGGTCGATATCATACAGACTGGCCTTACCCCCTAGTATTTCCGGGGTTAATCCCGTATTTCATGTGTCTATGTTAAAGAAATACCATAGAGATGGTGACTACATTATTCATTGGGATCTGGAATTGTTTGATAAGGAACTATCCTATGGTGAAGAACCTATTGCTATTCTAAGTAAAGATGTGAGAAAGTTGAGGACATGAGTTATCCCTTGTGTAAAGGTTCAGTGGAGAAATTGTACATTGAGAAAGCTATATGGGAGACAGAAGCATGCATTTGTAAGTTATATCCGCACTTGTTCATTGACGCTGGTACTCTCTATCCCAGTTGTTATGTATTTTTTGGGCCAGTGGATGTTTGGAGATGAATGAGTGTTAAATTAATATCTAATGTAACGAACCAAAATGTCGTTACGCTGAATTAGAAGGTAAAAGTTGCACCTAGACTCTCCTTTGCTAAATTTTGAGAAATTCAACGCTAGTCTAGTTTTGGCTCAAATTTGAGGGTGTGGTAGATGAATGAAATTTGATATTGATATGATTGGTAATAGTTGGGTTTGATATGATAGTTTGATAGCCAACGAGCATAGAAAGTTGTTGTAACTTTTGGCACCTGAAACGGAGTTATTGAACTCTGGTTATAGCGTTTATCGTGGAGGGGTTGGTTGGCGTTGTCGAGATTTGTGGTGTGTGTTGTAAAATGAGGAAAACTTAGGAGAGGTCCTGAGTTTCTGCCTCAGACCGCTGCAGCGGTCAGGGGAACCCAGCGGTGGCCTTCAGTAAAATGGGCGCGAACTGCTGTAACTGAAATCTAACCATTGCAGAGGTAACGCACGGTAAAAATTTTAGTTTTAAAACCTGCAAAATATTTTCATTCCTCACTTTTTGAAAAATGCAATAGAACTCTGGGGAAAGGCGATTTTCAGAGGAAATTCAAAATTTTTTATCTTTGGAGGTAAGTAATTATGTTCTAGTTCATGAAATTAATGAAAAGTGGTGGAAATGTATAATTATGTTCTAGAATTACGATTAATTGGGCTAATTCAAGTAGAGTTCATGAAGTTAAATGATAAAAAAGAACCTTAAGATGATGAAATATGGTAAATTTATGGCTAAAGTCAGTGATTTTGATCCCTATTGGTTAAAAAGGGATGAATTATTGAAATGTATGTATATTCTTGTGGTTGTATAGATTAAGAACGAATCGAACGAGAAAGAAAATAGAAAAATGTGGCTTAAAGGTGACTTTGAGCAAAGGAGTTGAGGTAGGCTATGGGTTTGTGTAGCACTTAAACTTTTTTGGCTTTGTGCTTATTTGTTATTTAAACATCTAAGATTATCTTCTAGCATGATTTGTGATTTGATGACTGCATTACATTTTCATTGCATTGTGATGAGGTGTTGAGAGGATGGTCGGGTACCACGCCGGTACAAAATAATATGTTATGATAATGAGTCGGGTACCATGCCAGTACAATATGATATGTTATGATAATGGGTCGGGTACCATGCCGGTACATTATGATGTTGATGAGAAAGATGAGAAGGGTAAGAGATGGTGCGCACATCTTACATACTTACACTCATTTACATGCACTAAGTGCTAATTGATGAATATATGTGATGATGAATGATTGATGAAAATGATTAAGTATGAAAGCCTGTAAAAGTGAAATTGTGAGTGTAATTATATGATGATTCATAATATGTTGTTTGATTAACATCAGTGATTGTGAATCTTGTTATGATCACTTTTATACTTGTTTGACTTGCTTACTTGTACATTGTTAAGTTAGTCATCCTATGATGCTTACCAGTACTTGTTGATGTACTGATGCTATCTGTACTTCTTTTTGTTGTTGAGTGCAGAACATCTTCCAGCGATTGACACGCGACCTCAGCTGTAGATAGTGATTCAGTCCTAATTTCGAGGGTGAGCACCATGTTCGGGCAACCTTCAGATCTTCTATGATGTTATGTCCTTTGATCCGGGACTAAGACAATTTCCACTTTTATTATATTTTTTGATATTGGTTTTAGACTTAGTTGTTCTTTTTAGATGTTCTTGTACGGTGACTTCAGGTCCCAGGGATTGTAATAAATAGAGGTTTCCACATTCTATTCATTTTTATGGATGATGACATTATTGACTAAGATGTTTATTCAAAATAAAACCTTTTAGAATTGATTTAATCATAGGGAATTGTATAATGTGAATTAGAGAGTAACATTTAAGTGACTAAGGGTGAGACTAGTATGGTTCTCCCGCCATAAGTGAAGGTGGGTGTAAATCATGACCGGTTGGATTATGACAGTGGTCAAGCCTTCACATTCACGAGGGTCAATGTTTGACTGGGACTTAATTGTCCTTCGCGTTAGCGGTCAATCCTCTGCATTTGCCATGAACAATAATGGATACCCTTCGTGAATACGGTCCTACATCCGCATTTGCGATGAAGAAAATTTTCTTTCTCCACATTCACGACCAAGGGGCACGTTCATGAAGAAGGATTCAGCTGGCACTAGATTGCAGAAAAACCAGCAATTGCACAAGGTCGAAATGTCTCCAAGCAGATCCTCAAGATTCATTCACGACCCCACAGAAATAAACAATATATGCTAACAGGCTATTTTTGATGTTCCGGACTCAATAGAAACATCAAATTTTTGAAAAGAGATCGTTTACAATAAATTATCCCCCAGGACTTATTTTAACTAGCTTCCTTTTGAGAGATCAAAATACAAAATAAAGGCTCGAGGCCCGAATTAACTATCCTCCTAACCCAAAATTGACATTCCGAATCTAATAGAACTGTTCAAATCATCATTCTATGCTCGGATCACAAAAAGTTGACCAAAGTAAAACTAGCCACTTTTAGAGCCTCTAAGGGTCTCAAACTCACTCAAATCACTCCTGAACAGATCAAGAACCATGTCAACCAATCTCACAAATCATAAATAGCATATATCAACTACATAGAAGGGTAAAATTGTCAAAATACAGAAGAAGATAAAATTTACAACTATGATTGTTACACAAAGCCTACTAACGTTCTACTCTAATTCTCAACCTCAATATATATCTTCATATCTAGGATCATATCATCGGTAAGCTGCAAGTGTGTCATGTCCTATTATCATCTCCCTGTAATAATACTTTGATATACTTCTATCTTTGCTCAGACTAGGGGTGAGCGTCCGGTTTTTCGATTCGATTTTGTCAAAGTTTGGTTAGGGTTTTTGATTTTCGATTTTACAAAAATGAGTACCGAACACCGAACCAAACAAATTCAGTTCGATTGATTCAGTATTTCTAAATCGGTTTCTTGGGTACAAGTGAGAAACAAAATGAGAACAAAATTATCAAAACATAAACAAGTAAATGGAAAAACTATAACAACAAAAGCATCTAAGCATCCAAAAAATTATGTAACCTGGGATGTAATACATGCTACTGATGCAGCAAACAAGTTTAATGCATATGCCATCCTCAATGGCTCTTATGTGATATTCAACCTATAGACACTGCTGTTCATTTTCTTGTGTTCTGCAGTCCACTAGTATCACATAAGTGTTAAACAGTAGGCACAAGCAACCACACAAGCATGAAACATAGAAGGATACTAAACAAATTAATACAGCTTCAGTCCACACTAAACAAATTCACGTAAGCATTAAACGTAAGTATCACAAAAGTAACACGTCCACCCCTGCACAAATTGTTTATCGAGACTGTATAAAGTATAAACAAATTGTGAAGGTATAAAATTAAATGTATAAAATATTTTTAAAAAATTTAATTAATAAAAATTCGGTTCTTCGGTGCACTGAAGAACCGTAGCCCTTAAAACGAACACTGAACCAAAGAATCGAAATTTTGAAGAAAAGAAATCAAAGCTGAACAGAAGAAGCGATTAATTCGGTTTGGTTTGGTTCAGTTATTCTATTCTTATGCCCACCCCTACCTCAGATTCACCATTGTCAACCTCACACACCTCCGATCCTAAAAAAATATTTTTTTTATCTTCTCTTCAAATAATCAAAATTAGCATGAAATTTTTTATTTTTTTTAAGGGTTAAAGACACAGGGAGGAAAGAAGAAGGGGAAAATTTAAAAAAATATTGCAAAAAGAGAAAAGATTATCGCTACTTTAATAAAGCACTTTTGTCGTGCTCTTTGGGTCAACTTGACAGTGTTGCTACATTGATTTAACAGAATAACATATTTCAAATTGCTTAATTGAAAATTATTAGATTGTTGTATTTAACTATTCATCATTTGTTTTCATCTTGCCTGGATCCTTAACTTGATACTAGACTTTGACATTATATGAGGTATATTAAACTTTTTTCCTTCATTTTCATGTTTTTGGTTAACAAATTATTAGAGATATTGATATAAAAAAATAAGAAATAAGAACAAGAGAATAGAGAGAAGAGAGGAGACTTCTTTATTTCTCTTGAGAATTTCTTGAGAGGTGAACTACAATGAAGGAAACTCCTTTATTTATAGGAAAAAACTGACTTTGTCCCAAAGTTAGGGTTTCTAACTTTTCTAGAAATAGACATTCACTATATATGATAATACATTTATAACACTCCCCCTTGAATGTCTAATTTATATATAATAAGCATATAGGTTGTCTCATTAAAAACCTTACAAGAAAAACTCAGTGGGATAAAACTTCGTAAGGGAAAAAGAGTACAATGCGTATTAGCTCCCCCTAATGAGAACATCCTTGAATCTTCGCATCCCGATCTTATGCACCATCTTCTTGAAAGTTGCAGTTTGTAGGGACTTGGTGAATAAATCAGCCATGTTGTCGCTTGAACGAATCTGTTGCACGTTGATATCACCATTTTTTTAGAGTTCATGTGTGTAGAAAAGTTTTGGCAAAATGTGTTTCATTCTATCTCGTTTTATGAATACCCCCTTGAGTTGTGCTATGCATGCTGCATTATCTTCATATAAAATTGTGGGTACTTTGTCACATTTCAAACCATATTTTTCTCGAATGAGATGTATCATGGACCTCAACCACACGCACTCTCGGCTAGCTTCATCGATAGCTATTATCTCAGCATGGTTCAATGAAGTAGCTATGATAGACTGGTTTGTAGATCTCTAATATATAGCAGTACCCCCACATATGAACACATAGCATGTTTGAGATCCAGCTTTGTGAGGGTCAGATAAATACCCTGCATCAGCATAACCAACAAGATCGAGACTGCAATTGTTAGAGTAAAATAAGCCCATATCGGTTATTCCTTTTAGGTACCGCAATATGTGTTTGATCCCATTCCAATGTCTCCTAGTAGGAGAAGAACTATACCTTGCTAACAAATTAACCAAAAAGGCTATATCAGGCCTTGTAGTATTTACAAGATACATTAGTGCACCAATTGCACTAAGATATGGTATTTCAGTACCAAGGATTTTCTCATTCTTTTCTTGAGGTCGGAATGGATCCTTATTCACATCAAGTGATCGAACAACCATCGTAGTACTTAATGAATGTACTCCATCCATATAAAATCTTTTCAACACCTTTTATGTGTAGGCAGATTGATGGACAAAGATACCGTTTGTCAAATGCTCAATTTGCAAACCAAGAAATAATTTTGTCTTTCTAAGATCTTTCATCTCAAATTCCATCTTTAAATAATCAATTGCCTTTTGAAGCTCTATTGGAGTTCCAATAAAGTTTATGTCATCAACATAAACAGCAAGTACGACAAATTCCGATATTGTTTTCTTTATAAAAACACATGGGCAAATTTTATCATTTGTATAACCTTCCTTAGATAGATACTCACTAAGACGGTTATACCACATGCGTCCAGATTGCTTCAAACCATATAATGGTCTTTGTAATCAAATGGAATACATTTCCCTAGGCTTTGAACTATATGCTTCGGGCATCTTAAATCCTTCGGGGATTTTCATGTATATCTCATTATCAAGTGATCCATATAGATAGGTTGTAACCACATCCATCAAATGTATTTCAAGTCTCTCATGGACAGTGAAACTAATAAGATAATGCAATGTTATTGCATCCATAACTAGTGAATATGTCTCTTCATAATCGACATCAAGCCGTTGTGAAAATCCTTGTGCAACAAGGTGTGCCTTATACCTTTGTATTTTATTTTTCTCATTCCTTTTTTGCACAAATACCTATTTATAGCCAACAGGTTTAATACCATTAGGTGTTTGAGCTATAGGTCCAAAAACTTCACGTTTGACAAGTGAATTCAATTCTGATTGAATTGCTTCTTGCCATTTTGGCCAATCATTTCTTTGTCGACATTTTGCGACAGATTGAGGTTCAAGATCCTCACTATCTTGCGTGATTTTTGTTGCAACATTATATGCAAAGACATAATCCACCACTATTTCAGATCAACTCAAATTAGTTCCAACATCACTTGAATTTATGGATAGTTCCTCATTTTCTTGAGTCTCAGGCTTATTGATTCCTTCGGGGATATCAAAATTGCTCAAATCTTGAACTTCCATATGAGGATCTTTCGTAGTGTCATGTTTACCATTTGTTTTTCTTTTTCTAGGATTTAGATCCTTAGAACCCAATGGCCTACCACGCTTCAGGCATGCTTTAGACTCATTAGCTATGACACTAGTGGATGGTCCTCTAGGAACATCAATTCGAATTGGGACATTCTCTGCAGGAATATATGATTTAGTGATCCTTTTCAAATCTGTAAATACATCTGGCCTTTGATTTGCAATTGTCTGCAGACGAATAATCTTTTGTACTTCTTGATCACAAATAGAAGCACGTGGATCAAGATGAGATAGTGATGAATTTTTCCACAAAATTTCTCTTTTGATGTCACTATCTTCTCCCCCTAATTTTGGGAAAACTATTTCATCAAATCGACAATCTGCAAATCGAGCAGTGAACATATCTCCCGTTAATGGTTCAAGATAGCGAATAATGGAGGGTGATTCAAACCCAACATAAATTTCTAACCTTCTTTGGGGGCCCATCTTGGTGCGATTTGGTGGTGCTATATTCACATATACAGCACACCCAAAAATTCTCAGATGAGATATATTAGGCTCTTGACCCAAAACCAATTGCAACAGAGAAAATTTATGGTAATTTTTCGATCTGAGACGAACAAGTGTTGCAGCATACAAAATTGCATGACCCCAAACAGAAGTGGGTAAGATAGTTTTCATTAGCAATAGTCTTGCTATCAACTGCAGAAGATTAATTAATGACTCAGCAAGGCCATTTTGAGTATGAACATGAGCTACAGGATGTTCAACTCTTATCCCAATTGATAAGCAATAATCATTAAATGCTTGGGATGAAAACTCTACAACATTATCAAGGCGAATGGACTTAATCTGATTATCAGAAAACTATGCTCGTAATCGTATTATTTGTGCCAACAATTTTGCAAATGCCAAGTTGCGAGATGACAATAGGCACATATGAGACCATCTAAAGGAAGCATCTATTAGGACCATAAAGTATCTAAACGACCCACTAGGTGGGTGAATAGGTCCACAAATATCTCCATGTATGCGTTCCAAGAACGCGGGGAACTCAATTCCAACTTTTGTTGGTGATGGCCTCACAATTAACTTGCCTTGATAACAAGCATTACATGAAAATTCACCATTTGAAAGAACCTTCAAGTTCTTTAACGGATACCCATTTGAATTTTCTATAATTCGTCTCATCATTATAGATCCAGGATGTCCCAGACGATCATGCCAAAGTACAAAAGTATTGGAATTAGTAAACTTTTGGTTTACAATAGAATGTGTTTCAATTGCACTAATCTTTGTCCAATACAAGCCAGAAGATAAAGAAGGGAACTTTTCTATAACACATGTCTACCCAGAGACATTCTTGGTGATACCAAGATATTCAAGATTCATCTCATCAATTGTCTTGATATAATAACCATTTTCACGGATGTCTTTAAAACTCAACAAGTTTTTCCGAGACTTAGGAGAAAACATAGCATTATTTATGATGAGTTTAGATCCCTTAGGCAAGATTACAATGGCCTTCAATCAAATTGGTACTACCGGAAATTATAGTAACATTCATCTTACTCATGTTTAAATGAGAGAAATATTTCTGGTCTTTGAATATCGTATGAGTTGTGCCAGAATCAATTAAACAAATATCTTCATAATTGGACAACTTACTTTGAGGATTATCCATATCTTCATACGCAAAATAAATATATATTAAATATTAGTGTTGTCAAAAACTACAAAGTAAATACTAAGGAGCAATATAATAATAAACTAAAGAACAATGACATGTTTCAAAAATTGTAAAAGAAAAAAGGACAACACATAATGACATTTGCCTTTTTATAATTTTCTTTCCTTTTTTTTTTTTCCAGGTACGTACTATTACTTGTAGCTATGTCATACCAAAGTTTTCCATATACTTACATTAACTGAAAAGCAAAAGGGGGAAAAAAAGCTTTTGTTATACTACTTCACGTAACTTTTTCAAAAGTCAGTAGTATTCTTTTTTTATTTATTAAACTATTATCACATGAAAATTGATAACTTAACTGCATTCTTGAGAATTGTTAAAATAATTCAACTCGTGAAAAAAAAACTAGGTACAGAGAAACCAGTTTAATCTAGTACCATTTTTTTTTTCAGTAAGCCAACAATATGATGGTATTTAAAAACAATAACTAAGACCAATAGTGAGAAGTCTTAAATTAAAGTGAAACAAATTGAATTCAATTCACTAATGAACTCATGATAATATAACTAAATCAATCAATACTAATTAAATGACTAGTACTCATGCAAACAACTACTTTTACATGATCTTTTATTCACTAACTATTACTACTAGCAAAAATTAAACATTGCTCATTCTTCCATGTTCACGGAACCATCACCAATCAAGTGATCTATCTTTCCTTCAGGGTGCTCAAAGAAATCTGCTACATCCAAACATGTGATGTCAGCATGATTTTCAGAGATAAAATTAGCCTCAGGATTTTTCTCTTTCTTCTTTAGTGAGGCTTGATATAGATCAACCAAGTGTTTGAGAGCACGACAGTCACTTGCATAGTGTCCTTTTCCACCACATCGAAAGCAAGAAATTACTCCACGTTTCTCATCTTTTCCTTTTTCCTTTTTATGGTGCCTTTTGTTCGATGAATGATTAACACCATGAACGGAATTTCTTTCTTAATCATCACGACCACGTCCACAACCACGTCCTCGACCACGTCCAGGGCCGCGGCCTTTTCCATGCCTAGCATGGTAAGCATACACCTCATTCACTTCAGGGAATGGTGCAGATCCAGTAGGTCGATTCTCGTGATTTTTCATTAACAAAACATTATTTTGTTCAGCCATGAGACGATGAGAATTCAGTTCAGTATACTTCTTGAAACCTTTCTCTCGATATTATTGCTGCAAGAGCACATTCGAGGCATGAAAGGTGGAGAGAGTCTTTTCCATCATATCATCATCATTGACAGTCTCTCCACATAGTTTCAACTGAGAGGAAATTCTGTACATGGTAGAATTGTACTCATGAACAGACTTCTAGTCTTGAAACCTCAGATGCATCCATTCATATCGTGCTTTTGGGAGGATGACCATCTTCAAGTGGTCAAACCTTTCTTTTAGGCTATTCCACAAAACAAGTGGATCCTTAGTAGTGAGATATTCGATTTTCAAAATTTCGTCAAGATGATGACGCAAGAATATCATAGCCTTAGCACGATTTTGGTTAGATGTTGTATTTTCTTTCTTCATGGCGTTTTCAAGACCCATTGCATCTAAGTGGATTTCAGCATCCAGCCTCCATGAAATATAGTTCTTGCCCGAACTTTGAAGGACAACGAACTCACGTTTCGTAAGATTATTATCCATAGAAAAAAGAAGAAAAATAATACCTTAGCCTTCAAATTTGAGATGGTAGAGTCTCGTGCTGATAACATGATATAAAACAATAAGAAATAAAAACAAGAAAAATAGAGAGAAGAGAGGAGACTTCTTTATTTCTCTTGAGAATTTCTTGAGGGGTGAAATACAATGAAGGAAAACCCCTTTAATAAAGGAAAACTGACTTTGTTCAAAGTTAAGATTTCTAACTTTTCTAAAAATAGACATTCACTATAGATGATAATACATTTATAACAGATATATAATTGATTGTATTAATTGTGAGTATGTTAAGGGTCTAACATTATCAAAGGTCCCCACACATAGTGGTGGGAAAATTAGCGCATAAAAACTAACTCGTCCATGTTTGGGATAACCCTTCCAACTATTAGTTAGTCCATATCAACCCAATCAACCTATGAAAAATGGGCTTATGAGAAATCTTGTGAAACTTCTTTCAAAAGTTCTTTTTAATTATTTGAAATGTTATAGATATAGTTATAATAAAGAAAAAAATAATTTTATTAGGTATCAAAAATTTATTAAAAAATCAATAAAACATTAAAATCTAGTAAGAATTAGGTGAGTTATGACCAGCATTTTAGTCCAAATAACTTATAATTGTATCAATAATCTATCTATTTATTAACTTAATTCATTTTAATCCACCAAAATTAGTGGATTTCACCTATTTGACACATCTATTCACCAGAACAATGTAAAGGGGCGTTAGACTTTGGATTACATAAAATTTGGTGAGAAGAAATGCAACCACATAACCTTCTTGTCAGTTGAAGTACATTGCAATGACTACAAACTTATCACTTAATCAAAAAAATTCAATTCCAGTAGGTGAAAATCATTTAAATTTACTTCATAAAGTCATTTAATTTAGCATTCTAGAGTAATCAGAATATATAATTCTATCTAATCTAATTCCTCATCATAAAAATTGAAGTATAATTTAAAAAATTAAATATGCAATATAGTTTTAAAGTTTTGTCGTATACCACATGCACTATAAACACATGATATTGATGAGAGAAAAATTTTGACCACAATTATTTTTCCTATCTGAGGTGATTGCACTAATTACGAATTTATTACTAAATTTGACAAGACAATTTTTTTCCATCTAAGGTGACTTGCATTCATTATGAATTTATTAATTAACTCAAAATATTACAAAAAAGACTAACTTCACTTTGTGGAATTCTCACAAATGCCATTTATTACTTTCTTCCTCCATCTTTATTTGTCTAACTTGTCACACTTTTAAAAAATAATAAATAACAGGGTTAATTTTACTACTATCTTGTTCACTTTTATTTATCTACTATTTTAAAATAGATTTTCACTTTTACTTGTCACTTTTAACATATCAAGAATAGAAAAATATTTTTTTCTATGTTTTGTCCTTATTGATTCCCCAAATCATTTTTCAAGACCTTACTATTAATAGATGTAGTGTGGTAAAATAGTCATGTCAACCATTATTTTCTTAATGGATATGTCAAGTGCAAATGTAACAAAATAAAAGTGAGCAGAGGGAGTACATTACCCTTTGAATATAATAAATTTAATTCTTTGAGAAACACATTATGTAATAAATAGTATTTAATAGCAAAGACAAAATGAACGCAAAATGGTAATTATCCATTGCTTTTTCAATTAAACAAGTGTTGTGAAGATCTATTTTTTAGTACAGTGGACAAATAAGATGGACGGAGAGAATATAAATTATAACCTAGAGTGAAATAGAAAAATCTAGCATAATTTAATCACTAATCACAAAGATTGAGGAGTATAATTTAAATTTTTAAATATCTAACATCGTTTTATAGTCTTATCTATATAATTTCATTACATCTCGAATTTACAAATGAATGAAAATGGAAGCTTTTTTAGATATGAATAAAGAACAACCAATCATTCAATAAAGAGCTGTTCAATTAATATATGAATTTTTAGAAGTAATATTGTTTAAAGATGAAAAACCTACTTGTATGCAATAATTACAACGAGAACATGATTTCAAAATTTAAATATACAACATATATAGTTTAGTGTTTTGTCACACGTCACATAAGCTAATACCACCACATAATATTGATGCGAAGAGATCTAAAACATGCGATGTTTCTTGTCATTTGAGGTGAATTGCATTGACTATACATTTATTACAACAACTTACTCCAGTTTATCCCATAAGTGAGTTTGGAAAGGGGGGTGTACACAACTTTACTCTTATCTTGAGAAGATGGAGATATTATTTCTGATAGACCTTCGGCTAAGTTAAGCATATCAACATCGACTATGGAAAGAGAATAAAGTAGTGAAGAAATTCATTGAAAATAATATTGTTGAAGAAAGCAGTATCAACAATAAAATAATGTGTAACCGTGGCAAAAAATAGGTAGTAATAAAATTTAAGAATAAGAAAGTAGGAGACTAATAACCAGTGTTTCAAAAGGCGAGGTATTTTACATAGCATGGGGCGAGGCGTAAGCCCCGAGACATGGGGCGTAAGTCCCATGGATATTTAGGGAGTATATTTCATGTATCTTCAATTTTATGATTTTATTACTAAAAATATAAGAAAAGTAAAATTTTCAATGATTCTACAAATAATTCAAATAAATCACCAATAATATAGAAAAAAAATATTACAATAATAAAAAAACTTGCTTTCTTTATTTACATATTTTAGAAAAAATCACTATCATATGATAACATAATGTATAAATACCATTACATCAATAATAAAAAATATGATTATAGCAAAAAATACTTTAAAATAATAAAAATCAAATTTAACGCTGGGGCATAGGTTTTTATGCCTGAGATTTACGTTTTTACGCCCGGGACTTACGTCCTATGGATCTACGTTTTTAATTTGCGCCCCAAAGCGTTCTTACTACATCTCGCCTCGGAACTCGCCTCGAAAACGCCTTGAAAACACTAGTAATAACAACAATGCTGCTAAAAAAATTAGACAAAACTCGACTACCTATTAACTTTCTACTCTAATCCTCGACCACTAAATCCTCTTATGGTCATGTCTTTAATAAGTTTCAGGTGTGTCATGTCCTTTCTAATCACCTCTCATTATATTAAAAATGAAAAAACTTACTTGTATGCAATAAGTTTACAATGAGGATCATAATTTTGAAATTTAGATGTTCAACGATTTTAGTATTTTGTCGTAAAATACATAAACTTATACAAATACGTATATTGATAAAAATAGATTTTTTTTTTTTGACAAAGATAAAAAGAGATCTAACCACGTAAATTTTTTCCCGTTTTGAGATAGATTATATATTGACCACAGATTTATAATTTAAACAAAAATACCAATAAAAATCAATTTTTATTTTTTAGACTATTAGTAAATCTTATAATTGTAGTCAAACTTAACCTAGATTAATATAGTATGATCTAAAATAGTTTACTTTCTGAATATGAAAATTGATAATTATAATTTTAAAATTCAAAATATTCAATGTTGTCTTAGCGTCTAGTCAACATGACTAATGCATTTTAAATTTACAAATATTATATATAAAGAAAAAAGATATTTTAGATACGAATGAAGAATCATCGTATAAGAGGTGTTTTTTTGGAATAATGTCTATTTTTTTTCAAATTAATATTGTTTCGAGATGAAAAACTTACTTTATGTAATATATTTATTATGACAATTTCATTGCATAAATCAAATATATTTTTATTGACTACACAAACACATTAATTTGTGTAGTGTTACTCGAAAAGAAGAAGAAGATATTTACCCAACTTGATATGCTAGTTCTTATCAATTTATTTATGTCGTTTCGGTGATATAGGTTAATGTCTAGTAAATTACTTAGGAATATATGTATATCTCGTCATCTCAATTGCTTGTGAATTACTTATCTCTTATTTAAAGTATTAGCGCAACCTTTTTTTTTGCGCCACAGTGCATAATATTGCAAATGATTAATTGTTAGTCGGTCAAGATTCAAATGGATTAGGTTTTTAGGTTTTTAGTACAGAATTTTTATTTTTGTCGTCACTCAATGTTTAATTTGGACGTACTTTGTTACCCCATTCTCGATTTTAATTGCAAAACTAAATAAACATGACTAGAATTAATACCGAGGGTAAATATATAATTGTGTCGAAACATAAATTTGTATTTAAGCGATTAGGTTGTCACGTGTATTTTATGACTTCACAAGTTATGATTGTTACTTTACGACATACTACAACCTACAACAGTAAGTCGTTGAATTTGTTAAAACGAACTGTGCATGCTTTTTTCTTTTACATAAAAACGTATTATTAAGTTGAACTCTAAACTCAGAAGATGATTATAAATATAACTCAAATACTCCTTCCTTTCAGTTTTAATCGGCCACTATTCCAAAAATAGATTCTTATTTTAAATACTTATCACTTTTAATATATCAAGAAATGTCACGACCCAAAAACATAGGTCATGATGACACCTACTTTATCCCACCAGTAGGTAAGCCAAAATCTGTAATGACCCTTCAGGTCATTTTCCCTGTTTTCGTGCTTTCTGCTTTTAGAGCATTCTTATAGCTGCCCTAGGTCTTTTATGACTTGTTGGGATTGACAGTTCGGTTACCGGGCAGTTCGGTTAGTTTTTAGAGCCATTTCCATGTTTTGGAGCTTTTGAAGTTAAAGAATGGGTATCGGGCCAAAACCTTAGTAAACGGCCTCGGATGACATTTCTGACAGTCACATCAGCTCCGAAATGTCGATTTTAGGCTAGGGGGACCATTGATTTGGGTCTCGAGGCTTCCGAACTCATTTTGGACTATTGGGTGGATTTTGGCTAAAATGGTCCCTTAGGTGTGGGATCCACTTTTTATCGAAACGACCTCGGATGGAAATTTCGATGGCGCTTTTGAGTTTGGATGCCGAATTTTGTAGGGTAGCATAGTTCGTTTACGTTCATGGGATTCCGAATGAATTTCGAGTGCCAGTCAGGATAATTCCAACTTGCCAAAAATTGTTGGTGCATCACAACCTTGTGCAGGCCCAGGTTCTTTATCGCTATCGCGATGAGGATCCCCGCGATCGCGAGGGTACATGATCTTAGTCATTACGATAGCGAGGCTTGAGGGCTCGCGACCGGAATGTAGGAGGTCGTGAGGTCGGGCCAGCTTGTTCATTGCGACCGCGTGGCTAGAACACCATAATCGCGGTGGTCCTGTTAGTGGGTCAGAGGACCTCGCGATAGCAATGAGGAAACCCTGGCTGTATATATATTTTTTCCTTCGTTTTTCCATCATATTTTCTAAGTACCAAATGCCATTATAGACTATTTGAGTTGGAAAACTGTGAGATAATCATATAATTAAGATGGGATTAGTTTGGGGATGTGTTTATGGGTCCTAGATCATCGTATTCCCATAAATTTCTGCTTAATTTCTAGATTAATTCTCCATTTTAGTTCTTATATTTTGAATCGTGTTGGGACTTATTTGTGGTTGTTTCAAGCTCGGAGTTTGCCCAAATTTTGGGACAAATGATCCTCGAGCTGAGTGAGACGCTATCACAATTTCAATTTCGTGATTCAACAAGCAGGCCACACGTGGGATTTTTAGTCCAATTTCTAACCCGGAGCATTTATACACAATATGGGTATTGATTTTCTCCTCTTGATCTATAGTTCGTTGTTTTGATAGTATGGAAACTCTCAGAGGCTTCTCGAAAGGGAAAAGCCCCGGTATAGAGGATTCAGCGAGCTTTCAGCTGTGTCCAGGTAGGCTAGGCTTATCCTTCTTCTAGACAGTACCTAATTATGGTAGTAGTATATTATTGTGCTAGTTTTGGGTGTTTATTTTTTGCATTGTTATTGTTTTAGCACTTTATGCCTTATTTAGCCGGTTAGGGGACCTTTTTGGTAGAATTTGGGCCCATTCTCCCTTAGATTAGTATATTATCATCCTTTAGGACTAGAATTAGTGCTTATAGTACCTTAGGATGGTATTGGGAAACCTTAGACTAGGTTCGGGTAGGTTCTGCCTTAGATTGGGTTATAAAAACTCTATAGTAAGCCTTATTGCCCATTTTTAGATAGAATGTTTGGTATGATGTTCCGTTATGCTTAGTTGGACTCACGACTACTACCTTAGGCTATTACCGTGGGTTGGGGTCGACTTAGACTTACTTACTCGTCTGATTAGCTTCTTTCCTAGGGTAGGATAGTAACTAACCCTTAGCCCCACTTCCTTGACCTAGTAATGGGAACCCGCCTGGCCTTAGTGGACCTATCTGCCCGAGACTTAATTAGATGGATAAATGAATTGGAGATAAACTTGACACCCCTGAACTTCCGCTAGTTAGTTCATACTTTTGTATATATATATATATCAGTTCAGGTTGAAGCCTGGCATATACTCTATTGCTATTATTGTGAAACTAGGTATGAGTATGGCATCCTTTTATGGTTACGGTTTTCTCCTTATGAAATTATTGGTTATGGTTACGGTTGGCTACTTATAAGTTTTGATTCGAGTCCACCAATAGTCTATGACTATGGTTTAGGTGTTCTGGTGTTGATTATGGTTACTACTGGGAGTTCTGGTAGTTGTACTTGGTTCTGGTATGGGAGTTCTAACGGTTGAATATGGATCATTTGGCCTCTTGTTACTATCCACTATTTTTTGTTCTAGCCCGGTGTGTGGCCTCTTGTTATTATCCACTGGTTCCGCTTTGAGCCCAGTATATACTTTCATTATGGTTCTGGGACTGGGAAGTTATTTGAGACTGGTATAGTTAAAGGTTATTTATGCTTCATACATTAGATTTTCTCTTGTTTGCATCCTCCAGGCTTATGGGGGCTCGGTAGATTTATTTGTCTTCTTGTGTGTGCCTTCTGGGCTTATGGGGGTACAGTTAGGTTATGGCTAGGCCATTACTTTCATTATCAAGTTACCTATCTCCTTTTTTGTGTTGCTTAGCATAGCTTATTATTTACATTTCTACTCTTTACTGTTGACTTAGCTTATACTCTCGAACTTTATTTATGCGTTTACTATATTTAAGCTCAGTCGGTCGATGATGTCTACTGAGTACCCATTGCTTTGGTACTTATACTACACTTTCATATCTTTTTCTTGATGCAGATCTGAGCAGGAACCACCATCGCTGACGTTATCCTCAAGCCTTGCTACTGATCCGGAGTGGGGTAAGCTTTCTAGTGTTCAGAGTTGATCCTCTTCCTTCTGCTTCAGTGATAGTCTTTTATATTTTCGAGACTACTATATATATATGTATATTTTGTATACTATCTAGTACTCTTTTTTTTCTTATAGTGGCTCTTGTACCGTCCTTACCAGGTCTTAGGAGGGATTCATTTTGTACATTTTGTCCTCTTCCCTCTTTTGTACAGTATATTATGTATGTATATCTTTTCTGCTTCCGTCTATATTATTGTTATTATTGGTTTCATCCTTGTTCCTCTTTATTTTCCGCCCATTAGCCCATTACTTGTCATTCCTGGCTATGGTTTTGCTTACCTACTGGTGGGTTAAAGTAGGTACCATCATGACCTGAAAAATCAAGTCATGACAACTTGGTATTAGAGCCTAGGTTCACCGGTATTATTGGTACAAGAGCTAATTATTAGTAGAGTTTCGCGGATTGGTACGGAGACGTCAATAACCTATCTTTGGGAGGCTACAGGACATTCTGAGAAAAATCTCATCTTTTTGGTTCAATTTGTTATGTTGTGTCGGTATTGGTTCCCAGATTCTTATTTCTTTCAGTCTTTCACAGATGGTTAGGATGTGGGGTATGGTAGCCGGGGATCAGGACCCCGAGACTGCTGCTATAGCTCTAGTTAGAGGCAGAGGTCAACCCCGAGGTCTAGGGTAGGCTAGAGCTGCAACCCCAGCTCGAGATCAGTCTAGTGAGCCATTACTAGATCCTATTGTTGCTCCTGAGCCAGAGATAGCACCAGAGATTTTGCCGCCATAGCAGCAGATGGTCCAGGGGATGGCCCAGCCCCCATCGGGGATTATATCTTCTTCAGTTCTCCGTGATGCATTGGTTCAGCTTTTAGGGTTAGTTGGTAGTCCATCGATGGATGGGCTAGAGACATCCGCTCAGGGGGCAACTCAGGGTGGACTTGGTATAGTGACGCAACCTGCAGCTGCGGCTCCTAGAGCAAAGGTTCCACCAAAACTGGTAGTTCTAAAACCGGCAGCAGGAAAACTAGTTATAACTGTAGAAGAGCAGAATATGCTGGGTCGATTTCTGAAATTGACTCCACCTAGTTTGTCAGGGCCCTAAAAGAGGATGCTTATGAGTTCCTAACAAGTTGTGAGTAGAGGTTACGTCATTTAAGGTTGGTTGAATTCCTCGAAGTGGATTACACTACTTATCAGCTAGACATAGCAGTGAGATAGTGGTGGAGGGGTTATCTTTATTCCAGGCCAGCTGGATCCTCTTCTATGACTTGGACTCAGTTCTTCGAGGCTTTCTTGGAGAAGTACATGCCTCGCAGCATTCACGAGCGCCTGAGGGATGAGTTTTTTGTATTGAGACATGGTTCTATGATCGTGATCCAGTATGAGGCCAGGTTTCACGAGTTAGCCAGGCATGCCACCATGATTCTGCCTATAGAGTACGAGAGGATTCAATGTTTTGTCAGAGGGTTGAGACTATCGCTTCGTTGGGCTACTCAGAGCTTTGTGACTTCAGGGAGGTCTTTTACTAATATTGTTGATCACGTCTATCCTATAGAAGAAATGAATCAAAGGGCCCAAAGGGTAACGATAAGAGGCCCCGTTATTAGTGCAGTTATAGTTGGAGCCACAGCGGCTCACAATTAAGAGGCTGAGGATTTCAAGGTAGGTACCCCCAACATCAGTCTCATCAGTACCAGGGTCAGTCTAGTAGGCCCGTTTAGTCAACACTTTAGATTTCAGATGAGAGTCAGCCAAATTATGGCAGTTCTGGTGATCAGAGTAGTAATCAACCGTCGAGAGGTGTTCAATCAGGGTCATTAGGCCATAGTGGTCATTCAGGGTCAATCGAACCTTCTCGTCAGGTTAGAGTGCCCGGGGCATGTTACACGTTGGTGTTGTTGGTCACTTCGCCAGAGAGTGTCCCTACCGTGGGATGATTGAGCCTTCAACAGAGACTGTTCAGCCGATTAGAGAAGTGGTGCCTCCAGCCAGGGGTGGTGCACAGGGTCATAAGGGTGGTCCCCAAGGTTCCAGGGGTGGTCCTAATACAGGTAGGATAGGTGGTCAGACGGGCACCTAGTCCGGTGGCTGACAGGGTAATTTATTTATTGTTCCTGGTTGGCCGGAGGCTGAGGCTTTGGATGCTGTGATCATAGGTACAATTTTATTATGCCATCAGCCAACTTCTACTTTATTTGATACAAGCTCCATATTTTCGTATAATTCTACTTATTATGCACCGCGGTTGGGGTTGTCTTAGGAGCCTTTATCTTTTTCATTGTGTGTAGCTACTCCAGTGGGTGATTATTTAGTAGGGGATCGGGTATATAAATCGTGTGTGGTGACTGTTCAGGAGTATAACACTCAATCTAATCTCATTATGTTAGCTATGGTAGATTTTGAAGTAATTCTGCGCATAGACTGGTTTTCCCTCTATCATGCGATCTTGGATTTCTTTGCCAAGACCGTTACCTTAGCCATGCCTGGCATACCCCCGATTGTGTGTTAGGGTTCTTTTAGCCACACGCTGATGGGGATTTTTTTCATATATTCGGTCTAGGAGACTGGTATCGAGGGGTTATGAGTCATTCCTTGCTTATGTTTGGGATGTTAGTGTTGGGTGTCCTTTTCTTAACTCTGATCCTGCTGTTCATGATTTTCCTGATGTTTTTCCTACAGACCTACCTGGCCTTCCTCCTGAGTGTGATATAATATTTGCTATTAACCTCGAGTTGGGCACTCGACCTATTTCTATGGCTCATTATCATGTGGCTCCTCTCGAGCTAAAGGAGCTAAATATTTAGCTTCAGGATCTTCTGGTTAAGGGTTTCATCAGATCGAGTGTATCACCCTGGAGTGCTCCAGTTTTGTTTGTGAAGAAGAAGGATGATTCTATATGCATGTGTATCAACTACAGGCAGCTGAATAAGGTGACAGTGAAGAATAAGTATACTATGCCTCGTATTAATGATTTATTTGACCAGCTTCAGGGTACAATGGTGTTTTCTAAGATTGATTTGAGGTCTGGTTACCATCAGTTGAAGTTTTAGGGCTGAGAACATCCCTAAGACAACCTTCAGGACTTGTTACGGCCATTACGAGTTCCTGGTGATGTCATTTGGGTTGACCAATGCCCCAGCAACATTTATGGACTTGTTGAATCGCATTTTTAGGACTTATTTGGACTCCTTCATGATCGTTTCTATCAATGATATCTTTGTCTATTCGAGGAGTAGGGAGGATCACGAACAACATTTGAGGACTGCGCTCCATACTTTGAGAGATCATAGGCTTTATGCCAAATTCTTAATGTGCGTGTTTTGGCTTTAGTCAGTAGCTTTCTTAGGACACGTGGTATCCAATGATTGGATTATGGCAGGCCCGACAAAGATTGAGGCTATTTGTGATTGGGGCTAGGCCTATATTGCCTACTGAGGTTCGTAGTTTTATTGGGTTAGTAGGCTACTACAGGCGGTTCGTCAAGAGATTTGCTACTATTGTAGCCCCTATGACCTGATTGACTAGGACGGAGGTCCCATTTCAGTGGTCCGATAGTTATGAGTCGAGCTTTCTTAAGCTCAAGGACTTACTCACTCAAACTCCTATATTGACTCTTCCAGTTGAGGGTGAGGGGTTCACTATTTATTATGTTGCTTCTGGTGTTGGTTTAGGGTGTGTTCTGATGCAGCGGGGCTGAGTTATTGCATATGCATCAAGGTAGTTGAAGGTGCACGAGCACAACTACCCCACTCATGATTTGGAGTTGGCAACGATAGTTTTCATGCTTAATATTTGGAGGCATTACTTGTATGGTGTTCATTGCAAGATCTTCACTGACCACTGTAGTCTTCAGTATATTATAACCTAGAGAAAGCTTAATTCAAGATAACAAAGATGGATTGAGTTGCTGAAGGACTATGATATCTCTGTTCTATAACATTCGGGCAAGACGAATATGGTAGCAGATGCCTTGAGCTGAAAGGTAGTGAGTATGGGTAGCTTGGCCTTCATTTTAGTTTTTGAGCCACTTGGCCCTGGACATTCAGTACTTAGCCAACTTAATGGTTCGACTTGATATTTCTGACCCATGAGGATTCTTGCTAGTGTTGAGGCTAGATCTACCTTGTTGGAGTAGATTCTAGGTCATGAGTTTGATGATAGAAGACTTGTTGGCATTTGAGATGAGGTGTTGAGGGGTGAGCCCAGGAGGGCTACCTTAGATCCTAAAGGGGTTCTGAGATTTGACTGTCGTATTTGTGTTTAGAGGATCGGAGACTTGATTCAGCTGATACTTCGAAAGGCTCACAGCTCTAGGTATTCTATTCACCCTGAGATAACTAAAATGTATAGGGACTTGAGGTAACATTACTGGTGGAGTGGTATGAGGAGACATACATCGGAGTTTGTGGCTCGGTGCCTATATTGTCACCAGGTGAAGGCCGAGCATTAGAGACAGGGTGGATTGCTTCAGAGGCTACCCATTTCTGAGTGGAAATGGGAGCAGATCACTATGAATTTCCTTGGTGGTTTTCCTCACACTTCTAGTGGTTCTAATTACATTTGGGTTATCATAGATGGATTGACCAAGTCTGCCCATTTCATCCTTATTCAGACTTCCTACAGTACCAAAGGTTGGGCCGGATCTAAATTCGAGAGGTGGTTCACCTTCATGGAATACCTGTGTCTATTATTTCAGATCGAGGCTCTCAGTTTACTTCTAGCTTATAGAGGACATATCTGGAGTAGTTACCCAGGTTGACCATAGCACCGCCTTTCAACCCTAGGTTAACCGACAGTCAGAGCGGACTATTTAGGTTTTTGAGGATATGCTCTGTGCTTGTGTTTTGGATTTTGGAGGTCAGTGGGACCAATTTTTAGACTTGGCGGAGTTTGCTTATAATAACAGCTACCATTTTAGTATTCATATGGCACCATTCAAATTATTGTATGGCAGGCATTATCAATCTCTAGTTAGTTGGTTTGATACTGTTGAGGTTAGGCCCCGTGGTACAGATTTGCTTTGTGAGTATTTGAACCGAGTTCAGGTGATTTAGGATAGGTTACGGACAGCTCAGAGAAGGTAGAAGAGTTATACTGACTGTAGGTTTTGTGCTTTGAGGTTCAGAGTTGGTGATTGGATCTTTCTGCAAGTATTGCCAATGAAAGGCGTGAGGAGGTTCGAGAGGAGGGGCAAGCTCAGCCCCAGGTATATTGGACCATTTTAGATCCTTTAGACAACCCCAGTCTTTCATGTATCCATTCTACGATGATATATTCCAGATGAGTCTCACGTGCTTCGGTGGGACTCGATTCAGTTGGATGAGAGGTTGACCTTTATAGAGGAGCTTGTATCTATTTTAGCTAGAGATGTCAGGCGGTTGCACTCTAGAGACATTTCTGTGGTTAAGGTTTAGTGGAGACACCATCCCGTTAGGGAGGCTACCTGGGAGACCAAGCATAAGATGTGGACCCAGTATCCCTACCTGTTCGGCCCCTCAGGTACTCTTAATCCTTTCTTTCACGGATGAAAGCCCTTTTAGTTGTGGATGTTGTAATGACCTTCCACATCATTTTCCCTATTTTTGTACTTTTTTGTATTTAAAGCTTTCTTATAGTTGCTCTAGGTCGTTTATGACTTACTGGGACTGACAGTTTGGTTATCGGGCAGTTTATTTGGTTTTTAGAGACATTTCCCTATTTTGGAGCTTTTGAAGTAATGGAATGTGTCTTGGGCCAAACCCTCAAGAAAACGGCCTTGGATACCTTTTGTGATAGTCTCATCAGCTCCGAAATGTCAAATTTAGATTAGATGGACCCTTGGTCTGGGTCCCGAGGCTTCCGAACTTGTTTTGGGCTATTGGGTGGATTTTGGCTTAAACAACCCTATAGGTATGGGAACCACTTTTTTATTGAAAAACGACCTCGAGTTAAAATTTTGATGGTGCCATTGAGTTTGAAATGCTAAATTTGGTAGGATAGCATAGTTTGTTTACGTTCACGGGATTTCGAATGAATCCCGAGGGCCCGACCGTGATAATTGCAACTTGCCAAAAATTATTGGTACATCAACACCTGGTGAAAGCCCAGGTTCTTTATCGCTATCACGATAAGGACCCCCACGATCGCTAGGCTTGAGGGCTCGCGATCGAGATGGAGGAGGTCATGGGGTCGGGCTAGCTTATTCATCATGATGGTATGGCTAGGCCACCACTATCGCAGTGGTCTCATTAGTGGTATTTCACGACTGCGACCAGGGGACCTCGCAAAAACGATGAGGAAACCTTTGACAGTATATATACCTCCTCCTTCTTTATTCCTTCATATTTTCTAAGTACCAAACACCATTGTAGACTATTTGAGCTTGTAAATTGTGAGAGAATCATATAATTAAGCTAGGATTAGTTTGGGGACATGTTTGTGGGCCCTAGATCATCATTTTCCCATAAGTTTCCACTAAATTTCTCAATTAATTCTCCATTTTAGTTCTTATATTTCGAATTGTGTTTGGACTGATTTGGGGTTGTTTTAAGCTCAAATTTCACCCAAAATTTGGGGTAAATGATCCTCGAACTTAGATTTTAATTTTATGATTCCTCAAGTGAGCCGCACGTGCGATTTTTAGTCTAATTTCTGACCTGGAGCATTTATTCGTAAGTATCAATTTTCTTGTCTTAATACATTGATCGTTATTTTAATAGTGTGGCAGCTGTCGGAGGCTTCTCGAAAATGAAAAGCCCCCGTATAAAGGATTCAGCGAGCTTTCAGCAGCGTCCAGGTAGGCTAGGCTTACCCATCATCTAGACTGTACTTAATTATGATATTAGTATAATATTATCCTAGTTTTGGGTGGGTATTTATGGCTCGGTTATTGTTCTAGCACTTTATGCCTCATTTAGCTAGTTAGGGCCCCTTTTCGGTAGAATTTGGGCCCGTTCTCCCTTAGATTAGTATATTATCATCCTTTAGGACTAAAATTATTGCTTATAGTATCTTGGGATGGGATTGGGAAGCCTTAGACTAGGTTTGGGTAGGTTCTGCCTTAGGTTGGATTATTGAAACCCTGTAATGAGCCCCACTACTCCTTTTTAGACAGAATGTTTGATATGAAGTTCCTTTATGCTTAGTTGGACTCACGATTACTACCTTAGGCTATTACCTTGGGTTGGGGTCAACTTAGACTTAGTTACTCACGTGATTAGCTTCTTTCCTAGGGTAGGATTGTAACTGACCCTTAACCGCTCCTTCTTGACCTAGAAATGGGAAACTGCCTGTCCTTAGTGGACTTATCTGCTCGAGACTTAATTAGATGGATAGATGAATTGGAGATAGACTTGACACCCATGTACATCCACTAGTTACTTCATATATATGTATGAAGTAACTAGTGGATGTACATGGGTGTCAAGTCTATCTCCAATTCATCTATCCATCTAATTAAGTCTCGAGTAGATAAGTCCACTAAGGACAGGCAGTTTCCCATTTCTAGGTCAAGAAGGAGAGGTTAAGGGTCAGTATATATATATGCATGTATATGTATATTGGTTTCAGTTTAAGCCAGGAGTATACTCTATTGCTTTTTTGTAAATCTTGGTGCGAGTCTGGCATTAGTTTATGGTTATGGTTTGATCCATATGAAATTATCGGTTATGGTTACAGTTGTCTATTTATGAGTTTTGGTTCGAGTCCGGTAATAGTCTATGACATAGACTATGGTATGGGTATTTAGGTGTTGATTATGGTTACTGCAGGGAGTTATGGAAGTTTTATATGTTTCTGGTATGGGATTTCTAATGGTTGAATATGGATCATTTGGCCTCTTGCTACTATCTACTATTTTCGGTTCGAGCCTGGTATCTGGCCTCTTGTTATTATCCATTGGTTTCGGGTTGAGCCAGGTATATACTTTAATTATGGTTCTGGGATTGGGAAGTTATTTGAGACTGGTGTTGACACCCAATTTTGGACCGACATTTTTAAAATAAATACTTTTGTGCTTTTTATTTATTAAAGAGCATAAAATTTAATTTTTACACGTTTTGTTCAATTTTAACACAAGTTATTGGTAATTATCATTTTTCTTGAAAATATTAGGATATTTATCAATTTATTACAATTTTTAATTATTGACTGTCACTGATTATACAGTCGTTTTTATAAACAACTGTTGTTTGAGTTTTGTTAAATAATCATTTCTGTTCTAAATTCAAACCATATTCTTATCTGGCATTAAATACATTTGTTAATTTATTTTTTATCACAATCCGTTATTTCTTAAAAGACAGAGAAGATATTTTTTGCACAAATAAGTTAAATATTCATAGTTTTGGATAAGTTCAAATAGTCATTGTATTGGATGACTCATGGTTTTAGATAGCCCATGGTTTTTCAAAACCAAGGAATTGAGCACATGGTTTTGCTCTTGAGTGGTTTTATTTTTTCTATAAAACTAATCCACTCTCTTCACAATTAATGGTGGTGAAAATTTCCAAAAAGAGGCAAAACCCTAAAAAGAAAACTTTCTTTTATATTCATAACAGTCGTCTCTCCCATTTTTTTGGCCACCACCCACCGGAAAATCCATCACCAGAGAAACAACACATCTCAACCTTCTCTCACCACCACTATTTCTCCTACCCCATCCCACAAACACCTCCGCACTACACCATCCACAAACCACCAGATCTCTCCCTTCTACCCGCTTCCATCAAACTCCAATCAAAACAAGAACCCACAACCACACACTCTGTTCACCACCAACGGTGATACACCGCCCTTTACTCCACTCTTCCTCTCGGTTTTCTCTTCCGTTTCCCCCTCAACACCACGAACCCACTAGAAACCAGCGTCGTCCGACGAACAACAACCAACGACGCCAACTCCGACAATGTCTTAATGTGAACGGAGAAAGCAGTGAGTTCAAGCTCGCAAAACCGGAGTTGCCCATCACCAACTTTCTTAGTTTCTCTTCTCCCTTCACATTTCAGATCTGGCCGGAGGAGTTCATACTCTGGCCACCATTATTTTCACGTTTTTATACACATTTCTTCACTGATCTTCCATTTTTGTTGTGATTATGTGGTTGTTCTCTCTTACATTTAATTTTTGGAGCTAATTGTGTATTGTTGAAGCCGTTTCGGTGGTTGTGTGGCTTGTTTCCGGTGAACTCCTTTACGTACCTCTATTGTTCTTGTGCAGTCTTGGAGGTTACAGTTTATTTGTTTTGTTTGATTATTCGTGTTTGCTCATCAATTTCATATATTTTAATATTGTTTCTAATTTATTCATCATTTTCCAAAGATGATACAAGCACTTGCGCAACTCTATTGTGTTTTTAGTTTCCTTTTTGTTAAAGTTATCATTCTTGGAGTAGATAGATTCTATGCAATCATTGAATATTATTATTTTCATTTTTCCCCATTATTTATCCTAGTTGCTACTTAACCAAAAGATAAAGTAGGTGCTACTGTTACACATTTTTGGTATTTTGTTTTAAGTTACAATTGAATTACAATGAGTTTTAATATACATGGCCAATGATAAAATCTACTCCGTCGGATTTTCAAGGCCTTCCCATTATAAAAGACGGATTTTATTTTAAGTTCAACTATGTTATTCAAGTTTTAATACTTGGCCGATGAAGAAATTTTCATCGATTTCCAAGGCCTCCCATGTATATAAGATGAGTTTTACTTTTCATTTATTATTTCTTTAGTTTATTTTTATTTATATTTGTTTATTACTAACACTTTTACCAAGTGTTTTTACAGGTACATGGAGCTTCTTCCCGAAGAAGACACTCGAATTCAAAATTCGAGAATTATTTTGAGTTATTTATTGTAATTATCATTTTGTTTAACGATAGGCAAATATTAGGTCATCTTCATTATTTGTTCTTTATCTTATTTTGTACATATTTTTTTTCTCATACATGCAATATTTTTTATCTCCTCCTTAATTGAAAAAATGAGTTCAGCCGGGACCCATCTTTGTGGATTCCGAAGGGTGCCTAACACCTTCCCTTTGAAATAACCTAAACCCTTACCTAGAATCTAATTGATTTTGCAGACTAATTTTTCTTTAATTTAATTAATTGGTTTCCTAGTTTTTCTAAAATTAGGTGGCGACTCTCTAAATTTTTAAACCATATTTATTAATTAGTTTTTGAGTCCCGAAGTTTCGCCTTATGAAAATAAGGATCGCGACCGAATGGCGACTCTGCTGGGGATTAAGAGGTTCTAACCATTATGAGTTCATTTTTTCAATTGAGGAGATTTACCTTTTATAATTTTGTATTGCCTTGTATATTTTTAGATTACTTGTATCTTGTATATTGTTTACGTTACTTTGTATTTTACTCATTATTTGTTAAATTTTCATAATATTTTAACTGTTGCATTTTCATGGCATCTTCCGTCTTCCTGGCATCATTAGACATTAGGAAAAAGGTCGGTTATGCGGGTATCTGCACCCGCCCTTTCGTATAACACCTTAACTTTCTTTGAACTGTCAAGTGAAGTAGTTGATTCGAGTCGGTCAACAGTCACTTGATGTGTTACCCCAATAAGTTCATTTCGGGTTTCAGTCAATTTGAACAAACCACTCTAGTCAGCTAGGTTAGAGCGCCAAATCACATATATAGGCATTAACCTAAGTTGACCCGACACCAAGAGGTATCGGGTCCAATAGAGACCACCTTGTGTCCAAAGGGCCAATGGCCTAAAAGGACATCATCCCTTATGTGTTTAAATTGAAGGATGTGATGCCGGATTGTACAAACCATTGTCTCTCGGGGTTGAGAATTTATTATTTTTTAGATTAGTTTCTTTTGTCATAATCAAATGAAGGTCTTCATCTGAAAAGTGTTCGAAAATTTCAAGAAGTTCGAGAATAAAGGACTTCCAAGGCGGATTAGTCTAGTGTTGTTCTCCTATGTGGGAATGATATTTATTGTATATCCTTTCCCCTTATTTTGTATCTCCATTTGATCTATTCATATCGATTTGTATATAACATATTTTTGGGGGCAATGGAACGTTTCACAAACGGCATGTACATCATTCAATCGTTAGACTTACCTTTGGCTCAAAAAGATCACATGTATATTAGGACACGTTATACATTATTTGTGTTATATGCTACCTAATTTGTTTCATCCATGTTCATTTGATTTTTGTGCTTAACGCACATGCTTTGTTCTAAACAATATTTTTCCTTTATTTCATTTCAAAAATTTTCTGAACTACGTTTGACCTGATTCCTGGCTCAACGGGATACGTAGGCGCCACAACGGTTCGGTCATGTTCCCCGTAAGCTTTCCATCTTCTTTTTAAATGGAAACTGGGGCAGAATTTTTGAGTTCTCAAAAATTCTACAAAAGTATACATTTTGTTACAGATTCAACACGAGTTCATTGAAGCCAAAACAGGGGCAGAATTTTTGAGAAGGTCTCAAAAATTCCACTCAAAGCAGCTTTAAAAAGTTAAAGAAAGTTCTTTTGTGTTCTAAACTGGGGAAGAAATTTTGAGGAAGGTCCTCAAAAATTCCACCAAGCTAGCACTTCAAGATTGGATGAGTTTTCCAACATGTGACCTCGGACTCCATGAGGCACCAGTATCCAATCCAAAAAACAAATTAGGAGAGTCTTTGACTATTCAATAACACTCTTTTATTTTGTTATAATTTTCAGGACTTCCTTGCTTTCACTCTTTTCTCATCTCTTTGCAGGAAAATCATCCCCTCCAATAATTGGAGATGGTCCCTATAATGTGCTACTTCTATAGATAATTGGGTACTCTCACAATCCCTGAAAACACTCTGGAAAAGAGTATAAGAACAAGATCCCTCAAAAATAATCGAGAGATGCTCTTTGACCAAAGAGGTCAGCCGACATTAGACATACGAAGCATCGCTCTGAGTTTGTCCTTATCTTTACATTATTTTGTGTGCATATATTTTATACTATATCTGCACGAACTACGTACACTTGATTCTCATCCTTCGGGGTGAGATACATAGGAAGCCCTCCTCGGGTTCGGTATCCCTTGTTTAAAAAATAAAAAATAAATATATTTTTTTTATCAAAATCTTGTCTTTAACTCGGTTGGTGCCAACATAATTAGAAACGTGCAAATATTTAATATGATTGGGAAGGTCGAATTCATTGTGAACCTTAGGTTCTTTTGGTACCTCTCATATGTATCTTTGTGACACTTAAAAATGTCTCTTGCATGCATTCAGGTTAAGAATAAAACTGACCTCATTGTTTCATGTGCATTGTGTGGTGAGTTTTTGATTAAATTCAAATGCATTGCATTGTTGATCTAGAACTTGGCCTGAATGTTTGTTGAGGTGAAATCCTGAGTAATGTTTGGTTTGGGAAAGGATTGTAAGCCCTCTTTGAACCGTTTGTGCCTTTCAATGCCTACCAAATGACATTAATCCCTAGAATGTCCACCTTTGATCCAGAAGCCTCTTTTTTGGACAACTACATCTTAACCAATACCCTTTTAAGTGCTTACATGCACTATCCCTCTCTTGGCCCTACCTTCTTGAGCGCACTGAACGTGTGCAAATTTCAGAAGAAAATTCAAGTTTGAAGCTGCCAAAGGCAAAAGTTGTAAAGTCCTTGAAAGTCAAGGATACAAAAATGACTTCAAAGAAAAGAAAGAGAATCAAAAACTCTCCCACAAGATCAAGTCAAATCAAGGAGAAATCCCAAATAAAGAAGGGAGAACACTCCAAACAAAAGAGGAGAAACTTCAAAAGAGAAGAAAACAACAAAATTCTCCAACAAGCAAAAAGTTCAAAAAAGTTGGAACGAAAGAAAGGGAAAATAAAGAAGAATCAAGCTTCAACGACATGACAAATGTTGAAAGCACAAGTTCAGCTTGACGCTCAAGGAGGGATTAAGTCAATCTTATCCCAAATCAATATCCTACCTTCCCCTAAGCCTACATTACAAGCCGATAACAAGCCCTACATTATCCCATTCCGAATGTTCTCACATTAGTGGAGGCTTACATGAAGCCCAGGCCTATGGAATCACAGTTGCATGCTTTGAACATTCTTCTGAGTGTGAGAGTGTTTTTCAAATGTCCTCAAATTGAAACATACTTCAAATGTGTGCAAGTGAGGACTTTTGTTGTGGTGAGGTCACTTGAAACATGAGGTTAGGTCTAGTTCAAAACCTTTATTTGAAGCAAGACGAACAAATCTTGTCAACACTTAGGTACATTTGAGGTACTACTTGAAGCTACAGGAATTATCTCGAAGTCAATCTCAGTTAGAAAAGAAGCAAATGAGATATTTCTATGCTATGTTAATTTTTGGTACCGACTACAGTCAAGAATTGATGCTCTTTTCTGTTAAAAAATGAAAATGGGGAAAGCACCCATCTTTGAATATCTATCAAAGCGACTCGTTGGTCCTTCATTGACAGAGTTCATTTCTTAATTCGTGTCATTCATTTGTCAAAGTGATACGTCATGTTATATTGGATTGTCACCTCCATCTTTGTGACATTTTATGTTTTATTGGATCGTCACTCTATCTTTGTGACAGGTTGAGTTATGTTAGATCGTCACTCCTATATTTGTGACATGTTGGATTTTCACTCCTATTTGTGGCATGTTATGTTGGATCGTCACTCCTATATTTGTGACATGTTTTATTGGATCGTCACCTCCTATTTGTGACATGTTATGTTGGATTGTCACCTCCTTCGTTGTGGCATATTTCATTTGCTACTAATAAGCTTAGTGCATGTGATTATAAGACACGTTGGGTTGTCATCCGTTCAAATGGCATATCAAGTTCAAGATGGTCGTCCGTCGGTCAATGAGACATGTTGGGAAGTCACCCCGTTCAAAGTGACATGTACATAAGGTGATTATGAGATATGTTGGGAAGTCACCCCATTCAAAGTGGCATGATAAGTTCAAATGGGTCGTCCGCCTTTCAACGAGACAAGTTGGGTTACCACCCGTTCAAATGGTATATCAAGTTCAAGATGGTCATCCGTCGTTCAATGAGATAAGTTGGGTCGTCACCCATTCAAATGACATATTAAGTTCAAGATGGTCATCTGCCGTTCAATGAGATAAGTTGGGTCGTCAGCCATTCAAATGACATATTAAGTTCAAGATGGGTCGTCCGACTTTCAACGAGATAAGTTGGGTCGTCACCCGTTTAAATGACGTATCATGTTAAAGTTGGGTCGCCACTTCAAATGGCATATCACGTTCAAATTGGGCCGTCACCCATTCAAATGGCATATCATATTCAAGTTGGATTGTCACCCGTTCAAATGACATATTAAGTTCAAGATGGGTCGTCTGCCTTTCAAAGAGACAAGTTGGGTCGTCACCCATTCAAATGGCATATCAAATTCAAGTTGGGTCGTCCACCCTTCAATGAGGCAAGTTCATCCGCTACCTTGTTTAAATAGGTGTTGACACTCAATTTTGACCTCCCGACATTCCTCCCGGGCTGCTATTTTATCAAAAATATTAGTTTTGAATTTTAAATTATTATTTTGATATCAAATAAATTCTGACATTTCGTATTTATGATTTTAAGTTATGCAATTTATTTTTAGTATTTAATTTTATATTCTTATATAATATCTATAATTTATTAATTTAAATATAATATTTTACCTAATTTTGTAAATACTTATTAAATTGTTCCCACAAATATGTGTACTCATAATTTACAAACACATGATTTATTATTATTATTATTATTATTATTATTATTATTATTATTATTATCATAATCCTTTCTTAAAATTCATACTCATAATTTATCGGCACCTAATTTATTCCAAATTATTATTATCATCAATTTCAAATAATATATTATGTATCATTAATTTTTATTATAAAATTAATAATAATTTTATGGCATTGATTAATTTTTTTAGGTATTTTTATTATATATTTATCGATTTATTACTATATTTACAAATAGCAGTCTAATTGAATTCAATTTTCCTAATTTATTTAAATTCTATCCATTTATACTCAATTTCATGTCAATTTTAGCCTAAATTGAGCTTAATCTAGCCTAATTTTAAACCCCAATTCTATTTCAATTGACCCAATTTAAATAAACCAATTTTTTGACCAATTCTTGCAATTTTAAATCCCATCCGTTGATCAAATTGATCCAACGGCTGAGATTAATTCTCACTCCTCCTTCCCTTTTAATCCTTCAACCCATCCCAAACCTAAACCTAATCTCACTTCATACCCCCACCACCGCCCAACTCTCTCTCTCACCCTTTCTCTCTCTTTCAACTCCCACGACTCCGGCCAACCCCATCTCACCGCTTCCCACTCCTCTCTTCTTCTCCACGAACCAAACCAACAGCGGCGCCGCTCAGCTCCGTCTCACCGCCACCATCATCGGTGTGATACCAATTGACCTGTGTCGCCGCCTCCCCTCTCTCCAAGATCTCTCTCAACTCACAACACCGCCTCTATCTCCACCGGCGGCATCCTTTCACCTCCTTCAACCATGCCACCGCCACCATGGACGGTGAGATAGACGGAGAATCCAACCCCAGAAAACCCTCGCCGCCTCAAACTCCAGTCGCCTCTACGAGCTCCGACCAACCAATGTCGGTGAAGACCCATCTCTGATCCCTTCTCAACGAACTGATGCACCGGATGAAGCTCCAATAATCTTTCACGGCTAAAATTCAGAATGCTCGGAAAACTTTGAAAGACACCCATTTCATTTCTATTTCAATTGAAGCTCCAAAATTCTGATCCTATTACTAATTTGTAAGAATTCGTTCAGGTATAATCTTTTAGTATTAGTTTCATGCTCAATTGGGTGGCCTTATAACTCGAGGCTCAATTTTGGTCTTAGCAGATTTTGTGTCTCGGTATTGGTTGAATTTGTTGTTAAGTTTTGATTAATACTCGTCTATTCATGCTACTCTACGCTTGTATTTCGTTGTATATGAACCTCTGAATCTATGCTCCTTTGTTCGATTCGTGTTTTGGTGATTAAGTGACATGTTTGTATTAATTCCATGCCGAGTCTAAGCATTATGTGATTCCCCTCCCACCTAAGTGTGATTCTTAACAGCTTTGTATAGTAATGCTAATTTTGTTCCCCATTAGACTTGAATTAGGACAACTTTACGTGGTTAAGTATGGTAAAATGAGATTTATTTATTTGTTATTTTTTTTTTTGCATAATTGGCCTCAAATCATGTACAACTTAGCATTTGTTTATATTTGGTAAGTTTCGGCTGATTCCATGCTCAATTGCTTATAAGAAATCTTCATGATTTATATCCTCATCTACTTGTTTCTTTTGGTTACCGTGACAACTTTAGTACTAGGTTGATTATGGTAAATTTCGTCGCCCCCTTAATTTAAAGATATTCTTACTCCTTTATTTATGGCAAATGGAGATTTCTTCTTACACTAATTTGATTTAGTTTGATTTAAGGAAAACAAATTCTTTAATTGATTTACCGAATATTCTTCTTACCTTTTAATAATTTGCATAACAATAACTCCATACTATATAAACAACCCCCTCTCATTATGAAGACAAATTTTCAGCTCCTCACTTACGTATACTCTTAAACTCTTTAAGCTTTCGGAGAATTCCCACTATTTAAAAAGAAATATTTTTTGTTTGACTATTCTCAAAGGGTTGGCTCCGGGATTTCACTTGAGATTTGGCTTTATTATCTATCTTTTGCTGCTAACCGGTTAGTCTCTATAGCATTAGTGTTAATTCTTATGTATAGTATTTTTTATCTCTCTCTGTGTTACTTGCATGATTTTCTTTTTCTATGTCTGTTCTATGAAATTGTTTGTTGCCCGAATTCTGGCTTTGTGCAATTTGGGTGTGTATAGCTCCGTTTAACAGGTCCTTGATCGGGTATGGTGGCGAAAAAGAAGGTTCGCCGGGGTATTTATTAAGGACCTATTTTTCAGATTTTGTTTAGATTGACTTTTCTTTTCCTATCTATTTCGGGTCTGTAATCGTTATTGTAAAACACTGAGATGTAATGGAGCTATTGGGGGATGCTTACGAGGGGAGGGGATTATGTGATTCGATTGTTCCGTTATTTAGATATCATGCCTGTAGGGTTATCAAATAAAATCTAAGTTGAATTATTTTGTCACTTAGGAAAACAATATAGGATCGTTAATCAATTTATCGTCTCGGAATTATATCTTAGGATTATTACTTTGACGTATTAGATTAATTTTGACATGCTAATTTAACTTAACCATGTTTAATCAATTTCTGGCAATCTTTAACAATTTTCAGCAAGTTTTAATAAATTTTCAGCATTTAAAAATGAATTTCCAGCACCTCAATTTGGTCTTCCAACACCTTTACTTTCATTTTCCAACATATTAAAATTCATTTTGCTCAGTATGTCTAAGCTGCTTTCAGCATGTTTAAACAATTTTTCAGCATGCCTAAACAATTTTTTAGAATGTTTTAATAATCTTCGGCGTTTGGAAATCAAGTTTCAGTAACTTTAAATAATTTTTAGCATATTTTGTAATTTCTAGATTTTAAAAACTAACTTTCCAGCATACTAAAATTAATTTCCAGCATGTATAAATTAAATTTTTAGCATACTTTAATAATTTTCAATATTTAAAGAATTGAGTTTCCAGCATTTAAAAGAAATAATTTCTAGCAGGTTTAATTTAATTTTTAGCTTAAAAATAATTTTCAGCTTTTCAAAATTAAGGTTCAGCATTTATATTGAATTTCCAGCAATGGTTAACTAATAAATTTCAGTATGTTCAGTTAATTTTCAGCACTTTTAAATCAATTTCAGCATTTTAATTAATTCCCAACATTCTTTAATAATTCTCTCCACGTTTAAATGTATTCCTGCACAATTAAATTAGTTTCCTGTATATTTAATAAATTTTCTGCACATTTAATAACTTTTCCGCATATTTAAAATCCATCACATCTAAATCAATTTCTTACATATTTAAATGATTTTTTTTGCATATCTAGCACTTTATTTAAGTTTTCGGCACCTTAATTAATATGTCTCGCCTAGAAATCATGCCTATAGGTTTTTTAATCAGGTAAAACAAATAATTATCTTTTAAGCATGATTATCACCTAATTAACTTTAAGTAATCAAGAGGCTTATTTGAAACCATTACATGCTACTTGCAAGTCCTATTTGTTTATTTGACGCGAACCCCGAGTCTAATTAAGCAACCTAAGCTTTCCTTTTGTCTAGACCCAAAAATCCAAAATAGCAAGTCCAATGCCTCTTGGACATTAAGTTGGGACGGGTAGGCATTTTAGGGGACGCTAGTTTTATCGCTTCTTTAGAGCGCCTTTAAGATTAATAACCAATTAGGTGGGGTGGGTAGAACATTCGAAAATGATGGAAGCTACCCCGAGCAGTATTCAACAATTCGATATGCGTCATTGTCTTCCATTAATAAGCCGGGCGCTGATCCGAATAAGATAAAAATTAACTTTTGTCTAAATTCGATTGAATTTTATTTATTTTTGCATGTCTTTTGTTTGGGGTAGTCTAGGTATAACCTAATGAATCTTTTCATTATAATTTGTGTCTTTTCTATCTTCTCGCTTCTCTAATTACTTTCTTTCTTTATTTACACATTTTTTTACTACTTTATCACATAGTTAATTACTAATTAGATAATAACTGAGTTGCATTTTTAGTTTATTTATTATTTTTCATGTTTGAACACTTAGTTAGTATTAAGCTAATAAAATGAGTCGACCTTTTGATTATCACACAGAAATTCTCACGTAATATATGAATTCAGCTGGGACCCACATTTGTGGACCTCGAAAGGTGTCTAACACCTTTCTTTCGAGGTAACTTGAACCCTTACCCGAATTTCTGATTGACGTAGACTAATTAAATAATTTGTAATTAATTTAGAATGGTGCCTTAACGCACCTTAATTCGTTAGGTGGCGACTCTTTACTCTAATTAATCCCAAATAGAGTTGTCACGTCGAATCTCACTTTTTGCGAGAAAAATGGGGCGCAACAGCATGACGACTCTGCTGGGGAGACTTAGGTTCTAACCATTATGAGTTTATGTATTATGTTGGATTTTCGTTATTTTTGAGTTGTTTCGAATTTTTCTGACTATGAATGTTAATTTTTCATTGCATCACGACTTTTTCTGACTATAAATGTTAATTTTTCATTGCATCATCAGTTTTCTTAAATAATTATTTTGGCATCTCTAATTTATTGCTGAAAAGCATGTTAATCCTCTTCCCTTTCCTTATCTCGTTTGTCTTTTCATGTCCCTCCACTCTCCTTTTTCCTTTTAATTGCTTACTTGTTCTTTTTTGTCTCCCTCATGTCCCTTTAGTTATGTATTTGTTAATTTTATCTAGTTTTATTATTATTTTATATGTTACTGCTTTCTATTATGTGTTATGTGTTACTGCTTTATATACAAATGGCATTCCGCTCATATTTCCCTCCACTTGGAACCTCTTTTATTTTGTTTAAGAACGGTTGCGTGGTTGCACTGACGTTCGTATTCTAAAAACACCTTATGGAAAATGTCTCATGGATCGGTCGATCAGCGGTGCGTCGATAGTCATGAGCCTTCCCACTCTCAAGTTGTCCACTTGAGGGAACCGTGTCAAAAATCACTCTTGTTCCTAGATCCTGTCCGTCTATTCCTTTACTAAGGAATAGGCATCTTAAAGCCTAGATACTTTGCTAAGAAAACTATGCCTTAAGTTCTAAGGATCTCACAATCCCGAAAAGGACGCCCTCATAATTATGTGCATTTTTTAGAGATAAATATGTCTAAACATTGTCATTTTCTCTTTGGGGGTAGGGTAGGCTAACCTTTTTGTTCTCCAGGTTCAATGGCACCGCCTACATCATATCCAAGGTTCAGTATGGTTTGGTGCATGCCAAGGCAGGTGGAGTCATGGTGGCTAGACTTGGGTTTAGAAGGACAAGCCGCAGTGAGAAAGGTATTGGGGAGCTTGCTATCTCTTATGGATGTCACCCCGTGTAGGGAATTTATTGAGGCTGCTATTGCATTTTGGGATGAAAAAAAGTCTGTGTTCAGGTTCAGCGATGTTGAGATGACGCCACTTCTTGAGGAAATTGGAGGATATGTCGAAGATATGAATTTGTTGCCAAAAAAGAGTTGGCCTAAAACTGAGGTCATTATTTTGAAAAGTGTCACCTTAGAAGAGGTTCGAGACAAGTTAGGGCTTCAAGGCAGTATGATGGTGTCATATGTGATGAAATCCAAGATTTCGGGAAGTCATCTATTTGATAAATTTAGACACCGTCATAGTCGGCAAACGTATGAAGCAGAGAGTCCTGATCCTAAGTCATGGGAAAGTAAGAGGATTTTTGCATTTATCGTCTACTTCTTAGGAATGGTGGTCTTCCCAAATGGGGGGACGAAGTCATACACACCCGCTTAATTACGATGGCCGATGCTTTTTGTAATGGGATTAACAAGGGCCCGTGCACGATTGTACCTATGATCCTAGCTAACATCTATCGGGCCCTGGGTTGTTGCAAGAATGAGGCCAGACAATTTGAAAGATGTAATTTGTTGTTGCAGTTATGGTTGATCGAACACCTTCAAAAGGTGCATGGGTTGAAAAGAATGCGTACACCAACTGCGACTGACAATATTGCTGCACATCAATTTCGAGTTACCATGGGGCTCGTGAGAATCAAGTGACCAAATGAGGTAGAAAAGTGGGGACAGATGCTGAGCGCTTTGACTGAAGATTCTGTTCAATGGATGTTTGACTGGTTTCCAAGTACGAACTTTGTGATATACAATCAACATCAAGTTTACTTGATTTTGATGGGACTTCATGGCCTTCAACCATATGCTCCTGCAAGAGTAATGAGGCAAGCAGGCAGGAAACAAATAATACCAAAGGTGACCAACATGGATGAACATCGGGTGAATTATCAAAATGACAGAATTCCGCATGCTACTGATATTGCCAAAACTTGGAGCAAGAAGAATTTTCGGGACCATAAGAGTATCGAATCGTATAGATATCAAGCAGGTTATGTAGTAGGCTATATTGAATGGTTGCACGCTGACTTGAAAAACAATGTGACTTCGAGCGTTAAAAGGGGCAAACAGGTTAATGACAAAGAAGCTGAGGCGCAAGTCCTATACCGCAAGTTTAAGAAAAGGGCCTTGGAATATGATACCCGACATCGCCAATTACATGATGATAATGCAAAGAAAATAGCAGAAATAGGCAAAGAGCTAGAATTTTGGAGGCAACGTGCTCTAAATGTAGAAGAAAAAGTGCAAGAACTTCGTGAGGAGTTTGACCGAAAAGGCAAAGAGTGTCTTAGCATGGGAAATTTGGGAGGAACACTGGCACTATCATATCTCTTGACCGGCTGCCATCGCTTTGACAAAGCTTTAGAAGCTTACAAAGAAGAAGACAAAGAAGAAGATGTTTTTAGAATTTAGTTTATTTCTTTAATATTTCTTTGTCCTTTCAGTTTTTGAGACAATGAATTTTCAATTTTGTTAAGGTTTATTTTTATGAGCAAATGACATTATTTTACGACATATTTATCTCTCAAACAACGATAGGCCCACCTCTGGCTCAAAAGAGGAACCCAAAATAGGAAACATCGAACAATGTGTCTAATGTGTGCTGCTTTTATTATTCTCCTTATGCCACTAACGCACTAATTTTGGATCTTGTTTTTTTTTTTGTTTTTCCCCTTTCCCAAAGGTTGATTTGTGCACTCTGGCCTATCACACGCAGTCAAAAGGGGCTCCTCCTCCTCTTCCTCCTCCTAAGTGTTTGAAAGAGACAATGGGAGATAACAACAGCGCTACAGATAAAAGCACAGAAGGAGAAAGTGTCATGGGACAAAATAAAATTATCCTAAGAATGGGACAACAGATTCTCGAATTACAAAGAGAATTAGCGCAAGTGCGCAACTTGGCCAATCTTTTTGTTACCCTTTACACCCCTCTCGGACCACAAGTTGATGGTCATACTGGTGCAAAATCTCAAACCTCTACCCCAAGCCATCAATTGCCCTCAACTCAAAACGTCCAAAATCTTCCTCTTCCGCAGAACATCCAAAATCTTCCTCTTTCACAAAACATCCAGAACCTTCCTCCTCCTCAAAACATCCAAAATCTTCCTCCTCCTCAAAACATCCAAAATCTTCCTCCTCCTCAAAATACCCATAACACTCCAAACCCCATGTACCCCACTCAACATGTCCAAAATGCTAAATATCCCACTTACCTACATACGCCCTTCACTAACGTATCTTATAACCAGGTATCTGGTAGCAACTCCTTGAACCCCATCTATGTCGAAACAACCCCATTCACCTATCCTCAGTATGTATCTGATACTTCAAAAAAAGTCCCTATGATGCAATCTGTGGTTGAGAGGCTAAAGCAACTTGAGGGAAGCAAGGGATCAAGGGGGCTCAGTTATAAGGATTTATGTGTACACCCTGATATGGAGTTACCAGAGGGGTACAAACCTCCAAAGTTTGAATTGTATAATGGGATTGTAGATCCCAAGGCGCATTTGTGTATGTATTGTGATAAGTTGGTCGGAGTCGGGAGAGACGAGAAGATAAGAATGAAAATGCTCATGAGAAGTCTCACTGGAGAAGCCTTAACATGGTATATTGAGCAGGATGCAAGGAAGTGAAAAGGCTGGATCGATATGGCATCAGCTTTTATGGAATGGTTCGGGTTCAACATTGACAATGCTCCCAACTGATTCTATATGCAGACTTTGAAGAAAAAGCTCAATGAGTCATTCAGGGACTATGCTATAAGATGGAGGTCTGAGGCTGCAAGAGCTCGACCCCCGATTGAAGAATCTCAAATGAAGGAGTACTTTATTCGCGCGCAGGAGCCACAATATCTTGAGAAAATGATAACTGTTGTGGATAAAAGTTTTGCTGAAATCATCAAGGTAGGTGAAATACTTGAGAAAGGTCTTAATAACGTAAGAATTATCAATCTGGAAGCTATACAGGCTTCCAACAAGGCTTTGCAGTCTAGAGGAATTGCTGAGAACAAGAAGAAAAAAAAGGTAGGTACAGTGATGGTACCCCAGCCTTCAAAGAGTGTTCCCAATTACCAAACTACTATTACAACTCCACCACCTATCCACAATCTCCAATTCCATACCAGATATCTCCTTACCAAATGCAAACCCCAATGCCATATCAGACCGCTCTATACCAAGCACTTACCCCGTATCCACTATAATTCCAAAGTCCTTCTTACCCGATGTATAATGTCCAACCCACTCATGTCCAAGCACCCCAGCCTTCTCCCCACCAAAATCAAAGACCCAGAGCCAATTTCCAAAAAAAATAATACACTCCCTTAGCCGAACCTATAGCCCAACTGTACAAAAGACTCAAGGAAGCAGGCTATGTCACGCCCATTGCTGCTGGATGTGAGAATACTCAAGCCAAGCATTTTGATCCTACCAAGGTTTGCTCGTGTAATTCTGGGATGAGGGGTCATACCATAGAAACATGCTATACTCTGAAGGACAAAATCCAGATATTGATCTGCACTAAGGCCATTCAGTTGAAGGATCCGACGCTAAACGTCACCAATAATCCGTTATTGAATCATCAAGTAAACGTGCTTGATGTTGATGAATTGGTAGACCTGGAAAACTCTATCTGGTTCATCGAGAAGGCGAATGGTACACCCATCAGTACCCTAAAACGGGCACCATTTGAGGTTGAGGTAACAAGGCCTAAGACTACTTTCACAGTCATCAGAGCCTTCCCAACTACTTATAGCTCCCATGCAGTTCCTTGTAATTATGGGCAAAACACTCCAGGTAAAGCAAGAGTGGCTAAAGCAGACGTTGCCCAAGGTGTCACCAGATCTGGGAGAATATATACACCAGAAAATCTGACTCACTACTTATACCCATGATTGAAATGGAGGAGAGTGGTACTTGGAAGAAGATACAGGCTAAAGAATACTCTGTGATAGATCAGCTGTTGCAGACTTCTGAACACCATAAAAATGCTCTGATGAAGGTGTTAAATGAAGCCTATGTACCATCTACTATAACATGAGGAGAGATGGCCCACATGGTCGGGCAGGTATTCGAGGCATATAAGATATCCTTTCACGAGGATGTGCTGCCACCTGAAGGAAGGTCGCACAATAAAACCTTGCATGTTACAGTACAACTTAGAGAAAGGGTTGTATCTCGAGTGCTGATTGACCCAGGTTCGAGATTGAACATACGTCCTTTGGATACACTGACAAGGTTAGAGGTCAATTTGGCTAAAATGTAAAATTGGAAGATGAACGTGAAAGTGTTTAATGGCTCCCAGTGAGATACTATTGAGGAGATTACATTGGACATGGTAATGGGTCCAGTTACTTTTCCCGTAACATTTTAAGTGATGGACATCCCCGCTTTCTGCAACCTCTTTCTTGGTAGGCCATGGATTCACATAAATGGCGCAGTCCCCTCCACACTACACCAATGCCTCAAATTCGAGTACGATCACCAAGAGGTTGTAATACATGATGAAAGAGGATATCCCGTCTATGCTATCGAGGGAAAGGAAGTTCTTGATAGAGAAATGTTTCACACGCTAGAGATGGTTGGAAACATGGAAGAAGAGCAGAGTTGGAAGATTAAAGGTGAGAAAATGCTCAAAGCTGGATATGAACCAAGTAAGGGTCTTGGGTCCAGATTACAAGGAATAGTTGAACTCGTACACCCTTCTGTGAAGAATGACACTTTCAGGTTAGGCTACATGGACGATGTTCAGGCACTTGATCCTTCGTTGTCATTGTACCAAATTTTCCACTCTATCGGGTTTCTTAATGATGGTGAAGATGAAATATTGGATAGTCTAAAGAATTTGTTTTTGACTGAATTTGAAGAAGAAGGTTGTAACGTCATCATCAGTGAGGAGAGAGGAGCGCCTAGTCAGAACATTGAACAAAAGGATACACTCAGCAACTGGGATGCCACTCCTTCTAGGACTCGCTGAGCACTTGGGTAGATTTGAAGATTTTGATTTTATATTATTATTTGAAATAAATAGACTCGATTTCGAGATAATTTACATCTTTTAGTTATTTTGTTATGTTTGAAGGCATTTAAAGTTATTTGAATTAATAAAAGCTCTCTTTTCATTTTATTGATATTATTTATTTCTGTTTCTTTAAGTAAAATCACTTTTAAAAATGTTGAGTCTGAGATTGTGACACGTAATGAGACTACGCAACATAATATAAGTGAAATAGAAGAAGTGGAAGAAAGTGAATTGCTCGAGGAATTTGTTAGTAAGGTCAAAGATTTTAAAGATAAACCCAAGACAAACTTTATAGAGTCGGAAATAGTGAACATAAGGAATTCTGAGACAGTAAAAGAAACCCGTGTTAGTATTTATATACCAAAAGATGAGAAAGAGGAATATGTCCAGTTTCTTAGGAAACACCCGGATGTCTTTGCTTGGTCGTATGCCGATATGACAGGACTAAGCACGTTAATTGTAGCCCACAGGTTGCCCACCGATCCATCTTGTCCTCCTATTAAGCAGAAGCTGAGAAAATACAAATCCGATCTGAGTTTGAAAATTAAAGAGGAGATTTCAAAGCAAATTGAGGTCGGTATCCTTCGATTAATTGAGTATCCTACCTGGTTGGCTAATGTCGTGCCTGTTCCTAAGAAAGACGAAAAGGTCAGAGTTTGTGTGGATTATAGGGACCTCAACAAAGCTAGCCCGAAGGATGATTTTTCGCTCCCAAATATACATTTGTTAATCGATAATTATGCCAAGCATGAAACACAGTCATTTATGGATTGCTTCGCTGGTTATCATCAGATAAAGATGCATGATGATGATGCTGAGAAAACCGCTTTTATTACCCCTTGGGGAACCTATTGTTACAAGTTTATGACCTTCGGGTTGAAAAATGCCGAAGCTACATACATGAGGGCCATGACCGCTCTGTTCCATGATATGATCCACAAGGAAATTGAAGTTTACGTGGATGACATCATCATTGAATCCAAAAAGGGATCAAGTTATCTAGACGACCTGGAAAAGTTCTTTAACAGATTGAGGAAGTACAATTTGACGTTAAGTCCTGCTAAATGTGTCTTTGGGGTACCTGCTAGAAAATTGTTGGGCTTCATTGTCAGTCGATGAGGGATAGAATTGGATCCAGCCAAGATCAAAGCTATTTAGGATCTTCCACTTCCAAAAACCAAGAAAGAAGTAATGAGCTTCTTGGGCCGCCTCAACTACATCAGTCACTTCATAGCTCAGTCTACTATTATTTGTGAGCCGATTTTCAAGCTACTGAAGAAGGATGTGGCTATAGAATGGATGACAGAGTGTCAGCAGGCATTCGACAAAATCAAGGATTATTTATCAAATCCTCCCATTCTGGTTCCTCCCAAACCTGGTAGGACGTTATTACTATATTTATCTGTGATGGATAATGCTTTTGGTTTTATTCTGGGGCAACATGATGAGACAGACAGAAAGGAGCAGACAATCTATTACATGAGCAAGAAATTTACATCGTATGAGGCTCGGTATTCCTTACTGGAACACACATGTTGTGCTTTGACCTGGATAGCTCAAAAATTGAGGCACTATCTCTCGACATATACTACCTATTTGGTCTCCAGAATAGATCCTCTGAAGTATGTATTTCAGAAACCAATGCCTATAGGGAAGCTAGCTAAATGAAAAATACTATTGAGTGAGTTTGACATAGTCCATGTCACGCAGAAAGCCGTAAAAGCACAAACATTGGCAGATTATTTGGCTGAGAATCCCATGGACGAAGTGTATAAGCCGTTGAAAACTTACTTTCCTGATAAAGAAGTGGCATTCGTAGAGGAGGACATCTCTAAAGAATATGATGGCTGGAAATTATTCTTTGATGGAGCTGTAAATTTCAAAGGAGTAAGCATTGGCGCCGTTTTGATCTCAGAGACTGGTCAACATTATCCTGTGTCAGCCACACTCAAATTCCCCTGCACCAACAATATGGCTGAATATGAAGCTTACATTTTGGGGCTTCGTTTGGCGATCAATCTGAATGTCCAGGAAATATTGGTGATTAGAGATTCAGATTTATTGATTCATCAAGTACGAGGGGAGTGGGCTATAAAAAATACAAAGCTCCTACCATACTCGGATTGCATACAAGAGTTGCACAAGAGGTTTCGTAAGATAGAGTTCAAGCACGTCCCGAGAATCCAGAATGAGTTTGCAGATGCTTTGGCTAACTTGTCTTCCATGATCCAGCATCCAGACAAGAATTATGTTGACCCCATCCCCGTTCATATACAGAAGCAGCATGCATAGTATTTTCATATCGAGGAAGAAGTGGATGGGAAACCATGGTATACTGATATACAGGGATATCTGAAGAATGGAGATTATCCAGAGAATGTAAAGAGAATACAGAAGCGCATCATTCAAAGGTTAGCAAATTAATTCTTTTTAAATGGGGAAATCCTGTATAGAAGGACTCCAAATTTGGTTTGCTAAGATGCATCGAAGCTAGGGAAGCGTTTAGGTTGGTTGAAGAGATGCATGCTGGAACATGCGGTCCTCACATGAATGGATTTATGTTGGCAAAGAAGATATTGAGATCAGGTTACTTTTGGTTGACTATGAAGACCGATTTCATTCGTTATGTGCAAAACTGTCATCAATGCCAAACTTATGCCAACATGATTCGGGTTCCTTCTAATGAACTCCACGTCACTAGCTCTCCTTGGCCCTTCGCATCTTGGGGCATGGATGTCATTGGTCCTATTGAACGAGCAGCGTCCAATGGACATATGTTTATTCTGGTTGCAATTGACTACTTCACTAAGTGGGTTGAAGCCACTTCTCATAAGTCAGTCACAAAGAAGGTCGTAGATGATTTTTTTTGAAATCACATTATTTGTCGATTTGGAGTACCTGAGTCTATCATTAGAGTTAATGATGCCAACCTCAATAGTAAGTTGATGAGAACAACGTGTGAGATGTTCAAGATCAAGCATCGAAACTCCACAGCATATAGGCCACAAATGAATAGAGCGGTGGAGGTTGCCAATAAGAACATCAAGAGGATACTTCGAAAGATGATTGATAATTACAAGCATTGGCATGAAAATTTTCCTTTTGCCCTGCTAGGTTATCGCACTACAATCATAACTTCTATGGGAACCACACCTTATCTTCTGGTTTATGGTAGTGAAGCAGTGATACCTGCTGAGGTAGAAATACCCTCTCTTAGAATCATTCAGGAAGCAGAATTGAGTGACGCTGAATAGGTACAAGGTAGATTTCAGCAACTGACACTCATAGATGGAAAGAGGATAAATGCAGTCTGTCATGGTCAACTCTATCAAATTAGAATAGCCAAAGCTTTCAACAAGAAGGTTAAATCAAGACACTTCTCGCCCAGGAAGTTGGTTTTGAAAAGGATTTTTCCACACCAAGATGAAGCAAAAGGTAAATTCTCACAGAATTGGCAACGTCCTTATGTGGTTCATCGGGTTTTGACAGGAGGAGAACTCATACTTGAAGAAATAGATGGCAAAGTTTGGTCCAAGCCTATCAATTCAGATGCTGCTAAGAGATATTATGTTTAAGCTTTATTTCATTCCTTCTTACCTTGTAATTGGAACTACGTTTGACCTGATTCCCGTTTAAGAGGGATACATAGGCACTTCTTTGGAGTTCGGTCCTATAATAATAAAATTCTCCTATTTCCCCTTATAAGCATGTAACTGGGGCAGAATTTTTGATAGGCTCTCAAAAATTCCATTGGATAGCATTTGCGCAACTATGATACTGGGGCAGAATTTTTGAGAAAATCTCAAAAATTCAAAGCAAGCAACCTTCACCTACCGAAGCAATCAAATCTACACTGGGGCAGAAATTTTTGAAGATAAAAAATTTCTAGAAAAAAGATATTCGCTTATAAGAAGTTGAGTTGTCTCGAAACATGTCACAATCAATGATTCAATAATATTTTCTTTACAATAGTATTTATTATTTCTCATTTTTCAAGAGCAAACATTTTTGAAAATATGATTTTTAAACTTGTTTTTATTTTTACCCAAGTGAAAACCTGGATGAAGCCTATTATCTGTCCACAATATCAAGCAAGGAGGAAGCATGCCAGTCAGAGCAGAGGCATAAATCAACCTCCCCCTTTTTACAAACTTACATTTTTTCTTTGAGTGCGAAAACAACAGGTACAAATGCAGCAGCTACCTTGCAACACCTGAACAATCATTATCAAAGAAATCCTACTATACGTCCAACATGGAAATGCAAGTAAGTTACTTTATCCACCCATCAACATTATAGGGCTCCTGCAAGAGTCTACATTGCATGGCTCCCGCAAGAGTCCACACCGCAGTGCATCTACAGAAATCTACATTGCACGGCTCCTACAAGGGACAATATTGCATGGCTCCCGCAAGAGTCCACACCGCAGTGTATCTGCAGAAATCTACATTGCACGGCTCCTGCAAGGGTCAATACTGCATGGCTCCCGCAAGAGTCCACACCGCAGTGCATCCGCAGAAATCTACATTGCACGACTCTTGCAAGTGTCAAAATTATATGGCTCCAGCAAGAGTCCACACCGCAGTGCATCTACAGAAATCTACATTGCACGACTCCTGCAAGGGTCAATATTGCATGGCTCCCGCAAGAGTCCACGCCGCAGTGAATCCGCAAAAATCTACATTGCACGGCTCCTGCAAAGTTCAATATTGCATGGCTCCCGCAAGAGTCCACACCGCAGTGCATCCATAGAAATCAACATTGCATGGCTCCTGCAAGAGTCCACATTGCAAGGCACCCACAGAAATCTATATTACATGGCTCCTGCAAGAGCCCGCATTACATTGCTCCTGTAAAATCCATAATCAAACATTAAAATTGCATCAAGTTGCTGAACCACGTCAAACTACTACAGACCAAGATACTCAAATCACGCGACGACACATTATGCTACTCAAGACAGATACACTTTCTTTAATCATTATATAACTACCCTAAGGCGTCATAGTCCAAAGGCATCATCTTTATAGCCTGCGGACATCATTTCATGGCCTAAGGATTTACTTTTTGCTTATCATGCTCTGAAGGCGTCATGGTCTAAAGGCATCATTTTCATGGCCTGTGGACATCATTTCATGGCCTAAGGATTTACTTTCTGTTTATCATGCTCCAAAGGCGTCATAGTCTAAAGGCGTTATTTTCATGGACTGTAGACATTATTTCATGGCCTTAGGTTTTATTTTTCGCTATCATGGCCCTAAGACATCATAGCTTAAGACATCATCTTTTCCATCTTAAAGCAAATGCTCATAGTCTAAAGGGGAAATTGCATCATGTTTAAATGTTTGCAACAATTACGTATCATTTATTCACATGCTCTAATCATTTTTATCTAGTTATGCTAGAAAGTGCGCAGGTAACGAAAGAAGAACAAGTTAAAATGGGAGCAACTCTCACTCCCATTTTCGAGATACAACTCCACTTTCTCTCCGTCACTCCAATACAGTTTGAAACATATTCACCTTTCATTCTCACACTTCTCATTCAACTACTGTTTTGAATTCTACCTACTCCAATCTCAGTGTCACATACTACCTTTGTTGTTACCCGTATACTGTATCATCGACATTCTTTAGGAATACTGTTCATCCCTAAATCTAGAACTACACACGACCTGATTCTCGTAAACCCGAGATATGTAGGCGACTTAAAACCAAGTCTCAGCCCCACTATTTTGACAAACTCCCTGTTGCTTTTTAACTCCAGCAAAATCGTTCTTTCGATCTGAAAAAATTGGCTACTATATCAACATTCGTTGCTCGACAATTCTTCTATCATTCCCAAGCAACGAAGGGAAAGCTGTTGACACCCAATTTTAACCTCCCGACATTCCTCCCGGGCTGCTATTTTATCAAAAATATTAGTTTTGAATTTTAAATTATTATTTTGATATTAAATAAATTCTGACATTTCGTATTTATGATTTTAAGGTTTTCAATTTATTTTTAGCATTTAATTTTATATTCTTATATAATATCTATAATTTATTAATTTAAATATAATATTTTACATAATTTTGTAAATATTTATTAAATTATTCCCAATAAAATGTGTACTCATAATTTACAAACACATGGTTTATTATTATTATTATTATCATAAGCCTTTCTTAAAATTCATATTCATAATTTATCGGTGCCTAATTTATTCCAAATTATTATTATCATCAATTTCAAATAATATATTATATGTCATTAATTTTTATTAGAAAATTTATAATTAATAATTATTTTATGGCATTGATTAATTTTTTTAGGTATTTTTATTATATATTTCCCAATTTATTACTATATTTACAAATAGCAGTCTAATTGAATTCAATTTCCCTAATTTATTTAAATTCTAGCCATTTTATACTCAATTTCATGTCAATTTTAGCCTAAATGGAGCTTAATCTGGCCCAATTTTAAACCCCAATTCTATTTCAATTGACCCAATTTAAATAAACCAATTTTTTGACCAATTCTTGCAATTTTAAATCCTAGCCGTTGATCAAATTGATCCAACGGCTGAGAGTAATTCTCATTCTTCCTTCCCTTTTAATCCTTCAACCCACTCCAAACCTAAACCTAATCTCACTTCACACCCCCACCGCCACCCAACTCTCTCTCTCACCCTTTCTCTCTCCTTCAACTCCCACGACTCCGGCGAACCCCATCTTGGCGCTTCCCACTCCTCTCTTCTTCTCCACGAACCAAACCAACAGCGGTACCGCTCAGCTCGGTCTCACCGCTACCATCATCGGCGTGATATCGATTGACCAGTGCCACCACCTCTATCTCCACCAGCGACATCCTTTCTCTTTCAACTATGACGCCACCACCATGACCGGTGAGATAGATGGAGAATCCAACCACCAGAAAACCCCCGCCGCCTCAAACTCCGATCGCCTTCACGAGCTCCGACCAACCATAGCCGGTGAAGACCCATCCATGATCCCCTCTCAAAGAACCGATGCACCGTATGAAGCTCCAATAATCTCTCACGGCTAAAATTCGGAATGCTCGAAAAACTTTGAAAGACACCCATTTCATTTCTATTTCAATTGAAGCTCCAAAATTCCGATCCTATTATGGATTTGTAAGAATTCGTTCAGGTATAATCTTTTAGTATTAGTTCCATGTTCAATTGGTTGGCCTTATAACCCGAGGCACAATTTTGGTCTTAGCAGATTTTGTGACTCGGTATTGGTTGAATTTGTTGTTAAGTTTTGATTAATACTCGTCTCTTCATGCTCCTCTATGCTTGTATATCATTGTATATGAACCTCTGAATCTATGTTCCTTTGTTCAATTCGTGTTTTGGTGATTAAGTGACATGTTTGTATTAATTCCATGCCGAGTCTAAGCATTATGTGATACCATTCCCACTTAAGTGTGATTCTTAACAACTTTGTTTAGTAATGCTAATTCTGTTTCCCATTGGACTTGAATTAGGACAACTTTACGTGGTTAAATATGGTAAAATGAGATTTATTTATTTATTTATTGCATTATTGGCCTCAAATCATGTACAACTTAGTATTTGTTTATATTTGGTAGGTTTCGGCTGATTCCATGCTCAATTGCTTATAAGAAATCTTCATGATTTATATCCTCATCTACTTGTTTCCTTTGGTTACCGTGACAACTTTAGTACTAGGTTGATTATGGTAAATTTTGCCCCCCCCCCCCTCATTTAAAGATATTCTTACTCCTTTATTTATGGAAAATGGAGATTTCTTCTTACACTAATTTGATTTAGTTTGATTTAAGGAAAACAAATTCTTTAATTGATTTACCGAATATTCTTCTTTTCTTTTAATAATTTGCATAACAATAACTCCATACTATATAAACAGCCCCCTCTCTCATTATGAAGACAGATTTTCAGCTCCTCACTTACGTATACTCTTAAACTCTTTAAGCTTTAGGAGAACTCCCACTATTTAAAAATAAATATTTTTTCTTTGGCGATTCTCAAAGGACTGGCTCCGGTATTTCACTTGAGATCTGGCTTTATTATCTATCTTTTGCTGCTAACCGGTTAGTATCTATCGCATTAGTGTTAATTCTTACGTATAGTATTTTTTATCTATCTCTGTGTTACTTGCATGATTTTCTTTTTCTATGTCTGTTCTATGAAATTGTTTGTTGCCCGAATTTTGGCTTTGTACAATTTGGGTGTGTATCCGTTTAACAGGTCCTTGATCGGGTATGGTGGAGAAAAAAAAGGTTCGTCGGGGTATTTATTAAGGACGACCCATTTTTCAGATTTTGTTTAGATTGACTTTTCTTTTCATATCCATTTCAGATCTGTAATCGTTATTGTAAAACACTAAGATGTAATGAAGCTATTGGGGGATGCTTACGAGGGGAGGGGATTATGTGATTCGATTGTTCCGTTATTTAGATATCATACCTATAGGGTTATCAAATAAAATCTAAGTTGAATTATTTTGTCACTTAGGCAAATAATATAGGATCGTTAATCAATTTATCATCTCGGAATCATATCTTAGGATCATTACTTTGACGTGTTAGATTAATTTTGACATGCTAATTTAACTTAAGCATGTTTAATCAATTTCTGGCAATCTTTAACAATTTTCAGCAAGTTTTAATAAATTTTCAGCATTTAAAAATGAATTTCCAGCACCTCAATTTGGTCTTCCAACACCTTTACTTTCATTTTCTAACATATTAAAATTCATTTTGCTCAGCATGTCTAAACTGCTTTCAGCATGTTTAAACAATTTTTCAGAATGCCTAAACTATTTTTTAGAGTGTTTTAATAATCTTCAGCATTTGGAAATCAAGTTTCAGTAACTTTAAATCATTTTTAGCATATTTTTTAATTTCCAGCTTTTAAAAACTAACTTTCCAGCATACTAAAATTAATTTCCAGCATATATAAATTAAATTTTTAGCATACTTTAATAATTTTCAGTGTTTAAAGAATTGAGTTTCCAGCATTTAAAAAAATTAATTTCCAGCAGGTTTATTTAATTTTCAGCGTTTCAAAATTAAGTTTCAGCATTTATATTGAATTTCCAGCAATTACATTGAATTTCCAGCAACGGTTAGCTAATAAATTTCAGCATGTTCAGTTAATTTTCAGTACTTTTAAATCAATTTCAGCATTTTAATTAATTCCCAACATTCTTTAATAATTCTCTCCACGTTTAAATGTATTCCTGCACAATTAAATTAGTTTCCTGTATATTTAATAAATTTTCTGCACATTTAATAACTTTTCCGCATATTTAAAATCCATCACATCTAAATCAATTTCTTACATATTTAAATGATTTTTTTTGCATATCTAGCACTTTATTTAAGTTTTCGGCACCTTAATTAATATGTCTCGCCTAGAAATCATGCCTATAGGTTTTTTAATCACGTAAAACAAATAATTATCCTTTAAGCATGATTATCACCTAATTAACTTTAAGTAATCAAGAGGCTTATTTGAAACCATTACATGCTACTTGCAAGTCCTATTTGTTTATTTGACGCGAACCCCGAGTCTAATTAAGCAACCTAAGCTTTCCTTTTGTCTAGACCCAAAAATCCAAAATAGCAAGTCCAATGCCTCTTGGACATTAAGTTGGGACGGGTAGGCATTTTAGGGGACGCTAGTTTTATCGCTTCTTTAGAGCGCCTTTAAGATTAATAACCAATTAGGTGGGGTGGGTAGAACATCCGGAAATGATGGAAGCTACCCCGAGCAGTATTCAACAATGCGATATTGTCTTCCACTAATAAGCCGGGACCTGATCTGAATAAGATAAAAATTAACTTTTGTCTAAATTCGATTGAATTTTATTTATTTTTGCATGTCGTTTGTTTGGGGTAGTCTAGGTATAACCTAATGAATTTTTTCATTATAATTTGTGTTTTTTCTATCTTCTCGCTTCTCTAATTCCTTTCTTTCTTTATTTACACATTTTTTTGCTACTTTATCGCATAGTTAATTGCTAATTAGATAATAACTGAGTTGCATGTTTAGTTTATTTATTATTTTTCATGTTAGAACACTTAGTTAGTAGTAAGCTAATAAAATGAGTCGACCTTTTGATTATCACACAGAAATTCCCACGTAATATATGAATTCGGCCGGGACCCACATTTGTGGACCTCGAAAGGTGCCTAACACCTTCCTTTCGAGGTAACTTGAACCCTTACCCGAATTTCTGATTGACGTAGACTAATTAAATAATTTGTAATTAATTTAGAATGGTGCCCTAACGCACCTTAATTCGTTAGGTGGCGACTCTTCACTCTAATTAATCCCAAATAGAGTTGTCACGTCGAATCCCGCTTTTCGCGAGAAAAATGGGGCGCGACAACAGGTATGCAGCTTTGCATCCTCAGTGTCTCACAAGCTTGACACTGAGGTAATTTTGGAAGCAACGTCAAAGGTACGTGAATGTTTTATCTTCGAACAACCCTTCCTCTTTTATCAAAAGACAATCCATCCTTTTCAACGGACGGAGAGTATTGTCAAAATTTTATCAACGTTTGACATTATTTTGTGTACTTGTCATTCGTTTTCTTCTTCGTCTAGTCAAAATTGGCTACACGTCAATGGCATCATCCTCTATGAATGAAGAGGGGTAGTTGTTGACACCCAATTTTGGACCTATATTTTTAAAATAAATACTTTTGTGTTTTTTATTTATTAAAGAGCATAAAATTTAATTTTTACATGTTTTATTCAATTTTAACACAAGCTATTGGTAATTATCCTTTTCTTGAAAATGTTAGGATATTTATCAATTTACTACAATTTTTAATTATTGATTGTCATTGATTTTTTATACAGTCATTTTTATAAACAAATGTTGTTTGAGTTTTGTTAAATAGTCATTTCTGTTTTAAATTAAAACCATATTCTTATATGGCATTAAATACATTTGTTAATTTATTTTTTATCACAATCCGTTATTTCTTAAAAGACGGAGAAAATATTTTTTGCACAAATAAGTTATATATCCATAGTTTTGGATAAGTTCAAATAGTCATTGTATTGGATGACTCATGGTTTTGGATAGCCCATGGTTTTTCAAAACCATGGTATTGAGCATATAGTTTTGCTCTTGAGTGGTTTTATTTTTTCTATAAAACTAATCCATTCTCTTCACAATTAATGATGGTAAAAATTTCCATAAAGAGGCAAAACCCTAAAAAGAAAACTTTCTTTTATATTCATAACAGCCGCCTCTCCCATTTTTTCGGCCACTACCCATCGAAAAATCCATCACCGGAGAAACACCACATCTCAACCTCCTCTCACCACAACTGTTTCTCCTACCCCATCCCACAAACACCTCCGCCACTACACCATCCACAAACCACCAGATCTCTCCCTTCTCCCCACTTCCATCAAACTCCAACAAAAATAAGAACCCACAACCACACACTCCGTTCACCACCAACGGTGATACATCGCCCTTTACTCCACTCTTCCTCTTGGTTTTCTCCTCCGTTTCCCCCTCAACACCACGAACCCACCAGAAACCAGCGTCTTCCGATGAACAACAACCAACAACGCCAACTCCAGCAATGTCTTAATGTGAATGGAGAAAGCAGTGAGTTCAAGCTCGCAAAACCGGAGTTGCCCATCACCAACTATGTAAGTTTCTCTTCTCCCTTCACATTTCAGACCTGGCCGGAGGAGTTCATACTTCGACCACCATTATTTTCACGTTTTTATACACATTTCTTCACTGATCTTCCATTTTTTTTGTTGATTATGTGTTTATTCTCTCTTATATTTAATTGTTGGAACTAATTGTGTATTGTTGAAGCAGTTTCGGTGGTTGTGTGGTTTGTTTCCGGTGAACTCCTTTACGGACCTCTATTGTCTTTGTGCAGTCTTGGAGGTTACAGTTTATTTGTTTTGTTTGATTATTCGTGTTTGCTCATCAATTTCATATATTTTAATATTGTTTCTAATTTATTCATCCTTTTCCAACGATGATTCAAGCACTTGTGCAACTCTATTGTGTTTTTAGTTTCTTTTTTGTTAAAGTTATCATTCTTGGAGTAGATAGATTCTATGCAATCATTGAACATTATTATTTTCATTTTCCCCCATTATTTATCCTAGTTGCTACTTAACCAAAAGATAAAGTAGGTGCTACTGTTACACATTTTTGGTATTTTGTTTTAAGTTACAATTGAATTACAATGAGTTTTAATATACATGGCCAATGATAAAATCTACTCCGTCGGATTTTCAAGGCCATTCCATTATAAAAGACGAATTTTATTTTAAGTTCAACTATTTTATTCAAGTTTTAATACTTGGCCGATGAAGAAATTTTCATCGATTTTCAAGGCCTCCCATTTATATATGATGGGTTTTACTTTTCATTTATTATTTCTTTAGTTTATTTTTATTTATATTTGTTCATTACTAACAATTTTACCAAGTGTTTTTACAGGTACATGGAGCTTCTTCTCGAAGAAGACACTCGAATTCAAAATTCGAGAATCATTTTGAGTTATTTATTGTAATTATCATTTTATTTAATGATAGGAAAATATTATGTCGTCTTCGTTATTCGTTCTTTATCTTATTTTGTACATGTTTTTATTTTTCTTATACATGCAATATTTTTTATCTCCTCCTCAATTGAAAAAATGAGTTCAGCTGGGACCCACCTTTGTGGATCCCGAAGGGTGCCTTACACCTTCCCTTTGGAATAACCTGAACCCTTACCTAGAATCTAATTGGTTTCACAGACTAATTTTTCTTTAATTTAATTAATTGGTTTCCTAGTTTTCCTAAAATTAGGTGGTGACTCTAAATTCTTTTTTACAATAATTGTTAATTATTTTTTGAGTCCCAAAGTTCTCCTTATGAAAGTAGGGATCGCGACAACTAGTATAGTTAAAGGTTATTTATGCTTCATACCTTATATTTCCTCTTGTTTGCACCCTTCGGGCTTTTGGGGGCTCGGTAGAGTTATTTTTCTTTTTGTGTTTTCTTTCTGGGCTTATAGGTGTCTAGTTTGGTTATAGCTAGGACTTTACTTTCATTATCGAGTTACCTATCTCCTTTTTTGTGTTGCGTAGCATACCTTATTATTTACATTTCTGACCTTTACTATTGACTTAGATTACACTCACGCACTTTATTTATGCTTTTACTATATTTGAGCTCAGTCAACCGATGATGCCTACTGAGTACCCATTGCTTTGGTACTCATATTGAACTTCTGCATCTTTTCCCTGATGTAGATCTGAGTATGAGACACAATCGCTGACATTACCCTCAGGCCTTGCTACTGATCTGGAGTCGGGGTGAGCTTTCTAGAGTCTGGAGCTGATCCTCCTCATTCTGCTTCAGTGATAGTCCTTTGTATTTTTGAGACTACTCGATATATATGGTTCTTTTACCATCCTTACCAGGTCTTATGAGGAATTCATTTTGTACATTTTGTCCTCTTTCCTTTTTTGTATAGTATATTATGTATTTATATCTTTTCTGCTATTGCGTATATTATTGTTATTATTGGTTTAATCCTTGTACCTCTTTATTTTCCACCCCTTAGCCCATTACTTACTGTTCCGAGATATGGCTTGGCTTACCTACTAGTGGGTTAAAGTAGGTGTCATCATGACATGAAAAATCAGGTCGTGACAAAACCATAGCCCGGAATAGCGGCTAGTGGGCTAACAGGCGAAAGAGAGAGAAATAAGGATAAAATAGTAATTTAAAGCGACTATAAGGGGAAATATACAATCATGACATACAAAAGGAGGGGAAGAGACAAAATATACAAAAAGAATCCCCCAAGACCTGGTAAGGCCAGTATAAGAGCCACTATACACAAAGTACTAGACAGGTGCAATGATATACAAGTAGTCTCTGAAGATACAAAATATGACTAGTACAAGAATAGACAGAGATGGATCAGCTCCACACGCTAAAAGCTCACCCTAATCACCGATTAGCAGCTCCGCTCGAATTCAATGTCAATGGCGATGACTCATACTGGGATCTACATCAGGGAAAAAAATGCATAAGTATAGTATGAGTACAAAATTATGAGGTACTTAGTAGGCATCATAGAATGACTGAGCTCAATTAAAGTAAAGTCATAATAACGTGCGAATCTATACTAAAGGGGCAATAAAAGAGGGTTGAAAATGAAAATAATAGGCTATGCTAAGTAGATATGAGAATCGAACATAAGTCACTCAAAAACGAAAATAGATTCCCAGCTATAACCTAAATGGATCCCCATAAGCCCATAAGGTACACACAATAAAACAAAACCCAACCGAGCCCCATAAGCACAATGGATAGAGACAAGGAATAATAGTAATATAAAACCAAGTACAACAATATGAAATTTGAAAATGAGCCAAGATATACGATAAGTGTACCATATATTCTCTCTCCAACCATAACCATAAATCATATCGGAATCAAATCGAATTTCCGACCTGAGATTAGTAATAATGAATTCTAGACTCGAACCAAAACAAATAGGTAAATAGTAAACTAGGTGCTGGACTCGAACCAGAACTAAATATGAAATAGGTAGTAACAATCCAGAGTTCTGATTTAACCAAACCTAACTTTTCCTTTTCCCAATTTAGAAGGCTAAATTTCATTAAAGATATGCATAGTTCTGATTATTATGTAAAAAAACAATTTATAGCCAAAAGGCTAACATACCAAGGATACCGAAGATAACGAACATAATATTGCAATCAAGCCAACCCAATCCCAGTAACCAGAGTCTCAAAGTAATTTATGTTACCATTTATATCTAAAAAGGGTGCCATCCTAAAGTAACCTATTTTAAAAAGAGCAAATAAGGTAACTATAAGTCCCCGAAACCCAACCTAAGGCAAGAAGCTACCGAAGACTAGGTTAGGTTAGGGCATCAAAGTCATACTCCAAGGTCCCTAAGGTATGCTACGCGAAGTTCTATGAGAGAAACAACTACCATACCTAAAGGAATTAAGGCAGAAATCTACCTTAAATCCCCCTAAATGGTTAAATAAACAGGAATTTCCTAAAGGGATATATGAACCATAATAACCCACAAATAATTATAAAATTACCATGCCATTACAATAACAGAGTAAATTCTAAAGAAATGTTAGCCTAGCCTTCCTAGATGCTGCCTCTGCCTATGACATATCCTCGAAAAGGCTCAAAATCCCTAACACAAAATCCTGAAGAACCGAGGTAGTCACAAACCCTGCAGAAGCCTGGGATGGCCCCAGACCCTCTAGCTGAAGTTGAATGTTCTTGATATCAAGCTCCAACTCCCTAGCCTCACCCTGAACTAGGACTTTGGTAGGATGTGTATAATTTTTATCCTCGTCTATCGACATCCTCGCACTATCCATTTAAGAAGGAGTTGAGTCAAAATAAGTACTTAGAAGTTGATAAAAGTAAAAACACATAATAAAGAACCAGTTTGAGTGCTTGCTACTTGTTAACAAATATTTAGTTGTATTATTAGAGTAATAAATGGTCTAACTCGTGGTGAGTAGTGAAAGACGAATGATAAGAAAAATCTGTAGCTAATGATTGAAAGTGGGAATGTAATATATTACCAATAAGTATTGTATCATGAACCTAGTGGTCAATGGTAAGATGTAATAAGAACTGAAAAAGGCATGGTAGTGAGCATATGGTAAAAAAAGGTGGCCTAGAATATGAAATAGGGAAATTAAATGCGGTTATTATATATACATGTTTGATCCTAGATTTTTATGTTATATCTATGTGATTTAAACTTGGTTGACTGATGATGTGTAAAAACCTTTTCTATGATTTTTAGCTCTACATATTGTTTGACTATTTTGCCCTTCTTCATAGTTTCTTTATATTATTTATGAGTTGCGGGGATGGTTGACACGATCCCTAAAGCGTTCAGGGGTGATTTAAGTGAGTTTGCGATTTTGCGTAGCCTTGAAAGTGATTAATTTGACTTTGGTTAATATTTTGTGATCCTAGCATTGGATGGTGATTCTGTCAGTTCTATTAGATCTGAAATATTGCTTTTGAGTTAGTAGCGTGGTTGGTTCGGGTTTTGGGTCTTTATTTTTAGTTTTGACCTTTTAGATGAGAAACTAGTTAAATTACCCTAAAAGGGGTCCCAGGGGTTAACTTGTTATAAAAAACCTCTTTTTATAAATTTGATGATTTCGTTGAGTCAGAAATGTCGAAATTAGCCTAGTAATATTCTTGGTTTATTTCTATGGGGTCCTGAATGAATCCCAAGGATCCATTTAGTGGATTTTGATCCTTCTTCGTATTTGCAAGTGTCCCTTTGCGTTCGTGGAGAAGGAATTTTATTGGTCATCACCCGCATTTGCGAAGGGTAATTATGGGGCCGGGTCGGGTTTGTCTATCGCGATCGTGAGGCCCTCCTTCCGCTATCGTGATGGCTTATTTTCTGCCAATCAACACTGACCCTCATGATCGGAAGGTAGGGGCCGCGATCGCGAGGTGTTGTTCACCTCGACAGTATAAGTTTTTCCATTCCTTGATTTGTCTCCATTTTTGGACTTTGAAACCTCAAAAAGGTGATTTTAAGAGGGATTTTCATCAAAAGTGTTTGGGTAAACTTCTAAACATGATTTCAATCATTATTCATTGATTTTATCTCGAAAACAACTTCAAAACATTGATTTTAAACTTGAAATTTTGGGGTTTCACCTGATAAATTGAAAAAATGGTTTGTCTTTGAATTCAATTTTTTTTTTCAATGAGTTTTCATATCTACAACCCTTAAAATATGGGTTCTTGATTCTTTAATAAAAAATCTAATTTTACCCATTTTTCTTTGGGATTAATTTTTGAATGATTTTTGAATTTTGAATGATTTAGCCGGGGGTCTTTTGGAAACAACCTCTCTATCTCACTTCTGAGGTAGTGGTATGGAATACGTACACTTACCCCTCCAGACCCCACGTGGTGAGAATATACTGGGTATGTTGTTGTTGTTGTTTGTTGTTGTTTTGAATCTGGAATGAAAGTAGCTAATATGGGTATTATTAGACTCATTTTAATGTGCAAATTACATTATTGATAGATTGGGTTCATTTCGAGACTGAACAAAAAGGAAAAGATCCTTACCGAAAGGTCCAGGCTCGTGTTTTAGCTTTTCGAGGTAGGTTATGGCTTAACTTTCTTTTGAGCGGGCTGGGTAGTTAACTATTCATGTAAAGTATGCTATGGGATGGGGATTTTATTGTGAGATTCTTCTTTTAAGATTATTATTTTATCGTGTTGCTTGTGTGTGGGCTTATGTGAATAATATTATTGACTTGAGAGATTATTATTATTGTGATGCTCGTGTGGGGGATAGTATTGGTTTTATTTGTGCTTTATTTGCTTTCATTATTATTGTGATGCCCGAGTGGGGGCTTGTATTGATATTATTGATATATTACATGCCTCTTTATTACTGTGTTGTCATGCAATGGTTTATTTCATGAGCAATTGAGATTTGAGCTCATTTATACCATTATTGAGGTTATGAGCATGCATCCTTATTTCATTCATTCATATTCATGGAACTAGTACTATTAAGAAATACTGATTTTGAAAGGAAATGAGACACTTTATAAAACACCTTGACTGAAGGATGTGCCGGTAAGGTTGGTTGATGTGATTGTGATAGTATATGGGTTACGAACTCCTTATCGGTCATGTCCTGGAAGCTTATGCTCAAAAGGTGTATACAAGGTGATACTGATATATTTCATCCTTATCATACCATTTCTCTTATGTTGTTTGCTAGTTTTGTTATTTAGCCTTCCTATATATATTTGTGTGTAATTATTCTTATACTATTATTATACTTGTAGAATTATTAAGAGATATAGCTTAAGCCGCTGTTGGAAACTTTTTTGGTATTCAGGTGGAAACGTGCTCATAGTATCCTTCTTGTTTAGTTTTTTGCTTTGCTCGGTCGACCTATGATGCCTACTGTGTACAAGTTGACCATACTCACTCCTACTTTCTGTATTCTTTCGATGTAGATCCTAGTTAGAGTGCGACCCGTGAAGCTTGAGTTTGTGATGAGTTGGCTATCTCGGAGTACTGGTGAGCTCTTCGTTTGGAGTATCTTTCCCGACATCACCATATCATTATCTCATCTTTAATTTACTTTTAAGAAATAGAGTTGTGTATTTCCATATTCTATATTAGTTCTTAGTGCTCTTTACTCATGACACTGGATTTTAGGATTTGTGTTGCATTTATTTCAGTTTCATAGTTGTTATATATATATATATATATATATATATATATATATATATTGCCTGACTTTGTTTTAAAGTCTTGTATTTGGGAGTTATTTACTTTCTTTTTATATTTCTATCTCTTTTAGATGTTAGGCTTATCTACCAAGGTTAGGATAGGGTAGGTGCCATTATGACCTCGAATTTTGGGTCATGACAAATTATTATCAAAGTGCTAGGTTCATAGTCTCATGAGTTAAAGAGCAAGATATCTAATAGTGTACCGCGGATCAATGTGTTGATGTTTGTATCTATCTTCGGGATGCTATGGGTTATTATTAGGAAAACCTTCTCTAATTTGATTCTTTATCGTGTGTATTATTTATGTCCAGTATTCTAAACTTGTATTTCTCTCTTTCTACGTAGATGGTGAGGACCAGATCTAGAGTTGTTAAGGAGGCTAAGCCAGTACCTATTGTTAAAGCCCCAGTCAGGAGGAAAGATAAAGGTCACAATGGAGATAGAGGTAGAGGCCGAGCATGAGGAGCGAATTCAACTAGAGGATGAGCTAGAGTGACCTCTCCTGAGCTTGAGATTAAGCATGGTGAGATGGATTATTAGTCGAAGGATATGGGACCAGCTTAAGTCCCTAAAAATTTTTGTGGTACTCTAGTGTTACAAGATCTATTGATACTTTTTTTGGGCTATTTGAATGGCAATCGCTAGGAAGGTATTCTAACGGGTACACCGGTGTTCAGTCGCCAACACAGGCTCCTACTCATGGTTTTCAAACTCCTGGGGCACAACCATCTGCTGTTATGGCTCCACGTATTGAGACATTTCCTTCTAGACTTATTGTTCCACCTGTAGCTCTAAGTCCTGTGATGTTTGCCAATGAGCATAAGAGATTCAAGCAATTTATGAGATTTTCCCTTTCCAAGTTCAGTGATGCCATTGGTAAGGATGCTATGAGTTTCTGATTGATTATCAGGAGAGGTTGCATAACCTTGGTTTGCTTGATTCCCACGGTGTTAATAATTCTACTTTCCAGTCGATTGATGTGGTTAAGTAGTCATGGAGATATTTGTTAGTTGTAGACCAGTGGGTTCCTCTTCTTTGACTTGGACTCTTTCTGAAGTTTTCCTTGAGAAGTTTGTTCTCTATAGCTTGAGGGACCAGTTGAGATACGAGTTTGAGCATCTAGAGCAGCGTTCCATGACTATTACTGACTATAACGGTCATTTTCATGCCTTGTGTAGGTATTCCATAGCTAGTATCTCTACAGAGACTTAGAGGATCGAGAAATTTATGAAGGGTTTGACTACTTCTTCTCAGTTGGCGACAACTCAATTAGGGATTTCAGATGGTTCTTTTTAGAGTATTATGGATCATGCCAAGATGATTGAGTCTATTCGCTAGGTACTTAGAGTGGTGGTGCTAAGAAGGTATACCGACATGGCAGTTTCAGTGGTCAATTATCTTGAGGTAGGGATTTCTCAGGCAAATGTTCTCATAGTAATCATAGTAGATTGATTTTGGTAGCTTTGTAGAGTTTATATAGTGTGGTTATAGGTTTTGAGACTTCGAGTGGTCAGAGATCAGGTTGTGCAAGCTGAGGGTCTTATTCTGGTTCATCAGGTTTTGGAGGGCATTTTTGTTCTTTTAGGCCCCTCATAATATAATTCATCGAGTAGGGGTATTTTGTGTGTGATGAGTTTGGACACTTAACAAGAGATTGTCCTCGGTGCGTGATAAGTTCTTTTTAGCAGGGTTCTCAGTTTCATCTTTGATCCACACCAGTATCAATAGTTAGAGGGGGTGTATTGGGAAGTAGGGGTGGTTCTAGATATACAAGAGGTAAAGCTTAGGGAGCTCATGGTTATGGCTGAGAAGTTGCTCAGTATGATAGCAGACGTGGTCAATGCTATGCTTTTTCTAGGAGACTTAAGGCAGAGGCCTCTGATATAGTAATTACAGGTATCGTCATAGTTTTCCGTCATCCCACTTCCATAATATTTGATCTTGGGTCTACATTTTCTTATATTTCTACATATTTTGCTATTGGTATTGATGCTACGTGTGAGTCCCTTGCTATACACATTCATGTTTCTACCCCCATAGGCAATTCTTTAGTTGTGGATTGGGTGTATCGATCATAGGTTTTAAGCTTTTCAGGGTGTGAGATTCGGATAGAATTGATTATCCTCGATATAGATTATTTTGATGTCATATTGGGTATGGATTGGTTATCTCCTTATCATGTGGTTTTGGATTATTTTTCCAAGACCGTGAGCTTAGCTATAGTGTAAGGGTACCCCTAGGTCTTGTATGAAAGGGGGTTATATCTTTTATTCATGCTCTTCGCATGGTAGGGAAGGGGTGTCATTCTTATTTGGCCTATGTGCGCGATACTAATGTTGATTTCTTGCGTTTCTTAGATTATGTGAGAGTTGTTAGAGAGTTCATGTATGTGTTTCTTATGGACTTACCTGGTGTTCCTCCGACTAATGATATTGATTTTTCTGTTGATGTAGAGCAGGGAACCAAGCCCATTTTTATTCCTTCTTATAAGATGGCCCCAACAGAGTTGAAAGAATTGAAGGAGCAATTGTAGGATTTGTTGAGTAAGGGTTTCATTAGACCAAGTGTGTCTCCTTGGGGTGCTCCTGACTTGTTTGTGAAGAAGAAAGATGGATCTATGTGCATGTGTATTAATTATTAACAATTGAATAAAGTGACTATCAAGAATAAGTATCTTCTTCCTCGTGTCAATGACTTGTTTGATCAGCTTCAGGGTGCTTCATGTTTTCTAAGATCGACCTGAGATTTGGATACTATCAATTGAGTATTTGAGCTTTGGATGTTCCGAATATCACTTCTTGGATGCAGTATGGCTATTATGAGTTCTTAGTTATGTCTTTTGGGCTGACTAATGCCCTGATAGTATTTATGAAGTTGGTAAACAAAGTATTCTAGCGTTATCTTGATTCTTTTATGATTATGTTCATCGATGATATCTTGGTTTATTCCAAGAATGAGGTTGAGCACGTGAGGCACTTAATGACCGTACTTTAGAGATTGAGAGATGAAAAATTCTATGCCAAGTTCTCCAATTATGAGTTTTGGTTGGATTCTGTTTCTTTCTTAGGTCATATAGTGACCAAAGATGGTATCATGTTTGATTCAGCCAAGGTGGTTGTGGTGCATGATAAGGCTAGACCTACTACTCCTACTGAGAGTTGGAGTTTTGTTTGGTTAGCAGGCTATTATCAATGGTTTGTTTAGGGCTTCTCTTTCATTATGGTATCAATGAGTTGTTGAATTTGGCTCCTATCTTGACTTTTCTGAAGAGGGCATGGGTTTCAGCATGTTTTTTATGCTTCCGGAGTTAGATTGGGTGGTGTGTTGATGCTGAAGGGTAAAGTGATTGCTTATGCTTCTCAATAGTTGAAGGACCATAAGAAGAACTACCCTATTCATGATTTGGAGTTAGCCGTGGTTGTGGTTGTGTTGAAATTATGGTGACACTACTTGTATGGAGTTCATTGTGAAATTTTCTCAAATCATCGTAGCTTTCAATACTTATTCACTCAATGAGATCTTAATATGAGACAACATACATGGCTAGAGTTGCTTAAGGATTATGATTTTACTTTTCTTTATCATCCAGGCAAGGCTAATGTGGTAGTTGATGCCTTGAGTCGGAAGGAGGTGAGTATGGGGAGTTTGGCTTATCTTTTGGCGGAGGATTGGCCTTTAAACTTATGTTCAGTCTTTGGCCAATCAGTTGGTTCGACTTGATGTTTCGACACCTGTGTGTGTTTTGGCATAAGTAGAGGCTAGATCTTGATTGATGGAGCAGATTCGAGCTCAATAATTTAATTATAAGAAGTTAAGGGTGATTCATGATCAAGTGTTGAGTGGTGAGGCCAAGACAACAAGTCTTGATTCTGAGGGTGTTTTGAGGATTACTGGTCGTGTTTTTGCTGAGGGTTGGTGTTTTTATTAGATTGGTCTTGGAGGAGGCTCATTGTTCAAGGTATTTTATCCATCAAGGAGTGGGTAAAATGTATCATGATTTGAAGTAACACTATTAGTGGTGTGGAAAGAAGGAAGACATTGTAGAGTTTGTGGTCAGTTGTTTGAATTGTCACAATAGAATTATGAGCATTAGCGACCGGGTGGTACGATGCAGAGGATGCCGTTCTCGAGTAGAAGTGGGAACAAATCACTAAGGACTTTGTGGTTGGTCTACCCCTGGCTTTGGGGAAGTTTGATTCTATTTGGGTGATTGTGGATAGGTTGACTAAATCAGTGCTCTTTGTACCTGTGACGGTGAACTTTAATGCGGAGAAGTTGGCCAAGATCTACATTCGAGAGTTACCTCAAATTTTTGGAGTTCTATACATAGTGAGTTGGGTACTCAACTTGAGATAAGCATAACTTTTCATCCTCAAACGGATGGCTAGTTAGAGCAGACCATTCAAGTGTTAGAGGACATACTTTGAGCATGTGTCATGGAATTTGGAGGTTATTGAGACCAATTCTTGCCCTTAGCAGAGTTTTCCTACAACAACAGTTACTATTCTAACATTCAGATGGTGCCTTTTGAGGCTTTGTATGGGTGGAGGTGTAGACCCCCATGGAATAGAACTATCCGCACAACTATCGCAATGACTTATTTTATGTCGGTCAGTGGTGACCCTCGCGATCGCGAGGTGGATGCCGCAATCGTGAGGTGCTATTCACCTAGACAATATAAAGCATTTTTCCATTTCTTGTTCACATTGTTGGACTTTAAGACCTCGGGAAAGGTGATTTTAAAGAGCTATTTTCATCAAAAGTATTTGGATAAGCTTATAAACATGATTTCAATCACTATTCATTGATTTTATCTCAAAAACAACTTTAAAACCTTGATTTTAAACTTGGATATTTGGGGTTTCACCCGGTAAAGTGAAAAAATAGTTTTTCTTTGATTTCAAGCTCGATTTAAACTTTTTTTAGATGGGTTTTCATATTTAGAAACCTTTATATGGGGAACTTGATTCTTTAGTAAAAATTTCAATTTTACTCTTTTTCCTCTGGGATTAATTTTTGAACTATTTTTGGATCTGGAATGAAAGTAGCTTATATGGGTATTATTAGACTTATTTTGTCGTGTAGATTACATTTTTGATAGATTGGATTCATTTTGAGGCCCCACAAAAAGGAAAATCTCCTTACTGAAGGGTCCAGGCTCGTGTTTCAGCTTTTCGAGGTAGGTTATGGCTTGACTTTCTTTTGAACGAGCTGGGTAGTTAATCATTTATGTAAAGTATGCTATGGGCTGGGAATTTTATCGTGAGGTTCTTTCTTTGAGATTTTTATTTTATCATGTTTCTCATGTGGGGGCTTATGTTAATAATATTATTGACTTGAGAGATTATTCTTATTGGGATGCCCGTGCGGGGGCTGGTATTGGTCTTATTTGTGCTTTATTTACTTTCATTATTATTGTGATGCCCGAGTGGGACATTCCATCCTTATCATACCATTACATTGCATCATTTTGTATTTCTCTTATTTTGATTGCTAGTTGTGTAATTTAGCCTTCCTTTATATATTCATGTATAGTTATTCTTATATTTTTATAATACTTGTAAAATTTCTAAGAGATACGACTTGAGCTGCCGTTGGGAACTTTTCTAGATGCAAGTGGAAGCGTGCTCATAGTATCCTTCACTTGTTTAGTTTCATCTTTGCTCTGTTGGCCTATGATGCCTACTGAGTACAAGTGGACCATACTCACTCCTACTTTTTATACCCTTTTGGTTTAGATCCAGTTTGAGTATGTCCAGCAGAGCTTGAGTTTGTGCTGAATTGAGGCTGTCTCGGAGTACTATTGAGCTCTTCGTTTGGAACATCTTTCCAGACATATCTTTATCTTGTCTTTATTTTACTTTTCAGAGACAGAGTAGTGTATTTTTGTATTCTATGTCAGTAACTAGTGCTCTTTACTCATGACACTAGATTTTGGGTATTGTGTTGCATTTATTTTAGTTTTGGAGCTGTTATATATATATCTGGCCTGACTTTGTTTTAGAGTCTCTTTTTTTAGTGTTATTTACTTTCTTTCTGTATTACTATCTCTTATGGGTCTTAGGTTTACCTACCAAGGTTGGGATAGGGTAGGTGCCATCATGACCTCAAATTTTGGGTCATGACAAATGTCTACTAGTACTTGTGGTTGTACTGATACTACTCTTGCTATACCCATTTTTTGGGGTATAGTCTGATTTACACGATCAGTTGATGTTTCTTATGTGATGCGGCTAATGATCTCCAGTAGCTTTTGCTCATCCTATTCCTATGGTTGAAGCTGAGTCTTATGTTTGCTTCGTATCTTAGTAGCTCTTGTACATGTCTAGACTAAGTCCTCAGAAAGAAGTTTTTCTTTTAGGATATCCGTACAAAGACTGTATTATTATTATAAGTAATTCAATGATGTAATAGCTTATTTTCTAATGACTTCCACATGTTAATTGAATGGGTGGTAAGGGTTCTCTTGTCTAGTTCGAATAATGTAGTTGCCCGTATGATCTCCTAGTTGGGTCGTGACAAATTAACCATTCACTAGTTCTATCATACAACATTATCTCAATTAATGGAGTATTAATGCTAGAGGTCCCATCTTTATTGAACTCAAGGTCCCCAACCATCAAAATTCATGTTTTAGAATAACAAATTCATCCTAGTACGTGTTAGTTAACAATCTAGAAGTAATACTATGTGATAATACACATACTCATAGGTTTTCCCCACACTTTCATGAACCTAGAATTCTAACCCCCAAAAATTTCATCATAATTCCCCATTCTAATGATTCAAGAAAAAGAATGGATTAATTACTATTAAAGGGAGCAATAATCTAACCTCGGCGAAGATTTTTTACCCTAGACTTGGGAAATCGCCCATCCAAGGCTTGTAAAAAAAGTTTTTGAGTTTAGTACTCAAAACCCATCAAAAAAACGAGTTAGTACTACTTGCCACATCTATAGCAGATCTAAGGGTCGATATATTGGTCCTTACCCGTAGCCAATTCTCTGCGCAGACACCTGTTAGTAAAATGCTCATAAATTTTTACTCCAAAAGTGAATTCACACAGAGTTGGTAGCGTTGGAAAGAAGACTTGAAGTCCTTTAATTTGGTAGGTCTTGGGGCTTGTAACTATTCATATTCTAGGAGGGGTGAACATTTGAATTTGACCCTAGTAAAAACTCATACCGAGACTCAATCAGTAGGGATGTTTTCAACTCAACTTAGTGTTAGGGGTATAGTACTACCTTAATTCATATCTAATGCACTTCCACTAAGGCATTGACACTAACACCTATAGCAATTAAGATTTTTATGCCTTCACTACAAATAATTTTAGTAACAACAGAATGGGTCGTTAAACGGATTTACCATAGACATGCATTTTGTCTATTGATATAACCGGACTACAATAAGGAAAACCATCAGCAAATGGCTTAAAAGTCTAAAGTACGTAGTTGAAACTATTTTAAATGGCATCATCATGTCGTTTGAACTTCTATTCAAAAGTTGTGCCTTGATTGAATTATTGGAGAGCAGCCATGTACTTTAGTAACAAGTGGAATGTCGCCTTCTAGTTTTTATAGATATTTACAAAATCACACTTTCATACAAGATAGACCTTTCTCCTACTTACTAATTTGTCATAGGCTTTATGAATGAAAGTTTGGCAATCTTTGACAGGAAAACTGAGAAGTTTTAACCCTAATAATTATTAAAGAAAACAATGTTTAGATTTATAAATTTAAATGATCTCTTGAGAAAATAGTACCTTGGCATCTTTTCAATATCAGTAACTAGAATATAAGGAATCATGTTGATATCCAAATTGAAATGTCCTTAGCGGAATGTACCCATATTACAAGCGTGAGTCTCATAATATTTTTCTATAACCGACATATTATCATGAGAAGAGTTTCTACTAGGGAACATCCATTGAAAATCTTGATTTGCACGTCTGTAAGCAACTCGCCATGGATTTTTTGTTGACTCACAAATAGAGAACTCCCTCACCTCTTTATAATGTAAAAATTTAAATGTTCCTTGGAACTTTTTTTTTGGAGTTGAAAAGCATGCCGATAAAAAGATAAAGCCGACCGCTATAAAGATCTTGTGGTTCACACCACATACCCTGCTAGAATTTATCATGCTCACACGTATAGGCAAACACATCTAGTGCATCTAGAAGATGATTAAGATATGAAATTTCATAAGAATGAAATGAAGGCATAGGGATTGCTAGTGAAATTTGTACTGACTGTTGAAGTGGCGTTTGTAGGATTGATTCTTCTTGATGAAACGGACACTAAAACATGGTTCTTTGTGATGAATGAGGCATCATAAAATCATTATCACTTTCAAATGCTGAAAATGGGACTTCATCTCCCGATATCTCTGGATTAGGCACATCATCACTATCACCCCCTAAAAATATGTCGTGATTCGGTTGGTCAATATTATCGATATTATTTGGGACAACAGGCTCATCATGCATAAAAATTTTCCTGTATCCCAAAAAATGCAAGTATGTTAAATCCATCCTGTAAATATGAAAAAAATTATATCCCAATGATAGACCTACATATAATAGTCACCAATACCAAAACTCAAGGAAAGAGCAACATTTGAGGAAGTTCCGACATGATCCATCCATTCAAACCGGGAGTATTGACCAAAATTATGATCTTGTCCATAACTTCTAGCATTATTCATCTCATGTTGAGGTAAACCCCTAAAAAATTTATAAAACAATCATAAAACCTATAAAACTACACATAATAGTGAAAATAATATTAATAATATTAATAATATTTAAGAATTTTAATAACACTAATAATAGGAATAATAATAACAAAAATAATAGTGATAGAGACATCACGAGTCACTTTCATTAAAACTTGGGTTCACATCAGGTCTTATTGATTTCATTGACATATTACCCATAAGAATATCTTGGTGAGCATTTATGTCAAGAAAATCACTAGATTGAGTTACAGGGACTTCAACATTAGTAGATGGATTTTTTGTCTACGAATAGACTCCAATTTGGGAAGGAGAATATTGACAACGAGTCCTAAACTCCTTCCTAACATAGAGTTGAAGCATATTTTGTTTGATTTGATCTCTATATTCAATTGGAGCCCTTAAGAAGTCAATCAAAGAATCGTCATCAAGATACTAAACTCCCCATAATTAACTAATCCTTGTGGTGAAAATAAGATTGGGTATTGTCCTATTCTAATCAATTTATAATCATCCTAAATAACTCCCATCCTTTTATATATTAAATCACGTAATTTTTTGTAGCCATGTGAAATTAGATACTTAACGTTGCACTGTGGTGGACAACTATAATGTACACTATAACCCTAATGAATAATTCCACAAGCCCAAAATATTGAAACTCTAATACTTGGTTTACTAGACATTTTTTTGGATTGAAATAAAGAAAAATATAAGGAGATCGATCAGAGATGAATGAACTTTAAGATGGTTGACTGGATATGTTTTGATCTCTTTAAATAAAGTTTTGAAGATCTTTTGAGGAAAAAATCTAATGAACAAAGCAACATTTCACACTATTTTTATCCACTATAATTATTTGTCACATCAAGTATGCAACTGTAACACCCCAAAAGTTTCTAAGATCATATCTCATACTTAGTACAAAAAACCAGCTGGAAACAATAAAATTACCTTCGGATGACACAGAACACATGTCGTGTCCCGTCTCTATGAGCCGTTATGTGAATCATTCTGAGTAGAGAAACAAAAGTTTTGAAAGATATAATTTTTATCCCAATGGAAATGACACAAGGGAATGAGTCGTTAAGACATACCATATGTCGTTAGGTGACTTGTTCTAATGAAGGATCCGAGAGTTAACAATTTTCTTCAGAGGTCATGACACCCAGCCGCAACTCATTAATAGACCTTACAAGTTGTGGGGTGTCAGATCATGCCCAAGCCAGAATTCTAGCTCAGGGACCATGAGTCAGCGGACGACTCATTGGTTCAGGGAAGGAGTTGTACCTTAATCCATGACGACTGAATCCAGTAAATCAGTTAAGTTTTAATAAAGGTGTTTTCATCTTTTCCTTAAATTATAATCCTAAAATATATCATTTTAAGTCTTACTAGGAGGGGGTTAAATGGTCTTAGACTTTTTTTCCCCTCATGACTCTCAATCACTCAGAAATAGAAAATAAAATATGCTCTCATTCCTTCAAGTCAGAAACTAGGGTTCTTCCCCAAAGGCATCAAGAAATTAAGTTCTTAGCAAGAACTCTCCATCCTGGAATGTGTAATTTCAACAATGGGTATCCTTTCACCCTTGTACCCCTAAATACTTTATAAAATCTCAGCTTTCCATGAAATATGATTTAAAATCATTCCCACGTTGTATTATTATTTTGAATTTCAGTCTGATTATGATCCCTATATAGTTAGAATATTTTTTGCATGATTTAAATACACCATAATGTTATTTTATTAGAATTGAATACCAGTGTGATTCCAAGTATAATTTACAACTTTCAGTTGTATTTCCAAAGTATGTTTCAGATTATCAAAACTTTATTATGAACTAGCATGATTAGCTTTCAGAACATAGACTTTCAAAATTCTTCCAGTTTTAAACATGTTCTGACCCAGTTATCAGAACACAATATCTTAATGATTTATTAGAATATAATCAATATTGGGAGTAGTACTTACCATTGAGTTGGACTAGGGCCTCAATTTCACCCAAAGTCCTAAAACTACGTGCCACCACAGGATTATTTAGCCCTCCCATATTAGGCATCAGTTAGTTGATCACGCCAGCTATGATTTTATACCCTTAGTAAGGTATATTGGGTCCTCTCGATAGGGTGTATACATCAGAGTCCATATTAGTTCACTTGGTTTATGTCGGTTAACAAACTCTCCTACAAACATAGATTTAGATTAGTTGTACTTGACCTAAAATTCAGTTTTACTTGCACTATTTTACATTTTTTGAGTATATCATTCCATATCAATGTCTATGCATGCTATTATAGGACATTGTACATTCAGTTCAGTTGCACTCAAATTGCATACAGTACAGTATATAAGCATTTCAACATGATCAGTTTTACATTACATCTTGAATATTTCACATGCTCAGTACATTCAAAGTACTAATCATATACTCTCTTTTGTGTTGTATCATCTTATGATTTAGGTTCGGGCACTCAGTCTCAGAATTTTAGTTAGCACATTTAAGTACAACTTAAACAGTTACCAGTGGTGAGTCCTCATCATCCGAGGACAAGAGTCTATGATTTTATTTATTAGCTTTATTTTCAGTTTCAAACATTTAGAGTTAGCTGGGGGCTTTTTCCAGTAACTCATCAATTAGTAGAGGCCTTCATACATAGAGGCAGATATTTCGCTTGTTCAATTTTAGTGTTTTATTATTGACCTAGATTATTATTTTCAGAATGTATCTATCATGCTTCAGACTCGCTGTTATTTAAATCAGTTTAGCTTCCACATAGTCTATCTTTATAAAATGCTTAGTTTTATACTATGCCATGGGTTAGCTTGGGGTCACTTGTGAATCTAAGCACCATGTTATGTCCATGGTGTACTCTCAGGTATAGACAAACTTGGTATCATAGCCCCAGGTTTAAGGTGTCCTATGGTTCTGAAAGTTAAGTTACGTAGAGTCTCTTTCATGGTTGTGAAGCACGCATATTTATGAGTAGGAGGCTGCCAAATGTTTTAGGAAAGTCCTACTTCTTTCATGTTCATATCATGAGATAGACCATAAACTCTATTAATCCTTCTAATTCATGCTTTACACATTTATAGGACATGCCTCTTAGAAGAGCTGGTGGAAGAAGAAACGGTAATCAACCAGCCCTACCTGCATCAACAGATCCCCTAAATAAACAATTCACTCATGCTGAGTTCATGGCTACTTTTCAGGTTCTTACTAAAGTGATGACCAACTAGGTCAATCAGCAGGTGGATTCACCTGTGAACCCGAATAGGAATGCAAAAGCTATGAGAGTCCAAGACTTTACTCAAATGAACCCTCCAGAGTTTTATTGTATGAATATGGATGAGGATCCACAAGATTTCATAGATAAGGTTCAAAAGTCACTCAGATCATGGGCATTACACCACTTGATAGTGCAGACTTGGTCTCCAATCAATTAAAAGGGGTGGCTCAACTATAGTTTAAGTAGTGGAAGGATGACCGATGTGTGGATAATGGACAAGTTGATTAGGATAAGTTTTTGACTACTTTTCTACACAGGTTCTTTCCCCGTAATTGAGAAAATCTAAGGTTGAAAAGTTCTTCAACTTAAAACAGGATAACATGCCTATGAGAGAGTACTCTCTGGTGTTTACCCAGCTCTCCAGGTATGCTCCGGAGATGATTGCTGAGCCAAGGGCTCGAATGAGTAAGTTTGTTTCAGGTGTCTAAGAGTTAGTGGTCAAGGAGTGCAGGACTGCTATGCTTGTTAGGGATATAGATATATCCAAACTTATGACTCACTCCTAGCAGATAAAGGAAGAAAAGATAAAAAAGAAAGAAAGGGAGACAAAGAGGGAGAGAATAGACAATTTTGATTATTCTCAGCAGAGGTCGAGTGGTGGAAATCACTCTTAGTATCAGCAGAGATCTTCAACTCCCACACATTCTCCAGCTAGTGCTCCATTCCCTAGACCTCGCCATAATCATAAAAATTGGGCATTAGGCTCTATGTCTTACAGTAGTGTTACAGGTAGCTGCACTATTCCAGTATATCCTAAGTGTGGTAAGAATCATCCAAAAGAGTGCCTTGCTAGCAAATAGGGTTGTTTTGAATGTGGTCAGATGGGCCAGAGGTTGAAAGATTTCCCCTCGGCTGGATGTGGAAATGGGAGTAATAAGGCTCAGTCTACTATGTCAAAAACCCATTCAGGTTGCCCAGCTCAGCATGGTACTTCTTCCAGTGTTGGTGGTGGTCAGTGCCAAAACCGCTTCTATGATTCATCTTCGTATCAGGATCATAAAAGCTTGCCAGATGTAGTCACTAGTGTATTATGAGTTTTTTTTTGTAACGACCCATTCTATCATTACTAAGGTCACCATGTTAGAAGGGCATGGGGTATTAGAATTTCCTATAAAACCTTTAAATTTTTTTGTAAGGACTAAGATTAGACGAATTTGGAGTAGGGAAATTTTAGTGAGCGGGCTGATGTCATCCCACTATAAAGGGAATTTTTCCACTATAGCGGTGCCGCGGTAGTGGCCTGCTAGCCGTGTGGGATGCTAAGAATAGTCCCCCATTGAGTTTTAAAACCCCTTTTCAATTGTAAATAAGGACAATGCCTTATTAAAAAAAACCTAAGGGTTGCCTCAATCTCTAGAACAACGAGGAAAAAGGAATACACTTAAAAGGGGTAAAACTCGATAAGTTCTTGAAATTTTCACACTATAAATTGCTAGGAATGGAACAAGGATAGCAAGTTTATGCCTCCATAGTAGCTGTTGGGCGCCCAGGTAATCTAGGTTTATGGAGTAGTATAACTTGGTTAGAAAATACATGCATAACATAGATTGATAGGAGATTTCATGATTAGGCTAGCAGGCGAGATGTTTAGATGGATAAAACAAGTAAACTAGGGTTAAATGAATGATATTTGTATCCCAAATGTTGTGGTGAATTGTTATTGATGCTGGCCTATTATTAATTATGCTTATTAAATCAATTTGTAAGTGGAAACGAACTAGTTATGCTTCTCGTATTATTATTATTAAATGGAATAAGCACAAGTAGGGTTGATGGTTAATGCCCTAATCCTTATTCAGTTATGGTCGATTGAGTAGTATGGTGATGTCATAGTGTTAAGATTGAAGTTGAGGAGATAAGGGTGTTGTAGTTGAATGGAGTTATGTGTGCCCCTGGAAATTATAAAATATAAGGTCAACCTAATTTGAATGTGTGTATACTTGCCTATATGTGTTAATTAACCTTGGGAACTATTTTTGGTGGGGGTAGGAGATGGTTAAATTAGAGTTAAGAGTCAAGTTGATTTATATGTACAGGTTAACTGACCATTCGGCTACTTGTTGCAATGCATGCTATTGAAAGTTGAACTTGTTGGATTTATATATAAGTTTGTAATTAATCTCTTGTGATGAGAGTATGTAAAAAGGACTTTTTTGATATGCAAGTGTAGTTGAATTATCTCATTATGTGATTGTGCATGTTGTGGTTTTTTTATATTATGAGATGAACCGGTAAAGGTTGATCACCACGGACTTTGTGGATTTTAGGAAGTATAAGGGTGGGGATGTTGGAATAAGGGTGGTATAACACTTGGTTTGGGATAAGGGGCCAGACACTAGTTGTCTGGGTTATTTGGTACATGGACTAAGCTTATTCCCTGCAGGTCATGGCTAGTGGGAATATATAACACCCATAACATATGTGTACATAGTACTTAGAGTGTTTGACAGTTCCTTGAGTGAACCAAGTTATATTATGGTTGTTATATTTCGATTCCTTGCGAGGTTTGATTTATCTAGCATGCTAGTGTATCCTTGTGTGGTCCAATTATTTAATTCATACATTGAAAAGAGTTAATACTTGTTGGTGAATTATAATAAGGTGTTTGTATGAGAAGTAAATTGTTGAACTATTTTATGAGATCTTGGTAGCTGGCTTGATTTGGGTACCAATTGTTAAGGGTGATCCACTTATTTTCTAAGTTTTGTTGCATCAAGTGGAATTATTGTGTAGATTATTTGTTGAATGCTTGCTACTAGGTAACATGCTTAGGTTGGTCTGTATAACAAATACATATAAGATAAACTCACGTGTTAACCTTGATTAAGGTAGTATTCTAATGGTATTGTTATGTATGAGTCTAAATTGAATGGTTTATTAATTACCTTGGTATTCTTGAATAAAATATATGTTATCAGGTTCGTTAATTGAATAGATGAAAGATGCGTAGTTAGGAGAGGTATATAATGCTGAGAGGGTGGTCTACTAGGGTGAACATTGTATGACAGGTTCACTGGTAGTTAGTAACAATTACTTATGTTAAGTAAGGCCCTGGAATGAGAGAGGATCGTAAGAAAAGTTGTAATTGGAAAATTTTTCAAGAAATATAACTGGTTTTATTTTATAATCACATGTGCGATTTTGGATATTTATGTGGTGTTTACGTGATTTAACTGTATTCAGCCAATGATGCTTACTAGTATGTGTGGTTGTATTGATATTACTCTTGCTAGACACTTTTTTGGGGTATAGGCTATTGCAGGATCAATTGATGTTTCTTGATTGATACTGTTAGAGATCTCCAACATATTTTGTCCTTTTATCTTCATAGTGAAAGCTGAGTCTTGTACTACTCTGGCCTTTTGTAGTAGCTCTTATACATGTCTAGACTAGGTCCTCAGGTAAGGGATTTCATGTATTAAAAGAAGTTGTAGCAAGTTTATAGTATATTTTGAAGAGGTCAATGATATTCTCTTATGACTTCCGCATAAAGATCTAATTGGGTGGTAAGGGTTCTACTATCTAGGTGGATTAGAGTAGGTGCTCGCACGATCCAGTTAGTTGGATCATGAAAGTTTGTATCATAGACCTAGGTTAAGGGTCTCACAAGTATAAGAGCAAATATCGAGTAGAGCCTTGAAGATTAGTGTGTTAACATCAATACCAAATCTTTGGGGAGCTATGAGGCATTCTAGGAATTGTTTCCCTTCTTTCTTTCCTCTCATACTGTCCTAAATGATTTCTTGTATGGGTTGGGTCCAATTGGTAGCTCTTGATTCGAATTGGTATCTCAGTCAAGACAAATGGGGACTGCTTTACTCCATTTGGAAACACAAGCAATGGAATTGGAACCGAGAAGGTTCCAATTGGTATCTGTCCGTAAGGGCTGTGATTAAAATGCTATATGATCAACTAGTGGTCATCAAGAACGTGGTGCTTAATGATTTGTTTAGAGAAATAACAATGTTAGGCTTATTCAATTGTTTAATAAAATCCTCTGTACTTGATGTTTGTGTAAGCTACGATTGGATTGATGTTTTGAAAATCTGTGACTAATGAAGTGATTCTAAATTGACTTCATATTGTTGTTTTGAACTTGTATGATGTGTGAGTCAAATAAAATTTTGATGCTTGAGTGCTAGCCACTAATGAGTGTTAAATATTTGGGAAAGGCTAATATGTTCATTTATGTTGAATTCGTAATTAATAACTAAAGTGTATAATTGGTGCTTCGATTAATTATCAACCTTTTCGATCGCTGGGTTTTGATCTTAGAATTATGGTCTAAATGTTGTAAGGATTAGATTTAAGGCATTGTGGTAAGGTGATAAGGGAACAACATGAATTGATTTTTCCCAATAACTGCCAGTGGGCCACTATGGCGGGCACTACCCCGCTACTGAGACCATGCTAGAGTGGCATGAAGGCCACTATAACAGGGTGGGCCTGGGCAGAATCCCTGCCCTATTTTCCCCTATTTGTGTATCTCTTCCCTAACTTGTCTGAACGCATTTGTATGTTGCTATTAATCAAGTAATTAGTTTAACACGTGAGGAATAAGATAATAGTGATGTATTCATTACTAGGAATATAAAAATAAACATCCAAATGTGCAAGAAAAATAAAGATTGTTTGTTAGATGCCCTAAAAAGGTGTAACCCAAATCCATAAATAAGTAATTAAAAATAGTACGGGAGGGGAGGTAGGCTAAGGAGTAGGCCGGGGAGTTAGCTAGAGGCCCTATCATCATTGAGACTCAAGGCATCAGAGCCCTCCTCTTCCATGCCACTCAGGAATGAGAGCTCATCCACGTCCTCCTTTTTATCTTAGGGAGCTTCTGATCAGGGATGGTGCACTTGAACATTGATGTTCACGGTCTTCCACATCTGGGCAAGCATACAATCCCAAGAGCACCTCGTCTTCTTCTCCTCATCCATCTCTCTCTAGAGCTTTACGTCATCCTGAGTAGTGCTAGGTCAGGCTATAGAACTGGAAGGAGCTGAATTCTGGGGAGGCAAGCGGGACCACTCTGAATAACTCCTCATGGTAACCACGTTCGCCTCAATATGCTCATAGGATATCGGGGGCTTTATGGGAAGGTAGCCACCTCCTCCTCTACTGCTCTGCTGCTCTCTCCCTCTATTCTACCTTCCTCTTCTTCTTTCTTCAACCCTAAGCACCCTTCACTTTAAACGGGTTGAAGGGTATGACACCCTATACATCCCTGTAGGCATCCTTACTAGGCACCCCAACTCAGAAGCATAACTCAGTAACTAGGTCGAGGATGAAGGGGGCCTTCTTATTATGCCGATAGAAGTCCCTCCACCCTGACAGTATCTATGCCCTCATATTAAGCTGGATCCACTGCATAGCACAATCCATCACCAGAGCTCGAGGGTATGTAACATTAGTGGTGTTTCCTAGAGGACAAATCCTCCGAGTCACCAAATTCATCCACCTCTGAGCATCCACACTAAAGTACGTGCTCCTAATCACCTCGGGACTAGTCCAATGAACTCTCTTCCAGTCTGCCTCCGCAATTAGGGTGTTCCTCAACCATTGCTTGTCCATATCCCTATCCTTGGCCTTGTACTCGGTATTGGGGACATCCTGCACCCCAAAGACCATTTTGATAATAGCCACGTCCATGACGACATGCACTACCCAGATGTAAATTGTTGGATGGGGCTTATCCCATCGTATGGTCGGGAGTATGGCATAGCACTTCGGTACCCAACCCAAGACCCCATCCCGAGCAGGCTCCACCAAGGGCATCTACCCAAATTCTTAAAGCCCGAGAATAGAGCTCCGGAGCCTCCTCCTCCACTTTGTTCATCATAAACTCCCTTTTATTAGAGAATCATATACTCCAGTAGTCCCGGCATCTCTATTGATAGTTTCGGTCTTGAAATCTTTGAAAGAGAGGGGAGCATTGTCTTGATTATCGTCCATGAAGTTAGTAGTCTTAAGGAAATCATGCAAAACCAAGTTAGAATCCATAGAGGTACTTAATCAGTTGCAAAGTTATAGAAAATCCTTAGTCAAAGTTCAGAGCAGGCTACTATCTTCCTCCTGCTATAGAGGAAGGCATCCGCTACTGCAGGACCGTAATAGCAAGAATTTTCCCGCTATAGTGGCCTTCATCTTTTCCAACCAAACTTGACACTTCAATGGTGTCTTTTTCCAAAAATTATTCATTTTTTGACTTTTAAACTCAGATTAGGGTTGGAAAAGTGACATGGGACTATTATACACTAAAATCCAGGTTCTTGAACCACGATTCAAGACCCAATGACCAAGAAATCTTTGAAATGCGACCCTCAACATTCCACATTTATTCAAGCCCCCATTTGGCCATGAACTCTGTGGATCATACGCCTAGAACTCCATAGGAGTGTAGTAAATGTAAGAGAAGCAAACATTCTTTGGAATTTTTAATTTTGAAAACCAACCCCAACACACTTATATTCTATGATTTCAAGCGCTAAACTACGATAATGCGAGTAATAGAGTAAGGAGACGGAGTTAGAATGCAATTTACCTTATTTCGACATTAAGAGCAAAGTTGATTTGTTGGGGGGAGGGGAGTTTTTTGTTTGAAAAGGTGAGAAATGGGCGAGAAACCCATTTATAAACCTTAAATCTAGTCCTGTCCCACTATAGCAGCCTGCAACCCGATATAGCAACACCGCTATAGTGGGAAAATTCCCTGCTATAATGGGGACCAGCCAACTTTTAGGAGCAAAAATTTTTCATCCTTTCCCTTTTAAATTATTGATGTGAGCCAAAAAATATATATTTTTAGTTATTATTTGCCTCACATTTATTATTTTTATTTGTTCTTTTTGAGAATTGATTTTATGGATTGTGCCTAATATTATATTTTGATGTGTAGGATTAAAAAAGTGTGAAGATGAAGAAATTTGGAGCATAAATGAATTAAAAATGGAAAATTATAAAAGGAAATCATGCAGGCAGCTTAATGGAATAAATTTATTAAAATAATCAAATTTGCAGGCCTAAAGAAGAGGAAAGTTTGGGTATTAGGTCCTTGTTTGATGTTGCTAAAGCACTTTTTGCTAAATTATGGTGGACTTTTAGAACCCAAAATTCTTTGTGGACCATTTTTATGTAAAATAAATATTGTAAAAAAGTGAGACCCCAAATGGTAGAATGGAGAGGGTGTACACTGATTTGGAGAAATATGATTTAGGCTAAGGACATGTTTGACTAAGAGTTTTGGTGGGAATCTAAATGTGGTCACTCTAGTGTTTGGTATGACAACTGGAACCAATTGGGAACAGATCGATATTATTTACCAGTGAACATGGTTATTGATAATCAATTTGATGAGGTGAATCAACTCTTTTCAAATGGGAATTGGAATGTAGAATTGATGCAACAGGTTTTCAATGAGGAAGTGTGTAATCACATAATCAATTGTGTGAAATATGAAGTTAATTCAGAATAATGGGACAAGACCTGGTGGATGTTAAAATGATCTGGTAAGTTTTATATAGGTGCCTGGGAGGGTTTAAGACAAAAAGATGAAGTCAAACAGAATTTTAGACAAATTTGGGTGAAAGGGGTTCCTTTTAAGGTTTCTTTCTTCTTGTGAAGACTGTGGAAGAAGAGAATACATGTTGGGAAAGTTTTGATCAGGAACAGGATGAGTGATGATGTTATATGTTGTTGCTGTGGGGATGGAGTACAGAAAACCATTGAACACTTGTTTACTAATTGTCCAGATTCTAACTCTATATGGAAATTTTTTACAGCTGCTGCAGGGATTGATGGACCATTCATCTAAGTGAAAAATAGTGTTTTAAAGTGGTGGAATGCTGATGTTGCACAAAAACTGAGACCTATTTTTAAAGCAGTTCCCATGTTCATATTATGGCAAATCTGGAAGAGAAGGAATGCTTTGAAACATGGTGGAAGGATGTCACAGGTGAATATGAAGATGTAGATTAATAGAAATTTGATATTCATTGCCAAGAGCATATACCATTAGTTGAATAATATTCCTTTTCTTGGGTAGAACTGGTGAGGTTTTTAGAAGAGTATTCACCTAGAATTGAGTGTAAAGTGGGGTATTGGAATACCTCTGGGAAGGGATACTACAAGTGCAATTCAGATAGGGCTTCTAAAGGAAGCTCTGGGCCTAGCTCAAGAGATTTTGTGTGAAAGATGATGTTGGAGATCTGGTTTAAGCTAAAGGTAGAAGAATAGGGGAGTTATCTAATTTTGAAGAAGAAGTTAGAGAATTAGAATTGGGCTTGAATTACTGCATTAATCAGAATTTGCTCCCACTAATCTTAAAGACTAATTCTCTATCTATGAAGAAAATATTGAATGGCATATCAGAGTTACCTTGGAATATTGCAATGGATATCAGGAAAATTAAAACATTAATAAGTGAAGTGGGTGCTAAAGTGGAACACACATACAAAGAAGGAAATCAGTTGGCGGATTTTTTTACTAACCATGTTTTCTATTTTACAGGTTCAAAAAGAATAACATTCACAAACATGTATGAAATCCCAAGAAAAGCAAAAGTAATATTTAACATGGAGAGAGCTTAATTACCAAACCTTAGAATTACAAATTTCCAAAATAGAACTCTTAATAATATGGGGAGGTAAATCAGTAAGGCATGAGCAAAATGGAACATGGAAAGACTGCAGTAAGGCACAAAAAAGAACACACAAACAAATTCAAAAGAGTAAATCAGCAGAAAGAGAACATCAACAGAAGAAACAATAGCAAAATATACAGAAAAGAAGGTGTAAGAAAACAAATCGGCACCTGGGAACTAATTCAGTCATACAAGAAGGAGTTTATCATACTATTCAGCTATGGAAGAAATGACACACAAAGAAATTGTGAAGACATGAATAGTGGAAATGTAAATAGATCTCAAAGATCTAATTTTTACCTGATAAATATGTAATGAATCTTTGGTTTCATTATCTTTAGATAGTGGTATTATCTCCTTGTTGAGTTCCATTTGTCGAAGAAGTGAAGTGGAAGTGAAATCGACATCTTTATGTGACAAATATTGAAATTGAGAAAGAGGATTAGTACTTATCTTGGTAGTGAAAGCTCGGATTTGCAGTCAGAAGAGTTGAAGAAGTCTTCATTTGGCTTTATTTCATAGCGTTTGTGAGATGATGTAAACATCCGAGATGAAAATAGCCAAAACTCTACTGTGCTTACAGATCTGAAAATTTAACATCACTAAGATGAGCTTCAATATAGTCTTCCTCCCCCAGTCGTGTCTTCATCATATGACAGCTCATGAATTTGGCATCAATGGCATTTCGTTTGGCATCAATAGTGACTGGATAAGTGAAGACAGAAAGTTTTTTTGTTGTTAGCTAGAACTTTCCTTTTGCTTCATTAGACCTGCTTGTCTGATTTTTCACATTATCATGTCTTAGGCCTTTGGGTTATTTACCTGGTAATGCGCTTTGTGTAAATAATCTGATTTTGTTTTATAATAAAATGGTCAACTTGACTAGCTTTAATTTTTTTAAAAAAACCCTTGAGGAGAATTGAAACGTGAAGCAGCAAAGTAGTGACTAGCCGCGATTGCTCCATGCCACGCTTCCAATTTTGCGTGATGGTCTTCGTATTTTCCCAATTCATTTTGAACTCAGTTATTTTATTTGGAATTTTTTTCAACAATTATAAATATTCCATAAAATCAGTTTTTACATAAATTTTGATCTAGAAAGAGCTAGGAGCCATCGTGGAGACCGAAGAAAATTGGTGTATTATTTTTTTCTCCATAATTGTTTATTTTGTATTTTTTATTGGATGATTTGTTGTAATTGCTCCATGTCTATGTAGAGTTAAACTCCTCTTCCTAGGATTATGGTAGCTAATTAAATAATTGTATAGTAACTCTTGATTTTATTTGTTTGTTTATCATATTTGGTTGTTATATATTATTGAGCATACTATTTTAATGATTTGCGACCATTAAAATAAATTTATAATTCCAAAGTGAACTAACCAAGGGAACTAAGGGATAGAACAAAGAATATAGGGAGTAAGATCTCTTTTTTAGTAAAATAAGGAATTGATTTGTGGCTAGGATAGGAATATACCTATAGCACCTTACTTGGTTACAAAATGGGAAGATAAGTAAATGCGTTTGAATTAGATTCTCACATCCTCACTCAATGATGTAGTTGTGGGACTAGTTTGAATAGACTATTATAGGATGACCATTCCCGAATCATGAAATCAACCTTGTAATTAATAACTAGATAATCAATAAGTTGATGAAATTTATATTAAACATGATTGTTAGCAAAACTATAATCCTAGATCGATTCATTCATTGATTTTGTACTATTCTGCTCTTTTCTTGATTACTTATTCATTAGTTATTTTATTTATATTTATATTTATTTATATTTTTTTAGTTAAGATAATGTATAAATTTATCTTTGGGATCTACCTCTTGAATAAATAATCAGAATTAGTCTAATTAAGTAAATAGTAAAATCACAAGTCCCATGGGTTCAACATCCAGCTCACAAGAATCAATATAGTACTTGTATGACCGCATACACTTGCGTGTACGCTTGGATGCAATAAGTTTTTGGCACCATTGCCGGAGACTTAGAAATTAATTATTTATCTAGGTTAGAGTTTTTGTTTTTTTTTATTTAAGTTTTTTGTGTATATTTTATTTTTCTTTGTATAAACATATTTTTTTGGTGTGTGTGATATTTTACTACTCTTCCTGAGATGACATCTAAAAAAGTGTGAAGTGATTGGTACTCATCTTTTATTGATACATATCTTATTTGTGGAGGACCCCACCTATGGAAACATTGTTCAAATCTTTCGATCTTATGGAATGGGTTATGTTACCCTTCTAAATCCTATGATTGGGACTTTTGTAAATGGCGTGGTGGTCAATGTATAGATTGTTCTAAGTGTTATAACTCCTCTCCGAGCCCTGATTATGATGATTCTAATAATTCTTGTGCTTTTGAAAGTATGGATCCTTGCATGAAATTATTAGAGGAGTATTAGGGTTGTCTTAAGAAATTGTAAACGTGATGACACACTTCATGAAAGAAAAAGTTGAGCTCATTCAAAAGGTTGACAAATTTGACATGGATATTCACAACTTAAAAGATGAGTTTAGTGCCAAGGTTTGTGCGTCTAAAACCCAACAATTTAGTGATGAGTTGTGTGAGGCTGAAAAATTACTTATAAGCCAACTTGTGAAGCAAAAATTGAAGGGCCAACTACATGACCATACTTTTGAGAAGAGTACATATGAGGATGTAAATAGTAATAAAATATATGAGTTAGGACATACTGGACCTCATTTCTATCATTTTTACACATTGTGCTTCGATAGTGAGATATTAGTCGAGTTATCTAGGCCTATAGAAGAGTGCAAGGAGGAGTAACAATGTGTTTATATTCTTAAATTTGTTGTGTCAAACCTAGAGAATTGCATTCCTCAATTAAGAGACAAGAAGTGCAAAATGCGATATCTATTATTTGATCCCTTTATATTTATACCACCACCCCTTGAGTGGAGCAAAAAAATTGATGCAAAATTACGGGTGCATTCATTAGTTTGAAGTGGAAGGAAAAGTGGTAAAATTGATGGCGTCATGCCGCGACATTATTTTAATTTTTTTAGTGTCACCTTTTGTGTTGTTTTTGTTTTTGCAGATTTAGGGAAAGTCTGAGTACCCAAATTTGAAGATAAGGAGCATGTTTGATCTTAAGTGTGGGGTGTGTGTGACCATTGATGGAAATTGAAGAAACATGATACTAGTGTAATGACCCTCTAGGTCATTTTCTGTATTTTCACATTATTTTGGCTTTTAGAGCTTTTCCATATCTTCCCGAAGTAATTTATGACTTGCTAGAGCTGAAAGTTTGGTTACCAGGCAGTTCATTTGGTTTTTAGATCCAATTCCCTATTTTGAAGACTTTGCTATTCAAATTTGGCTACCGGTCCTAAACTTAAGGTAAATGGCCTCGTATGCCAGTTGTGATAGTTCCATCAACTTTAGAGTGTCGATTTTAGACTAGGGAGACCCTTGGTCCTGGTCCCGAGACTTTCGAACTCGTTTTGACCTATTGGGTGGAAAGGGATGAAAGTGTCCCTTTGGGTGTGGTACCCACTTCTTATCAAAACGACCCCAGATGGAAACTTCGATTGCGCCATTGAGTTTGAAATATCGAATTTGATAGGGTAGCATAGTTCATTTGCGTTCATGGAATTTTGAATGAATTTCGAGGGTGTGTCGGAGACTTGGCAAAAACCAAGTCATAGCTGGTGCATGCCTTCAGTGGTTGCAACCGCTTAAGAGGGCCTTTGGTCACTTAAGAGAAGGTCGCTTTAGCGGCCTGGGTAACGCCTTAGAGGCTAGAACTGGTCCCAAATAGATCGTTTTAGTGGAAGCTGCTTAAGCGACGTTTGGTCCGCTTTAGTGGTGGTCAGCATGGTTCATGGACCGTTTTAGCGGTAGTGTGCCGCTTTAGTGGTGAATGCTTTAGTGGTCAAGTGGCCACTTTAGCGGTACTCGCAGTGCATTTAATCCCCTTTCACCCATTTTTCTCTCATTATTCTCTAAGTGTTAGGTATTAAAAGCCCTAAAGAGATAGTGAGAGAGGGGAGGCGATTCTTGGGAGATCAAGGGAGGTTGTAGAGTTGGTCAAAGCCTTTTTCCTCGTCTTAATCCTTGTAAGTTCCGTCTAATTTCTCGATAAATTCTCTGTTTTAGGTTTAAATCCCCTATTCATTTATGGGTTGATATTGGATGTGTTGGAGATTGGAATTTACCCATTCTTGAGGGTAAATGATCTTTGAGCCTTGAGGGATGTTTTGACTATTTCAAATTTATGATTTCGTAAGTGGGCCCCACATGAAACAATTTTGGACCCAAAGAATTTATAAGCAATATGGGTATCATTTTTCTCCTATTAATGCATAGATCATTATTATGATAGTGTGGCATCGTGCGGATGCTTCTCGGGATGGAAAAGCCCCAAATTAGCAAACTTCATCAAGCATTCTTCAGCGTCCAGGTAGGCTAGGCTTATCTTACTTATAGATTGAAACTTTATTATAGTATTAATATGATATGGTGCTAGTTTTGGGTTTGAAATTACAGTTTGGTTGCTTAGTTAGTGAAGTTTGATTTATTTGGCAAATTTGTGATCTGTTCTGGGGGTAAAATCAACCCATTTACCCTTCCTTTAGGTCAAATGATACTTTTAGGCTTTCTTTAGACTTATGTAATAACTTGCAGTGTAGTTTTGGAGACTTAGTCATTTTCAGGTAGAAATCGCCTTAGTATGGACTTTCGAGTTTAGAAGCGGGCCCAGCCGACCCTCTTTTAGGTTGAGCAATCTCTTTTATCTCCTTGTAGACTTAGGAGGCCTTCCTTCGTAGCATTATAGTTAATTTTGAACCTTAGGATATATAGCATTTACCTAGTTTGGGGCTAGGTTAGTTATTGTGACTTTACTCTATTAAAGACCGGTTCGAGTCAGGCATCTATGATGTGGTTACGGTATTAAAGACCGATTTGAGTCTGGCATCAATGATATGGTTATGGTGTTAAAGATCGATTTGGGTCTGGTATTTTGCAGTATGAATGGTTTCACATATATTGGAGTGTTGGTTGGTTATATCATGCTTAGTGTCTATAGCTCTCCTCTTAATTGTATCCATCGAGCTTATGGGAGCTCATTTGGGTTAGTCTTCTCTTGTTTGCACCTTCTAGGCTTATGGGGGCCTAGTTAGGTTATAAGTAGTTTACTTTAATTTTGGTACCACGTGTTTAATTATTTATTTACCTGTGCTGGAGCATGATCTCAAGTTCGCCCCTTTCTCCTTGACTTAGCTTACATTCTCACACTTTATTATGCTTTTATTATGATTTAGCCCAGTCGGCCGATGATACCTACTGAGTAACCATTATTTTGGTACTCATACAGCTTTTCTGCATCTATTTTTGGAACAGATCTGAGCACTAGTTATCGTTGTTGATATTTCGTCTAACTTACTTATGGGATCCAAAGATAGGGTGAGCTTTTAGAGCCGGAGCTGATCCCCTCTGCTTCCTAGATTTTGGTATGGTTTTTACATTCGAGACTATCTGTATATTGATACTACTAGTACTCTTATTCTTTTGATTAGTGGCTTTTGTACTGGCCTTACTAGGTCCTAGGATGTTCCTTTTGTTCTTTCTCTTTTATGTTTGGTATTATAGGATCGTATTTATATTTATATCGCCTTTGATCATATTTTATGCTTATTTTCTGGAATTTATCTCATCTTCTGCCTTTTAGCCCATTACTTGTTGTTCCTGGCTAAGGTTTGGCTTACCAACTGGTGGGTTATGTAGGTGCCATCATGACTCCTAAAATGGGTCGTGAAAAGTTGGTATCAGAGCCTAGGTTCACTGGTATTGTTGGTACAAGAGCAAGTGTCTAGTAGTGTCCTGTGGATCGGAGCGATGACGTTCGTGTCTTATCTTTTGGAGGCTATAGGACATTCTTAGGATGACTTCACTTTCTTTATACATCTCATACGTTGAGTCTTTGTTGGTCTCTAAGTTTCTCATTGCTTCACTCTTTCGTAGATGTTTAGGACGTGTGCTACTACGACCAGCGAGGAGGATCTCGAGCCTCCAGCTAGGGCACCCGTCAAAGGACGTGGGCGACCTAGAGGTTGAGGTCAGGCTAGAGTTGCAGCCCCAGCTAGGGATCAGGATAGAGAGTCATCACCAGATCCTGCTACTGCTTTTGAGCCAGAGTTTTCACCACCCCAGTCATTGGTGGGCCAAGGGGCAGCCTAAGTGCCACTATGGTTTATTTCTTATTCATTACTCAAAGATGACTTGGTCTAGTTATTGGGATTAGTTGGTGGTGCACCATCTGATGGTGCATAGTCTGCAGATTCGAGTTGTATAGACATAGGGGCGCAGCCTGTAGCTGTGGCTTCTAGAGTTATGATTCCTCCAGCACCGGTAGTTGCTCAGTCGGTTGCCGCCCAGCCCGCTATGTCTGTTGAGGAGCATAAGGTATTGGATAGAATTTAGAGATTGACTCCACCGAGGTTTATAGAGGCTCCAGGAGAGGATGCATTTGAGTTCTTGACTGCTTGCAAGAATAGGCTCCGTAATTTAGGCCTAGTTGAGGCTCTTAGGGTTGACAACACCACTTTTTAGTTAGACTTGCCAACTAGACATTGGTGGAGAGGTTATCTTAATTCCAGACTAGTTGGATATTTCCCTGTGACATGGATTCAATTCTCTGAGGTCTTCTTGGGGAAGTATATGCCCCGCAGTCTTTGTGAGAGACTAAGAGATCAGTTCACTCACTTACAGCAGGGTTTTATGACAGTTCTCGAGTAGATCTTGCCTACCAAGTATGAGAGGATTCGGTGCTAAGTTAGGGGACTGAGACTTTCTCTTCGCATGGCTACTCAGAGTTTGGTTACAACTGGTAGGTCTTTCATTGAGATTTCTGACTATACCCAGATAATGGAGGAGATGCATTGCGAGGCCCAAGGGGGAAGCACTAAGGGACCACATCATCAGGGCAGTTTCAATGGGAGCCATAGGGCTCATGGTTCAGAGGCAGAGGTTCCCAGGGTAGGTACCCCCCACATCAGTCTTATCAGCATAAGTGTCATTCTAAGAGGCCCTTTAAGGCAGCACTCCAAATTACTAATGGAGGTCAGTCTAGCTTCAGTGATAACCATAGCCCGAGTAGCGAACAGTCTCTAAGAGGTGCATATTATGAGTCTTTCAGTCAAGGTGGATATTTTGGGTTAGCTGGACCTTCTAGATAGAGTGGTGTTTATGGGTCTTGCTACACTTGTGGAGTGATTGGTCATTTTTCTAGGGAGTGTCCCCAGTGTGGGATGATTCGGCCTGCAGCGCAGAGTGTTCAGTCGATCAGATCAATGCCACCTCCAGCTAGAGGTGGTGTTCAGGGTTACAGAGGTGGCCCCTAGGGTTCTCGAGGAGGTTCTCATGCAGGTAGGATGGGTGATAGGTTAGACGCCTAGCCAGGTGGCAGCGAGGTCATTTATATAATGTTCCTAGTAGGCCAGAGGTAGAGTCTTCGAATGTCGTTATTAACGGTACAATTTCAGTGTGCCATCAGTTGGCTGTAGCTTTATTTGATTCGGGATCCACTTAATCATATGTTTCTGCTTATTATGCACTGCGGTTAGAGTTTTCTTAGGAGCCTTTATCTGTGCCATTGCGTGTATCTACTTCCGTGGGTGATCCTTTAGTAGTAGATCAGATTTATAGATCATGTGTTATGACCATTTGAGAATTTCATACTCAGACTAATCTTATTGTGTTAGATATGGTGTACTTTGATGTGATTCTGGTCATGGACTGGTTATCCCATTATCATAAGATCTTGGATTGTTTTACCAAGATCGTTACCTTAGCTATGCCTGGCATTCCCTCGATTATGTGGCAGGGTTCATTTAGCTGCACACCGATGGGGATCATTTCTTATGTCCGGGCTAAGAGATTGGTTTTGAGGGGTTGCGAGTCTTATCTTACTTATATCCGTGATGTGCGTGCAGAAAGTCCCTGGCTTGATTTTGTTCCTATTATCCTTGTGTTTTCTGATGTGTTCCCTACCCACCTACCTGGCCTTTCTCATGAGCATTATATTGAGTTTTCTATTGAACTTGAGCCTGGAACCCGACTTATTTCTATGGCTCCTTATCGTATGACTCCTACTGAGCTCAGGGAACTGAATTCTCAGCTTCAGGATTTGTTGGGTAAGGGTTTTATTAGATCGAGCATGTCACCATGAGGTGCTCCTATCTTGTTCGTGAAGAAGAAGGATGGTTCTATGCGTATGTGTATTGATTTAGTTAAATAGGGTGACCATGAAGAATAAGTACCCTATGCCTCACATTGATGATTTATTTAACCAGCTTCAGTGTGCGGTAGTTTTGTCTAAGATTGACTTGAGATCCAAAAATCATTAGTTGATGATTCGGGCTGAGGACATCCCTAAGACAGCCTTCAGGACTTGGTATGGGCATTATGAGTTCCAGGTGATGTCTTTTAGGTTGACCAATGCCCCAACATCGTTTATGGATTTGATGAATCGAGTTTTCTATTTGGACTCCTTTGTGATTATTTTCATTTTACATATTGGTGTACTTGAGGAGTAGGGAAGAGCATGAAAAGCATTTAAGGATTGTGCTTCAGACTTTGAGAGATCACAGGCTTTATGCCAAATTCTGCAAGTGTGAGTTTTGGCTCGATTATGTTATATTTCTAGGACATGTGGTGTCTAAGGATAGGATTATGGTGGATCCAACAAAGATAGAGGCTATTCGTGATTGGACCAGACCTACATCTCCAACTGAGGTTCATAGCTTCATTGGGTTGGCCGGTTATTACATATAGTTTGTTGAGAGATTTACGTCTATTGCATCGCCTATGACCAGGTTGACTAGGAAAGAGGTTCCTTCTCAATGGTCCTTTGAGTGTGAGTTGAGCTTTTGGAAGCTCAAGAAAATTCTCACTTCAGCTCCTATATTGACTCTTCCTGTTGAGGGCGAGGGGTATATAGTTTATTATGATGCTTTCAGTGTTGGTTTGGGTTGCGTACTGATGCAGCAGGGCAAAGTTATCGCTTATGTATCAAATCAGCTTAAGGTTCATGAGCGCAACTACCTCACACATGACTTGGAGTTGGCGACGGTAATTTTCGTTCTTAAGATTTGGAGACATTACTTGTATGGTGTTCATTGGGAGATCTTCACTGACTATCATAGTTTTTAGCACCTAATGACTCAGAGGGAGCTTAATTCTAGATAGCACAGATTGATTGAGTTGCTGAAGGACTATGGCATCTCTATTCTTTACCATTCGGGCAGGGCGAACATGGTAGCAAATGCCTTGAGCCTGAAGGTGGTGAGTATGGGAAGCTTGGCTACTATTTCAGTTTCAAGGAGGCCGTTGGATTGGGACATTCAGTCCTTAGCTAACTTGATGGTTCGACTTGATATTTCAGATGAGGATCCTTATGAGTGTTGAGGCAAGGTCTACCTTATTTGAGTAGATTCAGAGTTTCCAGTTTGAGGATAGTAGACTTTGTACCCTCCGTGATCAAATTTTAAGGGGTGAGTCCAGTGTGACTACTCTAGATTCGAAGGGCATTCTGAGATTTGATGGCCACATTTGTGTTCCAAGGGTTGGGGGCTTGATTCAATTGATATTGCGGGAGGCTCATAGTTCAAGATATTTTATTCACCCTGGAACAACCGAGATGTATAAAGACTTGAGACAACTTTATTGGTGTAGTGGCATGAAAAGAGATATTGCAGATTTTGTAGCTCATTGCCTATGCTGTCAACAAGTAAAGGCCAAGCATCAGCGATCAGGTGGATTACTTCAGAGGCTACCAATTCCTGAGTGAAAGTGGGAGTGCATTACTATAGACTTAGTGACTGGTTTGCCTCGTACTTTTTGAGGTTTCAATAGTATTTGGGTAATAGTAGATCGATTGACCAAATTGGCTCATTTCATCCTGATTCAGATTTTTTTTAGTGCCGAGAGGTTAGCCCACACCTATATTCATGAGATAGTTCTCCTTCATGGGGTACCATTGTCTATTATTTCAGACAGGGGCTCAGTGTTCACTTCTAGCTTCTGGAGGACTTTTCAGGAGGAGTTGGGTACTCATGTTGATCTTAGCACTGCATTCTATCTCCCATAAAGGGCTTGATGAGCTTCGGCAGAAAGGGTAAGCTCAGTCCTAGGTATATCGATCCATTTGAGATACTGCAAACAGTTGGAGAGGTAGCTTATGAATTGGACTTGCCCACAGATTTTACAGCTGTTCATCCAGTTTTTCATGTCTCCATGTTGCAGTGTTACATCTCGGATGAGTAGCATGTACTTCGGTGCGATTCGATTCAGTTGGACTAGAGGTTGACATTCGTAGAGGAGCCAGTCCTCATTTTAGCCAGGGATGTCAGGCGTTTGCTCTCTAGAGTGATTTAAGTGGTTAAGGTTCAGTGGAGGAACCGTCCAGTTAAGGAGTCAACCTGGCAGATTGAGATAGAGATGCGGACCTAGTATCCTCACCTGTTTGAGCCTTCAAGTACTTCTTCACCCTTTACTTTTGCGGACGAAAGTTCTTTTAGTAATTGATATTGTAATGACCCTCCAGGTCATTTTATGCATTTCCATATTATTTTAGCTTCTATATCTTTCCCATAGCTTCCCCAAGTCATTTAGGACTTGCTGGGGCTGATAGTTCGGTTATCAGGCATTTCATTTGGTTTTTAGAGCCAATTCTCTATTTTGAAGTCTTCGCTGTTCAAATTTTGCTACCGGGCCTAATATTTAGGTAATCGACCTCGTATTCCAATTCTGATAGTTCCATAAACTCTGGAGAATTGATTTTAGGCTAGAGGGACCCTTGGTTTGAGTCCCGAGACTTCCAGACACATTTTGAGCTATTGGGTAGAAAGTGATGAAAGTGGCACTTTGAGCGTGGGACCCACTTTTCATCGAAACGACCCTTGATGGGAATTTCAATTGCGCCGTTGAGTCTAAAATATCAAATTTGATAGGGTAGCATAGTTCATTTGTCTTCACGAGATTCTGAACGAATCCCAAGTATGCAACGGAGACTTGACAAAAACCAAGTCATAGCTGGTGCATGCCTTCAGCTGGTACAACTGCTTAAGCGGGCCTTTGGCCACTTAAGCGGAGGTTACTTTAGCAGCCTGGGCGCCGCTTTAGCGGCTAGCACTGGTCCCAGATGGACCGCTTTAGCAGAGACCAGACCACATTAGCAGACGCCGCTTAAGCAACGTTTGGTCCGATTTAGCGGAGGTCAGCCTGGTCCACGGACCGCTTTAGTGGTCAAGTGGCCTCTTTATAAATGACCGTTTTAGCGGTCAAGTGGACGCTTTATCGGTATTGGCAGTGCATTTAATCCCTTTTCACCCATTTTTCTCTCTTTATTCTCGAAGTGTTGGGAATTAAAAGACCTAGAGAAATAGTTAGAGAGGGGAGCCGATTCTTGGGAGGTCAAGGGAGGTTGGAGAGTTTGTCAAAGCCTTTTACCTCGTCTTAATCTTCGTAAGTGCCATCTAATTTATTGATAAATTCTCCATTTTACGTTTGAGTCCCTAATTCATTTATGGATTTATTTTGGATGTATTAGAGCTTGAAATTTACCCATTCTTGAGGGTAAATGATCCTTGAGCCTTGAGGGACATTTTGACGGTTTCATATTTATGATTTCATAAGTGGGCCCCACATGGTATTTTTAGCTCAATTTTGGACCCAAAGCATTTATATGCAGTGTGGGTATCATTATTCTTGTATTAATGCGTAGATCATTATTATGATAGTGTGGTATCATGCGAAGGCTTCTCGGGAGGGAAAAGCCCCAAATTAGCAAAGTTCATTGAGCATTCTTCGGCGTCTAGGTAGGCTAGGCTTATATTACTTATAGATTGAGCTTTATTATGGTATTAGTATGATATTGTGCTAGTTTTGGGTTTGAAATTACTGTTTGGTTTCTTAGTTAGTGAAGTTTGATTTATTTGGCCGATTTGTGAGCCATTTCGAGGGTAGAACCTATTTACCCTTCCTTTAGGTCAAATGATGCGTTTAGGATTTATTTTGACTTATGAAATAACTTGTAGTGGAATTTTGGAGACTTAGTCATTTTCGGGTAGAAATCGCCTTAGTATGGACTTTTGGGTTTAGAAGCGAACCCCACCGGCCCTCTTTTAGGTCGTGCAATCTCTTTTAGCTTCTTGTAAACTTAGGAGGCCTTCCTTCGCAGCATTATAGTTAATTTTGAACCTTAGGATATATAGCATTTACCTAGTTTGGGGCTAGGCTAGTTATTGTGACTTTACGCTATTAAAGACTGGTTCGAGTCAGGCATCTATGATGTGGTTACGGTATTAAACACCGATTCAAGTCTGGCATCGATGATATGTTTATGGTGTTAAAGATCGATTTGGGTCTGGTATTTTGCAGTATGAATGGTTTCACATATATTGGAGTGTTGGTTGGTTATATCATGCTTAGTGTCTATAGCTCTCCTCTTGATTGTATCCATCGGGCTTATAGGTGCTCGTTTGGGTTAGTCTTCTCTTGTTTGCACCTTCTAGGGTTATGGGGGCCTAGTTAGGTTATAATTAGTTTACTTTAATTTTGGTACCACGTGTTTAATTATTTATTTTCCTATGTTGGAGCATGATCTTAGGTTCGCCCTTTCTCCTTGACTTAACTTACATTCTCACATTTTATTATGCTTTTATTATGATTTTCTCAGTCGAACTATGATGCCTACTAAGTACCCATTATTTTTGTACTCATGCTACACATCTACATCCTTTTCTGGTGTAGATCCGAGCACTAGTTGTTGTCGCTGATATTTTGTCTAGCTTACTTATGGGATCCGGAGATAGGGTGAGCTTTCAGAGCTGGAGCTAATCCCCTCTCCTTCCTAGATTTTGGGATAGTCTTTACATTCGAGACTATCTGTATATTGATACTAATAGTACTATTATTCTTTTGATTAGTGGCTCCTATACTAGCCTTACTGGGTCGTGGGTTGTTCCCTTTGTTCTTCTTCTTTTTTGTTTTGTATTATAGGATCGTACTCATATTTATATGGCCTTCGATCATATTTTATGCTTATTTTTTGGTATTTATCTCATCTTCGGCCTTTTAGCCCATTACTTGTCGTTTCGGGCTACAGTTTGGCTAACCTACTGGTAGGTTATGGTAGGTGCCATCATGACTCCGAAAACAGGTCGTGACAACTAGCTAGGCCCTAGAGGGCCTCAGGGAGTATCTTTAACCCTCATTTTACTTTATTTATTGCTTTGGGGACAAAACATGATTTTAAGTGTAGGGTGGTATATCTTCCAACATTTGTTAACGGTGAAGTGTTCTATAGGAAATTTTTTCTTAAATTGCTTTAGTCGCTTGCTTTAGATAAAAGAAAAAAGAGGTGAAAAAATCTTTAAATAGAAAAATCTTTTTGCATTTTTAGACTTTTTCAATTTTTTTTTGTTTTATCTAAAGCAAGCGACTAAAACAATTTAAGAAAAAAATTCCTATAGCATACTCACTCTTAACAAATATTAGAAAAATTATTTATTAAAGTGAGGCCCTGGTTATCTTGGGTACTCGTAAACTCTTGTCAAAGGTAGCCTCGTGTGAATTCTGGTTGTAATAGATTATGTAAAGGTGTTCGTATTAAAATAGGTACGCTATAATTCGCGCATATCCTACTGTAACTTCGGCGAGCATAGTTTTGAAATAAAGAATTTTAAATCGATGAGTGAGTATTAATGATTTCGGGTACGCATCCATATAGTTCTTTCCTACCTTGGTTGTTCAAGGATGAATGATGGGTAAATTGATATCTGCTTTAACGACCCGTTATGCCGTCCCTAAGGTCATCGCGTCCAAAGGGCATGGGATATAGGAATTTCTTATAAAACCTTTAAAAGAGGTTCGTAAAGACTAGGATTAGATGAATTTGGAGTAGGGAAATTTTGGGGAGCGGGCAGATGACATCCCGCTACAGCAGCGCTGCAGTAGCGGCCTGCCGGCTGCTATAGCAGGATGCTGAGAACCGTTCCCCCCTTATTGTAAGCCAGGACAAGGCCTTTTTTTAAAAAAACCTTAGGTTTGGCTCAAGGCTCTGGAACGACGAAGAAAAAGGAAAATCCTTAAAAAGGGTAAAACTTGATGAATTCTCGCAATTTTAACACCAAAAATTGCTAGAAAGAGCAAGGATTGCAAGTTGATGCCTCCATAGTAGCTTCTTGGTGTCCAGGTAGGATAGGTTTATTGAGTAGTAGACCTTGGTTAGAAAATGCATGCATAACATAGATTGATGGGAGATTTCATGCTTAAGCCTGCGAGTGAAACGTTTGGATGAATAAAACAAGTAAACTAGGGCTAAATGAATGAGATTAGTATTCCTGAATGCTGTGGTGAATTGTTATTGATGGTGGCCTATTATTAATTGTTCTTATCAAATTGATTAGTAAGTAGAAACAAACTAGTTGTGCTCCTCGTATTGTTGTTAAATGGAATAAGCACAAGTAGGGTTGATGTTTGATGCCTTAATCCTTGTTCGGTTAGGGTCAATTGAGTATTACGATGATGTCGTTTTGTTAAGATGGAAGTTGAGAAGATAAGGGTGTTGTAGTTGGAGAGAGTTGTGTGTGCCCCTGGTAATTATAAAATAGAAGGTCAACCTTAATTAAATGTGTGTATACTTGCCTATATGTGTTAATTGACCCCAGGTACTATTGTTGGTGGGGGTAGGTGATAGTTGAAATGAAGTTAAAAATCAAGTTGATTTATGTGTGCATGTTAACAGACTATTTATCTACTTGTTGTAATGCATGCTATTGAATGTTGAACTTATTGAATGGATATGCATATTGTTAATATATCGCCTGTAATGAGATTATGTAAAAAGGACTTGTTATTGATAAGAAAATTTGGGTGAATTATCTCATTATGTGATTGTGAAAGTCATGGTTTTATTTGATATTGTGAGATGAATCGGTAAAGGTTGATCTTCAAAAAATTAGTGGATTTTAAGGAGTATAAGTGTGGGGACATTAGAATAAGGGTGGTATAACACTTGGTTTGGGATAAGAGGGCAGCCACTAGTTGGCTAAGTTATTTGGTACGTGGACTGAGCTCGTCCCCTGTAGGTCATGGCTAGTGGGCATATATAAGACCCTAGCATGTGTGTACATGATAGTTGGAGAGTTTGAAAGTTCCTTAAGTGAATCAGGTTATACTGTGGTTGTTATATTTGGATTCCTTGTGAGGTCTGATTTTATCTGGTATGCTAATGGATCCTTATGTGGTTCAGTGATTTGATTCATGAATTGAAAAGAGTTAATACTTGTTGATGAATTATAATGAGTTGCTTGTATGAGAAGTAAATAGCTGAATTATTTTATGAGATCTTGGTAGTTGGCTTGAGTTGGGTACAAATCATTAAGTGTGATTCATTTATTTGCTTAGTTTGTTACGTCAAGTGGAATTGTTATGTAAATTGTTGGCTGAATGCTTGCTATTAGGTGACATTCTTAGGTTGGTCTGTACAACAAATACGTACAAGATAAATTCATGTGTTACCCTTGATTCGGATAGTATTCTCATGGTGTTGTTTTGAATGAGTCTAAATTGATTTGTTTATTAATTACCTTGTTTTTCTTGAATAAATATATGTTATTAGTTTCGTTAATTGAATAAATGATAGATGCGTAGTTAGGAGTGGTATGTAATGTTGAGAGGGTGGTCTATTAGAGGTGAACATTGTATGACGGGTCGACTGGTGGTAAGTAAGAATTACTTATGTTAAATAAGGCTCGAGAAAGAGAGAGGATTATAAGGAGAGTGGTGATTGGAAAATGTTTCAAGAAATATAATTGGTTTTATTTTATAAGTGCATGTTTGATTTCATATATTTATGTGGTGGTTATGTGATTTAAGGTCAGACGATGATGCATATTGGTACGTTTGATTGTATTAATACTACTCTTGCTATACCTTTTTTTGGGTATAGCCTATTGCACGATCAGTTGATGTTTCTTGGTTGATGCAGTTAGAGATCTCCAGCAGCTCATGTCCTTTCATCCTCATGGTGGAAGCTGGGTCTTGTACTATTCTAGCCTTCAGTAATAGCTCTTGTACTTGTCTAAACTAAATCCTTGGTTAAGGGATTTTCTTCATGATGTATTAAGAGAAGTTGTAACAAGTTTATAGTATATTTTGAATAGATTATCAATATTCTTTTATGACTTCCGCATAAAGATCTAATTAGGTGGTAAGTGTTGTCACGCCCCGTACCCCAACGGGGCGGATTGGCACCCGTAGCCGATGAGGCCTGAGAGAACCAAGTTTTGCTTATATTTAATTCATATGCATGCCATAAAAAACACCATCATCACATAAGGGTTTAAAATTCTAACAACGAAATTCATGGAACATGTGATATACATATACATATGTGAAACTTGGCCGTCGAGGCCATCAACTCAAATGGTCATGTACCTCTTACATTCATACACCCACATACGTCTACAAAAGCCTCTAACAGATGCATTTACCAAAACCAACTGAAAGTCGGGACAAGTCCCCGCTTTATACAACATGTACAATATCAAAACACATGTACAACTGTGACTCGGAGAAGCCCCAAACTAACTGGAGCTCACCAATGATCCACAAACAACTGACAACCTACTGTGGAGGCCTACTAGCACCTGTGCCTGCAGCAAGTAAGGTAAGTCCCACAAGGGACGTCAGTACGAAGAATGTACTGAGTATGTAAGGCTCATAAGAAGATGTATGATACGTAAATACGTCAATGAGGTCAATTACAAATGCATAACCAATATGGATAAGTCATCGTTCTGTGTTTTGGGAACCATGTGGATTTCATAAATTTCTTTGCTTCTTTACTTCTATGCTTTACTCATCGTCACTTATGTATCTATGTACCCTGGCCTCGACTGATCGGTGGGTCTTTACATAACATAGCGTTATGTTGGGATTGACTCGATCTAGGCTTATGCCTCTAGAGCTACCACCCATAAATCAAAGCATTGGGTTCGGCTCGAGCTAGGTTATTACCTCTAGAGCTGCCACCCATAAACCAACCTATCAGGTTCGGGTCGAGCTAGGTTTTTACCTCTAGAGCTGCCCCCTGTCAGGTTCGGTCCGATCTAGGCTTATGCCTCTAGGACTGCCTCCTGATCCACAATCTCGGGATCGTCTTGAGCTAGGCATTTCGCCCCCAAAGCTACCACCCATGCTCAATCATTAACCATATATATGCATTACTTCATTCATTATTTTGAGGTTGATACAATGATAGTCATAAGTTTATTTGAAGCTTCGGATCAATAATCAATGAGTGAGAGACATGTGAATAAACATTATTGGAAACATAGCCTTATTGGACATATAACACTATTGGAACCATTGGACAATAATCAATGAACAAGATACATGAGTATAACCACTATTGGAATTTTGGAACACAACCTTATTGGGCTTTTGGAACATTATCAATGAATATGAGACATGTGATTCACAATTGGTAACCGGGTATAGGATACCTTAGCACTTTGCGGGATAGGGCAAGTGTGATGTCAATGTGAATACTATGTGCTGCAGAAAGATACGGACAGAGTAACCTTACATACCTTGTATCCTCAATATGAATATACAATCTTAAATGTGAATACAATAGTCCCACTCCTTCCTTATGTTTCACTCTACAACACAAACACATAACGGAGTTTACATTAACCACCAACTACCTTACAAATGCATATGACGACAATAAGTTACATGCTTGCCTTAAAAATTTCATTTCCCCCTTTACAATACCATCCACGGCATTGTCATTCCAATAATACCCCAATCATGCCATACATTGACCACAACATCATATACCAATAGCATTTCACAACAAAGTTTCTTCTTTACACTTTCTCATGAACACCATATCACAATTAATCCATCAAGTCACCTTAATACACCTCATATCACATATCGGCCAAAATCCCATATTTGACACTTCTAAAAATATAACAAGTTTAATAACATAATCACACCATACATGTTGATATTTCATCTATACCATGCTCTTTCATCAAACCCACAAGTCATATTTCAAGTTACAATTCCATGAATAACACATCTTTTACCAAAAACACAAAGTGCCTTGTTCAACACTTCCAAGCATAACCAACATTATCTACATACTATCTCATGCATATAATATATTAATCCATAAGAATAATCACTTACCCAAGCTTGAAAAATGATGATCTTGCTCCAAAAGATGGCTTAGAGTTCTTAGGGTTTGAGAGAAAAATGGTTGAGAAATATCTAGGAAGCATGAGAGTTCCAAATGAATAAAAATCAGATTTTGGCCCTTTATATAGCCCTTGGGGTCATACTTAGCCACTCTTGGCATTTAATGCTATGTTTGGCTTGGTCAATGGAAGAATGGGTCATTTGACCCATTCTTGGCCCATGTTTTCTTTCTCATTTTGGGCCTTTTATTGAGCCCAATTCACTTAACCCAATGAAATCAATAATTTCTCATGTTTAAATCATTTCATACGTTTTACGACAATATTCCCACTCACGAAATTTATATTCGTAGCCTCAATCCCAAAAACAAGTGATTCTAGCCACGTATGGCTTATTTTGACCGAAAGAGTAAAACCGTCATTTGGATGCCAAATTCATCCATGAATAATCTTATCAAATGTAATTCCAATTACTTCAATTATCCCATGTATAGGCTCATGGTTGTAGAAGGAATGTGGCAAAAAGCGGCCCGGTACGTCCCCGGGCACCCTTGGGACTTAGAAAAATTTCCAACTTTTGAAAGGTGCGCACAAGCAGCCTGGCACGCCCTTGGGTGCGCCAACTTGCTGCCTGTGCCCAAAAAATTTGGACAATAAGCGGCCTGGCACACCCTCTGGCGCGCCTGGCCCTTATTTTTTTTGAAAAATTTTGTTTTCGACTTTTCTTTGCGGGTTCGGTTAGATACTTCAAGTTCTATTCTTTAACTTACTTCTTACCTTTAATATCCTTTGTTTGGAGGTCCTCCAAGCCTTGTTTTTAACCCCACAAATGTTCCACAAAGTCACAAAACACTCTCTACAAAAGTCTAATCACATGTACGAGGGCCAATATCAACTATCTCATCAATAACATTACCAAATACATACTTATGGCTCTCGACACCTAAGTGAACATTGTTCAATGTCGTCAAGTAGGGTTGGGAGGGTATGGGGTGTTACAAGTGTTCTCCTATCTAGATTGATTAGAGTAGGTGCCCGTATAATCTAGTTAGTTGGCTTGTGGAACTTTCATATAGATATGTATGCATTGCCAGATCTAGGAGCCACACTTTCCTTTGTGACTATTTACATAGCAGTAGATTTTGATGTCAGTCCTAAAACCCTTATAGAACCCTTCTCAGTCTCTACTCCTATTGGTGACTCACTTCTAGCCAAGAGGGTATACCAAAATTGTGCAGTCTCTATTTTTCAAAAAATCATCGCTAACGATCTGGTAGAGTTAGACATAACTGATTTTGATGTCATTCTTGGCATGGATTGTTTACACTCTTTTTATACCTTAGTTGACTATAGAACTAGAGTCGTTAAGTTTTGGTTTTCCAATGAACTAGACTTAGAATGGAAGGGTAGTACCTCAACGCTTATAGGTTAGTTGTATCTTACCTTAAGGTCAGAAAGATGATATCTAAGGTTTGTATATATTACTTAGTTAGGGTTAAGGATTCCAAGTCCAAAACCCCAACCCTTCAGTCAGTTTCAGTTCTAAATGAATATCTGGAAGTGTTTCCTAAATATCTGCTTAGAGACCCTCTCAAGTGGAAGATCGACTTTGGAATAAACCTTCTTCCAGATACTCAGCCTATATCAATTCCACTTTATAGAATGGCTCCAGCCAAGCTTAAAGAATTGAAAGATCAGTGGAAAGACCTTTTAGACAAAGGTTTCATCAGAACCAACATCTCTCTATGGGGTTCTCTAATTCTCTTCGTGCGTAAGAAAGATGGTTCCCTCAAAATGAGCATAGATTACTATCAGTTGAAAAAAAGTCACAATAAATAAAAAGTATCCCATCCCCAGTATTTATGACATGTTTAACCAAGTTCAGGGTGCTAGTTGTTTCTCAAAGATAGACCTCAGATCCGGTTATCATCAACTTAGAGTCAGGAATGTGACATTTTGAAAATTGCCTTTAGAACTCGGTATTGTCACTATGAATTTGTCGTTATGTGTTTTGGACTAACGAATGCTCCTATGGATTTTATGGACTTGATGAATAGGGTATTCAAATAGTATTTGGACGTGTTCATCATTGTCTCCATAGATCATATCCTCGTTTATTCTCTGAGTGAGGATGAACATGCAAAACATTTGAGGATTTTTTTGCACATCCTTAAGGATTGATAGTTATTTGACAAGTTCAGTAAGTGTGAATTCTGGTTGAAATCAGTAACTTTCCTTGGTCATATCATTTCTAGTGAGGTCATTTAGGTTGATCCTCAAAAGACCGAAGCAGATAGGAAATTGCCTAGACCCATCTCTCCAACAGACATTAGGAGTTTCTTGGGTCTTTCTTGTCATGCCTCGAATTCCAACGGGGTGGACTGGCACCCGAAGCCGTTAAGGCCTGAAAGAACCAATCTTCATTCATGTACACTCATATGCATGTCACTAAATGAACAACACTCTATCACATATAGATACAAGATGCCAATGGCAGAAGTAATGGAGAACATATGTTATATATGAAACTTGGTCGTCAGGGCCATCAAGTCAAAAGCATACATTCCTTATCTCCCTTCATTTGTCCCACAACGTCTACAAAGCCTCTAACGGATATAGACCTAAGCCTACAGTCGGGACACATCCCCGCTTTATACAACATTTATACAATACCAAAAACAAATGTACATAGTGACTCGAAAAGCCCCGAACTGATCTGGAGCTCACCAATAATCCTTAGATGACCCGCAACCTACTGTGGTGGTCTACTAGCACCTGTGCCTGCAACAAGTAAGGTAAGTCCCCACAGGGACGTCAACACGAAGAATGTACTGAGTATGTAAGTCTATAAGAAATTGTATGATACATAAGTACTTCAATGGAATCAAAAACAAGTGAATAGACAATATAGATAAACCACCGTTCTGAATGTGTGGAACCATGTACATTACATTCATTAATTTCTTTGCTTTTATGCTCAATAATTCATTCATCACTCATTCATTCATTCATATAATGCCCGGATCCCAAGCTGATCAGTGGGTCATAACAATAATCAATCGGGATCGACCCATACTAGGCTTTTCTTTTACACTGGAATACCACCCGTGGTTGTGGGATTGACCCATGCTAGGTATTATTTCCACCCCTGAGATACCACCCGAGATATTGGGATTGGCCCATGATAGGTGTTCTTTTCACCCTTGGGATACCACCCAAGAATAAAGACTTTTATTTCATCATTACTTTCTTTGAGATAGTTCTTTTGGTAGTCATAACATTATTGGAACTTTAGACCGTAATATTATTGGAACTTTGGAACCATGTACATAGTTATGTGACACATGAATAACAATTGATCAATGAATAAGGAATATGTGAATAACAATACATGACAACCCGGAGAACATTTCGGAATGGAACAAGTACAATGACAATGTGAACACTATGTGCTGCAGAAGGATACGAAAAGAGTAACCTTACATACCTTATCTACCCAATATAAATATACAGTCCTATATGTGAATACAATAATCCAGCTCCTTCCTTACGTTTTACCCTACAACATAAGTACTTAACGGAACTCACGTTAATAACTATCTACATTACAAGTGCATAAAACGATAATGAACTACATGACTGCCATATAACGTCATTTCTCCCTTCATAATACCATTCACTATATTACTATACCAACAATACCACAACATGCCACGCATAAACCAAGACATCATAAACCAATAGCATTTCACACCAAGTTTATGCTTTACACTTCTCCTTCAACACTACGTCACAATTACTCCATCAAGTCATCTCAATACCTTTCACAATAACAAATTAACAACAATCCATAATTTATATAATACAAAATGCCTACGAACGACCCCTTAAATACATTCAAAAGGTACCATAAGTTGATAATTGCATCCAAGAAGGGTATAGGGGGCTTCGGGGATCAAAGAGAGACAAAAACAAACAAAACAAAATTCTAGACTGGGCTGTGGAGCCACCTGTGCTTGCAGGTGGATGAGGTGCGGCTGCAGGTGAACATCTATCCTTGTCAAAGGCCACCTGTGTTGTCACCTGCGCCCGCAGGTGCCCCGTCCGCGAGGGCGGATGCTCGTTTCGACCAAAATGGGTCTCTTTTGGATCCTTTTTTATAATAAATGGTACATGGAAATAATTAAGCTTCTATTTTCATATTTTATGTCAACTTGGATCCAACGAACAATCATGGTTTCACAACGCACATGAACATCACCAAAACTACATTTTCCTTTCAATGTGTCACCAATTCTATGCACAATTTCACAACAACAATTCCAAATGTTATACACAAAGATAAATCAAGTTAAGGACATAACCACATATTACATGTTGACATTTAATCCATTAAGTTCACTTCCTTCAAGACCACAAGTCCACTTTGAAGTTTATAAGGTAAAACCCTTTACCGATTAAGCAAAAGTAGACTGTTTTACACATAGTGAACTGTCCAACACTTTGCCAATAACCAAAATGATTTATACACCCTCTCATGCACATAATATATTAAACCATAAAAGTTAACACTTACCAAATCTTGTAAAAGGATGATCTTGTCCAAGAGAGTGATGGCTTAGGGTTTGAGAGAAGTGTGAAATATCTTGGAAAATTCTAGAAATGGCATGTGTGTTGTAATGAATAAAAATCTGTTTTTTGTGCCTTTTATAGTACCTCAAGTCATCCTTAGCCAAAGATTGATTGTGTTTTTACTTGGTCAACTCAAGAATGGGTCATTTTCCATTTGGCATGACTTATTGCTTAATTTTGGGCCTCAATTGAGACCATTAACACAAAATAAATTCCTCCCAACCAAAGTTAGTGTGTAATACACTAACCATCTCAAGTTTAAATAATTCCATAAATGTTACGGTAATCAATTAGGTTTGGAAATGTACTGGGTGTTACATTCTTCCCCTCTTAGAAACATTCGTCCTCAAATGTTAGTGTCATTATCCAATTTAAACAAATTCAAGTCTAGGATCATTCTTCATGTTACCATATATATACATAATGCTTATAGATACTTATTTGTTATTGCTTCGATCCCGTACTTTGAACTTTATCTTCCATTTGAAACAAATAAGGGTACTTGGATTTCATAATTTCTTCAGCTTCCCATGTGATCTCTTCTACCTGCTGATTTCTCCAGATCACTTTTACGGAAGCTACTTTTTTATTCCTTAACCTCTTCACTTGTCGATCCAGAATAGCAATAGGTATCTTTTCATAGGTGAGATCCTCTGTAACTTGTACATCTTTAATAGGAGCAATACGAGATGGATCTCCTATGCACTTTTGAAGCATTGACATATGAAATACTGGATGAACTGTGGACAGTTCTTGGGGTAGTTCCAATTCATACGCAACTTGCCCAAATCTTCGGACAATTTTATATGGCCCTATGTAACGTGGACTCAACTTTCTTTTCTTTCCAAATCTCATTACCCCTTTCATTGGTGACACCTTCAAGAATACCCAATCACCTATTGCAAATTCGAGCCCTCTTCTTCTGACATCAGCATATGACTTGTGTCGACTTTGGGAGGTTTGTAGCTGCTGTTGTATCACCTTAACTTTCTCCATAGCCTGATGAACAAGATCTGGCCCAAGTAAACCAATTTCACCCGCTTCAAACCATCCAATTGGTGATCTATACCTCCTTCGATATAAAGCTTCGTAAGATGTCATTTTGATACTTGAGTGATAGCTATTATTATAGGCAAATTCAATAAGAGGTAGATTATCATCCCAACTACCCTTAAAGTCCAATGTGCAAGCTCGTAGCATATCTTCAAGTGTTTGGATAGTACGTTCTGCTTGTCTGTCTGTCTGAGGATGAAAAGTCGTACTCAAATTCACTTGGGTTTCCAAACTCCTCTGGAAAGATCTCCAAAAATGTGCAGTAAATTGAGCTCTCCTCTCTGATATAATAGAGATTGGAATCCCGTGTAATCGCACTATCTCTTTAACATACAACTGTGCATACTCTTTAGTTGTATAGGTGGTCTTAACTGGTAGGAAATGTGCTGACTTGGTAAGCCTGTCAACTATTACCCATATGGAATCAAATTTCCGCAGTGTTCGAGGCAAACCTGTGATGAAATCCATGTTAATCATATCCCACTTCCAAACTGGAAGATTAATACATTGCATATAACCTCCAGGCTTCTGATGCTCTACTTTTACTTGTTGACAATTTGGGCATGGAGCTACGAATTCTGCAATGTTCTTCTACATATTACCCCACCAATACATTTCTTTCAAATCATGATACATTTTGGTGGCTCCCGGATGAATAGAATACCGTGAATGATGTGCCTCTATCATAATTCGTTTCCTTAGTTCATCTACATCATGTACACATAATCTACCTTGGCACTGAAGTACTCCCTTTTGCGTTTGGCACTGAAGTACTCCCTTTTGCGTAAGATCAAATGCCTTTGTTAGACTCTGTTGTACATTCTCTTTCAGCTGCAGTAACATAGGATTCGCATACTGCTTCTCTTTCACCTCAGCTACTAATGAAGATTCTGCCGCATTTTGCACAATAACCCCTTCATCTGGAGATTCAAGAAGGCGAACTCCCAAGCTGGCTAGTTGATGCAGATCCTTGACTATATCTTGCATTTTCGTAAACTGGCCACTAGTGTTTCCTACTGCTTTGCGGCTTACTGCATCGGCTACCACATTCGCTTTCCCCGAACGATATAAGATATCAATATCATAATCTTTTAATAGTTCAATCCACCTCTGCTGCCTCAGATTTAAGTCCTTCTGCTTAAAGATATATTGCAAACTTTTGTGGTTAGTATAGATGTCAACATGAACCCCATACAAATAGTGGCACCATATCTTTAAAGCAAATACCACAGCTGCTAACTCAAGATCATGTGTTGGATAATTTCTCTCATGAGGCATAAGCTATTACATTACCGTGCTACATCAATACACATCCTAGGCCCACTTCTGAAGCATCACAATATACCGCATACACTTTTGTACCTTCTGGAAGTACCAATACAGGTGTAGAAGTCAATTTATCTTTCAGCTCTTGGAAACTCCTCTCACATGCATCATTCCACTGAAACTTGATTGCTTTGTGGGTTAGCTTTGTTAAAGGCATTTCAATGGAAGAAAACCCTGCAACAAACCTTCTATAATAACTGGCCAATCCCAAAAAACTACGAATCTCTGTAGGCGTCGTTGGTCTTGGCCAATTCTTCACAGCTTCTATCTTTTGCGTATCAACCTTTATTCCTTCATCCGACACTATATGACCCAAGAATGCTACAAATTTTAACCAAAATTCACACTTAGAGAACTTTGCATATAACTTACGATCACGAAGAATCTGTAACACCTGTCGTAAGTGATTAGCATGGTTCTCTTGTGATCTTGAATAAACCAGAATATTATCTATAAATACGGTCACGAATACATTCAAGAATGGGTTGAACACCCTATTCATCAGATCCATAAAAATAGCTGGTGCATTTGTTAGTCAAACGACATAACTAAAAATTCATAATGGCCATACCGTATTCGAAAAGCTGTCTTGGGTATATCTTTTTCTCTAACCCTGACTTGATGGTAACCCGATCTCAAGTCAATTTTTGAAAAACATTTGGCACCCTATAACTGATCAAATAAATCGTTAATTCTGGGGAGGGGATATTTTTTCTTGATAGTTACCTTATTCAATTGTCGATAGTCAATGCACATTCTCAACGTACCGTCTTTCTTCCGTACAAATAATACCGGTGCACCCCATGGGGACATACTAGGCCTTATGAATCCCGTGTCCAGTTATTCTTTTAATTGCTCCTTCAATTCTCGCAATTCTGCTGGATCCATTCTATACGGAGGAATAGAGATAGGCTAAGTGACTGAAATCACATCAATACCAAACTCTACTTCCCATTCTGGAGGCAAACCTGGAAGATCTTCAGCAAATACATCAAGAAATTCATTTACCACTGGAACCGATTGAAGAGTTGGTGGCTTCACATCGGTATCATGCACTCTTACTAAGTGACATATGTATTCCTTGGATATCATTTTCCTTGCCTTAAGATAAGAAATAAATTTACTTCTCGGTTCTCCAACATTACCCCTCCATTCAAGGACGGTCATTTAGGAAAACTGGAATTGTACCTTCTTAGCCCGACAATCTACCGTGGCATAACAAGAAGCCAACCAATCCATACCCATTATAACATCAAAATCTACCATGTCTAGCTCAATAAGATTAGCCAACGTATCATGATCACACATAGTTACTACACAATTATGATATACTCTTTTTGTAACAATAGATTCACCAACTGGTGTAGATACTTCAATTGGCTTAACTAATAATTCTGGTGTTCTTTAAAATTTCGCAGGAATCAATGGAGTAACATCTGATAGGGTAGATTTCGGATCAATCAATGCATATACATTATGTGAAAAGATAGATAATTCACCCGCAACCACATTAGGAGAAGCCTCTAAATTCTGTTGATCCGCTAGAGCATAAGTGCGGTTCTGTACTCCACTAGAACTGGCAGCTCCTCTAGCACGTCTACCACAACCAGCAGGCTGTATACCTCGGCCTAAAGAAGGAAACGATGATGATGATGTAATGGTTGATCCCGTAGGTCGCGCCATATTACCCAAGCCTCTTAGTGGGCAGTCTCTCATTATATGCCCCGTCATACCATACCAAAAGCAACCATTTTTCCCATGCCGGCATTCACCTAAATGAAATCTTCCGCAGTACTGACACGGCTGACGAGGAAACCCCGCTGTCTGTGAACCTTAAATTCCACTACCTTGCCCAACGTGACTGCCTCTAAACCCTAGAAATTGAGATTGAGTGCCTACCGTAGAATAAGAAAATGAGGGTCTAGGCGGTCTATTAAAATTCTGTGGCCTAAATTCTCCTTGGGACGCCATGGACTGTCCCATAGGTCTAGCCCTCTTTAACGACCCTCTTTCAAATTCTTGCGTCCTTCTTCTTTGCCTCTAATCCTCCATCTTCTGTGCAAAAGCCTGTATTCTGGCTATATCTATATCTCTATTCAAAGCATCAATAGTACAATCTCTCACCAAATACGGATCTAATTGGTCCACATACCGATGGATTCTGTCGGCCATAGTGGCTACCACATTGGGAGCATACAGAGCCAAAGAATTAAACTGAAGACTGTACTCTCTGACACTCATATTCCCTTGACGAAGATTTAGAAATTGGTCTGCACGTGCCTCCCAGATCTCATATGAAAGGTAATGATCAAGGAATGTCATTTTGAATTCCTCCCAACTAGCTAGAATTACACTGATACCCCTAGATTATTTCCAATCTTCGTACCATAATACAGCCTCGCCTTTTAGTCTATATGCTGCAAGCTCCACTGTTTCTATACCATTCACATGCATAACATCTAGAGCCCTTTGAATTTGGTCCACGAAGTCCTGTGGGTCTGCATTCGAATATGACCTAGTGAATGTGGGAGGGTCTAATTTCAGAAAATCCTGTGTCCTTCCACTAGCTAGCCTATCCACACCATCAGTACTTGTAGTTGGACCAACTTGTCCTTGATTCTGTACAGCAACTATATGGGTGAACATTTTCACCGCATTTTTTAGATCCTGCTCAGTAGCATTAACAGGTGGTTTCAGGGATACGTCTCTCCTTTGTGGCCCCCTGGAAATGGGAGAGGAGAAGATGCCCGCGATGTAAACTCAGTTTCAGCCCCACCTTGACTAGCTTGGTCAGGTGGTGATTTACTAGTTCCTTCTCCGGCAAGCATGTCTACCTTCTTACCTTTACCCCTACCTCGTCTTGTAATCGACATTTTACTATACAAAAGAAAACCAATTCCAATGATCAGATATGAATCCACTACAAATTTGGCTCTAATGCACGATCTAAGACATGAAGAAAAGAAACAACTCCTAAATTCCCCATAGCCTCCTGCTTATAAATGTGGTGCACAACACATCCAAAAGCAAGACTCTACATCGGACACGGCTTTGTAGACACCCTAGGACAACTTGCTCTGATACCACTTATGTCATGCCTCGAATTCCAACGGGGTGGACTGGCACCCGAAGGCGTTAAGGCTGAGAGAACCAATCTTTATTCATGTACACTCATATGCATGTCACTAAATGAACAACACTCTATCACATATAGATACAATATGCTAATGGCGGAAGTCATGGAGAACATATGTTATATATGAAACTTGGCCGTCAGGGCCATCAAGTCAAAAACATACATTCCTTATCTCCCTTCATTTGTCCCACAACGTCTACAAAGCCTCTACCAGATACATACCCAAGCCTACAGTCGGGACACGTCCCCGCTTTATAAAACATTTATACAATACAAAAAACAAATGTACATAGTGACTCAAAAAGCCCCAAACTGATCTGGAGCTTACCAATAATCCTTAGATGACCCGCAACCTACTGTGGAGGTCTACTAGCACCTGTGCCTACAGCAAGTAAGGTAATTCCCCCAAGGGACGTTAGTACGAAGAATGTACTGAGTATGTAAGGCTATAAACTGTATGATACATAAGTACTTCAATGGAATAAAAAATAAGTGAATAGACAATATAGATAAACCACCGTTCTGAATGTGTGGAACCATGTACATTACATTCATTAATTTCTTTGCTTTTATGCTCAATCATTCATTCATCACTCATTCATTTATTCATATAATGCCCGAGCCCCAAGCTGATCAGTGGGTCATAACAATAATTAATCGGGATCGACCCATGCTAGGCTTTTCTTTTACCCCTAGGATGCCACCCGTGGTTGTGGAATCGACCCATGCTAGGTGTTCTTTCCACCCCTGGTACCACTCGATATATTGGGATTGACCCATGCTAGGTGTTCTTTTTACCCCTGGGATACCACCTAAGAATAAAGACTTTCATTTAATCATTACTTTCTTTGAGATAGTTCTTTTGGTAGTCATAACATTATTGAAACTTTAGAACGTAACATTATTGGAACATTGGAACCATGTCCACAATTATGTGACATATGAATAACAATTGATCAATGAATAAGGAACATGTGAATAACAATAGATGACAACCTGGAATGAGATACCTTAGAACATTTCGGAATGGAACAAGTACAATGACAATGTGAACACTATGTGCTGTAGAAGGATACAAAAAGAGTAACCTTACATACCTTATCTTCCCAATATGAATATATAGTCCTATATGTTAATACAATAATCCAGCTCCTTCCTTACGTTTTACTCTATAACACAAGTACATAACGAAACTCACGTTAACAACTATCTACATTACAAGTGCATAAAACGACAATGAACTACATGACTGTCATATAACATCATTTCTCCCTTCACAATACCATTCACTGCATTAGTATACCAACAACACCACAACATGCCACATATCAACCAAGACATCATAAACAAATAGCATTTCACACCAAGTTTATGCTTTACATTTCCCCTTCAACACTACGTCACAATTACTCCATCAAGTCATCTCAATACCTTTCACAATAACACATTAACAACAATCCATAATTGATATAATCCAACATGCCTCTGAATGACCCCTTAAAGCCATTCAAAAGGTACCATAAGTTGATAATTGCATCCAAGAAGGGTATAGGGGGCTTCGGGGATCAAAGAGAGACAAAAACAAACAAAACAAAATTCTAGACTGGGCTGTGGAGCCACCTGTGCTTGCAGGTGGATGAGGTGCGGCTGCAGGTGAACATCTATCCTTGTCAAAGGCCACCTGTGTTGTCACCTGCGCCCGCAGGTGCCCCGTCCGCGAGGGCGGACGCCTGTTTAGGCCAAAATGGGTCTCTTTTGGATCCTTTTTTATAATAAATGGTACATGGAAATAATTAAGCTTCTCTTTTCATATTTTATGTCAACTTGGATCCAACGAACAATCATGGTTTCACAACGCACATGAACATCACCAAAACTACATTTTCCTTTCAATGTGTCACCAATTCTATGCACAATTTCACAACAACAATTCCAAATGTTATACACAAAGATAAATCAAGTTAAGGACATAACCACATATTACATGTTGACATTTAATCCATTAAGTTCACTTCCTTCAAGACCACAAGTCCACTTTGAAGTTTATAAGGTAAAACCCTTTACCGATTAAGCAAAAGTAGACTGTTTTACACATAGTGAACTGTCCAACACTTTGCCAATAACCAAAATGATTTATACACCCTCTCATGCACATAATATATTAAACCATAAAAGTTAACACTTACCAAATCTTGTAAAAGGATGATCTTGTCCAAGAGAGTGATGGCTTAGGGTTTGAGAGAAGTGTGAAATATCTTGGAAAATTCTAGAAATGGAATGTGTGTTGTAATGAATAAAAATCTGTTTTTTGTGCCTTTTATAGTACCTCAAGTCATCCTTAGCCAAACATTAATTGTGTGTTTACTTGGTCAACTCAAGAATGGGTCATTTTCCATTTGGGCCATGACTTATTGCTTAATTTTGGCCCTCAATTGAGCCCATTAACACAAAATAAATTCCGCCCAACCAAAGTTAGTGTGTAATACACTAACCATCTCAAGTTTAAATAATTCCATAAATATTACGGTAATCAATTAGGTTCAAAAATGTACCTGGTGTTACATTTCTAGTTACTACAAATGATTTGTTGAAGGTTTTTCATCTATTGCCTCTCCTATTCCCAGATTGACTCATAAGAAAGTCAAGTTTCAGTGGTTCGATGCTTGTGAGAAGAGTTTTCAGGAGTTGAATACTCGAATCACTTCTGCTTCAGTTTTGACTCTACTAGAGGGTCTAGATGGATTTGTTGTTTATTGTGATTATTAAAACATTACCCTTGGGTGTGTGTAAATGCATCACGGTAAGGTCATAATGTATGCTTCTAAAAAGCTTAAGGTTCATGGGAAGAATTACCCGACTCGTGATCTTGAGTTGCCTGCTGTAGGTTTTGCCTTACAGATTTTGAGGCACTATCTTTATGGAGTTCATGTGGATGTGTTTACGGATCACAAAGGCCTTCAGTATGTGTTTAGTCATAAAGATATAAGGCCTCATTTGTTTGCACTTAATGGAGGTCTGAATCTGAATCATTCAGATTGTAGTCCATTAAGTGTGTTTGTTTTTTATTTTTTTCCCCACTTTTTGGGTCTTAAAGCCTCTGAATCGGTCATATCTTAGATAAGGTCTTAAACCCATTCTGATATTGGCGCACTTTGTTACCAGTAATCACTTATTGGCGCTCTTCTTTATTAAACTAGTAAATGCTTCACAAATCACAAGTGATGCTTTCTACAAACACGCTGCTCTTAAACTTATTTGATACAATATCTCATATAGATCGAATATATATATTGTTAATAGTGTTAGATACATTAAATTATTATCTACTAAATTACTCCTTATACGTTTTAATTTGTTTGGTTGGTTTTGACTAGACACGGAGTTAAAAAAAAAAAAGATTTTTAAATCTTAAGCTTCTAAATTGAAAATATGTGAAATATATTAAAATGTCATTTAATCTTTTGGTATTAACATATAAAAATAAGGAATTTAAGAGTTGTCAAAAAGAAAAGAGACATTATTTTTAGAAGGGAACTAAAAAGGAGCAAGACAAATAAATTGAAATGGAGGGAGTATATATTTCATATTTTATTAGTTTAGTGATCTTATTATGTTATATAACTTCCTTCGTCCACTTTAAATTTTGCATGTTCTCTAAAAAATAATAGATATATTTTGAAATATTACACAAGTAAAAGTGCATAGAGGGACTGATATTTTCTCAAATTTGTTGTTGATGTAATATTTAATTACTATATTGTTTAAATTTTATCTTGTGGGATTATATCGGGTATATTATTGTTGTTGTATTGTTTTGTATTTTATATTTAATAATTCTTTAATTTAATGTATTCAGATGTTAAAAAACAAACAGTCTTAATCATTCAGTGTTCAGATATAAAGACAACATCTTAATCATTCAGATGTGCATTCAGATTCAGACGTCTTAATCTTAATAAAAACAAATGGAGCCTAAGTCTATGTCAAAGTAGATGGCTAGAGTTGTTGAAAGATTATGACATGAGTATTTTATACCATCCGAGTAAGGCAATGTAGTGGCTGATGCTCTTAGAAGACTTTCAATGGGTAGTGTTGCTCATATAGAGGATGAAAAGAATGAGTTAGTTTGAGAGGTTTACAGACTTGCTAATAGGGAGTTCGACTTGTTGATTCGGCTGATGGTAGTGTTATGATTCAGAATGGTTCAGAATCTTCATTAGTGGCAGAGGTAAAGGTGAAGCAGGATAGTGATCCTATTTTTCTTAAGTTGAAGGAAGTGGTCATCAGAAAGTGGAGGGTTTCTCCCAAGAGGGAGATGGTGTGCTTCGTTATCAGGGTCATCTTTGTGTTCCAGACATCGATGATTTGAGATAGCAGATGCTGACAGAACCTCACAATTCTTAGTATTCTATCTACCCAAGTGCCACCAAAATGTACCGAGATCTAGGGAAGGCTATTAGTGTAATGGCATGAAGAGGGATATAGCAAACTTCGGAGCTAAGTGTTTGAATTTCCAGCAGGTTAAGGTTGAGAACCAGAGACAAGACGGTATAACTCAAAATATCAACATTCCTACTTGGAAGTGGGAAGAGATAAATATGGACTTCATTACAGGGTTAACTTGTATGCGCTGACAATATAATTTGATATGAGTTATTGTAGACCAGATGACTAAGTCATCATATTTCTTGCCAGTTAATACTACAGATTCAGTTGAGGATTATTCTAGACTTTACATCCGAGAGTTGTTCAAGTTGCATGGAATTCCCTTGACTATCATTTCAAAAAGGGGTACTTAATTTACTTCACAGTTTTGGAAGTCCTTTTAAAAAATTCTCGGTACCCAGGTTCATCTCAGCATAACTTTCCACCCACAGATAGATAGTCTGGCAGAGTGGACCATTCAAAATTTAGAGGATATGTTGAGAGCCTACGTGATCGACTTTAAAGGTAATTGGGATGATCCCTTTCCTCTTATTGAGTTTGCTCATAATCACAGCTTTAACTCCAGTATTTAAATGCCTCAATTGGAGGTGCTTTATGGTAGAAGGTGTAGATCTCCTATTGGATAGTTTGAGTTTGGTGAAGCTACTTTTATAGGGCCTGATTTTGTTCATCAGGCTATAGAAAGAGTTTAACTAATTAGAGAAAGGTTGAAAATAGAGCTTGAGTTGGCAGTTGATGATTAGGTTTACTTGACAATTTCAGCCATGAAAGGGGTGATGAGATTTGGAAAGAAGGGGAAGCTTAGTCCCTGATATGTTGGTCCCTATATGATTCTGAGGTGCATTGGCAATGTAGCGTATGAGTTAGATTTGCATGCATACTTAGCATCAGTGCACCCAGTCTTTCATGTGTTCTTGTGGAAGAAATGCATTAGTGATCCTGCCTTAGTTGTGTCATTAGAGAGTGTGGGAGTGAAAGATAGTCTCTCTTACGAAAAGGTTCAAGTTGAGATTCTAGATCGTCAAGTTTTTACATTGAGGAATAAAGAACTCTCTTTGGTGAAAGTTGTTTGGAGAAATCAGCTAGTTGAAGGAGCTACTTGAGAAGTGGAAGCAAATATGATGACCAAGTACCCTCACCTCTTTCTTTCAAGATGAGTTCCAACTTGAGGTAATAGTTTTCTCTCTAGAAATATTATTAGTCTCATGTCTAATCAGTTTTCTTATTACTATTGAGGTAATAGTATGCATGAATGACTCATGAATTTATCTCAGTTAGGTTTCAATCAGAAATCAGTTACTATAGCAGAAATTCAGCTTTTAGAACTAGTTGTTGGGATTGCAGTTCTTTCCCAATATTTTCATCTTAGTTAATCTTTATTCGAGGATGAATGTTCTCAAGAGGAGAGATAATGTTACACCATAAAATTCCATAAAATCATATCTCAAACTTAGCAAAGAAAACTAGTTTGAAACTAACAAAATTACCTCAGGACAGCTCAGACTACGAGTCATGGCCCGTCCCTACGAGCCATTATGTGAACCACTCTGCGTAGAGAACCAAAAGTTTTGAAAGATCCAATTTTCATCCCAATGGAAATAAATCAAGGGAATGAGTCATTAGGATAGACGGCGAGTCGTTAGGCAACTCGTTCTGACAGAAGACCCTAGAGTTAGCATTTTCCTTCAGAGGTCATGAGACCCAGCCACGACTCATTACAAGAACTCATGAGTAGTGGGGTGTTAGATCATTTTGAGCTAGAATTATAGCTCTCAGACCATGAGTCAGGGGTTGACTCATTGGTTCAAGGCACAAGTTGTACCCTAAATTGAGATGACTAAATCCAGCAAATCGGTTATGTTTTATTATGAACTAGCATGATTAGTTTTCAGAACATAGACTTTCAGTATGCCTCCAGATTTAAACACATTATGACCCATTTATCAGAACACTGGATTTGAATGAGCTATTAGTATATAATCTGTATTAGGAGTAGTAATTAGCATCAAGTTGGACAAGGGCCTCAGTTTCACCCAAAATCCTAGAATCATGAGCCATCGTAGGATTATTTATCCCTTCCATATTGGGCATCAGATCAGTGATCACACCATCTATGCCATTATACCCTTGTAAAGGTATATTGGATCCTCTCGATGGGTCACGTACATCAGACTCCATGTTAGCTTACGTGGTTTATGTCAGTTAAAAAATTCTTCCATAGACTCATATTTAGATCAATTGTACTTTGAGCCACGGTTTAGTTTTACTTGCACTATTTTTCTGTTTTTCAGAATATCCTTGCATAGTAATATCTATGCATGCTATTATGGGTCATTGTACATTCAGTTTAGTTACACTTAGTTTGCATACAGTTTAGTATATCAGTATTTCAGCGTGGTCAGTTGTACTTTATATCTTGCATATCTCACATGCTCAGTACATTCAAAGTACTGATAACATACTCTCTTTTGTGTTGTATCATCTTGTGATAATGGTTTGGGTGCTCAGTCTCAACAAGACGGCTAACATATTCCAGTACTGCTTCAGCAGTTACCACTGGTGAGTCCTCATCATATAAGGACAAGAGTCTATGATTTCCTTTATTAGGTTTATTTTCAGTTTCAGACATTTAGAGTTAGATGGGGGCCTGTCCAAGAAACTCATTAGTTAGTGGAGGCTTTCAGTCATAAAGCCAGATATTCTGCTTGTCAGTTTTAGTGTTTTATTATTGACGGACAAAAATGGGCAAGAAAGTCGACCAAGAGCTAGTCCCTTTAAAGGGGTTGAAAACAGCTCATTCTACCCATTTTAAGTTGGAGAAAAAAGGTCAAATTCTAGAGATTTCTCTCCTGCTCTCTCTAAGCTTCTACAACAACCCTATAATTCCATTAGTGTTCTTGGGATTTCCTTACTTTCAAGAAAAATGTATGTGAATAAATTATGAGCATAGTTTAAGAAAACTATTGAAATCAGGTTCTTTATATTTAAGGTGTAGGATAACCCTTTCTATGCTTGGTAGTCCCACTTTATTTTAGACTTCCAAGAGATTTATCTTCTTATTTGGTTTAATTTTTGAGGATAATTCAAGTCCTTGATGGACTGCAAGTTAAGGAGACAAAATTTCAGAATTTAAGGTAAGGGTTCTGCCCCACTTCATCCTTTCTTATAGATGAAACTTAGTGAGGGATTCTAGATGTGTTATTATTGGGAATTCACTGGACGGTTATTTGAATCAATGTAGTTAAGTACCTATTGTGTAATAGAATATTGGGAATGATTAATGTACATTTTTAATATTTTATTATTGAGAGGCAGTGAGTAACTTTATAAGATGGTTGAATGGATATGTATTGAATTATTGAGGAAAAGTGTGATGGTACGCTGATGTATGTTGAGTTGGATGGGCTTTCTGCCTAACGAGTATTTAGCTACTATTTGTACAAGGCCTACATTATAATTAGCTTCTAATAATAGTTTGTCGTGTATCTAAATTATAGGTTAACACCTTAAAAAGGGAGGCTGAATCATGGTAGTTGTATTGGATAGGAAACATAAACAAGGTATGTAAGGCTTCTTGATCCCATACTCTTTGGCATGAATCTAACTCTTGTGTTAAAGTATGCTTCCTTAGCACTCTTTCTTGCAAATAATACATATTGGCAGAGTACCACTTCCAATGTAGCTAATGAACTTGTCCCCACTCCCTAGTGTGTTAATGTACTTCAAAATATGTTTGTAACTAGATCTACATATTTAATCCTCTAAGTACTATTATAAAAAAGGTGTTGTCAATAACAAGTTGTGTGAGTTCTTCTCATAGTCGAACAAGGTCCATTGTATTATTTAAGCTCCTAAGTATAATATTACTATTATTGTTGCTTCCTACATCATTGTTACTACATCAAGTGCATGTTTGTATGTCCTTTACTACTAGTCTAAATTTCCAAATTCAATAATGTCATGACCAAGAAAATAACAACCTTACAGATAAAAAGAATGATCTAAAGTGAATCTGTATATTTATGGGTGGCATCCCAGGAATGTAAGGAACACCTAGCATGGGTCAATCCCAATATTACTGGTGGTATTCTAGGGGTTAAAGAAAAGCCTAGCATTGGGCAATCCTGATTTGTGTATTTATGAGAACCGTATCCCCGGGGTTAAAATGACTAGCATGGGTCATCCTCTTTTACCACTAATCAGCTGGTCATTTATATCATATGCCTTAAAATTTTATAAAGCATAGAAGAAAAAAGTAAAGTATAGGATGTAAAGTACATGATTCCACAAATACAAGCAAAGATGGTCTTTTATCCTTATCTATATAGCTATACATTTATTTCTGATTTCATTGAGCTCTTGTCTTACCTATAGCCACTTTATCCCTTACATACCTAGTACATTCTTTCATACTGACATCCGTCATAGGGGACACTGTGTTACATGCCACAATTATAGGTACTCTAGCTAGTAGACCTCTATAGTATAGGAGCACAAGATACTCAACTGCGGTTGGTGAGCTCCAAGTTGATTTGGAGATTTACCGAGTCTTTGGTATATAGTTTGATATTGTATAGTAGTTAAGGATAAGGGGGGCCTATACCTTTCTAGACCAAGTTTGTCAATCGTATAGAGGCTTTGAAGACTAATGTATAAAGTGCAGTTATGTTTTGTCTTGTAATAGTTATGGCCCCAACGGCCAAGTCATGTATATGTGGTTTGGCCCTATTCATGTTGGTCTTTTATTAATATAGCTTTTACACATTTGTCAAGGCTTCATCACTATCATAGTTATTCGCATGGACAGTAAAGCTATAAGTTGGTTCTCTCGAGTCTTTAGAGTATCGGGTGCCTGTCCATCTCAATGGGATGAGGTGTGACAAAAGTGGTATCAGAACAGGACATCCTAGGGAGTCTACAAAACCATGTCTATGTAGAGTCTTCCTTATGGGTTTGATATGCACCACATCTATAAGTAGGAGGCTATGGGATATTTAGGATTTGTTTGTTTTTCTTCATTTCTTAGATCGTACGATAAAGCGAATGTTGTAGGTTGAATTGTATTTAACCTTGAATATTTTTTCTCTTAATATAGTGAAGATGTCCATTACAAAAAAGAGTAAGAATAAGTGTAAGCAAGTAGATGTGGCTGCCCGAGAAGGGACTAGAAAGTCCCCACCTAGACAAGCTAATCAAAGTGAGGCTTATGATGAGTTTGCATCACAAACTTCTTCTCCATCTCCATCTCCAAAAGAGCTAACAAGGAGAGCAGTACCCCCAGAATCACCTATTAAAGCTACTGAGCAAGATTTAAGGAATGTGGTGCAATTGTTGACTCATATAGTTGCTGCACAAGGTCAAGGAAAAGATGGTCCAACTGTGGGTACTAGTGGTGTAGATAGAGCAGCTAGCCTACAGACACGAGATTTCCTAAAATTGGACCCTCCCTCATTTACCGGGTCAAATCCTAATGAAGAACCACAAGACTTAACTGATCAAATCCAAAAGTCTTTGGATGTTATGCATGTATCTAGTAATGAGACAGTTGAGCTAGCAACATATAGATTAAAAGGGGTGGCTATATTATGGTATGAAGCTTGGAAAAAATCTAGGGGAATAGGTGCACATTCAGCTAGTTAGGAAGAGTTCAAAGTGGCATTTCTTGATCATTACCTTCAATTTGAAATCCGAGAGGCCCATGCAAATCATTTTTAAACCTTCACCAAAGAAAAATGAGCGTAAGAGAGTACAATCTCCAATTTTAATTCTTTACCAGGTATGCTCCAAATGTAGTAGCTACCATAGAGGATAGAGTTTATCGATATGTGGATAGATTGGATCTGTATCTGGTTAGAGATTATACTATTGTTGCTTTGAATAAAAATATAGATTTAGAAAGAATATAGGCTTTTGCACAAAAAATGGAGGATCAAAGGCATAGAAAAAGGACACAAGAGCAGGAAAGAGGGAACTCCAAGAGGGCCAAATCTACAAGGTATTTTTTGCCATCTCAAAGCTAGTTCATGCATTGGTTATTTAATAGACCACCTAGACCATCATCTTCATATTCTACAGCAAGTGCTCCACCTTGGTTCCAAGGTTTTATGGGAAATTAGATTAGGCAAATAAGTGAGAGTCAATGTTCACAAGTAGCGGGGTACCAAGAGAAGTGAAGTATGAGCCAATTAAGACCTTCTATAAATCTTTATAAACAATGTGGGAGGAATCATTTATGTACATATCATCTTGAGATAGATGCTTGTTATTGGTGTGGCACACAGGGACACATAATGAGAGTTTACCCAAAAACAGGCATGGGAGATATAGCACGACTTACTGGATAGACTATTGCATTGTCATGATAGATTCCTTCTATAGGTAGGGGTCAACAGATGCCTACAAGTTGTGGTAGAGGTGGTATATGAGCAGCAAGTTCTAGCGGAGTTCAGAATCGTACATATGCCCTAGAGGATCTACAAAATTTGGAGGCTTCTCCAGATATGGTTACAGGTACATTGTCAATTTTTTTCACATAATGTCTATGCATTAATTTATTTTGGATCTACACTATCATATGTCACTTCATTGATTGATGGAAAGTTCAAAAGAACATCGAAATCACTAATTAAGCCATTTGAAGTGTCTACATCGATTGGCGAGTCTATTATTACTAGAAGAATTTATCGTAATTTCATAGTAATTATTTCTGATCGTGATACATTGGCTGACCTTGTTGATCTAGGAATGGTAGATTTTGATGTTATAATGGGTATGGATTGGTTGGCTTCTTGTTATGCCATAGTAGATTGCAGAACTAAGAAGGTGGTTTCCATTTTCCAAAAGAGGCAGTCCTTGAATGAAGGGGTAACATTGGGGCGCCAAGGTAAGTTTATTTCTTATTTTATGGGAAAACATATGATGTCCAAAAGGTACATTGGTCATCTCAAAAGAGTGAAAGATATAGATGCGGAGCGACCAACTCTTTAATTTTTTCCAGTGCTAAATGAATTTCTTGACGTATTTCTTGAAGATCTTCTAGGTTTGCATCCAGAATGAGAAATAGAGTTTGGTATTGATTTTATTCCATGTACTCAACCTATTGTTGTCCCTCCATATAGAATGGCCCCGATAGAATTACGAGAATTGAAGTGGCAATTAAAAGACTTGCTCGTAAAGGGATTCATAAGGCCTAGTATGTTCCTTTGGGGCCAACCGTGTTATTCGTGCATAAGAAAAATGGCACATTAAGAATGTGTATCAACTACTAACAACTGATTATGGTGACAATTAATACAAATATCTCAACCATAGAATTGATGATTTGTTTGATCAGTTACAAGGTGTTAGTAGAGGCTTTTAGTCATAAAGTCAGATAGTCTGCTTGTTCAGTTTTAGTGTTTTATTATTGACCAGGGTTATTATTATCATAATCTATCTATCATGCTTTAGACTTGCAGGTATTTTAATCTGTTTAGCTTTTTCAAAGTTTATATTTATAGAATGCTTAGTGTTATGCCATGCCATGGGTTAGCTGTAACATCCAGCATTTTGCATGTACGTTTTCTATTTAATGGAACTTGAGATGGCCTTTTTGTATAGGTAAAGAACTAAGCTTCTTATGTGATTAGTGATGGGTTAAAATAAATTTAAAGGTATTATAATAGTCCAAACACTTCAACATGTATAAGGCAGAGTTAACCCCGATTGAAGTATTTAAATGCGAGATAGTAAGGTAGTATACTACCTTAAGGTTTAAAGTGGCCAAGTGTATATAAGTAAAAGGGTTTACTGACTTAGAATATGGAATAAAATAATTGAGCTGCTTGCTTGACTTAAATTAAGCTGGTAGGTGACAAGTAGGTGCATCATCTACTTTGACTTATTGACCAACTTAAGAACTAAGTAGGTGAATCACTACTAAGACTCCTTTAACCGGTTTATTGGGCCAAGTACACCACCACCTACTTGAATTAATTCTAGCCCAAAATAATTGGAATAAAATGTGAAGAATGGGCAGCCAAGGCCCAACAAGTTTGAGCCCACCAAGGCCCAAGTTCAATGGCCAAGTAGGTGCATCACCTACTTGGTATTTTATGGACAAAATGGGCAAGAAATTCGGCCACGAGCTAGTCCCTTTAAAGGGGTTGAAAACAGCTCATTCTACCCATTTTAAGTTGGAGAAAAAAGGTCAAATTCTAGAGATTTCTCTCCTGCTCTCTCTAAGCTTCTACAACAACCCTATAATTCCATTAGTGTTCTTGGGATTTCCTTCCTTTCAAGAAAAATGTAAGTGAATAAATTATGAGCATAGTTTAAGAAAACTATTGAAATGAGGTTCTTTATATTTAAGGTGTAGGATAACCCTTTCTATGCTTGGTAGTCCCACTTTATTTTAAAATTCCAAGAGATTTATCTTTTTCTTTGGTTTAATTTTTTAGGATAATTCAAGTCCTTGACAGACTGCAAGTTAAGGAGATAAAATTTCAGAATTTAAGGTAAGGGTTCTGCCCCACTTCATCCCTCTTTATATATGAAACTTAGTGAGGGATTCTAGATGTGTTATTATTGGGAAATCACTGGACGGTGATTTGAAGCAATGTATTTAAGTGCCTATTATGTAATAGAATATTGGGACTGCTTAGTGGCCATTTTTAGTGTTTTATTGTTGAGAGGCAGTGAGTAACTTTGTAAGATGGTTGAATGGTTGTGTATTGAATTATTGAGGAAAAGTGTGATGGTACGCTGATGTAAGTTGTGTTGGATGAGCTTGCTGCCTAACAAGTATTTAGCCACTATTTGTACAAGGCCTACATTATAATTAGCTTCTAATAATAGTTCGTCGTGTACCTAAATTATTGATTAACACCTTAAAAAGGGAAGCTGAATCATGGTAGTTGTATTGGATAGGAAACATAAACATGGTATGTAAGGCTTCTTGATCCCATACTCTTTGGCATAAATCTAACTCTTGTGTTACAAAGTATGATTCCTTAGCACTCTTTCTTGCAAATGATACATATTGGCAGAGTACCACTTCTAATGTAGCTGATGAACTTGTTCCCACTCCCTAGTGTGTTAAAGTACTTCAAAATGTGTTTGTAACTAGATCTACATATTTACTCCTCTAAGTATTAGTATGAAAAAAGTGTTGTCAATAACAAGTTGTATGAGTTCTTTTCTTTGTCAAACAAGGTCCATTGTGTTATTTAAGCTCCTAAGTATAATATTACTATTAATGTTGCTTCTACATCATTGTTACTGCATCAAGTTCTTGTTTGTATGTCCTTTACTACTGATCTAAAGTTCCAAATTCAATAATGTCATGACCCCCAAAATAATAACCTTACAGATAAAAAGAATGATCTGAAGTGAATCTACATATTTATGGGTGATATCCCAGAAGTGTTAGGAACACCCAGCATGGATCAATCCCAATATTACGGGTGGTATTCTAGGGGTAAAAGGAAAGCCTAGCATTGTTCGATCCCAATTTGTGTATTTATGAGAACCGTATCCCTGGGGTTAAAATGTCTAGCATGGGTCATCCTCTTTTACCACTGATCAGCTGGTCATTTATATCATATGCCTTAAAAGTTTATAAAGCATAGAAGAAAAAAGTAAAGTAAATGATGTTAAGTACATGATTCCACAAATACAAGCAAAGGTGGTTTTTTATCCTTATCTATATAGCTATACATTTATATCTGATTTCATTGAGCTATTGTCTTACCTATGGCCAGTTTATCCCTTACATACTTAGTACATTCTTTCATACTGAAATCCCTCATTGGGGACACTGTGTTTCTTGCCACAGGTATAGTTACTCCAGCTAGTAGACCTCCATAGTATAGGAGCACTGTATACTCAGCTGCGGTTGGTGAGCTCCAAGTTAATTTGGAGCTTTACCGAGTCTTTGGTATATAGTTGGTATTGTATAGTAGTTAAGTATAAGGGGAGACTATCCCTACCTATGCCAAGTTTGTCAATCGTATAGAGGCTTTGTAGACTAATGTATAAAATGCAGTTATGTTTTGTCTTGTAATAGTTATGGCCCCAACGGCCAAGTTATGTATATGTGGTTTGGACCTATCCATGTTAGTCTTTTATTACTATAGCTTTTATACATTTGTCAAAGCTTCATCACTATCATAGTTATTCGCATGGACAGTAAGGCTATTAGTTGGTTCTCTCAAGTCTTTAGAGCATCGGGTACCTGTCCATCTCAATGAGATTTGAGGTGTAACAAAAGTGGTATCAGAGCAGGACATCCTAGGGAGTCTACAAAACCATGTCTATGTAGAGTCTTCCTTATGGGTTTGATATGCACCACATCTATAAGTAGGAGGTTATGGGATATTTAGAATTTGTTTGTTTTTCTTCATTTCTTAGATCGTACGATAAAGCGAATGTTGTAGGTTGAATTGTATTTAACCTTGAATATTTTTTCTCTTAATATAGTGAAGATGTCCATTACAAAAAAGAGTAAGAATAAGTGTAAGCAAGTAGATGTGGCTGCCCGAGAAGGGACTAGAAAGTCCCCACCTAGACAAGCTAATCAAAGTGAGGCTTATGATGAGTTTGCATCATAAACTTCTTCTCCATCTCCATCTCCAAAAGAGCTAACAAGGAGAGCAGTACCCCCAGAATCACCTATTAAAGCTACTGAGCAAGATTTAAGGAATGTGGTGCAATTGTTGACTCATATAGTTGCTGCACAAGGTCAAGGAAAAGATGGTCCAAGTGTGGGTACTAGTGGTGTAGATAGAGCAGCTAGCCTACAGACACGAGATTTCCTAAAATTGGACCCTCCCTCATTTACCGGGTCAAATCCTAATGAAGAACCACAAGACTTAACTGATCAAATCCAAAGGTCTTTGGATGTTATACATGTATCTAGTAATGAGACAGTTGAGCTAGCAACATATAGATTAAAAGGGGTGGCTATATTGTGGTTTGAAGCTTGGAAAAAATCTAAGGGAATAGGTGCACCTTCAGCTAGTTAGGAAGAGTTCAAAGTGGCATTTCTTGTAGTTAATTTTTTAAAGCTTCGCCAAAGGAATATGAGCGTAAGAGAGTACAACCTCCAATTTAATTCTTTTCCAGGTATGCTCCAAATGTAGTAGCTACCATGGAGGATAGTGTTTATCGATATGTGGATAGATTGGATTTGTATCTGCTTAGAGATTATACTATTGCTGCTTTGAATAAAAATATGGATATAGAAAGAATATAGGCTTTTGCACAAAAAATAGAGGATCAAAGGCATAGAAGAAGGACACAAGAGCAGGAAAGAGGGAACTCCAAGAGGGCCAAATCTACGGGGTAGTTTTTGCCATATCAAAGTGAGTTCATGCATTGTTTTTTTAATAGACCACCTAGACCATCATCTTTATACTCTACAGCAAGTGCTCCACCTTGGTTCTAAGGTTTTACGGGAAATTAGTTTAGGCAAAGAAGTAAGAGTCAATGTTCACAAGTAGTGGGGTACCAAGAGCAGGGAAGTATGAGCCAATTAAGACCTTCTATAAATCTTTGTAAACAATATGGGATGAATCATTTAGGTACATATCATCTTGAGATAGATGCTTGTTATTGGTGTGGTACACAGGGACACATAATGAGAGTTTACCCAAAAAGAGGCATGGGAGATATAGCACGACCTGCTGGATAGAATATTGCACCGTCATCATCGATTCCTTCTATAGGTAGGTGTCAACAGATGCCTACCAATTGTGGTAAAGATGGTAGATGAGCAGCAAGTTCTAGCGGATTTCAGAACCGTACATACGCCCTAGAGGATCTATAAAATTTAGAGGTTTCTCCAAATATGGTTACAGGTACACTGTCCATTTTTTCACATAATGTATATGCATTAATTGATTCGGGATCTACACTATCATATGTCACTTTATTTATTGCTGGAAAGTTCAAAAGAACATCGGAATCACTTATTTAGCCATTTGACGTGTCTTCATCGGTTGGCGAGTCTATTATTACTAGAATATTTTATCGTATTTGCATAGTAACTATTTGTGATCGTGATACATTGACTCACCTTGTTGGTCTAGGAATGGTATATTTTGATGTTATAATGGGTACGGATTGGTTGGCTTCTTGTTATGCCATAGTAGATTGCAGAACTAAGAGAGTGGTTTCCATTTTCCAAAAGAGGCAGTCCTTGAATGAAGGGGTAACATTGGGGCGCCAAAAGGTAAGTCTATTTCTTATTTTAAGGCAAAAAAGATGATGTCCAAAGGGTACATTGGTCATCTAGAAAGAGTGAAAGATATAGATGCAGAGCCACCAACTCTTTAATTTTTTCCAATGGTAAATGAATTTCTTGACGTATTTCCTAAAGATCTTCTAGGTTTGCCTCCAAAATGAGAAATAGAGTTTGGTATTGATGTTATTCCAAGTACTCAACCTATATTTGTCCCACCATATATAATGGCCCTGATATAATTACAAGAATTGAAGGGGCAATTAAAAGACTTGCTCGAAAAGGGATCCATAAGGCCTAGTATGTTCCTTTGGGGCCACCCGTGTTATTCGTGCATAAGAAAGATGGCACATTAAGAATGTGTATCAACTACTAACAACTGAATAAGGTGACAATTAATACAAATATCCCAACCATTGAATTGATGATTTGTTTGATTAGTTACAAGGTGCTACGTGTTTCTCAAAGATAGACTTGAGGTCCAGCTACCACCAATTAAGGGTCAAAGAGAAAGACATACCTAATACATATTTTCAAATGAGGTATGGTCATTATGAGTTTTCAGTTATGTCATTTGGACTAACAAATGCACCAACAACTTTCATGGATTTGATTAATAGAGTGTTCAAGCCATTCTTGGATGTGTTTGTGATAGTATTTATAAATGATATTATGGTGTATTCAAGATCAAAAAAGGTCCTTGCTAATCATTTACGGCAGGTGTTATAGATTCTTTGTGATCGTAAGTTATATGAAATGTTCTCTAAATGTGAGTTTTGGTTAAAATCAGTAGCATTCTTGGGGCATATTGTATCCGATAAAGGAAGGTTGATTCTCAAAGGCTAGAAGCCGTGAAGAACTGGACAAGACTCACAACACCTACGGAGGTTCGTAGTTTCCTAGGCTTGATAGGTTATTATAGAAGGTTTGTTGAAGGGTTTTCTTCCATTTCTGCACCATTAACTAATCTAACACATAAAACAACCAGGTTTCAATGGAATGATGCTTGTGAAGGAAGCTTACAAAAGTTAAAGAATAATTTGACTTCCACACCTATATTGGTACTTCCAGAAGTTACAAAGGGGTATACAATGTATTGTGATGCTTAGAGAGTGGGTCTAGGATGTGTATTGATGCAGCGTGGTAGGGTAATAGCCTACGCCTCAAGACAATTGCAACCACATGAGAGGAATTATCCAACATATGATCTTGATCTAGCAGCGGTTGTATTTTCTTTAAGGATTTGGCTCCACTACTTGTATGGGGTTCATGTTGACATATATACTGACCATAAGAGTTTACAATATACCTTCAAGAAGAAGGACTTGAATCTAAGGCAACAAAGATGGTTAGCTATTAAAGGACTATGACGTTGATATTTTGTATCATCCAGGGAAAGCAAACGTGGTAGACGATGCTTTAACTCATAAGACAATGGCAAACACTTATTGGAAGTCAATAGAAAGGAAAGGAAAGCTAAGGATCTACACCAACTATCTAATTTAGGGGTTCCCCTTCATGAAACTATGGATGAGGGGGTTATTGTGCATAATGCAACAGAATCTTCATTAGTAGCTGAAGTGAAAGAGAAGCAATATAAGGATCCAATTCTATTACAGCTTAAGGAAAATGTAAAGCAGGGTATGACAAGGGCATTTGAGCTTCCATAAGATGGAGTACTTCGATGTCAAAATAGATTGTGTGTACCTAATATTGATGGTCTAAGAAAGAGGATTATGGCAGAAGCACATCATTCAAGATATTTTGTCTGTTTGGGGTCAACAAAAATGTATCATGACTTGAAAGAAGTGTATTGGTGGGGAGAAATGAAAAGGAACATTGCATAATATATGGCTCAATGTCCCAATTACCAACAAGTTAAAGTAAAGCACCAAAAGTTGGGAGGTTATATGCAGCGTATGGAGCTCCCAATTTAAAAGTGGAACATGATAAACATGGATTTTGTCACTAATTTATTTTTCTTCTCTTAGAAGTTTGATTCCATATGGGGAATAGTTGATTGACTCAACAAATCAGCACGCTTCCTACCGATTAAGACAAGTTACACTACTGGAGAGTATGCAAAGTTATATATTAAAGAGATAGTTCGACTACATGGAGTTTGAATCTCTATTATATCTAATGAGGGAGCACAATTTACCATAAAATTTTGGAGGTCATTTCATAAGAGTTTGGGAATGCAAGTGAGCTTAAGTACAACTTTTCACCCTCAAACGGATGGTCAGGCAGAACGTACAATCAAAACACTTGAGGATATGTTATGAGCTTTTGTATTAGACTTCAAAGGTAGTTGGGATGATAATTTTTCACTTATTGAGTTTGCATATAACAATAGCTATCACTTTAGTATCAAAATGGCACCTTATGAAACTTTATATGGGAGAAAGTTTAGATCACTAATTGGGTGGTTTGAAGTGGGTAAAACTTCATTATTTGGGCTTGGGCCAAATCTTGTTAATCAAGCTATGAAAAAAGTTAAGGTAATACAACAATGGATAGAAATAGCACAAAATTGACACAAATCATATGTCGATGCTAGAAGAAGAGGGCTAGAGTTTGCTATAGGAGATTGGGTATTCTTAAAGGTGTGACCAATGAAAGAGGTAATGAGATTTGGTAAGAGAGGAAAGTTGAGACCACACTACATAGGGCCATATAAGATTATTAGAAGAGCTGGACAAGTTTCATATAAATTAGAGCTACACCAAGAGCTCTAAATAGTCCATCGGGTATTTCACGACTCAATGCTTTGAAAGTGCATAGGTGACCCATCTCGTGTTACTCCTATTAAATATGTACAAGTTACAAAATATCTCACTTATTAAGAAGTACCTATTACTTTCTATATCATCAAGTTAAGAAGTTAAGAAATAAAGAAGTAGCTTCTATCAAAGTACTTTGGAGGAGACAACAAGTAGAAGAGATCATATGGGAAGTCGAGGAAGAAATGAAATCCAAGTACCCTCATTTATTTAAATCTGATCAGAAAGTCCAAGATGTTGTATTTGAGTATTAACTAGTAAGTATAATTATATAAGTATTATGTGGTAACAGGAAGATTAAACTTAGGCATGAACTTGTTTAGGCTGGCTGATTATGCTAACACTTGAGGACGAATGTTCTTAAAGGGGGAGGATGTAACATCCCGCATTGTGCGTGTACTTGTTCTATTTATATGAAAATTAAGGTGGCCTTGTTTTGTAGGTAAAGAACGAAGTTTCTTAAGTGACTAGTGATGGTTTAAAACAGATTTAAAGGTATTATAACAGCCCAAATATTTCAGCATGTATACGGAAAAGTTAACCTCGGCGGAAGTATTTAAACACGAGATAGTAAGGTGGTATTCTACCTTAAGGTTTAGAGTGGACAAGTATATATAAGTAAAAGGGTTAAGACTTAGAATATGGAATAAAATAATTGAGCTACTTATTTGACTTAAATTAAGCTAATAGGTGACAAGTAGGTGCATCACCTACTTTAAATTCTTGACCAACCTAAGAACTTAGTAGGTGAATCACCTAATAAGACTCCTTTGACCAGATTATTGGTTCAAGTACACCACCACCTACTTGCATTATTTTGGCCCAAAAATAGGCAGCCAAGGCCCAACAAGTTTGAGTCCATCAAGGCCCAAGTTCAATGGCTGAGTAGGTGCATACCCTACTTGGTATTTTATGGATAAAAATGATCAAGAAATTCGGCCAAGAGCTGGTACCTTTAAAGGGGTTGAAAACAACTCATTCTACCCATTTTAACTTGGAGAAAAAAGGTCAAATTCTAGATATTTCTCTGTTGCTCTCTCTAAGCTTCTACAGTAGCCCTATAATTACATTAAGGTTCTTGGGATTTCCTTCCTTTCAAACTAAAGGTTAGTGAATAAATTATGATCATAGTTTTAGAAAACTATTGAAATCAGGTTCTTTATATTTAAGGTTTAGGATAACCCTTTCAAAGCTTCGCAGTTCCACTTTAGTTTAGACTTCTAAGAGATTTATCTTCTTCTTTGATTTAAGTTCAGAGGATAATTCTAGTCTTTGATGTACTAAATGTTAAGGAGACAAGATTTCAGAATTTGAGGTAAGGGTTCTGTCCCACTTCATCCCTCCTTATATATGAAACTTGGTGATGAATTCTAGATGTGTTTTTATTGGGAATTCACTAGACGATGATTGGAAGCTATTTATTTAAGTGTCTATTGTGTAATAGAATATTGGGACTTTTTAATGGCCATTTTTGATGTATTATTGTTGGGAGGCGGCGGGTGACTTTACAAGATAGTTCAATGGAGGTGTATTGAATTATTTAGGGAAAGTGTGATAGTACGTTATGTATGTTGGGTTGGATAGGCTTTCTGCCTGACAATTATTTAGCTACTATTGTACAATGTCTGCATTATAATTAACTTCTAATAATAGTTCTTTGTGTACTTAAATTGTAGATTAACACCTTAAAAAAGGAGGCTGAATCGTGGCAGTTGTAATGGATTGGAAACATAAACAAGGTATGTAAGGCTTGTTGATCCCATACTCTTTGGCATGAATCTAACTCTTGTGTTACAAAGTAAGCTTTCTTTGCGCTCTTCCTTGTAAATAATACATATTGTAAGTGTACCACTTCCAATGTAGCTAACGAGCTTGTCCCCACTCCTTAGTGTGTTAAATTACTTCAAATATGTTTGTGACTAGATCTACATATTTACTCCTCTAAGTACTAGTATGAAAAAGGTTTTGTCAACAACAAGCTGTGTGAGTTCTTCTCTTAGTCAAAAAAGGTCCATTGTGTTATTTAAGCTCCTAAGTGTTATATTACTATTGTTGTTGCTTCCTACATCATTGTTACTGCATCAAGTACATATTTGTATGGCCATTACTACTAGTCCAAAGTTCTAAATTCAATAACGTCATGGCCACCAAAACAACAACCTTAAAAATAGAAAGAATGATCTAAAGTGAATCTGTATATTTATGGATTTCATCCAGGGGTGGAATGAACACCTAGCATAGATTGATCCTAATATTATAGGTTGCATCCCAGGGGTGAAAGAAATGCCTAGCATGGGTCGATCCTGATATGTGTAGTTATGAGGACCGTATCCCAGGGGTTCAAATGCCTATCATAGGTCATCTTCTCTTACCATTGATCAGCTGGTCAATTATATCATATGCCTTACAAGTTTATAAAGCAAAGAATAATAGTGTAAAGTAAAGGATGCAAAGTACATGATTCCACAAATACAAGCAAATGTGTTCTTTTATCTTTATCTATATAGCTATATATTGATATATGATTTCATTGAGCTTTTGTCTTACCTATGGACACTTTATTCCTTACATACTCAGTACATTCTTTTATACTGACTTCCCTCATGGGGGACACTGTGTTTCATGCCGCATGTACAGGTACTCCAGCTTGTAGACCTTTTCAGTTGGAGCACAGGCACTCAGCTGTGGTTGATGAGCTCCAGTTTGATTCGTAGCGTTGCCGAGTCTTTGGTATATATTTTGGTATTAAATAGTAGTTAAGAATAAGGGGTGGCCTGTCCATACCTAGACTAAGTTTGTCGATGGTATAGAGGCTTTGTAGACTAATGTATAAAGTGCAGTTATGTTTTATCTTGTAACAGATATAGCCCTAACAGCCAAGTCATATATATGTGGTTTGGGCTAATCTATGTTGGTATTTTATTATTATAGCTTATATACATTTGTCAAAGCTTCATTACTATCAAGTTATATGCATGGATAGTAAGTCTATAAGTTGGTTCTCTCGAATCTTTAGGGTGTCTGGTGGCTGTCCATTTCAATGGGATTTGAGGTGTGACAATATCTTGGGGTCACTTATGACTCTAAGAATCAAGTTACGTCCATGGTGTAGTCTCGAGTTGTGACAGTAACGCCCCAAATATCTGAACTAAGATCTGAATCATTCTTCAAATATGTATAGAACCAAACCCAATTAATTTTAGTTGTTCATAGCTTTGTATATTAATTAAGTTCATAAGGAACTTCTAGCTCAAATTTAAGTTGAAAGCTTCTTTACCGATTTAGTTTTCATATAAGATTTTACTAGGGTCAAATTCAAATGAACATACCTCCTAAAATATGAGGATTTTGGCAGCTCACGACCCACCAAATTGACGGTCTTTGAGTCTTCTTTCCAATACCACTGATTGTTGATTATTCCAGTACCCGAGTAAAATGTTATGATCATTTTACTAGAGGGTAACCATCTACCAACAGATGACGGAAAGGCTACAGTCCATCGCCTGGATGACGATCCATCACTGGAGACATGAAGCCTAGCCATTGAGCTTAAAAATTATCCCTAAGTTGATGGTTTGGACCACAGTCCATTGGAAGACCCATAGTTTATCCCCAAAAATTGTCAGACGAGCTTTTTTGCACTTTTTAAGAATTTTTTGAAGGGTAGTTTGGTCCTTTCCTTACCTAAAGACCTCTCCCCATGTGTTAAACTACCCAATAAGAGTCACAATCTCAGAATAAACATCGCTAATCTTTCCCAATTCCTTTAACCTCCAAAGAAATGTAAGAACAAATAGAAAAAGGAGTTTCCAAGTCCAAAGCTCCAAAAGTTCCAAATGCAAGATTTCTCTACACAAATTCATCTAATCTTAGGTATGTACGACTTCAATAGGGTTTTCCATTCATCCCCATGTCCAAAACTTTAGAGCATTTTATGTATTAAAAATTGTAGTTAGGTTATAAGCCCATGTTCAATTCTCATCCTATTTAAAGCAAGATCTGGAAGTATTTATTGATGTTTTTGATTTATATAACATTGAATTATTTCTATGAATAGAAAAGCTTTAGTTGTCACCCTTTTCAATTATGATGTGAATTTGCAAATGATTCTTGAACTTATGTGTAATAACCCTTTATGTCATTACGGGTGAGTCAATCATGCAAAAAATTGGGTTAAGATTTTTTCCTGAACTGGAAGTTAAAAATTTCAAGCTAGGCTAGACTTGGATGAAATCTGAGCAAGGTATAGCCTAGGTAAATTCAGGGATGGATTGGGTAAATGTAATAAAGCTTAGCATGATTTTATGTTAGCTAAGACAATAACAAACCTGTAGGATTTTGCAAGAGTGAATTCGAGTGAGTAGAACTCCTGATATCAAAATTGATGCAGAGGGGTTAGTCCGGAATTTCATGGTTTGAGGGTGCATTGCGAAAAAGGAAAAATTGGGAGCAATCCTGAGTTTTTGCCTCACTATGTCTGCTATAGTGAGTGGCAGGTAGTTATGAGGCTACCTCTATAATGGAAAAATTCTCTCTATAGTGGGAGTCAAAGTCAGTCAATCCTGCTATAGTAGACGACTTCTGCTATAGTGATGCCGCTATAGCGGAATTGGGTTGCTATAGTGGTGTAAATCGTTGTTTATGCAAAAATTTCCCCATAAATAGTTTATTATTTATAAACACATTTTGGGGAGGGCTCAGGCAATTTGGAGCAATTTTCACCTATTTTTCATTAGAATTCTTCCTAAAGGTAAGTTATTTATCCCTATTAACTAGTTTTTCAATTTCTTAACCTTAGAATCACTAGTTTACGGATCTTGGGGAGGGTTTAACTTGACCTAGCTGTATTTTCTAGTGTAAGAGGGTAAATTTGGTTGGAACCTTTGGGTTTTAGTTAAAGGTTGATTATTTACTCTTGCATGATTATAATTCACTATTATAACCATGAAATTAGAAGCTTTAAGGTGAATTTATGGTGGGAAAGCCCTACAATAAGGGAATAATCATGAAATTGGCCTTAGGGTTTTGGATTAGGTTATAATCCTTGATATTGTAGGTAATTTAATTGACTATGTGTTATATTCCCTTTTTAGAGTATAATCAAGTCGAGGTTGCAAGAAAAGGGAAAACTCTGGTTCAGTAGAGCAATTCAGGCTTGGATTGAGGTAGGTGATGTTTTAAATGTAGTTAAAACCCAATTTGTGTTATATGTGCATAATAACAATTCCTTAGTATTGCTTGTACAATTCATGTTCAAGGAAAGTGAATGACTATTGATATTCTAAGTGTTAATCACATTCAATGAATCTAAATGAAAGCTTGTTGGTTTTTACAAGTACTAATTTTGCTATCATTGTGGTTGTGATTGTTGTGATATCTGTCATTATTGTGGAATGTACCTGTATTAGGACATCTCCACGGGATTGGTTGATAGAAGGTTGCATGACACTTGAAGTCTAGGATTTGGTGCATGGACAGAAGCTCATCCCTTGCAGGTCATGACTAGTGGGTGACCATAATACCCTTAGCATATGTGTAAATGGTACTAGTGAGTGTGATGGTTCCTTGAGTGAACCATGGATTATGTGTTTTCTTGATTATATTGGTTCCTATAGTGAACCGGCCTAAGTTTTTTCATTATTATACTGGTTTCTTGAGTGAACCAGGTTTATATGCTTAATTGCTAAAGGTGGTTTCTTTATGTAAACTGAGATGCATGATAATTGCCATTGCTGTTGTTCTTGTGGATCCTTGAGTGGTCCGGGCTAGTTGTAAGTTAGGACATAACTCTATTTTATCTAATACTTGTGTAATTGGGACATGATTTATATGATTATTGGATCATGGTTGTTGACTTGGAGTCTTATTGGTGGTCATAGTTGGACTTGACTTTTATCCTTATTGACTTATATTGACTAAACTTCATGTTGTATTTGTTTACAAGGTTAAGTGTTATGAACTTGAAGTAGAGTAGCATGATAGGGTTCATGGTGGTCTTGTTGTACTATGTTATGGTTATGTGTTCATATTTCTCTTTGTGGGCTTGCTGATGACCCTACCAGTACACTGTTGTTTCTTGTATGCTGATATTATAAGCACTCTTCTTTTTGTTGAGTGCAGAGCATATTTTGGCAACTGTTTTAAGACTACAACTGTGAGTTAGACTGTACTCAAACTCAAGGGTGAGCTGCATCTTCTATGCTGCCATGAGTTCTTCACTTGTTTTCTGGTCCATTATTTTGGACTAAGATATTACTTTGGTTTTGGGGTTGGATCCCCTTTTTGACAATTATTAGAGTTTTGGTACTATGGCTTTCTGGTTCTAGGGGATGGTTTATTCTATATAATTTTATTGTTATTCTTCATTTGAGATATTAAATATTTGGTTTTGCTAATTAGCAAGAGCAGTAGCCCTAGGCCTAGTAGCTCCAACTGCCAAATCGACTGTTCGGGGATGAGGATATGGTAGGGGTAGGAGAAAAGAAAGAGGGAGAGCAACATCCGCTAGGGGTAGAGCTCAGAAAGTAACTCACCAGGACCGTCAGAAGTCAATATCACCTCCCCTTCCCTAGTATCATTTTGAGGAGGTTCAGGCAGTGGATGAGGATGATTTGGAATAGTAGGTGGAGGCACCGGCTGGAGGTGCAGCCCTTCCTCTAGTGTCTTCTGAGGTTATTTAGCAGGTTTTGGCCTTTTTGACTGGGTTGGCTGGTACTGGAGCCATTCCCACTGTGTTGACTTTTTAGGTTCCCGGTACTCATCCCATTGTCAATTTATCTCCCAGAATAGATGAGGCTTTGGGGACTGAGGTATTACCCCATCCTGTGTTAGGTCCCGTCATGACTGGTACCAAACATGAGTGTCTGACTATGTTTCTGAAAATGAAACCTCCTGCATTTCATGGTACTGACACTGAAGATGTGTTTAAGTTCATCATAGATTACTATGATAGGCTACACAAATTGGGGATTGTGCAACAGCATGGTGTTAAGTTCGTGACTTTTCAACTGTAACAGGATCCAAGTAGTAGGGGAGAGCCTATGTGGAGTTTCGGTCACTAGTTTTGCCTCCATTGGCATGGACTCAGTTTCATACCCTATTTTTGGAGAAGTATGTACCCTGTACTCTTTGTAACCGCAAGAAATATGTATTTTTGGCCCTTAAGCAGGGTGGTATGTCAGTTGTAGCATATGAGGCTAAGTTTTATAGTTTGTCTCGGTATGCAACCCAGCTGTTGGGAACTGAGGAGGAGAGGATCGGGTTATTTGTTAAAGGTTTGAAGACTGATGTTTAGGTATTGTCTATTCACGTAACTTCTATAAGAAAGGGTTTTAATGATGTGGTGGATTATATAAAGAAGTTTGAGGAAGTTAAGCAGGTTGGCCAGGCTAAGACATTAGCCAAGATGTCCCGAAATACGGGTAACTTCAGTGGTTCTTATTCCTGGGGTCATAGCCAGCAGGTTTATCTAGATCAACCTATTAAGTCAGCTCTACTAGCTTCTATAGTTTGTCATTCAGGGGCTATTCAGCAACCTTCAATTGCTACAGGCCAAGAGGCTTCTTATTCTTCGGCTAACATGCTTTCTTATAAGTGAGGTTATTATTGTTGTGGTGATGTGGGGTACTCAAAGAGAGAGGCTCCTCTGAGGCAGGTAGGTAATCAGGCACATCAGCAGAACTAGGTTGTGGTTCCAGTAGGTAGAGGTGGAGGTGGTAATGCTAAGGGTAATCCATAGGGTGGATAGGGTAATAATTAGGGAGGTCGTGGTGGAAATAAAGGTAATGGTAATGCTGGAAAGGGTGGTGTACATCCTGCTAAGGAGGTTTCCCAGCTTGATGATAGAGCTTATTGTTATGCCTTCCCAGGCAAGACCGAGGTCGAGGCATCTGATGCCATTATTATAGGTATTATTCTAGTCTGTGACTGGGTGGCTAATATTTTATTTGATCCAACTTCCACTTACTCGAATGTATTGGTTAGATTTGCTTAGGGTCTGGATAGTTACTGATGTACTCGATTCTCCGATATATGTTTCTACTCCAGTTGGAGATTCTGTGGTGGTGACCCGTATGTATCGTGAGATGAATGATAATTGCCATTGCTGTTGTTCTTGTGGATCCTTGAGTGGTCCAGGCTAGTTGTAAGTTAGGACATAACTCTATTTTATCTAATACTTGTGTAATTGGGACATCATTTATTTGATTATTGGATCATGGTTGTTGACTTGGAGTCTTATTGGTGGTCATAGTTGGACTTGACTTTTATCCTTATTGACTTATATTGACTAAACTTCATGTTGTATTTGTTTACAAGGTTAAGTGTTATGAACTTGAAGTAGAGTAGCATGATAGGGTTCATGGTGGTCTTGTTGTACTATGTTACGGTTATGTGTTCATATTTCTCTTTGTGGGCTTGCTGATGACCCTACCAGTACACTGTTGTTTCTTGTATGCTGATATTACAAGCACTCTTCTTTTTGTTGAGTGCAGAGCATATTTTGGCAACTGTTTTAAGACTACAACTGTGAGTTAGACTGTACTCAAACTCAAGGGTGAGCTGCATCTTCTATGCTGCCATGAGTTCTTCACTTGTTTTCTTGTCCATTGTTTTGGACTAAGATATTACTTTGGTTTTAGGGTTGGATCCCCTTTTTGACAATTATTAGAGTTTTGGTACTATGGCTTTCTGGTTCTAGGGGATGCTTTATTCCATATAATTTTATTGTTATTATTCATTTGAGATATTAAATATTTGGTTTTGCTAATTACCAAGAGCAGCAGCCCTAGGCCTAGTAGCTCTAACTGCCAAATCGATTGTTCGGGGATGAGGATATGGTAGGGGTGGGAGAAAAGAAAGAGGAAGAGCAACATCCGCTAAGGGTAGAGCTCAGAAAGTAACTCACCAGGCCCGTCAGAAGTCACTATCACCTCCCCCTCCCTAGTATCATTTTGAAGAGGTTCAGGCAGTGGATGAGGATGATTTGGAATAGTAGGTGGAGGCACCGGCTGGAGGTGCAGCCCTTCCTCTAGTGTCTTCTGAGGTTATTTAGCAGGTTTTAGCCTTTTTGACTGGGTTGGCTGGTACTGGAGCCATTCCCACTCTGTTGACTTTTCAGGTTCCCGGTACTCATCCCATTGTCACTTTAGCTCCCAGAATAGATGAGACTTTGGGGACTAAGGTATTACCCTATCCTGTGTTAGGCCCCGTCATGACTGGTACCAAACATGAGTGTCTTACTAAGTTTCTGAAAATGAAACCTCCTGCATTTCATGGTACTGAGACTGAAGATGTGTTTAAGTTCATCATAGATTACTATAATAGGCTACACAATTTGGGGATTGTGCAATAGCATGGTGTTAAGTTCGTGACTTTCCAACTGTAACGGGATCCAAGTAGTAGTGGAGAGCCTATGTGGAGTTTCGGTCACTAGTTTTGCCTCTATTGGCATGGACTCAGTTTCATACCCTATTTTTGGAGAAGTATGTACCCTGAACTCTTTGTGACCGCAAGAAGTATGCGTTTTTGGCCCTTAAGCAGGGAGGTATGTCAGTTGTAGCTTATGAGGCTAAGTTTTATAGTTTGTCTCGGTATGCAACCCAGTTGTTGGGCACTGAGGAGGAGAGGATCGGGTTATTTGTTAAAGGTTTGAAGACTGATGTTTAGGTATTGTCTATTCATGTGACTTCTATAAAAAAGGGTTTTAATGATGTGGTGGATTATATAAAGAAGCTTGAGGGAGTTAAGCAGGTTGGCCAGGCTAAGACATTAGCCAAGATGTCCCGAAATACGGGTAACTTTAGTGGTTCTTATTCCTGGGGTCATAGCCAGCAGGTTTATCGAGATCAACCTATTAAGTCAGCTCTACCAGGTTCTATAGTTTGTCATTCAGGGGCTATTCAGCAACCTTCAATTGCTAGAGGCCAAAGGGCTTCTTATTCTTCGGCTAACATGCTTTCTCGTAAGTGAGGTTATTATTATTGTGGTGATGTGGGGCTCTCAAAGAGAGAGGCTCCTCTGAGGCAGGTAGGCAATCAGGCACAGTAGCAGAACTAGGTTGTGGTTCCAGTAGGTAGAGGTGGAGGTGGTAATGCTAAGGGTCATCCATAGGGTGGATAGGGTAATAATTAGGGAGGTCGTGGTGGAAATAAAGGTAATGGTAATGCTGGAAAAGGTGGAGTACATCCTGCTAAGAAGGTTTCCCAGCTTGATGATAGAGCTTATTGTTATGCCTTCCCAGGCAAGACCGAGGCCGAGGCATCTGATGCCGTTATTATAGGTACTATTCTAGTCTGTGACTGGGTGGCTAATATTTTATTTGATCCAACTTCCACTTACTCGTATGTATTGGTTAGATTTGCTTAGGGTCTGGATAGTTTTTGATTTACTCGATTCTCCTGTATATGTTTTTATTCCAGTTGGAGATTCTGTGGTGGTGACCCATATGTATCGTGTATGTTCTAGTTTGTTTATGGGTTTCCAGACTTGGGTAGACTTGATCATTGTGGACATGCTTGATTTTGACATTATTCTGGTATGACTTAGTTGTCTTCATATCATGTTATCTTGAACTATAATGCTAAGACAGTGACTCTATAAATATCGGGTATAGGTAAACTAGAGTGGGAGGGTGTGTATAAGTCTAGATCGGTGAAAATCATATCTTTTATTTGGGCTAGAAATCTAGTGGGGAAGGGTGTTCCAGGCTTCCTGGCTCATCTTTAAGATGTAATGCGGAGTCCCTTTTTATTAAGTTGGTTCCTGTGGTTTTGGAGTTTCAACAGGTATTCCTATGGATTTGGTTGGTATGCCTCCGGACAGGGATCTTGATATTTGTATTGATTTGGAGCTGGGCACTCACCCAATTTCTATTCATTCTTATCGAATGGCTCCGGCAGAGTTGAGAAAACTCAAAACTCAGTTACAGGAACCACTTGATAAGGGATTTATTCATTCAAGTACTTCATTTTAATGTGCTCTAGTGTTGTTCGATAAAAAGAAAGATGGTAGCATGAGGATGTACATTTATTACAAGTAGTTAAACAAGGTTACCATAAGGAATAAGTATCCCTTTCCCCGTATAGATGATCTCTTTGACCACTTGTAGGGTGCTTTGATATTCTCCAAGATTGACTTGAGGTTGGGTTACCATCAACTGAAAATTCAGCTTGAGAATATACCTAAGACAACTTTTAGGATACAGTATAGGCATTACGAGACAACTTAGTGATGTCTTTTTGGTTGACCAATGCACCAGCAACCTTTATAAGCTTGAAGAACGGTATTTTCAAGTCTTTCTTGGATTCTTTTATGATAGTTTTTATTGATGAAGTTTTTGTCTACTCTAAGAGCAATGAGGAACCTGCAGGTCATCTTTGCATTATCTTGGGAATAGTAAAGGAAAAGCAGTTGTATCTAAAGTTCTTGAAATGCAAGTTCTGGTTATATTTGGTTGCCTTCTTAGGGCATGTGATTTTAAAAAAAGGGGTGATGGTAGATCCCCAGAAGATTGAGGCGGTTAAGAATTGAATTTGGCATACCTTTGTGACTGAGGTTAGGAGCATCATGGGTCTTGCTAGTTACTAGCACAGGTTTGTCAAGAATTTTCCTTCTATTTCTACTCATTTGACAAGGTTGACTCAGAACGAGGTGCCTTTTGTATGTTCGGATAAGTGCGAGGAGAGGTTCCAAAAGCTCAAGACACTTTTGACTACAACTTTTATTCTTTCATTGTCGGTTGAAGGTATAGATTTGTGTGGAATTTTGTGATGCTTCATGTTTGGGTTTGGGTGCTATGTTGATGCAAGACCGAAAGGTCATTCCTTATGCTTCAAAGCAGTTGAAAGCCTCATGAAAAGAATTACCCTACTCATTACATGGAGTTGGCAGTGGTGGTGTTTGCACTTAAAATTTGGAGACACTATCTTTATGGTGTCAAGTGTGAGGTGTTCACAGTCCATCGTAGCCTGTAGCATGCGTTCATGCAAAGGGATTTGAATTTGAGACAGAGGATATTCTATTGGTAAAGGTCCAATCGAATCATCGTCTGGTTGAAGAAGACACTTGAAAAGTCGAGAAGGATAGGCAGGACAATTACCCTCACATGTTTGAGGAAACATGTACTCTTTGTCTTCTTGACATGGCTTATTTTCCTTATTTTGATCATTTAGGGATGAAAGATGGGTAAATTGGTATCTATTGTAACAACCCTTTCCATCATTACAGGTGAGTCAATCATGCAAAAAATTTGGGTTAAGTTTTTTTCCTGAACTGGAAGTTAAAAATTTCAGGCTAGGCTAGTCTAGGACAAAATCTGAGTGAGGTGTGGTCTAGGGAAATATGAGGATGGATTAGGAAAATATTATAAATCTTAGAATGATTTTATGTTAGCTAAGATGATAAGCAACCCCTAGGATTTTTTGGAAGTGAATTCGGGTGAGTAGAACTCCCGATATCAAATTTGATGCAAAGCGGTTAGTCGAGAATGTCATAATTTGAGGGTGCATTGTAAAAAAGGAAAAATTGGGAGCAAACCAAAGTTTTTTCCTCGCCACACCCGCTATAGCGAGTGGTAGGCCGCTATGGGGCTATCGCTATAGCGGGAGTCAAAGTCGTCCATTCCCGCTATAACGGGTGGCTTCCACTATAGTGATGCTGCTATAACGGGATTGGGTCGCTATAGCGCGGTAAATTGTTGTGTATACAGACATTTCCCCAAAATGGTTTATTATTTCTAAACACATTTTGGGGAGGGTTTAGGCAATTTGGGGTGATTTTCACCTATTTTCCACTTGAATTCTTCCTAAAGGTAAGTTATTTATCCCTATTAACTAGTAGTTCAATTCTTTAACCTTTGAATCACTAGTTTATGGGTCATGGGGAGGGTTTAACTTGATCTATCTATATTTTCTAGTGCAAGGGGTTAAATTAGGTGTGAAAACTTTGGTTTTAGTTAAAGGTTGATTACTTACTCTTGCATGACTATAATTCACTAATGTAACCATGAAATTGGTAGCTTTAAGGTAAATTTATGGTGGGAAAGCACTAGAATGGGGGGAATAATCATTAAATTGGCCTTAGAGTTTGGGATTAGGTTATAATCCTCGATATTGTAGGTCATTTGATTGATTATGTGTTATATTCCTATTTTTAGACCACAATCAAGCTGAGGTTGCAAGAAAAGGGAAAGATCAGGTTCAGTAGAGCCTTTCAGGCTTAGATTGAGGTAGGTGATTGTTTAAATGTAGTTGAAACCTAATTTGTGTTATATATGCATGATAACTATTCCTTAGTATTGCTTGTACAATGCATATTCAAGAAAAGTGAAAGACTGTTGATATCCTAAGTGTTAATCACATGTAATGAATCTATATGAAAGCTTGTTGGTTTTTACAAATATTGATTATGTTATCATTGTGGTTGTGATTGTTGTGATATCTTTCAATATTGTGGAATGTACCAATATTTGGACATCTCCACGGGATTGGTTGATATAAGGTGGCCTGGCACTTGATGCTAGGATTTGGTACATGGACAAGAGCTCGTTCCCAGCAAGTTATGACTAGTGGGAAACCATAAGACCCTTAGCATATGTGTACAAGATACAAGTGAGTGTGACGGTTCATTGAGTGAAATGGGGATTATGTTTTTTATTGATTATATTACTTCTTTGAGTGAATTGGGCTTAACTGTTGTCATTATTATTTTGGTTCCTTGAGTGAATCAGGTTTATATGCTTAATTGCTAAAAGTTGTATCTTTATGTAAATCGGGATGCATGATAATTGACATTGCAGTTGTTTTTGTGGATCCTTGAGTAGTCCAAGTTAATTATAAGTTAGGATATTACTCTGTGTTGTCTAATATTGTGTAATTGGGACATGATTTATATGATTTTTGCATCATGGTTGTTGACTTGGAGTTTTATTGGTAGTCATAGTTTGCCTAGACTTGTATCCTTGTTGACTTATATTGACTAAATTTCATGTTGTACTTGTTTACAAGCTTAAGTGTTATGAACTTGAAGTAGAGTTGCATGATAGGTTTCATGGTTGTATTGTTGTACTACATTATGGTTGTGTGTTTATATTTCTCATTTTGGGTTTGCCGATGACCCTACTAGTACATCATTATTTCTTGTGTGTTGATACTACACGTACTTTTCTTTTTGTTGAGTGCAGAGCATATTCCGGCGACTATTTTGAGACCTCAGATATGAGTCAGACCGTACTCAAACTCAAGAGTGAGCTACATCTTTTGGGCTACCATGAGTTATTCACTTCTTTTATGGTCCATTGTTTTGGACTTAGATATTACTTTGGTTTGGGGGTTGCATCCCCTTTTTGACAATTATTAAAGTTTTGGTACGATGACTTTCAGGCTCTAGGGGATAGTTTATTCCGTGTAAGTTTCTTGTTATTCTTCATTTGAGGTATTAAATATTTGGTTTTGCTAATGAGATTGGTTTAGTTGCCTATTTTCGACTACGTGTTAGATAGTTTATAGGATTAGTTAGTTCTTCCACTCGGGGGGTATGTGTGGGTGCCACTCACGATTGTCTTAGATCGTGATATTATGTTTAGAGAATGAATTCAGAATTATTGTACTATTACAGTATTCAAAGAAAATAGATTAAACCTATAGAAAGGCGAAGTTTTGATAGCTTTCAATATATGAATTTAGTAAAGTTTCAACCTTTACAACAGAAAGATAATGATTTCAAATCGTTATTGAGCATATGATTATAAAAATAGTTTTGGGAGTAGTATTTAGCATCGAGCGAACCAAGGTTCTAGATAACACAAGTTCCAGAGCTAGTGCCACCGTGGGATTATATTTTCACCGCAATGTCGGTTGATCGTTAGCCTAAAAGGCTCATTTAGTGAATCCACATATAGATAGATAGGTCATATACCTTGGCAAAGTATGGGGCAGACCTCCCAATTGGGTTAGACATTGGACATCATTAGCTCAAATAATGACTGTCAGTTATAAGAAAATCCCGCTTAAAATTTTTTACTTTACTTTGATAGACCTTTGATATGATCATCTTTGTCTATTTAGATAGTATGATTTCATATATGTATATCTTAGAAAGTTTTATTATGATTTTGTTAAACTCGTTTCAGTCCTTTAATATTATTCCAACATACTCAGTACATTCAGACGTACTGATTGCATACTCTTTGCCTACATTTTTCATTTGATATAAATTCAACTTCTAGTAGTGGTGTGTGCTCATTATTTAGGGACTTTGTTAGTTGTTTGTTCCCATTCTACTTTTAGACATTGTTTTATGGTTAGTTGCGGGCCTTGTCTCGGTAGATTATGATATTCAGTTATTAGAGGTTTACATACATTAAACTATGTTTTCATTCAGATCTTTTAGAAATGTTTTAGAATTTATCTTATGGCCTTATTACAGCTTCCGCTTAAATTTTGTATAATATGTTTAGTTATGTTATACCAAGGGTTAGATTAGGACCACTTGTGGTTCTAAGCACCGTGTCTCTGCTAGGGTGTAGACTCAGGTTATGAAAAACTTGGTATTAGAGCACTAGGTTTAAGAGTCCTAGGATATTTGCAAAACGGCATTCGGTAGTGTTCCTCATATGGGTGTGAATAGCGCCACACTTATAAAGAGGAGACTACTAAGTGTTTGTGAAATACTCTCCTTTCTTTCATGCTTTAGGTTCATGCGATAGAGTTTAACTCAATAAGTTTTTCCTAACTCTAATTTTGCATGTGTTTCAGATTATGCCTCTACGCAGAGCCATAGGACGCCTACAACAAGTTAGGAATAAAAACCCTCAGGTGTCGCTAGTGCCACCATAGGCTGATGTCCCTAACTCTGAATTTCATAATACGATCCAAACACTTGGTCAGGCTGTGACAGCCCAAGTTGATCATCAAAGAGGAGCATCTGTAGCTTCTCAGGGTGATCCAGAAACTTTTATGATTTGTAAATTTCTCAATACGAATCTATCTAAGTTCTTTGGGTCTAAGATGGGTGAGGATCTGGAGAATTTTATATAAAAGGCCCAAAGGATTTTTCACCTGATGCCTGTGAATGAGGTTGGGAGTGTTTTTTTTCTTCCCACTAACTTAAAATATTGGTAGAACTTAGTTTGATCAATGGAAGAAGAATATGTGTAAGGATGTTGCACCTCTAAATTGGACTATGTTAAAGGAAGATTTCTTGGGGAGGTTCTTTCCCCGAGAGCTGAGGGAGGCAAAGACCAACGAGTTTCTCACTTTGGATCAAGGTTCTAAGATCCTGAGGGAGTATGGACTTAACTTCACCTAGCTATCTTGCTATACTTTGAAGATGGTTGCGTATATGAGGAACAAGATGAGTTTGTTCGTTCATGTATTTGGCTGCCTTTCTGCTAAAGAGGGAAAAGTAGTTATGTTAATTAGAGATATGGATATTGCTAGGCTAATGACCTATGTCTAGCAGGTATAGGAGAACAAGTTAAAGGATAGGGAGGAGTTTTGTCACAAGAAGGCCAGGACCTCAGGTAATGAGTTCAGTCACTCTAAGACAGGTAATGAAAATTGATCATTCTTTTAGAAAAAGCCATCCATGTCAGCTCTGTCTTCAGCTAGTACACCTACACCTAGACCCAGGTATGATCAGCAAGGTAAGATGCATGGTTCTTGTTCTAAAGATAGTGTTACAAAGGGGTTTACATCTTATCCTTCTTGTAACAAGTGTGGGAAGAATCATCTTGGTAAGTATTTATATAGTTGGGAAGGTTGCTATAGATGTGGACAGATAGGTCATATGAATAAGAAGTGTCCCTCTGCCAGGTAGGGTAATAGGGGTAAGGAACCCCAGGATACTTCATCATCAGCTCCAGTAGGCTGGAACTTTCAAAAAAGGCACCACTTCAGGTGCAAGGGGTAGTCAGAACTGTTTCTATGATTTTTCTAACCGTCAGGATTAGAGAACTCCCTTGATGTTGTTACTGGTATGTTAAAAGTTTTCTCTCTTGACATGTATGCCTTGTTAGATCATAGAGCTACATTATCCTTTTTCACTCCTTATGTTGTTGTAAACTTCGGAGTCAGACCCAAAAAACTCCTAAAAACATTTACTATTTCCACTCCAGTCGAAGAATCTGTAGTAGCTTGAAGAATCTACCGAAGTTTTCTGATTTCTGTCCATCATAAAGACATCACAGCTTATTTAGTAGAATTAGATATGATAAACTTCGATATTATTCTGGGTATGTATTAGTTGTATTCATGTTATGCTCCAGTTGATTGTAGAACCAAAGTTGTTAAATTCTAATTCTCAAATGAACCAATCCTAGAATGGAAGGGTAGTCCTGCTACACCTAAGGGTCATTTCATCTCATATCTCAAAGCTATAAAAATATTTTCCAAGGGGTATATCTACCTCTTGGTGAGGATTAAGGATTCTACTTCTAAAACCCCAATTCTTCAGTCAATTTCTATAGTTAGTGAGTTCCAAGACATCTTTTCCAAAGATATTCCCGGAGTCCCTCCCAATAGGGAAATAGAGTTTCGGATATATATCATTCCTAATATGTAGCATATCTCTATTCTGCCATATAGAATGGCCCCAGTTGAGTTGAAAGAACAACTGAAAGATTAGTTAGATAAGGGGTTTATCAAGCCTAGTGTTTCCCCGTGCGGTGCTCCAGTCCTTTTTATGCATAAGAAAGATGGCTCCCTTAGAATGTGCATTAATTACCGCCACTTGAATAGGATCATAATTAAAAATAAGTATCCTATTTCTAGGATTCACGACATGTTTGACCAATTTCAGGGTGCCACCTGTTTCTCTAAGATCGGCCTTAGGTCGGGTTATCATCAGCTAAAAGTTAGAGAATGTGATAGCTCCAATACAGCTTTTCAAACTTGGCATGGTCTCTATAAATTCTTTGTCATGTTTTTTGGACTAACCAATGCTCCTACAGTTTTCATAGACTTCATGAATAGGGTGTTCGAAAAGTATCTTGACATGTTTATAATTGTGTTTATAGATGATATCCAAATTTACTCTCGAAGAGATAATGAGCATGCTGACCACCTTAGAATTATTCTTCCGACTCTCAGAGATAGACGGTTGTATGCAAAGTTTTCTAAGTGTGAATTCTGGTTGAAGTCAGTTTTGTAGGCTGAAGAAATATTGGAGGGAGATGATTAGACTTGACATGGAGCAGCTACAGCTTAAGGAGGACATGACCCTTGATAGGAAGGTGTGAAGGACGCAGATTAGGGTAGAGGGTTAGTAATTAGAAAGGCATCCATATTAGTTGGAAAGACTGTTTGTTTTATCTGTGCCTATTGTTTTATAGCAGATTCTTATTCGTGTTGTTTCGGTGATGTTTGTGTTTTCGAATAAATAGTCTATAGTATTACTCTGTGGGTGTCTTGCTTCTTTTATTTTCTAGCAACGTGTTATCTATTTTTTGTTATTTGTTTTTATGATTTTTGTTTGTTATTGTTATCTGTTCTGAGTCGGGGGTCTATCGAAAACATTCTTTGTACTTCATCTGAGGTAGTGGTATGGACTGCGTACACTTTACCCTCCCTAGACCCCACTTGGTAGGAATACACTGGGTATATTGTTGTTGTTGTTGTTGAGGGAATAAATATTCACTCTTATAAGATTGAGACAGTCAAAAGTTGGCCTAGATCGATGACTTCGTCAGACATTAGGAGTTTTTTGGGTTTAGCACGTTACTACAGGAGATTCATAGAGGTTTTCTCTTCCATTTTAGCCCACACTGACTAGGCTGACTCAGAAGGAGGTGAAATTTTAGTGGTCGTAAAATTTTGAGAAGAGTTTTCAAGAGTTGAAGGCTCGACTTACTTTTGCTCTAATTTTGACCCTGTCAGAGGGTACAAATGGATTTGATGTCGCCCAAAGTATACCTTCGAAAAAGAACAATGTGGTCGTTGAATCAAATATAGAACCCAACTAGGTTGGGGTCGATCCCACAGGGAATAGGTCGAAGTATGAGTAGACTACCAGGTGGAATAATCAGAAAGTAAATAAAACTGGGGGGTTTGCTAGTGAATAGTAACAATGACGATTACTGGCTGATATTGAGTTTGTAAACAATAAGAGAAATTCACTAGGATTGTGATCCCCAATGATTCCTTAACTCCACCAGTGACTTGTGCTTAACAAGATTGCCCCACTGCGCTGCATGCAAAATCTAACAAGTTAGGTTCATCTAACTGTCTCTCAACCTTCATTAGATGAATTTCACTCTTCTCCTCTCGGTCTTCGAGTGTCGCACTACTAACCCTTTTCTTGGATTTCAGATAACCTTTCCCGCTAAGGCTCCGATTATTAAATGAAGATTGATAGCTTCAAATCTCTATTGTTATCTCCTTTTCCCAATATCTGCCTCTCTCTCGAGCAAGTCTAGACTAAAGGCAAGATTCTAACGTTTGCAACAGTTAGAAAAGCAATCATAACGAAGGAAACAACAATACATGCATACACAGCAGTACAAAGTTGTTTTGCACTTAATCGGTTTTGTTAATTCTTCATGGTTCACACAACCCTAGTTGATGGGTTTAGCTGCTCATAATTGCAAGAACACAAGAATAATCCAAAGATGAAAGCATAATCCAAAGACGAAAGCATAATTATGATCTCACAAGAATGAAGGAAAAATCGAAATTTCAATTATCAATCAACCTCAAAATTAGGGTTTGTGAATACAAAACCAAATATATGTCTGAAACAGTGTGAAATAACTCTCAAAGTAGTAAATTGTCCAACTCTCGCACTTAGGAATACCTAGGGGTATTTATAGATACAAAACTAGTCCTATCCAAAACAAAATAGGAGAACAGAGTCGGCAGTTTTCATGGTGTCGTGACTTGGTGTCGTGGAACCAAGTCACTACACGTGACATGTATCGTGGAAATCAGTCTTTTCTTGGATCTCTGAAGTGGACTCACGCCAACAAGTCACGCCCCGTAGGTGGACTCACGTGGCGTGATTCCTGTCGTGGAACTCAGGTAAAATATTGGTCCTCTGGAAGTCAATTCACAACACAACTCATGACTCGTGAGTGGTAATCACGGCTCGTGAGTGATGTCGTGGATCACTCTCAAGTGCAGATTCATTCTTTCATCTTCAGACACGTCGTCTTCGGGCTTGATTCTTCCTCTTTTGGTCATTTTGCCTTTAAAACCTATTTTCCTGCAAATTAGGACAGAAACCACATCATACCAACAAAACACACCCAAGTTATTGCATATTTTCCTTGTTTTGAGCATCGAAAGTGCCATATAACCATGGCACATCAACACCCTCAACTTAGAATGTTTGCATGTCCTCAGGCTAACAACATAAAACTACACCAACACAATGCTTAACTAAGAGAAACCTAAGGGACTTATGGCAGTCAACTTATTGCTTTTGATACAAAACTTTTCCGACCCCTCCTATTTTCGAAGTAAAACCAAAGTGTGTATGTAAGCAACGCAGAATCATGACATAGAAGGGATCAAGTGATAGCACCACATTGTGCACAAACAACTAAGCGTATATGCAATTGACATTTCCCGAACAACTAGCAGCTAATTATGCAACCCATGTGCCCTCACAATCAAAGAAGTCCCATGCCCTCTCAGTATACTAATGGATATCAACATAGGGATGAGGTCAAAACACTCATGCTCACAAAGAAGTTAAGACAGTGTGTGTTAAATACCATAGGCTTGCCCTTATTTTCTACGCCTTAGTTTTCGGACCGTCGGACTAGGATCACAATAGAACTTTGCTTGGCTTGTAATGTAGGCTTAGGGACGGGTATGGTGTATATGGGTATAGTGACTCAATTCTCCTTGACACTACACTATTTTTGGCTCCAACTTCCAACCTTTTTCATTTTCCCTTATTCTCCATTCTTTTATTCTCAGATTTTGGGTATGGTTTTTCTTCTCAACTTTAAACACATATACATTTTTATATATTTTTTTCATTTTTTTTTTCTTCACAGCCAAATCTGTTTTCTCTTTTTCTTTTAGTAACCCTTCATACCCAACTCAATCCACACACCCCTATAATAGCCACCCTCAACTTAAGAGATTCACCTGAGTTGAGGTACACAGTGTCCAATGAGGGACCAGGGCCAAGACAGGTTCATTGTGATTAAAATGGGAAAGTGAATAGGCTAATGAAAGAAATAGAACAATTATGGCTCAAAAGTCAGGATCAAGGGATACTTATTCTTTTGGTTTGGCATTTAGGCTAATAGTGGACTTTTTCAACAACGGCCTATGATCCTTTCCTAATCCTTATCCTCTAACCTAGGCAAGACTAACCGGGCAAGTTCAGGATCGCACACACACAACTAACTAAGTAGTGAACTCACACGCACATAGCACAAGGTTATATTACCAACTACTACCTATCCGTTCATGCAATGCTAGCTAAGGTTGTTTGCCTATAATTCTAGTGCCATAACGATATCCAACAGCAGTCACACACAAAGCATGTCAATTCCAAAAACCAAAATTTCAGGAGGCGTATCCTTAGCAACAAAAACACATAAAAAAATTTCAAAACTAAACTGCACTAAAGTTCCCTCATTTTTCTCCTAATATAGCAAGAAACATAAAAACATCAACAATATCATCCTAAACATGCCGGTTCTACTATGATAGCACACTCGGGGGAAAAGAAACACAGCAACAAAAACCCCCAAGTGGTGGTACACCCCCACCCCCAACTAAACATGGTGCAATGCCCTCAATGCACCGATATCAAATCAAAAACAAGGGAGTGAAGACATACCTGTGGCGCTCTAAGTGCCGAAAGTGGGCTCGCCAGTCGCGGGATCATCAGCCTGTGTGGTAGAAGGTGCATCCGGTGGAGGGACTGTCTGGCTAGAAGATGCACCACGTGCCCTCTGCTCTGCCTCAATCTGGCCAGCCTGATACTCTACTCGGGAGGCTTTAACAACCCTCCTCAAATCAATCTCATATTCAGCATCACTCGCACCCTTATCCTACGGACTGCGGGGTCGCTTGCCTCTATCCATCGGAGGGTCTTCATCAACAAATAAATCAATCTCAAAGGATGGTCGTACAGAGGTCGGGACAGGCATAGGTGGTATAATGGGTGTGCTAGTCGATGTCAATGCCCAAACCTCCTCTCTCAAAGCAGCAACCTCCTGGCTCAAGTCGGCTATATGAGGGCTCGGTGCAGCACTCAATCGGGAGGCCATACGTGCCTCAAAACTATCAATCCGTCCATGCAGGCCCCGCATAAACTGGTCGATAGCTGCATTCATCTGAGCCTCTACCCTAGTCTCTGCAGCCTCTACTGCAGATCGAACCCAAGGCTTAAGCTGAGATACTAGCTTAGCCATCTGAGTCTCAGTGTGAGCCTGGCGCTCAAACATCTCCGTCTGCCTGTCAACTAGGTGTTGCAGAAAGTCTCGGGATACTGACACCATCCCAGCAGGAGTCGGTGGAGCACTAGTACTGGGTCCTCCCTCATCAACAGGGCCTGCGCCCTCAGTCGCTGCAGGTATCCTAACTGGTGCAGGAACAGGCAAAGGTACACTACTCAGCTCATTCAGGGCAGCACCCGATGCCTCAGACGGCTGTGACCCTCGGGGAAGAATCGGGTGCAAACCCCTCTGTTGCATCATCGCAATATCTGCCAAATAGGTCACCTCTATAGAATTATCGATGGCAGTCATCCTGGCCACCCCTGCTCTATCACACAGACCCTGGATCAGACATGGGAAAGGGATACTCGTGTGATCCCTGAACGCTCGCTCGTGGATCTCTTGGACGATGTACCTTCCGAAATGAATCTCATAACTAGCCAAGATGTTGTCTACCACTACAGGCCTGTCCAATGTGAGTGAGTTATCAGCGTTGGTTGGAGCCAACCTATGACGAACCACTGACCACCAGAATCGACCAGCAAAATAAAGCGTGGAATTTTTTATGTCCAGCTTCCCAGTCACCCAACTAGCCGCTACACCCTCCTCGTTATGTAACCTGCAATCCATTTAATCAACTCAAATTTCTGCTCTGCATCTCTCATCAGAACTCTATCTCTAACCGTGTCCATCCTGTGATCAAATTCAGCTGTCAAAGCCGGAAGTAGATGGTCAGGCCCAAACAGGAAGCGGTGAATGGTCTCTTTTGAAATGTCTACTCGGGTACCGCGCACCATGACATGAGTAAGCACTGGCTGCAAAATATATCGCTGCCCAACTGGGGTACTCAAACCAACCGATGCAGCATAGGAAGCATAAAACTCTCGGACCAACTCCGAGCTATACCGAACAGAAGGTTGCGACATTCAACCCAAACCATATCGCTCAAACATAGCCCAAATATCCAACAATGTCCTCAATTCCTCCACTCTATATCGGGGCTCCTCCATAATGCTCCTCCGACACACACCACGTTCTGTCAGCTCAGCATCTCAATCATAAATAGCACGCATGCCCTGTACACACCACCGCTGAACCTCCCTATCCTGTGTAGTAGTCGGGTCACTCTCGGCACCAGTACCGGAAAGAGAGGTTGTAGCCTCTACCACAGATGTATCCTGCCCCGTAGACTCATCCGCAGACAAACCCTGACCCGTATCTTCATCCGCAGAACTTGACTCAGAAGCATCATCCCCCTCTTCAGACTGGGGGGCGGACAACGAAGACACAGCCGGAACAACTGGCTCAACAGGTGGTGGGATGGGCTAAATTGCAGCTCGGACAGCCGCTCGGGCTCGCGTCTGTAACCTCGTAGCACGTGGGACTAAGGTTGTGTCGTCTTGAATAATATCGAACTCCTCCACAGAACCACTTGGTTCAGACACAGTGGGTACATCCCTCAGATGGGTCGGTAAGTCTGGATTTTTGGTCCGAATCCGGGATGATGCATCAAGGTGATCCCTTTTGGGATTGGATTTTGGAGGAATGGTAATGGGTTTGGATCAAATTTTGGGTATTTGGGTCGGATTCGGGTCGGGTTTGGTATGTTTGATTCGAATTTCAGACCTAGGGTTTGGATTTTCGAATGGGTTTGGTAATGGGGGTCAGATTTGTTGCGAGTTTGAGGAGGAGGGGTTCGGATTTTGTGAGTTTGAGGAGGAGGGGTTCGGATTTTGTGATGGGAAGAAGAGAAAATTGGGATTTTAGGGTTTTAGTTGAAGGATTTGAATGTGGGAATAAAGGGCAAGGATCGGATATATATCGGGTAAAGAAGAAAGGGTTTTGGATTTATTTAGGAAAAACTAGGTTCGGGTCGGGTCGGATTTGGATTTTTGATTTTTTTAAAGTTTCACACCCTACCCACGCCACATGACGTGGGGTATGTCATGACTGGTGTGCTGTGACTGGACTGATTGTCTGATTTCAACGACACCAGTCACGTGGCGTGGATCCCATCCACTTCACGTGAACCTCTTCCGTGGAACTGATTCAGAACCTAGAAATCTTTCTCTGAGTTTGACGACTTCATCCATGTGGCTTAGTACTCCTTCACGTGTCGTGATTCATGTCGTGGAGGAAATTTCACAGCTTTAGGTGGATTCTGTGATTTTCAACTAACTGCTACTTAATAATTCGATCTCCACATAGCAAAATCTTGGGTTGACTCCCAATCAGCGCTTGATTTAACGTCGCGGCACGACATGGCTAACTTGGATACTCAAACTTTCCCAAATAGCCCATGGGTTGCCTCCCATAAGGCGCCTGATTTAACATCGCGGCACGACATGGTTAACTTGACTACTCAGACTTCATCAAGTTCAAGTTCTTCAATTGTCCTTATCTCTTCCGGAACTCCTACATAATGCTTAACACGTTGTCCATTGACTTTGAATAGGACGTTATCTGCTCCTTTTAGCTCAATTGCACCATGTGAGAATACCCGAACTACCGTGAATGGGCCAGACCATTTGGACTTTAATTTTCCAGCAAACAGGCAAAGCTTAGAGTTATACAGTAGCACCAAATCTCCCGGATGAAACTCTCGATTCTCAATTCGCTGATCATGATACAATTTCATCTTCTCTTTATACAATGCTGAATTCTCATAAGCCCAGAGAAGAAATTCATCCATCTCATTCATCTGTTCCAGTCTCATTTTAGCCGTTTCACTCCAGTCTAAATTCAACCTTTTCAATGCCCACAATGCTTTATATTCTAGTTCGAGGGGCAAATGGCAAGCTTTTCCAAAAACCAACTGATATGGTGAAGCACCAATCGGTGTTTTGAAAGCCGTCCGATATGCCCATAACACATCATCCAATCTACGAGCCCAATCATTCCTATTAGCATTGACTGTTTTCGCTAAGATAGACTTGATTTCACGATTTGATACCTCAACCTGCCCACTTGTCTGCGGATGGTAAGGTGTGGCCACCTTATGCTTTACACCATATTTTTCAAGAAGGGCCTTAAACAGCCGGTTGCAAAAGTGGGATCCTCCATCACTAATAATAACTCGAGGTGTCCCAAATCGTGAGAAAATGTTCTTTTTTAAGAAAGCTGTGACACTTCTTCCTTCGTTATTAGGAAGCACAATTGCCTCCACCCACTTAGAAACATAGTCAACAGCCACCAAGATGTACTTCATTCCATGCGAGCTCACAAATGGACCCATAAAGTCAACTCCCCACACATCAAATAATTCAAGCTCAAGAATCGTAGTCATGGGAAGTTCGTGTCTGCGTGAAATATTACCTTGCCTTTGACACCGGTCACAAGCGCGGGCATAGTCATGAGCATCCTTGTAAATGCTGGGCCAATAGTACCCACATTGCAAGATTTTATGGGCAGTCCTCGCACCTCCATGATGACCCCCAACTGGAGATGAGTGACATGCCTCCAAAATACTCATAATCTCGACCTCTGGGACACATCTTCGAATAATACCATCAGCACATACTCTGAACAAATATGGCTTATCCCAAAAGAATTTTCTTACCTCATGCATGAACTTCTTCTCTGCTGATATATCATATCCTTCGGGACTAGATCACTTGCCAAAAAGTTGGCAAAATCAGCAAACCAAGGGATTAAATCTTGGGATGCTGCCAGCACTTGCTCATCTGGAAAAGTATCATCAATTTCAAGATCATCTTTCAATTTCAGCATGGCCTCCTCCTCAAGGCATGAAATATGGTCAGCCACTTGATTTTCTATCCCCTTTTGATCCTTGATTTCAAAGTCAAATTCTTGCAACAGAAGTACCCACCGAATTAGTCTTGGCTTAGCATCCTTTTTCGACATAAGATACCGAAGAGGCACATGATCTGTGTGCACAATCACCTTCGTGCCAATCAAGTAAGATCTGAATTTCTCGAAAGCAAAGACTACTGCCAAAAACTCCTGCTCATTCACAGTATAATTCTTTTGAGCTGGATTAAGCACTTTGCTAGCGTAGTAGGTCGGATGTAATATCTTCTCAAGTCTTTGGCCAAGAACTGCACCCAAAGCCACTCCACTAGCATCGTACATAACCTCAAAAGTCTTAGTCCAATCCGGTGACACAATGATAGGGGCTGACACCAACTTCTCTTTAAGACACTCAAACGCTTTAAGACATGCTTCATCAAACACGAATTTCACCTCTTTCTCTAAAAGTTTGCACAAGGGATGAGCAATCTTAGAGAAGTCTTTGATGAACCTTCTATAAAAACCAGCATGACCTAGAAAACTCCGAATACCTTTTACAGAGATAGATGGGGGCAGCTTCTCAATTACTTCGATTTTCGCCTTATCCACCTCCATGCCGTTCTTTGAAATCTGATGCCCCAATACAATACCTTTATTTACCATAAAGTGACATTTTTCCCAATTCAGCACTAGGTTACACTCCTCGCATCTTTGCAGCACATTAGCAAGGTGTGCCAAACAGCCCTCAAATGAGTCACTCACTAAAGAAAAATCATCCATAAACACCTCGATAGTGTCTTCCACCATGTCGGAGAAAATAGACATCATACAGCATTGAAAGGTGGCCGGTGCATTACACAAACCGAAAGGCATCCTCTTGAATGCGAACGTCCTATATGGACAAGTGAAAGTGGTCTTTTCTTGGTCTTCGGGGGCAATAAAGATCTGGTTATACCCCAAATAACCATCAAGAAAATAATACCATCCTCTGCCAGCAAGACGGTCTAACATCTGGTCCATGAAGCACATAGGGAAATAATCATTTTCAGTCCATGAATTTAGCTTTCTATAGTCCATGCAAAATCTCCATCTGGTAACCGGCCTCATTGGAATCAACTCAGCTTTGTCGTTTGGGACCACCGTGATTCCTCCCTTTTTTGGCACACACTGAATCGGGCTCACCCACTTGCTATCAGCAATAGGGTAGACCACTCCTGCATCCAACCACTTGATGATCTCTTTCTTTACAACCTCTTGCATAGGTGGGTTTAGACGACGCTGGTGTTCAATGCTAGGTATGCATTCTGGCATAAGCTAAATTTTATGAGTGCAAATGTCGGGTGGAATACCTATGATATCCGCAATGGACCAACCAATGACCCTCTTGAATCTTCTCAAAACCAAAACCAAAGTCGTTACTTGCCACTCCACCAGCTTAGTAGAAATAATCACTGGCAAGGTATTGTTGGCTCTCAAGAATGTGTAGCTAAGGTGGGCCGGAAGAGCCTTAAGCTCTAACACTGGAGGCTCCTCTATAGATGGACGAGCTGGTGGAGTTACCCTATTCTTTAAATCAAGATCCAATTTCTTGGGCGTATAAGTGTACGCTCCTTTACTAGCTAGTGCACCCACCATCTCATCATAGTCTTCTATACCATCATCTTCAAAGTTCATGATCACGACAGCCGGAGGTTCTACTCCCAACCTTTCTTCAATGGGCACGAAAACTTCAATATCATCAATCGAATCTATCACTGAAATGACTCTCTTATCTTTTGGCTGCTTCATTGATCGACAAGCATTGAAAGTAACCTGCTCATCATTTAATCTAAATTACAGCTGCCCGATTTCCATATCAACCAATGCACGACCTGTGGCAAGGAATGGTCTCCCCAGTATGATGGGAACCTCAAAGTCAACTTCACAATCGAGGATCACAAAATCAGCCGAAAATATGAAAGAAGCAACCTTCACCAAAACATCGTACAGAATGCCAACCGACTTTTTCACAGTTCTATCGGCCATGAGAAGTCTCATGGAGGTTGGTTTTGGTGCACCCAACCCCAATTACTTGAACACGGCTAATGGCATTAGGTTGATGCTAGCACCCAAATCGCACAGTGCTTTAGCAAAGTCGTAAGACCCAATAGTACACGGGATTATGAAAGCTCCTGGATCCTCTTTATTTTCAGCTAAGGATCGAGAAGCAACTGCACTACAATGATGAATGTTATCTGCGGTTCAAAACTGACAGTTCTCTTCTTAGTCACCAAGTCTTTCATGAACTTAGCATAACCTGGCATCTGCTCCAATGCCTCTACAAGAGGGATGTTAACTGACAGCTCCTTTAACATGGTGATGAACTTCTGATACTTTCCCTCCTCCGCCTTCTTCTTTAACCTTTGAGGATAGGGAGAAGAAGGTCGTGGAATAGATTTGAGCACGTCTGGTACCTCTTTCTCTTTCCTCTTCTCAGATTTTGCATTGTCGCTATCATCCTGCTGATTTGGAACCTTGTTACCCTTTGCATTATCTGACTCTAACTCAACTTCAACATTGATAACCACTGGATCATTAGGCATACTACTGTCGGAAGTCATAGGTGGATCTGTCGTGCACTGCCCGCTTCTAGTAGTGATGGCGAGGCAATGAGTATCATTTTTAGGATTCTGGACGGTATTACTTGGAAGGGTGCCTGGCTGACCTTGATTCAGTGCCACTGAAATTTGCCCAAACCGTTGCTCCAACTATTTGATGGCAGTCGAGTGAGACTCCACTTTCTGACTTATGCCCGAGATGTCAGTCCTAATTTCTTTCAAGCAATTCTCCTGACTTTCTGCTCCTTTCACCAATTTATTTAGAAGTGCCTCGATCCTCGAATTTCCAGACTCCTCATCACATCTTCTAGTCGGCACATAAATGTCATTCTTTTCTCTATGATCATCTTTTTGGCTCCAATCACCATCACGATCCCATTCTCAATCTCTGTATCTCGATTTATTGTAGTTGTCACCATAATAGTTCCGACCTTGATTCCCTTGCCTTGAGTTCCAAGAGTCTTGATTAGACCCTTGGCCCTTGGCTCGGAAACCCGCCATTTCGTGATCTAGATACTTGGCCTCTTTATCAGACTCACTGTCATCGTGTCTAGCCAATTTGCTTTGTGCACCAACAGCATGCACCTTTTCCGCATCTCTAGCAGCTATCTGTTTGGCCAGAAGACCAATATCTGTCCTCAACTGAGCAACCTCTTACGCCACAGATTCATCCAAAGCCCTTTGAGCTGCTGAAGCTCCAATAGCATATATCCCAGCCGGCGTATCTGCCTCCCGAGTATGCCATCCTCGGTTGGTCTTAGTGACACGATCTAATATCTCAGAAGCTTGGTCCCATCTCAAATTCATGAATGCTCCACCAGTGATAGTATCTGCTACTGCTTTTGTGTTGACATTCAAAGCTCTGTAGAAGATTTCAAGTAAGTTTCTGCCGCTCATCCTATGATTTGGCACCATCTGCAGCTTCTTTTTAAATCTCAGCCAAGTCTCATAGAGTGCTTCCGAGTGAAGCTGTCTGAAATTGTAGATCTCATCTTTCAACTGCAGTATCTTGGATGGTGGAAAAAATCTTTCCAAGAATTGGTTTCTCAATTCCTTCCAAGTAGTGATAGAACCTCGAGGCAGCTCAGCCAAGCACAACGTGGCTTCTCCTGTAAGAGAAAATGGGAACAACCTCAACCGTATCGCCTCTTGGTCAACTCCAGGCAGATTGTATGTCGTGCAGACCCCCACAAAATTCATTACATACAAGTTTGGATCATCAGAAGGAAGACCCGCAAACACGCCCTTCAAGTTCAGCAAATGGATCATGGCACTAGTGATGTCAAACTTAGTGCCCGGAGGTAACTCAGGTGGAACAATGGCACCATTCTCAATCGGCTCAAAATAGGCCACATATTCATCTTCGGTATCATCATAAACAGGCACACATTGTCTTGGTTGTTCTCTTAATTGTCTTTGTCGCTCTTCAGCATCAGCCAGACGCTGTGCTGCTTCCTGCATAGCTCGATTATCTCTTTCTGCTTGTCTAAGAGCAGCTTGTCTAGCATGCTCTTCTTGTGTCAATTGAGCAGTAGTTTGTTCCATTGTTTCCTGACCAGCCGGATACATTGGCTGATTGTGAATATCCCCTGCAGCTCCAGGATTCTGGACTCCTTCAGTATTCACCATTCTTCGATTAACTCTTAAAGTCCTTTCGATTTCAAGATCAAATGGAATCAGGGGATTGCCTTGACTCCTAGTATTTGGCATACACCGGCGTATGCCCTCGAGAGTATGTAGAAACACACCCAATCAACTCCAACCAGTAATGTTCAACTTCTTAACCGTATTCCCCGGCAACGGCGCCAAAATTTGATGTTGCCCAAAGTATACCTTCAAAAAAGTACAATGCGGTCGTTGAACCAAATATAGAACCCAACTAGGTTGGGGTCGATCCCACAGGGAATAGGTCGAAGTATGAGTAGACTACCAGGTGGAATAATCGGAAAGTAAATAAAACTGGGGGGTTTGCTAGTGAATAGTAACAATGACGATTGTTGGCTGATATTGAGTTTGTAAACAATAAGAGAAATTCACTAGGACTGTGATCCCCAATGATTCCTTAACTCCACCAGTGACTTGTGCTTAACAAGATTGCCCCACTGCGCTGCATGCAAAATCTAACAAGTTAGGTTTATCTAACTGTCTCTCGGCCTTCATTAGATGAATTTCACTTTTCTCCTCTCGGTCTCTGAGTGTCGCACTACTAACCCTTGTCCTGGATCTCTACCTCTCTCTCGAACAAGTCTAGACTAAAGGCGAGATTCTAACGTTTGCAACCGTTAGAAAAGCAATCATAACGAAGGAAACAACAATACATGCATACACAGCAGTACAAAGTTGTTTTACACTTAACCGGTTTCGTTAATTCTTCATGGTTCACACAACCCTAGTTGATGGGTTTAGCTGCTCATAATTGTAAGAACAAAAGAATAATCCAAAGATGAAAGCATAATTATGATCTCACAAGAATGAAGGAAAAACCGAAATTTCAATTATCAATCAACCTCAAAATTAGAGTTTGTGAATACAAAACCAAATATATGTCTAAAACAGTGTGAAATAACTCTCAAAGTAGTAAATTGCCCAACTCTTGCACTTAGGACTACCTAGGGGTATTTATAGATACAAAACTAGTCCTATCCAAAACAAAATAGGAGAACAGAGTCGGCAGTTTTCACGGTGTCGTGACTTGGTGTCGTGGAACCAAGTCACAACACGTGACATGTATCATGGAAATTAGTCTTTTCTTGGATCTCTGAAATGGACTTACACCAGCAAGTCACGACCCGTAGGTGGACTCACGTGGCGTAAGTCCTGTCGTGGAACTCAGGTAAAATATTGGTCCTCTGGAAGTCAATTCACGACACAACTCATGACTCGTGAGTGGTAATCACGGCTCGTGAGTGATGTCGTGGATCACTCTCAAGTGCAGATCCATTCTTTCATCTTCAGACACGTCGTCTTTGGGCTTGATTCTTCCTCTTTTGTTCATTTTGCCTTTAAAACCTGTTTTCCTGCAAATTAGGACAGAAACCACATCATACCAACAAAACACACCCATGTTATTGCATATTTTCCTTGTTTTGAGCATCAAAAGTGCCATATAACCATGGCACATTAGTATTGTGATGCGTCCAGAGTTGGACTTGGTTGTGTTTTGATGCAGAATAGTAAGGTGATTGTATATGCTTCTAGACAGCTCAATGTTCATGAGAAGAATTATCTAACTCATGATCTTAAGTTAGCGACTGTAGTTTTTGCTTTGAAGATTTGTTGTCATTATCTTTATGGTATGCATGTTGATATCCTTACAGCTCATAAAATATTGCAATACGTATTCACTTGGAAGGAGTTGAATCTTCGACGAAGGATATGGCTTGAGTTTCTCAAAGATTATGTATGCTGCACCATCTAGGTAAGGCTAATGTAGTTACTGATGCTCTTATCCAGTTTCCTATGGGAAGTGTTTCGCATGTAGAGGAAGATAGGAAAGAACTTGTGAAGGAAGTGCATATACTTGCATGTTTGAGATTCCATCTTATGGATTCTGATAACGTTGGTGTTGTAGTGCAAAATGGTTCTAAGTCCTTGCTGGTGATTGAGGTGAAACAGAAGCAAGATAGTGACCCCATATTACTCTAATTGAAAGATGCAGTCCATAAGCAGAAAATTAAAGTCATCTCTTGTAGGGAAGGTGGTATTCTTTAGTACTAAGGTAGCTTGTGTGTACCCGATGTAGATGGGTCAGTGGCACGGATTCTTACTAAGAATCACAATTCTAGATACTCGATTTATCTAGACTCTACTAAAATGTATCGGGACTTGAGGGAAGTATTTTGGTGGAGTGGTATGAAGAAGATCATTGCAAACTTTGTAGCAAAGTGTCCAAATTGTCAACAGGTGAAGGTAAAACATCAACAACCTGGTGGTAAGGCTCAAGATATTAGCATTCCTATGTGGAAGTGGGAAATGATAAATATGGATTTTATTATGGGTTTACCTCATACGCATCGTCAACATGATTCTATTTGGGTGATAGTAGACAGGATGACCAAATTTGCTCACTTCTTACCTGTCCAAACCACGAATTCAACCCAGGATTATGCTAAGTTGCATATTCATTAGTTAGTCCATCTTCATGGAGTCCCCTTGTATATTATATCAGATAGGGGCACTCAGTTTACATCTCAATTTTGGAAGTTATTTCAAAAAGGTTTAGGCTCCATGGTAGACCATAGTACAACTTTTCATCCGCAGACCGATGGACAGGCATAGTGCACCATTCATACCCTTGAAAATATCTTGATGGCATACCTTATTAATTTTAAAGGCAATTGGGATGATCACTTGCCTCTTATTGAATTTTCTTACAATAATATTCATCATTCTAGTATTCAAATGGGCTCATTTGAGACACTTTATGGGTGGAGATGTAGGTCTCCTATTGGTTGGTTTGAGGTAGGTGAAGCTACCTTGATAGGGACAGATTTAGTTCATTAAGCCATGGAGAAGGTCATGTTTATTAGAGAATGGTTGAAGACTTCTCAAAGTAGGTAGAAATCATATTCTCATGTGAGGTGTAAAGGTTTAGAGTTTCAGGTTGATGAGTGGGTCTTCTTAAAGGTTTCACCCATGAAAGGGGTGATTCAATTTTGCAAGAAAGGTAAGCCCAATCCTCATTATATAGGTCTCTATAGGATTTTGAGTAAGTTTGGTAAGGTAACCTATGCATTGGATTTGCCTTCCGAATTAGTAGTATTCCACCCTGTGTTTCACATATCTATGCTCAAGAAATGTATTGGGGATCCATCACTAGTAGTCCCTTTAAAGAAGGTTGGGATTAGGGATAGCCTTTCATATGAATAGGTTCTTATTGAAATTTTATATCATCTGGTTCGTGAATTGAGCATGAAAAAGATTGCTTCAATCAAGGTGTTATGGAGAAACCAAGAATTTGAGAAAGCTACATGGGAGGCCGAGGAGGCTATGAAGTCTAAATATTCTCACTTATTCTCTCTTTTCGATGATAACGTTTCAGGTAATGACCTTCTTCATATAAAAACTCATAGCAAGTCTCATGTCTAAGGTTCTTATCTTGTTGTTCTGTGCTTATGTTTGTGCGTCGTACGTTTCACTCTAGCCCCATCTTGGTATGAATAAGTTCATTTTATGTTATTATGGAAAAGTTTTGATTGTCAAAAAGAGAGTAGTTTTATTCATCTTTCCACTCTATGCTTTAGTCTTCATTCGAGGACGAATGATCTCAAGGGGGAGATATTGTAACACCCTGAATTTTTTAACAAATATCCGAACCATTCTTCAAATACATATAGAACCAAACCAAATGATTTCTAGTTATACATAGGTGTTAAGATCATTTTTTTAGTATGAGAAGATCTTTGGATATAAATTAAGGTCATAAGGAACATCTAGCTCAAAGTTAAGTTGAAAACTTCTTTACCAATTGAGTTTTCGTATCAGATTTTACTAGGGTCAACTTCAAACAAGCATAACTCCTAACATTTTACGAGTTTTATAGCTCCAGACCCATAAAATGAAAGGTCTTCGACTCTTCTTTCCAATACCACTGACCATTCATCAATCCAATGCTGGAGTAAAAAATTATGATCATTTTACCAGAGAATGTCCACCTACCAACAGACGACGGACAGAGTGACGGTCCATCGCCTAGACGATGGTTCGTCACTGGAGTTGTGGAACCTAACCAGTAAGCTCAAAAATTATCTCTAAGTCAACAATTTGGACCGTGGTCCATCGGGGAATCCACAGTTCATCCTCAGAAACGTTCGACGAGTTTTTTCTGAACTTTTAAAAAGATTTTTGAGGGGTAGTTTGGTATTTTTCTTCCCGAGACCTCTCTCCACATCTTAAAACTCCCATTAAGAGTTACATTCTCTGAATAAACATCACTAATCTTTCTCAATTCCTTTCTCCTCCAAAGAAACATAAGAAAATATAGAAATGGGAGTTTTCAAGTCCAAAGCTCTAAAAGTTCCAAATTCAAGATTTCTCTCCACAAATTTGTCTAATCTCAAGTATGTAGGACTTCAACGGGTTTTTTGGTTCATATCCATGTCCAAAACTTTAGAGATTTTGAATTTGAAATCATAGTTGCGGTTATAAATCCATGTTTAATTCTGAACATATTTAAAGCAAGTTTTTGATGTTCTTGAATTATTTATTGATGTTTTTTAATTTTTATGAAAATTGAATGATTTCTATGAATAGAAAAGTTTTTACTTGTCACTTTTTTTTAATATGATATGAATTTACAAAGGTTTCTTAAACTTATGTTTAGAGCATGAATTTAGAATTATAGTACTATTACAGATATTCAAAGAAAACAGATTAAACCCATAGAAGGGTGAAGTTTTGATAGTTTTCAAGATATGAATTTAGTAAAATTTCAACATTTTGCAATAGATAGTTAGTGATTTTAAATCGTTATTGAGCATATGATTATAAGAACAGTTCTGAGAATAGTATTTAGCACTGAGCAAACTAGGGTTCTAGATAACATAAGTTCCAGAACAAGTGCCACCGTGGGATTATATTTTCAGCGCAATGTCGGTTGATCATTAGCCTAAAAGGCTCATTTAGTGGATCTACATATAGATAGATATGTCCTATACCTTGGCAAAGTATGAGGCAACTCTCCCAACTAGGTTAGACGTTGGACATCATTAGCTGAAATGATGAATGTCGGTTATAAGGAACTCCCGCTTAAAAGTTTTTACTTTACTTTGATAGCCTTTCGATATGATAATCTTTATGTATTTAGATAGGATGATTTCAGATATGTATTTCTCAGAAAGTTTTATTATGATTTTGTTAAACTCGTTTTCAGTCATTTTATATTATGACTACATTCTCAGTACATTCAGACGTACTGATTGCATACTCTCTGCTTACATTTTTCATGTGATGTAGATATTAGTGATCAAGCTCAGACTCGTGGCTAGTTGATATCAGTTCAACTTCTAGTAGTGGTGAATCCTCATCATTCGGGGACCTAGTTAGTTGTTTCTTCCCGTTCTACTTTTAGACATTATTTTATGGTTAGTCTGGGATCTTGTCCTGGTAGATTATGATATTCAGTTATTAGAGGTTTGCAGACATTAGACTATAGTTTATGTTGGCCTTCGCGCTTGGTACTTGTTCATTCAGATTTTTCAGTCATGACAAGTATATAAGTGTTCAAAAAACATGTGAAAAAAAACTACAAAAAAAACTACTAAAAAAGCTGAAATCTGCCCTAAAAATAAAGGACCATATAGCACACTAAATTTGTGTGTTATATGGTTTGTTAACAGTTAACGCATTTTAACTTGGGGCTTTTTGATTTGAGGATATAGCGCACTTATGTAACTCTTTACATTCCTATTCTGTTCCGATCACTTTTTGGTTTTTCTATGTTATTTTGGTTCCGGTTTCAAAATATTGGAAATTCTACGTACTTTTCACAATATTGGAAAAAATTGGGACTCAGGGCCGGCTGGAGGGTAAAGCCTCCCAAGCCTTTGCTTTAGGCCCCCAAACCTCGTTTTTTAATAATAGTATGTGTATATGTTATTTATTTATTTTTTAAAAATGAATAGTATAGAAATTACAAAATATTTACTTCCTCCATTCCAAAATAATGGGTACATTTCACTTTTTGAAAGTCATTTTGATTAATTTTTGGAGCTAAATTGGATTAGATTAATTCAATATACTAAAATTAAATGGTAGATATTCATAAACTATACGAAAACATCGTGAATTGTAAATTTTCAAGTATATGAGCATGGCAAGTATTTTTGGTATGAATCAAGTATAATAAGAAAGAAGACTTTTGAAATTATGATGATAGTACCATTGAATTTTTTTAGTTTTTCTTAGGTAATATGTATAACTCATTAATCTAGATCCTTACGTTCTTTCAATATAAATTTTTTTGGATCATTTACATTTGACATTTGAAATAGATGAGGCAAGTTATATTTTCTTGTTTTTCTTTCTTACAAGAAGATTTCACTTTTAGGTTTTTAATTACTTCATCTAAGTAAGCAACAAATTTGCATAATATATAATACATAAGGGCGAGGGGAGAGGGGAGAGGGGAGAGGGGATGGGGGATGAGTTTTCTTCGTTATTTAGGAAAAACATAATTTAAAGCCTCACATGAAAGTTTGGTTTTAGGCCACCAAATTTGTTGAGCCGCCCCTGTTGGGACTACTACCAAAAAAAATAGTAACATTGACTCACTTCTTCGACAGTTACGACGTAATGAATATCTAAAAGAAAATAACGACACAGACTAAGAAAATTAACGTCTCTGATATTCTTAAAATTTGATGTACTCAGTGGTATCTCGTTCAAAAATAAAATATCTTAGCAAAAGAGTAACTAAAATATTAATTTGATGTCCCAGGCCTGTTCAGTAGTTAAAGTGTCATAATTCAAATTCAAATCATATGTTTTGATTAGACAATATTCTAATATTAAACCTTGCAAAAGAAAAGGCATAAACTTATTCTAAAATGAACGTGATGCGGTTAAGATTGCAGCAAACTAGATTAGAAAGATAATCTTAATTTAATTTGGAAACTAATGATATATCCTACAGAAAATCATAATTATTTCTACATAATTATAATTAGTGATTTAATTAAAGTTTCTGTCAAAATTGGCATTAAATTGATACGGGAGGAGATATTATTTTTCATATCAATTTAATCAAAATTTAATATTTTTTTAACTATCTTAAAAACAATTATAATTCCTTTCTTTAAAAAGTACGACACTTGTATTGGTGTCTTGCAAAATTATTGTACAAAGGCTATAACAACCTATAATTGTACTAATTAGTCCCCAGCCATATTGTCATTTCAATGAATTTTTCAGCGTTTAGCAGAATTGGTGTATCATATTGAATGATGTTGCACACACCAAAAAAAGGAATTGCATACTTAAATTGATATGGACGAGATTTTTTTTTAAATCGATTAAAGCTAAACATTATAGTTTTTGTTGTCTTAAAAATAATTATAATTATTTTCCAAAAATAAAGTACGACACTTAAACTGATACGAACTATGAAGAGAATGTTATTTTTCTTAAGCATAAGCTAAGTATTATATTTTTAGTTGTGCACTTAAATTGATACGGAAGCAAAAACTAAGTATTATTATTTAATTGTCTTATAAAATAATTATGATAAATTAATTTGTATGGCAAAGAAAGAGAACTAAAATGAGCCAATGAAGATAGAAATAAGCTTGTATAGTTTCGCAGCATTACGTCTATTTTTTAATTCCATTTCGGTGTCTGATATTCGCATTGGAGTTCGACTAATCCGAATTCGCGTAGGATAGAACCCATTTGGGGGAAGCGCTCCCTATGAAGACTTTTTCCATACCTAGGACTCTGTAATGACCCTAGTAGTCTTAAGTAGTTAAAAGGAAATAAAAAGGATAGGAGGGAGCCCAGGTTCGAAATCGATATGCGGAGCATGGGAGTAATAACACCATTTTAAATCGAACGGTCGAGATTCAAACTTCATTTAAAAGCTCAGACGATCAGGATGCTTCCACGTTAGCTGAGTTGGTTATATAACCAACTTAGGAGAGAGAAAATGCTAACAAAAATCTAGTATTTCTCAACCTCCTTTACGTTTCTCTTCTCTCTCATTCTTCTCCTTCTCTCTTTCTAAATCCCTAAATTCTTCTTCTCTTCTACTGCAGATTCAAGGATGATCATGGAAGCCCAACTATTTTCATTATCCTAGTTTACTTTAGTTTTTAATTTCCTTGTATTTGAATTCCATTTCTCTTATTTTTTAAATATAAACCAAAAATTATCCCAAAACAAGCTCGAATTCCCTTTTATATTGTGAATTGAATTCCAGATCTCATTTGAGGTCATAACAATTAGTATCAGAGCCACCATTCTGTGCGATCTGTGTGGTTGGTATGGATGAGGGCACCCGTTTCAAACTGGTGGATGAACAACTTGCAAGGCATGATGAAGTTTTGACTGAGCTACTAGCTAATCAGCAAGAGGTTCGAAACACTCAGATGGGTATTCAGGGAACCTTGGAGCTAATATTGGATCGGCTTATAGCTCTAGAGAGAGCTCCTAATAGGGCACCAGGTTATCAGCAATTAGGAGATGGATTGCTTCCAATTCCAGCTCATGACCATAGACAGAACAGGTTGCAGGCAGTACCTATTCCCCCTCATAAGTGGGAGCTACCTTGCTTCAAAGGTCACAAGCCTAAGGTATGGATTCGAAAGTGTGAATGTTATTTCAATATATATATGACACAGTATAATCATAAGGAAAAGGTTGTTGCACTATATTTGAATGGACCAGCTGAGATTTGGTACCATTCATTGGTATTGAGTAGGGGTGTGGTTAATTGGATGGAGTTTAAAGAAGAATTAATCAATAGATTTGATGATGAATTGATAAGGGATATAGTAGAAGAATTCAACAAACTCACTCAGGTTAGTACTGTGGATGAATTCTTAGGGAAGTTTGAGGAGCTGAGGGCTCAAATGCTAGTGAGAAATCCTCATTTGAATAAATCTTACTTCCTGTCTAGTTTTATGGGAGCACTGAAGGAAGAGATCAAGTTTGCAGTGAAAATGTTTAAGCCTAATACTCTAAAAATGGCTGTGGAGAAGGCTAGGATGTAGGAGAAAGCTATTGAGGTTGTCCAAAGGAGGCACAAGGCTCAGTATAAGCCTGCTCTAGTGGTGAGCAATCCTTCTTATGCTAAGAATTCTATGCCCAATACTAGTAGACCTACTACTTTTAAGCTGAGTCCTGAGGTCTATGAGTATAGAAAAAGTAATAGGTTATGTTTTAGGTGTGGAGAGAAATATGTATCTGGTCATCAGTGCAAGAAGTAACAACTTATTTGCTTGACTGGAGAAGCTGAGGTAGAAGACATATTCCCATATATAGTAGAAGATCCTTCCTACACTGACATGATTATTGAAGGAGATATAGAACAAGTGGTATAGGAAGCAGTATGCCTAAATGCACTATCAGGAAATCATCAAGGAGTAAACACTATCTTGGTTAGTGGAACTGTCAAAAATAGGAGCTTAACCTTGTTGGTTGACTCAGGAAGTACTCACAGTTTCATTGACCAAAACACAGTAGTTGGAGCTGGCTATCAAGAAACTTATTGTGCACCAGTAAGAGTGACAGTAGTTGATGGCAATTATGTCATGTGCACGTCACACTGTAAAGGATTTTCATGGAAAATGCAAGGCAAGACCTTCCAAGAATATCTTCTGATTATTCCTCTAGGGGGTAGTGACATTGTTCTGGGCAATGATTGGATCAAGAAACACAATCCAACCAAGTTTTATCATGAGAAGAACTGTGTTACTATTGGCAGGAAGGGTAGTAAATTAATCCTAAAAGGAGTCACTGGTGAAGGCAAGCTAAACATGATCCATAGTAACACTATGAATAAGATTTTGAAGAAAGTTCAAACTCTCATTGCGCACTTGTTTGTGATGAGTGTAACACATGATGGAGTTCAGGATCCAGTAGATGAGACTATTGAAAAGGTGTTAGCCCATTACCCTGATGTGTTTGCAGAACCTATAACCTTTCCCCCTGTCAGGTCACATAATCATTCATACCACTTAAGCTAGGTGTGGCTCCAATTAGTTTGAGGCCTTATAGATACAACTATTACCAGAAGAATGAATTGGAGAAGCAAGTCTCTGAGATGCTCAGCCATGGAATTATTCAACAAAGCCAATCTCCCTTCTCTTCACCTGCTCTTTTGGTTAAGAATGAAGATAGATCATGGAGGTTCTGTGTTGATTATAGAGGACTAAATGATATCACTGTGAAAGATAAGTACCCTATTCCTATTGTGGATGATCTACTTGATGAACTACATAGTTTTTTCATATTTTCTAAGGTGGATCTCAGAGCTGGCTACCATCAAATTAGGATGAAGATGAAGGATATGTACAAGACTGCTTTAAGAACACACTTAGGCCATTATGAGTTTAAGGTAATGCCCTTTGGCCTTATCAATGCTCCTACTACATTCCAAGCCTTAATGAATCAGGTTTTTCAACCTTACTTGAGGAAGTTTGTATTGGTGTTCTTTAATGACATACTTATTTATAGTACATCCTTAGAGGCACATGTTAAGCATTTGGTTGCTGTTTTTGATCTTTTGAGACAACACTCATTGTTTGCTAAGAAATCCAAGTGCTCTTTTGAAAAAAACAAAGTGGAGTATTTAGGGCATGTTATTACTAAGGATGGATTCTCAACTGATCCTGCTAAGATTCAAGCTATGGTGGAAAGGCCTAAACCTAAATCAATTAAACCACTTAGAGGATTTTTGGGATTAACTGGCTATTACAGAAAATACGTAGCTGGTTATGGAACAATATGCAGACCTCTTACTGATTTGCTGAAGAAAGAAGTTTTCAGGTGGAATGTAGAAGCTGATATTGCATTTTCAGAGCTCAAGGCTTACATGGTTTCTACCCCTATGTTAATTCTACCTGATTACTCCAAGGACTTTATTGTGGAGACTAATGCTAGTCATGGTGGTATTGGTGTTGTTTTAATGCAGGAAGGCAGGCTTGTAGCTTAATTCAGTAAGGTGCTTGCACTTAAACATAAAGGCAAATCCATTTATGAGAAAGAATATATAGCATTACTTGAACAAGTGGAGGCATTACTTGCAGTTCAAGCATTTTGTGATCAAGACTGATCACCATAGTTTAAAGTACTTGGTGGAACAGAAGGTTACTTCAGTTATACAGCAAAAATGATTGACTAAATTGTTAGGATTGGATTATGAGATCCAGTACAAAAAGGGTGCTGAAAATAGAGTGGCTGATGCCCTCTCTAGACAAACTGATAATGGACAATTGATGATGGTTAGTGCTACCCTGCCATCTTGGGCACATGAAGTCACTTCCAGCTACTCAGGTGACACTCAGGCTTAGGAATTGATCACTCAACTCTCAGTGGATTTGCAAGGTCCTTCTTTTCGAAATCTCACTTCTGGAATCCTTAAGAGGAAGGGCAAGGTCTATATTGGAGGTGATGGTAATCTCAAGCAACAATTACTCTCCACATTCCATGATTCTCTTGTAGGTGGTCACGCAGGACAATTAGGCACCTATAAAAGATTGTTAATAGTTGTGATGTGTGTCTCAGAAGCAAGGATTAAAATGCAACCTACCCTGGTCTTCTACAACCCCTTTTTACTACTAACCAAGCTTGGAGTCACATTAGCATGGATTTTATTGAAGGTCTGTCTAAGTCTAAAGGTAAAGAGGTGATTTTAGTAGTTGTAGACAGAATGACTAAGTACGCATACTTTATTGCACTTTCACATCATTACACTGTTGTTGATGTTGCTGAGATATTCTGGAAGCAGATTCACAGACTCCATGGAACGCCTGAATCAATAGTCACTGACAGAGATAAGGTTTTCCTCGATAACTTTTCCCAAACATTATTTAAACTCTTGGGTACACAACTACATTATAGCACTGCCTACCACCCCCAAAGTGATAGGCAAACTGAGAGAGTGAATAAATGTGTGGAGAATTTTCTCAGATGTATAACAGCTAACAAACCTCTCAATTAGAAACACTGGCTATCACCCCCTCACTTGTCTATGGGGCCACTGTTGAAAACTAATGTTCTAGCTGCTTGTAGACATGGAATTTTTGACCCTCCCCGAGCATTAATCTATTTTTATCTTTAAATATTTATTTTTTATCTAATCTTTGTTTTATCTTCTTTTTCATTTCTAGTAGATTTTCTTGGAAGAAAATTGTGAAAAAAGATGTCAAAAATAATCACATTTTAGGATAAGTTTTTTTAAAAATTTTTAAAAGAAAAGAAAATTTTCAAAATATATATATATATATATATATATATATATATATATATATATATATTTCTTTAAATTAGATTTTCATAAATAAGCTAGTAATCTTAATATTCTCTTAATTATATTTTATTTTAGTCTAGTTATAAACTTTTCTTATATCTTCTTAGTATAAAAATTAATTAGTTAGTATTTTTATCTTTCAAATAAAAAAAAAAAAAAAAAAAAAAAAAAAGAAGAAGAAAGAAAATCCTAATCTACCAAAACCACCCCAACTCCCTCACTAATCTACCCACACCATCATTTTCCCTCACTTCCCCCATCACCCCACTACATACACACACGTCCACTAACACACTCAGCACTACACAATCACATGCACATGCACACTAATACAATATATATACACCACAACACACAACCACAGCACCTATCTCTCACACACACACACACCCCAACACATACTACACCCTCACGTCCCAAACACACAGACAAGATACAAATTATACACTCATCTGCCAAGGAGAAAACAACATTCTCTAGCAACCCATACTCCACAGCACCTATCTCACCACCACCACCACCCCCCAACATATACTACACCCTCACGTCCCAAACACACAGACAAGATACAAATTATACACTCATCTGCCAAGGAGAAAACAACATTCTCTAGCAACCCATACTCCACAGCACCTATCTCACCACCACCACCACCCCCCAACATATACTACACCCTCACGTCCCAAACACACAGACAAGATACAATTTATACACTCATCTGCCAAGGAGAAAACAACATTCTCTAGCAACCCATACTCCACAGCACCTATCTCACCACCACCACCACCACCCAACATATACTACACCCTCACGTCCCAAACACACAGACAAGATACAATTTATACACTCATCTGCCAAGGAGAAAACAACATTCTCTAGCAACCCATACTCTTAGAACCAACAACCAATTAGTCCCTCACGTTCGAATCTCTCTCCAGCAGTTTTGCTTCCGCGGTTTCTAGTTCGTGGCTCTTGAAAATTAGTTATTTGTTAATTTTTAAAAATTCATAGATTGTAGTGGCTTTTGTTATTATGAATTACCTTCCGTAAGAGGTAACCCTCAATCTTTTTTTGTATAATGTAACATCGTAATTATGCAAGACTTGATTCCAATATTATGAAGTTTCTCAGATTTCGTATTTGTTTAACTTAATATTTTTTTGATATGATAATACAAAGTATGTTCAAATATTTATTTTTTTTTGGTTAGATTTAGTATAAAATTAATATAAGATTCCATACTTTATTGCATGTTTACGTAAAATTATCAAATCCATTCTTATTTTCATATTTTGGTGTTTTAATGATTGTCACACCCCTTTTTCGTTCGTGTCGAAGGGTTTTTCCAATTAAAGTGACGGTATTGACTAAGGATTATTTTTATTTACAGGTCGCCACTTGGAATTGAGTTATGGTGTTCCAAGTCACCTTTCTGAATCCCTAGTCAAAAGGAAGTTGACTCTTTAATATTTGTCTGCAAACTAGAAATTCGAGTAAGAAATTCTATTGACCGAGGGGAAGGTTTTAGGCATCCCTCAAATCTCGTGGTTCTAGCACGGTCGCTTTATCGACTTATAACTAACTTAAACTATTTTTGATAAATTGTATTTGTAGGCCTTGATTTGCTCATTTTTAATGTTGAACTTTTATTGGTCTTGACTTAGATTCACAACTGCATTCTAAATCTTGACATACACCAACTTAGAGGTGTAATTGTCTTCTTCGCTTAAGTGCACCATAACTACTAATCTTTATCTCTGTGTCTTAAGTTTGAATTAATGAAGGTTGATTATTAGATCAATCTTTTCCATGGCGCATAAATCCATCCTTAAGTTGTCTGCTTTGGTTATTAAGGGTACCGAGAAAGATGTATAATCATATTTTTAATCAAAATAAGATTATTAGCATGCCTGAAGCTCATCTAGCGTTTAGCGAATTCTAACATTTCCTCTTATTAATTAATAAATACAGACTTGCTCCTAACGACCTAAATAATAAAACAAGAAGTGAAATTATACCCAAGTTCCATGAACTTTCATTGGCCAAGATTGAGAAAATAATTCATTTCCAAAATCACCGAATCTGTGCTTCTTATGCCAACTCAATTATCCTATTTAATTAGAATTTAGACCAATCGATCAAAATAAGCATTCCACCAACACTAAAACGTAACTGATCACACACAACCTTTTCAAATTATTTGTTTGTGCTAATCAGGGAAATCAACTGTACACATGACCAACACGTATTATCTGAAAAATCAAGGAGCATAATCGTACATATGATAATTAAAGTTAAATAAATATCAGCCAAGAATCATATAAAAATGTGATTCATATATTTTAATTGGCCTAAAATAGTGTAAGATTAGGTAACCTTATTAAAATTATTAAAAATCTCTCTATATAGATTTCTTAGAAATCTTACGGGTAAAACAGTATGTTAAGTGCATGAACAAACTTCAACCTAACCAAAGCAACTAGGTACTAATTTGTTGCTATATATTTGTTGATTAATTAATACTGCTAGCATAATAATTTCACAATGAGAATAGAGTAAAGATACAACATGTTTGTCATCACTAACAAAAGAAATACGGTCATGTTATATTATAGAATAAAAGGATAAAATATTAACACATAATTAAATCCTCTACCAACTTATTCATAAAAAAAAATAAAAATGAAAAGATTGGAGATGGACCTTCAAACTTTGGATTACAAAGTTATTGAACTGAATAGGATTTTTGTCAGTTCGATGAACCTCGATCGGGAATCCTCGCCACCTTAACTAGATCCACTTCCTGTGTGACAAGCTAAACCGAGTATAGAACCAAGAATGTCGTCACCAAAAACTCAAAAACAATGACCAAACTCCGAACTCCAATATATCTAACTCTCAATATATCTCTAATTCCTGCTCTTTTTTTTCTAAGTCCACTATGTTACTTTTTCTTTTTTTTTTTTTAGTCTTCTGCCTCTCTTTTTCTAACTTTCTCTTCTTCTTTTTTTCGTATGTTCCTAAGTTTGTCTTTTTTCTCCTTTTTGTTTTCTATCTTTTTCTGTGTTTTTTCTTCTAATCCGTGTGTGTGTATGTATATATAGTACTAGTGTGCATGGGCATGTGTTTGTGTCGTGTGTGGGGGTGTGTGAGGGAGTGGGAGGTGAGGGCTGAATTATGGGAGGTTGAGAAGGAGTGGGGTGTAGAAGGTTGAGAGAAGTGAGGGAGTGGTGCGTTAGTAGCATTAGGAGTGTGTGTGAAGGGGGGATTTAAAGGGGTAGGGGAGGATTAGTTACGGGGGGAGTGGGATTAGGATTAGGGATAATTATTATTTATTTATTTTCAATATATATATATATATATATATATATATATATATATATATATATATATATATAATATGGTAAGAGCATTAGCTAATTATCTTGAAGCTAATTATTTTGAACTAATGTAGAAAAGTTAAATATCTAGTTCTAAAAATATGACTAAGAAAATATTAAAATTCACTAGATTATTTAATTTAATTAAAAGAAAACATATTCAGAAGAAAATTTACTTTTCCTTTGAAAATTAAAAACAAAACTTATCCTACAATGTTACTCTATTTTTTCGGAATCCTTTTTCACAAATTTTCAAACAAAACCTACTAAAAATGAAAGCTAAAAATAAAGATTAGACAAAATATTTAATGCTAAAAATAGGTTAAAGTTCGAGGAGGGTCAAAAATCACGTGTCTACATTTGCCCCTCTTTGTTTGGGAACACGAAGAGTTTTCAAACAAAGAAGTAGACAACGAAACAAGTTTTGATCCGACTGTTATTTAAAAATGAAAAGAAAAAGAAGGAAAAGATGTGACCGAGTCCTGATTTTGGACAGCCTGCATATCCCGGGTTATAAGGAAATTAGGTCACGTGTAGCTCAAGAAGGTGGAATGGTGAGACGATGACTTAGAGGTCGAGTGAGGTCCCGTCGAGTCTCCGGTTCGCAACTCCTGTTTTTACGTCAAAATAAAAGACAAGAATAAAAATGATCCTTCAAGTACAAGATCCTATCTATTCCACTTTTGTTGAATCTTGACTTGAATCTTCATGCTTCCTCAAGTGATGATATATCTGTTCTCCTCATGAGTTGAACTCGACAGTGAACTTTTCTTCATGTCGATTTCGGTTATTGGAGATGAAATTGAAAATCGGTCCTATTCTTCAAGCGGACACTTGCTCCTTCTAACTTTGAATTCAAAAATCGCCATGTTCTCCAGGCTGGCTCCTGAGCTTGAACTGAAAATTGACCCTATTCTCCAGGCGGGCTCCTGAGCTTCAAAATTGAAAGTAATCCCTGTCCTCCAAACGTATTCTTAAACTCAAAATAAATAGTGAACTAGAAAAGTAAATCCCATTTTCCAGGAGGGTCCTGTTAAACTAAATCCCATTTTGTAGGAGGGTCCTGAACAGAAAATAAAGTCCCATTTTTCAGGAGGGTACTGAGCAGAAATTTAAAGTCTCATTATCCAGGAGGGTCCTGCTAAACTAAATCCCATTTTACAGGAGGGCCCTGAGTTGAAAATTAAAGTCCCATTCTCCAGGAGGGTCCTGAACAGAAAAGTAAAAACCCATTTTCCAGGAGGGTCCTGAGCTGAAATATAGAGTCCCATTATCCAGGAGGGCCCTGTTGATCCCATTTTTCAGGAGGGTCCTGAATGGAAAGTAAAGTCCCATTATCCAGGAGGGTCCTGAGCAGAAAAGTAAAAGCTCATTTTCCAGGAGGGTCTTGAGCTAAAATATAGAGTCCCATTATCCAGGAGGGTCCTGTTGATCCCATTTTTCAGGAGGGTACTGAACGAAAAGTAAAGTCCCATTATCCAGGACGGTCCTGAGTTGAAAATTAAAGTCCCATTTTCCAGGAGGGTCCTGAGTTGAAAATTAAAGTCCCATTTTCTAGGAGGGTCCTGAGCTGAAAAGTAAAATTCCAAACAACACGAACAAAATTTTTGCCCCAGTTTGTACCACAATTTCCGTGAGTGTTCAAAAAATCATAACTATTTGAAAAATGAAGAGGGTGAATCCAACACTGCCTCATTCCAGAAAGTGCATCTCGCGAAGGTAAAAGATAATAAATTTTTACTATGACTGTAATCTAGCAAGCTTATGTCGCAATATTGCTTCTTGCATTCACTGAAGTGAAGAATTGCCCCTTTCTGATATCCAGGCTTCGAAGCCTTTGATTTGCAGGAAACACCTATCTCTGCTTCAGACAAAGAAAAATTATGAGTTTAACAACATGGTGGTTGGTTCATGGCATTTGACTTTTGATGCAATTTCTCCTGTACTTGTCATGTTCAGCTCTGTTTTGAGTCGTTGATGAGTATCATTAACTTGTTGTACTATTGACCCCAAAAATTCTGGTTACCCAATGACTGTAACTCAAATCGTATTTTTATTTCATAGCGCCTCTGAATTTAACTTCTGTCGCACCTTTGTTTTCTTATGAATCCAGAAACTGTTAGATGAAGACTATTCAATGGTATTTTGTTTCACTTTGAATCATGTTACTTTTATGTATTGGTCCTTTCCCCTGCTTTGCACCATTGAAGGAGTTGGTAGCAAGTTTTGAAGTCCTCTCTCACTTATTTTTTCATGGACTTGACTCAAAGACAACAGAAAAATGAGGACGGCGATTTTCCATTTTGATAACAAAGACAAGAAAAAAAATAGAAATATTGAATGGAAAGAAAGGCAACAGGCGTCCCTATTTCCAAAAGTATGAAGGAAAGAAAACTTATATGAATGTTATAGCCGGCTCTAGTGATTATGACATGCGTTTGGGATCAAGCAACCCGATCTCTTAATCTCAACCATTTATCAACTTTTTCCAACCTATTGAATTTAAAACTGGGTTTTGCTTTTGAGCCTGTTTCCACTAAATCCCAGACCTCCTTCGGTGAGGATTTTTGCCAACATGACTCTCTCATTTTCATTTCTCTCATCTCACCATCGTCTTATGGTGCCTGTGAGGGTTTTCACCAATAAGACTCTCTCATTTTTGTTTCTCTCATCTCGTCATTGCCTTATGATGCCCGTAAGGATTTTCACCAATAAGACTCTCTCATTTTTCATTTCTGTCATATTTTTTTTATGCTGATGAAAACAAGTGTGTCCCAAAATATGACCATCATATCACCATATCATGTTTAGCCTCGATATTTTTAAAGATTGATCTGAAGGTCTTTCTTTGATTGTAACATGGCTTTTGGATAGGGTTAGAAAGAAAGGGTGGCATGAGGCTCAAAAGACACTTAAAATAGGGTGAGACTTACAACTTTTTGAATCGACTCACAAAGAAAATAACTTTTGCCCCATTTTTTTTTTTAAAAAACTGGATAACTTGAATTTTTTTTACTTGGTTGGACCGAACCCTAGAGTAGGGCTGCCTACGTATCTTGTAGTAGCAAGAATCAGGTCAAACGTAGTTCAGGCAACTTGTTCTTTTGCTTGATTTTGATTTTTTTTTTTTTTTGACTCAATTTCCTTTTCTTGACACTTTTCTCTTTTGGATTTTTTTCTGACTCAATTTTTTCTTTTTCGATACTTTTCTCATTTTCCTTTTTCTGATTCTATTTTGATTCCAAAAGAGGGGTACGAAAGAATGTAAAACTTAAGCTCAAATGGGATAGACAAATGATGACACAATATTTGGATAGTGGAATAAAATGTCTTCGTCATATCAATCTTCCAAATATGCCAAAACCAAACATGTAAATAGCAATAACGATAAATAAAGATCATACATAATATCTTTTAACTGCATCGGCATTGATAGCCACTTCTACCATTTTTCCTTCTACATCGGTCAAATATAATGCACCATTGGGCAACACTTTCTTCACCATGAACGGACCTTGCCAGTTGGGGGAAAACTTGCCTTTAGCTTCAACCTGATGGGGGAGGATGCGCCTTAATACTAACTGACCGACTTCAAAATGTCTAGGACGCACTTTTCTATTATATGCACGTGCCATTCTCTTCTAGGATAGTTGGCCATGACATACTGACGTTAATCTTTTTTCATCAATCAAACTCAATTGCTCCAATCGGTTCTTGACCCACTGATCATCGTCAATCTCAGCTTCCACAATGACTGCTTCGGTATAACTGCTTCGGTCCCATATACTAACGAGTAGGGAGTCACACCTATTGAAGTACGAACTATAGTACGATAACCCAATAAAGCAAAAGGTAACTTTTCATGCCATTGTCGGGAACCTTGCACCATCTTTCAGAGTATTTTCTTTAGGTTTTTATTGGCAGCTTCTACAGCCCCATTTGCCTTGGGGTGATATGGAGTTGAATTTTGATGCGTAATCTTAAATTATTGGCATACCTCTTTCATCAGATGACTATTGAGATTCACAGCATTGTCTGTGATAATTACCTTTGGGATACCAAATCGGCAAATAATATTGAAGTGAACAAAATTTACCACAGTTTTTTTGGTCACCGACTTGAAAGTTACTGCTTCCACCCACTTTGTAAAATAATCAATTGCTACCAAAATGAACCTGAACCCATTTGATGCTTTTGGTTCAATAGGTCTAATCACATCTATTCCCCAAGCCACGAAGGGCCATGGAGCAGACATTTTATATAACTCAGAAGGAGGAGAATGTATCAAATCCCCGTGCACTTGGCATTCATGACATTTACGGACAAATCAAATGGAATCTCGCTCCATGGTGAGCCAATAATAACCTGTCCGAAGTATTTTTCTTGTCAACACATACCCATTCATATGCGTCCCACAAACTCCAGAATGTATTTCAGTCATGATAGTGGAAGCTTCTCTGGCATCTACACACCTTAAAAGTCCTAAATCTGGAGTCTTTTTGTACAAGATCCTTCCGCTTAAGAAAAATCCGCTTGTCAATCGTCGAATAGTTCTCTTTTGGTTACCATCGACATGTATTGGATATTCTCCAGATTGGGGCTGTTACGAGATAATATTGTTCTAATTTCAAAACAAGAACTGCTCCTATTCCAACTTTTTTCACATTAGCAGCTCCATCAAAGAACAACCTCCAACCTAGATGGCTATCATCAGAAATAGCTTCGTCGACACATGATACCTCTTCGTCAGGAAATAGGTCTTTAATGGCTCATATCCTTCATCAATGGGATTTTCGGCCAAATGATCCGCTAGTGCTTGGGTTTTCATTGCAGTCCACGTCGCAGAGACAATATCAAATTCTGTGAGCAATATCTGCCATTTTACGAGTCTGCCTATGGGCATAGGCTTCTGAAAAATATACTTGAAGGGATCCATGCAGGAGATGAGGTAAGTGGTGTTGGATGAAAGATAATGCTTCAAATTTTGTTCCACCCAGGTCAGGGCACAACATGTCATTTCTAGAAGTGTGTACTTAGCCTCATAAGTGGTAAATTTCTTGGTGAGGTAATAGATGGCTTGCTCCTTTTTTTCCTGTGGCATCATGTTGACCCAATACACAGCCAAAAGAGTTGTCCAAAACAGACATATACAATATCAAGGGCCTCCCCGGCTCAGGTGGAACCAACACAGGTGGATTCGATAAGTAGCTTTTGATTCTATCGAATGCCTCTTGACATTCTTCAGTCTATTCAACTACAGCGTTCTTCATCAATAATTTAAAAATGGGCTCGCATGTCATCGTGAGTTGGGCAATGAATCTACTGATATAATTCAACCTTCCCAGTAAGCTCATCACCTCGGTTTTGTTCTTTGGTGGAGCCAATTCTTGAATGGCTTTTATTTTTGAAGGATCTAATTCGATACCATGTCGACTGACTATAAACCCCAAAAGCTTTCCAGATGGGACCCCAACTATGTATTATGCAGGGTTAAGTTTGAGATTATACCTACAAAGCCTGTCAAAGAATTTCCTCAGATCTTTGACATGGTCCGACTGCTTTCTTGACTTAATTATCACGTCATCCACATAAATGCATCATGTCGTGAAACATAGTGGTCATCACCCTCATGTAAGTTGCACCTGCATTTTTTAGCCCAAATGGCATGACTCGATAATAGTATGTCCCTCAAGATGTGATAAATGATGTCTTTTCTGCATCTTCATGGTCCATGATGATCTGATGGTACCCCGCGTAACAATCCACAAAAGATGCAATTTCATGCTTGGCACAATTGTCCAGCAAAATATGGATGTTGGGCAGCGGAAAGTCATCTTTTGGACTCGCTTTATTTAGATCACGATAATCGACACACATTCGAACTTTGCCATCTTTCTTTGGGACGGGGACGATATTGGCTAACCAAGTAGGATATTGAGTGACTCGAATGACTTTAGCCTCAAGTTGCTTTGTGATTTCCTCTTTAACTATTACACTCATGTCAGTTTTAAGTTTCCTCAACTTTTGTTTGACCGGAGGAAAGGCGGGATCAGTTGGCAACTTATGAACTACTAGATCAGTGCTCAAACCAGGCATATCATCATAAGACCAGGCATATCATCATAAGACCAAGCGAATATGTCTTTATAGTCGAGCAAGGCCTCGATTATTTCTTCCTTTTGTTGTGATTGTGCATGTACACTTATCTTAGTCTCCCTAATATTTTCATGGTCACCTAGATTGATTTACTCCGTCTCATTCATATTGGGGTTGGACTTATTCTCAAACTGTTCGAAATCCTTGCTTATTTCTTCTAATACTTCATCTTGATCATATTCAACTTCTTCATTCATTATTTCATGATTAGTTTGAGTTTTAAGATCTGGCTGAAAATTCCGCATGTATGTCATATCACTAGAATCAGCATAAAAAGAGTTGTACAATAGGAAATAAATAAGTAAATATTAGACTCAAAATATGAAAGAGGGAAACTGCATTTCATTGAAAATAAAGGTAGGAGGGTTTGAACATAAAAATAAACAGATAAAGATCTGAATTACAACCCTGGAATATTTCAAATTACAGAAAGGAAAACAAAACAAACTACCAAGACTCCTTCTTAGTGGGAAGAGGAATGACCTCCCAATTGTTGAGTTGGACATCAGGGCCAATAAACTGCACATCTGCATTACTGGTGCCTTCCCGAATTTCAACCATATCAGCCTCGAAAAACATGTTTCAGAAAAGGCCAGTCAACTCTGTATCATCATCAAACATTTGTTCTGAGACTGGTGACATGAGGGACCCAATAGCACTGGTTCTGATGAAAGACTGGTTGAGTGGCAGTATTGGCTTGGCAAGTGACCATAACTCTTTTTTTCGATTCTTAGCTTTCTTCCTATCTTCAAAAGTGGGCTCATACCCTAAACCAAAGGTACCCAGGTTCTCACGGAGGCATATTGGATGAGCTCGACCCTGTAAAGACATCCCTAAACCCTTTCCTGGTTCAAAACCATACCTTAACATTTCATTCACCACCATGACAGATGCAAAGGGAAATTGTGGTCTTGGAATGAGATTCCCCTCGAGGATATGCTCAACAACCACTACCTCAAAATCCTGATAGATCAGCGCTCCATGTACATTTCCTACCTCAATAAAGGAAATGGATAATTCTTTATACCTGGACAAGTCCCCTTCTCCGTGAAAGACTATTTCTTTTCTGTCATGTTCGAACTTGATCATTTGATGCAATGTGGATGGGACTGCCCCAGCCCTATGAACCCATGACCGCCCCAATAACAGATTATAGAAAGTGTCAATATTCAAGACTTGGAAATCTATGGTAAAATCAATAGGCCCTATTGTCAATACGAGCTCTATCTCACCAATGGCATTCGCTTTTGCTCCATCAAAAGATCTGACACAAACATTATTAGGTCGAATCCTTTCTGTACTAACATTCAATTTTTGCAGAGTTAATAGAGGACAATATTAGGACTAGATCCTCCATCAATCAAGACTCGAGTGACATAGGAATGCTCACATTTTACAGTAATATAGAGGTCGTGATTATGTCTAGTACCTTCCATGGGTAGTTCATCGTCCGAGAAGGTGACCCTATTTACCTCAAAGATTCTTCCAACAATTCTTTCCAATTGATTTACTGTAATCTCACTATATATGTGCCTTATTCAAAATCTTTATTATGCTCTTCTGAGTGGATCAGTAAAGACAACAAAGAGATTTGGGCTGGCGTTTTCCTCAACTGTTCCATGATAGAATATTCTGGCAACTTCATCTTCTTCAAGAACACTTCAGCCTCCTCCTTAGTAACAGGCTTCTTGACTGGCCTCTGGCCATCTCTGTCTTTTCTTAACTCTTCTGGGGTAAAACATCTCCCTAAACGGGTTAACCCCCCTACTCCATCCACTTTTTCAATGACTTTGTTTCCCTTATATGTCACTGTCGTGTGATTATAGTTCCAAGGGACTGTCTTGGTGTTAACCATAGGAAGTTGAGACACTGGCTTAATAATAATAGGAGTTGTGAGAGCTCCTTTCACAATTAGAAGGGGCTTGACGGGCATTCTTGGAACAATCAACTTTGGGATAATTTGAATTTCCCCAGTGCTTTCTAAAGCTCCTTTCACAATAACCACGGGAGTATTCGATTGTTTGGGCTTTACGGGCGTCTCATTCACTCCTGAAGATACTACTTTTGTTAAATCTACCACATTTGTTGTCTTTTCCTCATCACTTTTGATCTTAATGATAGGCTTGTAGGAAATTGTGGATTCTTCATCGCCGTGTATTAACTCAAGTATATTTGTTTCAGTATGAATTGGCAGCGGGTTTTGATTAATGTTTGGAGCACCCGAGTTTTGCACCACAATTTGTTGTGTATCAATCAACTCTTGGATGGATTTTTTCAAGAACCAACATTTCTCTGTATCCTGCCTTGGGGCATCGGAACAATATGCACATCTTCGAGAATAATCCACGTTTTTTAGGGGAGGTTTTGATACTTTCCTCTCAATTGGGCTCAAAACATTCAAGGCCCTCAACCTCTTAAATAAGCTAGCATACGATTCTCCAATAGGAGTGAAATTATCTTTGGCTACGTTACCCCTTTTATACTCTACTCTATGTCGAAAATTAGGTTTAGGAGGCCCTTGGTAAACTTGTGAGAGTGGAGGATGATTTTGAGGGGCTGGTGCACGCCATTGCGGGTAAGAAGAGGGTTGGGCATATGGATGTGCATTATAAATGGGATACTGAAGAAATGGTATGGAATATAGTGGGTAGTGTTGTGGGTGGTTATATGGGTCTTGGGTATATATCTGGGGTTGAGATTATGCATATTGGTGAGGCGGACCTCTCGGAGTTTGTCGTGGCCCTGACACAATGGTAGCCACGTCCTCCTTTCTTTTCTTTCCCCTAATACCTCCCGAGCCATTTTGAATCGCCTGCGTTGTAGCTTTTAAAGCAGCTTGGCTTATAATCTTTCCGGACTTAATTCCATTTTCCACCATTTCGCCAACCTTAATAACCTCAGCAAATGTTTTTCCGACAGCAGAAAGCAAATGATGGAAGTAGTCAGGTTCCTGTGCCTGGAGAAAAATATTAATCATCTTTGACTCCTTGATTAAGGGCTTAACTCTAGCAGCTTGCTCTCTCCACCTAATAGCATATTCGCGGAAGCCCTCAGTAGTCTTTTTCCTCAAGTTGGCAAGTGTGGTGCGATATGGAATTATGTCAATATTGTATTGAAATTGTTGGACAAAATCTATAGTAGTTGGTACTGCGGGAATGAAGAGCGGGTTATTTGTGAGAGATGGATTTGGGGGGCGCACAGTGGAGGTCCCAACTGTGCTAGGCACATTAGTATATGGGCTGAATCCTGGTGGGTAAAACGGATCATCGGTTTGGGCCTGAGTGGAAATTGGGACAGTCGTGTTCAAGAGTCCAGGAATTGAGGAAGGGGGCGTTTGCCCATTTATCAAGGCTTGATACATTTCTGCCATCTGCTGTTTCAATAACTTATTCTCTTCTATCGATGCAAATTCTTGTTGAATCAAATGATTTTGTTCTTCTCCGCTGTCAGACTCTATCCCCTCTTTGTGTGTCATTTTTCCCTTTTCCTTTAGATCTGGTATTGTACGGATGAGATGCCAGTGTAACCACAAACCAACCACCTTATAAAATTTTAACCTTTTATGTAACAAGAGGCAAATGGGTGAGTGTTGCACATTTAAAATTATAACACATCGTATGTTATGCCTCTACATGTATTTCCCACCTTAATATGGGAGGCCTTATGTTTCATCCCGGATTATCTAGGCGCATTTTCTTTTCTATATATATATATATATTATTATTATTATTATTATTATTTTTTATTTTTTTATTTTTTTATTTATTTATTATTATTTTTGAAAAGCTTTGATCGAACCCTACATTTATTTATTATTATTTTTGAAAAGCTTTGATCGAACCCGTTGTAGGGTTGCCTACGTATCATGTCGGGACATGAATCAGATCATTGCGTAGTTCGAAGAAAACTAATAATAATAAATTTTATTTATTTATTTATTATTATTATTATTATTATTATTTTTATTTATTTTTTTATTTATTTTTTTTTCAAGAGTAAAAAGTAAAAATATATATATAAAAAAAACAAAGATAAGTAGAAAGCTTCCAACACATTCACCCTTCATTAAATATTTCTCTTTCAAACACAAATACGACAGAAAAAATGAAAAGACACCTAACAACAAACCCTATGAACTGACACTTGAAAATGAAACGAAACTTAAATAGACAAGATTAACTAAGAGACATAAATTTGGAGGAAAGATTCAAAGACTAAAACTGAAATAACGCAACAGAGAGAAATAAATGTCCATCACTACGAGTAGTCTCTAAATGTCTCGAAATCTGCTGGTGATCTTCCTAGTCTCAAACTGTCTGCTCATGGAGATCTTAGGCTTAGATTCCCTCCAAAACCCAAGTATATATCTTGCAACGAAGTAGTGAGACGTTGAGTGAAGGCTGGTACTTGCACCAGAAACTGTTCGTGAGTCAACTCTTGATAATCCAGGCCCATTTGAGCAGTGTGCCCCACCACACGACGGACCTTCCCACGAAGAGAACTAAAAGCCTGATCCCATTGTTGCATCTGTTGATTACGGGAGGCAATCGTCTCCTTTGCACACTGCTCTTGAGTGGAAGCTTTCTCTAGCTTTTCTCGCAATATTCCCCTTTCACACATCCAATGAGACCTTTCTTGATCAAACTCTGATTGCATTTTCTTTTCATATTCCTGCAATTATTGGCGGTGGGATGCCGCGAGTTTTGCGACATGTGACCCCCTGGTTGTTGCCAGCTTGATTTGTCCCCGGAGTGCAACCTCAATCTGAGCCAACTTAGCCTTTTCTTCAGTAAATTCTCTTTGTTGTTCCTCGATCCTCTCTCTAGCTCGTTCTAAATCGGCATTCAATACTTGAATAGTAGACTGATAATCTCTCTCCATATCCAATCGAGCTTTCTTGACTCTTGCCTCATTCACTGCATCACTCTCTGCTTGTTGTTGTGTCAATGCTTCCCTAGAACTCTCCAACTCTGCTCTCAAAGCTTGATCGGCAGCGTAATGATCTCGCATAGCCATCTCAATCCCTATCCTTATTGCAGCCTCTTGATCTATCGATCCTTTGACAGTTCTTTCTGGTCTAATTGGCGGAGGTGGTTGTTTCTTGAACCATTCAGAGTAACCTGGGTGTACTTCTACAACCATCATTTCAAATCCCATAAAACGACAATCATCTCAAATCTGCTGGGCTAACCCTTCTGGAAGGGGAATCTCTGGTCTGACCTCGAGCATAAACCTTATCATGTCTTCAGTTACAGGTAATATTTGACGCCTACCTAACTGACGCAGAACTCGCAATGGCACATATGGCTGAACACCTCTAATACCCATCAATAGCAAGAAAGAGCGACTAGTAGACCTATGTATGACCTGCCTCCAAGGGAACCAAGGGAGGTTCCATGTGACCTTATCTGCTGTCAGCGAGTGAAAACACTTATCCCAAGCACTAACCCCTTCTGGGAATTTATATCCTTTCATTCTCTTTTCATAGTCTGTGATGTGATCATTTTTCTCAGGGACAAACCTTGCTACCACAAGACTCAGGTAGAGATGTTCCACAATCCACATTTGCAGTAAGATGTTACACCCTTCAAAGAAACCTTTCCCTTTTTGACAGACAGTTAGAACGCGATATATGTCCGCCAAGATCATCGGTACCAGGGTGTGATCTTCTTTCTTAATCAATACATGTTCCACTCTGGCTAAACGAATGTTAATCTTTTTCTCCTTCCTTGGAAAAACCATCGTCCCCAAAAAGGCTACCATGAATGCAAATCGCCTATGCTCTTTCCAGGTTTCAAAATTTCCCTTGTTAATGAGTTATTTTTCGAACTGCTCAAACCCCTCTTGCCTTCCATACCTTTCATATAAAAACTGCAAGGAAACCTAGCCTTATTCCAGTGATTTCTCTTTTGGAACGCGCATGTTCAGGAGCGCATAGAATCTGTTCACTGAAATGATTCTTGGGGCTATAAGTTTTTACGATGCATGTTCCCATATCCGATATAACCCTCCATCTCTTCAATTACATCCCTCCTAGGGTTGATTTTCATGATTTTTGTCAGAAAACCCAAATATTTGAATATCTCATCATGATCCAAAGAATCCATCTCATTCCACCATGTCCAAAGTTGCCAGGGGGCACAGTCCACAACCTGCAGTGGTACATTCCCATCCCTTTTCCTCTTCTGACACTCCCCACGAACTGGACGAGACATGTTGCACCTATGGATAGAGACACGGGATTAGGAAACGTCTAAACTCCTAACGAAACTCAATTCTCAAATTTTGACTTGACTTGTGAATGTTAGTGCAAAAATTGGACTCTAATGAAAAATAATTTTATTCAAAATGGGAGGTGGGGGAAACATAGATGTCAACATTTTTTTTAAAAAAAAAAAATTATTATTATTATTATTATTATAATTATTATTATTTTTATTATTTTTATTTTTAGGGCCTGACTCTCGTCTATACCAACTCTACATGGATATTTTTCAAAGATAGACCTCTATATAATTTCAACAAGGAGTTTGGGGGAAATAAGATGCAACCAAGTATTTTTTTTTTCTTTACAAAATAATAATAATAATAACTTAGAAGAAAAACACAATTATTTTATATATTTTTTGCAAAACTCAAATTCATGACCCCTAAAGGTTCCGGGTTATTAAGATACATGCATATGAAAATTTCTTTAAAACTCAACCTCACGACCTCTAAAGGTTCAGGGCTATTAGGTTATATGTATATATTTTTTATAAAAACTTAGCCTCACGACCCCTAAAGGTTCAGGGCTATTAAGATATATATATAAATTTTGTAAAAACTCAGTCTCACGACCCCTGAAGGTTCAGGGCTATTTGGACACATGTATATATTATTATTTATTATTTTTTTATTTTTTTTATTATTATTATTATTTTATTTTTTTTGGTAAAAACTTAGCCTCAAGACCCCTAAAGGTTCAGGGCTATTAATATATATGTATAAATAATAAATTTGAGGATAAGAAAAAATAATAATGAAAGTAGTCATATTTTCAAAATGACCCTCAATCGATGGGTGAACTTTTCCCGTTTTATTCCTCAAATATATATATTTTAAGAAAACGATTATAAAAGTTGGAGGGAAAATTACTCTTTTCTATTTCATTAAGTTGCCTAAAGCCGGTCAACAATCGAACAGGCCTTTCAAATAAATGTCAAATAGCACATAGGATGCACATGTTGGTCATATAAAAAGGGACACCTGTCCTAGACGGACCCGACCCCTGTGCCGAGTCCCACTAGGTTAAATACACATGATGCAGATAAATCGAAGCCTAATGGGGATAGCCACGACTGAGTTTCAATTCTACTAGGTTTAACCTGATGGAGATAGGTGTCTAGATTGGCTTACCCGAGCGGACACTCGAGTCGGGGAGGGGTAACTTGTTCGGTAGCAGTGCTACTCTGCCTTTGTTGCTGGTACAAACCCCGACTAACATGTGTGACTAATAATCCTTCACCAGGTGTCTTGGCACTCTAGCTTTATCTCAAAAAGAAAGTAGGATGCATGCTTTGCATTCCTTCTATCCTATATTTTAGAGACTCAGAGGGGTGCGCGAGAAAAGACAGTTTATAATACAACTCAACAATATCAAAGCGGAAAAGGAGCGACAAGTAGCACGTTAGGCCAAAAACACAATATCCAAACAATTAAAGCAAGTATAAGTCAATGTCATAAAGCTCGAATTCTAGTTAGGGTCCCCAGCGGAGTCGCCATAGATGTCACACCCCTTTTTCGTTCGGGTCGAAGGGTTTTTCCAATTAAAGTGACGGTATTGAATAAGGATTATTTTTATTTACAGAGTCGCCACTTGGAATTGAGTTATGGTGTTCCAAGTCACCTTTTTGAATCCCTAATCAAAAGGAAGTTGGCTCTTTAATATTGGTCTGCGAACTAGAAATCCGAGTAAGGAATTCTATTGACCGAGGGGAAGGTCTTAGGCATCCCTCGAATCCCGTGGTTCTAGCACGGTCGCTTTATTGACTTATAATTAACTTAAACTATTTTTGATAAAGTGTATTTGTAGGCCTTGATTCACTCATTTTTAATGTTGAACTTTTATTGTTCTCGACTTAGATTCACAACTGCATTCTAAATCTTGACATACACCAACTTAGAGGTATAATTGTCTTCTTCACTTAAGTGCACCATAACTACTAATCTTTATCTATGTGTCTTAGGTTTTAATTAATGAAGGTTGATTATTAGAACAATCTTTGCCATGGCGCATAAATCCATCCTTAAGTTATCTGCTATGGTTATTAAGGGTACCGAGAAACATGTATAATCATATTTTTAATCAAAATAAGATTATTAGCATGCCTGAAGCTCATCTAGCGTTTAGCGAATCCTAACATTTCCTCTTATTAATTAATAAATATAGACTTGCTCCTAACGACCTAAATAATAAAACAAGAAGTGAAATTATACCCAAGTTCCATGTACTTTCATTGGCCAAGATTGGGAAAATAATTCATTTCAAAAATCACCGAATCTGTGCTTCTTATCCCAACTCAATTATCCTATTTAATTAGAATTTAGAACCATCGATCAAAATAAGCATTCCACCATCACTAAAATGTAACTGATCACACAACCTTTTCGAATTGTTTGTTTGTGCTAATCAGGGAAAGCAACTGTACACATGACCAACACGTATCATCTGAAAAATCAAGGAGCATAATCGTACACATGATAATTAAAGTTAAATAAATATCAGCCAAGGATCATATAAAAATGTGATTCATATATTTTAATTGGCCTAAAATAGTGTAAGATTAGGTAACCTTATTAAAATTATTAAAACTCTCTCTTTCTACAGATTTCTTAGAAATCTTACGGGCAAAACAGTATGTTAAGTGCATGAACAAACTCAAACCTACCCAAAGCAACTAGGCACTAATTTGTTGCTATATATTTGTTGATTAATTAATACTGCTAGCATAATAATTTCATAGTGAGAATAGAGTAAAGATACAGCATGTTTGTCATCACTAACAAAAGAAATACGATCATGTTATATTGTAGAATAAAAGGATAAAATATTAACACATAATTAAATCCTCTACCAACTTATTCATAAAACAAAAAAAATGAAAAGATTGGAGATGGACCTTCAAATTTCGGATTACAAAGTTATTGAACTGAATAGGATTTTTGTCAGCTCGACGAACCTCGATCGGGAATCCTCGCCACCTTAACTAGATTCACTTCCTGTGTGACAAGCTAAACCGGGTATAGAACCAAGAATGCCGTCACCAAAAACTCAAAAACAAAGACCAAACTCTGAACTCCAATATATCTAACTGTCAATATATCTCTAATTCTTGCTCTCTTTTTTCTAAGTCCTCTATGTTACCGTTTCTTTTTTTTTTTTTTAGTCTTCTGCCTCTATTTTTCTAACTTTCTCTTCTTCTTTTTTTCGTATGTTCCTAAGTTGTCTATTTTCTCCTTTTTGTTTTCTATCTTTTTCTGTGTTTTTTCTTCTAATCCGTGTGTGTGTATGTATATATAGTACTAGTGTGCATGGGCATGTGTTTGTGTCGTGGGGGGGGGGGGGGTGAGGGAGTGGGAGGTGAGGGCTGAATTATGGGAGGTTGAGAAGGAGTGGGGTGTAGGAGGTTGACAGAAGTGAGGGAGTGGTGTGTTAACTTGATTTCTGCTTTTTAGTATTTTTTTGTTTTTGTTCTCGTGAAAAGATAATAAATTGCTCATTTTGTGAAAGGATGCTTTTTTTGGTTTGTTTGTTTGCTTTTTTCCTTTGTAATTCTTGTGGGTTTTACTCGATCACATTTGTGATTTTTAACTAATTACTTATTTTGAGTTGTGATAACAAATTAATAATGTGAGAAAGAGTGAGATGTAGTGTGAATTTATTTCAAACCCCCTAGCAAAGAGGAAAGGAAAGAGAGAAAAAAAAAACAATTGCGAGAACTGAGCAAGATAAGTCACAAATTAATAAAAGAAGGACACAAATTTAGTTAATATATCGAGGTTGATCATGTGTGCGGTTATGCTCCTTGGCTTACTTCTTAATTACAAGGCTCCGTGTGTGACTACCCTCCTCAACCGAAAATATAAGTCACAATTTTTCTCATAATCCTTAGGTAAATTAAGCAACTAATCAAACCTAGTTTATCCAAGAATTAATTTAAGCCGAATATAAGTCAATAAAGTGACCATGCTAGAACCACGAGACTTGAGGGTTGCCTAACACCTTCCCATTGGTCAACAGAATTCCTTACCCAGATTTCTAGCTCGCAGACCAATAATAAAAGAGTCAACTTCCTTTTGATTAGGGATTCAAAAAGGTGACTTGGAACACCATAACTCAATTCCAAGTGGCGCCTCTGTAAATAAAAATAATCTCTTTTCAATATCGTCACTTTAATTGAAAAAACCCTTCGACCCAAATGGAAAAGGGGTGTGACATCTCTGGCGACTCCGCTGGGGAGATTAACTAGAATTCGAGCTTTGTATATTAGCTTTGTATATTGACATATTTTTGGCTTTATTTAATTTTTGGATATATGTTTTGTGTTTGTTGGCCGAATGTGCTCATTGTTTGCTTATTCACTGCTTTGATATTTTATGACTGTATTTATAAATTGTTCTCTCTCACGTACCCCTCTGAGTCTCTGCATATATCTACCATTATTTACTGTGTGTACGGCTACGCTCCACAAAACCTTCTATCTAACACGAACCAGTGTTCGGTTATGCTACTGGTTTAAGGAATATTAGTCACACATGTTAGGCCGGGTTGGATCACCAGTAGAATCGGAATAGCTCTGCTACCGGTAAACTGATCCTCCCAGATCTGAGTTGTCCACTTGGATTAGCTAGTCTGGACACCTATGTCCATCAATTAAACCTAATAGAATTGAAACTCATATGTCGCTATCCCTATTAGGCTCCATTTTATCTGTATCATGTGCATTTAACTTAGAAAAACACGACACAGGGGCCGAGTTCATCTAGGATAGGTGTCCGTCTTTATATGATCAACATGTGCATTCTGTGTGCTCTTTGACATTTATTTGGAAGGCATGTATGATTGTTGACCGGCTTTAGGTTGCTTAACGAAACAGAAGAGAGAATTTTCCTCTAAACATTGCAATTATTTTCCTTAACACAAACTACGCACACCTGATTCTCACCTTGGTGAGATACGTAGGCAACCCTTATAGGGTTCGGTGATTAAAAAAAAGTTTTGAAATGTTGAACCTTAACATATTCATTGTCACAGAGACAAAGATAAAGTATTAAGGGTGTTGGTTTGTGGTTAAGCTGGCATCTCATCCATATAACACCAGATCCAAAGGAAAAGGCAAGATGACCCATAAAGAGGGTACAGAGTCTGACAACGAAGAAGCCCAAAATCAGTTGATTCCATAGGAATTTGCATCAATGGAGGAGAATAGATTATTGAAACAACATATAGCAGAAATGTATCAAGCCTGGATGAATGGGCAAGCACCATCTTCTTCAATCACATGACTTTTGGACACGACTGATCCAAGTTCTACCCAAGCCCAAACTGGTGATCCACTTTACCCACCTGGATTCGGACCATATACTAATGTGTCTAACACGGTTGGGACCTCTACCACACGCCCTCCAAATGTATCCCTAAAAAAAAAATCCACTATTTACTCTCACAGTACAAACTACTGCAGATCCTCAACCTACACTGGTACAAAAGTCCAATAATGAGCCACATCAGGATCAATTCTATCACCCTGAAGTAACTTTTAAAGTCCCAAATTCCTACTATCCTACCCATTAGTACAGTTCCCCTGTTGTGATCGAGAAGACTGCTAGGAACAAGGAGCAAGAAGATATGGCTATGAAAATGAGAAGTTTAGAGCAAAACATGAGAAACATGCAAGGACTAGGAGGGCAAAAGAGTGTTTCTTACAAGGATTTGTGCATGTTCCCCGATGCTCACTTGCCTCTAGGATTCAAAATTCCAAAGTTTGACAAGTACGAAGGCCACGGTGATCTTTTGGCTCATTTGAAAAGGCTATGTAATCAACTAAGAGGAGCAGGGGGTAAAGTAGAACTACTTATGGCTTACTTTGGAGAGAGTCTGACGGGGATAACTTCAGAATGGTTTATCGATCAAGATATCTCTCGTTGGCATGTTTGGAATGATATGGCTAGAGATTTTATCCATCAATTTCAATAAAATATTGACATAGTACCAGATCGCACCACACTTGCCAACATGAGAAAAAAGACCACTGAAAACTTTTGTGAATATGCTATTAGGTGGAGGGAGCAAACTGCTAGGGTCAAGCCATCAATGAAAGAGACGGAGATGATTGATGTTTTTCTTCAAGCACAAGAGTCTGATTACTTTAACCACCTGCTTTCTTTAGTAGGTAAAACATTTGCGAAAGTAATCAAAATCAGAGAAATGGTTGAAAATGGCATCAAGTCTGGAAAAATTGTAAGTCAAGTAGCCTTTAAGGCTATAACTCAAGCAATTCAGAATGGTTCAGGACACTTTGGGGGCAAGAGGAAAAATGATGATGTAACAATGATTGCGCAAGACCCTCAATACTCTATCGTCCCACCTCAACATCCAGTCTATATTGCACAGCCATATGTTCATCCATCAATCTATCCCCAACGACGAGCACCAGCACATCACAATTCTCGTCCCTACTTCTCAAAATGTTCAAGCGCCCTATAACCCTTGCCCAAGGAAGGAATATGGTTGGAACTCGAGGCCCAGGGAAATTTTTACACCAATTGGAGAGTCATATGCAAGTTTGTTTGAGAAGTTAAAAAGTTTGAACGTGATAGGAACAATTCCTCAAGATCATGACCCGCGTACGAAGAGTTTCAATCCTGAAGCACATTGTGCATATCATTCTGATGCTCCAGGGAACAATATTGAAAATTGTTGATATTTGAAAAGGTAAGTTAAAAAGATGATTCAATCAAAGGTGCTTGTGTTCCAAGACAATGATCTCCCAAATGTTACTGAGAATCCTCGGCCAGCAAATAATGATGTACACTTCATTAAGATGATATGTGGTGAGGAAGGAACTAGAAATTCTCTCAATTCTCAAAAAAGGGCAGTTGAAAATGGTGAAGGTTCTGTTAAGGGTGATGTGCAGACAAGTGACTAAGATGTCAAGATCGGTGATTGAAAAGATACTTCTTTCTTCTCTAGGAAGAAGTATTGGCAGTTTGTTTTGTCGTTATTTCTATTATCTGGTTATTTTAGGGTTGTAATCCAGATTTTGGTTTGTTTGTTTATTGATTCAAACCCTCTTATCCTTTTATTTTGTTTGCTTATTGAGTCTTGTCGCAGTTTTTGTTGTTTAGGTTATTCAGGGTGTAAACTGTAGCTTAGTTTGTTTGTCGTTGTCAAACTCTTCTATCATTACTTAATGAAATGCAACTTTTTATTTCAAATCATTTTAATCCATCCTACTCAAAGCTCTTTTTATGTATTTCTTTTTAGCTTTAGTGACATGATATGCATGCAAAAGTTTTGGCCGGATCTCAAAATCCTAGCTAGTCATGGAATGAATATGCCAAGAGAAAAAAAAAAAAGGACATTTGAGAAAAATTGAAAGACTGAAACATCTTGAACTATAGCAATTTGAAGAGTTTCGATAAGGTGAAACAAATCCTTTGATGTCAAAAGAGGTTAAAAGGGCAAGTTTGATTGAAATTGACATGTGTCATCTGTTATGAAGATATTGTCTAAATGAAGATTTTTAGTGGACAATCATCGAAGGTGACTACATGTTAATCATTAGATGTTGTGATTCTCACTTCTGATTTTTAAGTACGTGCTTGTATGCGATAATTGATATGATGAAGGAATTTTGTTCCACTATCCAAACATTGTGTCATCCTTTGTTATCCCTTTTGATCCTTAATTTTAATTTATTTCATATCCCTCTTTTGGAATTTTAATAGAGACAAAAGTAAAAAAAAAAAAAAATGAAAAAAAAAAGTATCAAGAAAAAAAAAATAGAGTTCAAAACAAGAAAAGAATTCAAAGCAGGCCAAAAAAAAAGAAGAAGAATTCAAAGTTGGGGGAAAAAAAGAGAAAAAAAAAATCAGAACAAGTTTCCTGAACTACGTTTGACCGGATTCTTGCTTTGATGAGATACGTAGGCAGTCCTATCCTAGGGTTCGGTCCAATCAAGAAAAAGTCTGAAAATTTCTAGTCATAGAAACTGGGGCAAAAAAAAAAAAAAGGTGTTTTTGTTTTTGTCTAAAGAGTCAATTCCAAAAGTTGTAAGTCTTAACCCCGTTATATGTGTTATCTTTGAGCCTTCATGCCATTCCTTTCTTTCTAACCCTGTCCAAAAGCCACGTTACAGTCCAAATAAAGACCTTTTGATCAATTTTTAATAAAGCATACTTTCGGTGTTGATTATCATGAGGAGCAACGTCATGTCACTTGTATAAGAGAGTCTTATCAGAGAGGGTCCCGCAGTATCATAAGGCATTATTGAATTGAGAGAAAGTGAAAATGAGAGAGTCTTATTGATGAAAACCCTCGCGGACACTGTAAGGCAATGGTGAGTGAGAGATATAAAAATATGAATGAGAGAGGCTTGTTGGTGAAAACTCTTCGGAGCACCACTAGTCGAATAGGGTTCCCTAGTTCAATGAAGAAGTCACAACTTAAAAGTCTGACTCTACAGTCTAAATGTTTGACAAGAATAGAGTTCTAGTTGGTTTGACAGATCAGGTCGTTCAATCCAAAATGCATGTCATGATCATTAAAGCTGACTACGACATTCAGCAAAGTCGTTTCTTTTCTTCTTTTTCGAAAGAAATATCTTTTGTCAAATATTTTTTTTCTTCCTTTTCTTTTCGTTGCTTTATTCTTTTTTATTTTTCTTTGAGTCAGACTTTGTTAAAACAAGTAAGAAATGATGTCAAAATTTGCAATCAGCTTTTCAATTGCCAAAGCAAAGTCCGACCAGCACATCAAATGTGGGATGATTCGAAAAGAAATGAAATGCATCATAATTTATGGTGATTGAGCAATTTGAGAATGAATACAAGGTATAGGGTTTGTCGAATAAGTTGGGTCGAACATGGCAACAAAAGAATCTGTTGCGCTCAGAGCCAAGACCACAAACCAACCACCATTTTGAAACTCATATTTTTTTATTTTATTTTTCCTCTTTCTGTTTCTAAAACAGGGGAAATTTTGTTGATATAAAGGCAATTACAGAGGTTCGAACTTGGAAATAGGATTACAGTAAAAACTCTCACTCTTTATTCGTTTCATGCATATATCCATCATTTTACATTTTCTCCTAGGATGACATTTCCTTGTCTGAGATAGTCATTTTTTATTTTTCTCCTAGGATGACATTTCCTAGTCTGAGACGTTTATTTTTATTTTATTTTGTTTTTTTCTCCTAGGATGATTTTTCCTAGTCTGAGACAGTCCTTTTTTATTTTTCTCCTAGGATGACATTTCCTAGTTTGAGATAGTCACTTTTTATTTTCTCCTAGAATGATACTTTCTAGTCCGAGACAATCGTTTTCATTTTCTCCTAGGATAACATTTCCTAGTCTGAGACAATTATTTCTCCAAGGATGACATTTACTAGTATGAGACAATCGCTTATCATTTTTCTCCTAGGATGACATTTCCTAGTCTAAGACGATTACTTTTCATTTTCTCCTAGGATGAAATTTCCTAGTCTGAGATAGTTGTTTCTCATAGGATGACATTTCCTAGTCTGAGACAATTTATCGTTTTCTCCTAGGATGAACTTTTCTAGTCTGAAACGTTTTTTTTTTCCTAGGATGGCATTTCCTAGTCTGAGACAGTCATTTTCATTTTTCTCCTAAGGTAACATTTCCTAGTCTAAGACGGTTACTTTTAATTTTCTCTTAGGATGACATTTTCTAGACCAAGACAAGCGTTTTTTATTTTCTCCTAGGATGACATTTCCTAGTCCGAGACAGTCGTTTTTTATTTCTCCTGGGATAGACACTTTTCCAGTATGAGATCTTTATTTTCTTTTCTCCCATGATATATATTTCCTGGTCTGAGTTTATTTTTAATATTTGGAATTGTTAATAACTCACAAAAATTTTCTGGTGAAAACTGGGGCAAACAATTTTTTTTGTTTCCTTGTTTATGATGTCTTGCAGGTTTTTCCTGGCAGAGCATGATCTTTATGTCCAAATACACAGTCCCAACTCTTACCAGACGTTCAATCTCAATGACTATCAAAATTATTTTTCAGATGCATGTAGTGGCCCGCCATCCTGACGTCAGTTTATCTTCAACTAGTGGTCAAGAAAACAAGCATTCAAGAGTTATCTATGACAGTCATTTGAAAGAGCGTCAAAGACTCAATCTAAGTTTCAAGTTCAAGTCTCAAACCTCAGTTTCAACATCAAGGTACCCACCAAAAGAGGGTGAGATGGTAACTGAATATCCAAATGGGAGAACTACAGGAAGACTCAAGACAAGTGGAGTAGATAAAATATTGTATTTTTTATTTATTTTATTTATGTAATGATAGGTGCCACGAATAGGAACCTCGACAGGACCTCACTCGACATCTAACTCATCATCTCACCATTCCACATCATTGAACTACACTTGATCTGATTCCCTTATAACCCAGGATATGTAGGTTGTCCAAAACTAGGACTCATTCGCATCTTTTCCTTCTTTTCTTTTCCATTTCAAATAATAGTCGGGTCAAAACTTGTCTCATTGTCTACTTCTTTGTCTGAAAACTCCTCGTGTTCTCAGACAAAGAGGGGCAAATGTAGACACATGATTTTTGACCCTCCCCGACCTTTGATCTATTTTTATCTTTAAATATTTATTTTTATCTAATCTTTGTTTTAGCTTCTATTTCATTTCTAGTAGGTTTTCTTGGAAGAAAATTGTGAAAAAAGATGTCAAAAATAGTCACATTTTAGGATAAGTTTTGTTTATAATTTTTAAAAGAAAAGAAAATTTTCAAAAAAATAATAATAATAATATATATATATATATATATATATATATATATATATATATATATATATATATATATATATATTCTTTAATTTAGATTTTAATAAATAAGCTAGTAATCTTAATATTCTCTTAATTATATTTTATTTTAGTCTAGTTATGAACTTTTCTTATATCGTCTTAGTATAAAAATTAATTAGTTAATATTTTTATCTTTCAAATAAAAAAAAATAAAAAAAAAGAAGAAAGAAAATCCTAATCTACCAAAACCACCCCAACTCCCTCATAATCTACCCACACCATCATTTTCCCTCACTTCCCCCATCACCCCACTCCATACACACACGTACACTAACACACTCACCACTACACAATCACATGCACATGCACACTAATACTATATATATACACCACAACACACAACCACAACACCCATCTCACCCCCCCCCCCCCCAAAAAAAAAAAAAAACATACTACACCCTCACGTCCCAAACACACAGACAAGATACAAATTATACACTCATCCGCCAGGAGAAAACAACATTCTCCAGCAACCCATACTCTTATAACCAACAACCAATTAGTCCCTCACGTCTGAATCTCTCTCTAGCAGTTTTGCTTCCGCAGTTTCTAGTTCGTGGCTCTTGAAAATTAGTTATTTGTTAATTTTTAAAAATTCATAGATTGTAGCGGCTTTTGTTGTTATGAATTACCTTTTGCAAGAGGTAATCCTCAATCTTTATTTGTATAATGTAACATCGCAATTATGCGAGACTTGATTCCAATATTATGAAGTTTCTCAGATTTCATATTTGTTTAATTTATTATTTTTTTGACATGATAATACAAAGTATGTTCAAATATATATTTTTTTCGTTAGATTTAGTATAAAATTAATATAATATTCCATACTTTATTGCATGTTTACGTAAAATTATCGAATCCATTCTTATCTTCATATTTTGGTGTTTTAATGATAATACATGTCTAACTTAATAGGCTGAAATGGCAACATGATTATGATATCATACTAATATCCCAATTGCCTATACTGTATTATTAGAGGATATTGAGTAGTTGATAAATTAATGAGTAAATTGTACTTATCAATCATGAAAACAAGAGAAAATTTCACAGGCTATCAATGAATTGGCCTTTAATTGAAAAAACTAGACGTGTAATGGTATTAACTTGATTTCTGCTTTTTAGTATTTTTTTGTTTTTGTTCCTGAGAAAAAATAATAAATTGCTCATTTTGTGAAAGGATGCTTTTTTTTTGTTTTTTTGTTTTTTTTTCTTTGTAATTCTTGTGGGTTTTACTCGATCACATTTGTGATTTTTAACTAATTACTTATTTTGAGTTGTGATAACAAATTAATAATGTGAGAAAGAGTGAGATGTAGTGTGAATTTTTCAAACCCCCTAGCAAAGAGGAAAGGAAAGAGAGGGAAAAAAAACAATCGCGAGAACTGAGCAAGATAAGTCACAAATTAATAAAAGAGGGACACAAATTCAGCTAATATATCGAGGTTGATCATGTGTGTGGTTATTCTCCTTGGCTTACTTCTTAATTACAAGGCTCTGTGTGTGACTACCCTCCTCAGCCAAAAATATAAGTCACAATTTTTCTCATATTCCTTAGGTAAATTAAGCAACTAATCAAACCTAGTTTATCCAAGAATTAATTTAAGCCGAATATAAGTCAATAAAGCGACCGTGCTAGTACCACGGGACTTGAGGGATGCCTAACACCTTCCCCTCAGTCAACAAAATTTCTTACCAGGATTTCTAGCTTGCAAACCAATAATTAAAAGAGTCAACTTCCTTTTGATTAGGGATTCAAAAAGGTGACTTGGAACACCATAACTCAATTCCAAATGGCGCCTCTGTAAATAAAAATAATCCCTATTCAATACCGTCACTTTAATTGGAAAAACCCTTCAACCCGAACGAAAAAGGGGTGTGACACTGCTGAAGATTTAGTGTTAAAGAGGCAACAAATGTACCAGCTCTTGAAGGATAATTTAACTAAAGCTCAAGAGAGAATGAAGTATTATGCCGATAAAAGAAGAACTGAAAGATAGTTCTAGGTAGGTGATCTGGTGCACTTAAAATTGCAACTTTATAGCCAATCTTCAGTTGCCTTGAGAAGAAATTTGAAGTTGTCTTCCAAGTATTATGGTCCCTTTAAGGTGATTGCCAGAGTTGGCATGGTGGCTTATAAATTAGAATTGCCTGCAGCATCTAGAGTGCATCCTGTTTTTCATGTTTTTTTGTTGAAAAAGAAGGTTGGTGATCGTGTGGTAGTGCAAACTAGCTTGCCTAGAACTAATGAGGATGGTCAGTTTTTATTGCAACCAGTTGATATACTTCAAAGACAAATGGTAAAGCAGAATAATACAGCTAGGGTTAAGGTGTTGGTGCAATGGTCTAACCTTCCTCCTGAGGATGCGACCTGGGAGGACAACCAGTTCCTCCAACGTCAGTTTCCTAACTTTGATTCTCATCCTTGAGGACACTGATGGTTTCGAGAGGCAGGGTATGTAATGACCCTAGTAGTCTTAAGTAGTTAAAAGGAAATAAAAGGATAGTAGGAAGCCCAGGTTCGAAATCGAATTGCGGAGCATGGGAGTAATAAAGCCATTTTAAATTGAACGACCAAGATTCAAATTTCATTTAAAAGCTCAGACGATCAGGATGCTTCCACGTCAGCTGAGTTGGTTATATAACCACATAGGAGAGAGAAAATGCTAAAGAAAATTTGGTATTTCTCAACCTCCTTCACGTTTCTCTTCTCTCTCATTCTTCTCCTTCTCTCTTTCTAAATCCCTAAATTCTTCTTCTCTTCTACTGTAGATTCGAGGATGATCATGGAAGCCCAACTATTTTCATTATCCTAGTTTACTTCAGTATTTAATATCCTTGTATTTGAATTCCATTTCTCTTATTTTTGAAATATAAATCAAAAATTGTCCCAAAAGAAGCTCGAATTCCCTTTTATATTGTGAATTGAATTCCAGATCTCATTTGAGGTCATAACAGACTTGAAACCAAAACCTCTTGTTAAGGAAGGAGTAACTCCATCTAATGCACCACAATTCTTTCCGTGATTGGCAGCATTACATGGGCTTGCATCGATACCAAATATGTTTTAAACAGAAACCCCTAGATGCACTTAGGCATGACAAAATTGTAAGTTCGGAGCCCAACATAAGCGCCAAGTAGCAAACAAAAGAAAGAGAAAAGAATAGATAGGATTAGGAATAAGCTTGAAAGGTTCGACAGCAGAGCGTACAATTTTTTGTGCGCTACGTAATTTTATTTTTTAAAAAAAGACTTGATAACAAATTTTAGTGGAGGCCGCTAGTCAAGTTTCGTATAGCAAAATATATTAGTGAGTTAATAATAAAAAGTGAAATTTTTTTTCATAATTTTAGTTTATTTGGACTTTTCCCACATTGTTTAGGTTCGAAAATTAAATTTTAATACTTATCACCAACCTCTAAATTATTTTTCTTTTGGAAGCACGAAACCTAACTAATGGGGAATAAGTTCAAATGAATTGGACTAAAGTGTAAAAAAGAGTTGGTTTTTTTCTATCATTAATGCACTAAATTAAAGCTGCAACACTTCGTAAATTAGGGCTAGGTTTGAACTCGTTAAATGCATGTGGTTAGATCCGAACCATGATAAATTTTGAGTGTGCTAGTGTAAAGTTGGTACTAAGTGTACAAGGGTTGGAGTTGAAAATAATTAAAGAGAATCTAAGTTTGAGTTGAAGTGTGAATAGAAATTTGCAAAATAAGTTGGCAGCTCTTTGACTTTAAAAGAGTATAATTAAAATTCAAAGAAATTTGGGAAGACCCAAAACATGAAAGTTGTAGCCATTTGGAATAACTTTCCAATCATATCAAATTCGAGCCAAGCGGTGGTCTATACAGTGAGTCATGGCCATTTATTGAAGATATATAAAATAGTAATCCCGATTCTCCACAGGATTTGATTTTAAAGCTCTAGCCTTTATGATAACTTATAAATACACTGTTGAAATGTTTTGCATGAGGAATTTAGATCAGAGGTTTTCACCAAACCCCTAAGGTGAGTTTTTGTATCAATCCCTATGTTAATTACATTGATTTAGGTACACTCCATAAAAAACAAACTCTAGTATTATTCCAGCAGATTTTTTCTCCAACCAGCCATATTAAATTGGTGTTTACCTTTAATTTAACCGTTGGATCAATTAAAAGTTAACTGAGTATTCACAAAATATAGGACTTAAATATCAATAGTGTAGATTGGATTTGAAGGTCTGCAGAATCGTGTTTGGGCAGAAGATAGTAGCTACAAATTTGGTGAATACCTATAGATTATGATTGTACATATATTAAATTAATATGAATTTTTCGGGAATCTTCAAGAGAGCTATGGTTGAACATTAAAAATCATGTTTAGAAATGTCACACCCCTTTTTTCACCACCCTACTGGGATATGATTTTAAAAGAAAAAAGGTTTTTTTTCCAATTAAAGTGACTATTTTGAAAAGGGATTATTCACTTATTCAGAGTCGCCAATTGGAATTGAGGTTCGGTGTTCCAAGTCACCTTTTTTGGATCCCTAATCAAAAGGATATTGACTCTGTATTATCGGTCTGTGAACTAGAAATTCGGATAAGGAATTCTGTTGACTGAAGGGAAGATGTGAGGCACCCCTCGAGTCTCGTGGTTCTAGCACGGTCACTTTATTGACTTATATTTGGCCTAAATTAATTCTTGAATAAACTAGATTTGATTGGTTTCTTGATTTATGTAAGTGTAAAATTGTGATTTACAATTTTTGGCTAAGGAGCGTAGCCACACATGAAGCCTTATAATTGTGAAGTAAACCAAGGAGTGTAACCGCACACATGATCAACCTCGATATATTAAATTGATCACACTCTTCTTTTACTAATTCTTGACTTGACTTGCTCGCTTCTCACGTAGTTATTTTTATCAAAATTATTTTTTGAGTCTTGAATAAATTTATAATCCATCCCGCTCCCTTAAGGTTAATAACTCTGCTAAAAGAATCGATACTAAACAGAATAAAATTTAAATCAACAAACAGCTAAAACCATTCTTAAATTAAATCAAAGATGGGCATTCCCATTAATTCAAACATAACAATTCATACAAAAGAAAAGATCAAAACTAAAATATGAAACCTAGTATTTTAAAAGTTACATTCATTTGTTGCTCATTAGATAAATGTTATACTAGAATTTATTATGTCAAATTAAATGAAACTTCAGGATAATTAATTTTAAAAAAATGGTGCCGGCCAAATTTTTTTTTGGGTTTTAAATCATCAATTAAGTTTTTTAGCAAACCAAAATAGATAAGATCATGTTTGAGATGGCATGCTTCAAATAGCTTTTAAAAAATAAAAAAAATGATTTCTACGATTCCAAACAGAAACTAATTAACGGATACTACACTTTAGTTTTTAATGGATTTAAAATGAAGTGTTCATAAAAATGCTAATCTATTTGCGTGAGATTATTGAAATACACGTCCTGAAAAGGACACAACATTAATACTAAAACTTCAAAACCCCATTTAAACTTAATCAATTCTTAAACAAAAGATCATGCTAAAAATAAAATTTAGTTTATTAAAAGCTCTAATACTAGGACTTAAAATCTGAAATTAGAATCAAGTGTAAATTAACTACCATTAAACCAAGCACGCACAAGTCTCTTATTTACGAACAAAGAAAGGATGAGCCAAACAAATGTAAATCATAATAACGGGAAACAAAATCTAATGAAGCAGTGAACACAGAGTTAAAGTTGAACCTCACATAAATAACCGACTTTACATACTAAATAATACCTGAAATCACTTAAACAACTTCGTTCAAGTTTTGATCTACAATAAAGCTTGTACAATAAATAGTGCAGGATCGAATAAGAACCCGTATGATGAACTAACTAATAAAGAAGCATGGAAGTCATCACCGAAAACTCGAACAAGAACCCGAACTCAACTTGTCACTCTATTCCTACCCTTTTTTTCTATCTCTCGTGTTATTGTGTCCTTATCTCAAGTTTTTTTTTTGTTTTTTTTCTCTTTCCTTCCTTTCTAATCTTTCTCTCTGTGTGTTTATATATAGGAGTGTGTTGTGTGCATGTGTCGTGTGTGCTGGTAAAAGTGAGGGTGTGTGTAATGTTTAAGGACGTGTGTGTGTTTGTGAATGTAGGTGTATGTATTGGGGTAATGGAGAAAGTGTGGGAAAATGGGGGTGTGTTAGACCCGTGAGTGAGGGGGAGAATGGGGTTGTTTAGGATTTTATTTTCTTTCTTTTCCCTTTTCTTTGAAAGATAAAAATAAAAAATATAATGACAAAATATTAACTTAATTATTTTATACTAATATAATATTAAAAACTTAGAGGACAAGTGAAAATAATATGTAACTAAGGAAACTATTAAAATTACTAGCTTATTTATAAGAGCCTAAATTAAATAAATATGTATATTTTGTAAATTTTCTTTTCTTAAAAATAATAATCCTAGAGCGTGACTTTATTTTTTGAAATCTTTTTCGTAATTTTAAAATAAAACCTACTAAACAGGAAATAAAAACTAAATAAATATTAAATTAAAAATAGATATTTAATGCTAAAAATAGGTTAAAGCTCAGGGAGGGTCAAAAACCACGTGTCTACAAGGAACATTTGAGGTATGTCTAGTTTTCAAGAACTTCCTCTTGAAGAATGTTTATTTTCCACGAATGTCTGCTTTTAAGCATGTAATTTTGAAAAATCTTCTTTCGCAATATGTCTAATTTTCGAAATCTTTTTCTTAAAAACGTTCATCTTTCACATATGTCTTTTTTCGAACATACTTTTGGTCAAAAAGAAGTTTTCAATAAGGTTCTATGCACGAGGTGGACAAGCTTGCATCGAGTCATCATATTTTGCTCATATTATAATATATAAAGGCATTTGTTAAGTTGAATTTAAAGTAATAAATTTCAACATGATTTTGCTCTACGAACAAGCTATTGACTTGAAACAAGATTCTTAAATTTGAGTGATGATTTTGAAAAAGAATTCGACTATTATGCCATGATTTCTATTGTTTGTGTTTTATCTTGCTATTCAGGAGGAAGAGTAGCCGTTGTGAATCCTTACGAGGTTTAACTAGCCACCCAGGAGGAGGAGTGGCTGTCATTAGTTGATTCTCCGATACATAACTTTCGAGCAGCCTTGCTTTTCAGGAGGAAGAGTAGCCATGAAGAGGTGCTTTCAAACTATTTAGGGACCCTAAAGTGTGGTTTCCCTCTATTACTATTGATTGGCGCCTGTATGGATGTGTTTTGGGGTATTTTTGCTTTGATCGAACCTACATGAATTTCAAACATAATGAATTGTATTTATTCTTTCTCAAATGATGGTTTCACTAAGTTTTGTATACTGCTTTATTGGTGGATTTAAACAATATCTTTTACACTCCTTTACATATTTATTTATTTATTATCATTATTATTTTATTATATGAAACTTTATCCCAAAGCATTTATTGAGTACCCAGTACTCAGACATATCATTGTGGTTTTTGATGGTATGCTAGGTAGCGGAGAAGAGCAGCTACATACAAATCATACAGACTAGGATTACTTGCTGCTTCCGAGTTGTTGGTGAACCTACATTCTTTTTTGTGGGATTCCATCGAGTCATTTATTGTTTTATATTAGTTTCAGGTTGTGTCCTGAGATAGCGTATGTAATTTTAGAAGCTCCATAAAGAAGTGTGGTGTTGTGGGTTAGAGTTTGTTAAAGTCATTTACAAACTTATATCTCCGCTTTCTATGCTTGATTATGAAATATTATATATTTTTATTATTCACATCATCTTGGTACATTTTTATTAAAAATTTCTCAACTTTAAAATTGAAATAATTTGATTATATAATAAATTTGGACAATTACAGTAATTCATATCTCTAAAAGATGCTTTCGATGTGATTTTGGAGCATTAAATGCTTGTTGTGCCAAGATCGAATTTGGGACGTGACAAAAGCTATACGGAAATTTTAATGGCCCCATTAAAATCCATAACAGAACTTGTTTTCTTTAAAAAAGAATAGTTACATTAAGCACAAAATATGTGCGCTATGCAAATGGACTCCAGGTTTCGGCGGCATTAACTACCGCCAACAATCATACTATGTTATGCAATTGTAGATAATGTACTGTGCAAGTGTAATTTTTCACAGTGGATCAATATCAATTTCAGTTCTGAGTGTCTTACGTTTTAATAAAATAATTATAATTATTTTCTAAGAAACTAACAATATAAGATATACCTTAATTAATACAAAAATAATATATCCTCCCTATCAATTTAAGTGGTTAATTTTTTTAAGAATTATAATAATTCACTTTCTTAGAAAAAGATATAATGGTTACAAAAAGTAATATCCCCTTCGTATCAATTTACTCGTCTTACTTTTCTTTTTAGAATATAATTATAACCATTTTCTAAGACAATATAAGAATATAGTACTTAGCTTAAATTTGATACAAAAAATAATATAGCCTCCGTATCAGTTTTATTTTTCCTTTTTGAAAATATTTATAATGATTCATTTTCTAAGAAATTTAAAATATAAGACTTAGTTTATGTATACGAAAAATAATATCCTCTTTGTATCAATTTAAGTGTCTTACTTTTTTTTTTTTTTTTAAGAAATCATTATAATGATTCATTTTCTATAATAACAAAAAAATATAAGACCTAGTTTATGCTTACGAAAAATAATATTTCCTTTGTATCAATTTAGATGTCTTACCTTTTTTTAAGACAACAAAAAATATAGAATATCAATTTAAAAGGCCGAGCACAAGGGATATATGGCTCGGCCTCATTCAAAGATATAGTCTTTTTGGAACTCTCAACCTTGCGTTCATAAAGGGTAAGTTTACAATGATAGCACACTTCCCAGTTTGACATGCAATATGAAACCATAATTTGAAATTAGATTGATATGAAGTTTGAAGTTTTGTTTAGACATTCAATTCAAATTTTTTAAGTTTTATTTTTTTCGTAAAGATGAAACATCATTAGTTGTGAAAACTATTAAAGTTTTCTCCAATATTAGACACAGAGACGAATCCAGAGTTTGAAGTTTATAGATGAAAGATATTTTAAAAGACAAATATGAGTTGAATTAGTAATAAGATGCCCCTGGGGATATTTGTCCCACGTTGACCGGCACGGATGCACTTCAGTTGGTACCTTCCTCGCCGCTGAACCAAATATCTATGTTGTTACTGATTCCAGTGTAATACTTAAATACATTTAACAAATTTTCAATACAATTATAGGGTCTCAAAAAAAGTCACTCTTTCCTTGGAAATCACAAATGTCACTGTATATCCGGCCTAGATTATAAAATTGGTAAATAAGAAAATCATAATTCATAAATAAGATATCAGAATATTCTATAGCACCGCATTGATAAATCACATATCTTCATGTTCCTTTTACAATAAATATTTGTAATTACAAACTTTCAAACATACGTAATTTTATTAAGATCCACTAGTCAGCAATAGTAGTAACTAGTTTTTCTTTAGCATATTGCTTTCTGTCACGATCCAATTTCTCAGATCATGATGACACCTAGCATAACTCGCTAGTACGTAAGTCAATCCTTGTCCGAAATAGCTAGTAACGGACTAATAAGGAAAGCGGAAGCAAAACTGAATAAAACAGAAAAAAGACAAGAAGAAAGTAATACATCCCCAAAACCTGGTGAAGTCAGTACAAGAGCTTCTAATATAATAAGAGTAAAAAGTGGAATGCAAAGTAAATATATACAAAGCCGTCTCTGAAATAAAAAAATAGAGATCAGTTTAACAATAAGAGGAGAGCAGGAACAACTCTAAACGTTAGGAGCTCACTTCAAATCTTCAGTCCATGGCTGCCCCGCACGATGTACACATCAACAACGAAGACTCGTACTATGATCTACAGGTTGCAGAAGTATAGTATGAGTATCAAACACAAGGTACTCAGTAGGCATCAGTCGACTGAGCTCTAAAGATAATGCAGGTATAAATAACATGTAAAACAGAAATATAAACTACATGCAACGTAGCATAATAATGCTAATAAAAAAGTAAAGATAAACAATCAGATACTACAAATAATCAAGGATGAAGTGCGGTTCCATAAGTGGCTAGTCCATTTATGATAGTATAATGAAGAAAGAGATATACGATATACAATAGTAGTAGGAAAGAAAGAAATGATAGACTAATATTAGCTAGAGAAGAATGGATATACAACTGCGCTATACAGATAAACCAACATGAAGGTACCACTCTGAGGGAACTAGCCTACGTCACCCGGATCATAAAGAAAAAAAAGGGATCTAACTCTAGCATAATCAGGGTCTCTACCCAAAAAGTGACTGATGTCGGCCAAATTACACCTCGCAATGAAGTATAAAGCTGTCGCTGTCAAATATAAAACCCAACTAAGGTTATGGGTCGATCCCATAGGGAATAGGTCAAAATATCAAGTAAGAAGTAGTTGAGGCAATCAATAACAATCTCCAGTAAAATAGAGGGTTTTTGTAAATAAATAATTCGGTAGTAATAATTGTTGATTTGTAATTAGTAAGAGAGAAACACTAGGACTGTGTTCTTCAATAAGTTCATAACTCCATAAATTCTTAGTATTTCGTAATCTATCTCGGTGTTCGGTATGCAGGATCAATAGGTTATGTAAACTTAGAATAACTTTATGATAACTTTACGCTTTTGTCTAAGCAATATACTCAAGTAAGCTTTCTCTTCTCCTGAGTTTACGTTACTAACCCCTATCTTGGACCCCATGTTAGCTATTCCGGATTATCGGCTCAAGCTATTAAGTAGAGGTTATTATCTCCAAGTCTCTATTGTTTATCCCCTTCTTCCCATCCGTTACTCATCCTTTCATCCAGAGTAAAGATAAGACGAGCTCTAACGTTGTACACAGCAAAAAATAAATCAAACCCATGGAAACAACAATACATGTATGAACACCGGCTGAAAATCACTCCGTACTACGAACCCTACTTCGTTAATCCGTCATGGTTCTCACAATCCTAGTTGTGGTTTTTAGCTACTCACAATTGCAAGAACACAAGAAGAATTCTGATAAGAAAACATAATCATGAACTTACAATAATAAGATAATAAACTCCAAGATCTCACTTTGAATTCAAAATCCTAAAATCAAAGTTTGTACTCACAACACCAATAATATGCCTTGAAAGGAGTAATAATATGTATTAGAACGTAGACTTATACAAAAGTACGAATAAGAGTATTTATAGACAAAATAAAACCTATCCTAAACATAACAGGATTTGCTGAGTCGGTTGTTTCGGACGACAGAAAGGTACGATCATGGTTAGATACCACGATCGTCTTTGGTGCTTGTAGGTTTGACATAGACCTTTTCATCTTCAAGTCATCGCTAGTACGACGCTCAATTGAGCTCGTGGCTTCTAGGTACGACTGTACAATATAGTCGTCTGATCCTCTTGTACTTCAACTCCTACAAACTTCACATCTAGACCTTTCTCCCATGATACCTTGGTACGATCGTGCTTTTAAGGTACGGTTATTGAAAGCACTCATCTGTTCTTTCTTCACTTAACAGCTGCAACCTTGTCTACAGGACCTCTTCCCATGATCAGGTTGTACGATCATATGATTAATGCATGATCGTGGGAGCATCCATCCGTCTGACTCCTGAAAGTTCATTCTCTGGTTTATGCCACGATCACTTGGTACTACCATGGTAAGATCCCACGGTCGTAGGATTGGTTCATATAAGGCACTTTTTGTCCTAAGTTCAACACTTTCCTTCTCTAGCCCTGTTTGACCTGCAAATACCCCCCAAAAAACACATTTTATCCACATATAAACACCCTCGTACTTGCGAATGTTCACAGTTTTAAGCATCAAAAGTACCGTAAGTTCATGGCACATCAACACCCTCAACTTAGACTGTTTGCATGTCCTCAAGTAAACAAAATACCTCTATAATAGCATGATGCTTAACCAAGAGAAAGACTAAGTTCACTACGGCAGTCAGATTTTCACAAAACCATTTTCAGCACACATCACCCAAAATTCAGTTCAACACCTTCTGACATCATCAAAATTCAACATATGCAGTGCGTACATAAACCATTAACCATAACACAATGGGATCAAGAAATGGCATCATATTATCAACAGACAAAACCAACACTTAAACTAATGACACCACCCAAACAAGTAGCAACCACAATACAACCCCTATACCTTCACAACAAAGAAGCCCCTAACACTCAGAATATGCACTAAATGCCAATATAGGGACTGAATTAAATCTCTCACTCTCACAAAGAAGTCAGGAAGTGTGCGTTTGATACCATAGGCTTTCCCTTATTTTCTATGCCTTAGTTTTCAGACAGTCGGATTAGGATCACTATAGGACTTTTATTTTCCAGAAAGTCAGATTAGGATCACTATAGGACTTTTATTGGCTTGTAATACAGGCTCTGGGATGGGTATGGTACATATGGGTAAAGTGACTTATTCCTTCTTGGAACTACACTATTTTCGGCTCCACTTTTCCTACTTTATTTTATTCTTTTCCCTTTTTTCAACTTTTCGGACCCTGGGTGCGATTTTATTTTCACAACTTCCCTTTTTTTTTTTTTCTTTTTCTTCTTTTTTCATTTTTCATTTTTTTTCTTTCTTTTCAATATATTTTTTCTTTTCTTTACAGTACCAGACTCCTTTTTCTTTTTACTAACATTTTCTTCATACTCAATCTTTTAAGCACCCCTACGATAGCCACCCTCAACTTAGGCGATTTACCTGAGTTGAGGTGCAAAGTGTGCAAGGAAGAAACAGGGCCAAAGTAGGTTCATTGTAAATAATCGGGAAGGTGAATAGGCTATGTCACTACCCAAACCCGTTGTGAGTGGAACCTACACTACTCATCCGGTGGGAGAACCATCTACCCTAGATACCATCTCATAATCAATACTTAAAGTCAAGAACTGATCCATCAATAAATAAAAATCAAATCTAAACCAAATATAAGTACAATCAAAGGCGGAACATTGTACTTAAGAAAATAAAACCATCCCTAGGAATCGAAAGTCGTCCATACCAAAACTACTAATTAATGTCAAGAAAGGGATGCAACCCCAAAAACTGAATGAAACATAAATTAAGAAATAAAGAACTATGTCAATGAGGAGAGATTTCATGGTTGCCCAAATATGACGCTCACCCTGAAATCTGAAGTCAACTGTTGGAATCATAAGTGAGGTCTTGTAGAAGCCGCTGGAATATGCACTGCACTCAAAAAAGTAAGAGAAGGTGTAGTATAAGAACACAAGAATACACCAGTGTACTGGTAGGGTCATTTGGCCAACCCAAGATGAGAATTTGAACATCCAACCCAAAATGCAGTACAACAAGTCAATCCATGCTTAAAACTAACATACGATTAGCACAACAGGTATTAAATAAGCAATTTAGGATTTCAACAACAAGTCAACATATTATCACCATCCAAGTCAAGTTCAATAAACAAAAGTCAGGACAATTTATCAAGAATGTAAATATTTTCCCCAGTTCACTCATGGAATCATCAAAATCAACTGATCCCCGTACATATACACTAAGGGTAATACAACCACCCTTTGGCCATGACCTGCAGGGGATAATTACTGTCCATGTACTAAACCCAGACACAAGTGTCTGCCAACCTTGTGACAATTACCGTCCATGTACTAAACCCCAGACACAAGTGTCTACCAACCTTGTTTCATCAATAACCCATGAGAACATCCAAAATACCGAAACATTTCACATTTAATAATAAGGTAGGTCAAAATCATATAACAATGTAAAATCTTTTGCATTGACTACACCAAACAATATGCACTAACGAGCCACACTACAGAGTAGTTAACATACGCATATAGTACAAATTGGATTAAACTACAATAGCATCACCTACCTCGAACCAAGCTTGCACAACTCCTCTAAGTCGAGGTTTTGCCCTTCCGTGCAATCTCCGCTTGCTCTTGGTCTAGAACATGCATATAAATACATAATTAATGAAATGACCTATCATGTAGGGAATTATGACTAAAACACAACCCCTAAGGCCAAGTTCATGATCATTCCCTTCCCGTTCTTGGGCTTTACTACCGTAATTTACCTAAAACTATTAATTCTATTGATAAACTAGTGAATTATCGGAATACAAGGGTAAATTAACTGTTAATAATCAAAACGTATTATCTTAATACGTAACTTTACCCCTTGTACCATAAAACAACTAATATCAGTCAAAACTCCGTAATTTAGCAATTCTAAGGCATAATTATCAATTACTAGTTAACGGGGGTGAATTCCTCACCATAACAAAGCCGGATGATGAAAAATTAGTGGAAATCACCCTAAATCGCCACACTCCTTTGCCACAAAATGAGTTTTGGAATAATAAATGTTTAAGATAAATATTTACTTAAATCTGGAATGCTCGCCGCTATGGCAGTGTCACTATAGCGGCGTGCCGGCCGCTATGGCAGCATCGCTATAGCGGTGTGCCGGCCGCTATGGCAGCATCGCTATAGCGGTGTGCCGGCCTCTATCACAGTGTCGCTACAACGGCGTACCAACTTCTATAGAGGGGTCGATGGGGTAGAATGTCCAGTTTCGCCCTAAAATCCCACTTTTTACAACACACCTTATATCCAGGACGTTCCAGACAATGCCCTTTACGCTAAGATCAATTTCGGGAGTTTTACTCACCCAAATTTGATTCCGTAAAATCCTACGGGTTCCTTTTCGTATTAGCTAACTAGAAATCAAAACAACCACTACCAAATCATCCTAAATCATTCCCGAATTTCCCTAAATCATACCTCGCCCTGATTTCATTTGAAACTCGCCTAGCCTAAAATTTATAACTTCAAATCTAGGAAGTATTTTAACATGGAACTTTGAACGGAAAGTTTATACATAACTATAAAAATGGTCGTTACAACAGATACCAATTTACCCATCATTCGTCCTCGAATGATCAAATAAAAAATAGGCTAAAATAAGGAGAGAAGAGAGTAACTATATGCTCAAACAATTGAGGGTACTTGTCCTGCATGTCCTTCTCCATTTCCCAAGTAGCTTCCTTAATTAAACGATTCTTCCATTGAACCTTAACCGAATGAATTTACTTCATCCTCAACTTCCAAATATCCCGATCTAGAATCGCTACTGGCTCCTCCTCGTAAGCTAAATCCTTATCTAAAAGACCCGAGTACCTCTTAATGATATAGTCCCCATCCCCATGGTACTTTTTGAGCATATAAATGTGAAATACCAAATGGAATCTCAATAATCCCGGCGGTAGAGCTAACCTATAAGCAACTGGGCCCACAACTTCAAGAACCTCGAAGGGACAAATATACCAAGGGCTGAGCTTTCCCTTCTTGCCAAACCTCATGACTACCTTCATGGGCGACACTTTAAGAAAAACTTGCTCACCAACCTTAAAGTCCATGTCGCTTACCTTACGGTCTGCATACTCCTTCTGCCTACTTTGAGCAACCAACAACTTGGTTTTAATGAACCTTACTTTCTCTTATTCCTCCTTCACCAAGTCAGTGCCCAAAGGTTTAACATCTCTAGCCTCAAACCACCTAATAGGTGACCTACACTTACTTCCGTAGAGGGCATCGAATGGTGCCATATCAATGCTTGAGTAATAGTTGTTGTTGTATGAAAACTTACATAATAGAAGGAATTGGTCAAAATGACCACCAAAATCAATCACGTAGGCTTTCAATATATCCTCTAGCACCTGAATTGTCCTCTCTGACTGCCCATCTATTTGAGGATGAAAGGTCGTACTAAATGTGAGCTTGGTGTCCAACTTCTCATGGAACTTGTCCTAAAATTTGGAAGTGTATTTTGCATCTTTATTAGAAATGATGGTAAGTGGCACCCTATGAAGTCTCACAATCTCCTTGACATAAATCTTAGCTAACTGCTGAGAGCTGTAGTCTACCCTAACTGGCAGGAAGTGAGCGGATTTCGTCAATTGATCCACTATCACCCAAATGGAGTCATATTTTCCCAGGGTCTTAGAAAGACCAACCACAAAATCCATAGAAATATGCTCCTATTTCCACATAGGTATAGGCATCCTCTGAAGCATACCCACAAGCCTTTGATGTTCATACTTTACCTGCTGGAAATCATGACACTTGGACACATAATCCACTATGTCCCTCTTCATACTTTACCTGCTGGAAATCATGGGCCTCTAAAAGTATATCACAAATTTATTCACATCCCTGAGGAACACATAACCTTCCCTTAAACCACAACACCCTAATCGCATCAAGAGTGGCATCCCCCACCTCCCCATACACCACTTTATTTTGGAGTGCACTCTAGTTCTTGTCCTTAAATTACTTGGCTTTAATCCAATCCCGAAATGTTGACTTCATCTCAATACTAGCCAACACTCCACCCCCTATATGAGATGGTAGAGTTTGAAACTCTCAAGCTAATGGTCGTCTGGACACCCTCAAGAATGACAAGCTACCCATACTCACAGCCTTTCGGCTCAATGCGTTTGCCACCACATCAGCCTTACTAGAATGATACTGAATAGTCACATCATAATCCTTCAACAATTTCATTCGTTTCTTCTTCCTTAGATTCAAATCCCTTTGATTACATGTTGCAGGCTATGGTGGTCTGTGAAGACCTCACACTTGACACCATAAAGATAGTGTCTCCAAATCTTTAATACGAATAACACTGCTGTTAAGTCCAAGTCATGGGTTGGGTAATTCCTTTCAGGAGGATTCAACTTCCTCAATGCATAAATAATGACATTCCTATCCTGTATTAACACAACACCCAAGCCCAAAAGTGAAGCATCACAGAACACTATAAAGTCCTTACCTTCGATCGGTAAACAAAGGATAGGAGCTGTAGTCAAGAGAGTCTTGAGATTTTGAAAGATCTCCCCACATTGATCTGACCAGACAAATGATACTTCCTTCAGAGTCTACCTTGTCAAGTGTGTTGCAATGGATGGAAGGTTCTTGACAAACCCGCGGTAACAACTAGCAAGACCTACAAAGCTTCATACCTCAATCACTGAGCTAGGCCAAATCCAATTCTTCACTGCCTCAATCGTCTGGTGACCCACCATCACCCCTTTTTCAGAAACCACATGCCCCAAGAAGGCAACTGAAGACAACCAGAATTCACATTTTGAAAACTTAGCAAATAGCCCTTTTCCCTTAAAATCTCTAAAACTGTGCGAAGATGACCTGCATGCTCCTCCTTTTTTTTGGAGTAAACTAGAATATCATCAATAAACATGATAGTAAAAAAATCCAAGAACGACTTGAAGATTCCGTTCATCAAACTCATAAGGTTGTAGGTGCATTAGTTAGCCCGAAAGACATCACCAGAAACTCATAAGGACTATACCGAGTTCAAAAAGTTATCTTTGGTATGTCCTCTAGTCTTATTTTCAACTGATAATAACTCGACCGCAAGTCAATTTTCAAAAACACCATCGTACTCAGTAACTGGTCAAACAAATCATCTATGCAAGGCTAGGGATATTTATTTTGGACAGTAACCTTATTCAGCAGTCTATAATCAATGTACATCCTTATACTACCATTCTTTTTCTTAAGAAAAAGGATCGGAGCACCCCAAGGTGAAGTACTTGGATGAATAAAACCCTTGTCAAGTAGTTCCTACAATTGAGTTTTGAGTTTCCTCAACTCTTTTAGAGCCATTCAATAGGGTAGAATAGATATAAGGCAAGTCCCCGGCTCTAAGTCAATACAAAAATCGATATCCCTATCTGGAGGAATACATAGTATGTTTGAAAAATACATTTTGGAATTTAAAAACTATCAAAACTGACTCTCTAGAAGGGGAACCCTTCCCCGCACCCACATCATAGAGATGTGCTAAAAACACTGAACACCCCTTTCTCACTAACCTTCTAGCCCAGACAAATGATATAATTCTCACCGGTTTGGACTTATACACTCCCTCCCACTCTAGTTTATCCATCCCTGACATAGCTAAAGCTACTGTCTTAGCATTATAGTATAAAACAACGTGATATGGAGAAATAATCAAGTCTAACAACCCTCAAATAATACAGATCAAGAATAGTAAACATGGGTTACTACCACAGACTCACCAACCATAGTAGACACATAAATTGAGAAATCAAGTACATCACAAACCAGATTCAGACCCACCGCAAATTGAACAGATACATAAGAATAACTAGACCCCGAATCAAATAAAACAAACGCCTTCTGATTCACAAACGAAAATAGTACCTATGATCACAGCATCAAAAGCCTATCAGTCTTTCCCAACAACGCATGACAATGAGCCCAGTTATCAATCTAAGCTAACTCCTTTGTCGGATGAGCTCCTCCCTCTACATCACCATTTCCTCGACCACCTTTACCACCTGTCTGATTTCCCCTTCCACTCTATGGATGAAATCTGTCATTTTCTCCTCCCTCTTTACCAGCTGGAACTATAGACCGAGTCTGCTATTGCACCTAGCTATTTGCTTGTCTCACAGGACACTTCATCTTAAAGTGACTTACTTTCCCAAAAATGCATGACAATGAGCCCAGTCATTAATCTGAGCTAACTCCTTTTCCGGATAAGCTCCTCCCCCTGCATCACCATTTTCTCGACCACCCCAACCACCTGCCTGATTTCCCCTTCCACCCTATGAACTACCCCTATCATTTCCTCCTCCTTCTTTAACTACCCCTATCATTTCCTCCTCCTTCTTTACCTGTTGGAATATAGCCCAAGTCTGCTGTTGCGCCTGGCTATTTGCCTATCTCACAGGATACTCCATCTTAAAGTGACCAACAACACCACAATATTAACATCCTCGCTTGAGAGAAGGCCAACTGGAAGAGGAGTTAGAAGCCCCCTGGCCCCTAACAACCTGTGATTGAGAAAAAACCTTAGCTGGAACCACAGTAGAAGGTGACAAGGATGACTGAATAAGGCGAGCTGAATAGGCCTGCTAACCGTGGCCCTTAGAATAAGACCCACTAGAATTCCCAACATTGCGTAACTTCTTGACTAACGTCTTAGCTCGATCTGCATGCATAACCCCCTCCAACTTCTTTACATAATCTGAAACTTCATTGAATCCCTTCCCTGTAGAAGTCATAGACACCATCAGGACGTGAAAGTCATAATTCAAACCCTTGACATAGAGTCAAATTCTCTCCTACTCAGAAGTTAACAGTTGAGTAGCATAGCGAAAAAAGGTATGAAACTTAGCCTCATAGGCCGCAACTGACATATCTCCCTATTTCAATGCAAAAAATTCATCCTTCTTTTAATCACGGAGGGTTCGTGGCACATACTTCTAAGAAAAAAACATGAAATTATTCCCAAGTCAATGGAGGTAAAACCGATGACCGACATTCAACATACGCCCTCTACCATTGCTTAGCATCCTTCTCCAACAAAAAAGTCACAAACTCAAATCTATGCTACTGAACAATACCTTTCTTGGGCAACCTCACATAACAATTAATGATGAACTCAATAGCATTCTCAGACACAGTGCCCTGGAATGTAGGTGGTTTCATCTTCATAAACTTAGTCAGCAAATCATGCTCAGTACCTGTCCTCACAGAACCCAAAAAATAGACGAGAAAAAGCATCCATCCCTGAAGCCTCATCCATCTTTGGAGCCATAACACTAGTAAGGTGAACAACCAAAGCCCGAAAAGCTAGCACAGTAGGAGTGACTCCAGTCCCAGCCAACCCACTCATAAAAGCTAACACCTATTGAACCACCTCAGTAGACATATGAGGCAAGGCTACAAACCTAGTTGGTGACGCCACCTCGGGCTTCATTCCCTGCTCCTCTACTGCTTCTCTTTCTTCAAAATGATCCTAAGATGAGAGAAGCCAATAGCTGTTCAAACTCCACCCCTAGCAGGTGTGGATCGCCCCCTTCTTCTACTACCTCTCCTTCTCACTCATCCTCTTCCCCTTACGGCTGGCTCCTTAGCTTGAGCGGCCGGTGTAGGGGCTGCTGATCAAGTTAAATATGACCTAGTATTCACCATCTGCTGACAAAAGAGTGAAGAAATGAGATACCAATTTGGATCACTAGATACCAATTGGAATCGAGTTATAGCACGAAAGAAGCAAGAATGACAGATTTTCTAATGTCCTATAGCCTCTCGAAGAAAAGTACATACTTCTTTGTACCATTCTACTAGACTCTACTGGACACATTTTGGTATGATGAGATTGACGATCCTAAGCTCTAATACAAACTTTGTCATGACCCAAACCCGTCGTGAGTGGCACCCACACTACTCACCCGGTGGGAGAACCATCTACCTCAAATACCATTTTATAATCAACAACTAAAGTCAAGAACTAATCCATCAATAAATAAAAATCAAATCTAAACCAAATATAAGTACAATCAAAGGCGGAACATTGTACTTAAGAAAATAAAACCATCCCTAGGAACCGAAAGTCATCCGTACCAAAACTAGTAATGAATGTCAAGAAGGGGATACAACCCCAAAAACTGAATAAAACATAAATTTAGAAATAAAGAACTATGCCAATTAGGAGAGATCGTATGGTGTCCCGAATATGCCGTTCACCCTGAAATCTGAGGTCAACTGCTGGAATTATATGTGAGGTCTCATAGGAGCCACTGGAGTATGCCCTGCATTTACAAAAGTAAGATCAGGTGTAGTAACAACACATAAGAATACAACAGTGTACTGCTAGGGTTATTTGGCCAACCCAATATGAGAATATGAACATCCAACCCAAAATGCAGTACAACAAGTTAATCCATGGTTAAAACTAACATACACTTAGCACAACAGGTATCAAACAAGCAATTTAGGATTTCAACAAAAAGTCAACATATTATAACCATCCAAGTCAAGATAAGTCAGGTTAATTTATCAAGTATATAAATATTTTCCCCGATTCACTCATGAAATCGTCAAACACACCTAACCCTCGTACATACATGCTATGGGTAATATAACAACCTTCTAGCCATGACCTGCAGGGAAGAATTACCATCCATGTACTAAACCCCAGACACAATTGTCTGCCAACCTTGTTTCATCAATAACCCATGAGAACTTCCCAAATACCAAAACATTTCACATTTAACAATAAGGTAGGTCAAAATCATAAAACAATGTAAAATCCTTTGCATTGACCACACCAAACAACATGCACTAATGAGCCACACTACAAAGTAGTTAACATACACATATATCACAAATTGTATTAAACTACAATACCATCACCTACCTCGAGCCAAGTTTGTACAACTCCTCTAAGCCAAGGTTTTTCCCTTCCGTGCAATTTCCTCTTGCTCTTGGTCTAGAATACACATATAAACACATAATTAATAAAATAACCTACCATGTTGGGAATTATAAACCACACCTAACCCCTAAGGCCAAGTTCATGACCATTTTCTTTCCATTTTAGGGCTTTACTATCGTAATTTACCTAAAACTACCAATTCCATGGATAAACTAGTGAATTATCAGAATATAAGGGTAGATTAACTGTTAATAATCAAAACTCAATAAATAAATACGTAATTTTACCCCTTGCACTAGAAAACAACCAAAATTATCCCTAAAACCCTCCTCAAACTCCGTAATTTAACAATTCTAAGGCATAATTAACAATTACTAGTTAACGGGGATGAATTCCTCACATTGATGAAGCCAAATGATGAAACATTAGTGGAAATTCCCCTAAATAGCCCCTTATTTTCCCTAAAATGAGCTTTGGAATAATAAATTATTTTGGGGAAATATTTAGTTAAATCTGCGATACTCGCCGCTATAGCTGGCGCTACCGTTACTATAGCAAAAATTTCTCCGCTATCGGGGTGGTCCCTATAGCAGTGTACCAGCCTCTATAGTGGGTTTGATGGGATAGAATGTCCAGTTTCACATAAAAATCCCACTTTTTGCAACACACCTTAAACCCAAGACATTCCAAACAATGTCATTTACGCTAAGATTAATTTTGGGAGTTGTACTCACCCAAATTTGATTCCGTAAAATCGTACGGGTTTCTTATCATCTTAGCTAACTAGAAATAAGAAAAAATACCACCAAACGCACCCAAATCATTCCCATATTTCCCTAGACCGTACCTCACTTCGATTTCATTCGACACTTGCCTAGCTTGAAGTTTGTAACTTCAAATCCATGAAGCATTTTAACATGGGACTTTTAACAAAAAGTTTATACGTAATGACAGAAATGGTCGTTACAGGCTAGTTAAAAGAAAAGGACTACTTACGCTCAAACTCGGGATCAAGGGATATCACATTTATGTTGTAGGCTTTTAGTAGACTATTCGAAGAACGACCTACGATCATTTCCTAACCTCCTATCTTACGAATTTAGGAAAACTAACCAGGAAAGTTCTAGATTGCACACACATGCCGAATAGGTACACCTCACACATACGTGGCTCAGGGCTTTGTATTCAATCACTATCTATTCAGTTCATGCAAGTTAGGCTACAGTTAGCAAGTTCATAATTCTAATTCCATTACAAGATCCAACGTTTGTCATAGTTCAGATAAGCACACAACACAACAAAAAATTTGAAAAATTATAGAGGGGTATTATGTAAATCATTCAACATGCTCTTTTTATTTCGACTGCACCAAGTTCTCTTATTTGTCTCTTAATTACACACATAACATAAAACAACTCAAAAATAACAATAAAAAACAACTAAACCTGTCGGTTCAAACTAGATAGAGCAACTGAGCATAACAAAAACCCTCAGCTGTGGTACACCCCAACCCTAACTTGGAAATCATACAATGTCCCAATTGCATGAAAACACAAAAATGTAAAACTAGGGCAAGGGACATACCTGAGGCACACAAGACGCCGATAGTACTCTAATCAGCTGGGGTCGCAGATAAAACCCCTCTAATTTCCTCCACTCTCGTGGACTCGACTGTGGCCGGGGAACTCTCAGATAAGTGGGCACCGGTGGTGGTTGGTGCACTCAATAATGTCATGAGAATAGTCTCTACACCCCCTCCAGTCTGAACAACCACCTCAATAGCAGGTGGGATCTCAACACTCTACAAAATGTGTGCCTCAGTGGTCTACTCACTCACTTTCTCTTTCTTTTTCTTCCTATTTTTATATTTGTTCTTCCTTTCACTTTTATATTCTCTCTTTCTCTTCTTGTGAGGCTGTAAATCATCCCTCATCATCTCCACATCTGTGTCATTACACCCAACTATTGGGGCATGACTATAAAATTTAGGGACCAGAGAATCCACATCCACCACAAGATCAGACAAAGAAGGCATATTTGGAGGTGGATGTGGTACAACTTGGACAATTTGCTCCGTCTTCTCCTCGACCACTACTTTCAATTTATCTAAATCTGTCTTGACCAATGTCATGTTGGGAGCCTAGACCTGCACTAGCTTAGCCGTTATCTGGCTCTCAAATCTATCAAAATGGGTCTGAACCACCCATACAACTACCTTTATCTTATCCCCACGTAGGGCTTCACCCCTACCTCCAACTTTTGAATTCGTGCATCATGCAATACCTAATTCTGTATGATTTACTCCAGCTGAGTGATGGGATTCAGAGTGTAACCGATAGGTATCAACTGACATACACCCAAACATGTTGTGGCATTTTATGAAGAGGAGGACGTAGCACCGACATCAAACATCGAGATCTCACTGGCTGGCCCCTACTACCTCTGGAGGCAAATTTGGTAAAAGACCTTGGGCAGGAGCCGTTGGGTTTCTCAAATCCTTTATCAATGCAATATTTGCTCTCTTCATCAGCCAAATAAATCTATCCACCGCCAGGAAAGCCTAAAACTGGAATCTGACATCAACTATATAATCAGATAGGGGAAAGGAAATATGGTGCTGAACTTCAATACTCTATCCTGAATTTCATCTGCTCCAACTCAGACATAAAAGCAACTACTAGGCATACAACACCTAATATGTTAACATTTGTTATCGGTATAATGTGATGCTTCACTATCAACCACCAGGCCTTGGCCGTGAATTTCAGTGTGAGCCTGTAAATACCTGACTCATTGATCCAAATTGTGTTCTCCCTAGCTTTTGCAATGTGGTCCACAAACCACTTGTAGTGCATAAGCTTGTCATTAGTAGTCAATTTCTTCACTCTCCTCAGATCAGTCATCCAAAAATCATACTCCGGAGTCTCTTCCACAAGCTCAAAAGTCTCTTCGAACAAGGCTTTAGAGATAGCCTTGATGGAAATATCAATCTCATGGTCTCAAACTCTCACCTTGTCTAGCCGAGGCTACTTTATCATGTCCTTGTCTTTACCTGAGGGAGTCATGTTTTATATCATTACCACATAGTTGGCATAAAACTCCCTCACCATCTCCGAACTATAATTGAGGAGTGACCTTGTCATCCATCCCAAGTCATATATTTCAAATACCTAGCTAAGCTCTGGGACTTTCTTTAGTAATTCCTGCAAAATCTGGTACGAATTGTACCTTCGATCATAGGAATTCTTCCCCAAAGGTATTTGGGGGTCGTCATATCAGATGAGCACATACCACGATCATACCATGAAAGGAAGATCGTGAGATTTGTTCATCTGATGAACTCCTGCAACTTGAAAAAATGACACCCTTCAATGATCCAACCTACGATCCTTGATAGATACCACGATTATAGGTTGTGTCGTGGAATGTGCACTGACCCTTAGTCATTCTTAAACAACTGATCGGACCTCTTTTGACCCTATTTGACCAAATTTGACCAAATTTTAAGCTAATGCGGGTACTCAAACTTCCCCCTTTATTCTTTCATTAAAATTATCAACACACACAAACGATCCTAGAAGACCTCATTGCAATTCTACTGCCCATGAACTCAAATTAGCACTTATTATTCATCAATTTTCAACATGGGGATAATTTTTTAAAGCATGAGTAATGACTTACAATATTTTTCTCATGATTGTGAGTGCTTGGACAGGGAATGAGTTCGAACACTAAAGGGAGTGGCTAAATCATGCAAATCAGAGGTGGGAATTCATGATTTTTGCTTGTTTTGATCACTTGATTGTGTGTGAGGATGAGTTTGAAGGAATGACGGGTCATATTGGGTCTTAGGTATAAGGTTGAGAGAAGTTAAAATCTAATCGGGCCGGGTCAAATCGGGTTAAGTAAAAATTACCATACCTAACAGAAGACGCTTACCCACGATTGTTGGTTCTCACAAAGATCGTGGTTCCTTCTCTTACCAAGAGGGTTTAAGAAAACTTACCTAGGAACCTACAAACCTTAAGGACGATCGTGACATACAACCACGACCGTTCCTTAAAATCGTAGGTTCAATATCCTGCATATTGGTTTCAAGGAGTTTGATCAGACAATTGATACCATGATTGTGACATCTAAGTTAGATCGTGGTTACCAATCATAAGATAAATCCTAAAATTCATACCTCGGGACTTTGTGCTGACGACTTAACCCATGATCGTGGGACCTTCTTATGGTCGTACAATCCTTTCATGGTTTCAGTACTGATTCCAGTTTTGCAATTTTTTTAGCACAATCCCTTGTCACGACCCAATTTCTCAGGACATGATGACACCTAATATAACTCACCAGTAGGTAAGCCAACCCATAGTCTGGAACAACTAGTAACAGATTAATAAGAAAGGTGGAAGCAATAATAAATGAAAAAGAGAAATATGACATAAAAAAAGTAGTTATGTCCCCAAGATCTAGAGAAGTCAATACAAGAGCTTTTAATAATAATAGAGTACGAAATAAAGTACAGAATAAATATATACAGAGCTATCTTTGAAATACAAAATAGAGATTAGTCCAACAATAAGAGGGAGAGCAGGAACACTCTGTACGCTAGGAGCTCACCCCTACTCTCCAATCCATGGATTCTTCGGATGATGTACACATCAACAACGATAACTTGTACTATGATCTGCAGGCTATAGAAACGTAGCATGAGTACCAAACATGTGGTACTCAGTAGGCATCGGTCGACTGAGCTCCAAAGATAATACAAGTATAAATAACATGTAAAGCAGAAATATAAACTATAGGAAATTATCCAAGAAATGAAACATAATAACGCTAATGAAGTAATAGGGATAAACTAACCTATTCTATCAATAATCAGGGACAAAATGTGGTTCCATAGGTAACTAGTCCATATACGATAGTATAGTGAAGAATGAGATATACAATATACAATAGTAGTAGAAAGGAAGGAAATAATAGACAAGAGTAGCCCAAGAAGAGTATATGAATATATCTACGTATAACCACGCTATATAGATTACCAAATATGAAGGTACTACTTTGAGGGACTAGTCTACATCACCTAGATCATATATAAGGTAAGGGAGCTAATTCTAGCATAATCAGGGTCTCTAATTGTAATATGCATAATCATAAGATGATCTACCAATGACAAGTCTTACCATAATTATGAAAAAAGGAATCAAAAACGTACCGACAATCTCAAGTACCAGTCCACAACCAGCCTACCACTAATCATACATAACAACCAACAATAATGTAACCGGCTAGCCCAGACAACTAATAACCCGAACCAGGCCCCCAAAATCCAGGAGAAGAGCAAGCAAGCAATCATCAAACAACAACCATAACTTATATCTATACAGCCCCTCTTAAGACCTATAGATACAAGAGCCAAACAATTATACTGGTGATAGGCCATGCATAGTAATGAATAAAACCATGAAAAGATCCAGGTAATGAGAGATAAACCAGTACCATCAACCAATACAGTTTCATAACATATCAAGTATATATACACCTCCTTCGGCTCGCCGCCTCGCAAGGCAGGACCTATGAATCTCACCTCTTCCAGCCCATAGCTCAGATAGAGGAACCCATAGGGGATTCGAGATGTCCGTATATATACTGCCTATTACCGAATGAGGACTTCTAATAACCATCATAACCAATCTACTCCATCCAGTATCAGAGAGAGATATAAAGTATAGTATGAAATGCCGGACTTGAGCTAGAACTAAATGAGTGAATATCTATATATCCATTACCCAAGATTGAATCTGGGACTAAAATAGTATAGTAATGTAGAGATAATCGAAAATAGTAAGCCTGAAAAGGATGATTTTGGTCGCCTAGGCGACTATTTGGTCTCCATGGCGCCAGCGCCTAGGCGCCAATGGCATCGCTCAGGTGGCCATCGCCTATGCCAGCCTCATTACCTAGGCACCCATTTGGTCGCCAAGGCGCCTATGGGATTGCCCAGGAGGCCAACGCCTATTCCTCATGCCATCGCCAAGGCGCCAACCTTGGTCGCTCAGGTGGCTTCGCCTAGCCGCCAAGGTGGCTGCTAAGGCAACGCACCAGTAAACCAGCTATTTTCCAACTTTCATTTGGGTACTCCGAGCCCATCCAAAACCCCATGGATGCAAATGAATAATGCTATCCCATCAAAAATGGTATTTCGGACTCAATGATAATAATGGAATTCCCAACGGAGATTGTTTCGATAAAACATGGGCATAAAAACCCATGTGCTGATTTGACCAACTTTTGCCCAATAACTCAAAACAAGTTCGGAAGCCTCAGGACCCGGACCAAGGGTCCGCCTAGCCTAAAATAGACATTTTAGAGCTAATAGTGCTAGCAAAATTTCCATTCGAGTCCATTTACTAGGAGTTTAGGTCTGAGACCAATTTTCTAACAGTGAAAGCTCCAAAATAGGAAAAAGAGCCTAAAATCCAAACTAACTGCCCGATAACCGAACCGACAGCTCCAGCAAGTCATAAATGACCTATAGCCACTGTGGAAATGCTCGAAATACCGAAAATACATGAAAATCAAGAAAATAACCTAGAGGATCATTGCAATATCCACTACTAAAAGGACTTTCATCCTCGAAAGTCATTGGATAGAAAGTTCTCGCAAGCTCTAAAGGATGAGGTGCTTGGCCACATGCTCAGAGCAAAACTCCCCAGGTAACCTTTAAGGCAAACCAACATTTTTAAGGGATTTCACTAAAGGAATCCCTTTTGACTAACTTCCTTACTTCATTTCCTAAATAACCAAAAACTCATCCTCAGCAACCAACTGGCCTCCGACTGAACTGAGAACAACTGATGCATACAAATCTAAACCACAACACACTGATATCACGCCAATATTAGCACAACCAAGTAGAAACTAAACCAAGTTAAGGTCAACCCAAGGACGATATAGTCAACTCCAAACTCCAAATCCAATGTTTTCTCGCCTTTTTAAACCTGATATACTCCAAGCCTCATAAAATCTCTCCAGCATCATCTGAGTCCTAACAACATAATCACACCACTCTAGACTTAAGAGACTGAAGTTGATCTACTAAGAATCTACACGGGCTAGTATAAGAACAAAGCCCAATGAGGTTCTACCTGAACACTCAAATGGTGGTGATCAAGTCTGTAATTTTTTCCACATCCACTAACTAGTCTGGATGATCTGCAAAATCAATAGTCATGATTTCAAAGCACAAGCTCTCGAAACTTAATGATCCACCCCAAAATACCCCACCGACCATAAGTGAAACCATGTTAAGCCCAACTTACTTACATATTTTCCGCTGAGTAGGTATACAAAATTCCTGATGAAATCTTAAAACCAAAGCCAAATACAGTACAGTCCAATACCATATACCAACGAACCATCCCTCAAACATCTATCAAGTCAAACACTCTGAACTAAATAGAATTGAACCAATAGGTAGAGAATAGGCTTGGTTAACCTGTCATTGAATGGTCAACTGAATCAGGACCTCAAAACAAGGCTGCAACCAAGTTATGTGGTCCATATCTATAATATCAACACTAAAGTTGAACTACTCAATATCAACTATCCAAACTGATCTTGTTGACGAGTAAGCATCCACGTGCCGAAATCTATCACAAGTCCCAAGCCATTATTCGAAAGAGTCAAAAACCACAACTGAAGCCAACAAGTCTTCACTAGGATCAGATACCCAAATCAATATTACTATTAGAAATAAAGCATATACCACAAACCAATTTCTCCTTTAGAGACTAAGCATATATCCAACGATCTTCGGAAGGGCTGAAATTAAAATATTGCCGAAGAACATACTCAAAACTGAGGAGAACCACAGGCTAAAGATATGAGCAATCAAATCCATATCCACTGAGGTCATACCTATCTAGGCATAACCAAGAACTCCCCAAGGCTGCAAGTAGTACTAATGGTAACCAAATCTCGGGCAATTGAGAAAATATGATCGAAGATTGAATCAGGTCAAACCCATACTCAATACATGGCAACGATACTTGCTCCCAAATGAAACTAGCTCTGGTTACCAACAACTAATGCCCAAGGAAATACCACCAAGCAGAAGTATACCACAAGGTCATATTAGGCCGAACAAGTCCCGAAAATGAGAAATTTATGAATTAATCCATTCTACACCAACATTAACTCAACTGAACCATGAACTACATGGCAGAAGAATGGAGTACCAATCTCAAAACCAACACCAACACCAACACCAAGACTACTATCGAGATAAGAACCAAATAATTTAAGATAACAAACCTTAGACTTATCAACAATAGGAGCGGGCAATAGAAAAAGATCGGCAAAGCTAGAATTACCATAGAACCATGGAAAGCCACACCCACCTTCAATTTTACAACTCACTCAGCACCCGACCTTACCTCACTAATAGAAGGAAAACTAACCAACCAAGGTAGTCATCTAAGCCAACAGACAAGAATCACAAGGAAGGAGATACTACCAGATAACGCTAATCTAGCCATCTAACAAGTAAGAATTAATCAAGTTAAAATAATCAACAATAATAATAACAACAAAAAGTGTAGGTGGCACCAAAATGCAAATCACAGCCAGTGCCACCCTAAGACCATAATAAGGCTAATATACCAAAGGAAAGGGAATTTTTCCCAAGTGCTACACCCCAAGGAAATCACAATACTGATCCACTCAATCCACTACTAGAAGAAAATATCTATGGGGGGTAGTCATAAATGGATAAATCTACACAAGGCTTATACCAATAAATATAGAAATGTCAAGGCATTAAACCACCGATGGCTATAAAAACCCCAACTCAATTCAAATAGAAGCTAAAAGATAGCAAATCAAAATTATACCTATACGATGGAATCTAAAGTCATGGTCTTTGACTTGCCTGAAGAAGTATGAATCTGAATGCATTCGAACCCAGACTGAGCAGATGAGTGATCAACTAAAATGCTAAGGACACCGTCTCTAGCAGAAGGTGCCATAACACTAAGAGACTGATTTGGCTATACTGACTTCCCAATAATCCCATGTCGGGGACACTCTCTGGATAAATTACTGGTCTCTTTATAGTCATAACAAACCCCTGAAGCTCTAATCTGATGAGAAACATGAGCTGACCCTAATAGGCTGACCAATTGACGCCTGCGGCACACCCTAGACCGATGACCAATCTCACCAAAATCAAAATATGCCCCTGGAACTCTCTGATGTACTGTACATGCTAACCCAGAATGGTCTGTATGGCCTAAATAACTAGACCAAATACTCTATGATTTCTGACCAGAACTTTGTCGACTATGACCACCACGACCTACCTGAGAATCACCTATAACTTGAGGTGCTACCTGTACGGACCTATAGGCTGCAAGTGATGCTAACCTCTGCTGGAAGGATCCCGACCTCCAAACGAAATACCACTACCACTATACTGCTGACATAGCCTCTTACCGCTACCTCCATAGGTCTCAATATATGCCATCTCTATAGTCCTCACATGATTAACAACCTGAAGGAAAGTAGACCCAGTTGTTATCGAATTCTCTAAAGCTAACAAAAGTGGTAAAGTCAATCCTCTGATAAAACCACACACCATCTTATACTCTATAGGAAATAATATTAGAGTATGCCTGACCCACTTAAGAAACCTAATCTCATACTCTGAAATTGATAAAGATCCCTGATGAGCACCAATAAACCCAAATCTAGCCTAATAACCACTCGATGTACCGAGCACTATCACTAACTGTAAGTATCCATAAAAAGACTCAGAATTCCCAACATGATATCCTAAAAAGCTGAGGCAGTAATAAACTTTGTAGGAGTCTGGGCTCGCCCTAGACCCTTTCGCTGACACTAAAGATCCTTGATATGAATCTCTAACTCCCTAGTCCAACTCTGAGTTGAAACTCTAGGAACACACAAAAAAGTTTTGTCCGGATCTATCGACAACCTCGTGCTATCCATCTGGGAAATAGTGGAGTCAAAAGAAGTAATTAGAGGTTCATAGGAGTACGGACACATGAAAAAGATTCAAGGATATAATTTTCTAAGAATTCCCTATAGCGTCCCAAAGATAGGATACAGACTTCTCCATACAGATTCGCAGGACGCACTAGGTACTTAGCTCTTGTATCAACAACACTGGTATAGCTAGGCTCTGATACCAATTTGTTATGACTTGATTTTTTAAGTCATGACGGCACCTACTATAACCCACCAGTAGGAAAGTCAACCCATAGTTCAAAATAGCTAGTAACAGACTAATAAGAAAGGCGGAAGCAATACTAAATGAAAAAGAGCAAGATGCCATGAAAGAAATAGTTATGTCCCCAAGACCTAGGGAAGTCAGTACAAGAGCTTCTAATAATAACAAAGTACAAGATAAAGTACAAAATAAATATATACAGAGCCATCTCTGAAATACAAAATGGAGATCAGTCTAATAATAAGAAGGAGAGCAGGAACACTCCATACGCCAAGAGCTTACCCCTAATCTCTAATCCATGGCTGCCCCGCATGATACACACATCAACGAAAATAACTCATACTATGATCTGTAGGCTGCAAAAGTGTATTATGAGTACCAAACATGTGTTACTCAGTAGGCATCTGCCGACTGAGCTCCAAAGATAATGCAAGTATAAATAACATGTAAAGCAGGAAAATAAACTATAGGAAATTATCCAAGAAATGAAACATAATAACGTTAATGAACCAGTAGGGATAAACTAACCTATTCTACCAATAATAAAGGACAAAATGCAATTCAATAGGGAACTAGTCCATATACAATAGTATAGTGAAGAATGAGACATACACTATACAGTAGTAGTAGAAAGGAAGGAAATAATATACAAAAGTAGCCCAAGAAGAGTACATGAATATATATATATATATATATATATATATATATAACAACGCTATACAGAAAGCCAAATATGAAGGTACTACTCTGAGGGACTAGTCTACATTACTGAGATTACATATAAGGTAAGGGAGCTAATTCTAGCATAATTAGGGTCTCTAATCATAATATGCTTAATCATAAGATGATCCACCAACGAAAAGTCTTACCATAATAATGAGAAAAGGAATCAGAAATGTACCGATAATCTCAAGTACCAGTTCACAACAAACCTACCAATAATCATACCATAACAATCAATAATAATATAACCGGTTAGCCTGGACAACCAATAACGCCAACTGGGGCCCCATAAGCCCGAAGAGGAGCAAGAAAGCAATAACCAAACTACAACCATAACTTGTATCACTACAGCCCCCTGTAAAATCGATAGATACAAGCGCCAAACAATTATACTGGTGATAGCCAATGCATATTAATGAATGAAGCCATGAAATGATCCAGGTGATGCAAGATAAACCAGTACCATCAACTAATCCAGTGCCATAACGTACCAAGTATATATATACCTTCTTCGGCCGCTGGTTCACAAGGCAGGACCTATGAATCTCACCTCTTTCAGCCCGTAGCTCAGACAAAGGAACTCATAGGAGACTCGAGATGTCTGTATATATATTTCCTAGTCCTGAACTAGGACTTCCAATGACTATCATAGCCAATCTACTCTGTCCAATAGTGGAGATATATATAAAGTACAATAAGAAATGCCAGACTTCAACCAGAACTGAATGAGTGTATATCTGTAAATCTATTGCCCGAGATCAAATTCAGGACTAAAACAGTATAGTAATGTAGAAAGGGTCTGAATCTCTCGCGACCAAAGTGAATAAGTAGTAGTAAAAAAGAGTGGATCAATAATGAACCAGAATTAGCCTAGGTCTCATTCCCAAGTAACATATTTAGTTTAAGATGTCATAAATTAATAATAAAGGTGGTACGACATCCATTTTCAAAGAATTAATTTTAAAGTTAAGAAAGATGGGAATAATTTCCATTTTAGAAAACAGTAGTAAAATCAAGGTTTTAACCGGAATCATAGCACTACATAAGTATATATGTGCCTAAATGTATGCATGTCATCACCAGTATCCAAACAATACAACCGTAAGTGTCTACACATCCATAACTATAACCACATCCTTTCTAAGGATAAAGTACTAACCTGGTGTCCAACTGGTATTGTAACCACGACCTCGGGCCCAACAGCATATAACTTAAATAGATATTAATACCATAAATTGGGAAACTAAGGTATACAAGGGCATAAATCTATTGGAAGGGTCTAATCGGGGAATATCATCCAATTCACTAAGTAATATGGTAAGTTTCATACTAAATGGTCATTCATGTCAATCTATGGTCAAGCAAGTCCAAAATTTAGTATAATAAAATCCTACAACCATAACGAGTATTCTAGACTAAGGTTTGGGTAACATTTCTGTTCTACATTCCCTAAATAGATCAAGTCATGGTATAACTAGGTATAAATCCATCATATAATCCCTACCTAGTATGTAATCTATACAATACACAATCTCATAGAGAAAAGTAGACCGAAGCCTACCTCGAAGACAAACCGTAATCTCGAACCATCCATAAATTGGCGTATTTTCTCCATGATCCTAGAAATGACGCCGCACTATCAAAATCATAATCTACACTTTAATTGGAGTAAAACGATACCTATATTGTTATATAATATGCTGGGTCAAAGTTCGAATCTAAAATGGGCCCATGGAACCCATGCATGAAATCCAAAAATGGGACCCATCATTAGGTATTTTATGACTCAAGGAACTTGTGCCCAAAATTTGAGCAAAATCTGAGCCCAATAGCTATGCCAAAACAGCTCCAACATAAAGGAAAAGTCAAGAACTTTAATGGGGGAATGAAGAGACAAGAAGCTCAGATCTTACAAGATTCATAAAAGATAAAGGTTGACTTGACATCCCCGAGATGACACCGACCTTAAATCAACATTCCCCAACTGATTTTGGAGCAAAAAGAGCATTTAAAGAGGTTTAGGAATAGGGAAAATGGTTTTGGGTCGAGGAAGAAACAAGCCTAAAAAGGCTGATTTTGGTCGCCTAGGTGGCCATTTGGTCGCCATGGCGCCATCGCCTAGGCGCCAATGGCATCGCCCAGGTGGCTATCGCCCATGCTAGCCTCATCGCCTGGTGGCCATTTGGTCGCTAAGGCAACATCGCCTAGGCACTAAAGGGATCTCCCAGGTGGCCAACACGCATGCCTCATGATATCGCCAAGGTACCAACATTGGTCGCTCAGGCGGCCTTGCTTATGCACCAAGGTGGCCGCTAAGGCGATGCACCAGAAAACCAGCTATTTCACAACTTTTGTTTGGGTGCTCCGGTCCCATCCGGAACCTCGTGGTTACAAATGAATAATGTTACCCCAACGAAAATGGAATTTTAGAATCAATGAAATTGATAGAATTCCCAACGGAGATTATTTCGACAAAAAGTGGTCCAAAACCCCATGTGCCGATTTGACCAACTTTCGACTAATAGCCCAAAATGAGTCCAAAAGCCTCGCAACTCGGACCAAGGGTCCTCCTAGCCTAAAATTAATGTTCCAGAGTTGATGGCGCTGTCAAAATTTTTATCCGAGTCTGTTTACTAGGAGTTTTTATCCGATACCAATTTTTTAATAGTGAAAGCTCCAAAATAAGGAAAAGAGCCTAAAATCCAAACTAACTGCCTGATAACCGAACCGACAGCTTCAACAAGTCATAAATGACTTGTACCAATGTGGGATGGCTCAAAATATCAAAAATGCACAAAAATCAAGAAAATAACCTGGAGGGTCATTACATCCCTACATAAGTAACACACATTACCCTATAACACAAAAATTACAAAATCATGGTGCCTTCCAAGAAATGCTTGATTTAACGTCGCTGCATGACGTGGCTAAGTTGGTTACTCATACTTCACCAAATATCCCTTAGGTTGCCTCCCATAAAAATCCTGATTTAACATTGCGGCATGACTCGGGTATTCTTGACTTCTCTAGCACCCTCTAGATCCATTTCACATAGCACTTTCACTTCATCAACATCACCGAGATAGTGTTTCACTCTTTGGATATTCACTTTAAACTTTCGGCCTTCTTTATTTTCCAGCTCAATTACACCATAGGGAAACACTCTAGTCACTCTATACAGTCCTCTCCACTTTGACTTTATCTTGGTCAGAAACAACTTCAGTTTAGAGTTAAATAGCAATATCACATCGCTTGTGGTAAATTCTCTTTCCTCAATCTTGCGATCATGGTATAATTTCATTTTCTCCTTGTACAAATCTAATCGTTCATAGGCATAGAGATGGAATTTGTCCATCTTATCAACTGGTCTATCCTCAATTTAGCTGCATCACTCCATTCTAAATTCAGCCTCTTTAGTGCCCACAATGCCTTATGCTTGAGTTTGACAGAAAAGTGGCATGCTTTGCCATACAGAAGCTGGTATAAGGAAGCACCAATAGGGGGTCTTGAATGTTGTTCGATAAGCCTATAGTGCATCATCTAACTTTCTAGCCCAATACGTCTAATTGGCATTCACAGTCTTTGCCAAGATGGATTTTATCTCACGATTGGAGACCTCAACCTGTATGCTTGTCTGAGGATGGTAAGATATTTCCACCTTATGTTTCACTCCATATTTATCAATCAAGGCTTTGAATAGACGATCGCAAAAGTGTGAACCCCCATCAGTAATAATAACCCTTGGTGTCCTGAATTTGGAAAATATGTTCTTTCTTAGGAATGTTGTGACACTCTTACCTTCATTATTTGGAAGCGCAACTGCCTCCACCTATTTTGAAACATATTCAACAACCACCAAAATAAACTTTATACCATGAGAGCTCACAAAAGGGCTCATGAAGTCTTTACCCCATACGTCAAACATCTCAAGCTCAAGAATAGTGGTGATTGGAAGCTCTTGCCTTCATGAGATGGTTTCTTGCCTTTTACATTAGTCACAAGCCTTGGCATAGTCATGTGTATCTTTGTAAATGGTGGGCCAATAGTATCCACATTGCAAGATCTTATGTGTAGTCTGCACACCACTACGATGACCCCCAACTGGTGATGAGTGACATGCCTCTAAGATACTTATTATCTCAACCTCAGGAACACTTCTTCGAATCACTCCATCTACACAACTTCATAATAATTATGGATCATCCCAAAATAATTTCCTCACATCATGTATAAACTTCTTACATTGCTAAAACGATAGGTCTTTAGGAACCACATCACTCACTAAATAATTTGCAAAGTCTGTAAACCACAAAACCAAATATTGTGATACAGCCAACACTTGCTCATCTGGAAAAGTATCATCAATCTCAAGTTTGTATTTTAGTTTCAGTATAGCCTCATTTTCCAAGCGTGATAAGTGGTAGGCAACTTGATTCTCAATCCCCTTTCAGTCCTTGACCTTAATGTCAAATTCCTATATTTAAAATACCTAATGAATCAACCTCGCCTTCGCATCCTTCTTTGCCATAAGGTACCAAAGAGCTACGCTGTCAGTGTGCAGAATCACTTTCGTGCCAAGCAAATAAGATCAAAGTTTCTCAAATGCAAATATCACATCAAGCAACTCTTGTTCCATCATAGTGTAATTTTTTTGTGCAGGGTTAAGTGCTTTACTAGCATAGTAGATGGGATGTAAGATATTCTCTTTCCTTTGGCCCAGGATTGCACCTAGAGCCATGCCACTAGCATCATGCATAACCTCGAATGGCATAGACCAATCAAGACACACAATAATTGAGGCTAAAATCAACCTCTCTTTCAGGCACTCAAATGCCTTCAGACATGCATCATCAACCACAAATTTCACCTCCTTCTCCAATAACTTGCTCAAAGAATTTGCAGTTTTAAAGAAGTGCTTGATGAATCTCTGATAGAAACCCGCATTCCCCAAAAAGCTATGAATACCCTTAACAAAAATTAGTGGAGGCAACTTTTCAATCACCTCAATATTCGCCTTGTCAACTTCAATCCCTTTTTTTTAAAAATCTTATGACCAAGCACTATTCCTTCTTTAACCATGAAGTGACACTTCTTCTAATTTAGGACCAAGTTATAGTCCTCGTATCTCCTCAAAATATTAGAGAGATGTGCCAAAAAATCTTAAAATGAATCACCAACAACCGAGAATTCTTCCATGAACACCTTAATAGTATCCACAACCATGTCAGAAAAAATAGCCATCATGCAATGCTGAAAGGTTGCAGGTGTATTACACAGATGACATCCTATTGAATGCGAAAGTCTCATATGGACAAGTGAAAGTGGTCTTCTATTGGTCTTCGAGAATAATAGAAATATGATTGTAACCTGAATAACCGTCAAGAAAATAATACCATTCTCCGCCAGCAAGACGATCCAACATCTGATCCATGAAAGGCATTGAAAAGTTATCCTTCTTAGTTTATGCATTTAAATTCCTATATTCCATGAAAACATGCCACCCAGTAACTGACCTCATAGGAATAAGCTCGTTCTTCTCATTTGAACCATAGTGATTCTACCCTTCTTCAGCACATATTGGAGGCTCACCCACTTGTTGTCTTTAATCGGATAAACCACACTCACATCTAACCAATTGATGATTTCTTTATTCACCACCTCTTTCATAGGCAGATTCAATCTCCATTTATGCTCAATAATAGGCACAAAATCTAGCTCAAGTTGGATTTTATGCATGCAAATTCTAGGAAGAATCCCACTGTTATCAGCAATGGACCATCCAATAGCCTTTTTGAACCTCTTCAAAATAGAAACCAACGCCTAAACTTTCTAGTCTACCAAATCAACTGTAATAATAATCGATAAAGTATTGTTGGGTCCCAAAAATGCATAACGAAGATAAGATGGAAGAGATTTGAGCTCCAATACTGGAGGCTCCTCAATAGAAGGTCGCGTTGGTGGGGTCACTCTATTCTTCAAATCAAGATTTAACTTTTTTGGTACATAACTGTATGAACCCCTACCATCCAATGCGCTCACCCTCTCATCATAACTTTTACTATCATCACCCTCAAAATTCATAATTGCTGCTATGAGGTCTTCGACTCTAAGACTCTCCTCAATAGAAGCTACTAAATCATGCTCGCCAACTGTATCTATCACAGATATCACACACAAATCCTTTGGCTACTTCATAGAATGACATACATTAAAGGTAACCTATTCATTATTCAACTAAAACTTTATCTGCCCAGGCTTTATATCAACCAACGCATGCCCAGCCGCAAGGAATGGTCTTTCCAAAATAATGGGAACCTCAAAGTCAACCTCACAGTCACGGATGACAAAATCAGCTAGAAAGATTAAGGATGAAACCCTCACAAAAATATCATATAATATTCCCATTAATTTTTCACAATGCGGTCCTTCATGAGAAGTCTCATCGAAGTCGGTTTGGGCAACCCCAACCCCAACTATCTGTAAACTGCTAGCAGCATCAAATTAATGCTAGCACCCAAACCACACAAAGCTTTTGCAAAGTTGAAACACCCAATAGTGTATGGAATCATAAATGCTCTAGGGTCTTCCTTCTTCTCAACCAAAGATCTAGAGGCTATTGCACAACAATGGTGCGCATCGTCAATGGGCTCAAAACTCATCGTCATCTGATTAGTCACCAAATCCTTTATGAACTTTTCTTAACCTGGTATTTTTTCAAGGGACTCAACTAGAGGGATATTCACTGTCAACTCCTTCAGCATAGAAATAAACTTTTGGTACTTTCCCTCTTCAGCTTTCTTCTTCAGTCTTTGCGGAAAAGGAGGAGGAGGTTGTGGAATAGGAGTCAACAATTTTGGGGCCTCCATGTCCTTCCCCTTTCTTTCCCTGCCTCATATTCATCAGATTAAGGCTTTTCAAGTGCATCTTATCTACCAATGAGTCTTCAGATTCGACAACATTCTCAACATCGACAACAATCAGTTCTACCTCTTTTCTGATAGTCACGGGTATAGGGGGATCAATGCTCATCTCACCACTCTAAATAGTAATCACCAAGCAATGACCATAATTCTTTGGATTTTGAATGGTGTTGCTCAAAATGGTACCTTATTGACGCTGATTCAATTTTGTAAAAATCTTACTAAATTGTTGCTCGAGCTATTTTATGGCGGTAGCAAATGATTCAACCTTTTGATTCATTCCCAAAATATCAGTCTTAATCTCCTTACGGAAGTCTACTATTTTCTCTACTCCTTTTACAACCCTTGCAAGCATGTCTTCCAACCTCGAATTACTCAAACCTGCATCATGATTCTCGGGTGGAACATACAGGCCACTCTTATCTTTGTAGTCATCCTTTCTCCTCCAATCACCATCCTGATCCCTACTTCTATCTCTATACCAAGGCTTATTGTAATTGTTATCCCCATAGTACTTTCGACCTACCTTGATTCCCTTACCTCAAGTTCCAAGTGTCTTGGTTAGAACCTTGGCCCTTGGAATGAAAACCCACCACCTCTCTATCTAGATATTTTGCCTTCTCCTCAGAGTCTGAGTTTTCATACCTAGGTGCCTAGCCTTACGGACCGATTGTATTCACCTTTTCAGCTCCAGGTGCTATAAATTATTCAGTAAGCAACCCAATCTCAGTCCTCAGTCGTGCTTCCTCTTAAGCTACAGTCTTATCGAATGATCTCTACTTTAGGGATGCTCCAATTGCATAAGTACATGCTGGTTTGTCCACATCCCGAGTATGCAAACCTCGATTGGTTTTTGTGATCCAATCTAGGATCTAAGAAGTGTGATTCCAATGTAGACTCATGAATGCCCCACCAGTGATAGTGTCTACTATAGCCTTAGTGTTAGAATTCAAATATCTGTAGAAGATCTCAAGAAAGTTTCTACTAGTCATCCTGTGATTTGGAACATTTTGCAGCTTCTTCTTGAACCTCAACCAAGTCTCATATAATGCCCCCAAATTTAACTGTCTGAAATTGTAAATCTCATCCTTCAACTGCAATATTTTGGAAGGTGGAAAAAATCTTTCGAATAACTGAGTCCTCAATTCATTCCAAATAGTGATCGATCCATGTGAAAGCTCTGCTAATAATAATGTGGCCTCTCCCATCAAGGAGAATGGAAAGATCTACAGTCTGATTGCCTCTTGGGTTACTCCAGGTAGATTATAAGATGTGCAAATCCCCACAAAGTTCATTACATGCATGTTCGCATCATCAGTAGGAAGGCTTGAGAAAAACCCCTTCAAGTTCAACAAGTGAATAATATCACTAGTGCTATCAAAATTAGTTCAACTCTAGTGGAATAATAGCAGTAGTTTCAATCGGCTCCAAATCATCCTCAGGATCCTCATAATGAGGGAGAAACAGTTGTAGAGGTTGTTGTCCCCTATGCCTTCTCTGCCTCTCACACTCAACAAGTGTATTCTAAACGATATACTTTATTTTGTCTAGCCCTTTCTTCCCTACCTGCCTGCCTGACAGCTTTTTGTCTAGCATTCTCCTCAACCATCAACCAAGTCGTGATCTATTCTGTAGTCTCCTGACTATTATACTAGTGTACTAGCTGATTCAAGATTTCTGCATCATCGTGAATGCCCTCAAGAAGAGCTCCTTGATTATGAACTTCTTGGTTAACGATCCTTCTATTAGCTCTAATAGTTCTCTCAAGTTCCATATCAATTGGAATCAGGAGATTTCCTTGACTCCGCGTATTCGACATACAATGGTGTGTGCCCTAGAAATAATAAAAAATTAAATCAGGAAACATAAACCAACAGTCCATTACACCCACCATGAATTCTGTAACTGTATTCCCCAACAACGATGCCAAAATTTAATGTAGCCCAAATTATACATCACAATGAAGTATAAAGTGCTCACTGTCAAATATAGAACCCAGCTAAGGTTGGGGTCAATCCCACAGGGAATAGGACAAAATATGAAGCAAGAAATAGTTGAGGAAATCAATAACAATCTCCAGTAAAATAGGGGTTTTTGTAAATAAATAATTCGGTAGTAATAGTTGTTAATTTGTTGGATTTGTAATCAGTAAGAGAGAAGCACTAGGACTGTGTTTCCCAATAATTTCATAACTCTGTAGGTTCTTTGGACTTCACAATATCTCCCGGCGTTTGATATACAGAATCTATAGGTTATGTATAATAAGAACAACTTTAAGCTCTTGTCTAAGCAATATCCTCAAGTAAGTTTTCTCTTCTTCTGATTTTGTGTTACTAGCCCCTATCTTGGGCCCTAGATTAGCTATTCCAAATTATCGGCTCAAGCTATTAAGTGGAGGTAAGTAGCTTCAAGTATCTGTTGTTTATCTCTTTCTTCCCAATCTATTATTCATCCTTTCATCCAGAGTAAAGATAAGGCGAGCTCTAACATTGTACACCGCCAGAAAGAAATCAAACCCAAGGAAACAACAATACATGTATGAACACCGGTTGAAAATCACTCTGTACTATGAACCCTACTTTGTTAATCCATCATGGTTCCACAATCCTAGTTGTGGTGTTTAGCTACTCATAATTGCAGGAACACAAGAAGAACTCTGATAAGAAAACCCAACCATGATCTTACAACAATAAGATAATAAACTCCAAGATCTCACTTTGAATTAAAACCTTAAAATCAAAGTTTGTACTCACACACCGATAATATACCTTGAAAGTAGTAATAATGTGTATTAGAATGTAAACCTATATGAAAGAACGAATAAAAGTATTTATAGATAAAATAAAACCTATCCTAAACATAATAGGATTTGTTGAGTCGGTTTTTTCAGACGATAGAAAGGTACGATCGTGGTTAGATACCACAATCGTCCTTAGTGATTGTAGCTTTGACATGAACTTTTTCATCTCCAGGTCATGGTTGGTATGAAGTTCGGTATGAGCTCGTGACTCTAGACCTCTTCCCTCAATTAGTTTATACAATCATAGAAGCATCTATCTGTCTGACACCTAGAAGTTCATTCCCTAGTTCATGCCACGATCACTTGGTACGACCGTGGTCAGATCCTATGGTCATAGGATGGGTTCATCTGAGGTACTTTTTGTCCTAAGTTCAGCACTTTCCTTCTTCGGCCCTGTTTGACCTGTAAATACCCAAAAAAACTCATTACATTCACATACAAAATACCTTTATACTTGCAAATATTCACAATTTTAAGTGTTGAAAGTGCCGTAAGTTCATGAAACATCAGTGACTAATCAGAAAGTAATCTAACAATGATAAATCTTATCATAATAATAAGAAAAGGGATCAGAAACATACAGATAACTTTTGGTACCAGTCCATAACCAACCTGCCACAAACTATACTGTGATAACTAACAATAGTACAACTAGCTAGCCCAGACAAAAAATAACCTAATTAGGCCTCCATAAGCTCAGAAGGTACAATCAATCACTCAACAAACAACAAACATAACCTATACCTATGCAGCCCCCCATAAGACTAATAGATATAAGTGCCAAATAATTTTACTGGTAATAGGTGATAAAGATGAATGAATGAATGCAAGGATAATTTAGTACCATCAACCAATCAAGTGCCATAATGTACCAAGTGTATACACCTCCTCCAGCTTTGTAACTGGCAAAGGCAGGACCTACGACAACCATCCTTCTCCGGTACTGTGGCTCATTAGACGAAGGGGCCCATTGGGGACTCGGGATATCCATATAGAATGCCTGGTCTCGAACCAGGACTTCCATAAACCATATACATAACAGTAGCAATAACAAGAACTGGAATCGAGCCTGAACCAGTGGATAATAACAAGAGGCCAGACGATCCATAAACAAACGCCAGACTTGAATCAAAACTCATAAGCATGACATGACTAGCGGTAATCCAAAGGTCCTAATCCCATCACCAATCTATTTATTAGTAAATTTCAGTTTGAGGTGGTCAAATCTTCTTAGTCTAGGCAGGTTCTGATGACTAGGTTAGGGAGGTACAGTCAAAGATCAGCTACTGCCCTTCCCAAGGGTAATAAAGCTAAATAGGCATGCAATCCAGTCTAAGTCAACCCATACCCAAGGTAATATCCTTAGAAATTAGTCATGAGCCCATCTAAGCCTAGAGGAGGGTTATTCGTACCATTCTATATAAAATAAATAGTGGGGCCTACTACTGAACTCCGACAATCCAACCTAAGACAAGCTCATACCCGAACGTAGGCTAAGGTTTCTCAATCCTATCCCAAGGAACTAAGAGAGTTAAGTCTAGTTCTAAAGGCGAACCACATACTAACCTAAGGGAAAACAGGTGTGAATTCTGGCAAAAAAGGGCCTTAACCGACTAAAAATAAACGTGAGAATGCGGATAATGTATGCATGCCATCACCAGTATCCAAACACAAATGTAAGTGTTCAACTATCTAAGAACTAAACCACGTCCTTTCAGAGAATAGGATACCAACATGGTGTCCAAATGGTCTCGTAACCACGACCTTGGGCACAATAATGTATAATATAACAGGATAATAACATTAAAACTATGAAAGAATAAGTTAATTATGGCTATCATGCTAGTAGGATGATCTAATCTAGGGATATCATCCAAATCGCTAAGTAATACAATAAATCTTACACTAAGGGATCCTTAATGTCAACCTAATGTCATGTAAGTAAATTATCAAACTCAACAGTATCTTCTAGCTATAACATGTATTCTAAGCTAAGGCTCAATTCACATTCCTATTTTATGTCCCCTAAATAGGTCAAGTCATGATACAACTAGGTATAAACATATCCCAGAATCCCTACTTAGCATACGATGCATATGATACACAATCTCATAGAGAAGATTAGACCGTAGCCTACCTCATAGCTGAACCGTAACCTCAAATCTCCACAAACCGCTCATCTTTGCTCCATGATCCCGCAATGATGCCACGCTATAAAAATCATAATCTACATATGAGTAAAAACGAGACTCATATTACAATATACAACTTCGGGCATAAAATCAGGTCAAAAATAGCCGTGGGGCCCGCTAATAAAATTCCAAAATTGAATCTGTCACGAGGTCCCTCGAAGGACAAAGAATGCGTGCTCAAAAGTTGAGCACAAATAGAGTATAAATTGGGTCCTAAATCAGCCCTAAAAGTCCAAGAATTCAAGAATACAAATCAAGAATTTACAAGGAATTAAGATGGATTTCAGTGGGGTAATGATGGGAAATGATCAAGAAGATTTGAAGTAACACACCTCAGCTCAATTAGATGATTTTCCAGTGTTTTCCAAGCTTAAGGGTTCAATAAAGGCGGATTGGGACTTAGAAAATGAAGAAAAATCACAGAGAAGGGGATTATATACTGCCAGGGAATTACCCATTGCGATCGTAGGGGTCCCAGGTGGCGAACATGATGAACAAGAAAAATAACCATCGTGAACGCAGGGAAGCAATCGCGAACGCGAAGAAGGGAACAGGATCGGGTCGGACCGATCCTTCATCGCGAACGCGATGGTCAAAGACTTGAACCTTCACGAATGCAGCCAACTCCTCATGAATGCGAAGAGAAAAATGGGCCTACACCAGATGCTGCTGCACTAGCAAAAACCCAAGTCCTAACGGACTCTGATCGGGTGCTCGAGATTCGTTCAGAACCCCGTGCGCGCAAACGAACTATGCTACCATAATAATTTCAATATTCCAGACTCATAGAAACCATTAAAATTTCTAATCGAGGCCATTTCGATAAAAAAGAGGGGCCCACACCCATAGTTCCATTTTTACCAAAATCTGCCCAATATCCCAAAATGAGTCCGGAAGTCTCGGGACCCGGACCAAGGGTCCTTCGAGCCTAAAATCCACTGTCCAGAGCTAATGGAACTGATGAAATTCTCATCCGAGGTCGTTTACTTGAAGTTTTGATCCAAGACCAATTTCTCAACTTGAAAAGCTCCAAAACAGGGAAATAGGCTTAAAACCCAAATGGACTGCCCGAAAATTGAACCGACGATTCTGTCAAGTCATAAATGACCTGTAGCCACTATGGAAAGGAACGAAATGCCAGAAATATATGGAAATCAAGAAAATGACCTAGAGGATCATTACACTTTCACATGGTACAAACAATCTCAGACATCGAACATGAGTTTTTTTTTAAAATAAAATATAAACTTATGAGTAAAATTTTACATTTAAAAATAATTTAAATCATGATTTGAATTCCGAAATTATTTTTTTGGAGAATTTGGGATTCGAAATCATGATTTTACCGATCATTGGTAGTTTTGGTGTTTTCTGGCTAGCACAAGGCATAGCCACAACGAAACCTACCGGGCTGGTAACGCCTTATCAAATTCAATAGTTGAATACCATGTTATGATTTTGTATTATTGAAGTCTCCTTGTTTGTTTTGATTGTTCATAATGTATTGCTGATTATGGTCCATTGACTTTTGTGTGATGCCGAACTAATTAAATAATCATTAGTTAGCGCATGACATCAAACTAATAAAATAATATTTATAGAATATCATAGATTTCAATTAATTAGTTAGCGCATGAACCACAAGTTAATTAAATAAACGTTAGAATTTTTTTTTAATCTCCACCCCCAACCCCCCACCTCCCACCCCACATTTTTGAAGACTACCCTAACATTTGTGTGTTTCCATGTCTACTAACTTGAAGCTAGTATACTTCATTTGAATGTAAAAATGACACGAAAAAAAAAGAGCGAAGAAAATGGACAATTTTGGACTAACTAAAATAGGCTGAATCGACTCATTGAGTAATAGGTTTCATTTTTTTTTCATCAAGAATAAGTCGCCTGCATTTTACCGCATATATGTATGTTAAGATATGCATTAAAGTTTAGATATCTAAATCGACATATACATTTGAATATTACGATCTGGATACTAAATAATTACGATTTTTTAACTCTTAATGCAAAAAATTTGTCTATACTTAAAAATTAATGAACAAAAATACAGCAACAATTAGGGGTAGTGTTGGCTAATGGTGGTTGTTGTAGTTGGTGGTAATGATGGTTGACATTAGTGGTGAGTTATAATTGCGGTAGATGATAGAGATAACTAATAGTGAGGTGACTGATGATGGTGATTGACGATATATAATGATGTGACTAATGGTGGTGATTTTCAGTAGTCATTAGTGGATATTGTGGTAATAGTGGCTGATGGTGATGATTATAAGCAGTTGGTTAGACGGTGATGGTTGATTGTAGTTGATTGATAAAAATGGTGGTTATGGGCGGTGGATGTTGGTAGTTGATAATGGTGCACAACAGTGGAGTTGATATCATGTTTGGAAATTTTTTGAATAGATATCTTAGACATATTAAGTCTTTCTTACCACTCTAAATTATTCAGATCTATTCAGGCTCATTAACTCATTCAACGGTTGTAACATAAAAAATGTTTATTGAAAAATGATTAAGTTTCAGGCCTAAAAAAAAAGAAACTTAATGGATGAGATCTAATTGATTATGATTAAAACCTTTATCAAGTGCAAATAAATGTGTTCATAATCTAACTTATAATATACTTTGATGGGGTAATTTACATACATGATCTTCATAAGTAGTTGTCTTGAATTTCTGGTCATGCTAAACAAATTTTTAAAACTGGCCTCCATTTAAAATAATTTGCTAGAAAAACTTTTGCTGCCCATTGGACATAAATTTACTTTGTCTATGAGATAAACGTTCGAGGTGTTTCAGTAAGCCAAAACCATTTAATCTGCTCAATTGACTACAATTTCTTTTTTATAGGCAAAAGTTATATGTATTTCTCAATTATTCACAAATTATGACAGACGGGTAGACGTAAAAATATTCATTCTATCTAACATCTAAAATTAGTCATAAGTTGTTATGTATTGACTTCAGTTGCTTGTATTAATTGTCCGATCATCGCTTTTTCTTCTGCTTTATAAAAAGTTATTCTTATAATCCACTAAATAATATTCTATACTTTTTAGCTGAAAACATGTGTTATTAAATTATTATGTATAAGATACAAAACTCTGATCATAATTAATTTGAAAATAAAGTAACTAAACAGTTATAGCTGAACTATCTTGTCCAATAAGTATCAAATTATAGTATCTTCAATTTCAGCATCAACGTATTAGAAATGGATATGTGACCTACTAAAAAATACTTAAATATTCATAGATTTCAAATAATTAGTTAGCGCATGAACCACAAACTAATTAAATAAACATTAGAATTTTTTTATTCTTTCCATCCATCTCTCACATTTTCTCAAGACTATCTGACATTTATATGTTTCCATGTCTATTTATTTGAAGCTAGCTGTAGTTCATTTGAATGGTAAAGTGACAAGAAAAGAAGAGGGAATTAAGAAAATGGAGAAATTTTTGTGTATGGCTTTCTTATTTTTGGCAATAGCAGTGCGTTCAACTCATGGGCTTGATCAAAGTCCAAAAGGAGTGGAGAAATGGTTTAAGGAGCTTCTCCATGAAAAAGTAAAACTGACCAAACTTCACTTCTACTTTCATGATACTGTTACCGCAAAGAACCCATCAGCAATTTAAATTGCCCAAGCCAATATTACATTTCAATCACCAACATTTTTTGGATTATTAAGGATGATGGACAATCCAATCACGGCTAAGCCAGAGCCCAACTATAAAATAATAGGCCGAGCCCAAAGGATCTATGGCTCGGCCTCGTTCGAAGATATAAACCTTCTTATGACTCTCAACCTTGTATTCACAAAGGGTAAGTACAATGGTAGCACACTAAGTATCCTTGGGTACAACCATATTTTTCTCGAGTATCGAGAGATGTCGATCGTTGGTGGTTCTGGTGTTTTTCGGCTAGCACAAGGCATCGCCACCGCGAAAACTTATTGGGCTGATAACGCTACACAGAATGCAATAGTTGAATATCATGTTGTTGTTTTACATTATTGAAGTCTTCTCGTTTGTTTTGATCATTCATTCTTCGGATGCCCAAAATACATGTGAATGTGTATAATAAAGAAATAAAGTAATGTTTGTTGCATGTTGGGATCTAGTGGAAAACTTATAAACGCTGGTTAAGTTCCAAAACCTTTTTAATGTGATATAGTTATATGAGTAAGTAGACGCTTCTATCAAAATCCAACCAAGATTTGATAGGCCGATAGAGCGGATTTTGACAAAGGCTTAAAGTTCTAGCTATTCTATTCATTCAAGTTCCACCAAGTTGTATCATGACTTGAGAGAAGTATTTTGGTGGAGTGGATGAAAAAGTACATCACATATTTTATAGCAAAAATATCCCAACTGCCAGCAAGTGAAGGTTGAATATCAAAGGCCTTATGGTAAGGCTTAAGATATAAACAATCATACATGAAAAAGGGAGATGATACACATGAATTTCATAAAGTCCTACCTCATATGCATCGTCATCGTGATTCAATTTGGGTGATTGTAGACAGAATGACTAAGTCAACTCACTTCTTGCTTGTTAAGACTACCGATTCAGTAGAGGATTATGACAGATTGTATATTCGAGAGTTAGTCAGACTTCATGGAGTTCCTTTGTCTCATGGAGTTCCTTTGTCTATCCTCTCCGATAGAGGTGCTCAATTTACTTCTCACTTCTGAAAGTCTTTCTAGAAAGGTTTAGGCACCAGGGTAGACCTCAGTACAACTTTTCATTTGCAGACAGATGGCCAGGAAGAGCACACCATTTATGTTATGATCCAAGTCTACATCTTAAACAAGACATGGTACTTAGAACTATAAATGGTCCCAAGCCAACCTTGATACTTGAATACTACTAAAATCATGAATTTAAATACGGTGCGGAAGCATGAACAATGAAAAGATAAGTAAGGAAACTGTATAAACTGAATATCCCAAAAAAAAAAAGATAGCTGAAATAACAGACAACAATAGCTGACCCAACTAAACTAAACTAACTGTGTCTGAACGCCTCTAATAGCTGAAGATGAGTTGCTGGGATAATTTTCCAACTAACCCAAATACTAATAATTGAAAGACGAAAATAAGGTTTGGACTAAACATATCTAAACCAATATGTCCTCTAATATTGAGGACCCACCAAAGCTATTATTGAACCGGGTACTAGGAACATATCTAACTGTGTGGCTGGGAATGAGAACTTAAACCTATATCATGATAGGATATTGCGCAAAAGATAGTATACGGTCAGTACTATAGGATGTACTATGCATGTGAGATATGCAAATCATAAATAAGTATGTATATCATGCTATAAAAATAAAGTCGAGAAAAACATGTATAAACTGAAGTACAATGACCCACATGTTTCATAATTTAAGATAGGGAAACTGTATCATAATTTAAATGAAGACTAGTGAGTCAAGTACACTTATTAAGCTTAAAACTATTTTTCTGAGAGAGTTTCTTCTAACTTATATAAACCATGTGAGAAAACATGGAGTCCAACATATGTACCATGATGAGGAAGGTTGCTCCATACCTTTCTATTAGTACAAAACCATGATCTGAGGTGGATCCACTAAAATGAGCCTTAAAGGACTAAACATGACCTTCGTTGACATGTAGTTCTAGGACATGGATTATTTGGAACGCCTATCCACTTGGTGCAAAATACTACTCCCAAACATATATACCATATGCTCATATTAGATAAACTGATAATCTAAAAATATGAATGAAACTACTTTAAATCATCTGATTAACTGAGGTTCTGAAATACTAGAACTAGTCATGTTCATTGTTACTTATTTCTGTGATCATAGGATCAATTCATGCTAATTTATTCTTGAAACATTCTAAATTGTGTAAGTTAACTAAATCACTTGTAATATTTCAAACTAAGATTTTACATAATGCAAAATTGTTAAAAATAAGTGTGATAATCATAAAGGAATGTGCTATATTTGCAAATCATAAGTTTTGCATAAATTGGTATAAACACTAGATCATGAAGTCATCGAAATTCATAATTTAAAGCTGTGGTTTTTAGAATAAGGATGAAAGGAATCCCTTATTGAATTCTCACATGCTTGGAAGCCTACGAAAGTTGAACTAGGACTTGAAATTTGAATGCTTGAGAAAGATCCCTAGATGTTTTTTTGAGAGCTTTTGTTTCTGAGTTTTGGATTTGAATGTGTAAGAATGAGAGTTTTATTGGTTGTTAAATCTTTAATCTCCCTTAAAAGAGTATGAAATGACATATTACAGTGGTTAGGAGAGGGAAAAAAGAATGATTGTCCCTTTTAAAAACATAACTAATTTCTGAGAACTGCGTCCCATGAGTCAACATGACTCGTACTTTGGATCCACGAGTCGTGGTTTAAATCATGGTTCATGGGACAAATTTGGACTACTTCTGGAATGGCCACCTACATGTCATTGAATGGCTTGTAGGTTGATACCATAAGTCATACTGAGATTTGTGGTCTCTAAGACCTGATTTTAAAGGCTTTTGTTTAAGGGGTCTATGAGTCATAGTACGACTTGTACCTAAATACCACGACTCGTACATTGAGTTGTGGTCCCTAGGAAAAATTTCACAACCCACAATTTGAGCTCATGATGACACCTACCCCATTTCAACCCTGGGTTAGTAAACCCAACACCCAAAGAAATAAAGAATTACAGAAAGGAAATAATGAAACCCAAATACGAGACTTCATATGAAAGTCAGGCCATATTTATAAATAAACAACAATATCTAAAATTGAAAAAAATACAAATCCAATCCAAAAATCTGATGTCATGAGTAAAAAGAACTAATAATGAGATACTATATAAAATACCGTAATCGAGAAATGTGCCAGTAAGGTTGATTGATAAGATTGTGATAGTATATGAGTTGAGAACCCCTATGGGTTCCCTCCTGGAAGTTTATTCTTAGAATGGAGCTAAGATTATAAAATAAGTTCATAATTTGATGATATAAAACTATATATGTGTCTTAGAGCTGAAAACATGTCTAAAACTGCAATCTAAGAAATCATTATATCTATAGTTGCATAGATAATCAAACCAGTTCAACTATAAAATAAATATAAAGTCTTTAAGTCTTACAAGCAATATCCATCATGTGAGATCATGATATCCAACGTCTTACTCAGTTGGAAGGCTGCTCTAAACCTTGCTAGGGTATAAAATCTATATGTCTAATATGGATTGATAAATTGGCAATCTACCAGCTTCTTAACACGTTTAAGATTGAATTATCTTTTATTTTGCATTGACTCATTGAAATTCTCATGTTATATAGCTCTTTTGTACAGGTAATGAGTGAATATGAGGTCAATCTATCCATACGAGTCAATTGGGATGCGAGAAGTGGAGAAAAGGAGCTTAAAACCAACATATTGGAAGTTTTGAAGCCACCTGTGCACGCATGCCATGAGCTACGCACGCAGGTGGCAAGAGTAAGCCAAGGCAGTGGCGTCTGTGTTGAGGGTTCTGTGTGCGTAGGCCATCCACCTGTGCTGGCACCTACGCTAGCGGGTGACTAGTATGGTGACAATTTAGAAGTTTTGAGGAGCGTGAATTTAGGGCTTTAAAAGGGGGGTTTTCAGCTCTAGAACTCCATCTTTTTTCACTTTTTGAAGCATGATAACATAGAGTGAAACCCTACGAGTGAAATTAGTTACTTTCTTTTGCTTTGTATTGAATTTGGATCTTAAATCTTGTGATAATCTTTGATTCAATGGAACAATGGGAGGAGAACTTGGGTAATGTTCCTCTTTCTCTTTCTATGACTAGCTAATTTGTTTGCTTGGGGTTATGCTTGAGTAAGGTGTGATAATTGTATGGGTATTATTTATTTGTCTTTCTAGTTAGATAATTGTTGTGGGTTTTATTCCTATTCCTTGTTGTCGATCTAAAATTAGAGGTTACAAACTCTAATTAACTCTAGAACTCTTATCATCATTGACAAAGGGGATGGGAATGAGGAATAGGAGCAAATAATAACTTGATATTTATCATTTAATAGTGTCTCTTAGACATACGGAGACTAATTGAGGTATTAGATTAGTTATATAAACACACTTGTGAGGTGTTCAAAAGAACCCACTTGTCATATCTTGGTGTTTGATTGACAAATCAACACTAAGTACTCATAATTTAGCCTACCATAACTTTTAGCTAAATCTAGACAAATATTCAATCACCCGTACATGCTTTTACTCTTACAATAGCATAACCCCAAGTCCCGTATTACACTCGATTTCAACTTTATTTCTCTAATCATTGAATTGTGCATTTCAAACTACGATTACTTTGATAATTATAAATTGATAAACTAAACACCCCATTTAGTTTTACTCATTATTCTTATAGCATCACGTGTTAGTACTAGTTGCTTTTGACACTTAGAGGTGAAAGCTAGCGCATTCATTCCTTGTGGATTCAATCCCGACTCTTTTTGGGTAAATATATTGCTAACGACTGCATACACTCATTTCTAGGATGTATTTGAGAGTTATCAAAAATGGTGCCATTGTCGGGGAATGAAATATAGCATTCATTCTTTTTAGTTTTTTAAGTTACTTGTGTTTGCCGTGGTGAAAGTTTATTTGATTTGTTGTTTTAGTTCTCTGCAGGTGATAACCAAAGTATTCACGAATCAATGAGTCAAAATAGTAGTCATACTGCTTCTTCCAATGGAAATTTAGAGGATGAAGACCATTTGGGAGACGTCGGGAGAGCTAGTGCCATCCGTATCCCGCCTGTGGAAGGCAATAGAGTGTTTCATATTACTATCGTAATGCTCCATCTTCTTCAAATGGACGGATTATTTGGGGGTCAAGCACATGAAGATGCAAACCTTCATTTGACAAATTTTATTAATGTATGCATGCCGTTTGATATCGACCACATATCACAAGAGTCCATTCGGTTGAGGCTCTTCCCCTTTTCATTAAAAGGCAAAGCCATTTTGTGGTTGAGGCAATTGCCCGCAGGTTCAATAACTACATGGGTGGAATTGACGGAAGCATTCTTGGATGGATTCTTTCCACCATCTCGGATATTACAATTGAGAGATGAGATTATTAACTTTAGCCAATTGAATGGCGAACCATTACATGAGGCTTGGCAAAAGTTTAACACAAAGTTGATGCAATGTACGACTCACGAGGTTACGGATAAGATGCTCCTCCAAATATTTTATCGAGCATTAGATCAATTGAACAAAATAATTACGGACAATGCGACCTGGGGATCTTTGGTGAAATAAAATTATAGTGTTGCATCTACATTATTGGACCAAGTCACTAAACAAAGTCGAGGTTGGTGTACAAGAGATTCTGAGGTGGACGTGGGATCTCCCTCCGCATCTTTTATGAGCCAAGAACAAAGAAAGAAGGAAGAGGAAAGAGATGAGAGTATGGCAAAAATGATAACACAACTAGAACTCCTCACCAACATATAATGGGGTCAACACCAAAGGCGGTTAACGCCGTTGCTTTCAAGGGTGCTAAGACCTATAATGATAATGAAGCGGAAACTCTTGATGAAGAAATCTGTTTTATGTCAAATCAAATGGGGGGTTCCCACCCCACCTATCAAAGGAAAGGAGGGAATCAAGGTTGAACGGATAAAAACTGTGATTGGAAAAATCGTGAGTGGAAGAATCGTGATAAAGACAAAGAATAGAGGGATAAGGATAGGGACCATGATTGGAGAGAAAAAGATCGAGAATATGATAGATATGTTTCTCCACATTATCGAGCCATGGGTAAAAAAGCAATTTCTATTGATCCAAAAAAGTATAAGAATGAAGATGTGCTAGCTCATATCCTTTTGGGTGTTGAAGGAAGTGATAAGATGTTAAGAGAAACTAAAGGTGAATTGTCGCATCTCAATCAAATTGCCACATCACACTCGACCTCGATAAAGCAACTTGAAACCCAAATAGGTCAAATTTCCTCCCAAATGAACCAAATACAAAGAAGAGGACTTCCTAGTGATACAGTTGTAAAGCCAAAAAATGATGCTCACATCATGGCAATTTTCACAAGAAGTGGGAGAACTCTTGAGAAAGATGTTGTAAATCTTGATAATGACCTTAGAAATAAGGGTATTGGAGGACAAATGAGCTAAAAGAGAAAGCAGCTTGATAATTTAAAATATAAAACTCCGATGTCAGAAGAGCAAAGTGTTGAGAAGCCAGATTAAATAGAAGAGAAGGTTGAAAGTGACGTAGAACCACAAGTGGTTGATGGTAGTAATTCAAAATCATATGAAAACCCAGTTGTCTTAAGGCCACAAGTCAAAATCCCTCCTCCATTCCTACAAAGGCTTAAGAAGAAGGAAGATGATTCAACGTTCAAGAAGTTCTTTTCTAAATTTAGTAACCTTTCGGTAAATATACCATTGTTAGAAGCCCTACAAGAGATGCCCGGGTATGCTAAATTTATGAAGGACTTGTTATGGACTTCAAAACAATTTCTGTGACACATAATTGTAGTGCTATCATGTCTCGCAAAATGGTTATGAAGAAGGACTACCCGGGAGCATTCACCATCCCATGTACTATTAAAGTGTACAAATTAGAGAAAGCTTTATGTGATCTTGGGGCAAGTATTAATTTGATTACATCAGTCGTGTTTCAAAAGTTAGGCTTGGGTGCTCCAAAGTCAACAACAATGAGGCTATTAATGGTCGACCGTTCTATAAAAAAAACCATGGGTGTGTTGTATGATGTACTTGTGAAGGTGGACCATTTCATATTTCTGGCTGATTTTATAATCTTGGTGTGAAATTGACCATGAGGTCCCCATTATTCTTGGTAGGCCATTCTTGACTACCGGACGGTCTATAGTTGATGTTGAATGTGGTGAAATAAAATTTCTAGTAAACAATAAAGAGGAGTCATTTAGCGTTTGCAAGTCCATGAAACAACCTATGAATTTGCAAGTTGTCTCCGTAATCGATGTGATTGATGACAAAGTGGCTAATACTATGGAAATTGACTTTGTTAGTGAACCTTTGGTGGAAGTCTTATGGATTCTTGAAAGTGAGAGGATTGAAGGATATGATTAAGTAGTTGCATCTTTGAAAGGCCTTGGGTCCTATACAAAAAATCCTTGCAAGTTGTACCTTGAATTGAAAAATTGAGAAAATCCTCCCGCAAAGCCTTCAATTGAAGATCCACCATAAATTGAGCTCAAACCATAGCCACCTCACCTCCGTTATGTATTCTTGGGAGAAGGTGAGACTCTACCTATTATTATTGCGGGAGACTTGTTGTCTTGGAAAATAGAGGTATTAAAATCGATGGTGATACGGTATATTAGGGCACTTGGATGGACCATAGCCGATATTATTGAAATTCCATCCGGTATATATACCCATAAGATCAAACTTGAGCCCGAGTTTGTAGCAAGTGTAGAACACTAAATATGATTAAACCCTACGATACAAGAAGTTGTGAAGAAAGAAATCATCAACTAGCTTGATGTGAGTGTAGTCTAACCTATTTCAGATAGTACGTGGGCAAGTCCCATTCAATGTGTTCCCAAGAAAGGTGGTATCATGGTGGTCCCAAACAAAAATAATGATCTTATAACCGTTCTTCTGGTCACGGGTTGGAGAGTGTGTATTGATTATAGGAAATTTAATTCATGGACCGAGAAGGATAATTTCCCCATGCCCTTCATGGACCAAATGCTTGATAGGCTAGCGGGAAGGGGTTGGTATTGCTTCCTCGACGGATACTCGGGCTATAATTAAATTGCAATAGCCCCCGAAGATCAAGAAAAAAATGCCTTCACTTGTCCTTATGAAACTTTTGCTTTCAAGCGCATGACCTTGGGTCTATGCAATGCACCAACTACATTTCAATGGTGTATGCTTTCTATCTTTCAGACATGGTGGAGGATTCTATAGAGGTATTTATGGATGATTTTTTAGTTGTTGGTTATACATTTGAGGATTGCCTTGAATATTTGAAGAAGGTGCTTGAAAGGTGTATGGAAAATAATCTTGTGTTGAATTGGGAGAAGTCCCACTTTATGGTGAGAGAAGGGATTATCCTTGGGCACAAAATCTCAAGCCAAGCAATCCAAGTTGATCAAGTGAAAGTGGAGGTTATTTCAAAATTGCCTCCTCCAATATCCATAAAAGGTGTAAGAAGATTTTTTGGCCATGCAGGTTTTTATAGGAGGTTTATTAAAGACTTTTCCAAGATTGCTCATCCTATGTGCAAGCTTCTTGAGAAGGAATCTAAGTTCGGGTTTGATTGTCAGTGTTTGAAAGCATTCAATTGCCTCAAGGAGAAACTTGTCTCCGCCCCAGTATTGTGGCCCCAAATTGGTCACAACCATTCGAACTCATGTGTGATGCTAGTGGACTTGCCTTGGGTGCCGTGCTTGTCCAAAGAAAGGAGAAACTTTTTCATCCTATCTACTATGCTAATAAATCATTGAATGATGCACAAAAGAACTACACCACTACGGAGCATGAATTACTAGCCGTGGTCTATGGGTTCAAAAATTTTTGAGCAAATTTATTAGGTACCAAAGTTGTTGTGCACACTGATCATGCCGTCTTGTGTTATTTGATGGCAAAGAAAAAGGCCAAGCCAAGGTTGATTAGATAGATTTTTCTCCTACAAGAATTTGACTTTGAAGTGAAGGATTGAAAAGGAAGTGAAAACCAAGTGGCGGACCACCTATCACGTCTAGAAACAAATGAAGAAAATTGGGGCGTTTTGGAAATTGACGATATGTTTCCCCATGAGCTTGTCATGAGCTTAAATGGGAGCACACCACCATGTTATGCTAACTTTGCAAACTATATAGTGATTGGAATGCTTCCCGATGAGTTGAGCTATTATAAAAGGAAAAGATTAATCCATGACGTGAAAAGATACTTTTGGGATGAACCCTATCTCTTTATGGAATATGCAAATGGAGTTATACGTCATTATGTTATGGAATAAGAGATGAAATCCATTCTTGAGGCTTGCCATTTTTCTCCATTCGGTGGCCATCATGTTGGGGTGAGAACTACCGCTAAAGTTCTTCAGAGTGGGTATTATTGGCCTACCATCCACCGTGATGCTTACGAATGGGTAAAAACTTGTACGCAATGTTAAATGCATGGTTGTATCTCGAGGAGGCATGAGATTCCCTTGATGCCTAACCTTGAGGTGGAGTTATTTGATATGTGGGGCATTGATTTTATGGGCCATTTTGTGAGCTCATACAGTAATAAGTATATATTGGTGGCCATTGATTACGTGTACAAATGGGTGGAGGCCATTGCCTTGCCGACCAACGAGAGTAAAAGTGTCACATTTTTCTTAAAGAAATACATCTTTACGAGGTTCAGGACTCCTCGAGCTATCATTAGTGACAGTGACTCTCATTTTTGTAACTGGATATTCGGTGCTTTGCTAGATAAGTACGGGGTGAAGCATAAGTGGCTACCCCATATCATCCTCAAACGAGTGGCCATGTAGAGGTCTCCAATCGAATGATAAAGTCGATCCTGGAGAAAATCATAAATATCAGATGAACGAATTGGGAAAGACAACTTGATGATGCTCTTTGGTCATATAGGACCATATTCAAGACTCCTATTGCCATGTCGCCCTATCAATTGGTGTTCGGAAAGGCTTGTTACCTTCCTGTTGAATTGGAGCACAAAACATTATAAGCCTTGCGTAAGTTGAATATGAATTGGGAGGATGCCTCCAAGTCAAGAGTAGACCAAATTCATGAATTAGAGGAGTTATGACTTAAGGCATATGAGAGATCGACGTTATACAAGGAGAAAATGAAGAAATGGCACGATGCTAAGATCTTGAAAAGAGAGTTTCGTGTGGGAGATGAAGTACTACTCTTCAATTAGAGGTTAAAACTCTTTGCGGGTAAGCTAAAATCCAAGTGGTTGGGTCCTTTTGTGATAGTTAATGTCTATCCTAGTAAGGCTATTGAGATGGAGGACCACGAGAAGAAGAGGTTCACGGTGAATGGTCAAAGGCTAAAACATTATTATATAGGTGGACCCGGAGCTGCTAAGGTTGACTCCATTTTAAGGATGCTTGATGATATGGAACAACATCGTGCCACGATGATAACCAAGACACTTCTTGGGAGGCAACCCAAGCTTACTTATTGTCATTTTCTATTTGTTTGATTACTAAGTTTAGGTTATTTTGGTGAATGCAGGTGAAAAATTCTAAGTATGGGAGCTGTGACACATTGTTTTGGCCTAAATCGGGCACATGCTAGCGCACATGCCCACATGCGCACGTATGTCAGGGCGCATGTGGCTACTAAGTGAAGGTGACATATATGTTTGGGGCAAAATAGCGACCTACAGGTGCCGTCCAGGTACATATGTGAGCAGGCTGGCTAACGCAGGTGGCCTTTGAAGCACGCCCAGGTAATCTGCCTAGCTCGCCTTTGCTCACCTGCTTGCGCATCTCCCCACATGCGTGTGCAGGGTGGGGCGCAGGTGACGCTCGGTGCTCCAACCGTCTTCTATTAATTTGTTGGGTCGACCCTTTATTTTTTCAAAACACTGCCCTCACTTATACCCATATAATTTCAATATCCACCCCATACACAAACACACCAAAACCGATTTTCACCCTCTCCACTCTACAATTTTCTCTTTCTTCGCACTTCAAATATTTTTTGTTTTTTCTTTCAAAATTTCTTTCAAAGAATACCCTCACACATCACCAACTAAAACTCTAGGGATCTTAATCTTGAAATTCTCTTGTCATTACCTTGCATCTTCACTTGGTTTGGTAAGTTCACTTTTCCCAATTTCTACTAAAATTCTCTTGGGTTAAAATGGTGAACCATGTCCCATGCTAGTTTCTTGTGATGGTTTGGTTAATATGAACTCCCTTTGGTGTAATATTGATGTTTTTATGGATTATTTGGATTGGGTGTCATTTTTTACATGTAAATTGGGGAATTCTTGAGTACCCAAGTTTATGCACCTAATATGTTTGATAAAATTCCCACATGAACTTGTCTTTGTTTTTTCTCTTTGTGGGTGATCTAAGAGAGCCACTTGAAGTTTCTTGTGCATATTTTGAGTGCTATTCCATCATTGAATGAGCGTTTCATAATTCTTGTGGTTGAGAAGTTTAGCTTGGAATGTTTTTAAGGTGTCATCTCCCTTATTTACCAAGTCTATTTTATAATGTGCACCAAGTGTTTGTTGAAATTCCCATAAGGGGTTATTGGCATGATTTTTGCTAGTAGTTGATGAATTCAAATTTGGGGCATTCATTTGGTTAATTCTTGAGTTATAATGTGAGTTACATAGTATTTCAAGGAGTGTGATAGTTCAAACTGGGTATAGTGTGTGCTTTGTTTGTCTTGGGTAGAACCCGAGGGGAAATTTAAGTACTAAAAATGACAAAAATATATGCTTTGCCCTATGATAGATCGGGTGACGCCATTCTTAAGGGCAAATCGTCATTTTTGTTCATGTGAGGGTCATGGGTTGATTGTGCACTTCAAGGCTAAGTAGGTAGTATTTGATGGTTAGTCATGCTTATTTACCCCCATGTGTTTTCATATAACATTTTGCCTTGCGTTCACCTCATTTAGCATAGTTTTATATTCTTATGATATAGACTAAAAAATCCAAAAACATGTTTTACCTTTTTCTTTTTGTTTTGTTTTGTTCTTTTGTGTTCTTTTTAGGGATGACTTCACGAAAATCGATGTCGAGGGGTGCAAAGAAGGATCACACCAAAGACAAAGGCAGGGCTATAGCTACTACTTCTAAGAAAAAGGCACCGATACAACAAGAAGCTTCTAGTATCCCTGATGTTCAAAACACACTTGATCTTTCAAAAGGATTAGCTAAGGATGTAGACAAAATCTGATTTGGAATTGAGGAAATGCATGAATTATATGATGAATGGGTTGATATACGGGGTTTCACTCTCGAAAAATTGTTTAGATTGAAAGGTGTTCATGATCACTTCCCGGATATCATAAGGCAAAATAACAAGTATTGGTAGGAAGTCTTCAAGGATCTGGATCCCGAATCTCCTCCCAATTTTTACTATCCTAATCTCGTGAGATAATTCTATGCCTCTTATGTCATACGGCTCAACCAACGCAAGTGCAAACTATCGGTGGCGGACTAACCTTGTTTGCCTAGTGTGCTTGTTAGAGGGGTTGAGGTGCCTTGCTCTGCCTCTGCGATAAACAAGCTCTACGTTGGCTGTGAGTACACACTCAAGATTGAATGTAAGAAACGAGTGCTAGGTGGGTGTGTCCATTTTCCTTGGCTTGCCCGGATAATCGCAAAAGGCCTTCCTCTTTGGGCTAATGGGTTGGGACAAATTAAAAGGAGGGACCTTTCTATCCAAGCCAAGCATTGGCTTGGCTTTGTGGGTAATCGGTTGCTTCCCTTTACCAACAATCAAGATGTCACCATTGAAAGGGCTATCATTGTTGGGTGCATCTTGGAAAAATTAGATGTTAATTCGGGAGAGATTATTGCCAAAGTGATCAAGCTCAGATCCAAAAAATTGAGCACTTTGTTTCCTTTTCCCACTCTTATCTCCATATTATATGCTATTCATAAGGTTGCTCTATTCCTCAGGATTGACAAATAAATAAAATGCACCGAGGTTATTGATATTTAGACTAGTCAAGATGATGACAATTTGGTGGGAATGAAAAGAAAGATTGGTGGGGTCTCCGATTCATCCTTGAGTGAGATACCTATTATTGAGGGCACTAGTACCTCCCTTCTGACTTCACATGCATCTAATGCTCCACCAATATCTAGTGATACTACTCCGGTTATTGATCCACCTCAGGCACTGCCTCCTTCAAGCACTACTCAGTCTACCCAGCCTCTACGGTCTTCTACTCTGACATTTTCTAAGATTGCCGCCATGATCTTGGAAAACAAAAGTTCCATATCTTGGTTGGTAGTTGATATACCCCATTTCATTTAGGTGGCTATTGAAAGAGTCTTGGGACTCTACGTGCTCAAATGTCAGACTATAAGCGAAGATTATCCGCGGGTGAGTCCAAAGGGCATAGCGAAGTGGTTGCTACTTTGAGGACTGGCCTTGATTGCCTGCGTTTGGATTTCTAGTTGATCCAGCCCTCCTTCACTCTTGATGATGCCCAGGTTACCATCCCACAGGTTGCTACTGGTCAAGACTTACCATTTTCCTACTTGTTAGGGTATTCTACTGTGGGAGAGAAGACGTGAACTGATAATAGCGTGGGGCTTTCTGAGGCCCAGCAGGTAGAGCTGGCCATGCAACAATCCATTGAGGAGCATCATGTAAGGATGGTTGATGCTAGTTCTAGCTCTCAGCCTCCCGAGGAGGTAAATATTTCCTCAGTTAAAGCTGCAGGAGCCCAGTCTGAGGAGGCTCCTAGTGTTACAGCTGCCATGCAGTTACGTACATCACATAATATGGATCCGCATGCCTAGTGCACCTTAGAGAGTCTTTATCCTCCTCTTTTCTCATTCTATATTATTGCACTGGGGACAATGCATTGTTCTTTAGTTGGGGGGTAGGGCATTTTATTTGATGGTCTGTAATATTATTTCATGATGTTATTCAAATATTGCCTTCACTGGGCCTTCTTTGTGTTGTTGATTCAGATATTACCCTTGACGGGCCTTCTGTGTGTTGTTGATTCGAATATTGCCCTTTCCGGGCCTTCTTTATGATTTTGATTCGGATATTACCCTTGTCAGGCCCATATTATGGGCTTGTTATTAGTTAAGACCCAAATGTCATTGTTCTCATATCGATTCTTGTTTGGGTGATTTCTATTTTAAACATGCATATAGTTCTATTCACCTTATGTCTATACGTGTCAAATAAACTCCAAGGGTTTTCTTCAAAACTCGGTTCTTTCCCAAGGAGCATCTTCTTTTTGTATTTTATTTTCTTTGTCAAACCGAGTGGTACTCCCCCATGATAAATGGATCGGGCGACATTCTTAGGGGAAATGCCTATTGTCTTAATTTAGAGTCAAGTGGTGGTTGGAAAAGTTCATAAGGTACCCTCAAAAATTTGTCGTGGCAAGCAAAATGATTTGTGAAAAGCAAAACACTCTTTGAAAATGGTTTTTTAAAAGGAAATAACAAAGCAATTTCAATCTTTCTCTTGAGTTGTGACCTTTTAATTCAGTTTTTGGCTCTTTCTTCCCAAAAGAAGAGTTTCCTACTCAGAGTAGTTTGTCAATTCATTTGCTCAAATTGGTTGGAAGACTAGCTTTCTATTTTAAGAAATAGGGTGCCTTGTATGGTAAGGTTTTTGATCGATTCTTGTACATACATGGTAGTCTAGAACTTGCCCCACGTGTATTCAAAGCAAAATCCGAGACTAAGCTTGGTTTGGAGGATGACCTGAGGCCATTCTTGAATTGTCACATGACCTAAACCCCACCTTGATGTTTTTCCCTAGTTAACCCATTTGAACCTCTTTCCATTTTCCTTCTTCTCTTGAGGATAACCATACTATGACACCCTATTCTTGTCTTTTCCAAATCCTTCTTTTGTCACCCAACCTCCATAAACACATCGCATGGTTCTAATATGGGCCAATGTAGGCAAATGCCTAAGTTTGGAGATGCATGATTGTGAGAATGATTAGGATGGACTCAAAACCTAAGTTTGGGGTAAAAAGATGTACAAGATTATTAAGAGAGGTTTATGCTTGGTTGTCTCAGTAAGTGCTTCATAAGGCAAGACAGGTGCTCAGAAACTAAAGCATAGAGCCTGGCCCTTAGAGTGATTCAGGAAAAGTAAAAAATCTTATAAAAAGAAAAGAGGGGCATGAATGGCTAAGGAGTAGAAAATCTCTTGAAAGAATCAAAAAATAAAATAAAGAGGGAATTTCATATGGATGTTTTCCAAAACGAGGTTAAATATCAAAAGTAGCAAAGGCAAAACAAACTAGGCCAAATAATGTGGAAAAGTTGAAAGAAGTGGTCCTAAGAAGTGATAAAGTGATTGTGTTTAGGGAGATCTTCTAGTCACTTGATCTATAAATCCTTTCCCTCACCCTAACCTTCATCAATTCCCGTAAGTCCTTGATTACTTCAAACTTTGTAGGTCTTCATTAGTGGTGAATAACACAAAGGGCAAGCCCATGGTTCTACTTATTGTACTTGAATTTCTTTGTGAGAGTGAGCGAAAGTTCTTTCTATCTTTATGCTCCTTGTGAATTACATTGTTTAGTGTGAGCAGAGAAAACGTTTGCAAGACAAACTGCAAATTGAAATTGAGGCAATCTTTGAAAATCTTGTGTCACACCTCGAGAAGTATCTCGATTTGAAATTTTTACTTGTTGATATCTTGCACTCTTGCTTGATGAAAATTGGCTCTTGAAAGAAAAAACATGATTTACTTATTTGTCATGACATGTTGGAGGAACCGATTGAACTTTGTAGTTTTAGTTGTATAGCGTAGCCTCTTATGGTTGTTTTATAGTTAAGAGCACCTTTTTTCATTGTGAACATTCTTGATTACTTGGGGACAAGCAAAATTTTAAGTTTGGGGAGATTGATAAGTTGGCAATCTACCAGCTTCTTAACATGTGTAAGCTTGAATTATCTCTTATTTTACATTGATTCGATGTAATTCTCATGTTATATAGCTCTTTTGTGCCTGTAATGAGTGAATATGAGGTCGAGCTATCCATACGAGTAAATTGGGATGCGAGAAGTGGAGAAAAGAAGGTTAAAACTAATATATTAGAAGTTTTGAACCACCTGTGCAACGCATGTCTGAGCTGCGCACGCATGTGGAAAGAGTGAGTCGAGGCAGTGGCATCTGCGTTGAGAGTTCTGTGCACGCAGGCCATCTACCTGCGCCAGCAGGGGACCAGTACGGTGGCAATTTTGTAATTTTGAGGAGCGAGAATTTGGGGCTTTAAAAGGGGGTTTTCAGCTCTAGAACTCCATTATAATGTTGTAATTTTGAGGAACGTGAATTTGGGGCTTTAAAAGGGGGTGGGGGGCTTTTCATCTCTAGAACTCCATCATTTTGCACTTTTTGAAGCTTGATAACATAGAGTAAAACCCTAAGAGTGAAATTAGTTACTTTATTTTGCTTTGTATTGAATTTGGATCTTAAATCTTGTGATAATCTTTGATTCAATGGAACAATGGGAGGAGAACTTGGGTAATTTTCCTCTTTCTCTTTCTATGAGTAGCTAATTTCTTTGCTTGGGTTTATGCTTGAGTAAGGTATGATAATTGTATGGGTGTTGTTTATTTGTCTTCCTAGTTAGATAATTATTGTGGGTTTTATTCCTGTTCCATTTTTTCGATCTAAAATTAGAGGTTGCAAACTCTAATTAACTCTAGAACTCTTATCATCCTTGACAAAGGGGATGAGGGTAAGGAATAGGAGGAAACAATAACTTGATATTAATCATTTAATAGTGTATCTTAGACATACAGATACTAATTGAGGTATTAGATTGGTTATATAGACACACTTGTGAGGTGTTCGAAAGAACCCACTTGTGATATCTTGGTGTTTGATTGACAAATCAACACTAAGTACTTATAATCTAGCCAACCCATAACTCTTAGCTAAATCTAGACAAATATTCAATCACCCGTACATGCTTTCACTCTTACAATAGCATAACCCCAAGTCCCGTATTACACTCGATTTCAACTCTATTTCTCTAGTCTTTGAATTGTGTATTTCAAACTACGATTAATTTGATAATTACAAATTGATAAACTAAACCTCCCCCCCCCCCCATTTACTTTTATGCATTATTCTTATAGCATCACGTGTTAGTACTAGTTGCTTTTGACACTTAGAGGTGAAAGCTATCGAATTCATTCCTTGTGATTCTACCCCGACTCTTGTTGGGTAAATATATCGCTAACGACCATGTAAACTCATTTCTAGGGTGTATTTGAGTGGTATCATGGATCCAATATCGAACCTCTTAGGTTAATGGGAGCTAACCGACTTGTGGTGGGCTCAAATCCTATGGTGGCACATAGTTATGAGAGTTAGGCTAGCTAAACTCGTATCCTCTCAATGCTAAATAATTCTCCCAAAAAATCAATTGTATAACCTAATGGTCATAAAATGTATAAATTTCTGTCTATTTGAAGGTAAAGTATAAATCTTTACTCAAAATCATCTTTTCAAGAACTATGCTCAAGAACAACTCTTCTATGAGTCTATATCAATTCTTTGAACTTTGTGATAACTAAATATTTTCTCAAAACATGTTGTGACATATGATTCAAGGGTTTTATGAAAATTATATCTATAATTGAAAAGAACTACAATGTGAACCTTCTAAATTCATAAACTCTTTCAAACACATACTAGAATACCAATAGGTGAAAAAAATTTCAACTTTCAAATGTTACTATATATTTTGAAGGTTGGGTATCAATAAAATCAATCAACATATAAGACAAGAGAAATTATGATTATGAGTTTAAAAACTCTAACTTTAATAATCTAATCACTATACTTTGAAACTGATGGCATGAGGATGGAAGAAATTCTTCACTAAATTCTTATATACCTGTGGAGGACAAGAATAAAAACTTTGATAGAAGACTTTTAGGACTTCAATTCCTTAAGCCATGACTGAATCTTTTGGAAAATCCTAAGATTGGGGTGTAGAAGTTCTGTTAAAATTGGTATTTGAAGGGTTTGATAGCGAGAATTAAGAGAACTTACATCAAGTGCTACATAAGTGTTGCTCGCACTTCCCAAGTGCTGATATCACTTCCTAAAGTGCTACTTGTTTTTGGCCTACGCACTGGGTCTAGTGAACTCGAAAAACTTACAAGGATAGTGCGCCAGAAGAATGTCTAGCACTTTTTGAAGTGCTGCTTGCACTTTCCCACAATTGTTCAGGCAGAAACTCAGGAAAAACTTCAAGGACCATATCTTTTGACTTTGACCTCAAATTTACGAATGGTCAAGTGCGTCGCAAACTAGAACCATTCTTTAATGTCTTGGTTAGCTGATATAGGTCTAAATAAGCTATACGAGGGTTTAATTCAAGCCCGAAGGTACGAGGTGTTACAGAATAACACTTAGGATATCACCGTAGAAGATCCTCTCTTTTCTTTAAACTCCAAGGATTTTAAAAACTATTTTCCAAAGCTCTAGGGAAAGAATTACACAAGTAGACCAAAAAGGGTAACGGGGCCCACTATCTGGTCCCAAAAACCAAGTCTAATTATACTTGTGTAAGTCTAGGCTAAGTTTGTATATGCTTGGACTAAGTTCCAACAATAATATTCCTCAACCTACAACAACAACATCAATGTTATCCGACCCTAAAATAGGTCATCTGTGGTGTACCACGAAGATAACGGGCCTGGAATATGTCCGAATAGCCCTATCAGGCCTAGAATCCTAAATCATAGAAAACCACCACCAAGCCTATAGTACAAGCCCACAATACCAGCACAATAGCATACATATATCACACATGAGCCCAATCTAAATGTAAAGGAAACCTAGCCTAACTGGATACTGCCGTAAGCCTGCCAAAGAACTTGCTAAGCTGGAGCATTCCCCTTCTAAGAGGCCTCCAATTGTTGCCACGCTATCAAAATAATAAACTACATGTCAAAATATGACTATTGATACCCATATGTCACTAAGCCAAAAAATGACTGGATAACTCACGTGGGGCCTTTTTGTGGAACCCGCTAAACCAAAATCGTCACAGCATCCCAAATCTCACCGTGAGCAGTAGTAACAGCATATATCTTATCATCTGAGCTCAATACACAACTCAAATACCAATACAATTATCAACACAAGCGTAAACTATCATAAAACAGGGAAAACGCACCGTAGAAATGTCGAGAACGAAGCCACGAACTTAAATATGTATCTGTCCAAGCTTGGACCTTACTATACAAGCTTATATAAGAGCTTGAAGCTCTGAAAATGGTGTTTCTATGGACTTTGGTCATTTAAACATGAGAGAGAAGGTGAAATGTTTATATATAGCCAAGGTAGACGAGCGTTTTAGCGCTCCACTGCTTCTACCGCTTGGCCGCTAAAGCGGAGCCAAGGGTCGCTTAAGTGCCTATGGCCTCTAAAGCGCCTTGGCCTAGCCTGCCTTGTTCGCTAAAGCACTCATAGGGACGCTTAAGCGCCTAGAACTAAGGTGTGCCTATGGCCTCTTAAGAGTATGGCCAATGCCAAAAATGGTTAAGTCCAGGCAATTTCGACTATGTGTCCGGGAATGATCCGGAGTCCCGTGCACACAAACAAACATACTATGCTACCTAACTAATTCCAATGCTTCAGAATTAATAGCTCTGTCGGAATTTCCATCAGGGGTTGTTCTGACTAAAACTTGGGCCCACGTTCAAGGGCTGACTCGACTTAGCCAGTAGTCAGCCTATCACCCAAAACAAGTCTGGGAAGCTCAAGACCCAAACCAAAGGTCTACCTAAACTAAAGTCAACATTCTGGATCCGATGAGACTTTCAGAAATGGCATCCAAGGCTATTTAACAGGGGTTTGGGCCCTAGAGCCATACTTGACTACCAGAAAATTCAACATAGGAAAGTGACTAAAAGTCAAACGAACTGTCAGGTAACCATACTACCAGTCCCAGCAAGTCATACATGACCTGGGGCAATCATGGAAAGGATTTAAACATCCTAAACATGCGTAAGCACTAGGAATGACCTGGAGGGTCATTACATTACCGCTGCAACAGTTAAGTTACAGATGAACGGTTCACGACGATTGCAGGCTACTGCTGCAATGGTAATTTTTTCCCTGTAGCTGTACCGTAGTTCGCTTTTTTGTTGTAGTGATCTCGAGGCAGAATCTCGATACCTTTCCCCAATTGTGTCCATTTTACAACATATTCCTTGAAATACGACATTGTGAACCAACCCTTCTACGGTAAACTCTATAACCGAAGTTTTATAACTCCATTTTACATGCCGAAAGTTTCTACAACTTTCTAAAATTGTCATCTATCTAAAAATTAAGTCAAAAATCCCCACCAATGTTCACATTAATACCATATTTCATTGGACTAGTACACCCTCAAAAATTGTCTAACACTTGACTAGCCCTGAATTTCTTAAAAATTTCCTAAGGGAAGACTTGGCGAAAGTTTGAACTTTTATTTTAGCATATCGGTGATTTGGATCATTATAGCTCCTTGTAATTCTTTATATGCTATAAATATGGAGGCATTTTAAGAATGCGTGATAATCAGCTGGACTTTGTAATCTTTTCTTTACATTTTCACAGAAAGCGAACTCTTTGCCATATGTATCTGACACGATCAAGCAAATCATTTTAAAAAAAAATATACTAACCAAACTCAAACACATTATGCTAAAAACAAATGCATACACCAAGAACTTTACCAAGAACAAAGTGAAACAATAAAAAAATAGTGAGACAACTATAAGCAACTTCTAGGAAAGAATAGTACTAATAATCAACCTTTCGGATTGACAATAACTGTATGAAACAATGGGTTGATAGTAACTGAATATGGAAAGAATCTAGTTAACTCACTTAGAAATCTGGATGGTCATTAAGCAGAACGACAACCTACACATACAAGAAAATAATAGTAAAAAACAAAAACATGATTAAGCTCGTCTATAATATATATGTATCCAAATTAAATATTTCATCACCTCATGGTGCACTTCTTTGACATCCTTCCCCTCATTCCTATACAAGCGGACAGTATGAAGGAAGGATCTGAACTCATGGTCATTTCCTAAATGTTTTTGCAAGATGTTATAAGCCAGCAAGTTAGGAGTAAAGTTTTTTTAAAGAAGAAAAGGGCAGAATTTCATTAAAATCGTAAGTTAACAAAAATATAAACCTTATTTTGTTTGCTAAATTGATTTCTTGTTCAAAGTCAACTGTTTTTTTCAGCTCTGGCTTACTAGGCCTAGCACCAACCAATTATTTCCAGCTTTGTGGCTGCCACCTCCTCTTCCACTCAAAATCCTTTCACGAACTTGTGATTCACCATACCTAATTTATTTGAGAGAAAGAAAAATATACATCAAAATCATAGCCATATGCAGTCACTTAAATACATTGCTGCAAAATCAAGGGTGCAGTATAACCATGAATGAAGTAGATGAAATTTTGGTAAATCACAACTTAGATTCTAATAAAGACGGGTGATATTTTCACACATGATTAAATCTTGGTAGGCAAAGTTACTACAAATGTAATTGTTTGAGAAAGAAAACATAATATTTGAGATGTGCGTAAACTTGTAAAACTTAATATTAAATTTGTCACCAAATTTTATTTAGCCACCTTGATTAAATATTTCTTCCAATTGAGCACCTAAACACATAATAATATGTTTAGATTTTTGAAACCTATCATGCACTTTCTCAAACATTTATTAGGTAATTAAGTTAATTACATAAAATAAATTATCTCATTAGTTATACACAACAATCTCAATTAGAGCATGTTTAAGGATTTAAGGTGTATTGAATCCAATGCATATAATTAAATGAGACAATTTATTATAGGATTTCTTACACAATTATATCGGGAAACAAAAAGAATTTCAACTAATGGATGCATGTATATGAAATGTAATGTATCTATATTGTTTGAATATTGTATATTTAATGTATAACTATATATAGAGATGTAAATACATCCATATACACTTTTATATAATATTTATACATTGTTATATAATGTAAATCTAATGTATCGATATTATATAAATAATTTATACCCGTAAATATACGATATATAAACAATGTATCCACGTGATTATACACAAGGAAACATGTCCCTAACTTGCTTCAAATAGGGAAATGCACTATCACAGTTTTTGTTTACTAGCACCAAGTCCGCCAGCACTGCATGTCCCTAACTTGTTGTCACCATCTCTTTCACCCAGGCCACTTTTAGAAACTTGTGATTGACGGTAGATTTATTCAGAAAAAAGAAAAGAGAAAAACATAAAAAATAGAACCACTGCAAAAAGGTACCAGTCAAATATATTATTGAGGGACTTATTTCCCCATATACTCTAATATGGTTAAGTTACACTCTTATCCCCTTTAATCCAATGCTTATTTTGGGTTAAAAATAAACGCGTTTGATAGTTCATTCAAAATTGATAAAATTCCTTGAAACGATCAATATAACCAAATAAATAGTGGTTCTGTTTCTATGTTAGAGCCTTTACCCTAAAATTGAATTAACGGACAAACAAAAAGCAAACAACACCTACCCAAACAAACACAACATGTGTAAAGATCCAATCTTTATCTTCAGTTGTGCCCTAATAATTCTTAATGGTAGAAAATAAAAATGATAAGACCTACTCTAACTTGTTAGATATGACAAAAAACGACATTTAACATTTTCTGATCACAAAGTTATACACACCATACAACATATAACAACTAAAAATAACTGATTTACAAATAATTTAACAAATTCAAAGAAAAAAAATCAAAAGAAGTCATACACATAAAAAATCACCAGAGCCAGAAAAATGAACAGAAAACAAAGAGCTTACGATTCTCTAGGGGAAGAACCAAATGAATCTTATCATTTACATCGTCTCTCAATCTCTTCATGCAAAAAAATAACAAAAAAAAAACAATTAAACTTGCTCCATTCTCTAAAAGAACTCACCTTTAGAGGTATCCGAGGAAGAAAAATCAAAAGTCTTAGTTGATCTATCAACCAAAAAAAGAAATTAAATCAATGCTTAGATCAGATAAAAACTTCTTTGAATTTATTTTTTTCTACCTTTTCCTTTTTTCCTTTCCTTTCTCTTGAACTTGGAAGAACTACAACACATACATAAACAACTTTGAGAAACAAAGAGTAAAAAGACAAAGGGATGAAGTATAAAAATGAATTGCGAAAAAAATGTTGTTGCTGTATATCTTATATTTTGCATAAAATATATGCTTCCAATATATATATACATATACACACTTTTTGAAATTCATTAATGAGCCCAAAGTTTGAAATTCATAAGTAACTTACATAATAAAAAAAAATGTGTTTGACCAATCAATATATATATTTTATTTATGCAAGGAAAGTGTCATTGTAAATTTATTACATATAAGTCTATATTATCACAAAACAATGTTAATTCAAAAACTAAATACTACGCAAAATGCATGTAATGACCCTCCAGGTCATTCCCTGTGTTTTCATACTATTTTTATTTTAAGAGCCTTTTAATAGTTTCCTCAAGTCATTTATGACTTGATGGATCTGACAGTTCAGTTACCGGGAAGTTCCTTTGGTTTTTAGAACCATTTTCCTGTTTTTGAGCTTTCGCTGTTAAGAATAAGGGCTCGGGCCTTAACTTCAAGTAAACAACCTCGGATGCCAATTCTGATAGTCTCATTAGCTCCAAAATGTCAATTTTAGGCTAGGGGGACCCTTGGTACAGATATCGAGGCTTCCAGACTCATTTTGGGCTATTGGGTGGATTTTAGCTAAACTATGACCATTGGGTTTGGGAGCCACTTTTTATCGAAATGACCTTGGATGGGAATTTCGATGGTGTTTTTGAGTCCGAAATGCTGAATTTGATAGGGTAGCATAGTTAGTTTGCATTTATGAGATTCCAAACGAATCCTAAGGGCCCGGTCAAAAAATTTACAACTTGGCTAAGTTGCTAGTTCCGATGCACCTGGTGCAGGCCAATATTGGCTTTCACATTTGCGTGGCCTTAGCCGCTATCATGAGGGTGAAGAATTTTGACCTACGCATTCATGGCCCCGCCTTTTCGTTCGCAAAGAGGAGGTCGGTTTGGCTAGTCCAGCCTTTTTCTACGTGATCGCTATGGACCAGCCGCGTTCGTGAAGGTCTATCTGGGTCAGCTCCCGTATTCGTGGCAGGGGTCCCACATTCTTGATGAAGGACCCCTGACCGTATAAATAACTGATGCCTTCATTTCTCAAATCACCTTTAAGACCAAAACACCATTGTAGACACTTGTGAGCTTAGAAATTATGGGAGATTGAATATTGGGAGCTGGGATTGAGTTGGAAGCTTTATTGTAATTGTTTCCTTGCCTATCATCTCGTAAGTTTCCTGGTCAAATTCTTCGTTTAATTCCCCAATTAATTTTAAATTTTTAGATTATGTTTGGGGTTGTTTTATGGCTAAGCAGGGCTTGGCTTACATCCAATTTTAGGGTAAATGATCCTTGAACTGAGAGGGACACTGTGACGGTTTCAATATTGTGATTTCGTAAGCAGGCTCCCATGGATTTTTAGTCTTATTTTTGAGCCGGAGCATAAATATGAAATATGGGTATCGATATTCTTGTCTTGACAAGTATAACCTTAGTTTGATAGTGTGGCAGCGGTTGAAGGCTTCTCAAAAGGGAAAAACTGTGGTGTAGAGGGGTTTTACGTTCTTCCAGCGGTATCTAGGTAGGCTAGGCTTACCGTTCTCCTAGATTGTGTTTTGTTACGGTATTAGTTTAATATTGTGCTAGTTCTAGGTGGGTACTTATGGATCGATTGTTATTTTAGCATTTATTACCTTAATTAGCTGGTTAGGGGCCCTTTTTAGTCTAATTCAGCCTCGTCTTTCCTTATATTAGCTTATGCTTTTCCCTTAGGACTATTCTTAGTATACTTAGTGCCTCGGGATGGTATTGAGAATACTTGTCCTAGGTTTGGGTAGGTGTTTGCCTTAGGTTAGATTTTTGGGACTAGTAGTGGGCCACATGGGCCCTTTTTAAGGTAGAATGCCTAGGATAGCTCCTTGTTGACCTCAATGACCTCTATTCATTTCTTTAGGTTGATTCTTAAGTTTTAGGATGGCTTAGTTATTTTAATGAGCCCTATTTAGCTTTGTTACCCAGTATGGGGTAGTATTTGACCTTAAACCACATCCTTCAGCTTAGTGATTAAGACTTTATAGCCTTTAATGACTTGACCGCCTGACTTTGAAGTTTATGACTAATCGAACTTAAGTGAAGCTATAATCCTGGATCATTACTACTTTTAGCTTATTTATCATTATTGCTCGAGTCCTGAACCTAACAACATTATTATTATTTATCAATTTTGGTTTGAGTCTAGCATTTTACTATTATGATATTATTCTCTAGTTTTGATTAGAGTCCGGCATTTATGATATATACAGATACTGATTTTGGATTGGAAATTCAGTAAGGACCGATAAGACTTGGGGTTATGATCGAAAAGGAGTTTCAGTTATGCCTACCACACATTGGCTCGTATTATGCTTATTATTATTGTTATTCTATCTTCATATTAGTGTTAACCTTTGGTTGTACCCACCGTGCTTAAGGTGACTCGGCTGGGTTATTTGTTCTTGTTTGTGCCTTTTGGGCCTATGTGGGCCCAGTTAGGTTATAGATAGATTTTTATTTCCATATTTGAGTTACTTATCTTATATATATCACATCCTCCCGGTATGGTCTATTATTTCAATTTCTGCCTCTTTATTTCTGACTTTAATTTACATTTTCGCACTTTATTTTTGTTTTTACTATAATTTAGCTCAGTCGGCCTATGATGCCTACAAAGTAGCCATTGTTTTGATACACATACTGTTCTTTTGTATCTCTTTCCTGATGCAGATCTGAGTATGAGTCACCATCACTGTTGATATCCTCGGGTCGTGCTGTTGATCGGAGATAGGGTGAGCTTTTAGAGTCTGGAGCTAATCTTTCTTCTTCTGTTGTTCTTGATAATCTTGTTTGTAAATCCTGAGACTATGATGTACATTTGACATTGTCTAGTACTCTCTTTTGGTATAATGGCCCTTATACCGACCTTACCAGGTCGTGGGGAAACTCATTTTGAATATTTGGTCCTCCTCCCTCTGTACAACATGTTCATATTTATATATCGCTACTTTTCATGGCTTAGTATTTCCATTGTATGCCTATCTCTTTTATTTTCTTATCTTTCGTCAGTTACCCCGCTACTTGTCTCTCTGGGCTATGGTTTGGCTTACCTACTGGTCTGTTAGAGTAGGTGCCATCATGACTCGAGAAATCGGGTCGTGACAATGCATCACTTACATATTCATTGAGTATTTTTTCTTCGTATCTAAAAGAATTTTTCCTTATATATATTTGAAAATTTGATATGTAATGGAGTCATGTTGACTAAACACTAATATACCGTTGAATATTTTAAATTTTAAAATTATACTTATCAATTTTAACGACAAAAAGCTAGAATATTTTAGATCATACTATATTACTCTAGGTTACATTTGATTACAATTATAAGATATTCCAAAAAATGTAATTGATATTTTGTAGTATTTTTGGTTAAGTTATCAATTTGTGGTCAGTGTAATGTCACGACTCAAATGCTCACTTCATGATGGCATCTACTATAACCCACCAATGGGTAAGCCAAAACCATAGCCCAAAAAAGCGAGTAATGGGTTAACAGGCAAAAAAAAAAGAACATGGGTAAAACAGTAATTAAAGCGACTAATAAGGGAAAATATAGAAGGATATGTATACAAAACGAGAAGAAGGACAAAATATACAAAACAAGTCCCCCAAGACGTGATTAAGCCAGTACAAGATCCACTACATACAAAGAGTACTAAACAAGTGCAAAATATACAAAGTAGTCTCCAAAAGATACAAAATAAGACTAATGCCAACATAGAAGGAGATGGATAAGCTCAGGATGCTGAAAGCTCATCCAAATCTCCGATCAACAGCTCTGCTCAAAGCTAATGTCAACAAAGATAACTCGTACTAGAATTTACATCACGAAAAAAGATGCTGAAGTGTAGTATGAGTACCAAAAGATGTTGTAGTCAGTAGGTATCACATAGGCTAACTGACCTTAAATAGAGTAAAAGCATAATGAATTGTGAATATGTACTAAAAATAATAGAATAGGGTCAGATAGAGAATAACAGGCTAAAGCTAGGCAAACATGAGAATCATAAGTAAGTAACACGAAAAATTTAAATAAGCACCTAACTGGACCCCATAAGCCTATTTGAGCGTCCATAAGCCTGGTAGATACAAACAACAGGCAATACTGATATACACCAAATACATTAGAAAAGAATATGAAAATAAACTATGATGTGCAATGAGCATATCGTATTCTCCTCCTCCATCCATATCCATATACCATACCGAACTCAAAATGAATTCCCAACCAAAAACCAATAATAATGCATGCCAGACTCGAACCGGAACTAAATATGTAATAACGGATAAAATCAAATGTCCGAACTCAAACTGGGACTAAAAGGTTGATTTTTCCTTTTTAGAAAATCAAGTCCTTAAAAGTGTTTAAAAATCCCAATTTAACTAGGTGAAAATAGTGTTTTACAACCAAAATGCTAAAATGCAAGGGATACCATGTCAAACAAACACAACATAGCGAGCAAACCAATCCAATTTTGATAACGAACCCATCTAAGTTATTTACAATAGGAAAGGGACATTAACCTAGGGACATGACCAAATGCTATTGCAATCCACTAAATTGGAGCTTTCTCCTTCCCAGAATCCTACGACCACTGCCACGCTATCAAAATAGTAATCTAGGCATTAAGAATAGAATAACGATGCCTATTGAAAATTTATGCTCTGGGTCATAAATAAGACTAAAAATCACCCATGGGGCCAGCTTACGAAATCCAAAAATTAACACCGCAATTGTGTCCACAAGTATCATATGCTAAAAAATTAGGCATGATCCACCCTCGATTTCTTGTCCAAAACAGCCCGCAAGATAGACCAAGAATAAACTAGAGAATTAATCTTAATTAGGGCCAGGAACATACAAAGAAATGACTGCACAATGATCACCTTGACGACTCCTAACTAATCCCAGTTTCAATTAGCAATTTCCCAATAATTTTTGAGCTCTCAAGATCAGTAATGGTGGTTTATGAACTTAAAATTGAGCTAAAAAATGAAGGAGGGACTATATATACTGCCAGAGGTCCATTTTTTGTAAACGTGGGACTCCTATCATGAATGTGGATCCCAAACAGCTTAACCCTTCACAAACGTGAGGGTTCTTTACGAATGCAAAGAAGAATGCTGGATCGGTTAGGCTGGTCCGAGAGTGTGATGAATAACCTGCGAACATGAAGGTAATGAATTGTTGACCCTTGCAAAAGCGGCCAGTGGCTCGCGAACACGAAGACCATTTTGGTCTTCCCCATGTGCTATTGTACCAATACTTTTTCTTAGTCCAGAAGGACTCCAACCGAGTGCTCAAGATTTATTCAGTACCCCGTGCATGCAAAAGAGTTATGCTAACTTACCAGAAATGACATTTCAGACTCAACAAAACTATCAAAATTTCCAACAGAGGTCATTTCGACAAAATATGGGCCCTACACCCACTATTCTATTTTTACCAATTTCCAGCCAATAGCCTAAGGTGAGCTCGAGAGACTCGGCATGCAAACCAAAAGTTCCCCTAGCCTAAACTCCATATTCCAAAGCTAACAGAAATATTAGAATTCTCATCTGAGGCCATTTACTTGATGTTTAGGCCCAAGACCTATTTCTCAACTTCAAAAGCTCTAAAACAGGAAAACTGACATAAAAACCAAATGAACAGATCGAGAACCAAACTATCAGTCCCAGTAATTCAAAAATGATTTGGGGTAGCTATAGAAAAACTCTAAACATAGAAAAAGCATGAAAACCAGAAAATGACCTCGAGGGTCATTACAACATCAATTACTAAAAGGACCTTCGTCTGCGAAAGTCAAGGGTCAAAAAGTACCTAAGGGATCAAATAGATGAGGATATTGGGTCTGTATGTCATGCTCGGTATCCTAGGTAGCCTCCTAGACTAGATGATGTCTCTATTGAACCCTTACCACTGGGATCTCACTAGAATGCAACCATTTGACATCTCTAGCTAGAATGGTAACTAGCTCCTCCACGAAACTCGGCCTATCATCTAACTGAACTGAATCCCACTGGAGCACGTGAGACTCATCTGGAATGTAACATTATAGCATTGACATATGGAAAATAGAGTGAATGCTGAAAAATGCTGGAGGCAAGGCTAACTCATAAACTACATCCCCAACCTTCTGAAGAATCTCAAACGGCTCAATATACCTGGGGTTGAGTTTTCCACTCCTCTGAAACCTCACCACACCCTTAATATGATACACTCAAAGGAAGACACAGTCACTAACTCTAAGCTCTAACACTCAAAGGCTGTGGTTGGTGTAGCTTTTCTGCCTACTCTAAGCTGCCCGAAGCTTGTCGTGAATCATCTGAAACTTGTCCTAGTCCCTGAGGCCTAGCCTTGAAAGCATCAAACCACCCTATCAAAGATCTGCACTGCCTACCATATAATGTCTTAAATGGAGCCATCTAGATACTCGAATGATAGCTGTTATTATATGAGAACTCTTTCTAATGAAGAAACTGATCCCACTGCCTTCAAAATCAACAACACAAGCCCTCAATATATCCTCCAGGACCTGAATAGTCCGCTCAGATTGGCCATCAGTCTGAGGGTGAAATGTTGTGCTAAGATCAAACTGGGTACCCAACTCTACTTGAAATGCTCTCCAAAAGATTGAGGTGAACTGAGAACTTCTTTTAGAGATAATATAGATATTAGCACCACATGCAAATGGACGATCTCATAAACATAAATCTGAGCCAATATCTCTGTACTGTAAGACATCTTAATCGATAGAAAATGAGCAGATTTGGTTAATCGATCAACAATGGCCCAAATACTATTAGAACCTCAAAAAGTGCACCACAAACCAATATCAAAATCCATAGTAATGCTTGGCCTTCACCTTCTGGCAACACAAATATCGAGATATAAAGTCCTCTATACCTCTCTTCATCCCGCACCACCAATAATGTTGTTTTAAATCTGTATACATCCTATCTATGCTAGGATGAATGGAATATCTAGAGCTATGAGCCTCCAATAATATGAACTGAATCAGATCACCAACCCTCAGAATGAAATACAACCCTGAATCTAAAGATACCCTCTGAATCTAAAGTGGCCTTCCCAGCCTCGCCCCTCAATACCTAATCTGGTATGTCACACAATCGACTATCCTCAAACTGTCTCGCTCAAATTTGCTTAATAAATATTGACCTTGCCACAACACTATCAAAAATCCTCTTAGGGTCAGAAATATCAAACCGAACCAACCTGTTAGCTAAGGAATGGATGTCCAAGGCCCACAGTCACTTCGAAACTGAAATAAAAGCCAAGCTCCCCATACTCACCGCCTTTCAGCTAAAGGCATCCACTACCATATTTTCCTTTTCCAGATGGTATAAAATAGAAATATCATTATCCTTACGCATCTCGCCACCTGCAATACCTCAAATTAAGCCCCGTCTGACTAGGAATATTCTATAGGGTATGATGATTGGTGAATATCTCACAGTGAACACCTTATAAGTAATGCCTTCAAATCTTAAGCATGCAAAGCACCACTAGTAACTCTAAGGCATAGTGGGGTAGTTGTGTTTGTGCACCTTCAGTTGTCTAGAAGTATATACAATACCTCAGCCCTCCTGCATCAAAACACAACCCAAACTAACACCCAAAGCATCACAATACATTGTAAACTCCTCACCCTTAACTAGAAGAGTCAAAATCGGAGCTGAAGTAAGTAAGGCCTTGAGCTTCAGAAATCTCACCTAACACTCGTCGAATCACTAGAATGGATCATCCTTCCTAGTCAATCTAGTATGTGGTGATGCTATAGAAGAGAACCTTTCAACAAACAATCTGTAATAACCTGCGAACCCAATAATACTGCAAAGATCAATAGGAGAAGTGGGCCTATCCTAATCACGAACTACCTCAATCTGTGCTGGGACTACCATAATATCATTCTCGGACACCACATAACCCAAGAATGCTACATACTCAAGCCAGAACTTGCACTTTGAGAACTTGGCATGAATTCGTTGATCTCTCAAAATACAGAGCACAATCCTTAAATGTTGCTCGTGCTCCTCCCTACTCCTCGAGTAAATAAGGATGTCATCAATAAACAAAATAACAAAGGAGTCCAAATAGGACCAGAACACATGGTTCATCAAGTCCATAAATGTTGTTGGGGCATTGGTCAACCCCAAAGGCATCACTAGGAACATATAACGGCCATAATGAGTCTTGAAGGCTTTCTTAGGGATGTCCACCGCTCGAATCCTCAACTGGCGGTATCCAGATGTCAAATCAATCATTGAAAATATGGATGCACCCTAAAGCTGGTAGATCATCAACATACGACATCGAATACTTATTCTTTACAGTCACCTTGGTCAGTTGTCGACAATTGATACATATATGAATAAAGCCATCTTTCTTCTTCATAAATAGGACAATGGAACCCTATAGAGAAATAGTTGGTCTAATGTAACCCTTACCTATAAGATACTAAAGATGAACACTCAGCTCTCTCAACTCAATAGGAGCCATACGATAAGGTGAAATAGAAATAGTCCTAGCCCGACTAAACATCAATGGAAAAATAAATATAACGATCAGGCAGGAAGGCACACAAGTCAGTTGGGAAGACATCAGTAAACTCATAGACCATAGGGAAGAAATCAAGTGAAAGGACGTTAACACTAGTATCATGGACATAAGCAAGATAGGCCAAACATCATCTTGACACTAACGTCGTAGCCTTAATTAAATAATCCTTGTCGGAGCGTGACTAATAGAGCCCTGCCATATAATTAGGGATATGTCAGGCATGGCTAAGGTAACAGTTTTGGCGAAGTAATGTAAGACCACATGGTTAGGGAATAACTAGTCCATTCCAAGAATAGCATCAAAATCTACCATATCAAGCACAATAAGGTTACCTAAGTGTTATACTCCCGAATAGTCACCAAACATGATCTATAAACATGATCCACTATTAAAGAATCCCCTACAGGAGTAGCTACATACATCAGCACAAATAAAGGCTCGCTAGATAATCCCAAATAAGTAGCATAATATCTAGACACATATGAATATGTAGATACCAGACAAAATAAGATAGAAGCTAGTTAATAACAAATTGAATTAGTACCTATGATCACCGAGTTTGATGCCTCCACTTCTGGTCTACAAAGAAAGGAATATAACTATCTGTAGCCACCACCAAACTAATGACCTAACCAAACACATGTCCTTCCCAACTAGCCATATCCACGAGGACCCTAAGAACTATCCCTACCACTTTATGAACTATCTATGACTTATGGCACCACTACTCTAAAGAGCTGAGTTGTCTGTGCTGAAGTCCCAATCATCTCACATCGGGGTCACTCTCTGGCAAAGTGATTAACAACCCCACAATTTAAACATGCCCCAAGTGCCCTTACTTGACGATAGGCTATGGACCCAGAATTTCCACCATGGCCTGAAACCCCTAACTGAAAACTCCACGATGGCTGACCAATGCCTTGTCCGCTGAAATCACTATAACCAGGTTAAACCTATTTGAAATATGAAGCACTACATGAACAAGCCTACTGGATTGACCATACTGTTGATACAACTACTGCTTTTAATATTATTGTTGATGCCTGCCCCAAAAACCCCTACCTCAAAATAAAGACAAATTATGGCTACCACTGTAACTACCTTGATGACGGGGTCTCTTATCGCTGCCCTCACAGGTGTCGTGATGCATATCCTACATAGCAAACATGATTATCAATGTCTACAAATGATGTACCTGAAGAAATAAAGCTTTGGGTAGCCATACAGAGCTGAAGCCTCAACCCTCTGATGAAACATCGAACTCTCATACTTGGTAGGTATAACCATAGTGGAATGCATGGCTAACTCATTAAATCTAGCCTCGTACTAAAAAACTATCATAAAACCCTACTTTAAGCTCAAGAACTCATCTTTCAGAAGCTCGCGCAAGCTGTGAGGCATATACTTCTCCAAAAAAGGCTTGGAGAAATGAACCAATGTCCAAGGAAGGAGCCCAGTTGGTCTGCAGTAAAGGTACCTATGCACCACTGCCTCGATACACTGTTAAACTAAATTTTGGTGTAATCCACTCCATGTGAATCTTAGATTATGCAATCTCTCCCCACAGCTAGTAAGGAACTCATATGCATCCTTCCCTGGTGCTCTTAAAAACCTCAGTGAAGTCAATCTATGAAACCAACCCAACATCATCTACTCCTCAAAATTCATGGATGGTCGAGCTGCCACTGGCTGTGTAACTACTGATGCTAATAGAGCCTCTGCTCAAGGAGTCACAATTGTAGGCTACGATTTTGTACCTAGCCCCATCTGTCATATGAACTCTAATCATACCCAATTACTGTACTAGGGCATCTTGAAGGACAGACGTGGATATAAATCCAGGTAGAGCATGGGCTAATCCCCAGCCCACAGCCTGTTGTGGTGGTAGATCCCTTGATGCAATTTCTAGCTCTGAATAAATAATCAGCTCTAATGAAGGCTCTTTGGCCTAGTCTTAAACTGGTGCTACAACTTTAGCCTAACCTCAACCTCAAGGTTGACCTCTACCTCGAGTTCGACCTGGACCTCTAGCCCTAAATGGATTCCTAGTTACTAGCTTAGGGGACTCACCCTCAGTCGCCATGGCCCTCATCCCAGCCATTTGCGAAAGCTTGAAATAAAAGAGAATCTAGAAACCAATATAGACACAATGCATGATAACGAATCAAAAAGTTGAGATTTTACTATGAATATCCCATAGCCTCAAAAAGAAAGCATATATACGTCATTGTATCAATTTGTGGGACACTACTAGACACTTGCTTTTGTACAAATGATATCGCTGAACCAAGGATTTTATATCAAGCTATTACGACCCAAAAACTAAGGTCATGATGGCACCTACTATAATCCACTAGTAGGTAAGCCAAAACCATGGCTTGAAATAATGAGTAATAGGCTAATAGGCGAAAGAAAGAAGAACAGGAGTAAAATAGTAATTAAAGTGACTAATAGGGAAAAATAAACAAGGCATACATACAAAACAAGGTGAAAGGACAAAAATATACAAAACGAGTCCCCCAACACATGGTAAATCCAGTACAAGAGCCACTATACATAAGGAGTACTAGAAAAGTACAAAATATAGAAAGTAGTCTCCAATAGATACAAAATAATACAAATGCTAACACGAAAGGAGATAGATCAGCTCCAGACGCTGAAAGCTCACCCAACTCTCCAATCAACAACTCTGTTCGAGGGCAATATCTATGGGGATGACTCTTACTAGGATTTATATCTGGGAAAAAGATGTAGAAGTGTAGTGTGAGTACTAAAACATGTGGTATGATGTCACCCAAATTGCACCTCCAAAAGAAGTATAACACGGTCACTTTCAAATATAGAACCCAATCGTGGTTGGGGTCAATCCCAAAAGAAATATGGCAAGGAGCTCGATCGATGCCGTTATTTGAACTATCAATTACTTATTTCTGAAGGGGGTTTTGTGGTAACTAGTTATAAGTATAGACATTGAGTAACTAATTAACAGAGTGTTAATTAAAAATATTGTTTAATCATGTGAGAATGAACTAGAATTGTGTTCCCCAAGATTTCATAATGCTGTAGGTGTGTCGTACTAGTAATCTATCCTGGTGATTAGCATGCACGAGCGATAAGTTAAGTTCACCTAAATGACTAGTCCCCTGGATAGATAAATATCACCATGCAACTTGGTCCATCTTTGGATGTTTGCTTTACTAAACCTTACCTTTGATCCCAAATTAACTATTCCCAGACAAAGTTTAGTTATTAGATAAGCGCTGGTAGACTTAAATCTCCATTGTTAATCATTTTTCCTATTTTCTACCCCCTTGATCCAGCAAGTAAGAATAAGGCGAGTTTTAAAGGTCACGAACATTAAAAAGCAACCAATGGAAAGGGAAAAAAATACATGCATAAACACCATTCTAAAATGACTAAGTACTTAGCCTACGTTGTTAATTCATCATGGTTCCCACAATCCTAGTTCTGGGATTTAGCTACTCATATTCATAAGATTACAATAAGAATTATCATAAAATTTCATAATTATAAACTTACGAATAAAGTAGAAGAAACCCGAACACTTGAATTATGAAAGGACAATTAATAACCCAAAATCAGTGTATGTAATCTCATAAATCTCCGAAAAAAACAATATATGTTATTTCTAAGACCAAAATATTTGTATAAATGCATAAAAAATAAAAGAAAACCTAGGAAATGTATTTATAGACAAAATGAAACCTATCCTAAACACAATGGGATTGCAGTATCGGTGCCTCAGACGAAAGATAGGATAATTTATTGTATAATGCAACAACCCATCCTTTCTGTTAGTTATTGGATGGTTGATATCTATTTGTTATCTGAAGTTCTTTAGGATGATTGACAGGATGAGCTCGTTCTATCAAGGGATGGTTTGTTCAATGTAGTCGTTGCTACAACCTTGGTTTTTCAGTTTTCAGGATCTTCTCCCACGATCTTCAGAATGAGTTTGTTTTTTCCTGGAACGATCGTGGGATGCTGTTGTCTGATGCTCTTGTTTTTTATCATCCCCTGATTCATCCAACACCTATATAGGATGGCCCATCAGTTGCTCATACGATTTATTGGAGGGTTCCTCTGATGTACTTGGGTTCCATTATCTCTGTTTTATGAACTTTAACTCCTGGAACCTGTTTTACCTGCAAATACCATAAAAATGCATCTTACCCACATAAACGTGCCTTAAAACTAGCATATTCCCTTACTTTAAGCATCAAAAGTGCCTTAAAACCATGACATATCAATACCCTCAACTTAGAATATTTGTATGTCCTCAGGCGAACAAAACAAAACCAAACAAATAAATCACACTACGCTAACTAAGAGAATCCTAGGAGACCTACGACAGTCACATCATCAACTCAGAGTAGCACACATGTACTTTAATCATTTTCAACCCCCTATGATGTATTTATAATCAAAACTACTATATGTATAGGCAAAGCTACTTATCATGACACAAAAGGATAAAGATATGGCATCACATTATCAATAGACAACCAAGCGTATGTACCAACAACATTACCCAAACAAATAGCAGCTAACAATGCAATCCATGCACTCTCACAACAAAAGAACTCCTATATACTCACAGTATACACTGAATATCAACATAGGGACTGCATCAAAACACTCACTCTTAGTAGAAGTTCAAACGAAGTGCATGAAATACCAAAGGCTTGCCCTTATTTTCTACGTTTAGTTTCTTTGAACAGTCAAATTAAGATCAGTATATGACTTTATTGACTTGTAATGTAGGCTTGGAGACGGGTATGGTAGGTATGGATCAAGTGGCTCAACCCTCCATAGCACTACATTATTTTTTCTGCACTTTTCAATCCCATTATTTTTCTTTTTTCTCCCTTATTCTCATATATCATTTTTCAAATTTCGAGTGTAGTTTCTTTTTGCGACTCTTTTTTTCTCTCTTTTTGTTTCTTTTTTTCAAACTTTATTCATTTTGTACTTTTTTCTATTTCTCACATATACCACACCTGAACCCTTTTTCACTTACTAACTTCTTATTCATCCCTAACTCCATTTATGCTCACCTATGATAGCCACTCTAAACTTAGGAGATTTTCCTGAGTTTAGGTACAATGTGTCCAAAGAGGGATCAAGGGATATCATATTCCATTTGGTAGAGCATTTAGACTAAAAGTGGACTATTCAAGAACGATCTATAATCCTTTCCTAACCAACTATCCTACATCCTAGGCAAGACTGACGGGGCAAGTTCTATATCACACACACAAAGCCGAACTAGGTAAGTACCTCACACACACATAGCTTTGGGCTATATTATAAATTACTACCTATCTGGTTCATGTATTATTGAGCTACGTTTACCATGTCCACAATCCTAATGCCGTAACGAGATCCACAGTGGTCACAATTCATAACAAATACACAACACAATCTAAAAAGTTTCAAGAGGGGTGACATTAAAACCATAAAACCAGAAACAAACAAGTTACATATGCTCCATTTATTTGACTAAGCTAAATGTCCCTATTTTCTCTTAATTAAACAAATAACATAAATATGAACTAAAACATAACTAAATTAGAGTTAAAATACTACACATGCTGGTTCTAACTAGATAGATCATCATAGTAAAAGAAACACGGCAAAACCCCCCTCAGATGTTGGTATACCCCTACCCTAACTAAGAAATTATGTAATGTCCTCAGTGCATAAAAATATAAAATAGTTTAAAAACCTAAGGTAGTGACATACCTATGGTGCACTAGGTGCCTGTCATGGACTGATCAGTGAGGGTTACAAATACAACCCCTTCATGCTCTTAAGCTCATGGGATTTTAGTGGTAATCCTATTTTAGGTCTCGTTGCGCCAGTGGTGACTGGCACACTCAATAGTGTAGATCTCATAGGGAAAATCTCTGTACCCCCACCACTATCATCAACAACAGTAACAAAATTATTTGGGACCTCAATAGTTGTGGAGCTCTTGGGTCTTTTTACTTTCTCACCCATCTCTGACATATGTAACTCGGAGGTCTGCTTTCTTTCACCTAGAACTTTATTTATTGTATCCTTATCTCTCCTTTTTTTCTACTTCCTGGGATAATCCTCTCTCACTGAGTCATCCTAAACTTTTCCCTTTCCCTCACCTACCAGGGCCTGGTGTAAAAATCTGGCACCTAGATATCATACACCTCCTTTATCATAAGCATGAGAAAAGACTACACAAACTGGAACTGTCGTGAGGTGAGATCTTTCACGGCTACGCAAAGTGATTCAAGCTCAGTCGTGACCTTACTCAAATCCATAAACTGAATGCCCTCTAGTTTGGCAGTCATACACCTCTTAAATCCATCAAATCAAGTATGCATCTCTCGCATAGCCTCTCTGATCTCATATATCTATACCCAGATCAGTTATAGTTGTTGTCCTTATAATAGTTCTGACCTTAATTTCCTTAACCTGAGTTCCAATTGTCTTGATTAAACCCTTTTTCTTTGCCTCAAAAACCCGCCACCTGATTATCCAAATATTTTGCCTCCTCCTAAAAATCAGAGTCGTCATGTCAAGATGCTTTACTGTGAGAACAGACTATATGTACCTTTTCTTCCCTTATTCCAGTGAGTTGCTTTGTAATTAAACTCAAGTTTATTCTCATCTAGGAAACTTCTTGAGAAAGATCATCATCTACTCTTGGCTACACTACAGATGCTCCAATCAAATATATGCCTGTAGGAACATCAGAATCTCATGTATGCCAACCCCTGTTGGTTTTAGAGATTCTATCTATTATTGCTGAAACCAGCTCCCAAGTTAGACTCATAAACGTACCTCCTATTTCAGTGTCAGCTATAACCTTGTTATTAGCATTCAAAGATCTGTAGAAGATTTCAAGTAAACTGTGATTGGGTATTCTGTGATTTGGGTCTTTTTGTAGCTTCTTCTTAAATCTCAACCATGTCTCACACAGTGACTCTGAATATAGTTGCCTAAAGTTATAAATCTCATCTTTCAACTGCAACATTCTTAATGGTGGGAAACATCTCTCCAAGAATTGTGTCTTCAACTCCTGCTAGGTAGTGACTGATCCTCTTGGCAACTCTTTCAACAATTGAGTAGCTTCACGAGTCAAAGAGAAAGGAAACAACCGCAGTCTGATAGCATATTGGTTCACCCTAGGTATCTTGTAGGAATTACAAATCCCTACAAAGTTTGTTATATGCAGGTTTGCATCAGCAGTAGAAAGAGCATTGAATACTTCTTTCAAGTTTAGCAATTGTACTGGTGATGTCGAACTTAGTTCCAGCTAGCAGGGTGGGTGGAACAGTAGCACCTGCTTCACTTACATTGGTGAGGTCGGCGTTATCATGTTCTTGATCAAACTGTGGGACCTGACAATGAGGGTATTCATGACCCCTATTCCTTCTTCGCCTTTGTTGTTCCTTTAATGCAGCCCAACGAGCTACCTCATTTTGCCTAGCTGCTTTATGTCTAAGCTCTTCCTATCTAACCTCTTTCTCACATAACATCTAGGTTATGGCTTGCTCTGTAGTCTTATGTTCTCCATCATGATCCCCATCGTGTACTCCGTCATTAACCATTTGATTTCAAGATCAAGTGGAATTAGGAGTTTACCTTGACTTTGAGTATTTTGCATGCACTGGTGTGCAACCTAGAGACAAATCAAAAAAAATAGAAAAAGTAAAATTAGGAAATAAGGACTAACAATTAAATAAACACAATCAAACTAATATTAAATCGTAGTACCCGACAACGGAGCCAAAACTTGATGTCGCCCAAATTACACCTCCAAAAAAAGTATAACACAATCATTATCAAAAATAGAACCTAGTCGAGGTTGGGGTAGATCCCACAGGGAATATGGCAAGGAGCTTGGTCAATGTGCTTATTTGAACTATCAGTCAGTTATTTCTGAATGGGGTTTTGTGTTAACAAGTAATAACTGCAAACAATGTGTAACAAAGTAATAGAGTGTTAATTAAAATTTTTGTTTAATCAATAAGGGAATGGACTAGAATTATGTTCCCCATAATTTCATAACACAGTATGTGTCGTACTAGAGATTTATCCTAGTGATTAGCACGCAAGATCGGTAAGTGAAGTCCACCTAAATGGTTGGTCCCCTAGACAGATGAATATCACCATGCAACTTGATCCATCTATGGGTGTTTGCTTTACTAACCCTTACCTTTAATCCCAAATTAACTATTCCCGGACAAGTAAGAATAATGCGAGTTTTAACGTTTGCCTTAAATCTCCTTTGTTAATCCCTTTTTCCATTCATTCACCCTTAGTCCAGCAAGTAAGAATTAGGCGAGTTTTAATGTTCGCGACCATTGAAAAGCAATCAATACGAAGGAAAAAAACAATACTTGCATAAACACCATTCCATAATCACTAAGTACTTAGCCTACGTTGTTAATTCATTATGGTTCCCATAACCCTAGTTGCAGCATTTAGCTACTCATATTCATAAGAACACAATAAGAATTATCATAAGAGTTCATAACAATAAACTTAAGAATAAAGTAGAAGAAACCCGAACACTTGAATTATGAAAGAATAGTTAATAATCCAAAATCAGTGAATGTAATCTCTCAGATCTCAGGAAAAAACAACATATGTTGTTTCTAAGACCAAAATGTCTGTATGAATGTGTTAAAAAAATAAAAGAAAACCTAGGAAAGGTATTTATATACAAAACAAAACCTATATTAGGATTGCAGTGTCGGTGCCTTAGACATAGGATAGGATGACTTGTTATATGATGCAATGATCCATCCTTCCTGTTTGTTGTTGGATGGTTGATCTCTGCTTGTTATATGAAGTTCTCTAGGATGATCTTCAGGACGATATCGTCTTATCAAGGGACGACTCAATCTATATGGTCACTGCTACAACCTTGATTTCTTAGTTTTCAAGATCATCTCCCAGGATCGTCACAACGAGTTCATTGTTTCCTAGAATGATCATGGGATGCTACCGTCTGATGCTTTTTCTTTTATCATAGTTTTATTCATCCAACACCTATATAGGAAGTCCCTTCAGTAGCTCCAACTGTTCGTTGGAGGGCTCGTATGATGTACTTGGGTTCCACTTTCTCTATTTTCTGAACTTTAACTATCAGAACCTGTTTTACCTACAAATACCACAAAAACACATTATACTGACAAATGTGCCTTAGAACTAGCATAGTTCCCTTGTTTTAAGCATCAAAAGTGTCATAAAACCACGACATATCATGGTACTCAGTAGGCATCATTGGCTGACTGAGCTCAAATAGTGTAAAAGCATAATAAAGTGCGAATATGTACTAAAGGTAATAGAATATGGTTAGAAAGAGAATAATAGGCTAAAGCTCGACATACACAAGAATCATTAGTCAGTAACTCGAAAAATGTAAAAAAGTACCTAACTATAACCTAATTGGACCCCCATAAGTTCAGAAGGTATACACAATGAAAAACAAACCCAATCGAGCCCCCATTAGCCCGGTTGATGCAAACAATAGGTAACACTGATATAAACCAAGTACAATAGTAAAGATTATGAAATAAACCATGATGTGAAATAAATGTACCATATTCTCCTCCACCAGCCATATCTATATACCATACCGGACTCTAACCATATTGCGACCACAAACCAATAATAATGAATGTCGGACTCGAACCAGAACTAAATATGTATAAGGGGTAAAATCAAGTGCCCGAACTCAAATCGAGACTAAATAGTCTATTTTCCTTTTTAGAAAGTCAAGTTCTTAAAAGTATTTAAAAATCCAAATTTAATATGGTGAAAACAGTATTTTAAGGCCAAAATGCTAAAATGCCAAGGATACCAAGTCAAACAAACACAACATAGAGAGAAGACCATTCCAATTATGATAACTAACCGATCTAAGTGTTTTATAGTTATTTACAACTTGAAAGGGACATTATCCTAGGGTACTTTACCTTAAAAAGGGTGATAATGCTACAAGCCCCCAAAACCCAACCAAAGTTAAGCAACTACTCGAATATAGACTAAGGCATCTAAATCCAAACCTAAGGTCCTTAGGAATGCTAGGCCATGTCCTAAAGGAGAAGAAATTATTGGGCCTAAGGAATCCAAGGTAGAAATCAACCCAAAATCCCCATCACTAGCTAAAATAATCATAAACTACCTAAAGGACTATCCAAAACATAATATTCCACCAATAACTAGCAATTTAACACGCCAATACAATAAATGAGTAAAATCTAAAGTTTGGTAAGCCTAGCCTACCTGATGCCGAAAAATACTCTCGCAATCGACTAAATTTGATATTTCCATTTTCGAGAAGCCTCCGACTGCAGTCATGCTATCAAAATAGTAATGTAGGTGTTAAACGAGAATAATGATATCCATATTGTGAAGTTATGCTCCTGGTGAGAAATTGGTCAAAAAATCGTCCATGGTACCCGCTCACGGAATCAAAAAATGAAAGTTCAATTGTCTCTCCCGTGGGACAAGGATCATATGCTCAAAAATTGAGCATGATCCACCCTCGATTTCTAGTCCAAAACAGCCCGCAAGATAATAAAAAAAATTGAGAATAAACTAGAGAATTAATCTTAATTAGGGTCGGGAACTTACAAAGAAATGACCGCACAATGATCACCTTAACGATCCCCAACTAATCCCAGCTTTAATTAGAAATTCCCCATTAATTTCCAAGCTCCCAAGATCAGTAATGGTGGTTTTTGTACATAGAATTGAGCTGAAAAGGAAGGAAGGACTATATCTTCTTCACGAATGCGGGAAACCTTTCTCAGATATGGGACCACAACAACTTAACCTTACGTGAAGGCACGGGGTTCATCGTGAATGCAAATATGAAAGCTGGATCGGGTCAGGTCGATCCTTCTATGCAGATGCTATGACCAGCCCATGAACACGAAGGTCAAGAATCCTTAACCCTCACAAACATGGCCAGTTGGTCACGAACGTGAAGATCATTTTGGTCTGAACCAGGTGTTATTGCACCAACAATTTTTCTAAGTCTAAAGGACTCTGAACAAGTGCTCGAGATTCATTCAGAACCCTCTGCATGCAAACAAACCATGCTACCCTAACAGAAACAACATTCTGGACTCAATAGAACTATCAAAATTTCAAACAGATGTCGATTCGACAAAATTTGGGCCCCAAACCAACTGTTCCATTTTTACCAATTTCTAGCCAATAGTCCAAAACGACCCTGGAAGCCTCAATCTCCTTAGCCTAAAATCTACATTTCAAAGCTAACAGAACCATCGTAATTCTCATCCGAGACCATTTACTTGTAATTTAGGCCCAAGACTTATTTCTCACCTTCAAAAGCTCCAAAATAGGGAAACTTGCATAAAAACCAAATGAACTGTTCGGGAATCGAACTATCATTACCAACAAGTCATAAATGACTTGGGGTAGCTATAGAAATGCTCTAAATGCAAAAAAAAGTATGAAAAGCAGAAAATGATCTGGAGGGTCATTACATGTAATTCATCTCAAAATAGAAAAAAAATATGGTCAAATCTCTTTGCACCAACATTAATACGTATTTGTATATGTTTGTGTGAAATACTAAAAAATATTAAAATCGTTGAACGTCATATTCTAAAATTAAGCTCCTCCTTATAAAAATATTGCATTCATACCCCGATCCTAAAAGACGATGGTTATGTTAATGTTGTTGTAATAAATTTGTAATCAATGCAATTCACCTCAAGTGGCAAGAAATGTCACACAATTCAGATCTTTTCTCATCAATATTTTGTATTGGTATTAGTTTATGTAGAATGCGACAAAATAAGACTATGTTATATACTTAGATTTTGGAACTATACTCCTCATTGTCTAATTATTGCATACAATTAGGTTATCATCTTTAAAACAATATTACTTCTAAAAGAACAACCATTAATTGAGGAGTTTTTCTGAAAGATTGGTTTTTCATTTCATATATTAAAAATTCATTTTTCTTTCATTTGCAATCTCGAGATGTAATGAAATTATATCAACGAGACTATAAAACAATGTTAGATATTTAATAATTTAAATATACTCTATAATTTTTGTGATTGAAAATTAAATTATGCTAGATTATGCTACATCACTCTATGTTATAACAATGACAACAACAATAACATATCCAGTAAAGTCCCACAAGTGAGATCTGGAAAGGGTAGTATGTACGCAATCCTTATAACTATCTCGTGGAGGTAGAGAGCCTATTTTTGAAAGGCCCTTGGCTCAAGTGCAACAAATTCAAGTACAAAGAAAAAGGAAATATTGATGAAAATATAGCAACTAACAAGGGAAATAATGCACAGTCTGCAAGAAAGAAACAAGAATAACAACAAAATAGTGCGCTAATCGAAACACAATAAATAATAGACTATGATAGTTGTCACAAATAAGAACTATCATACTAAAACTTGTACAATGACAAACGTCAACAAGCCTAATCCCTCGAAAAGCAAGAGAAAAATCCTACCTTAACCTTCTATCCTAATACGCGTCCTCCTCACCCTCCTATCTAAGACCGTTAGGTTTTAATAATGACAATTATGAGAATTCCAAAAAGAGAAGTTAGTTCTTTTTATAGTTTTTTGAGTTAAGTAATAAATTTGTAATCAATAACTTACCTCAGATGGAAAAAAACTATGTGATTAGATTTTCTCTCACCAATATCATGTACATGTATAGTTTATATAGTATGCGACAAAACTCTAAATACATTGGATATTTAAATTTTGAAATTCTTTTTCCATTATTGTGGCAATGAAATAGATTATATATACTAATTATTACAGAAAATTGAATTAGAGGATAAATTATATGACTTATTAAATGATTTTCGCCAAATGGAACTAAATTTTTGTTTGTCTTTTCTGGTTAAGTAATTGTAAGTGTCTAAATTTCTTTCCTATAAAATAGCAATCAAGAAAAGGAGAATAGCGACAAACAATAGTATTTTATGTCAAAATAATGCACTGGGTTACAATCTTTATAAATCTTAAATAAAAAGATATAATCCTCTGATTCTTCTCCTGGCGTCCTTTGATTTGTTCTTGATTGATGTAATATTTGTCGGAATTTCACTACGAATATGGAGCCAAGCTCGGTTCATAATCGTAGAGGTATGGAGGTTTGGGGTCACCACTTGGAGATGAAGACTTCTTGATAAGTAGAAGACTTATGGATCACCAATAAAGAGGAGAGATTTTCTCTATGTGTATATGTATTTTTCTCTCCCTTTTTTCTTTGGTCAAGATCCCTTTATATAGGTGTGACCTAGGTCTTGGGGTTATTTTGGTCTCCAAGTGACACTAACGAACTTTGGGCTTGAAGAGCATAAGTTGGGCTCGTCTTGTTAACTTAACAGACTGGCTCAAATGTAATTGGACTTCATTTAGGTATATAATTTTAAATTAAAACTCAATCCAACTTTATTAACCAATAATTTGACTTGGTTAACATATCATGAATATAAGATTTAATCCAAATTTAATATAGATTTGTCCATAAAATTTCACTATCTACAAATGCCCCCTGCTTCAAGGCTTGTTGAGGTGCATGACTTATCGAACCTTTAAAGACAAGACTTGAAGTATTCATGAAACAAAATTTTATTCACGTAGTTGACTTCTTGTGAAATATTTGAAACTTTACAAGAAATGACTATGCCGACATGTTGAAGCTATCCTAGTTCATACATGCCAGATTCCTTTTTGTAGCATTCTCTAATTTGCAAGAGATCGACTTGACTTCTGATCATTTGTCGGTTCATTTTTGTTTGAAGTGTTTCCATCTTGTGGAGGATTATTGCATAATATTTCTTTGTTATTTGAGGGCTGGAAAAAATCAAGTCTTATACTGAAAGATGTTATCAAGGCCCTAAAAGTATCAATTTTTTTGTTTGCCAACTATATGGACATGGCATCTTGAGAGCAAGAATTGCGTCAACGAGCTTGTCCTAATGATACGGGCAGCTAATAATCGACCAAAATGACGATAGACACTTTACTTTCTTTGAGTCACAATAATTTGCAGCAGCATGTAAGGAATGATGCTTGCATTAATGCTAATGGTGACTTTGATGAAGTGGAATTTGAACAAATACTAATGGAAAATTTCAATAGTTTGATTCCAATGAAAAATTTTCATAGTTTGATTCCATGGAAATTTTCCATAATTTAATGGGAACTTTCCATAACGAGATTCTAATGGAAACTTTCCATAATTTGGTTCCAATGGAAACTTTCCATAATTTGGTTTCAAGTGAACTTTTCCATAATTTGGTTCCAATGGAAAGTTTCCATAACTATAATTTTCCATAATTTGTAGGAACCAAACTTTTGTAAATGTCTTTTGACATCTATAAATGCTCATGTTTCTACAGTGGTTGATTGTCAATTTGTAGAATCGTCTCCATCTCTATCAAATAATTTTTTAAACTTTATTTTCATCACTTTCTCCTAAGCTTAGTACACCTATGGTATAAAATTCATATCTTACCATAAAATGACAAAATTGAGATCTATTTGATGTTCCAAAAACTAGACTCATAGATCTACAAGATATCCAAAAATAAAATCCAAACTCCTTCTCAATTAATGATAATTAATTTTTGAAATTTGTGATGAATCTTGTTGTTTTTTTTACAAATTCATATCGTCTAACCAAATTATCCCCATATTGGTATAGGAGTATACAAATTATGAGCGACTTAACTCTGTAAGAACTAGACTTGGATGGCTACAAAATATCCAAAAATAAAGCAAAACTACTTCCGTACTAGGCGCAATCCATTTTTGAAGTTGGCTATAAATCTGATCTGTTTGTTTGACGGGTTTGTGCAGTTTCATCAAAATGTTTGTATCTTGGTATTGGAGTGTCCAAATAACAAGCGACTTAATTTCATAGAAAAGAGACTTGAAAATCTACAACGTATACAAAAATCAAGACAAAACTATTTCTGGATGAGTCGCAATTAATTTTTGAAGTTGGCTATAAATCTGACCTGCTTGTTTGACAAATTTGTGTAGTCTCATCAAAATGTCCTTATCTTGGCGTAGGAGTATCCAAATAATGAGAAACTTAATTACATTAAAACTAGACTCCAAAGTTTACAACATATCCAAAAATTAAGATAACTTCTTCTAGATTGGCCGCAATCAATTTTTGAAGTTGGCTCTAAATCTGGAATTTTAATCTTACAATTTTGTGCAGTTTGGATGAAAATTCATCTCTTGAGATTAGAGAGTCTAAATCAGGAGCCGTTTGATCCTCTTGTCGCTTGGCACGAGAGATACTTGTAGAAACCACATTCCATCTTTAGCAAACAAATAAGTTAAGCACCTCATTCCTCCACAATTTTTTTTTTGAGGAACCGCATCCCATCTTTCATGCTCAAGCATGTACCCATCTCAACCTTTCGGCTTGGTGAGAAAGAGGCTTGGATTAGTCGTTTCTAACTTTAGCGATGTAACATCCTTATCTTTGACTTGTTGTAGAGTACACTCCAATATTTTATTATTGACGAGTGAAGCGCATGGTGAATTCTTGGTCCAAACACTGGGCAAAAGGCAGAGAAATCACCTTTTCCTTCTTGGCGAAGGAGAATAAGAAGCAAACCAAGGGCCGCATATTGATTCTGTATTGGTGGAGACTTATCTTCAACATCTAAATTAGAGAGGGGTCTAAACTTTCAATAATTAGAACAATATTTTTCATGACGAGCCAAAATATATATATATGACAAAACTTTCACCATACCAACTTGAAGCATCATTTCATTAGCACAATAGAGTATATCATCATCCTTTTTATTCCAGGTTTACAAGGGATAATCACATGCTTGGCGTGGAATCACTTGGTGTATTTCCTTTCAACTCTGGCGAGCAAGTTCTTGGTGCATTTATGCAAAAAGTATTTATTTTGATGTAGGAATGACAAAATTTAGATCCTCTTAATTTTGAGGAAATTAGACTCCAAAAGATGCAATATCTCAAATATTAGACCGAAACATTATTAAGATCAGCTTGAATTAAATTTTAAGTTAATCAAAAGATCTGCCGTAATGACTTTTCATCTTTGGATGCTCTGGCCACAACATTCTTATCCCAAGCTAAGAGGATTCAACTTGGGAATTTGTCTCATTTTAATGGGGATTTTGCAACTTGAAGACCTCTCTATTTTGAGGAGCTTTTGTTACTTGAAGAATTGGGTCAAATTTGAAGAACTTTTTTTTAAAACTTGAAAATTTAGCTCGAATTTGAGGATCTTTATGGCTTCAAGAATTTGTCTCAAACTTAAAGAGCTTTGTAACTTGAGGATTTGGCTCAAATTGAAGAGTTTCGACACTTGAAGATTTAACTCACTTTAATAGAGCTTTTGTGACTTCAAGTTAGCTTGAATTTGAAGAGCTTTGAAATTTGGATACTTCGCTCGAATTTGAGGAGCTTTGTGACTTGAAGTTAGCTCATATTTGATGAACTTCATGACATGAATTTTAGGTTATTTTGTAAAGAAGCATTATAACTTGCAGTTTAGGCTCATGTATGGAAGAGCATTATAACTTGCAGTTTAGGCTTGTGCATCGAGGAGCATTTCGGCAAGGAGATATAGCTCGAATTTGATGAACTTTATAATATACAATTTAGGATCGTGTTTCTAGAAGCATTTCAACTTGCAGTTTGGGCTCATACATAGAGGCGCATTTCAGCATAGAGATATAACTCGAATTTGATGAGCTTTATGACATATAATATAGGCTTGTGTTTCTAGACGCATTTTGGCAGGCAGATATAGCTCAAATTTGATGAGCTTTATGACATACAGTTTAGGCTCGTGTTTCTAGGAGCATTACAACTTGTTGTTTAGGCTCATACATCGAGGAGCATTTTAACTTACATAGACTCTTTGATATCATTTTCGAATGAAAGCTTGCCCCCATCCTTAATATCATGTACTTTTTGTTCATGAGGCTCAAAGTCGGGCAACCCATGGACTCCACTTGTAGCCATACTTAGTTCCATATCATGAGCACGAGTTGCTAGTTCTTCAATTGTGTTCAGTTTTATGCCTTGCAATATGTAATGAAGATTCCAGTGCATACCTTGGATGTATATATCAATCCCAGAAGTTTCACTAAGGCGGTCTTTGTAGTTAAGACTCAAGCTCCTCCATCGATCAATGAAGTCAATGGATCGCTCATCAATTCTTTGATGGGCGTTAGTAAGCTCTATCATGTTCACAACACGCCTCGTACTATAAAAATGATTAAGGAATTCTTGCTCTAACTGCTCCCAGCTATCGATGAAATCAGGTTCGAGATCTATGTACCAATCGAAAGAATTTTCCTTTGAGGGATCGAACAAATTTTTTGACAAGATGATCATCATATGTTCTAGCATTATTGTAAGTTTCAATAAAGTGTGCTACATGTTGTTTTGAATTTTCCTTGTTGTCAAATTGCTGCAACTTAGGAGGTTGATAGCCAACAAGCATCCTTAAGTTATAATCCTTTGCGTATATGGCTTTATATACGTGAGAGAAGATTTGGAAGTGGACTCAGATTTATCTTTGATCGCCTCCATGATGATGTCCTTCAACTGATCAACGGGAACCATACCTTCTATGGATACTTGAAATTCCTTGATTGTTGTTTCTTGTTTTGTCAAGGACTCTCCTTTGTCTTGTGTCTCATGAAGCTTTCATATGTGGTTGAGTGCATTCTCTTTTCTCCATGCTCTCCACCATATTCATCAACTTGGTAATTTGGGCATCTTGACCTTCGATGCACATTAATAGGCCTTCTACTGCTTTTATCAAATTTTCAAGTTGTTCTTCTACGGTGGAAACTTCATACACCATTGTTTGCACTACCACCGTAGAGGATGAAGAGTAGTACGGATCATCAGTTGGATAGAACTTGGATTGAGAAGTGACACAAGGTAACATTGGAGCAGATCTCGCGCTCAAGACATCACCACCTTTCTGCATTAAGGGATTGGTGAACTGGAGATGGCATTCTTATGATAGCTTTGGTCGAGCCAAAGTTCATTCTACCATCTCAGTAATATTGTTCCCTTGTTGAGGGTCTCTCTTTTGGAGAAGATGAGACAAAAACATGAGATGACTAGGATGGTATTTGAATCACCTTTTGTCCCAATATCTCGGCTTTACTCTTAATTTGGCTAACAATCTTCATGGCAATTTTCAAGCCATTTATGGAGTCCACATCCTCAATAGCAGTAGATTTAGGGTTGATATTCATTGCGGCCATATTAATACTGAACTTTGAAGAGAAGAGATGAGAGGTAAAGATTATCCCACTAGGCGTGCCAATTTGTAAGTGTCTAAATTTCTTTCTTGAAAAATAGCAATCAAGAAAAGGAAAATAGCGACAAATAATAGTATTTTATTTCAAAATAATGCAGGGTTACAATCATTATAAAATCGTAAATAAAAAGATGTAATACTCTGATTCTTCTCCTTGCGTCCTTTGATTTGTTCTTGATTGAAAGAATATTCGTCGGAATTTTACCACGAATATGGAACCAAGCTCTGTTCATAATCGTAGAGGTATGGAGGTTTGCGACTCACCACTTGGAGACAAAGACTTCTTGATATGCGGAAGACTTGCGGATCACCAATAAAAAGGAGAGTTGTTCTCTATGTGTATATGTATTTTTCTCTCCCTTTTTTCTTTGGTCAAGATCCCTTTATATCCGTGTGAGCTCGGGCTTGGGGCTATTTTCGTCTCCAAGTAGCCTTAATGAACCTTGGGCTTGAAAAGCATGAGTTGGACTCGTCTTGTTAACTTAACAAACTGGCTCAAATGTAATTGGACTTCATTTAAGTTATATAATTTTAACTTAAAACTCAATCCAACTATATTAACCAATAATTTGAATTGGTCAACATAGCATAAATACAATAAGATTTAATCCAAATTTAATATGAATTTGTCCATAAAATTTCACTGTCTACAGTGATAATCTTACAAATTTTATGTGATCTAAAGAATAACACTCCTCATCATCATTAGTGTGTGGAAATTTGATAATGTTAGAACCCTTACACATAATTAATACAAATATTGTGCATTTCTAATAAATTATTTCTGAAACACATAAAAGTGAAAAAAATAATATACCTCACATATGGTCAAAGTTTAGTAGCATGTAAAAGATGCAAGGCAAGATGAAAGCAAATGGTGAATTATTAAAAAAATAATCTAAGTTTTCAATTAAACAATTTGAAATATGTTATTTTATTAAATTCACGTAGAAACACTATAAATTCCGAGTCAAACAACACGACAAAAGTGTTATATTCACTTCATCGATGTTTTATAATCATCAAAATTAGGCAATAGATTGGTAGTAATTGAATTTGTGTGAGAATCAAGTGAACTCATCTAGCAAATCTAGATGATCATTGAGAAGTAAGTCAACCTACAGATACAAGAAATAGTAATAACAAATAAGAACATGAAGATTGTCTATAGTATCTATGTATTCAATTTATAAATATTTTATCACCTCCTAGACGTCCTTGCGCTCCTTCCTGTACATGCACACAATATCTAGGAAATTTCCTAAATGTTCCAGCAAGTAGTTACAAATCAGTATGTTAGGACTAAAATTTCTTAAAGAAAAAACAAACAAACCTTCATTATTAAAATCATTAACGTAACATAAATTTAACCTTTATTTTGTTCATTAAACTAATTGCTTCATCGAACTCTATTGCTGTCGTCTTTATCACTGAGGATTATCTCATAACCCTTGGGCAAAAAAGTATTTAATTTAAGGAGAAAACTAGGATGCCTTTAAAAAATTCTTTCGCTCTTGCTATAACACTAATAGTGTCAATTTTATGAGGAATATCAAAGACTTAGCACACATAAATCACCAGATAAGAATAGAAATGTCACGACCCAAAAACTCAGGTCATGATGACACCTACTATAATCCGCCAGTAGGTAAGCCAAAACCATAGCCCAGAACGATGAGTAATGGGCTATCAGGCGGAAAATGGAAGAATAATAAGGGAAAATATACACGGCATACATAAAAAACAAGGGGAAATAACAAAATGTACAAAATGAGTCCCCCAAGACCTGATAAAGCCAGTACAAAAGCCACCATATACAAGGAGTACTAGACAAATATAAAATATACAAGTAGTCTCCGAGGATATAAAATAAGACTTATAATAAAACAGAAGAAGATGGATAAGCTCCGGAAGATAAAAGCTCTAGTCTCCGATCAACAGCTCCGCTCGAAGTCGACATCAATGGCAATGACTTGTACTAGGATCTGCATCAGGAAAAAAGATACAGAAGTGGAGTATGAATACCCAAGCTCGTGGTACTCAGTAGGCATCATAGGCCGACTGAGATCAATTAAATTAAGGGCATAATAAAGTGTAAATCTATACTATGTGGCAATAAAAGAGGGTCAGAATAGAAATAAAATGGTATCTAAGAAAATACGAGAAATGTATCTAAATAACTCAAAAGCACAAAATAAATGCCTAGCTATAACCTAACTATACCGCCATAAGCCCAGAAGGTACACACAATGAAAACAAACCCAATCGATCCCTCATAAGCACGGTGGGTGCAAACATGGGGGTAATACCACTATAAAACTAAGCGCACAGTAAGAGATGTGAAAACTAGACAAGATGTGTGATAAGCGTACCATATATTCTTTCTCTAGCCATAATCATAAATCATATCTATCTCGAACTGGATTTCCAACCAGAGATCAATAATAATGAATGTCTGACTCGAACCGAGACTAATAGATAATAATTAATAAAACCAGACGCCAGACTCAAACCAGAAGTAAATATGAAATATGAGGCAACTATCTAGGAATAATACCCAAACCAAGTCTAACTAGTCCGCCTTTTTCCATTTTGAAGACCAAATTCCATAAAGATATACAAAATTCCATTTACTAAGTTGAAAATAATGATTTAAGGCCAAAATGCTAGAATGTCAAGGATACCAAAACTTACAAATGGAATATATTAAACTATAGAATGTAGACCAAACTATACCTCCAGAAAAGTATAACGCGGTCGCTGTATCAAATATAGAACCCACCTAGGTTGGGGCCGATTCCACAGGGAATAGGACAGACTTCTATCGAATGCTTGTCCCAGTGATTGGCAAGTAAGTAAAAAGGGTGGTATTTGTAAATAAATAGTAACAGTAACAATTGTTGTGTCACGCCCCGAATCCCATCGAGACATGATTGGCACCCGTAGCCGATAAGGCCCGAGAGAACCAACCTTTGCCTATGTTCAATCAAACGCATATCATAACCACCATTGTGTAAGAACATGAAAGACGAATAAAGGAAAACATGGGACATAGTCATACATGAACATGAAACTTGGCCGTTGAGGCCATCCAGTCAAAATAACATATGTCTTTTACACTAATACACCCACATCCGTCTACAAAAGCCTCTAACAAGAGCATTGACCAATATAAACCAAAAATCGGGACAAGTCCCCGCTTTATAAAACATGTACATCATCAACACATATAGCTACTCTGACTCAGAGAAACCCCGAATTAACTGGAGCTCACCAAGAAACCGCTAACACTGGCAATCTACTGAGGAGGCCTACTGGGACCTGCGCCTGCAGCAAGTAAGGTAAATTCCCCGAGAGGGGTCAGTACGAAATAAGTACTGAGTATGTAAGGCTCAAATGAAACTTGGAAACATATGAACATACCAATGAACTCAATACAAAAGACTAGACAATGTGAATAAGTCACCATGTTGCATTTTGGAAACCATGTGAATTGTTTTCATTACTTTCCTTTCTTTACATTCAATGCTTGCTTGTCAATACATGTGTCACAATGTACCCGGGCCCCTACTGATCAGTGGGTCTTTCCATGACTCATCGTCATGTTGGGATCGAGTCGAGCTAGGCTTATGCCCCTAGACTTGCCACCCATAAATCAATGTCTCGGGATCGGGTCGAGCTAGGCTTATGCCCCTAAGACCTGCCACCCATAAATCAATATATCGGGATCGAGTCGATCTAGGCTTGCGCCCCTAGACTTTCCACCCATACATCAATACCTCGGGATCGAGTCGAGCTAGGCTTACGCCCCTAGACTTGCCACCCATACTTGATCATTGACCACATTTGCTTTACTTTGATCTTTACTTTGAGATTGATACTTGGATAGTCATAACAATACTTTGGAACTTTGGAACATAACATTGTTGGAAGCTTTGAGTCATTAACCAGGACATGTGAATAAACATCATGAGAAATATCACATAACTAGCACCATGATACCATTGGAACCATTGGACGATAATCCATGAACAAGAGACACAAGTATAGGCACTATTGGAATATTGGAACATAACCTTATTTGAGCTTTTGAAACATTAACCATGATTATGGGACATGAGACTCTCAAATGATCCATGAGTAGAAAATATATGACAATGACTATTAATAAACGGGTATAGGATACCTTGGCACATTTCGAGGTAAGACTAGTGAAATCGCAATGTGGGTACGTTTGGCCACAAAAAGATACGGACAGAGTAACCTTACATACCTTGTACTCTCAATACGGATATACAATCCTAGATGTGCATACAATAGTCCCGCTCCTTCTTTATGTGTCACTCTACAACACAAATACATAACGGAATTCACATTAACCACAACTACTTCACAAATACATATAACGTCAATGGGGTACATGTTTGCTTTAAAACATGTCATTTCCCCTTGACAAAACCATTGATAGCATCATTATTCCAAAAATCCTCCAATATTCTCAACATTGACCAATACATAATAATCATTGCATTTCACCATAACAAATCTCTTTTACACCTCCTTATCCATACCACATCACAAACAATCCATCAATTCACCTTAATACACTTCATAGCACATATCGGTCAAATTCCCACAATTTACACTTATAGACAAGAACAAGTTTAACAACAAAAATAACTCCATAGGTGTTCATATTTTATCCATACCATGATTTTTCATCAAAGGCACAAGTCCTAATTCAAGTTCAAACCCCATGGATCACACATCTTATACAAAAGCACAAAATACCATATCCAACATTTTCAAGCACAAACAATATGATTTACATACTATTTCATGCATATAATATGTGAATCCATAATAATATTCACTTACCCAAACTTGTAAAGGGATGATTTTGCTCCAAAATTGCCTTTTGAGTCTTTAGGGTTCTTGAGAGAATAGTGTAGAATGTGTGAGAAAATGTCTAAAAAGCATGAGAGTTTAGAATGAATAAAAATCTGATTTTGTGGGTCTATTTATAGTCCTTGGGTCATCCTTAGCCTCTCTTGATATTTAATGCCTTAATTGACCAAGTCAATAGAAGATTGGGTCATGTGACCCATGCCTTTTATCACATTTTTGGGCTTTTATTGAGCCCAAATCACTTAACCCAATAAAATCAATAATTTCTCGTCTTTATACGTATTACAATAATATTCCCACTCATAATATTCATATCTGTAGCCTCGATTCCAAAAACAAGTAATTCTAGCCATATTTGGCTTATTTTGACCTTAGGGGCAAAACTGTCATTTTGACCCCAAATTCGTTCTCGAGTAATTTTATCATACCAATGTAATATGTCATTCATTTCATGTATATACTCTTGGTTGTATAAGAAACGTAGCAAAAATTGGCTCGGTACGTCCCCGGATACCCTTGGGACTTAGAAATTTCCAACTTTCGAAAAAGTGGAAAACCCAAGGTGGCACGCTCTTGGGCGCGCCAACTTGCTGCCTCTGGGCTAAAAATTTTAGCCCAGAGCGTCGTGGCACGGTGCCAAACGCGCCCCTCTTAAATTTTTTTCGAAAATTCCATTTTTCGACTTCTCTTCGCGGGTTTGGTTAGATACTCCAAGTCCTATTATTTAACTCACTTCTTAACCTTATTGTACTTTGTTTAGAGGTCTTCTTAGACTCATTTTGAACCCCACAAATGCGCAATGAAAATTTCAAAATACCTTCCATGCAAGTTTAACCACATAACAAGAGCCAAAATTCAATTATCTCATCAATAGCCTTACCAAATGCATACTCATAGCTCTCGATACCTAAGTATATATTATTTAATGTCGTCAAGTAGGGTTGGGAACGTACAGGGTGTTACATTCTTTCCCCCTTAGGAACATTCATCCTCGAATGTTAATAATACCGTTTCATTACAATCAATGCATTTCTACATTAGCATGCATATACATAAACTTTGAAGGCTCGTGGAGACTTACTTGTTATTGCTCCACTCCCGCACTTTGAACTTCTTGATCCATTTGAAATAGATGGGGATATTTGGATTTCATCATCTCTTCCGCTTCCCATGTGACCTCCTCTACTTGTTGATTCCGCCAAAGAACTTTCACGGAAGCTACGTCTTTATTCCTCAATCTTTTTACTTGTCGATCTAGGATAACAATGGGTATCTCTTCATAAGTAAGATCCTCTGTAACTTGAACATATTCAATGGAAACAATACGAGATGGATCTCCTATGCATTTTCGAAGCATGGAAACATGAAATACCGGATGGACTGAAGAAAGTTCTTGGGGTAGTGCTAATTCATAAGCAACTTGCCCAAATCTTCTAATAACTTCATATGGGCGTATGTAACGTGGACTCAATTTCCCTTTCTTTCCGAACCGCATTACCCCTTTCATTGGTGACACCTTTAAAAACACCCAATCACCTATTGCGAATTCAAGACCTCTTCTTCTAACATCCGCATATGACTTATGCCGACTTTGAGCCGTTTGTAACCGTTGTTGGATCACCTTAACCTTTTCCATAGCCTGATGAACAATGTCTGGCCCAAGTAAAGCAGTTTCACCTGCTTCAAACCATCCTATTGGTGATCTACATTTCCTTCCGTACAAAGCTTCATAAGGTGCCATTTTAATACTCGAATGATAGCTATTGTTATACGCAAATTCAATAAGAGGCAAATGGTCATCCCAACTGCCTTGAAAATCTAACGTACAAGCTCGTAGCATATCTTCAAGTGTCTGAATAGTACGTTCTGCTTGTCCATCAGTCTGAGGATGGAAAGCTGTACTCAAATTCACCCGTGTACCCAAACTCTGCTGGAAAGACCTCCAAAAGTGCGCTGTGAACTGTGCTCCTCTGTCTGATATAATGGAAAGTGGAATACCATGCAATCGTACTATCTCTTTCACATACAACTTCGCATACTCCTTAGCTGTATAGGTCGTCTTGACCGGTAGAAAATGCGCTGACTTGGTAAGCCTGTCCACTATAACCCATATAGAATCAAACTTCCGCAATGTACGAGGCAAACCCGTAATGAAATCCATGTTAATCATATCCCATTTCCAGACTGGAAGATTGATACATTGCATGTAACCTCCCGGTTTCAGATGCTCTACTTTTACTTGTTGACAATTCGGGCATTGAGCGACAAACTCTGCAATGTTCTTTTTCATGTTGGCCCACCAATACACTTCTTTCAATTCATGGTACATTTTAGTAGCACCCGGATGAATAGAATAGAGCGAATGATGTGCCTCTGTCATAATCCGTGTCCTCAGCTCATCTACATCCGGTACGCATAGTCTTCCTTGACATTGAAGCACCCCTTCCGGCGTAATATCAAATGCCTTGGTCAAATTCTGCTGCACATTTTCCTTTAGCTGCAATAAAATAGAATCCGCAAATTGCTTCTCTTTCACTTCAGCTATTAAGGAGGATTCTGCTGCATTCTACACCATAATTTTATCATCTGAGGTTTCAATAAAGCGAACTCCCAAGCTGGCTAATTGATTCAAATCTTTGACTATCTCATTCTTTTCATTCAACTGACCACTAGTGCTTTCTCCTGCCTTACGGCTCAATGCATCGGCTACTACATTTGCTTTGCCTAGGTGATAAAGAATATCAATGTCATAATCTTTTAAAAGCTCTAACCACCTTCGTTGCCTCAAATTGAGTTCCTTCTGCTTAAAAAGATATTGCAAGCTTTTGTGATCCGTATAGATGTCAACATGAACCCCATATAAATAATGACGCCATATCTTTAAAGCAAAAACTACCGCTGCCAATTCGAGATCATGTGTGGGATAGTTTTTCTCATGTGGCCGCAACTGTCGTGAGGCATATGCTATCACCCTACCATGCTGCATCAACACACATCCGAGACCAATCCCGAAAGCATCACAATACACTGCATAGCCCTCTGTGCCTTCAGGAAGTACTAACACTGGTGTGGAAGTCAACTTATCCTTCAATTTTTGAAACCCTCTTTCACATGCATCATTCCATTGAAACTTAATTGCCTTGTGAGTTAACTTTGTTAATGGCGCTGCAATAGAAGCAAACCCTTCTACAAATCTCCGGTAATAGCCTGCCAAACCCAGAAAACTGCGAATCTCTGTGGGTGTCGTAGGTCTTGGCCAATTTTTCACTGCTTCAATCTTTTGGGTATCAACTTGTATGCCTTCATCTGATACAATGTGACCCAAGAACGCAACTGATTTCAACCAAAACTCACATTTGGAGAACTTTGCATACAACTTCCGTTCACGAAGAATCTGTAACACTTGTCGTAAGTGATTAGCATGGTCCTCCGGTGATCTTGAATAAACTAGGATGTCATCTATGAATACCGTGACGAACACGTCCAAAAATGGCTTAAACACCCTATTCATCAAATCCATGAACACAGCTGGAGCATTTGTTAGTCCAAATGACATAACTAAAAATTCATAATGGCCATACCGTGTTCGGAAAGCTGTCTTGGGTACATCTTCTTCTCTAACTCTGACTTGATGATAACCTGACCTCAAGTCAATTTTTGAAAAACACACACCTAGCACCCTGTAACTGATCAAACAAATCATCAATGCGAGGGAGGGGATATTTGTTCTTGATCGTTACCTTATTCAATTGCCGATAGTCAATGCACATTCTTAAGGTGCCATCTTTCTTTCGCACAAATAATACTGGTGCACCCCACGGGGACATACTAGGCCTAATGAAGCCTTTATCCAGCAGATCTTTCAATTGCTCATTTAATTCACGTAATTCTGCTGGAGCCATTCTATATGGAGGAATGGAAATAGGCTGAGTGCCTGGAAGCACATCAATGCCAAATTCTACTTCCCGTTCTGGGGGTAAACCTGGAAGATCCTCTGGGAATACATCTAGAAATTCATTGACCACTGGGACCGACTGCGGAGTTAACGGTTCCGCTTCGGTATCTTTCACCCGTACTAGATGACATATATAACCTTTAGCAATCATTTTTCTGGCTTTCAAATAGGAAATAAACCTTCCTCGTGGTGCCCCTACATTACCCTGCCATTCTAGAACATTTTCTTGCGGAAAACCAAAATGTGCTTTCTTGTCCCGGCAATCTACCGTAGCATAATAAGAGGCCAACCAATCCATTCCCATGATCACATCAAAATCCACCATGTCCAGTTCAATGAGATCGGCCAATGTATCATGACCACACACAGTTACCACACAGTTACGATACACTCTCTTTGCAACAATATACTCACCAACCGGTGTAGACACTTCAATTGATTTAATTAATAATTCTGGTGCCTTCGCAAATTTCGCAGCAATCAATGGGGTAACATAGGAAAATGTAGAACCTGGATCAATCAATGCATATACATTATGTGAGAATATGGATAATGTACCTGTGACAACATCAGGGGAAGCCTCTGAATTCTGGCGGTCCACTAAAGCATAAGTTCGATTCTGGACCCCGCTAGTACTGGCTGCTCCTCTGGCACCTCTACCACGGCCAATAGGCAGCTGCACCCCTCGGCCCTGTGAAGGAACCGATGCTGATGACGCAACAGCCGACCCAGCTGGTCGTGCTATACCACCCATGCTCCGCTGTGGACACTCTCTCGCTATATGCCCCGGCATACCACACCAAAAGCAGACATTCATCCCTGACCGACATGTACCTGTGTGCATACGCCCACAGTGCTGACACTGCTGACGAGGAAAACCTGCTGCCTGTGATCCGCTACTCTGCCCCGAGGGACCACCCCTAGACCCTCGAAACTGTGAGTGAGCACCCCCTGTGGAATAAGAGAACGACGGTCTAGGTGGTCTAGGAAACATGCGGGGCCTAGATCCTCCATGGGACATCATAGGTGGTCGCATAGGTCTAGCCCTCTTGGACTGTCCCCTATCAAATTCCTGTACCCTGCGTCTCTGTCTTTGATCTTCCATTTTCTGGGCGAAGGCTTGTATTCGAGCAATGTCCATGTCCTTATTCAAGGCAGCAATAGTACAATCCCGTACCAAATATGGCTCTAGTCTGTCCACATATCTATGGACCCTGTCTGTCATCGTAGCCACAACATTTGGCGCATATCGAGCCAAGGAATTAAATTGCAAGCTATATTCCCTCACGCTCAAATTTCCTTGACGGAGATTTAGGAACTGATCCGCACGTGCCTCACGGATCTCATAGGGCAAGTAATGATCAAGGAAAGCAATTTTAAACTCTTCCCACGTAGGTGGAGTTGCACCAATATCACGGGATTTCTTCCAATCCTCATACCACAATATTGCCTCTCCTTTCAACCTATATGCAGCAAGTTCAACTGTTTCGACTCCTGTCACATGCATAACTTCCAAGGCCCTCTGAATTTGATCCACGAAGTCCTGTGGATCTGCTTTCGGATCTGACCTAGTGAAAATAGGAGGGTCAAGTTTTAGGAAATCCTGTGTCCTGCGACTCGCCATTCTAGTCGCATCATCATCATGTGTCACTACACCAGCTCGCCCCTGGCTTTGTGCCACCACTAACTGTGTCAACATATGTACAGCATTCCTGAGATCCTGATCCGTGGCATTCATCGGTGGCTCTACAGGTACTTCTGTACCAATTGGCTCTTCCGAAACTGGGAGGGTAGATGAAGACCGCGATGATATTTCAGCATTTGCCCCACCTTGACTAGCTTGGTCAGGTGGTAATCAGCTCATTCCTTCTCCAGCAGGCGTATCTACCCGCTTCCCTTTACCTCTACCTCTCGTGATTGGCATTTTGACTATACCAGAGAAAAACAAAATACCATGATCAGACACACTTCAACTAACAACACAGGCTCTATTGCACGATCTAGAAGTGAAGAACAGAAACAACATCCTAAATGTCCCGTAGCCTCCTACTTATAAATGTGGTGCACGACACATCGATAAGTAAGACTCTACTCAGACACGGCTTTGTAGACACCCTTAGAATGACTGCTCTGATACCACTTTTGTCACGCCCCGAATCCCATCGAGACATGATTGGCACCCGTAGCCGATAAGGCCCGAGAGAACCAACCTTTGCCTATGTTCAATCAAACGCATATCATAACCACCATTGTGTAAGAACATGAAAGACGAATGAAGGAAAACATGGGACATAGTCATACATGTACATGAAACTTGGCCGTTGAGGCCATCCAGTCAAAATAACATATGTCTTTTACACTAATACACCCACATCCGTCTACAAAAGCCTCTAACAAGAGCATTGACCAATATAAACCAAAAATCGGGACAAGTCCCCGCTTTATACAACATGTACATCATCAACACATATAGCTACTCTGACTCAGAGAAACCCCGAATTAACTGGAGCTCACCAAGGAACCGCTAACACTGGCAATCTACTGAGGAGGCCTACTGGGACCTGCGCCTGCAGCAAGTAAGGTAAATTCCCCGAGAGGGGTCAGTACGAAATAAGTACTGAGTATGTAAGGCTCAAATGAAACTTGGAAACATATGAACATACCAATGAACTCAATACAAAAGACTAGACAATGTGAATAAGTCACCATGTTGCATTTTGGGAACCATGTGAATTGTTTTCATTACTTTCCTTTCTTTACATTCAATGCTTGCTTGTCAATCCATGACTCATCGTCATGTTGGGATCGAGTCGAGCTAGGCTTATGCCCCTAGACTTGCCACCCATAAATCAATGTCTCGGGATCGGGTCGAGCTAGGCTTATGCCCCTAAGACCTGCCACCCATAAATCAATACATCGGGATCGAGTCGAGCTAGGCTTACACCCCTAGACTTGCCACCCATACATCAATACCTCGGGATCGAGTCGAGCTAGGCTTACGCCCCTAGACTTGCCACCCATACTTGATCATTGACCACATTTGCATTACTTTGATCTTTACTTTGAGATTGATACTTGGATAGTCATAACAATACTTTGGAACTTTGGAACATAACATTGTTGGAAGATTTGAGTCATTAACCAGGACATGTGAATAAACATCATCAGAAATATCACATAACTAGCACCATGAGACCATTGGAACCATTGGACAATAATCCATGAACAAGAGACACAAGTATAGGCACTATTGGAATATTGGAACATAACCTTATTTGAGCTTTTGAAACATTAACCATGATTATGGGACATGAGACTCTCAAATGATCCATGAGTAGAAAATATATGACAATGACTATTAATAAACGGGTATAGGATACCTTGGCACATTTCGAGGTAAGACTAGTGAAATCGCAATGTGGGTACGTTTGGCCGCAAAAAGATACGGACAGAGTAACCTTACATACCTTGTACTCTCAATACGGATATACAATCCTAGATGTGCATACAATAGTCCCGCTCCTTCTTTATGTGTCACTCTACAACACAAATACATAACGGAATTCACATTAACCACAACTACTTCACAAATACATATAACGTCAATGGGGTACATGTTTGCTTTAAAACATGTCATTTCCCCTTGACAAAACCATTGATAGCATCATTATTCCAAAAATCCTCCAATATTCTCAACATTGACCAATACATAATAATCATTGCATTTCACCATAACAAATCTCTTTTACACCTCCTTATCCATACCACATCACAAACAATCCATCAATTCACCTTAATACACTTCATAGCACATATCGGTCAAATTCCCACAATTTACACTTATAGACAAGAACAAGTTTAACAACAAAAATAACTCCATAGGTGTTCATATTTTATCCATACCATGATTTTTCATCAAAGGCACAAGTCCTAATTCAAATTCAAACCCCATGGATCACACATCTTATACAAAAGCACAAAATACCATATCCAACATTTTCAAGCACAACCAACATGATTTACATACTATTTCATGCATATAATATGTGAATCCATAATAATATTCACTTACCCAAACTTGTAAAGGGATGATTTTGCTCCAAAATTGTCGTTTGAGTCTTTAGGGTTCTTGAGAGAATAGTGTAGAATGTGTGAGAAAATGTCTAAAAAGCATGAGAGTTTAGAATGAATAAAAATCTGATTTTGTGGGTCTATTTATAGTCCTTGGGTCATCCTTAGCCTCTCTTGATATTTAATGCCTTAATTGACCAAGTCAATAGAAGATTGGGTCATGTGACCCATGCCTTTTATCACATTTTTGGGCTTTTATTGAGCCCAAATCACTTAACCCAATAAAATCAATAATTTCTCATCTTTATACGTATTACAATAATATTCCCACTCATAATATTCATATCTGTAGCCTCAATCCCAAAAACAAGTAATTCTAGCCATATTTGGCTTATTTTGACCTTAGGGGCAAAACTGTCATTTTGACCCCAAATTCGTTCTCGAGTAATTTTATCATACCAATGTAATATGTCATTCATTTCATGTATATACTCTTGGTTGTATAATAAACGTAGCAAAAATTGGCTCGGTACGTCCCCGGATACCCTTGGGACTTAGAAATTTCCAACTTTCGAAAAAGTGGAAAACCCAAGGTGGCACGCTCCTGGGAGCGCCAACTTGCTGCCTCTGGGCTAAAAATTTTAGCCCAGAGCGGCGTGGCACGGTGCCAAACGCGCCCCTCTTAAAATTTTTCCGAAAATTCCATTTTTCGACTTCTCTTCGCGGGTTTGGTTAGATACTCCAAGTCCTATTATTTAACTCACTTCTTAACCTTATTGTACTTTGTTTAGAGGTCTTCTTAGACTCATTTTGAACCCCACAAATGCGCAATGAAAATTTCAAAATACCTTCCATGCAAGTTTAACCACATAACAAGAGCCAAAATTCAATTATCTCATCAATAGCCTTACCAAATGCATACTCATAGCTCTCGATACCTAAGTACATATTATTTAATGTTGTCAAGTAGGGTTGGGAACGTACAGGGTGTTACATGTTGATTGTCAAATTTGTGATCAATACGAGAAAGGCGCTAGGACTGTGATCCCCAAGATTCCTTAACTCCACCAGTTACTTGTGTTGGCAAGCTGTCCCACTGCATTACATACAAAATCTAACAAGATAGGTTCATCTAAACGTATCTCTACCTTGGGTAAATAAATTTCACTCTTCTCCTCTCGATCTCCGAGTGTCGCATTACTAACCCTTGTTCTTGATCTCAGATTATCTATCCCTGTTATGGCTCAAGTTATTAGATGAAGGTTGATAGCTTCAAATCTCTGTTGTTATTCCCTTTTCCCAATCTCTACTTCTCTCTTGAGAAAGTTTAGAATAAAGGAGAGTTTCCAACATTTGCAATAGCTAGAAGATCAATTATAACGAAGGAAATACGAATACATACAGTCACACCGGCTTAGAATTGCTTTGCACTTAACCCGTTTTGTTAATTTCTCATGGTTCACACAACCCTAGTTGAGAGATTTAGCTACTCATGATTGCAAGAACACAAGAAAAATTCAATGATGAAAACATAATTATGAATTCACAATAAAAATAAAACTCTGAAATCTAAATATAAATCAAAACCCTAAAATTGATGTTTGAGATTACAAGATCAATGTGTTTATGAACCTCAAAACAATGTAATAGAATCCAAAATAATGTAATAAACAACTCAAATAATCTAATAACCAAATTTTAAACATAGGACAACCTAAGGGTATTTATAGATACAAAGTGAATCCTATTCTAAACAAAGTAGGAGAAAAAAAGTCGGCAACTTTCCACAGACTGTGACTTGAGGTCATGGAATCAACCCACGGACCGAGGGTCCAGACCGTAGGAATTAGGTATTACTGCACAACTATAGAAGTTGACCCAGGGTCGTGACTCATGGACCTTAGGTGGACCTACGGACCAAAGGTCCAGTTCGTAGGTCACTTCCGTGGATTTCAACTCTGCTCTTTTGTCTTCAAAAACTTCCTTCCAGTGCATGCTCCATCCGGTCTTTTCCATTTTGCCTCCAAAACCTATTTTCCTGCAAGATAGAATAGAAAACACATCATACCTACCAAACATACCCAAGTTATTGCATATTTTCCTTGTTTTAGGCATCGAAAGTTCCATGAGATCATGGCACATCAACTTATAACGTTTGCATGTCCTCAGGTGAACAAAACAAAACAAATACATTCAATGCTAAACTATGAGAAACCTATGAGACCTACGGCAGTTGACTCATTGCTCTTGGCACCAAAACTTTTTTGACCCCCCTCCTCTTTCCAAATCAAAGCCACAGTGTGTATACAAGCAACATATTATCATGACACAGAAGGGATCAAGTGATGGCATCAGATTATGAACAAACAACTAAGCATATATGCAAATGAAATTATCAGAACAAATAGCATCTAACAATGCAACCCATGTACTCTCACAACAAAGAAGTCCCATACACTCATAGTATACTAATTAATATCAACATAGGGACTGGGTCAAAACACACTCTCTCACAAAGAAGTTCAAACAATGTGCATGAAATACCATAGACTTGCCCTTATTTTTCATGCCTTAGTTTTTCGGACAGTTAGACTAGGATCACTATAGGACTTTCATTGGCTTGTAATGTAGGCTTGGGGATGGGTGTGGTCCATATAGATACGGTGACTCAACCTTCCTTAACACTATACTATTTTTGGCTCCACTTTCCAACCGTACTCATTTTATTCTCCCTTATTCTCCTTCATATGTTTTCAGATTTTGGGTGTAGTTTTCTTTATGATTTCACTTTATTTTTTTTCTCTTTTTTTTTCTTTTTGCAAACTCTATTTTTTTCACTCCTTTTCTTTCTTTTTCTTCACACCCAACTCTATTCTCCTTTCTTTTACTAGCCCCTTTTTTATACCCATATCAAGCTACACATCCCTATGATAGCCACCTTCAACTTTGGCGATTTGCCTGAGTTGAGGTACTCAATATCCAAGAAGGGACCAGGGCCAAGACAGGTTCATTTTAAGTCAAAGGGGAAAGGTGAATAAGCTAATGAAAGAAAAAGGTCAATTACGGCTCAAACTCGAGATCAAAGGTTAGTTACTTTATTTGGTTAGGTATTTAGGCTAAAAGTGGAGTTATTCAAAAAATGGCCTATGATCCTTTCCTAACCACTATCCTCTAACCTAGGCAACACTAACCGGGAAAGTTTTGGATTACGCACACAAAGTGAACTAGGTAATGACCTCTCACACACATACCACAGGGTTACACTATCGAATACTACCTATCAAGTTCATGCATTGCTAGCTACATTTATTCTTCTTATAATACTAATGCCATAACAATATCCAACAGTTGTCACAAACTAACATAAATACACATAGTCCAAAACAAAAAATTTCAGGAGGGGTATCCTTTAAACACCAAAAACATCATCCAAAACTTGTTCAAAATTGGACTGCACTAAGGTTCCCCTATTTTTATCCTAACTAAACACAAAAACACATAATGAAATAAGTAACAACCTAAATATGCCTGTTCTACGATAATAGCACACTCGGGGGAAAAGAAACCCTGCAATAAACCCCCCTAAGTGGTGGTATACCCCCACCCCTAACTAAATAATAGTGCACTGCCCTCAGTACATAGCTATAAATATGATAAGTTCAAGGGAGTGAAGGATATATCTATATCTCCCTAGATATTGGATGTGGGCTCGCCCACAGCAGGATCATCTGTATGCTCTTTGGGCTCCACGCTGGGTGCTGACGATGGAGGGGTGGCTGAATAGAAGATGCACTCAGGGCTCTCTACTCATGGGCAATCTGGATAACTTGGAACTCTGCCTGAGAGGCTTTATTCACCCTCCTTATATCACTCTTAAACTTATCTCCGCTCGTACTATGGTCCTCGGGACTCCTTAGCCTCTTGCCTCTAGCAATATGAGTCTCCTTATAAGCAAAAAAATCAACCACAAACATCGGTACAGTCGAGACCAGTATCAGCATAGACAAAATGATAGGAGTGTGGATGACTGTCAAAACTCCAACCTTTACCCTCAAAGAAGCCACCTCATGTGTCAAACTCATAAAGTTTGGAATATGGGCCTCCCGCAGCCGGTTACCCATCCTTTTCTCAAAGTTGTCAATCCACCCATGTAAATCTCATATAAATCTGCCCATGGCAGCAGTCAGGTAGGCTTCAAATCTCACCTCAGAAGCCTCTATCGAAGTCCTAACCCATGGCTTAAGTTAAGTCACCAACTTAGCCATTTGGGCCTCTGTGTGAGTCTACCGCTCAATTACCTGTGTCTATCTGTCCACCAGCTACTGCAGAAAGTATCTCATGACTAAAACAATACCAAACGAGGGTAGTAGTACAGTGGTGGCTTACTCCCCCTCATCAATCACTGGGTCTATACCCTCAGTAGTCTATCTCACAGCCTCGAGCACACTAATAGATGTTGGGGTGCTAACAGGCTCCTCTTGATCCACATTCCCTTCAAAAAAGACCGCTCCTGACAAAGTAGAGGGCTGAGACCTCCTTTGGTAAATTGAGTTGGCCCGATGTTTCATCAACCCCACATCAGCCACTCGGGACACTTTAATTTGGTGATCAACCCCAGGCAGCATGTCCATACTAGCAACATTACATAAACCCTGTACCATACATGGGAAAGGAATGCTGGTGAAATCTCAGAAAGCTCAACCGTGAATCTCCTCAATAATGTAGCAGGCATAGTTGATGTCATAACATGCTATGATGCTCGCCACTAGAACTGCTCGATCAAGCGTAAGAGAATTATCAGCACTTGTGGGATAGAGACTGTTCTGTACAACTGACCACCAAAACTTACCCGCAAATTGGAGTGAGGACTTTTGAATGTCTGACTTCTCAGCTACCCATCTATCATTTACCCCATCCTCAGCTATATAACTCATAATCCATCGTAATAGCTGTAACTGCTGTTCCGCATCCTTTATTTTATTCCTATTCTTCACCATCTCTATGCGGTGATCAAACTCAGTTGTATTTGTCGGAACCTCACGGTCAGCACCAAATAACAACCTCTGTATCGTCTATTTCGATATATCAACTCGTGTACCACAAACCAAAGTGTGAGTGAACAGTAGTTGGTCCCGAGCTCGTTGCTCTGGAGGAGTGATCAAATCAACAAAAGTAGCATATGAGGCATAAAACTCGCATACCAACTCTGGACTAAACTACCACAAGGCTCTGTCATCCACCCAAATCTATCAAACAGTGTCTTAATCTCGGGCATCACATTCAAATCATCCATCCTAAATTGGGGCTCCTCTGTGATATTTCTCCTAAACGAACCTTGTTCTGTAGGCTTTACATCCCTATCATAGATGGACTTCATATCCTATACACACCACCTTATCTTCTCTCGTCGTACTACCGATACGGCCCGCTGTGCAGCCAACTGTCTATATGAGAAGGTCATCAAATACTGGACACCAGTACTTAAACAAGAACCTATCTCAGCATCTTCACCACTATCCCCCAACTTCGAAGCATCCTTAGCTTCACCATTTTCATCGGTCGTAGGTGCATCCTCCCTGCTACCCATCTCAGTGGTCGCAGAAACATTCTCCCTCTCTCCAGACTGGGGGAAGAATTAGATAACTGAGTAGGAGTTATTGGTGTGGTAGGTGGCGGGGGTTGTGCAATAGAATGAGGTGTGGCCCGGGCTATAGCCTGTGCCCTAGCTTGTTGCCTCGTGGTGTGAGGTACAATAGAAGAATCATCCCTAGCAAGCTCATAAACCTCATCGGACCCACTTTTTTCCAGATTCGAAGGCTCATCTCACAGCCTTGTTATGATTTCTGGGTTCTTAGTTCACATTCTCGAAGAAGAACCCATATCCCCACGCTTCAGATTCTCTTTTGGTGGCTTTTTTTGAATGGGTTGGTTTTTTGGTGGTTTGGGGTCGGGTCGGGTTTAGTTGGATTGGGGTCAGGTCGGGTTCAGTTGGATTGGGGTCGTGTCGGGTTTGAATTTTGGGAATTAGGGTTATGGAAGAATTTCGACTATATGGGGCTTTGGGATTTTTGGTTTTCAAAAATTTGGGTAGGTTGGAATTTGGAATTTGGGATTTAAGTGTTTAAGATTTGTGAATGGTGTTTAGAATATGTAAAGGAATTTTTGTTTGAAGGTTAGGAATATGAGGGTTTAGAATCGAGTTTGGGTGTGTTTATGGGTGAGGGTCAATTTTATGTATGAATAAAGGAGTAGGTCAGGTCGGTATAGTGGGCTGGTAGGGTTTTTTGATTTCCATGGACACGACCCACGTCCCGTAGGTTGACCTATGGTCCGTAGGTGTAGGGACGTGGGTTGAAATCTAAAACTTAAAAATTGGGTTTGATCTCTACGGTACCGACCCACAGTCTGTAGGTTGACTTACGGTCCGAAGGTATTGGGCATGGGTTGGAATCTGAAACTTGAAAATTACATTTGATTTCTATGGAAAAGACCCAATATCTGTAGGTCACCATCGTGGGTTGAGCTGTACACATTAGATCACATTTTAATTCTCAACTCAACTGTCCTCTGCACCCTACAATGAACAAATCCAAAATACTATTGGTCCTTGGGTTGCCTCCGAAGCAGCGCTTGATTTAACGTTGCGGCACGACGTGGCTAAGTTGGTTAATCAGACTTCACCAACAGCCCATGGGTTGCCTCCCATGAAGCACCTGATTTAACGTCATAAAATGACCCAACACCCTTGACTACTCAGACTTCACCAAGGCTAAGTTTCTCACACAACCTTATTTCTTCTGTAGTTCCCACATAGTGCTTCACACACTGACAATTGACCTTGAATAGTACATCATCATTACCTTTTAGCTCAATTGCCCCATGCGGGAATGCCCTTATCACAGTGAATGGTCCAGACCATTTGGAACTTAGTTTTCCAGGTAACAAACAAAGTCTTGAGTTATAGAGTAATACCAAGTCTCCCGGGTGAAATTCTCTTCGTTCAATATTTCGATCATGATATAACTTTATCTTCTCTTTATACAACAGTGAACTTTCATAAGCCCGAGAAGAAATTCATCCATCTCATTCGTCTGCTCTAATCTCAGTTTAGCCATTTTGCTCCATTCCAGATTCAACTTCTTCAATGCCTATAATGCTTTATGTTCAAGTTCGACAGGCAAATGGCATGATTTACCAAACACCAACTGATATGGAGATGCACCAATTGGCATCTTGAATGCAGTTTGATATGCCCATATGCATCATCCAATCTTCTCGCCCAATCAGCCCTATTGGCATTCACAATCAATAGACTTAATCTCATGCTTTGACACCTCAACTTGCTCGCTCGTCTGAGATGCTAAGGTGTTGCCACCTTGTGTTTGACACCATATTTTTCAAGAAGGGCTTTGAACAACCGATTACAGAAGTGGTATCCTCCATCACTAATGATAACTCAGGGTGCTCCAAATTGTGAAAATATATTCTTTTTCAGAAGCGTCGTGACACTCCTTCCTTCATTATTGGGAAGCGCAATTGCCTCCACCCATTTAGAAACATAGTCAACAACGATCAAAATGTATTTCATCCTATACGAGCTCACAAATAGGCCCATAAAGTCAATACCCCCATATCAAATAGTTTGAGCTCAAGAATAGTTGTCACTGGAAGTTCGTGTCTGCGCAAGATGTTCCCTTTTCTTTGACATTGGTCACAAGCCTGAGCATAGTCATGAGCATCTTTTAAATTGGTGGGACAATAATACCTATATTGTAAGATCTTATGAGCAGTCTGTGCATCTCCATGATGACCCCCAATTGGAGATGAATGACATGCTTCCAAAACACTCATCATCTTGACTTTCGGAATACACCTTCGAATTATACGATTCGTACAAACCCTAACTAAATAAGGCTCATCCCAGAAGAATTTTCTCACCTCATGCATGAATCGCTTCCTCTGTTGATATGACATATTTTTTGGTACTAGATCACTTGCCAAAAAATTGGAAAAATATGCAAACCAATGGCTTAAGTCTTGTGATGCTGCCAACACTTGCTCGTCTGGAAAAGTATCATTAATATCAAGATCATCCTTCAATTTAAGCATAGCCTCCTCCTCAAGGAGTGATAGATGGTATGTAACCTGGTTCTCAATACTTTTTTGGTCCTTGACCTCAAAGTCAAATTCTTGAAATAGAAGCATCCACCGAATCAGTCTTGGCTTGGCCTCCTTTTTTGACATAAGATATCTACGAGCTGCGTGGTCTGTGTGCACAACTACCTTTGTGCCAATCAAGTAAGATCGAAATCTCTCGAAAGCAAAAACCACCGCTAATAGCTCTGGCTCAATAACAGTATAATTCTTTCAGGCTGGATTAAATGCTTTGCTAGCATAGTAAATTAGATGTAGAATCTTTTCTCGCCTTTGGCTAAGGACTGCACCCAAGGCCACTCTGCTAGCATCACACATAACCTCAAATGGCATTGACTAATGTTGCGATACAGTGATAGGGGCTGAAATTGACTTCCCTTTTAGACATTCGAACGCTTTTAGGCATGCCTCATCAAACACAAATTCTACCTCCTTCTATTTAAGGTTGCATAATGGATGCACAATCTTAGAGAAATCCTTGATGAATCTTCTATAGAAACCTGGATGACCTAAGAAAATTCAAACCCCTTTCACAGAAATTGGTGGAGGTAACTTTTCAATGACCTCAATCTTTGTTTTGTCAACTTCAATTCCCTTTTTTGAGATATGATGCCCCAACACACTACCCTCTTTCACCATAGAGTAACAATTTTCCCAATTCAGCACTAAGTTGCACTCTTCACATCTTTGCAACAAATTAGCGAGGTGGGCCAACCAGTCATTAAAAGAGTCTCCCACTACAAAAAAAATCATCCATAAAAATCTCAATAGTATCCTCCACCATGTCAGAGAAAATATACATCATGTAGCGCTGAAAAGTGATTAGTGTATTATATAAATCGAAGGGCATTCTTTTGAATGCGAACATCCCATAAGGACAAGTGAAAGTGGTCTTTTCTTAGACCTTGGGGGCAATGAAAATCTAATTATACCCCGAATAATCGTCAAGGCAACAATACCATCCTCTGCCAGCAAGACGGTCTAACATCTGGTCCATGAAGGGCATAGAAAAGTGATCCTTTTTGGTCAAAGAATTTAGCTTTCGATAATCCATGAAAACTCTCCATTCTGTTACTGGCCTCATTGGTATTAACTCATTATTCTCATTTGGAACCATCGTGATTCCATTTTTATTTGGCATACACTGAATCGGGCTCACCCACTTACTATCAGCAATGGGGTAAACCACACCCGCATCTAACCACTTTGATAATTTCTTTCTTCAAAACTTCTTGCATTGGGGGTTTATAAGACGTTGATGCTCAATTATTGGTATGCACTCGGTATCAAGCAGAATTTTGTGAGTGCAAATGCCAAGTGGAATCCCAATAATGTCAGCAATGGACTAACTAATGGCCCTCTTAAACCTTTTCAACACCGAAATAAAAGCCTCTACTTACCACTCTACCAACTCAGTGGGAATAATCATGGGCAAGGAGTTGTTGGCTCCCAAAAATGCATAGCGAAGGTGAGATGGGAGAGCCTTAAACTCCAAAATTGGGGGCTCTTTAATAGAGGGGCGAGCTGGTGGGGTCACCCTATTCTTTAAATCAAGATCAAGTTTCTTCGGAGCATAAGTGTATGATCCCCTACCAGCAAGTACACCAACCATCTCATCATGCTTATAAATACCATCGCTATCAAAGTTCATAATCACGACAGCAAGGGCTTCAACCCCCAACTTTTCTTCTATAGGAACAACCAAATCTTCTTCTTCAAATGTGTCAATAACCTAAATTACACGCATGTATTTTGGTTTCTTCATGGAACGACAAACATTAAAGGTAACCTACTCGTCATTCAACTTGAACTACATCTTCCCAGTTTCTATGTCAACTATTGCACGGTTGGTGGCAAGGAATGGTCTCCCCAAGATTATAGGAACCTGAAAATCAACCTCACAGTCTAGAATTACAAAGTCATTCGAAAAGATGAAAGATGCCACCTTTACCAAAACATCACACAAAATGCCAACCAGTTTTTTCACAGTTCTATCCGCCATAAGAAATCTTATCAAAGTCGATTTTGGTGCTCCCAATCCTAACTGTTCAAACACGGCTAGCGGTATCAGGTTAATGCTAGCACCCAAATCACACAGTGCCTTTGTAAAGTTGTAAGACACGATAGTATAAGGAATTGTGAAGGCTCCCAGATCCCCTTTCTTTTAAATAAAGGAACACGCAACAACTGGACTTCAATGGTGAAAATTATCTGTCAGTTCAAAACTAACAGTTCTTTTCTTCGTCACCAAATCTTTCATAAACTTCGCATAGCCTGGCATATGCTCCAAAGCCTCGACAAGAGGGATATTTATCAATAACTTCTTTAACATTGAAATAAATTTTTGGTATTTACCCTCTTCAACTTTTTTTTCAACCTTTGAGAAAAGGGAGGAGGAGGTCGTGGAATGGGTTTCAGAACTTGAGTAACCTTCTTCTCCTTCTTTTTTTTAGACTTAGCTTCCTTATCAAGATTTTGGGGCTTGTAAGTTGCTTCGCCATCAACCTCTGAATTCTCTGGCTCTATCGCAGCCTCTGCCTCAAATACCGTTGGCTTATCTTTCTTAATACTGTTCATAGGCATGGGTCAATCTTGCTCTTCTCACTTCTAGTATTAATAGCCAAGAAATGACCATTATTCTTCAAATTTTGGATGGTGTTGCTTGGAAGAGTGCCTGGTTGACGCTGGTTCAATGCCATCGATATCTGCCTGAATTATTGATCCAACTATTTTATGGCGGTCGAGTGAGATTCTACGTTTTGACTTATTCCCGAGATGTCCACCCTAATTTCCTTCACGCAACTCTCTTGGCTCTCTAACCCCTTAACTAGTTTATTAAGAAGGGCGTCCATTCTTGAATTTCCCAAATCAGTGTCACGGTTCCCTGGTGGAACATATGCACCACTCTTCTCTTTGTAATCATCTTTTTGCCTCAAATCACCATCACAATCCCATTCTCTATCTCTATATCCTGACTTGTTGTAATTGTATCCATAGTAGTTTCGACCTTAATTCCCTTGCCTCGAGTTCCAAGAGTCTTGATTAGACCCTTGGCCCTTGGCTTGGAAACCCGCTACCTCTCGATCTAAGTACTTAGCCTCCTCATCAAATGAATAATCGTCATGCCTAGGTGTTTAGCCTTATACACCTATGGCATGCACCTTCTTAGCAAGCCAATTTCTATCCTCAACTGTGCGACCTCTTGAGCTACAGATTCATCCAAACCCCGTTGTACTGCCAAGGCTCCAATAGCATACGTCCTAGCTGGTGTATCTGCCTCTTGAGTATGCCAGCCTTGATTAGTCTTAGTGTACGATCTAGAATCTCTGAAGCTTGTTACCATCTCAGACTCATAAATGCTCCTCCAGTGATAGTATCTGCTATAGCCTTGGTATTAGAGTTTAATGCTCTATAGAAGATCTCAAGTAAATTTTGAACATTCATCATTTGGTTTGGAACATTTTGCAACTTCTTCTTAAATCATAGCCAAGTCTCGTAAAGTGCTTCAGAATGTAGCTGTCTGAAAGTATAAATCTGATCCTTCAACTATAGCATCTTGGAGGGTGGAAAAAATCTCTCCAGAAATTAATTTCTCAACTCTTGCTAAGTAGTGATGGAACCTCGTGGTAACTCGGCCAACCACAAAGTCTATTTTTCTGTTAAGGAGAAAGGAAATAATCTCAAATGAATAGCCTCTTGGTCAACTCCAGACAAATTATATGAAGTGAAGACCCCCACAAAGTTTATCACGTGAATGTTAGGATCATTTGTAGAAAGACAAACAAACATGCCTTTCAAATTTAGCAGGTGGATCATGGAATTTGTAATTCGAACTTAGTGACCCGAGGTAATTCTGGTGGAATAATGGCACCAGTCTCAACCATTTCGAAATAATCCACTTCCTCTTCTTGGGGATCCTCATAAACCAGCCCATATGGTTTTTGTGGTAGTTGTTGCACCCTCAGTCTTCTTTGTCTCTCTTCAAGTACAGTAAGACGTTGTGCTGCCTCTTGCATTCCTCAATAATCTCTATTTACTCGTCTAAGAGCTTCTTGTATCTTATTCTCCTCAGCTGCTAATCAAGCAGTGATTTGTTCAGTAGTTTCATGACAATCTGGATGAATTTGTGGCTGGTTATGAATATCCGCACCAGTTGCGGGGTCCTAAACTCCGTCGATATTTACTATTCTTTGATTGTTCCTTAGGGTTCTTTCTATTTACGTATCAAGTGGAATCAGGGTAATGTCTTGACTCCTAGCGTTGGGTATACACCGGTGTACACCCTACGAATAGTTGGAAAATAAAAATTGCAACGAAAACAACACTTGAACAAACACGATCAATCAACTCCATAATCGTATGCCCTGACAATGGTGCCAAAAGTCATTGTATCAAATATCGAACCTAACTAGGTTGGGGTCGATCCCACAGGGAATCGGATAGACTTCTATCGCATGCTTGTCCAAGTGATTAGCAAGTAAGTAAAAAGGCGGGTATTTGTAAACAAATAGTAATAGAACAATTGTTGATTGTTGGATTTGTGATCAATATGAGAAAGGCACTAGGAATGTGATCCCCAAGATTCCTTAACTCCACCGATTACTTGGGCTAGCAAGTTGTCCCGCTGCATTACATGAAAAATCTAATAAGATAGGTTCATCTAAATATCTCTCGACCTTGGTTAGATAAATTTCACTCTTTTCCTCTTGATCTCCGAGTGTTGCACTAATAACCCTTATTCTTGATCTTTGATTAACTATCCTTGTTATGGCTCAAGTTATTAGATGAAGGTTGATAGCTTCAAATCTCTGTTATTATTCCCTTTTTCCAATCTCTACTTCTCTCTTGAGCAAGTTTAGAATACAGGTGAGTTTCCAACATTTGCAACCATTAGAAGATCAATTATAATGAATGAAATACCAATACATACAGTCACACCGGTTCAAAATTGTTATGCACTTAACCCGTTTCATTAATTCCTCATGGTTCACACAATCCTAGTTGAGAGATTTAGCTACTCATGATTGCAAGAACACAAGAATAATTCATTGAAATTATGAACTCACAATAAGAATAAAACTCCAAAATTTCAATATAAATCAAAACCCTAGAAATGATGTTTGAGATTACAAAATCAATGTATTTATGAACCTCAAAACAATGTAATAGAATCCAAAATAATGTAATAGACAACTCAAATAATGTAATTACCAACTCTAAAACATAAGACAACCTAAGGGTATTTATAAATACAAAGTAAATCCTATCGTAAACAAAGTAGGAGAAAAAAGTCAGCAACTTTCCACGAACTGTGACATGAGGTCGTAGAATCAACCCACAGACTATGGGTCCAGACCGTAAGAGTCAAGCATCACTGCACAACTACAAAAGTTGACCCACAGTCATTACTCACGGATCTTAGGTGGACCTACGGACCGTAGGTCCAGGTCGTGGGTCACTTCCATGGATTTCAACTCTGCTCTTTTGTTTTCAAAAACTTTCTTCCAGTGCATGCTTCATCCCTCTTCTCCATTTTTCCTCCAACACCTATTTTCCTGCAAGATAGAATAGAAAACACATCATACCTACCAAACATACCCAAGTTATTGGATATTTTCCTTTTTTTAAGCATTGAAAGTGCCATGAGATCATGGTATATCATAAGTCAACCAAAACCTAATAATCAACCTCTCGAAGCAACCTTATAATCATTTATATCTAAAAAGGGTGTTGTCCTAAGTAACCTACTTTAAAAATAGAGCGACAAAGTCAACTACAAGTCTCGAAATCCCCACCTAAGGAAATAATATACCATAACCTATACTAGGACATCTATATCCAATCCCCAGGGCTAAGGTACACTAAGTTAATTTCTAAAGGAGAATATCTATCGGGCCTAAAGAAATTCAATGTAGGAATCTATCCTAAAGTCCCCTAACTGTCTACAAGTCTTGTAAAATTCCCATCATACTATACACTCCATAATACCCCACCCATAATTATAAAAATACCTTACCAATACCATAAAATAACAAACTCTAAATAAAGGTAAGCCTAGCCTACCTGTACACCGCCGAAAACACTCGAAATCAACTAACTCAAAGCTTTTTCCTTATAAGAAGTTTACGACCGCTACCACACTATCAAAAATGGTAATATAGGTGTCAAGATGAGAATACCCATACCCATATCACGAAATTACACTCCTAGTTGAAAATTGAGCCAAAAATATCCATAGGGCCTGCTTATGAAATTAAAAAATTGAAACCGTAACTACATCCCTTAGGGAACAATGGGCTTGTGCTAAAAAATTAAGCACCACCAGCTACTAAATCATGCCCCAAATAGAACCCAAATAAATCAAGAAAACCAAGAGCAAAAATAAAGAATTAAATAAAAATTAGGTCGGGAACTTTCGGAGAAGTGATAGCAAAATGATCAACTTATTGACCAACTAGTCCTAGTCTGATATTTTATTTCGCCAAAAATTCTTGAGCTCCCAATATCAACTATAGTGGAACACTTAGAGAAAATGTGCTCCAAATTGTTGAAGAGGCATATATATATCACCAGCACTGGCCTCTAAAGTGGCCCATTTTACCGCTAAAGCGGTACTGCTAAAGTAAAAGGGAGATGAGATAAGCTGTCACTGGTGATGTTACCCAGCTCTACTAAAGCGGATAGAGTGGACAAGGGGCCGCCTAAGCGGTTGGTCCTGACGCCATCTGGCACTACTAAAGCGGCACCCAACCGCTAAAAAGGTAAAATGATCACTTTAATAGTTGAACTAGATCAAATACACTAGAAAATTTTCAACTATCTCCAACTATCCCGATTGGGTGTTTAGGATTCATTCGAGGTTCCGTGCATGGAAAAGAAATATGCTATCCTACAAAATTTGACATTCCAGACTCAATAGAACCATCAAAATTTCCAACCGAGGTCATGTAATAACCCTTTCCATCGTTATGTGTAAGTCTTTTGTTTAAAATTTCATATAAAAATTCTTCCCGTATTTGAAGTTATAAGTTTCCAGCTAGGCTAGTTTTTGATAAATCTGAGCGAGGTGTAGTCTAGGGAAATCTGGGAATGAATTGGGCAAGTTTTGTGGTATTTTATTTGATTTCTAGTTAGCTAAGATGATAAGTAACTCGTAGAAATTTATGAAATTTAATTTGGGTAAGTAGAACACCCGAAATCGATCCTAGCATAAAGGGAATTGTTTAGGATGTTTCGGCTTTAAGTTGTGTTGAAAATATTGGGATTTTTCAAAAAACTTTGACTTTATATCCCATCGACTCCTCTATAGCAACGTGCATTTCTCTATATGGATATTCTCAAAAGTGGGATAATTTCCTGTATGACGACCAGTCAACGCGGTCAAGGGCCGCTATATCGACATATGTCGCTATAACAACATAAATCGTTGTTTTATTTCAAAAACACCCAAAAATAGTTTATTTTGCCAAGAAACATTTAGGGCTTCAGTAGTGGCAATTTGGGGCAAAACCCATCAAATTTTCATTATTTTTCGTCATTAAGGTTAGGAATTCATCCCCGGTAACTAGTAAATTGATAATCTAGCCTTAGAATTAGTACTCTACGTAGTTTGGGGAGGGTTAAGGGATGGTTTTAGTTGATTTGCTGGTTCAAGGGAGTAATTTAAGTATAAAATCATTGAGTTTTGATTATTAATGGTTAACTTACCCTTGCATTCTGTTAAATCACTAATTAATCCATGAAATTGGTAGTTTTAGGTGAATTACAGTAGAAAAACCCTAGAACGGGTAAGGAATGTTCATGAACTTGGCCTTAGGGGTAGGGTGTGAGTTATAATTCCCAACGTGGTAGTTCATTTCATTAATTATACATTTTTATGTATTTTCTAGACAGAGATCAAGCGGAAATCTCACAGAAAGGCAAGGCTCAGGCTTAATTGAGTTGTGCAAGCTCGGATTAAGGTAGGTGATGGTATTGTAGTTTAATCCAATTTTCATTATATGTGCATGTTAACTACTTCATAGTGTGGCTTGTTAGTGCATGTTGTTTGGAGTGGTCAATTCAAATGATTTTACCTTGTTGTATGATTTTGACTTACCATATTATTAAATATGGAATGTCTTAGTATTTGGGACGTTCTCATGGCTTGTTGGAGGAATAAGGTTGGTAGACACACATAGCTGGGATTTAGGTACATGGATAGAATTTATCCCCTGTAAGTCATGACAAGAGGGTTGTTATGATACCGATAACGTGTATGTACGAGGTTTTGGTGAGTTTGACAGTTTAATGAGTGAACCGGGGAATATATTTATATATACTTGATAATTGCTTATGTTGTCTTGACTTATTTGACTTTTCTTAACTGAACTTGACTTGGTTGTAAGGGTATTGACTTGTTGCTTGTAACTCTAAATTGCTTATTTGAGGCTTGTTGTGCTAGGTGTAGGTTTGATTGAGCATGCATTACCTTTTTATACTATGTTTTAGTTAAGTGTTCATATTCTCATCTTGGGTTGGCCAAATGACCCTACCAGGTCACTGTTGTTTTCTTGTGTGTTGATACTACACTTGCTCAGACTATTGTTGAGTGCAACGCAGATTCTAGCGGCTCCTACAAGACCTCACTTGTGAATTCTAGAATTGGACTTTGGATTCAAGGGTAAGCAGCATGTTTCGAGCTATAATGAATCCTTCTTGGATGATAGAGTCTTTATTTATAGACTTATGCTTTTCATTTTAGTTTTTCGGATTGCATCCCCTTCTTTACAATCTTTAGTAGTTTTGGTACTTACTACTTTATGGTCCTAGGGATAATTTTTGGTTAAGTACAATGTTCTGCAATTATGTTGGACTTATGTTTTTTCTTTTAGACCTCGATATTTTACTAATGGATTCATTCTATTTATTCTTCTAAGTGTTGATTATAGGTTTAGTTTTGGGGTAGTTGGTTCTCCCACCGTATGAGTAGTGCGGGTGTCACTCATGACGTGTTTGTGTTGTGACAAAGTTAGTATTAGAGCCTAGATTTTGTCGATCTTTTCGTACCAAAATGGGTCCTGTAGAGTCTCGCAGAACGGTTCGGAGATGTCTGTACTTTTCTTCCAGAGGCTATAGGACTTTACGAAAACTGTTATTCTTGCTTCTTTCATGCTATAACTTGATTCCAATTTGTATCCGGCTATCCAAATTAGCATCTAATCTCTTCACTGTTTTGTACATAGATAGTTACTACTAGGTTAAATGGAACTCGAGAATCAACCCCTACACCGGTCACACCAGCTGAGGAGTCAGCCTTAAAGAAAAGAGGACAAGTGAGAGAAAAAGGTAGAAGAGGAAAGGGATGAGCCACACCCACTAGGGGTGGAGCTCAATCAACTACTGGCCAGCCTCGTGAAGGGTCAGTATCACCTCCCCCACCTCAGGATTATTTTGAGGGGATAGAAGCAGTAGAGGAGTAGGTGTTGGAGCCTGAGGTGGTGGAACCAGATGGGGTTGCAGCCTTACCTCTCCTGTTAGCTAAAGTTTTTCAATATGTGTTAGCTTTTCTGAGTGGGTTGGCGAGTACCAGAGACACTCTTGTTGTACCGGCTGTTCAGGTTCTAGGTGTTTACCTGACTATTGCTATGGCTCTTAGAATGGATGAGGCTCCAGGGACTGATGTTTTTCCTCATCCAATTTTGGGTTCTGTGATGACCGGTACTGAATATGATCTGTTGACCAAGTTTCTAATGATGAAACCACCAACTTTCTAGGGTACTGAGTCAGAAGATGCTTTTGAGTTCATCATTTACAATTATGAGAGGTTACATAAGATGGGTATTATGCGGCAATATGGAGTTGAGTTTTTGACTTTTGTGTTGGAAAATGATGCTAAGCAACAGTAGAGGGCGTATGTTTAATGTCTGTCATCGATTTTGCTCTCATTGACTTAGGAACTATTTCATGTTTTTTTCTTAGAGAAGTACGTACCTCGTGCCCTCCGTGATCGCAAGAAGGATGAGTTTTTAGCATTGGAGCAGGGTGACATGTTAGTTGCAACCTATTAGGCTAAGTTCTATGCATTGTCCCACTATTCTACTCAATTGTTGGCTACTGAGATGGAGAGGATTCTATGCTATGTTATGGGTTTGAACTATGATCTTCAGGTCTTGTCTGTGTATATGACTTCTGCTGTTCAATAAAGTTTCTAACTATGTGAAAAGGTTGAAAGGGGTTACACAAGTGGGTTAGGCTAAGATGTTAGCCAAGAAGTCTCGTAAGGTTAGGAATTTTTATAGATATTACTCTAAGGTCCACGGTCAGCAAGCCTTTTTAGTTCGCCTTATTCAGTTAGCATTGCCAACTTCTACTTTGGGTCCAACTAAGGTTTCTTCTCAGTCGTAGGTTATTAGGAGCCAAGGGGCTTCTTACTCTTCTATTAGTAGGCCTTTTCTTGAGTGGGCATTTTACTATTATGGTGTGGTTGGTCAATTTAAGATGGAGTGTCCTTTGAGATAAGAGAATGGCCAGGTCCAGCAACAGACTCAGGCTATTGTTCTTGCAGGTAGAGAAGAAGCAGGTGGCGATAGAGGTCATACACAAGGTGGATGAGGAAATAAGACAGGTTATAGGGGTGGTCGAGAAGATGGCAACGTAGTGTGAGGAGAGCAGTCGAGGAGATAGTTAGCTCAGTTTGATGATATGGCTCACTGCTATGCCTTTACGGGAAAGATCGATACCGAGGGTTCTAATGCTGTTATCACAGGTACCATTTTTGTTTGTGACCGAATGGATTCTATTTTATTTGACCTGGGGTCTACTTATTCTTATGTGTCTGTTCAGTTTATGGTGGGTCTGAATCAGGTTTGTGATATACTTTACTTCCTACTTATGTGTCTACTCCTATTCGTGTGTCTGTGGTAGTAACCCATGTTTACCATTCTTGCTCTGTGTCGTTTGTGGGTTTTAAGACATGGGTAGACTTGATTATTCTAGATATGTTGGACTTTGATGTAATTTTGGGTATGACGGTTATCTCCATATCATGATGTCTTAAACTATAATGTTAAGGCAGTGACTCTAGCTATGCCTGGTATGAAGGAACTAGACTGGAAGGGACTGTATAAGGCCAAACCAGTGAAAATTATATCATTTGTCCAGGCTAGGAGGCTAGTGGGGAAGGGGAGTCTAGAATTTTTAGCTCACTTTTGGGATGAGAGTGTGGGGTCCCTTTCTATTGAGTCAGTTCTTATGGTTTCTAAATTCCAGGAATTGTTTCTTTCAAATTTACTGGGTATGCCTCTAGATAGAGATATTGATTTCTGTATTGACTTAGAGCCGGGCACCCACCCTATATCTACTCCACCTTATCGAATGGCTCAAATAGTGTTGAGGGAACTCAAAACTCAATTATAGGAACTACTTAACAAGGGGTTTATTCATCCAAGTGCTTCACTTTGGGGTGCTCCAGTCTTTTTTCTTAAAAAGAAGGATGGCAGTATGAGGATGTGTATTGATATAGATAGCTGAACAAGGTTACCATCAAAAATAAATATCTGTTGCCTCGTATAGATGATTTGTTTGACCAGTTACAGAGTGCGATGGTGTTTTCCAAAATTGACTTGCGATCGGGTTATCATCAACTAAAAATTAGATCGGAGAATATACCAAAGACAACTTTTAGAACTCGGTATGGCCATATGAGTTTCTGGTGATGTCTTCTGGGCTAACTAATGCACCTGCAACCTTCATGAACTTTATGAACTATATTTTTAAGGCATTCTTAGATTCCTTTGTTATTATGTTTATTGATGACATTCTAGTTTACTCCAAGAGTAAGAAGGAGTCTATAGTTCACCTTCGCATAGTGTTGGAGATTCTAAGGGAGAAACTGCTATTTGCCAAGTTTTCAAAGTGTGAGTTCTGGTTGTCTTTAGTTTTCTTTTGGGGGAACCTTGTTTCTGAGAAAGGGGTTATGGTGTATCCCCAGAAGAGTTGGATCCGGCCTAGCTCAGCGTCGTAGCTAAGGACCTTTGTAGGTCTTGCTAGTTATTATCATAGGTTTGTCAAGAACTTTGCATCCATTGCAACGCACTTGAAAAGGTTGACTCAGAAAGAAGTGCCATTCTTTTGGTCATACTAATGTGAGGAGAACTTCCAAAAGCTCAAGATAATCTTGACTTCAGCTCCTATCCTTTCTTTATCGGGGGAAGATAAGGTGTTTATAGTATTTTGTGATGCTTCACTTTTGGGCTTTGGTGTTGTGTTAATGCAGGATACAAATGTCATTGCTTATGCTTTGAGACTGTTGAAGCCTCATGAAAGTAATTACCCAACCCATGACTTGGAGTTGGCAGTGGTGGAGTTCGTATTGAATATATGGAGACACTACCTTTATGATGTAAAGTGTGAGGTATTCACAGACCACCGTTGCCTGGAACACATGTTTACTGAAAGAGATTTGAATCTAAGACAGCGAAAATGGATGGAATTTTTGAAGGATTATGATGTTACTATTTAGTACCATCCAGGTAATGCCAATGTGGTAGCCGACACATTTAGCTAGAAACCTGTAAGTATGGTTAGTTTGTCATTCTTGAGGGTGTCCGAGCAACCTTTAGCTAGAGAGTTTTAGACTTTAGCATCTCAGGGTATGCAGTTTGGGATTTCAGATAGGGTGGAATGTTGGCTAGTGTTGAGGTAAACAATTTAATCAAATTAAGGCCAAACAATTTATGGACCAAAAGTTGAATGCACTCCGAGATAAAGTGGTGCGTAGGGATATGGCAGATGCCACTCTTGATGCGAGTGGGGTGTTATGGTTCAAGGAAAGGTTATGTGTTCTTCAGGTTGGTGATTTAATTCATGATTTACTTTTAGAAGCCCATGGTTCGTGTTATTCTATTGATTTGGGTACAACCAAAATGTATAGTAACTTAAGGCAGCTTTATTGATGGATCGAGATAAAAAAGGACATAATGGATTATGTGTCCAAGTGTTACAACTGTCAGCAGGTGAAATATCAACATTAAAGGCCTATGGGCTTTCTTCAGAGAATGCTGATACCTATGTGGAAATAGAAGAACATTACTATGGACTTTGTGGTGGGTCTTACTAAGACCTTGAGAAAATATGACTGCATTTGGGTAATAGTGAATCGACTAACGAAATCGGCTCACTTTTTGCCGATTTGGGTAGACTACAGCTCTCAGTAGTTAGCTAAAACTATGTCAAGGAAATAGGGATTCTTTATGGTGTGCCCTTTACCATCATTTCTTATAGAGATGCAAATTACATTTCCAAGTTTTGGGACAAGTTGCACGAGGAGTTGGGCACCAAGCTCACCTTTAGTACAAATTTCATCCTCAAACTGATAAGTAGTTAGAGAGGGCAATTTAAGTGCTAAAAGACATGTTGAGGGCCTGTGTGATTGACTTTGGTGGTCATTGGGACCAGTTCCATCCATTGTGCGAGTTCGTACAGCAACAGCTATCACTCCAGTATTGATATGACACCATTTGAGGCAATCTATGGAAGGAAGTGTAGGTCACCTATTGGGTGGTTTGAGACTGGAGATGTTAAACCTTTAAGCACTGACTTAGTGAAGGAGGCTCAAGAGAAAGTAAAGTTCATTCAAACTAAGTTGTTGGCTGCTCAAACTAGACAGAAAGATTATACAGACTGTAAGGTGAGATACATAGACTTCAAGGTTAGTAAGTAAGTTTTGCTTAAGGTGTCTCCCATGAAGGGAGTCATGAGGTTGCGCAAGAGGGGCAAGTTCAACCCTTGATATATTGGTCCCTTTGTGATTCTTGAGGTTGTGGGTTCAGTTGTATACAGGTTGTATTTACCGCTGGGGTTGTCAAGAGTCCATTTGGAATTTCAGGTCTCCATGCTTAAACGATACCATAGGGATGGAGACAACATCTTTAAGTGGGACTTAGTTCTTTTAGATAAGGATTTGGATTTCAAAGAGGAACCTGTAGCGATTCTAAATCAAAATGTTCAGAAGTTGAGGACAAAGGAAATTCATTCATTTAAGGTTCAATAGAAGCATCATCCTGTTGAAGAAGCCACTTGGGAAACCGAGAAGGATATGTGGGATACTTACCCTTAATTGTTTGAGGATACAGGTACTCTCTTCTTTCCTTATTTTGGCCTATTTTCTAGTTTGATCATTCGGGGAAGAATGATGGGTAAATTGGTATCTGTTGTAATGATCTTTTCTATCGTTATGTATAAGTATTTCCTTAAAAAGTTCATTTTAAAATTCTTCTTGCGTTTAAAGTTATAAGTTTTAGGTTAGGCTAGTTTCAGTTAAAATCTAAGCGAGGTGTAGTTTAGGGAAATCCGAGAATGAATTAGGAAAGTTTGGAGGTATTTAATTTTATTTCTAGTTATCTAAGATGGTAAGGAACCTATAAAAATTTACGGAATTGAATTTGGGTAAGTAGAACTCCCAAAATCGATCCTAGCGTAAATGGTATTATTTGGGATGTCCCGGATTTAAGTTGTGTTGAAAAAATTGGGATTTTTGGAAAAACTCAGACTTTTTGTCTATTCTACACTACTATAGCAACGTGCATGTCGTTATAGTGACATGTTTAAAAGCGGGATAGTTCCCGCTATGTCGACCAGTCAATGCTATCAAGGGCTGCTATAGCGACATATGTCGTTATAGAAACATAAATCGCTATTTTATATTAAAACCCCCAAAAATGGTTAATTTTTCCAACAAATATTTGGGGCTTCAGCAGTGACGATTTGGGGCAAAAAACATCAAATTTTCATCAATTTTCGTCATTAATGTAAGGTATTCATTCCTGGTAACTATTAAATTGATAATCTAGCCTTAGAATTGTTAGTTTACGTAGTTCGGGGAGGGTTAAGGTCTGTTTTTAGTTGATTTTATGGTGCAAGTGAGTAATTTAAGTATAATATCTATGGGTTTTAATTATTAATGGTTAACTTACTCTTGCATTCCGTTAATTCACTAATTAATCTATGGAATTGGTAGTTTTAGATGAATTACGGTAGAAAAGCACTAGAACGGGGAGGGAGTGATCATGAACTTAGCCTTAGGGGTTGGGTGTGAGTTATAATTCCCAACGTGGTAGGTCATTTCATTAATTATATGTTTGTATGTATTTTCTTGACCGAGATCAAGCGAAAATTGCACGAAAAGAAAGGCTCTGGTTTAGTTGAGTTGTGCAAACTTGGATTGAGGTAGGTGATGGTATTGTAATTTAATCCAATTTGTATTATATGTACATGTAAACTACTTCATAGTGTGGATTGTTAGTGCATGTTGTTTGGTGTGGTCAATTCAAATGATTTTACCTTGTTGTATGATTTTGACCTGTCGTATTATTAAATGTGAAATGTCTTGGTATTTGGGACATTCTCACGGCTTGTTAGATGAATAAGGTTGGCAGACACTAATGTCTAGTATTTAGGTACAAAGACGGAAGTTGTCCCCTGAAGGTCATGTCTAGAGGGTGGTTATGATACCCACAACGTGTATGTACGAGGTTCAGGTGAGTTTGACTATTCCATAAGTGAATCGGGGAATATATTATATATACTTGATAATTTCTTAAGTTGTCTTGACTCTTTTGACTTGACTTGACTGAACTTGACTTGGTTGTAAGGGTATTGACTTATTACTTGTAACTCTAAATTGCTTATTTGAGGTTTGTTATGCTAGGTGTAGGTTTGATTGAGCATGTATTAACTTGTTATACTATGTTTTAGTTAAGTGTTCACATTCTCATCTTGGGCTGGCCAAATGACCCTACCAGTACACTATTATTTTCTTGTGTGCTGATACTACACCTGCTCTTACTTTTGTTGAGTGCATCGCACATTCCAGCAGCTCCTACAAAACCTCACTTGAGAATTCTAGCGTTGTAATTCTAATTCAAGGGTGAGCAGCATGTTTCGGGCTACCATGAATCCTTCTTGGATGATAGAGTCCTTATTTCTGGACTTATGATTTCATTTTAGTTTTTGGGGTTGCATCCCATTCTTGACAATCTTTAGCAGTTTTGGTATGTACGACTTTAGGTTCCTTGGGATGCTTTTTGGCTAAGTACAGTATTCCGTAATTAAGTTGTACTTATGCTTTGCTTTTAGACTTGGATATTTTATTAATGGGTTAGTTCTATTTATTTCTCTAAGTGTTGATTATAGGTTTAGTTTTGGGGTAGTTGGTTCTCCCACCGGATGAGTAGTGTGGGTGCCACTCACGACGTGTTTGGGTCATGACAGATCATTTGAAAAAATGTGTCCCACATCTAATATTTCATTTTTATCAAAATCCAACCAATAGCTCAATATGAGACTGGAAGCCCCGGGACCCAAACCACGGGACCCCTAGCCTAAAATTAAAATTTCAGAGCTAATGGAACTGTTGAGTTGTCATCCGTTGCCGTTTACTAGAAGTTTTGGCCTAAGACCATTTTCCCAACTCCTAAAGCTCCAAAATAGGGAAACAACTATAAAAACCAAACGAACTACTCGAGAAGCAAACTGTCAGTCCCAGCAAGTCAAAAATGACTTGGGGTAGATATAGGAAAGCTCTAAACTCAAAAAAAGCATGAAAAAGCATAAATGACCTGGAGGGTCATTACGACATCCACTACTAAAAAGACCTTCGTCCATGAAAGTTAAGGGTCAAGAAGTACGCAAAGGCTCGAACAGGTGAATATACTAGACCCGCATGTCATGCTCGGTCTCCTAGGTAGCCTCCTCGATAGGATGGTGTCTCCACTGAACCTTTACCATAGTAATCTCCCTGGAACTCAAGCGTCTGACATCTTTGGTTAGAATAGCAACTAGCTCCTTCGTGAAGGTCAACCTATCATCCAACTGACTCAAGTGCCTCCTAAGCACATGAGACTCATCTGGAATTCAGCACTGAAGCATTGACAAATGAAAAACTAGATGATTAGTAAGAAAAAGCTGTAGGTAAGGCTAACTCATAGTCTACCTCATCAACTCTCTGTAGGATCTCGAATGGACAAATATAACTGGGGTTGAGCTTGCCCGTCTTCCAGAATCTCATCACACCTTTTATGGGTGACACCCAAAGGAAAACCCCATCACTAACTCCAAACCTCAAAGAATGAAGCCTATGGTTAGCATAACTCTTTTATGTGCTATGAGCTACCTGTATCCTATCCTGAACAACCCAAACTTTATCAAATGACTCTTGAAGTAAATCGGTACCTCATGGCCTAGCCTCTAATGTCTCAAACCTTTCAACCAGAGATCAACACCGCCTACCATATAATGTCTCAAATGGTTCCATTTGAATACTCAAATGGTAGCTATTATTCTATGCAAACTATACTAAGGCTAGAAACTACTTAGACTAACCTCCAAATTCTATAACACAAGCTCGAAGAATGTCCTCTAAAGCCTGACTAGTATACTCTGACTAACCATCGATTTGGGGGGTGAAAAGTTGTGCTAAGTTCTATTTGGGTACACAAATCCTCCTGAAAAGCTCTCCCAAAGCTGGAGGTGAATAGGCAACCTCTATCAGAAATAATAGACATAGGTACTCTATGAAAATGAACCACCTATCAAACAAATATTCGAGCCAACCTCTTGGCACTATAGGAAGACTAAATAGGTAGAAAATGAGTAGACTTAGTTAACTGATCTATAATGACCCAAATGATAACATAACCATAAGAAGTGCAAGGTAAACTACTCAAATCCATTTTAATCCTCTCCCACTTCCACTTAGGAATGGGTAGCCTCCAAAGCTGACCACCAAGTCTCAAATGCTCAGACTTCACCTGCTGACGACACAAACACCTAGCCACAAAGTTTTCTATATCACTCGTCATCTCGATCCACTAATAATGATGTCTCAAGTCTCTAAACATCTTAGTAATCCTAGGGTTAATAAGGTATCTGGAGCAATATGCCCCCCCCCCCCATAATATCAACAAAATCAAACCTTCTACCATCCAAACACAAATAGGACCATCAAACTTCAATACACCCTCTGAGTCTAGGGTGGGCCTCTGAGCCTTGCCTCTCTATGCCTGATATCAACTATCACACAATTGACTATCCTCAAATAGTCGATCTCAAATTTGCTCCAATAAAAAAGACTTGGCCTCAATACTAGCAAGAATCCTCCTCGATCTGAAATGTCAAGTCAAACAACCTGTTGGCTAAAGACTAGATTTCTGACACTAATAGTAGCTCTGAAACTAAAAGAAGGGCCAAATTCCCCATACTTACCACCTTCTGGATCAAGGTGTCTGCTACCATATTCTTCTCGCCTAGATGGTACAGAAAATAGAGGTCATAGTCCTTCATCAACTCAAGTCACCTGCATTGTCTTAATTTAAGATCCTTTAACGTCAGAAAGTACCAAACACTATAGTGATTGGTGAATATCTCGTATTGAACACCATATAGGTAATGCCTTTAAATCCTAAGCATGAAAACTACCGCTACCAACTCTAAGTCATGAGTGGGGTAGTTGCGCTCATGTACCTTAAACTGTCTTAAAGAATATGCTATAACTCAGCCTCACTACATCGAAACACAACCCAAACCAACACTTGAAGTATCACAATATACTGTAAATCCCTCACCCTCAATTGTAAGAGTCAGAATCGAAGCTGAAGTGAGTAAGGCCTTGAGCTTCAGAAAGCTCGCCTCACACTCGTTGGACCACTAAAATGGGACCTCCTACCTAGTCAATCTGGTCATAGGTGTTTTAATAAAGGAGAATCCCTTGATGAACCACCTTTAGTATCCTGCCAACCCAATAAAGTTATGAACCTCGATCAGAGAAGTGGGCATGGCCCAATCCCAAACTACCACTATATTCGCCGGGTCTACCATTATCTCATCCTTGGACACCATATTCCCAAAGAATGCTATAAAATGAACCCATAACTCGTACTTCAAGAATTCGGGATAAATTCGCTGATCTCTCAAAGTGTGGAGCACAATCCTCAAATGTTGCTCGTGCTCCTCCCTACTCCTTGAGTAAACAAGGATGGCACTAATTAACATAATCAAGAAAGAGTCAAAATAAGTCTTGAATACGTAGTTCATTAAGTTTATGATTGTTATTGGGGAATATATCAACCCAAAATACATCACCAGGAATTCGTAATGGTCGTAGCAAGTTCCAAAGGCTATTTTAGGGTTGTCCGCCGCCAGAAGCGTCAACTGATAGTAGCTAGATCTCATGTCAATCTTATAAAACACGGTTGCATCCTATAGTTGGTTAAACAGATCATCAATATGATGCATAGGATACTAATTCTTTACCGCCACCTTATTCAGCTTCCTGTAATCGATACACATACGCATAGAACCATTTTTCTTCTACACAAATAGAATAGGAGAACCCCAAAGTGAGATACTCGTCTAATGAGACCTTACCTAAAAGATCCTAAAGCTAAACATATAGCCCTTTAGATTAACAGGATCCATAGGGTAAGGTGCAATAAAAATAGGTCGGGTTCCCGGCAAAAGATCAATTGCAAAGTCTATATTCGCTCACGAGGAAGAATAGGTAAGTTGGTAGAAAAGACATCCTAAACTCATAGTCTACATGGACAGAATCAAATGAAGGAATCTCAATACTAACATCTCAAACATATGCAAGATAGGCCATGCACCCTCTTGATACTAGTCTCTTAGCCCGAATATAAGAAATTATCCCCATCGGTGCATGACTAGAAGCACCCTGACGCATAACTAGGGGTATGCCAGGCATGTCTAAGGTGATGGTCTTGGAAAATCAATCCAAGATTGCATGATAAGGTATAACCAGTTCATACCTAAAATCACGTCAAAGTCTACCATATCAAGTACAATAAGATAAGCCTAAGTGTCATACTACCAAATAGTCATAATTCAAGATCTATATACATGATCCACTGCTAAAGAATCACCCATGGGAGTAACTACATGCATAGGCACAAATAATAGCTCAAAAAATAACCCCAAATAAGACGCATATTAAGCAGAAACAAAAGAATAAGTGGACCTGGATCAAATAATGTAGAACCCGGCTGATGGCACACCAAAATCATTTCTGTAATAACAACATCTAAAGCCTCATCCTCTAGCGTACACAGAAAATAATATAAATAACCTCGCTCTCCTCTAGACTGGGTACCTACCTGACCACCTGCTCTACCAGACTAAGTTCCTCTATGAGAACCCTAGGGACCAACCCTGTGACCGTAAGCACCACCCCTGACTGTGGGTGCCATTGACCTGATAGAATGAACACCCTATGCAAAATGCTCTATCATCCAATACTAAGGACACTCTCTAGAAAAATGACCAAGAACCTCACAATCAAAACATGCTTCGGGTATCCTAACCTGATGTGAAGGTCATGTTGACCCACAATGGCCACCTCGGCCTGAAGTCCCTGAGTGAATACCCCACAATGGCTGACCGCTACCCTTATCACTAAAGTCACTATAACTAAACTGACTCATATCTTAAATATGTAGTGCAACATGAAAGAGGCTACCAGATCGACCATGCTGCTGAAACAGCTGCTACTACAGATACCTTTCTTAGAAACCTCTACCCCAAAACTATGAACCAATATGGCTCCCACTATAATTACTCTGTTGATAAGGTCTCTTGTCCCTGCCACCATGAGCCTCGCAATGCAACTCTTCCACAGTGTGAGCATAATTAGCAATATCAATAGATAATCTACCAAAAGATACATGACTTTGGGTAGCCATATAGAGAAGAAGTCTTATCCCTTTGACAAAGCATCACACTCTCTCATGCTGGATAGGTAAAATCATGGTGGCGGGCCTAGCTAACTCATGGAATCTAGCATCGTACTTAGAAACTACTATAAAACCCTATTGTAACTCTGTGAACTCATTTTTCTAAAGCTCGTGCATACTGTGAGGCATATACTTCTCTAAAAAGACCTTGGAAAACTGAACCCATGTCATAGGAGGAGATCCAGCTGATCTAGAATCAAAGTAACCCCTCCACTACTTTCTCACCGCACTATCAAATTATAATATAGTGTAATCCACACCGTGTGAATCCACTAATCTAAGATTATTCAATATCTCCTGGTAGTAGGTAAGGAACTCAAATACATCCTTTTTTGAGGCTCCAAAAACCTCAGTGAAGCTAATCTAAGAAATCTACCCAGCATCTTATGCTCCTCAAAAGTCATGGTTAGCCGGGCTACTACTGGCTTTAGAACTAATAGTTTTGGTGGAACTTCTGCTCGGGGAGCCATAATTATAGGCTACACTCCTGTACCTAGTCTACCATGTGATTACCCCTAAGTGGATGTTTGGGCCCCATTAGTTGGGTGCCCTCCAACCATACACAATTACTGATCTAAGGCATCTCAGAGGATAGACGTAGATATGAATTTGGGTGGAGCCTGGGCTCCTCCTTTGCCTATTACTATTATGGTGGTAGATCCTCTAGTGCAATGTCAGGCTCTTGATCAATAACAGGCTCTAGTAAAGGTCTCTAGCCAAGCCTTGAGATAGTGTTGCAGCTCTAGCCCGATGCTGACCTCAGGGCCGACCTCTACCCCTACCCCTAACTAAAGCCCTAGCTATTGGCTCAGAGGCCTCTCCCTCAACCGTAGTGGCCCTCATCCTAGCCATCTATGAAAAAGTGAAACAAATGAGCATCTAGAAATAAAAATAGGCACAATGAATGATAATGAATCAAAAAGGTGAGATTTTCCTAAGAATGTCCTGTAGCCTCCTGAATATAGGATGCGGACGTCATCTGTAATGACCCTCTAGGTTATTTTTTGTGTTTTTGTTCTTTTTTTGTATTTAAAGCCTTCTTATAGATGCCTCAATTCATTCATGACTTGCTGGGACTGGCAGTTCAGTTACTAGGCAATTCATTTGGTTTTTATGGCCATTTTCTTATTTTGGAACTTTTGAAGTTAAGAAAATAGTATCGGGCCAAAACTTTTGGTAAATGGGATCAAATGACAATTCTGATGGTTTCATTAGCTCTAGAATGTTGATTTTAGGCTAGAGGGATTGTTCTTTTTGGGCTATTGGTTGGAATTTGGTGAAAATTAGAACCTTGGATGTGGGACCCAAATTTTGTCAAAACAACCTAGGATAGAAAATTTGATGCTTTTTTTGAGTCCCAAATGTTGAATTTGGTAAGGTAGCATAATTCATTTGCATGCACGGGGTTCTGAATGAATCCCGAGCACTCGGTCGTAGATCGTTAGGACTTGGCCAAAATTCCTGGTGCCAAGTGCTAGCGTAGCCGCTTAAACGGTCTGGAGAACACTTTAGCGGTATCCACTTTAGTAGCTCAGGGCTGCTAAAGTGGTAGCTTTCAAGTCGAGGTGGGGGTCGCTTATGTGCCTATTTCAACGATTTAGCGGTGACCACTTAAGTGATGATTGACCCGCTTAAACGGCCATCGCTGGTGTTTTATATATTTATTTTCCTTGAATTTCTGCTCACATTCTGAGTACAAAATCTCCATTAGAGACCTTGGGAGTTCAGAAATAGTAGTATAAACTTGGATTGGATCTGGGATTGAGTTGGAAACATTAGAGTGATCAACTCCTCGTCTTAATTTTGTAAGTTTTCGGTTTATTTTCGTCTAAGTCATAGTTAAATTATTGTTCTTCTCCGATCTTTGTGGACTATCTTGGGCTTGAAATTGAGGATTGTTCATGCCCAACTTTTGAGCACTAGCTCACTATGACCCGAGGGATGTTGTGGAGCCTTAAGTTTTATCATTTTGCAAGCGCGCCCCACAGAGAATTTTTAGCTTGATTTCTGATCAGAAGCGTAAATTCACAATATGGGTATAAATATTCCCATATTGACATGTATAACATTATTTTTATAGTATGGCAGCGCCCATAGGCTTCTCGAAAGGGAAAAGCTCTGGTATAAAGGACTTTACGTGCTTTCAGCAGTGTCCAAGTAGGCTAGATTTACCTGTCTTCTAGACTTTGCTCTGCAATAGTATTAGTGTGATATTGTGATATTTGTGGGCGGCTTCTTATGGATCAAATTCTCGTTAGTGTATTTCCTCTTAATTTAGCCGATTAGGGGCCTTTTTTGGTAGATTTCAACCTCGTTTCCCTTAAATTAGTCTATGATTAGACTTAGCTTATTTAGTGCCTTGGGGTGGGATTATAAATCCTTAGACTAGTTTCATGTTGGTGCTTTCCTTAAGTTGGGTTTTCAGGACTTGTAGTGGGCCCTATCGCCTTTTTTAAGATAGGATGCTTAGAATAACATCCTTTTGACCTAAATGATTGCATAACCGATCCTTTAGGTTATTTCTTGGGTTTGGTTTGACTTATTCATCATAATAAAATTAGTTAGCTTCATTACCCAGAGTAGGGTATTATAATCATATTTTTTGATTGAATAATTGAAACCCACCTCTCCTTAACAGATTTTGGTGCCTAAAATTGGAATTTATGATTCAATGGACTAGAGGTTTGTTAAAACTCTTGGATTTCACTACTTATTGCTTACTTAGTAGTTATGATTCAAGTCTGGTGCCTGGCTTATTGTTATTGTCTATTAGTTTCGATTCGAGTCTGACATTTGCTATATTGTTATTAGCTATTAGTTCCAGTTCGATTCCAACATTTATTATCATTACTATTATTGATCTGGGGTTGGAAAATCAATAGATACTGATAGAATGGTGTTTATGGTTGGAGAAGGAGTATAAAGTATGCATATCACATATTTTATATCAATTTAATTTCATTACTATTATATCCCATCCTTAATTTAGCATTACTCTTTTATTGTACCCACCATGCTTATGGGGGCACGGATGGGTATATTTCTCTTTGTATGTGACTTCTAGGCTTATTGGTGTCTAGTTAGGTTAAAAATAGGCGTTTATTTCCTCTTTTGAGTTACTTACTTTTGATTTATCGCATGTGCATAGCACAACCTATTATCTCCATTTCTGTCCCATAATTATTTCCTTTGGATTACATACTCACACTTTATTTATACTTTTATTGTAATTAAGCTCAGTTGGACTATGATGCCTACTGATTACCCTTAGTTTTGGTACACATACTACACTTCTACATCTTTATCGTAATGTAGATTCGAGTATGAGTCACCGTCGTTGAATTAAGTGAGCATTTAGTGTCCGAATCTGATCCTCTTTCTTCTGATGCTATGATAGTCTTATTTTGTATATTCTGAGACTACGATGTATATTTTGGCACTGTCTAGTACTTTTTGTCTTAGTTGCTCATGTATGACCTTACCAGGTCTTGGGGGATTCATTTTTGTATTTTTATCCTCTCCCCTCTCCTATATACCATGCTTTCTTATATATATATATTCCTCTTCTAGTTGTTTATTATTATAATTGGTATCCTTGTTTTTCTATCTTCCACCTATTTGCCCGTTACTCGTCATTTCGGGCTTTGATTTTGCTTACCTACTAGTGGGTTGAAGTAGGTGCCATCATGACCTGAGAAATTAGGTCGTGACAATTTTGTATCACAACCTAGGTTCATCGGTATTGTTGGTACAAGACCAAGTGTCTAGTAGAGTCTCGCGAATTGGTATGATGACATCGGTATCTTATTTTTAGGTGGTTACAGGACATTCTTAGGAAAATCTCTCCTTTTTTTATTCATTTTCGTGCATTGTGTCTATATTGGCTTCTAGATTCTTATTTGTTTCACTCTTTCGCAGATGGCTAGTGCGCGAGGTACGCGCCAATGATGGGGACCCCGAGCCTACAGCTAGAGCATGAGTTAAAGGCAGAGGTAGACCCCGAGGTTGAGGTCAGGCTACAGTGCAACCTCAAACCCAGCACAAGGACAGGACAGAGAGCCTTTACCAGATCCAACTATTGATCCTACACCTATGATTGCACCAGAAGATTTGTCGACACAACAACTGATGGGTTGGGGGTTGCCCAGGCCCCACCTAGATTTATATTTCCTTTAGTCCTCCCCGATGCTTTGGTACAACTATTGGTAGGGTTGGGGGTTAGCTGATAGATGGGGCCTTGACATCCAATTAGGGGGTAACTGAGGGTGGACTTGGTATAGGATCATAGCATGCAGTTGCGACTCCTAGAGAAGAGGTTCTACTAGCACTGGTAGTTCCACAGCCGGCAGCAGCCCAATATGCCCTGACTTCTAAGGAGCAGAATATGCTTGGCCGATTTTATAGATTGGCTCCACCTGAGGTTACAGAGGCCCCAGGCGAGAATGCATTTTTATTTATTACTAGTTGTGAGGAGAGGTTGCCTAATTTGGGTATAGTTGAGTCACATGGTGTGGATTACACCACTTCTAATTTGACAAAGCAGAGAGATAGTGGTAGATGGGAAATATTGATTGTAGGCCAACTGGATTTCCTCCAATGACTTGGACTTAGTTCTTCGAGGCTTTCTTAGAGAAGTATATACCTTGCAGCATGCACGAGCATCTGAGGGATTAATTTACAGGGTTATAATAGTGTTTTATGTCAGTGGCAGAGTATGAGGTGAGATTTTATGAGTTAGTAAGACATGCCACTATGATCCTACCTATTGAGTATGAAAGGGTGATGTGTGGCCAAAATTACACATATTTAGTACTATTTACCTCGTATTTAGTATTTTTATTTGTCCTTTTTGAGTATTGATTTTATGAATTATGCTTAATATTATATTTTTATTTGTAGGATTAGATTGGTGTGAAGATGAAGAAATTTGGAGTAAAAACGGAATTAAAATCAAGAAGTTATATAAGGAAATCAAGCAGGAAGCTTAATGGATAATATAGAATATTATATTAATATTTCTATATATAAACTATATGCATGCAGAATTGAATTGAAGTTGAGGCCGCATGGCCACTGACTTAATACAGTCTGATTTGGACTGGGTTTTTATTTCCCAGTCCATTTTGGACTCAGTTATTTTATTTTGCGGTTTTTCTTACACCTATAAATATTCCACAAAAATAGTTTTTATGTAACTTTCAAAATATTGAAACCTTGGAGAGGTAACTTGTAAAATTTTTATTTAGAGAAAGCTTGGAGCCGTCGTGGAGGCCGGAGAAAATTGGTTTATTCTTTTCTTCTCCATCTTTATTAATTTTTCTGTGATAATTCAAGATTCCGAATTTATTCTACTCAATTTGTAAGTTCATAATTATGATTTTGTCTATGATTTCTAATTGTGATTTTCACACCATGAGTAGATAAATACCACAACTAGGATTGTGGGAACCATGATGAATCAACGAAGTAGGCTAAAATACATAGTAATTTTTGGAACGGTGTGAATGCATGTATTGTTATTTCCTTCATTGTGATTGCTCTTCTAACGGTTGCAAACGTTAGAAACTCGCTTATATTCTAAACTTTCTCGAGAGAGAGTTAGAGATTAGGAAAAGGGAATAACAACAGAGATTTTGAGCTATCAACCTTCATCTAATAACTTGAGCCTTAGCGGGAATAGTTATTTGAGATCCAGGACAAGGGTTAGTAGTGCGACACTCGAAGACCGAGAGGAGAAGAGTGAAATTTGTCTAACCAAGGTCGAAAGACGTTTAGATGAACCTAACTTGTTAGATTTTGCATGCAACGCATCAGAATAGATCACTAGTACGTAGAACCTACGGATTTATGAAGTCATGGGGAACGCAATCATAGTTCATCATTCTCATTGACTTTCTCAGCATAAATTGATATTTGTTTACTTTTTACTTCAAACTAAAAATTGTTACTTGTTCTTTTAAACCCCCCATTGAAAATAAACGACTAAAAGTCTAAATAACCACATTGACCTAGATTATAACCATATTCTTCATGGGATCGACCCCAACCTAGTTAGGTTCTATATTTGATACAGCGGTCGCATTATACTTTTCCGGAGGTATATTTTGGGCGACATCAGAGGATTTGTTGTTTCATTAGACATTTGAGACTTCCACTGTATATGGCTACTCAGAGTCTGGTAGTTGTGGGCAGATTATTTATTGATATTCCTGACTATGCATATACTATGAAGGATGTGTATCATGAGGCCTAAGGTGGCAGTGATAAGAGACATCATTAGCGGGGCAGTTACAGTGGGAGCCACAGTGGCATACAACTCAAAAATAGAGGTTTTGAGGGTAGGTATCCCAGCAGCGGCAGTCATATCAACATCAAGGTCTGTCTAGTAGGCCCGTTCAGGTAGCGTTGTAGATTTTAGACGGGGGTCAGCCTAGTTATAGTAATTACAGCAATAAAAGTTGTGGTCAAACTTCGCAGGGTATTTAGTTTGGGTCTTCAAGCCAAGGTGGCCATTTTGGGTCAACCAGACCTTTTCTATATGGTAGAGTGTCAGATGCATGCTATGATTGTGGTGTTATGGGCAATTTTACAAGATAGTGTCCCCAATATGGGATGATTGAGCCTGGTTCACAGAGTACTCCACCGATCTGATCAGTTCATATGTTTGTGAAGTAATTCTTGCGAGTCCTTAGCTTGGCTCTGTTCTTGTAGTCCATGAGTTTCCTGATGTCTTTCCTACCAACCTATCTGGCATTTCTCCTAAGCGTGATATTGAGTTTGCTATTAATCTAGAGTCGGGCACCCAACTTATCTCTATGGAGACTTATGGATGGATCTTATCGAGCCAAAGGAGCTAAATGTTTGGCTTCAGGATCTCCTAGGTAAGGGGCTTATTAGACCTAGTGTCTTGCCTAGGAGTTCTTATATTCTATTTGTAAAGAACAAAGATGGTTCTATACATATGTGTATAGGTTACAGGAAGCTGAATAAGGTGACAGTGAAGAACAAGTATCCTATGCCTCATATCGGTGATCAATTTGACTAGTTTTAGGGTGCAGTCATAATTTCTTAGATTGACTTACAATCTAGCTAATATCAGTTGAGGATTCGGGCAGAGGACATCCCTAAGACAGCCTTCAGAACTCGCTACAGCCATCATGAGTTCCTTGTGATGTCTTTTAGGTTAACCAATGCCCCAGCAATGTTCATGGACTTGAGGAACTGTGTGTTCAGGCTTATCTAGACTTCGTCATGATCATGCTTGTTGATGATATTCTTATTTATTGGAGGAATAAGGAGGATCATGAGCATCATTTGAGGACTATGTTCTACATTTTGACAGATCATCATCTTTATGCAAAATTCTCAAAGTGTGAGTTTTGGATTGAAACTATAGCGTTCTTGGGGCACGTGGTGTCCAAGGACTGGATTATGGTAAATTTGGTGAAGATTGAGGCCAATTATGATTGGGCTAGGCCAACATCTGCGATTGAGGTTCGCAGTTTTATTGGGTTGGCAGGCTACTATAGGTGGTTCATCAAGAGTTTTACCACTATTACAACACCTATGACTAGATTGACTAGGAAAGAAGCTCCATTTTAGTGGTCCGATGGGTGTGAGGTGATCTTTTTAAAGCTCAAGGACTTGGTCAATTCATTTCCTATTCTGACTCTTCCAGTTGAGGGCTAAGGTTTTACTGTATATTGTGATGCAGCAGGTGTTGGTTTGGGTTGTGTTCTGATACAGCGGGGCTAAGTTGTAGCATATGCTTTGAGACAAGTAAAGGTGCATGAACTCAACTACCCCACTCATGACTTGGACTTGGCAGTGGTAGTTTTTGAGCTTAAGATTTGGAGGCATTACTTGTATGGTGTTTGCTGCGAGATATTCACTGATCACCATAGTCTTCAATACATTATGAATAAGAATGAACTTAATTCAAGATAGTACAGGGGAATTGAGTTGCTAAAGGACTATGATCTCTTTATTATATACCATCCAGGCAAGATAAAAGTGGTAGTGGATGCCTTAAGTCGGAAGGCGGTGAGTATGGGGAGCTTGGCCTTCCTTTCAATTTTGGAGTAATCATTGGCCTTGGACATCTAGTCCTTAGACAATGAATTGATTTGACTTGATATTTAATACACTAGGAGGATTCTTGCTAGTGTTGAGGCTAGGTCTACTTTGTTGGAGCAGATTTGAGGTCAACAATTTGAGAATAACAGGTTGTACGGCATTCAAGATCAAGTATGGAGGAGTGACTCCAGGAGGGCTATCTTAGATGTTAAGGGTATTTTGAGATTCAATGGTCGTATTTGTGTGTCGAGTGTAGGTGATTTGATTTAGTTAATACTTTAAGAGACTCATAGCTCCAGATATGTTATTCACCCTGGGATAGCTAAGATGTGTAGAGATTTGAGGCAACATTACTAGTGGAGCAGTATGAGGAGAGACATACCAAATTTTGTAGTTTGGTGTTTTTCTTGTCAGTAAGTGAAGGACAAGCATTTAATTTAGCATGATGAAGAGGTTTATCAGCCTATATTGCAAGATTTATTGGTTCATCTTTTGAGCCGCTTAGAGGGCATTCCTCAGACTAGTATTATATTGGGTACACCAGATAGTTCTTAAGCTACAGGATGTGTACAACTGCCAAGATAGGCGACTACTCATGGTTTTCATACTCTCAGGGCAAAGCCAGTTGCTGTGATGGCCTCACATGTTGATACATTACCTACTAGATTGGTTGTTTTGCCTATTGCTCCAGGTCCTGTTATGTCTGGTGATAAGCAAATGAGATTTAAGAGATTCATCAGATTGTCCCCTCCCAAGTTCAGTGGTGTCATTGGTGAGGTTGCTTACGAGTGTTTGATTAACAATAAGGAGAGGTTGCATAACCTTGGTTCGCTTGAGTCCCTTGGTGTTTCTTACACTACTTACCAGTTGACTGATTTGGCTAGGTAGTGGTGGAGGTCTCTTGTCACTTGTAGACCAGTGGGTTCCCCATAGTTGATATGGACCCAATTTTCTAAGACTTTTCTACAGTAGTTTATGCCTTCTAGCATGAGGGACCAGTGGAGCGATGAGTTTAATCATTTAGAGCAGGGCTTCATGACTATTGCTAAGTATGATGCTTATTTTTATGCCTTGTCTAGATATGTCATTCCTAGTATCTCCATTGAGTTTGAGAGGATCAAAAAGTTTGTTAAGGATTTGTCTAGTTATTACCAATTAGGGACGACTTAGTTAATAGTTTATGGTGGGTTTTTTTCAGAGTATAGTGGATTATGCCAAGATGATTGAGACTTTTTACTTGGGTATACAAGGTGGAGGTTCTAAAAGAGTGTATAGACAAGGTGATTTCAGTGGCCATGCATCACGAGGTAGGGATTTCTTGGGCTGACATTGTCATAAATATCTTAGCAGATCGGTTTAGGAAACTTTAAAGAGTTTTGATAGTAGGCTTCTGGGTTCTAAGGCTTTTACTGGTTAGATATTTGGCCATACAGTCTGACGGTTTCATTCTAGTTCATCAGGTTATAGAGGGCAGTCTAGTTCTTTTAGGCCCTCGTACCGTGATTCTTCTAGTACATGATGTTTTATGTGTGATGAGCATGGTCACTTAGTGAGGGATAGTTCCCGACGTGCGATTGGTTCTTCCTAGCAAGGATCTCAAATTCAGCTTTGTTCGACACTAGTTTTAGCAATTAGAGGTGGTACACATGGAAATAGAAGTGGTTCTAGAGGTACCAGAGGTGGGGTTTAGGGAGCTTGTAGCGGTGGATGAGAAGTCACTCAGTCTAGTAGTGAACATGGTTAGTGCTATGCTTTTCCTAGAAGACCTAAGGCAGATGCCTCAGATGCAATGATTACAGTTATCATCACAGTTTGCCATCATCTCGCAACAGTACTATTTGATCCTAGGTCAATATTCTGTAATGTGTCTATATATTTTGCTACTAGTAGTGATTCTATGTGTTAGTCCCTTGTTATGCCTATTCGTGTATCTACACCCGTAGGCTATTTTTTAGTGGTGGATTAGGTTTACCGATCTAGTGTTGTTACCTTTTTGGTACGTGAGAGTTGGATAGACTTGATTATCCTTGATATGGTTGATTTTTATATTATCTTGGGTATGAATTGGTTGGCTCTATATCATACAGTTTTGGATTATTTTGCCAAGATCGTGACTTTAGCTACTCTTGGTATTCCAAGGTTAGAATAGAAGGGTGCTTCTAGCACGAGTCTTAAGGGTATTATATCTTTTTGACATGCTCATCGCATGGTAGAAAAGGGTTGTCTTTCCTATTTGGCTTATCTTCGCGATATTAAAGTTACTTCACTGCCTCTTTTGGATTTTGTGTGAGTTGTTAGGGTGTTTAAGGATGTGTTTCCTATGGATTTGCTTAGTATGCCTCAGTACCGGGACATTTATTTTGCCATTGATGTTGAGCCGGTCACCAAGCCCAATTCTATTCCTCTTAATAGGATGGACCCAGCAGAGCTGAAGGAATTGAAGGAGAAATTATAGGATTTGTTGGATAAGGATTTTATTAGATCTAGTGTGTCTCCTTGGGGTGCTCCTGTCTTGATTGTGGAGAAGAAAAATGGATCCATATACATATATATTGATTATCGGCAGTTGAACAAGGTGACTATCAAGAACAAGTATCATCTTCCTCACATTGATGACTTGTTTGATCAGCTTTTGGGTGCTTCTATGTTTTCTAAGACTAAGTTTAGATTTGGTTATCATCATTTGCAGATAAAAGCTTTGGATGTTTCAAAGACGACTTTTCGGATGTTATATGACCATTATGAGTTCTTGATTTTGTCTTTTGGGCTAACTAATGCCTCGACAGCATTTATAGAGTTGATAAACATGGTATACCGGCCTTATCTTCATTCTTTTGTGATGGTGTTCTTTAATGAAATCTTGGTTTATTCCCAGAATGAGGCTAACTATGTGTGGCATTTGAGGATCGTACTTCAGAGACTGAGAGATAAGAGTTGTGTAAGTTCTACAAGTGTGAGTTTTAGTTGGATTTTTTTGTTTATTGGGTCATGTTATGACCAAAGATGGTATTATGGTCGATTCATCCAAGGTAGCGTCAGTTTGTGATATCACTAGACCTACTTCTCCTGCCAAAATTTAGAGTTTAATCAAGTTAGCAGGCTATTATCGACACGGTATGCAGGGTTTCTCTTCTATTACAGCTCATTTGACCAAGTTGACTCAGAAGAAGATTATTTTCAATGGTCAGATGTGTGTAAGGAGAGCTTTCAAAAGCTCAAGGAGTTGTTGACTTCGGCTTCTCTCCTGACTTTGCCTGAGGAGGGTATGGATTTAATCATGTTTTGTGATGCTTTCAAAGTTAGCTTGGGTTGTTTGTTGATACAGAAGGGTAAGGTGATTTCTTAAGCTTTTTGACAGTTGAAGCCTCATGAGAAAAACTACCCCACTCGTGATTTGGAATTAGTCATGATTGTGTTTGTGTTGAAGTTGTAGCTACACTACTTGTATGGTCCTCTTTGTGAGATTTTCTCCAATAATCGTAGCCTTCTGTACTTTTTCACTCAGCAAGATCTTAATATGAGACAACGTCAATGGTTAGAGTTGCTTAAGGATTATGATCTCACTATTCTTTATCATCCAAGCAAGGCTTATATGGTTGCGGATGCCTTGAGTCAGAAGGCAGTGAGTATGGGGAGTTTGGATCATCTATTGGTAGGGGAGCGGACTTTCGCCTTAGACATTCAATTCATGGCTAACCAGTTGGTTAGGCTTGATAGTTGACAACCGAGTATGTTTTGGCCTTTGTTGAGGCTAGATCTTCATTGATGGAGCAGATTTAAGCTTGACAATTTTTTGATAAGAAAATGAGAGTAATTCATGATAAATTGTTCAGTGGTGAGGCGAAGACTGCATTTCTTAACCCTGATGGTGTTTTTAGGATTAGTGGTCTTATTTCTGTACCAAGAGTTAGTAGACGAGTTAGATTGATCTTAGAGGAGGCTTATTATTCAATGTATTCTATTCACCCAGGAGCGGCCAAAATGTATCATGACTTAAAGCAACACTATTGGTGGCGTGGTATGAAGAAGGACATTATTGAGTTTGTGGCCAAGTATTTGAATTATCAGTAAGTGAAGTATGAACATTAGCGAGAGGGTGGTACTATACAGGGGATGCTTGTTTTCGAGTGGAAGTGGGAGCGGATCACTATGGATTTTGTTGTTGGTTTACACCTGACTTTGGGGAAGTTTGATTCTACTTGGGTGATTGTGGATAGGTTGACTAAGTCTGCATATTTTATACTTGTGAGGGTAAGCTATAATCCAGAGAAGTTGGCCAAGATCTACATTCGAGAGATTATTTGATTGTATGGAGTGCCTATCTCCATTATTTCTGATAGAGGTACTCAGTTTACCTAGAATTTTTAGAGTTCTATGCAGAGTAAGTTGGGTACTCATCTTAATATGAGCATAGCTTTTCACCCTCAAATGTATGGCCAGTAGGAGCAGACCATTCATGCGTTAGAGGATATGTTCGAGGGTGTGTTATGGATTTTGGTGGTCATTGGTACCAGTACTTTTCCTTAGCAGGGTTTGTCTATGACAACAACTATTATTCCAGCATTCTGATGGAGCCTTTTGAGGCTTTATACATGAGGAGGTGTAGATCCCCCATAGGATGGATTGATTTGTTTGAGGTTAGGCCTTGGGGCACTAATTTGTTGAGAGACTCAATGGATTGAGTTCGTTTGATTCAGCAGAGGTTTGTGGTTGTCCAGAGTAGAAAGAAGAGTTATGTTAACCATCGAGTCTATGATGTAGCATTCATGCTAGGTAAGCGGGTTTTGTTGAAGGTATCACCTATGAAGGGTGTGGTGAGTTTTGGGAAGAAAGGAAAGCTTAGATCGGGATTTGTTAGGCCTTTTGATATTCTTGAGATGTTTGGAGATATGGCATACAGGCTATCTTTACCTCTGCATCTATCAGTTGTTCATTCGATTTTCCATGTTTCCATGTTGAAGAAATACTGTCCTGATGATTCGCATGTTATTCAGTGGGACTCAACTGAAATAGATCATGACTTGTCCTACGATGAGGAACCCATCGTTATCCTAGATAGGTAGACTAGAAAGTTGAGGTCTAAGCATATTGATTCAATTAAAATCCAGTGGATACATCGCCCTATTGAGAAGGCTACATGGGAGGTTGAGTCCGATATGCAAAGTAGATACCCCAAACTTTTTACCATTTTTGGTACCTTATTTGTTTTTTTGTTTGAGAACGAATTTGTCTTTTAGTGGTGGATAATGTAATAACCCTTGTTGTAATTTTTAGTTTTTGTTGTGTTTTAACCATTTTGCCCTTCCCCGTAGTTGCTATAGGCTATTTATGAGTAGTGGGGTTGGTTGACACGGTCCCCAAAGTATTCGAGAGTGGTTTTAGTTAGTTTGAGCTTTTGAGAAGCCTTTAAAGTATTTAGTGTTACTTTGGTCAATATTTTATGATCCGAGTGTTGGATGGTGATTCTGTTAGTTCCACTAGATCCGAAATATTGATTTTGGGTTAGTAGAGCAGCTGGTTCGAGCTTCAAGCCTTTATATTTAGTTTTGACCAATTAGGTAAAAAAGTAGTTAAATTTAGCCTAATGGGGGTTCTGGGGGTTAACTTGTTGAAAAATACCTCTTTTCATAAATCTGATGGTTCCATTGAGTCTGAAATGTCGAAACTAGCCTAGTAGCATTATCAGATTATTTTTGTTGAGTACCGAAAGAATCCTGAGGGTTTAATCGCCACTATTTTTCTAAGTCTCGACTGCTGGTTTGTTGTTTTCTGGTGCAGCAAAGGCACATTCTTCGCATTCACGGCAACCTCCTTGTGATCGCGAAGAAGGATTTTATTGTTCATTGCGATCGTGATGGAGGGCTTGCTATTACAAAAGGTATGGGGTCTTGGTCATTGCAAACGCGAGGGGGGCGATCACATTTACGAAGGGTTAGCAATTCTGGTTCGGGTCTGTTACTCATTATAATTGTGATGGACCACTCTCGATAGCTTAGGTTTGGTTTGGGATGAGCTGCAAACGTGATGTAAGTGACCTTGTTCGTAAAAGGCATATAATACCTGGGCAAAATTTAATTCTTTTCCTAATCCAAAACCCCATTTTCATCTTTGAGTCCTTGGTTTATGTCGATTTCAAAAGAATTTTCATCAATTTTGTGTGGGTAAACTCTGAACTCCTATTGTCATCAATTCCCATTGATTTCATCTTCAAAATAACTTCAAAACTTTGATTTCAAACTTGGATTTTTGGGTTTTCACCCGCTAGAGTATAAAATTGGTTTTTCTTCAATTTCAAGTTCTATATCAACTTAATTTCCGTTAGTTTTTCATATTTAGAACTCTCTTAGTATGGGGGACATGATTCTTAAATAAAATTTTGATTTCACCCTTTTTCCTTTGAGGTCAATTTTCAAACTATTTTTGGATCCAAAGCACAATTAGCTAATATGGGTATCATTAGACTTTTTTTAATGTGTAGATTACATTTTTGATATATTAGAATCATTCCAAACCCACTTGTAAAGGAAAGGCTCTGTGCTAAAGGATCCAGGTTTGTGTTTCGACTTTTTGAGGTAGGTCATGGCATAACTTTCTTCAGTATGGACTGAGTAGTTAACTATTAATGTAAAGTATGTTATGGGTTGAGATTGCATTCTGAGATTCATATTTTGAGATTGTTATTTTATCGTGTTACCCATTGACTTAAGGTATTATTATTGTTGTGATGCCCGAGTGGGGGCCTGTATGATCATTGTATTTGACTTGAGTGGTGTTTATTAAGGTGATACCCGAGTAGGGATTGATATTGGTCTTGTTTGAGCATTATTTTCCATCTATGTTTATTGTGATGCCTGAGTGGGGGCTTGAATTGATATTATAGATGTCTTACTATGGTGCCATGCAATGGCTTAGATCATGGTCTATTGAGATATTGAAGAGATTTGAGCTCATTTGATACCATCATTGAGTTGATTCACTATATATGATATTGTATTGGTTATTAAGCATGCATCCTCATATCATTCATCCATATACATGCAATTGGTACCACATAGAAACACTGATTTTGAAAGAAACTGAAACACTTTATAAAACACTTGATAGAAGATTTTGCCGACAAGGTTAATTGAAATATGAGATTGAGATTGTTAAAGTATATGGTTTGCGAACCCCCCATGGGTCCTATCCTAGAAGGTTATACTTGGAGGGTGTATACGAGGTGATGTAATGGCCGTCATGCAATGGTTTACTTCATCATCTTCCCACTACATTTACATTACGTTGCATCATTTGCACTTTTATTTTTGTGTTCGTTGTCATGTATTTATCCTTGTCTTATATATTCATGTGTAGATATTCTTATATAGATATTATACTTGAAGAATAGTTAAGAGATACGGTTTGAGCCACTGTTGGGAACTTTTCTATATGTGCGTGGAAGCGTGCTCATAGTATTCTCATGTTCAGTTTTCTGCTTTGCTCAGTTGGCCAATGATACCTACTGAGTACAAGTGGACTGTACTCACTCCTACTTTTGTGCCTTTTTAATGCAGATCCCAGTACGAGTGTGACTTGCGGTAGTTGATTCGCACTGTGAGCAAATGGACTGTACTCACTCCATCTATCTTTTATGTCCTTACTTGCATTTGGAGATAGTGATGTATTATCAAATTTCATTATTATCTTATATGCTCATTATACTCAGAATACCAGGTTTTGGGATTCATTTGTGTTTAATTCACATATTTTGGATTTTATGATTATTATGGCCTGACTTTATTCTAGAAGTCTCGTATTGCTTTACTTCTTCTCTTTTTTCATATCTGGTGTGGATTTTCGGCTTATCTACTAAGGCTGGGTCGGGGTAGGTGTCATCATGACCTCAGTTTTTGGGTCGTGACTGAAATATTCCTAGAACATAGTCTAATCTTGAGGTGCAACACACTCATCCAAATTTTTCTTCCACTCATCAAACCAAGTTCTAGCAACATTTTTGAGTTGGTAAGCAGCAAAATCACCACTCTCAACCTCATTCTTATGCATTAGGCAAAGAATCATCCAGACCTCCTCACTAAAATTCTCTAAATCCTCACCCATCTTAGACCCAAAAAAGTCAGGTGGAATCGTCCTGAGAAACTCACGAATCCTGATAGTACCTGGAAAACCTGAGGAGCAACAGGCACTGCTCCTTGACGATCAACTTGGATTGTCATAGCTTGAGAAAGCATTTGGATCATAATGTGAAACTCAGCATTAGTAACCTCAGTGTGAGGTGGCACTGGCGGTATTGAGGGTTTTCATTCCTAACTTGCAGTGGGCATCCGGTGTCCCTGCATGGAGGCATAATCTAAAACACGTCCAAAATTGGAGTTAGGAAAATCATATAAAGTTAAACACTATCGCACAAACCTATAGCATGAAAGAAAGAAGAGTATTTCCTACACTCTCTATAGTCTCCTCATTATAAGTATGGCGTGCTTCACATCGACAAAAAGGAATTTAATGAACGGGGTTATAGTCTCAACAAAATTTGGTTGATATATAAAATTAAAAAAAAAAATTGAAATGGCCTCAAAATTAGTAACACGTGTACACATTTTGAAATTCATTAATGAGCCCAAATTTGGAAATTCATAAGTAACTTACACAACACAAACAAATGTGTTTGAATAATCAATAAACGTATATTTGATCTATGCAATGAAATTGCCATTGTAAATTTATTACATATAAGTAAGTCTTTTGTCTCGAACTACTATTAATTCAACAAATATATATTACTCAAAATACACCAATTATACTATGATTGATTACTTTTTATTCATACCTAAAAAAATTTCTTTATATAGATATTTAAATTTGAGATGTATTGTAGTCATGTTGACTGAACACTAAGATGACATTCAATATTTTGAATATAAAAGTTATAATCAATTTTCGTGCTAAAAGCTAGGCTATTTTAGATTATACTATATTACTTTAGGTTACATTTAATTGCAGTTAGAAGATTTATTAATATCCCAAAAAAGAGCAATTGATTTTTTGGTAATATTTTTGGTTAAGTTATAAAATTATGGTTAACGTAATCCATCTCAAAATGGAAAAGAAATTTACGAGGTCAGATTACTTTTTACCAATATTATTTATTGATATAAGTTTATACAACATGTGATAAAATACTAGAATTGCTGAACAATCAAATTTTAAAATTATACTCCTCATTATAAAATAAATTTTTTCATCTTTGAAACAATGTTACTTCTAAGAAATCATACATTAGTGGAAAAGTTTTTCCATTAAGATTGATTATTTTTTATTTAGATATAATGAAGTTATGGCAATAAGATAATAAATCGATTGTCACGACCCAAATAATTCAGCTCATGATGGCACCTACTTTACCCCACTAATAGGTAAGCCAAGCCTTTATCCGAAAGGACGACTAACGGGCTAACAGGCGAAAAAATAGAGAAATAAGGATAAAACAGTAATAGAAAGCAACAAAAGGGAAAATACATACATATAAATGCATGACATACAAAAGACAAGAGAGGAAAATATAACGAAAAATAAATCTTCCAAGACCTAGTAAGGTCAATACAAGAGCCACTATACCAAAAGAGCACTAGTGTCACAACCCAAAATAGAGTCTGTTATAATACTTGTCACACCCTCTGGTACAGGTAAGCCTAACCCAACCCAAACACAATTTTCAAAGTAAAACAGAAGCAGAAGAAGAAGATGTAATAATTCCAAAATATATAGAAATGAAACACAAGTCTCAAAGATACATCCAGGTCTGTCTGTTGTCATTAGTACAAGTCTTTAATACAGAGTAATATCAAATAAACTAAAGTATCTTAAATGCGAATAAAGCACAAGATAAAATAAGAGAGATCCAAGTAAGCTCTGAAATCTATCATCCACTACCCCAATCTCCGCAACACCAACAATGAAGAACTATGATCTACGCTCTACTACTCGAATCAATACCTGCACGAGGTGTAGAAAAAGGAAAAAAAGAAAATCAAAAGCAAGGGTGAGTATGAAACACGTGTACCCAACAAGAATCATCGATAACCGATTCTAATCCAAAGTGATAACAAGAACCACCACCCAAACTGTTAAATTTACCCCAATAAACCTACAACCGATAAATACACCACCTCATCCTAACAGGATAACCCAACACAACAATTGTAAGAATATCAATAAATAGGCAGGCAAATTAGTCTAGATGAGTCAACACTAGTCCTTTTATGATCAACAATAAAAAAAGTCATTTTTAAGAGGGAGACTCACCAACATAATATATTATACTCAATCATTATGTTCAACCAAAAATTTAGGATAAAATAGTGTGAGTGTATATTTATATGTACATCATGCGATCAATAGGTACGGCACAACAGTCTCACTGATCAAGCCATAGCCATACCCCACATCTCATTATATCTCAACTTTCAAATCACCCAAGATATGGCACAATATGATGTAATATAGTAAAATGAATGCAGAATACATAATATCACAAATAAGGTTCAATTGTTGCAATACAATACAAATAAAGACACAGACGTAATATCAATCATGCAAAAGAATGCAATGCAATGCAAGTGATACAATGCAATGGAGTGATGATGATGGGATAATGATGATATAAGCTATCATATGGCAACAATCGCATGGCCTCATATATACCTTGTGAGCTAAAGTTTCTAGGACAGGACCCATAGGGGGTTCGCAACCTATATACTTTCACAATTTCAATCAACCTTGCTGATAAAGACCTCAGTCAGGGGTTTTATAGAGTGTCTCAATCAACCTTTCCGGCAAAGACCTTGGTCAAGGGTTTTACAAACTGTTTCACTTTCTTTAAAAGTCAGTGTTTCTTAGTGGTACCAATCTCATGAATATGAATGAATGAAATGAGGATGTATACACATAACCAAATAAATATGAAGATAATGAATGAATTCAATAATGGTATTAATGGGCTCAAAATCTAGTCAATATGTTAATATCTCATGATATAAGTCATTACAGGGCACCACTGGAATAATAAGTCATGTAAGACATCAATAATATCAATCCAAGCCACTCTCTGGAGCATCACGATAATGATAAAGGCAATTAATGCTCAAATAAGGCCTATGATATCAATTCAAGCCCCCACTTAGGCATCATCATAATAATAATGCAAATAATATACAAATAAGGACAATAATATCAATTCAAGCCTCCACTCAAACATCACAATAATAATAAGGCAAATAATGCTCAAAGAAGTCCAATAATATCCCCCACACGGGCATCATAATATAATAATCTCTCAAGTCAATAATAATAGTCACATAAGCTTGCACTCGACAATGCAAAAATAATATAAAATCCCGACAACAGAAGTACAGTGAAATTACCCAAAAATAGCTTGTTCCATACAATTAAGTCCCATCTTTTCCAAAGATGACACCATTTAGACTAAATTACTAAAATGAGAACTACACTAGTTAACAATATACCCTAAGATTCATCTTCACTCTTACCCATAACTAAGCCAAGATTCTTTTCTTAATCGCTTATCTATACTATCATTAGTTATATCATAAGGAATAACTAATCCCATAAGCTACATCAACGACTACATCCTATTCATACTCTTAAGTGTTTACTAAATCCCAATCATTCCATCCAATAACATAATTGTCCATTAAATGATTGCTAAACCCCGATCATTACATCAAAAACTACTAAACATGATTCAACCTATCTATAATCTACTCTAAGAGTACTCGCAAGTAGCGAGAATAAATAAGATAAATAATTATATCACTACAACCCATTAATAGACTCCGGTACCCGCGGAGATACTCTCCATTTTATTTAAGCAGGACCCCAAATCCTTAGCGATACATAAAACACAAGCAATAAGCACATAACATATAAACACCTCAGAAAAGAGTCAAGGTACGTCTCAACATGTCTTAAAGAAGATCTGCAAAGCCAAAACACAGTCCAAAGCATCAACCGGAATCTCTACTCCAACGAATCATCACCAAACACATCTAATGTAATCAAATATGACATCTACAGGTCAAAAGGAGTCCAACGATACCCATATTGATATACTTTAGTTTGTGGTCCAAAATCACCTCAGAAATAAACCCAAAAAATAAAAGGGTAAAATAGGAATTTTAATAAAGAATCACTTTACCCATAGTTCAAGGGTTCTAAAACTGAAAGTCCATAAAAAAATAAGTAGAAATTGGATTTGAAATTATCAAAATACATATCTTTCACTTTACCAGGTAAATCCCAAATTTTGTATATTCAAGTGTAAGGGTCCTAAGTATGAATTTTCATCAAAAACCATGTCCAAATCGATAAAACCCCAATTGTCTCCAACAAATTCATGGTTAAAGAAAGAAAATAAGCTGAAGAAATTGTGGAAGAATACCAACCTAAGCATTAAATAATTTCCTCCTTGATAAACCGAGAAGAATGTTGTGAGAATCAATTAATTCTGAATTTTAGAACTCACAATATGCTCAAAATACCAAATAAACACAGTCTAAAATTTAAATACATTGTTCAGAAAATTTGCGCCACCTATTTTGGTACCTGATTTTTCGCACCAGCAACATTATTTCTCATAAGAAGGCCATAAATTCCTCATATCATATAGAAATGCCCCGAATCTTTTTTCTGTAATTCCTAAATAATGATAGAGACATACTCATTCAGTTGGAACTCGATTTGATGCACGTTTTCCCTATCAGATATAGTTTCTGCTTGTTAAAGAATTATTTCATGTTCCGCAATAAAAACTCGATCTCAACTTATTGAAATTACACCAAATTTTCCAAATCAATCGTATAATTCATTTTTAAAATTTTAGAAGTCTTAGAATAATTTTTCGATTTTTAAAACTAATAACGAATCTTTTTGTCAACAGATTTTACATAAACAAGGCCAAAGAACCGAAATTATTCAAAAACTCATCCAAAACTCCTAAGAAAAAACCAAATACGCTAATAGTTTGAAAACGACATTCCAGACTCAACGGTGCAGTCAAAATTTTCAATAGAGGTCATTATTAATAAATTATCCTCGAAACCAACTTTAGACAACTTAAAACCAACTACTTGTCTAAAGACTCAAAATCAAACCGAAAGTCTCTGAACCCAAACCAACCACGCTGCCAACCCAAACATTCCCGATCTAATATAGCTACCAAAACTCTCATCAAACGCTCAGATTACAGAATGCTAACCAAAGTCAACAATACCACTTTAAAGGCTACTCAAAATGACAAACTCACATAAATCACTCCTGAAAGCTTCGGGGACTGTGCCAACCATCTCGACAACTCATAAATGACATGAAGCAACTACAGAGAAGGGCAAAATGGGAAAAATACAGTAAAAGTTAAAAAATCACCATGAGGATTGTTACATTATCCACCACTAAAACACATGTTCGTCATCAAACGTAAAGATAAGGAAGGTACCAAAAATTGACAAGCAACTGAAAATATCACTGTAAACCTCGTGCAAGCACTCTCAAGTAGAGTCCCATCTATAGAACAATCGGTCTCACTATAGTAACCAAAAATTCTTTACACAATAACTCACAAGGTCACATCTCTAGCATCTAAAGACAAATTTCTCAATGAAGCAATGATTCTTTATTTTAGAATATGCCCAAACCTTTCAGAAAATCAAGAATCTTCATAAAACTCTGTATACCATAGACATGAACACTCTAAATGTCACCAAATTTTATGCAACCCATCACAATAATCCATGTAGTTCTCAACATCAATGATGTGTCAATCAACACAAAGTCCTCAATAATTTAGTAGAATTAAAAGCCCTTTTCGATCATACACATGTAAGAAACCCGTCATATCAAAATAGCCTAACCCATGGTAGAAATACAAGATTACTATATATCATTGACTGATGCCCAAAACATAAATTGAATCTCCAAAAAATCACTCATAATCTCCTCATAAGTCACTTTTGAACCATACTTTTAGAACTTTAAATTCCCAACTCGTAGCCATAGCTAAGTTATGCATACTTCAAAATTTCTTATGTACAAGTTCCTTATCTTTTCCTTAACTTATTCCCCATTCTGAATCCTTTAACACAAGAACTAGGGAATAATGATGCATACTCTAAATCAAAACTCATAAGCAAAATAATTCATTAATCCATTTAACTTCCAAAGTAATAAATGCTACAAACTAGGTGCCTTTCCATTCACAAATCCTTCCACAATAAAGGCAAGAATCGTTATAAGCTGAATTCCTTCAAGTCTAGCCTAAAAGTGTTTCAACATTATAAGTCTTTCCACGCAAGCAAAGCTAATCACTAAGGAAGTAACAAATCACAAGGCATGAATGTCTGTTAATCTTTCCTTATCTAGCTAGTACCCTTTTCTTCCAATCCTTTTAAGCCAGTAACATCACAAGTCCAATCCATCACAAAGACTTCTTACCCAAATAGATAAGTATCACTAAACATCCCACAATCTGAATATTCCAAAACCTACAATTGATCCAGCACTATTCCACAACATAACCATCAAGAAGATCATGCCCAAAACACACCAAACACTATAATACTCAAGGAAATCCAATCCAGCACAACGACATACTCTAAATGAGTCACAACATAGGATTGGCACACCCAATCCATCACTAAAAAAATCACTTACTGGGTTAGTAATACGAAGATACACGATAAGAAACTCACGATTCATATCAAAATCCAATGCGAAATAAGTAAGCACATAGGAGAATATAGAACCACAATCAAATACTACAGAGATAGATCAAAAGTGTACTAAAACCATACATGTCACTACCACTGTTAAGTCTAAGGCGTCTCTTGCCTGCATGTTCCTCATGCATCTACACAACTCCCCTAGAAAAAATAGAATAAACCGATCCCAAAAAATAAAAGATGACCCAACTGGCCTATCCTCAACCATAGTCTTCCACCACTGTTTGGCTCGTCTAAACAACTGAAAGGTAGTAAAATCAACCCCATTAAAGACTACCAAGCTTAACCTATATAACCTATTATGGCAACCAATGATAACTGGTAATTTTTCCACTTATTTATATCTCTTTTCTTATGATTTTTTGTGTTGTTCATTCATAATATGAGGCTAATTATCCTTTAAATGGTGATCATCTTAGGTGCTTTGGGTCTACAAAGATTTTTGATGAAAAGAAGCATAAAAATGAAGGAAAAAGGCTTGGAATAATGCATGGATCAAAAATTGGTCCCGCCCACGCAGATGGGGACTTGCCAACGCAGATAAGGCCGCAGATTGCCAAAACAGTGAACTGAAAGGGGATAAATCCTCACCTTCCTACAGGGGTAGATTCCTCACCTGTGCCTTGCTGTACGAGGGTAGATGCCACCAGCGGTGGCAGTTAAGAAAGCAGATGACCAATGCAGTGGCATTTTTATAATTACCTGAAACATAATTTTATGCTAAAAAGGGGATTTTTCAGATATGAAACTTAATCTATGGAATTTTTCTCAAACTTAGAGGATAAATAACACAATCAACACCCTTGGAGTGAAGATTTGGAAGCTTTGTATTGATAATTTCTTTACCCTTTTTTTCATCTCCTTTCTTTTTAATGTTCATATTTGGGTGTAGTTTTCGATTTTAGTATTAACTATTGATTTGTAAACATAGAAATATTTGGGGTTTTGATTTTATCTCATGATTTTTTGTTAATTAATTACTCTTGATTTATAAATAGATTTTTCTTATTTAAATTAATCTCAAGCTTTATCGATTTCTACTATTGTAGAGCTTGAAAAAGGAGATTGGAGTGGGAATATCCCATCTACTTCGATTAATACTTTAAAGAGCTAATTAAGGTTGGGAAATATTAATTTAGCATGACTTGGGACGTATAACCCATCTAATAGATTTGTTGCTAGACATAGTCAAATCCTAGTGTAGCCATAGATTGGAACTATTTGTGTTGATACTTGGCGAATGTTCGATGGAATTTATCCAAGAAATGTTTTTCAATCGATCAAAAGACGTGGCGGATACTTGAGGTTCCAAGGCTAATTTGTTAATCCGTGAGTAATTCTTGAGTAATTAGTTGAATACAATAGGTCGTTGATAGAATGGATTCCCTGTTATGATTTCCCTCATTTGTTAAAGACATAGATAAACTTGTATATATTAATATTGGTTCTACCCTTGTTATATTTTTATATTGAAAATCCTAAAATATTTGTATCTTAGGTTTGGATTATAGTGAGTTGCTTTTATTTCATACTATCTCGATCGCTAGTCACATTGTTCCTCGTGGATTCGACCCCGACTCCTAGTTGGGTAAATTATATTGCTAACGACCATGTACACTTATTTTTAAGGGTTTATTTGAGTGTTATCAAAAATGGAGCCATTGCCGGGGAACAATTTGGCGTATTGAGTTAGTTTGGAATTTTAGCTTACTTGCTTTGATTCGAACTTCTGAATATCTTTTATTTCTTGTGTTAAGTAGATTTTTATTTTGTTATACTTGTTATTATGGCATCTTTGGATGAAATTGAGTTTGGTGGTTGCAACGCTTATTTTAATGACCCATGTCCTTTTTGTGGAGGGCTCCACTTTTGGAAAAAATGTATAAAAGCTCCCGGGATAGAGGTGTGTGTACCATATCAATCCTATGTGGGATCTACTTGTTATGAACGTGTTGGTCAAAGTAAAAATTGTGATTTTTGTGAAAATGACCCTTCCCTATCCCCAAGATCTAACGAATTTTCTAGTTGTGCTTTTGCGTTTGATAGGAGCAATAATATGGAGTTGGAAGCACAAAGATCTGGTCATGAAGGCATTCAAGCATTGCTTCAAACTAACTTGGATCGCGCACCTAAAATGGGTGAGGAGGTACCTCTTATGCATCAATCCATGTTGGCATAAAAAATAGGTAGTAAAGGAGAAGAAGACCTTTGTGAAGATGCCTTTCAAAATGAAGAAACACATGAAAAATTGAAAATTGTGAGCCAAGAGTGGCTCTTGAATCAACCGCAACATCTTGAAGCCTATGGGAAGATATGTGAGGAAATCTCCCTAATAAAGGATGATTTCTTCCAAATGCATGTTGAGAAATATCATGAAATGATCAAAATTGAACTTGCCATTTATGAGTTGAAGTCCAATGTGAAAGCAAAACTTGAGGCATATGATGCTCCTCATCAAATGTTCAAGGATAATGAGTTCAAGTTGAGTTCCAATGAAGATTTGGTCAAGATTGATGTTGAAGAATTCATGGTGATTTTCCAACCCACCCAGCCAAAAATAATGCAAGATATCGAAACTAATGAAATGATACTAGAATTAAAAAATAAAGCCAATCAAATCCTTTACGAAGACTCTAGTTCATTTCGGGGGGAGAATGTCAAGAAAGATGCAAATTTGAGAATGAAGAGGCTTAAACCTCATTCCAACCATTTTTCAATATTGTACTTGGTGGATATGGTGAAAACCAAAATAACCGGGCAAATGGAGAATTTTGGAGATGAGGGACAAAGTCCCTACATTTTGGAGTTTGTCATTTCAAGAGGGGAAAATGGCGTCCCTCACTTGAAGGCCAAGAATTGTAAAATGTGGTGTCTAACAAGTGGAATAATGATCTTCTCACCAATGCCTAATGAGCCCAAACAAAATTTTGACGTAAAGTTGGGTAAAAGATTTAAGTCTTCAAAATGTCAAGATAGAGTTGGGCTCGTTGCTTCCATACATTTGACCCACAAGCTTCATCAAAATCTTGATGTGAAGTTGGGACGAAGATTCAAATCCTCAAAGTGTAGAGATAAATAAGGTTGCTTGCATTGTTCCGCGATGTTAAATCAAGTGCTTGATGGGAGGCAACCCATTGTTCTTAAATTTTTTGCATTTACTTTTGAAATTTTAATTTTTAGAATAGCTTAGAAATTTATTTTTGACTAAGCAACAAAATTTTGGAGCTTTTGGAAGTGATTTGAACAGGTTTGGATGCAAAAATTTGATAGGAATGAAAGATGATCCCAGTCTAAGGAGGCTCCTAATAATCCATATATTACAATACTACAGGCCACTCTTATGTCGATCCTCGCAGGTAGTGCACTTCAGGGAGCCCATTACCTCCTTCTCTACTTTATTTTGCTAGCATTAATGAAAATGCAATATATTTTAGTTGGGGGTGGAATAGCTTAGTTTTCATGTGGGAGTGTACTATTGATATATTTTGATACATTTGTGCCCTTGTCGGGCATTGTTGGAGAGTGTTGCACCCTTGTCGGGCTTGAAATGAATTATGTGGCATCAAAAAATTATGGTATTTGTGAATGGTTTAGTATGGGTGTCACATTTGACATGAATTTTAGGGAATTCTTGATTACCCACTTTAACACCCACCATGTGTTTGATAAAAGTCCTAAATGAAACATCCAACTTGTTCTTTGTTACTCCATGTTCCAATTGCTAATGTGAAGTCTTCTTGTTGTTGTGTGGAGCTAATTTCAAGATGTGGGATGTGTTGTTGGCTGTTTGAAGTTGAATTATGTCAATTTTTGTACTTCTTGAGTACCCGCACTACTGTTAATAATGTTTACTTTATGATGCCCATCATGTGTTTGATGAAATTCCTAAGTGTGGTTTACTCTAGTTTCTTTCATTGTTCATATGCTAATTTCTATTAGGAGGTGTTCTTACTACTACGTGTACTTAATTACAAGTTGTCAATTCTTTTAAAGAGTGTTTTGATGGTAGCTCAAGTTGAATGATTTTTTCGTGGTTATGGATATTGTACGCCCTTGTCGGGTTTGAGCTGAATTTTAATTTGTTGGATTAGTCGTTTTGCTTGTTTTCACTTCTAGATTAGCTTCTGTATCGTGTTAGCTTCTTATAGTTTTTTTTGGTAGTTTTTTTGGGTGACCTTTTCCTAAATAATGTACTGAGTGATGACATTCTTAAGGAAAAATCATCGCTATTGTTGTTTATGGGTGTTTGTATCATTTGTGCATGGGAAGTCTGAGTACCCGTAGCCATTATGAATTGGGGTTGTGATTGTTGTCAAGGTAAAGTCTAAGTAACCAATTTCTATGGTGAAGTCTGAGTAGTCATGGCATTATTGCCCTTGTTGGACTCAAAATGTGGGATTGTGACTTGTTTGGCATTAATAGATTTAGTCTTGCATTGTGAAATTTTGGAATGAGCATACCTCTATAAAATTGTTTGTGAAAACAAGTGAAAGGAAGTGAATGATGTTTGTGGTAACACTTTGACTCTTTTTATGATTACTCATTAGATGGTGATAATGTGGAAAATGACTCCTTTAGTTCTTGTTTAGGAAATGAAACCTATCCTTCTAGAATAGTTTGCATGCCATGTGTGGTGAGTTTTTATCCAATAAATCTTGTGCTTACTTGTGTCATCTAGAACTTGCCCGGTTGTTCTTTTAATGCTAGTCTTGATTGTGTTCGATTGGAGAAATGATCTTTGGCCTTGTTGGTGATTTTTTTTTATAGAAACCTCTCTAGCCTTAAAAGCCTACCCGTGCATAAATGTTATCACTAGTTACCCTATTTGAGATTAATATTCTTTGTTTGGCAAACACATTACAAGCCTTGGACCTTTTTGAATATTTCCTCTTTTGAAACCTATCCTCCTTGAACTTGAAATTGCCAACTTGAGGCTAAAAGCTCAAGTTGGGGATATGGTGGAACTTGGAAAAGGTGGTCATGCATCATGGTTTTATAAGTGAGTGCCTTATGAATAAAGCAATGATTGAACAAGAAGAATGAATAAGGAAAAATAGAAAAGAAAAGAAAAGAAAAACAGAAAGTTGTCAATAAGTGGGTGAACTAGAATAAAAAGGAAGGGCACTTATGTTATATGGAAATGAAGAGGCAAATGATCAAAGTTTGGATTGTATTATTTTTTTTATAGTTCAAGGAGGGTATAGCCACTTTTATCCTAAATGCTTATCCTACCCTTCCCCAAGCCTACATTACAATCTAGAAAAAAGTCCTTCGAGATCTCCAACCGATGCTTTTGAGTTAGTAGTGATTGAAAATAAGGGCAAGCCTATGGTATGATACTTGTTTGCATTGGAAGTTCTTTGTTGAGTGTGAGAGTTTGTGCATTTGTCCCTTGTAGAAGTGTTGTAAATATTGTGTGTTTTTGAGACTTTCTTTCTTGTGAGGGCATGTAAACTAAGATAGATTGTTGAAGTTGATACACTCCGAAAATGAGACAAAGGAGTAGGTTTGATTGACTATTGATTGTGAGTCACTTCTTGAGAATTGGTTGTTGTTACTTGATCATTTTTTAAAACTCCATTGTATTCTTGAAAGTGTGTTTGATCTTGAGGGAGTTGCTTTGGTAAGATTCACATGTTTGTTGACTAATTATTAGTACCAACCAAAGTCATACTCATGATGCCTAATTGAAAAATATGACGTGAAAGTGTTGATATTTCCTTTTGAGCTTAAACTGATTGCCTCATTAAGTTTTGATTTTGTGTTGCTTGAGGACAAGCAAAATCTTTAAGTTGGGGGTGTTGATAACTGGCGGTTTTGCCACTTATTTGCATTTTTTTTTTCTTATGAATTTTTGAGTTGTTCATTCATAATATGAGGCTAATTATCCTTTGAATGGTGATCATCTCAGGTACTTTGGGTCTACAAAGAGTTTTGATGAAAAGAAGTGCAAAAATGAAGGAAAGTGGCTTAGAATGATGCATGGATCTAAAATTGGTCACCCACCCACGCAGATGGGGACCTACCCACGCAGATGCCGCAGATTGCCAAAATAGTGAAATGAAAGGGTCTGAAACCGCAGCTGCGCCCTTACCTACTGGGGCAGATGCCTCACCTGTGCCCTGACCTGGGAGGGTAGATTCCCACCTACGGTGGCATGTGAGAAAGAGGATGACCAATGTTGTGGCATTTTTGTAATTACCTGAAATATGATTTTTGAGATATAAAAGGGATTTTTCAGATCTGAAACTTCATCTTTGGCATTTTTCTCAAGCTTGGAGGCTAAGGAACACCATCAACACCCTTGGAGTGAAGATTCGGAAGCTTTGCATTGAGAATTTCTTTACCCTTTTCTTCTTCTCCTTGCTTTTTAAAGTTCATATTTGGGTGTAGTTTTTGATTTTAGTATTAAATTTTGATTTGGAAAAATAGAAATATTTGGGGTTTTAATTTTATCTCATGCTTTTGTGTTAATTAATTACTCTTGATTTATAAATGGGCTTTCCTTGTTTAAATTAATCTCATGCTTTATTGATTTCTACACCAGTTGAGCTTGAAAGAGGAGATTGGAGTGGGAATTTCCCATCTACTTCCATTAATGCTTGAAAGAGCTAATTGAGGCTGGAAAATATTAATTTAGCACGATTTGGGATGTATGACCCATCTAATGGATTTGTTGCTAGGCATAGACAAATCCTAGTGTAGCCATAGATTGAAACTATTTGTGTTGACACTTGGCTAATGTTCGACGAAATTTAGCCAAGACATATTCGTTAATCGATCGAAAGATGTGGCGGATACTTGAGGTTCCAAGGCTAATTTGTTAATTCGTGAGTAATTCATGAGTAATTAGTTTAATACAATAGGTCATTGATAGAATTGGTTTCCCGTTATCATTTCCCTTGTTTCCCTCATTTGTGAAAGCCATAGATCAACTTGTATTTATTAATATTGGTTCTACCCTTGTTACATTTTTATATTGAAAACCCCCAAAATATTTGTATCTTAGGTTTAGATTCTTGCTAGTTGCTTTAATTTCATACTATCTCTATCGCTAGTCACATTGTTCCTCGTAGATTCGAACCCGACTCCTAGTTGGGTAAACATATTGCTAACAACCTCGTACACTTCTTTTCGAGGGTCTATTTTAGCGTTATCAACCAACCAAACACTTATACGAATCAACACTAGGAGAATCTGTAGCACTAGCCAACTGTGCATCTGGAGTCTGAAGCCTAAAATAGCATGCCAAATGAAAGTAGGAGTCATACTCTCGAGAAAACCAAATATTTGTACCAAACAATCCTCAAGCATAGATATGGACATGATCACATATGGTGTCTATACCAAGCTCAACCCCTCTAACTCAATAGACCCATCATTAAGAGCAACTCCAGAACCTAAAGAGGCAATCCCAACCTGGAATGTAGCTGGTCCAGATGTTCCAATACGACCTCTGTCTCAACCTCTGCCCCTACTGCGTACAAAAGACACGGGCTCTGAACCGTTAACCGAAGAAAAACACATCCTCACCATATGTGAGAAAGTGAATAAGAGGTTATTTAGTCATATTAAGTTATGAACGCATAACACATAATGAAGAAATGGATTTATCCTAAAGTCATGTAGCCTCTCGAAGATAGATAACAAATGTCTCAACAGCAATCCGCAAGACTCTACTAGACTCGGCTTGTACTAATGAGATCAATGAACCTGGGGCTCTAATACCAATTTGTCATGACCCAAAATAGAGTCTGTAATGGCACCTGCCACACCCTCTGGTACAGGTAAGCCTAACCTAACTCAAACTCAATATTCAATGTGAAATGGAAGCAAATGAAGAAGATGTAATAATCCCAAAAAATATAAAAATGAAATACAAGTCTCAAAGATATATCCAAGTTCTAGGTGTCACTAGTGCAAGACTCTAATATAGAGTAATATCAAATAAACTAAAGTATCTTAAATGCGGATAAACCACAAGATAAAAAAAAAAGATCCGAGTAAGCACTGAGATCTGTCAGCCAATACCTCGATCTCCACAACACCAACACTGAAGGAATGTGATCTACACTCTGCTACTCAAATCAATACTTGTATGGGGTGCAGAAAAAGGAAAATGAAAGAAAAAGCAATGGTGAAAATGAATCACGTGTACCTACAAGCATCGTCGATAATTGACCCTAATCCAAAGTAATGGCGAGAATCTCCACCCCAACTACCGAATTTACCCCAATAAACCTATAATCGACAAATACACTACCACATCATAATAGGGTAACCCAACACAACAGTCGTAAGAATATCAATAAATAAGGTAGGCAAATTAGTCTAGGTGAGTCAACACTAGTCCTTTTATGATCAACAATAAAGAAAGTCATTTTAAGAGAGAAACTCACCAACACAGTATCTTATGTTCAATAATCATGTTCAACAAAAAATATGTGATAAAATAATGAGAGCGTATATTTATGTCTATATCATGTGACCAATAGGTGTGACATAATAGTCTCACTGATCAGGCAACAGCCATACCCCACATCTCATAATATCCCAACCTCCAAATCACCCAAGGGATGGTACAATATGATGTAATTTAGTGAAATGAATGTAGAATACACAATATCACAAACAAGGTTCAATCGCAGTAATATAATACAAGGAAAGAATCAAGCGTAACATAAAAGATACAAAAAAATGCAATGCAATTCAAGTGATGCAATGCAATGAAGTGATGATGATGGGATAACTATGATATAATCCATCGCATGGACTTATAAACACCATTCGAGAAAAATCTTCCGGGATAGGACCATGGGGGGTTCGCAACACATATACTTTCACAATCTCAATCAACCTTGTCGACAAATACCTCGGTAAAGGGTTTTACAAAGTGTCTCAATCAACCTTGCCCGTAAAGACCCCATTCAAGGGATTTACAAAGTGTTTCACTTTCTTTCAAAATCAATGTTTCTCGCTGGTACTAATCTCATGAATATGAATGAATGAAATGAGGATGTATGCTCATAACCAAATCAATATGAAGATAATGAATCAATTTAGTAATGATATAAATGAGCTCAAAATCTACTCAATATATCAATTTCTCATGATATAAGCCATCACATAGCACTACTGAAATAATAAGTCATATAAGACATCAATAATATCAATCTAAGCCCCTCTCACAATCATAACACTAATATTAAAGGCAATTAATGCTTAAATAAGACCTATAATATCAATTCAAGCCCCCACTAGGGAATTAAAATAATAATAAGGCAAATAATCCACAAATAAGGTCAATAATGTCAATTCAAGCCCCTACTTAGGAATCACGATAATAATAAAGCAAATAATGCACAAATAGGGCAAGTAATATCAATTCAAGACCCTACTCGGGAATCAAAATATTAATAAGGCAAATAATGTACAAATATGTCCATAATAGCCCCCATATGGGTATCACAATATAATAATCTCTCTAGTCAAGGATAATATTCACATAAGCCCTTAATCGGGCAACACAAAAATAATAAACAATCCCAACAACGCAAGTATAGAGAACTTACCCAAAACCTAGCGTGTTCCATACAATTAAGTCCCATCTTTCCCAAAGATGACACCATTTAGACTAAATGACTAAAAGGATAACTACACTAGTGAACAATAGATCCCAAGGTTCATCTTTATTCGCTTACCCATAACTAAGTCAAGATTCATTTCTTAATTGTTTATTTATGGTATAATCAATTATATCCTAAGGGATCATTAACCCCCGCAACTAAATCAACTACTACAACCTATTCATACTCTAAGTGTATACTGAATCCCTATCATTCCATCCAATAACATAATAGCATAATTGTCCCCAAAATGATTGCTAAACCCCGATCATCACATCAAAAACAACTAAACATGATTGAAGATCTTAAATAGACACCCACTATCAAATCAATCAATATCAATAAGTTACCTATCTATAATCTACTCTAAGCATACTCGCAAGTAGCGATAATAAACAAGATAAACAATTATATCACTACAACCCATTAATAGACTCCAGTACCAATGTAGAGGCTCGGCATTTCATCTAAGTGGGACACCCAAAAATACAAGGGTAAAACTCGAATTTTAATGAAGAATCACTTTACCCATACTTAAGGGTTCTAAATCTGAAATTCCATTGAAAATTGAGTAGAAATCGTGTTTGAAATCATCAAAATACTCATTTTCAGTTTACCAGGTAAATCCAAATTTCCATAGTCAAAAGTTGCTTAAAACAAGAAAATGATTGATGAATCAACATTTCTTTTGTCAAAATCCATTTATCCATAGTGTAAGGGTCCTAAATATGAAATTTCATCAAAAACCGAGTCTGAATCGATAAAACCCAAATTTTCTCCAATAAAGAAATTATACTTTCCCTCTTGATAAATCGAGAAGAATTTTGCGAGAATAGCTTAATTCTGAGCCCTACAACTCCCAATATGCTCAAAATACCAAATAAACACAATCTAAAATTGTCCCGACCCAATTTCTCTGGTAATTATGGCATCTACTTCAACCCACCAGTAAGTAAGCCAAACCATAGCCCGGAACAACGACTAGTGGGCTAACAGGTGGAAGATCAACAAATAAGGATAAAACAGCAATAATATGCAACTAGAATAGGAATATATATATATATATATATATATATATATATATATATATATATATATATATATAAGCATGCTATACAAAAGAGGGAAGAGGACAAAATTCCAAAATGAATCCCCGAAGACCTGGTAAGGTCAGTACAAGAGCCATGAAAACAAAAAGAGTACTAGACAATGCAAAAATATGCATCATAGTCTCAGCATATAGAAAACAAGACTATCATGAAAGCATAAGGAGGAGGATCAGCTTCGGACTCTGAAAGCTCACCCAGTCACCGATCAACAGCATAGCCTGAGGTTAGTGTCAACGACTGTGACTCATACTAGGATCTGTATCAGGGAAAATGATGAAGAAGTGTAGTATGAGTACCAAAACATAGGTACTCAAAAGGCATCATAGGCTGACTGAGCTCAATTACAGTAAAAGTATAAATAAAGTGCGAGTATATAAACTAAAGGCAGTAAATGAGCATTTGACATGAAACAAATAGGCTATGCTAAGAAAATGTGGTAAACCAAATGTAAATTACTCCAAAGCAGAAATAAAAGCCTAGCTCTAACCTAACTGGAACACCATAAGCCCAAAAGGTGTACATGAGGACAAATAAATCCAAACAAGCCTCCATAAGAACGGTGGGTACAAACAAGGGGTAAAACTAAGGTGAGTACAAGGTATAACAGTAACGAGAGTAAAACGAACCAAAATGTATGATATGCATGTCGTATACTCCTCCTCCAGCCATAACAACAAATCTTACCATTCTCCACCTAATTCCCAACCACAAATCAGTAACACTAATAATAATAAATGTCATACTCAAACCAGAACTAACGAATAATAATAATATAGCATATGCTGGACTCGAATCGGAACTAATGAATAGTAAAAATATAGTAGATACCGGACTCGAATCGGAACTAATGAATAATAACAATATAGCAGATGTCAGACTTGAAGCGAAACTAATAGATAATAAGCATAATGCCAGATGTTGAACTCAAACTGAAACTCATAAGTAAGACATTCATAAAAATATACCAAGATTATGATTCTTCCCAAGTTTATCTAGTCATTATTCCCATTTTAGATACCAAATCATTAAAGGAGAACCAAATTCCATGTATTATGACTAAAGCTGCAATTTGAGGTCAAAATACTAATAAGGCAAGGGTTTCAAAGCTAACAGGCTTAAAGGTAATGATGAAGGCAACTAATCCCAAATGAGATTCTCCCGATGATATTCTATAAATAAATTACGTCTAAAAGGACATTATTCTATATCAACTTATCCTACAAAGGGTGATAAGGCCTGCTACATATCTCGAAAACCCAACCTAAGGCAAAAACCTAACCAACCTAGGTTAAGGATTCACAATCTAGTCCCACAGCCCTAAATAGGCTAAGTCTAATCCTAAAGGATAGGCAATTTCTAACTTTAGGGAAACGGGGTAAAAATCTACCCTAAAGCCCTCTAACCAGGTAAAAGTAATCAGAAGTCGCTAAAAGAATATTCGAAACTTAAGAACCCACCCAAAACAAGCACAATATCACACTAATGTCATTAAACAGAAATGTCTAAAAGAAAAGTAAGCCCAGCCTTCCTCGACGCTGTCAAAAGCACATGAAAAACCTATAATGGAGCTTTCCCCTTTCGAGAAGCACCCAACTGTTGCAACACTATCAAAATAATATACTACATATCAAGATGACAACATTGATACCCATATTGCAAATTTATGCTCTGGGTCAGAAATCAGATTAAAATCGAATAGTGGGGGCCCACCGACGAAATTGAGAATTGAGTTCGTCATTAGGTCCCTCTCAGATTAAGTTTTATTTACCCTAAAAGTGTGTGTGATCTAAGATCAATAACAGACACAAACATTCCCAATACAAATCGATAAAACAAGAACCCAAACTGAGAATTTAATTGAAATTAAATAGAGAACTTTCGAAATAAAGACGAGAAAATGCTCACTATAACATCCCTACACTATTCTCAGCTCTAATTTATCAAATCCCCACACTCTCTAGAGCTCTTAATGTCAACCATGGTGATTTTAAACTTAGAATATAAGCTGAAAACAAAGGGGAAAATTATATATACACTCAGAAGTGGCCGCTTAAGCAGTCACCGCTGAAGCGGCCAAAGGGCTCTTAAGTGACCCCCGCCTGGGTTACAAATACCGTTAAAGTAGTCCCAGGACTCAACAACAACTACTTCTAGAGCAGTATCCAGGCCGTTTTTGCAGCTACACCAGCAACATGACACCAAAATATTTGGCTGTCCAGAAGGACTTCGATCGGGTGTTCGAGATTTGTTTGGAACCCCGTGTACGCAAATAAACTATGCTACCCTATCAAATTTGGCATTCTGAACTCAATTGGACAATCCAAATTTTAATTAGAGGTCGTTTTGACAAAAAGTAGGTCCCATACCCATTGTTCCAGTTTTTACCAAAATGCACCCAATAGCCCAAAACGAGCCTAAAAGCCTCAAAACTCGGACCAAGGGACCCCTTGCCTAAAATCGACATTCCAGAGCTAACGAAACCATTAGAATCGCTATCCAAGGATGTTTACCTGATGTTTTGGCCCAAGACTATTTTCTCAACATCAAAAGCTCCAAAATAGGGAAATGGCTATAAAAACCAAAATAACTACTCGATAACTGGACTGTCAGTCCCAGCAAGTCATAAATTACTTGGAGATGCTATAGAAAGGCTCTAAATACTGTAAAATCATGATAAAGTCTAAAATGACCTAGAGGGTCATTACAACAGCAAGTACTAGATGGACTTTTGTCCTTGAAAGTATATAGTTAAGAAGTACCTGAAGGCTCGAACAGGTAGGGTTACTGAGTCTATATGTCATGCTTATTCTCCCAGGTAGCCTCCTCGACCGAAAGGTGTCTCTACTGAACCTTAACCATAGGACTCTCTCTAGAACGCAACTGCTTCAAATCTCTAGCTAGAATAAAGATCGTCTCCTCCACGAAGGTCAACCTATCATCCAACTGAATCGAGTCCCAACGATCGAAGCTTGTGAGACTCATTCATAATATAACCAAAGGATAAAAATATGAAAAACTGAATGAATAGCTTAAAAGGATGGGGGCACGGCTAACTCATAAGCTACCTTCCCAACTACACGAATGATCTGAAATAGCCTGATATACCTAGGGCTGAGCTTTCCCCTCTTCCCAAACCTTATCACACCATTTATGGGCAACACATAAAGAAAATCCTAATCACCAACACCAAATCTTAAGGCATAAAGCCTACGATCAACATAAGTTTTATGCTTGGTCTGAGCTGCCCATAACTTATCTTGAATAACTCAAACTCTATCAAATAACTCTCAAAGCAAGTCGGTATCTCATGGTATATCCTCTAAAGTCTCAAACTAACAAACCTGAGATCAACACCACCTACCATATAATGCCTCGAATGCTATTATCTGAATACTCAAATAGCAGCTATTATTTCAGGCAAACACTGTTAAGGCTAGAAACTGCTCCTACTAACTTCCAAAGTCTATGACATAAGCTCAGAGCATTCCTTCAACGCCTGAATACTTTGCTTCGACTATCTGTCAGTATGGGGATGAAAAGTTGTGCTAAGGTCGACCTAGGTACCCTACTCCACCTAAAAATTCCTCCAGAAGTTAGAAGTGAGATGGGAACCACTATGCAAAATAATAGACATGGGTATTCTGTGAAGGCAAACTACCTCTCAAAAATAAATCACAGCCAACCTCTCGGCACTGTAGGAAGACTAAAAAGATATGAAATGGGCAAACTTGGTCAACCGATCTACGATGACCCAAATGCAATCCAAACCAGAGGAAGTACGAGCCAAACCACCCACAAATTCATAGTAATCTACTCCCATTTCCACTCAAGAATAGGTAACCTCTGAAGCAAAGCACATGGTCTCAAATGCTTGGCCTTCACCTGCTGACAACACAAACACCAAGCGATGAAATCTACTATGTCTCTTCTCATACCGCTTCACCAGTAATGTTATCTCAAATCTCTATACATCTTAGCTATCTCGAATTAATAGAATATCTTGAGCTATGAGCCTCCTAAAGTAACAACTGAATCAAACCTCTTACCCTCGAAAACAAATGTAACCATCAAATATTAATATACCTTCATAGTCTAAGGTAACCCTCCTGGACTCACCCCTCCGCACTTAATCTTGAATTCCACATAACCTAATATCCTTAAACTGCCAACCTTGAATCTGCTCCAATAAAGTAGTCCTGGCCTCAAAACTAGCAAGAATCCTCCTGGGGTCTAAAATATCAAGCTGAATCAACTTGTTCTCTAAGGATTGGATGTCCGAGGTTAATGTTCACTCCAAAATTAAAAGAAAGTCCAAGATCCCCATACTTACCGCCTTCCAGCTCAAAGTATTTGCTACCATATTCGCTTACCTAGATGATATAGAATAGAGAGATCATAGTCCTACAACTACACAATCCACCAGCGCTGCCTCGAATTAAGGTATTTCTAAGCCATAAGTTACTGAAGACTATGATGGTCAGTGAATATCTCGCGCGAACACCATGCAAGTGATGACTCAAAATCTTAAGTACGAATACTACCACTGCCAACTCTAAGTCATGAGTAGGGTAGTTGCGCTCATGCACCTTCAGTTGTCTCAAAGCATATGCTATAACTCGACTCTGCTACATTAGAACACAACCCAAAACAACACCCAGAGCATCACAATAAACAGAAAACCCCTCACCCACAACTATAAGAATCAGAATAGCAGCTCAAGTTAGCAAGTCCTTGAGCTTTAGAAAGCTCGCCTCACATATATTAGACCACTAAAATAGAACCTCCTATCTAAAAAACATGCAAAATTTGAGTTAGGAAAATATTATAGAGTTAAACCCCATCGTAGAAATCTAAAGCAAGAAAGAAAGAAGAGTGTTTCCTAAACACTTTGTAGCCTCCTCATTATGAGAGTGGCGTGCTTCACACCCATAAAAAGGACTCTACTGAACGTAGTTTACAGACGTTCTAGGACTCTTGAACCTAATGCTCTGATATCATATTTTTCATGACCCGAGTCTACACCCTGGTCGAGACAAGGTGCTTAGAACCACAAGTGGTTCCAAGCTAACCCTTAACATAGCATAACTAAGTATATTACTTGAAATTTTAGCGGATGCTTTAATAAGATCATAAGATAAATTCTAAAACATCTAAAAAAATCTGAATGAACAAGTACCAAGCCCGAAGGGCCAACATAAACCATAATCTAATGTCTACAAACCTCTAATAACTGAATATCATAATCTTCTAGGACAAGGCCCCCAGCTAACCATAAAATAATTTCTAAAAGTAGAAAGGAATAAAAAACTAACTAAGTCCCTGAATGATGAGGAGTCACCACTACTAGAAGCCAAACTAATATCAACTAGCTATGAGTCTGAGCTTGGTCACTAGTATCTAATTCACATGAAAAATGTAGGCAAAGATTAATCAATCAATACGTCTGAATGTACTGAGTATGTAGGAATTACTAAATGACTGAAAATAAGTTTAATAAAATCACAATAAAACTTTCAGAGAAATAAATATTTGAAATACTTATGGAACATACTAATGGAACTTGGATTTTCTAGAACCTTAGTTAGCTCGATGCTAAATACTACTCCCAAAACTGTTTATATAATCATATGCTCAATGAAAGATTTAAATAACTATATCTATTATAAAGGTTAAAACTTTACTAAATTCAAATCTTAAAAACCATCAAACTTTACCCTTCTATGGGTTTAATATATTTTTCTTGAATATCTGAAAAAACACTATAGTTCTAAATTTTAGGATTTAAACATAAACTTCAATATTCATATCAAATTCATATTGTAATTGAGAAAGATGATAACTAAAGCTTTTTTATTCATAGAAATCATTTTGTGGTTCATAAAGGCTAAAACCATCAATAAACACTATAAAAATCAAGAATTTGATTCAAATAACATAAGGATTAAACATTGATTTGTAACCCTAACTATGGTTTTGAAATTTATAAAAAGCTCTAAAGTCTTAGACATGGGGATGATCGGAAAAACCCATTGAAGTCCTACATACCTGAGATTAGATGAATTTGTGGTAAGAAATCTTGAATTTGGAACTTTTGGAGCTTTGGATTTGGATACCCTATTTTCTATTTGTTCTTCTATTTCTTTGGTGGAGGAAGGAATTGGGAAAGATTAGTGATGTTTATTCTAAAAATGTAACCATTATAGGGTGTTTTAAGATGTGGTGAGAGGTATTGGGGTAAGTAATGGACCAAATTACCCCTCACAAAACTCTTAAAAGTGCAGAAAAAACTCATCGAACAGTTCTGGGATGAACCGTGGGTCCCCCAATGGACCATGGTACAAACTGTTGACTTAGGAATAAATTTTTATATCACTGGTAAGGCTCCACGACTCCAGTGATCGAACATCGTCCAGGCGACGGACTATCGCTCTATCTGTCATCCGTTGGCAAAAGGACAACCTCTAGTAAATTGGTCATAACTTTTTACTCTGGCAGTGGATTGACAAACGGTCGGTGGAATTGGAAAGAAGACTCAAAAAACTTTAATTTGGTGGGTCTTGAGTATAAAATCCTTCACATATTAGGAGTTATCTTCGTTTGAAGATAACCCTAGTAAAATCTTATATGAAAACTCAATCGGCAAAGAAGCTTTTGATTTAACTTTGAGCTAAAAGTTCCTTATGACCTTAACTAATATCCAAAGTTCTTCTCTTACTAATAATTTGAACTTAATATCTATGTTCAGTTAGAAATCATTGGGTTTGATTCTATATGTATTTGAAGAAAGGTTCGAATCTTAGTTCAGAAATTCGGGGTGTTACAAGTAAAAAATGCAGGGGTAGATGAAAATAAATGATCAATAATTCGATACAACAATCCAAGATTTAAACAAAATAATTTAAATTATATTATTCTATCAAATTCACATTGCAACGTTGTAAATTTAACAAAAAGAGCTTGATAGAAGTGTTATATTTAATTTCATCAATGTTTTATCGTTGTCCAAATTAGACAACAAAATTGGCAGTAACTAAATCATCTGGCAAGAATCTAGTGATCTTATCTAGCAAAACTGGATAGTTGCTGAGAAGTATGGCAACCTATACAAATCAAAAAATAGTAGTAACAAATAAGAACATGAAGGTCGTCTAAAATATATATGTATCTAGATTATAAATACTTTATCACCTTATGATACAACTCTTTGATGCCCTTACACTCCTTCTTACACTTATGCTTAATAATTACAAAGGATTTGTACTCATGATCATCCTAAATGCTCCTGCAAGAAGTTATATACATGTAAGTTAGGATTAAAAAAATTTAAAGAAGAAAAAGGTAGTGTGTAATGACCCTCTAGGTTATTTTCTCGATTTCCACATATTTTTGGTGTTTTTAGCATCCCTATAGCGGGGACACAGGTCATTTATGACTTGTCAAAACTGTCGATTTGGTTATAGAATAGTTCGTATGGATTTGAGGCTCAATTTCCTATTTTGATGCTTTTGCTATTAAGGAATTATCCTCAATCCAAAACTCCTAGTAAATAGACTTGGATGAGAATTATGACAGTATCATCAGCTCTGAAATATTGATTTTAGGCTAGGAGGACACTTGGTTCTGGTCCCGAGGCTTCCTGACTCATTTTCGGCTATTGGGTAAAATTTGGTGAAAAATAGAACTTGGTGTGGGACCCACATTTAATCAAAATGATCTCTAGAAAGTTACAATGGTTCTATTGAGACTGTAATGCCAAATTTTGTGTGGTAGCATAGTTCGTTTATGCACACGGGGTTTTGAACAAATCTCGAGCACCCGATTGGAGTCCATTTGGTAGTAAAATTTTGAAGCCTGATATCTGGTGTGACCGCTAAAGCTTTCTAGACACTGCTTTAGCAGTGGTCTCTTTAGTGACCTTAATCCACTTTAGCATCCTTGGCTACTCGATTGAGGTCTGATTTAGCGATCAAGGTTCGCTTAAGCGAACGTTGCTTTAGCTGTGAAGGTCCACTTTAGCAGATGTCACTTTTGCAGCTAGAATGTTTCTTTAGAGATCCCCGTCTTTCCATACCCTCCATTTTAGCCTTCATTAGATGCGTTAGAGTCCAAATGACCTTTAGCAACGACTGCTGGTGATAAAACTCTCTCCTTCACTCGATTTTCCCACATTACTCTAGGTATTTTTCCTCTAGTTTTGATATATTGGGACGTGAGAGAGTGTGTGAATCATCCATTAAATCTAATTTAAGCTAGTTCAACACTCCTTGGTCATTTTCCATTATTTTCCTCGTCAAATTCCATCATTTTTCATTGTAAATTCCTAGAATTTAGGTATTAAATTCACAATTTAGGGGTTGATTGAGCCCCGATTTGCACTCCATTTGTGCTCAACTTTAGAGAATATGTTCCTTGTCCTTCGAGGGACCTTGTGATGGATTTAATTTTTGGATTTCATTTGCGAACCCCATGGGCCGGCTCTTGACCCGAGTTTTGACCCGAGCTTTTATATAGCGATATGGATATCATTTTACTCCTATTAACATGTATATTATTATTTTGATAGCGTGGTAATATTTCAAAATTGTGAAGCAAAGACAAGAGATTCGTGGGCGATTCAAAATTATGGTTGGGCAATGAGGTAGGCTTCGGTCCACTTTAATCTATGAGATTGTGTATTGTGTAGATTGAATGCTAGGTAGGGATTATAGGATGGTATTATGATTAGTATATCATGACTTAACCTATTTAGGAAATTTGGGTAGAAATGCAACCCAAACTTTAGAATAGAATAATCGTTATGGCCCTAGCACCCTATTATCCTTGATTGTATACATGTTGACCATAGATTAATGCTCAGGATCCTTTAGTATAAGACATACTATTTGACTTAGTCATTTGGACTGTAGTTTACCAAATTATGGTGCTATTATCATGATAGTTATGCATTATTGGCCTCGAGGTCATGGTTACGATACTAGATAGACTCCAGGTGAGTATCCTATCCTTAAAAAGGATGTGATTCTAGTTTATAGATGCTTAGGCACTTATGGTTGTATTGTGTGGATACTAGTGTTGTCATGCATACTTTTAGGCGCATTTATGCTCACTTAGTGGTACGATTCCAATCAAATCTTGATTTTACTACCATTTTCTAATAAGGGATCTGTTCCCACTTTTCACCTTTAAAATGGATTATTTTACAACAAGAAATTTACCACCTTATTTGACGAATTATGAGCTTTTGAAACTAAATATGCTATTTTGGAAATTAGATCGAGGTTGATTCGGTCTATTATTAACCCATTCTTTTACCACTACTATTTACTTCATCGAGGGAGATTCTTACCCTTTCTATACTAGTATATTGTTTTAGTCACTAATTCGATCTCGGGCAATAGATATAGACATACACTTATTCAGTTCTGGTTCAATTCTAGCACTTTTTATTATACTTTATATAGATCTCTCTGGTACTGGATGGAGTAGATTTACTATGATGGATTATGGAAGTCCTGGTTCAGGAGCAGGCAGTGTATACAGATATCTCGAGTCCTCTGTGGTCCTTTTCATCTGTGAGCCACAGTGATGGAGAAGGATAGTCACCATAGGTCCTGCCATTGCTAGCAACTGAGCTGGAGGAGGTATATACACTAGGTACATTATGGAACTTGATTGATTGATGGTACTGGATCACACTTGCATTCATTCATTCATATGCATCGTCTATCACCAATATAATTATTTGGCGCTTGTATCTATCAGTCTTAAGGGGGGCTGTCTAGGTATAAGCTATGGTTACTATTTTCTGAGTAATTGCTTAAACCTTCCAAACTTATGGGGGCCCAGCTAGGTTATTGTTTGTCTGTACTAGCTGGTTACTTTATTTTTGGTTATTATGGTTAGTTCGTGATAGGATGATTATGGACTGGTAATTGAGATTGTCGGTACACTTCTGATTTCCTTTTTTCTATTACGGTAAAATGCATTATTGTTAAGTTACTTCATGGTTAGTCACACTTTGGGTAGAGGCTTTGATTATGCTAGTATTAGCTCCCTTACTTAGCTTTGATCCTTGAGATGTTAGGTTGGTTCCCTCAGGTTATTGCCTTTGAGTTTAGTCCTAAATATGTATATATATATATATATATATATATATATATATATATGGTATTATCATATATATATCTCTTTCCTTATCTATTCATATTGTGTATGTATCCATTGGCCTTGTATTACTACTATATATCCTTCTTTCACGCGTCATTTGTATATTGGCAAATAATACATGATATTGCACTTTAGTTCCCGAATACTGTTAGAATAGGATAGTTTATCCTAATTTCTCCATTAATAGTATTATGTTTAGTTTCTTGGATAGCGGCCTGTAGTTATATTCCTGCTTTATATTTTATTTGTGCTTGCATTATCTTTTGGAGCTCACTCGGCCGATGCCTACTGAGTACCACGCGTTTGGTACTCATACTACACTTCTGCAGCATGCAGATCAAAGTACGAGTTCTCTCTGTTAATGTGTGCATTATGTGGATATGGATCGGAGATTTGGGGTGAGATCCTGACATTTGAAGTATTTCTGCTCTCCCTCATATTGTTAGTTTGATCTCTATTTTGTATTTCAGAGATGGCTTTGTATTCCACTTTATACTACTATTGTATTAGAACCTCTGGTACTGACTTCATCAGGCTTTGGGGTTGTAATCTATATTAGTCTCCTTATTAAATTTCTTTTCGTTGTTTTCTGCATTTCTATTGGTGTTCCATTAATAGTTGTTCCGGACTACTGGTTGACTTACCTACTGGTGCGTTATAGTAGGTGCCATCATGACCTGAGAAATTTGATCATGAAAAATTGGTGATAGAGTCTAGGTTCACCAGGGTTGTTGGTACAAGAACTTCGTGCCTAGTAAAGTCCTGCGGATCGGTACGGAGACGTCTGTATCTTATCTTGGGAGGTTACAAGTCATTCTCAGAAATTCTATTCCTTGACTCCTTATCATGAGTCGGTACTTCTAGGAACGTCTAAGTACTTTCTTTGACTCCACTCCTTCCCAAATGGATAGCAGGAGGTTGTCAATAGATGCGGATAAAACTTCACCATGTGTTACCAGAGTTTTAGCTAGCATCGTACTAGGGAGTTAGAGATTGATATCGAGTATATTTATTGTCAGCCAGAGGATCTGGGACCATTCTAGGCTCTGGCAGAGTTTGTGACTGCTTCAGCTTTTTAGGATGTCGTGTTAGGGATTCTGAGTCTTTTTGTGGATACTTAACAGTCAGTGGTGATGTCTGGTGTATCGAGTGATTCTCAGGCCAGATTTAGATTTGTTAGCGTATAACAGGGATCTTTATCAGTTTTAGAGTATGAGATTGGGTTTCTCAAGTGGGACAGACATACTTTTATGTTATATGCTACAGAGCATGAGATGGTGAAGAGACTTATCAGAAGATTAGCTTTACCACTCCATTTGTCATTAGAGTATTTGGTAGCAACTAGGTCTACTTTTTGTTAGGTTAAACCCACTAAGATTCATACTCCTTTGGGCACGTCAGGACTATGACTTTGGATTCCATCGATATGGGTGTGATTTGATTTTCTATCTCTTAGTTTCTATTTGAATTATGTTGGGGTTTTCATGCCCATCGGTGGTTACATGCGTTGATATTACTACATGGATTGTTGTATGCCTTTGTGTAGATTTATACAAACTTGACTACCTCCCCGTAGATAAATTCTTTTAGTAGTGCATCTAGTGGATCAGTGTGATAATTTCCAAGGGGTGTAGTATTTGGGTTAAAGTCCCTTTCCTTTGGCATTTTGGCCTTGTTGTGATCTTAGAGTGGTACTAGTTGTGTTTCTCATTTTGTACCACCTACACCTCATGATATTATTAGTAGTATCATTGTTTTGACGTCGATTGATTCTTACCTGATAAATGGCTAGACTAGCATTATCTAGTTAGAATCCCCTTCCTTGCGATTCTTATTCGTTGCTTAGATGGCTAACTTGGTTGGTTGGTTCTCTCCCTTTTAGTAAGGTGAGGTTGGTTGTTTTTCTTCTCTGTTGGGAAAGTTAGATCGATTTTGAGAGGAAGTGAAAGAAGGTTTGGCCTTCTATGGTTTGGTTGTGATTCTAGCGGTGGTAACCCTTATTCTATAGCACGTTCCAATGTTGATAAGTTAAGGTTGTTCTTTTGGTTTGTCTGGTTTGTTTCCCGATAGTAGTCCTAATCTTGGTGTTGGTATTGAGTTGGGTACTCTATTTCCTCGGTGTTGTGGTTCACGGTTCAGTTGAGTTGCAGTGAATTTAATAGCGAAATTCAAAAAAATCTCATTTTGATATTGCTCGACCTAATATTACTTCATGGAGTTCTTCACCTACAGTTGCTGGGACATTCTGGTGCGGATCATTCAATTTTGAGAGTTTGTGCTTCAAATTCTTGACTATCAGTTTTGAAGGTCATCCGGACCAGTTGTAGCTTTGGCTAGAGATTATAGACTTGGATTATCTCTATTTTTGTGGTCCAGGTAACACCTTATGGGCTTACTTTTATGCTTGTCATTATGGATTTTTAGTATATCAGCTTCAGTCTTTCAAGGTTAGTGTGATGTGATTGCGCGGATAGGACTCGAATAATACTCTATGTGGTTTAGAGTAGTCATCCAGTTTGGAGAGGCAAAGGAATGTTAGATTTAGAATTTAGAGTTGGTGGTATGGCTCATGCCTTGGGTGGCCTTTAGCTTGGTTGAAATCTTTCTTGGTTGTGCTTGCTAGAATTATCGGTTTGGTTATCAAACAGTTCGTTTAGATTTTAGTCTTAATTCTCTATTTTGGAGCTTTCGCTATTAAGGAATTGGTCTCAGACCAAAACTCCTAGTAAACCAGCTCGGATGAGAATTCTAACAGCGCCATCAGCTCTAAAACGCTGATTTTAGGCTAAAGGGACCCTTGGTTTGGCTCCCAAGGCTTCTAGACTCATTTTGGGCTATTAGGTAGAATTTGGTGAAAAATGGAACTAGGTGTGAGGCCCACATTTGATCAAAACGATCTTGGATGAAAGTTTTAATGGTTTTGTTGAGCCTACAATATCGAATTTGGTGTGGTAGCATTTGTTTACACACATGGGGTTCTAAACAAATCCCAAGTACCTAGTCGGAGTCCATTTAGACTTAGCAAAAATCTGATTCCTGATATCTGGTGTGACCATTAAAGAAGTTTAGGAGCCATTTTAAGCAAACGTCGCTTTAGCGGTCAAAGTTTTATTTAGCAGATGTTGTTTTAGAGGCTAGGATGTCGCTTTAGCGATCCCCGCCTTTCCTTACCCTCTGCTTTAGAGGTCAGTAGCCATTTTAGCAGCCAAGTGACCACTTTAGCGGTGACTGCTGGTGATAAATCTCTCTTCTTCACCAGATTTTCCCTTATTTCTCTAGGGCTTTTTCCTCCATTTTTGAGATCTTGGGATGTGAGGGAGCGTGGGTAATCATCCATTGAAGCTAAGGTAAGCTAGTTCAACACTCCTTGGTCATTTTCCATTATTTTCCCTGTCAAACTCCATCCTTTTTCATTTTAAATTCCTAGAATTTAGGTCTTAAATTCTCAAACTTTAGGGGTTGATTTGATCTCCAATTTGCACTACATTTGTGCTCAACTTTAGAGCACACATTTCTTGTCCTTCGAGGGACCTTGTGACTGATTTAATTTTTGGATTTCATTTGCGGGCCCTATGGTCCCGTTCTTGACCCGAGTTTTGACTCAAGATTTTATATAGCAATATGGATATCCTTTTACTCCTATTAGCATGTAGATTATTATTTTGATAACATGGCGATATATCAGGATTATGAAGCAAAGACGAGCGATTCGTGGACGATTCAAGATTGCAGTTCGGCAACGAGGTAGGCTTCGGTCCACTTGCCTCAACAAGATTGTGTATTGTATAGATTGCATGCTAGTTAGGAATTATAGGATGGGACTAGTATATCATAACTTAACCTATTTAGGGAATTTGGATAGAAATGTGACCCGAACTTTAGAATAGAATACTCGCTATCCTAGCACCGTATTATTCTTGATTATAGACATATTTACCATAGATTGATGCTAAGTATCCTTTAGTATAAGACATATCATTTGACTTACTATTTTGGACCGTAGTTTCCCAGATTATGGTGTTATTATCATGCTAGTTATACATTATTGGGCCCGAGGCCATGGTTATGACACCAGTTAGACTCCAGGTTAGTATCTTATCCTTAAAAGGGATGTGATTCTAGTTTTTAGATGCTTACGCGCTTATGTTTGTATTGTTTGGATATTGGTGATGGCATGCATACTTTTAGGCGCATTTACGCTCACTTAGTGGTACGATTCCAATCCAATCTTGATTTTACTACTGTTTTCTATTAAGGGATTTCTTCCCACTTTTCACCTTTAAAAAGGATTATTTTACAACGAAAATTGTACCACCTTATTTGACAAATTATGAGCTTTTGAAACTAAATATGCTATTTTGGAAATTAAACCGAGGTTGATTCTGGTCCATTATTAACCCATTCTTTTACCACTGTTATTTACTTCGTTGAGGGAGATTCCGCCCCTTTCTACACTACTCTATTATTTTAGTCCCAAATTTGATATTGGGCAATGGATTTATACCTATACAATTATTCAGTTTCGGTTTGAGTCTGGCACTTCTTATTATACTTTATATATATATATATATATATATATATATATCCGATACTGGATGGAGTAGATTTATTATGATGGATTATAGAAGTCCTGGTTTGGGACCAGGCATTGTATACAGATATCCTGATTCCCCTATAAGCCCCTTCATCTGTGAGTCACAATGCGGAGAAGGATGGTCGCCATAGGTCCTGCCTTTGTGAGCTACTAAGTTGGATGAGGTGTATACACTTGATACATTATGGCACTTAATTAATTAATGGTACTGGATCACACTTGCATTCATTCATTCATATGCATCGCCTAACACCAGTATAATTCTTTGGCACTTGTATCTATCAGTCTTATGGGGGGCTCTGTAGGTATAAGCTATGGTTACTGTTTGTTGAGTTCTTGCTTGAACCTTCCTAGCTTATGGGGGCTCAGTTAGGTTATTATTTGTCTGGACTACTCGATTACTTTATTGTTGGTTATTATGGTAAGTTCGTGATAAGATAATTATGGACTAGTAACCGAGATTGTTGGTATGCTTCTGATTCCTATTTTTCTATTATGGTGAGATCGGTTATTATTAATTTACCTAATGGTTAGTCACACGTTGGTTAGAGGCTTTGATTATGCTAGTATTAGCTCCCTTACTTTGCGTTGATCCTTTAGATATTAGGTTGATTCCCTCAGGTTATATATATATATATGTGTGTGTGTGTGTGTGTGTGTGTGTGTGTGTGTGTGTGTGTGTGTGTGTGTATGTGTGTGTGTATGTGTGTGTGTGTCCATTTCTTTTCTTATCTATTCATATTGTATATGTATCCTTTGGCCTTGTATTACAACTATATATCTTTCTATCACTCTTCATTTGTAAATTGGCTAGAGATATACAGTATTGCACGTTAGTTCCTGAATACTGTTAGAATATGATAGTTTATCCTTATTTCTCTATTAGCATTATTATATTTAGTTTTTTGGATAGCTGCATGTAGTTATATTCCTGCTTTACATGCTCTTTATGCTTGCATTATATTTAGAGCTCAGTCGGCTGATGCCTACTGAGCACCATGTGTTTGGTACTCATACTACACTTCTTCAGCCTAAAGATGATAGTATGAGTTCTCGCTATTGATGTATGCATTGTACGGAGCAGACATAGATCGAAGATTTGGGGTGATCTCCTGACGTTTGGAGTATTCCCGCTCTTCCTCATATTATTTGTTTGATCTATATTTTGTATTTCACAGACGACTTTGTATATATATATTGACTCTGTATTCCACTTTGTATTACTGTTGTATTAGAAGCTCTTGTACTGACTTCACCATGCTTTGGGGTTGTAATCTATATTAGTCTATTTATTAAATTTCTTTTCGCTGTTTTCTACATTTCTATTGGTAGTCCATGACTAGATGTTCCGAATAACAAGTTGGCTTACCTACTAGTGGGTTATAGTAGGTGTCATTATGACCTAAGAAATCAGGTCGTGACAAATTGGTATTAGAGCCTAGGTTCACCGGGGTTGTTGGTATAAAAGCTTAGAGCCTAGTAGAGTCCTGCGGATCAGTACGGAGTCGTCTGTATCCTCTCTTGGGAGGTTACAGGACATTCTTAGGAAATTTTGTTCCTTGACTCCTTGTCGTGTGTCCATACTTCTATGAACCTCTAAGTACTTTCTTTGACTCCACTCTTTCCCAGATGGATAGAATGAGGTTGTCGATAGTTGTGGATGAGACTTCAGTACGTGTTACTAGAGTTTCAGCTCAGCATCGGGCTAGGGAGTTAGAGATTGATATCGAGGATCTTCAGTCAGCAGGTATGGTACTAGCCCAGGCTCCGACAGAGTTTGTGATAGCTTCAGCTTTTTAGGACATCGTGTTAGGGATTTTGAGTCTTTCATGGATACTTCACAGTCAGTGGTAATGCTTGGTGCATCAAGTGGTTCTCAGGATAGAGTTGGATTTGTTGGCGTACAGTAGGGATCATTATTGGTTTCAAAGTATGAGATTGGGTTTCTAGAGTAGGCCAGACATACTTTTATATTATATGTTATAGAGCATGAGAAAGTGTGGAGATTTATCAAAGGATTAGCTTTACCACTCCGCTTGGCGTCAGAGCATTTGATAGTAACTAGGTCTACTTTTCAGTAGGTTATTGATCATGCGGGGGCTATAGAGATAGCATGTATTGAGACATATGGAGGTGGCAGTAAGAGGCCATGTCAGTAGCACAGTGTGAGAGGTATTCTATCTAGAGGTCGGGATCCTTCTCGCTTAGGTCAGCATCAGTTGTATCCTACCAGGTATGTACAGGTAGCACCTAAGAGTATAGGTGGCTCTCAGGTAGATCATAGTCTTCCCAGTGGTCAGTGTTCTGGTCAGATATTTGGGGGTATTAGGTCTAGGTCTTCAAGCCATGGAAGCCATCCTGGGTCAGCAAGTACAGTACATTAGAGAGTCCAAGTTGAGTCCCAAGGGAATGATTTATTTTGGAGAGATTGGCCATTAGTCTAGGAAGTGCCCCAGGCGTAAGTTGGTCAGCCAGTTTGGGTTAGTTCATGTTTCTCACCAGGTTAGAGCTTCAGGGGTTTGTTATGACTGCAAAGAGATTGGTTTTTGGTCTAGAAAGTGTCCCCGACGTGGGATTATTAGGCAGTCAGCACAGTTGAATCAGTCTCTTAGAGATGTGGCACCTTCAAGTAGAGGCAGTGCATATAGTATTTCAGTTGGTCGTTCAAATGCTCAGTCTGAGGTCAAATGCATTCGGACTCATGCTCTTTTGGATACATCAGGAGTATAACTTCGGATTCCATTGATATAGGTGCGATTTGATTTTCTATCTCTTAGTTTATATTTGAATTATGTTGGGGTTCTCATACCCGTTGGTGGTCACATGCCTTGATATTACTATATGGATTGTTGTATGCCTTTGTGTAGATTTATGCATACTCCCGTAGATAAATTCTTTTAGTAGTGGATTAGTGTGATAATTTTCTAAGGGTGTAGTATTTGGGTTAAAGTCCCTTTCCTTTGGCATTTTAGCCTTATTGTGATCTTAGAGTGGTACAAGTTGTGTTTCTCATTTTCTACCACCTGCACCTTATGCTATTATTAGTATTATCATTACTTTGACATTGATTGATTCTTACCTGATAAATGGCTAGACTAGCATTATCTAGGTAGAATCCCCTTCCTTATGATTCTTATTCATTGGCTTAGACAGCTAACTCGGTTGGTTGGTTCTCTCACTTTTAGTGAGGTGAGGTTGGTTGTTTTCCTTCTCTGTTGGCAAAGATAGATCGATTTTGAGAGGGAGTGAAGGAAGGTTTGGCCTTCTATGGTTTGGTAGTGATTCTAGTGGTGGAGACCCTTATTCTATAACTCGTTCCAAATGTTGATAAGTTGAGGTTGTTCTTTTGATTTGTCTAGTTCATTCCCCGATAGTAGTCCAGATCTTGGTGTTGGTATTGAGTTGGGTACTCCATTCCCTCAGTGATGTGGTTCATGGTTCAGTTGAGTTGTGGTGGATTTAAATGGCAGAATTTAGAAAATTCTCATTTGAATATTTCTCGACCTAATATGACTTTGTAGAGTTCTTCTGCTTGATGATATGTACTTATGGATATTCATGGTTGTAGATTAAGTATTAGATTGACAAAATTCAGGCTAAAGTAGTATTTCTCTGTGTTGCTTGAGTTTTGGCTATCACTAGTACTGTTTGCAGCCTTGGTGAGTTCTTGGTTATGCCTTGATGCATTATGCCCTTCAGCAAATATGGAGGTGATTACTTGTGTCTTCAGCCTATTATTTTCCTCTATTGTGATTATATTTTTTATCAACAGTTTAGTTTCAACTCTTACTAGAATCGTTGGGTAAATACTGGAATCTTGATAGCGAGATTAGTTTGAGTGTTGGATATCCATGAGACTGTGGGTTTCAGTTTTGGGATTTTGAATCTCTTGAATGGCGACTTGAAAGTTATGATAGCTTTTAGAATATGGATACTGCTCATCAGTGGGATTAATTTGGATAGTTGAGATCGAGTAGTTCAGCTTTGGTTTGAAGATTACAGATATGGATTGCGTAACTTGATTGCAGCCCTATTTCTAGATTTGTTTCAGTTGACCATTCATTTATAGGTTGACTAAGCCTACTTTTTACTTACCGATTTGGTTCTCTTCAATCCAAATAGACTGTGCATGATAGATGCTTGAAAGATGGTCCGTTGGCACACGGTATTTGTTTCTACTACTCTTGACTTTGCTTTTCAGTGTTTGTCAAAATTTTGAATGTCTTCTCAGCAAAAAAAGTGTGCTTAGGTTTGGCTTAGCTTGTTTTCACCAATAGTTGGTGGGACGTTCTGGAGTGGATCGTTTAGTTTTGAGAGTTTGTGCTTTAGATTCTTGACTATCAGTTTTGAGGGTCATCCAGACTAGTTGTAGCTTTGGCTAGAGATCGTAGGCTTTGATCATCTCAATTTGTGTGTCTAGGTAGCACCTTATGGGCTTACTTTTATGGTTGCCATTATAGATTGTTAGTCTATCAGCTTCAGTCTTTTGAGGTTAGTGTGATGTGATTGTGCGGATAGGACTCGGATGATATTTTATATGGTTCAGAGTAGGCATCTAGTTTGGAGAGGCAAAGGAATGTTAGATTTGGAATTTGGAGATGGTGGTATAGCTCATGCCTTGGGTGGCCTTTAGCTTGGTTGAATTCTTTCTTGGTTGTGCTTGTATTAGTGTGATGTCAGTGTGTCATGGTTTGGGTTTGCGTGCACCAGTCATTCTCAGTTTAGTTGAAGGCTAGTTGGTTGTTGAGGTTGAGTTGTGGCTATTTGCAAGGTGAAGTAAGGTTTTCGATAAAAAGGGATATCTTGAGTGAAATCCCTTAAAAGTGTTGGTTTACCTTAAAATTTATCTGGGGAGTCTTGCTAGGAACATACGGGCCCAATACCTCATCACTTCGAGCTTTTGGGATGTTCTTATCCTTTGACTTTCGCGGATGAAAGTCCTTTTAGTAGTGGATATTGTAATGATCCTCCAGGTCATTTTCTCAATTTTTGCATGTTTTTGGCATTTCAAGCCTCTCCATAGAGGCCACAAGTCATTTGTGACTTGCCAAAACTTTCGGTTTGGTTATCGAACAGTTCATTTGGAACTTACGCTTAATTCCCTATTTTGGAGCTTTTATTGTTAAGGAATTGGTCTCTGACCAAAAATCCTAGTAAATAGTCTCGAATGAGAATTCCGACTATGCCATCAGCTTTAGAACGCTGATTTTAGGCTAGGAGGACCCTTGGTTTTGGTCCCGAGGGTTTCAGACCCATTTTGGGCTAGTGGGTAGAATTTGGTGAAAAATGAAACTAGGTTTGGGACCCATATTTAATCGAAATAATCACGGATGAAACTTTTGATGGTTCCGTTGTGTTCAAAATGTTTAATTTGGTGTGGTAGCAAGGTAAGTTTGCGCGCACGGGGTTTCGAAAGAATCTCGAGCACCCGGTCAGAGTCCATTTTGACTTAGAAAAAATCTGATGCCTGATATCTGGTGTGACCGCTAAAGCGGTCAAGGAGCCATTTTAACAGCCTTGGCTACTCGGCTGAAGTTCGCTTAGGTGGATGTTACTTTAGCAGTCAAGGTTTACTTTTACGGACGTCGCTTTAGCGACCAGGATGTCGCCTTAGCGATCCCCGCCTTTCCTTACCCACCCCTTTACCAATGAGTTGCAGCTTTAGCGGCCAAGTGACTACTTTAGCGGCTATTGCTGGTGATAAATCTCTCTTTTTTCATCCAATTTTTCCTCATTTCTCTCGGGATTTTTCCTCTATTTTTGAGGGCTTGGGACTCGAGAGAGTGTGGGGAATAATCCATTGAAGCTAAGGTAAGCTAGTTCAACACTCCTTGGTCCTTTTCCATTATTTTCCCCGTCAAATTCCATCCTTTTTTATTGTAAACTCCAAGAATTTAGGTCTTAAATTCTCAAACTTTAGGGGTTGATTTGAGCCCCGATTTGTAATATATTTGTGTTCAACTTTAGAGCACACATTCCTTGTCCTTCGTTGGACCTCTTAACGGATTCAATTTTTGAATTTCGTTGTTGGGCTCTTTGTGCCCATTCCTGACCCGAGTGTCGACCCAAACTTTTATATAGAAATATGGATATTGTTTTACTCCTATTAACGTGTAGATTATTATTTTGATAGCATAGCGACATTTTTGGATCATGAAGCAAAGACGAACAATTTGTGGGCGATTCAAGATTGCGGTTCGGCAACGAGGTAGGCTTCGATCCACTTTCCTCTATGAGATTGTGTATTGTATAGATTGCATACAAGGTAGGGATTATAGGATGGGATTATGACTAGTATATAATATCTTAACCTATTTAGGGAATTTGGATAGAAATTCGACTTGAATTTTAGTATAGAATACTCGTTATAGCCCTAGCACCATATTACCCTTGATTATAGACATGTTAACCATAGATTGATGCTAAGGATCCTTTAGTATAATTCATACCGTTTGACTTAGTGATTTGGACCGTAGTTTCCCAGATTATGGTGCTATTATCATGCTATTTATGCATTGTTGGGCCCAAGGCCTTAGTTATGATACAAGTTGAACTCCAGGTGAGTATCCTATCCTTAAAAAGGATGTGATTCTAGTTTATAGACGCTTAGGCGCTTATGGTTGTATTGTTTGGATACTGGTGATGACATGCATACTTTAAGGTGCATTTATGCTCACTTTGTGGTACAATTCCAATAAAACCTTGATTTTACCACTGTTTTCTAATAAGGGATTAGTTCCCACTTTTCACCTTTAAAACGGATTATTTTACAACGAGAATCGTACAACCTTATTTGACGAATTCTTAGCTTTTGAAACTAAATATGCTATTTTGGAAATTAGACAGAGGTTGATTTTGATCCATTATTAACCTATTCTTTTACCACTACTATTTACTTTGTCCAGGGAGATTCCGACCCTTTCTACACTACTATACTATTTTAGTCCAAATTTGATCTTGGGCAAAGGATTTACATACATACATTTATCTAGCAGTGCATACATATATCTCGAGTCTTCTATGGGCCCATTTATCCGTGAGCCACAGTGCCGGAGAAGGATGGTCGCTATAGGTCATGCCTTTACGAGATACTGAGTTGGAGGAGGTGTATACACTTAGTACGTTATGGCACTTGATTGATTGAGGGTACTGGAGCACACTTGCATTCATTCATTCATATGCATCGCCTATCACTAACGTAATTATTTTGCGATTATATCTATCTATCTTATTAGGGTGTTGTATAGGTATAAGCTATGGTTGTTGTTTGCTGAGTGCTTGCTTGAATCTTTCAGGCTAATGGGGGCCCGATTAGGTTATTGTTTTTTTGGACTAGCCGGTTACTTTATATTTGGTTATTATGGCTAGTTTTTGACAGGATGATTATGGACAGGTAACCGAGATTGTCGATACACTTCTGATTCCCCTTTTTCTATTATGGTAAGATGCGTTATTATTAAGTTACCTCATGGTTAGTCACACTTTGGTTAGAGGCTTTGATTATGCTAGTATTAGCCCCCCTTACTTTGCTTTAATCCTTGAGATATTAGATTGGTTCCCTCAGGTTATTTCCTTTGAGTTTAATCCTATCTATGTATATATATATATATATATATATATATATATATATATATATATATATATATATATATATATATATATTCATATTATAAATGTTTCCTTTGGCCTTGTATTTCAACTATATATCCTTCTTTCACTCTTCATTTGTATATTGGCTAGTGATATACAGTATTGCTCTTTAGTTCCTGAATAGTATTAGAATAGGACAGTTTATCCTTATTGCTCCATTAGCATTATTATGTTTAGTTTCTTGGATAGTTGCTTGTAGTTGTATTCCTACTTTACATGTTATTTATGCTTGCATTATCTTTAGAGCTCAGTCGGCCGATGCCTACTGAGTACCACGTGTCTGGTACTCATACTACACGTCTGCAGGCTGCAGATCATAGTACGAGTTCTCCCCGTTGATGTATGCATCGTGTGGAGCAGCCATGGATCGAAGATTTGGGGTGAGCTCCTGATGTTCGGAGTATTTCTGCTATCCCTCATATTGTTAGTTTGATCTTTATTTTGTTTTTCAGAGACGGCTTTGTATATGTATTGACTCTGTATTCCACTTTGTACTACTATTTTATTAGAAGCTCTTTAACTGACTTCACCAGGTTTGGGGGTTGTAATCTATATTAGTCTCCTTATTAAATTTCTTTCTGCTATTTTTTGCATTTTTATTGGTAGTCGGTTACTAGCAATTTCGAACTATGAGTTGGCTTACCTACTGGTGGGTTATAGTTGGTTGCAACTTGACCTAAGAAATCTGGTCATGACATAGTTTCATGACCCGAATTCTTAAGTCATGATGGCACCTACTTTAACCCACCAGTAGGTAAACCAACCCATAACCTAGAATGACAAGTAACAGGCTAATGGGTGGAAGATAAAGGGAAAGAAGGAAGAAATAAACAATAACAACAATATAAGCTGAAGCAAAGGATATATAAATACATAACATACTATACAAGAGAGGAAAAGGAAAAAAATATACAAAATAAACCCTCCCAAGACCTGGTAAGGTCGGTACAAGAGTCGTTATAACCAAAAAAAAGAGTACTAGAAAGTATCCAAAATATATACATATACATGTAGTAGTCTTGGAATACACAAAAGGCTATCACGGAAGCAGAAGAAGGAGGATCAGCTCCGGGTTTTAGAAAGTTCACCCTATCTCTGAATCAGTAGCAAGGCCCAAGGATAAAGTCAACGGTGGTGTCTCATACTCGGATCTGCATCATGAAAAAAGATGCAGAAGTACAGTATGAGTACCAAAAATAATGGGTACTCAGTAGGCATCATCGGTCAGTTGAGTTCAAATACAGTGAAAGTATAAATAATATGTGAAAATGTAAGCTAAAGCCATCAGTAAGGGACAGAAAATGGAAATTATATGCTACAGTAGGCAAATGCGATAAATAAGAAGTAAGTAAATCAAGAATGAAAGTAAAACCCTAGCTACAACCTAACTGGGCCCTCATAAGCCCAAAAGGCACATGCAAGAAGACAAATAACCCAACTGAGCCCACATAAGCCCATTAGGTGCAAACAAGCAAAAAACTAAAGTAAGGGCAATGAACAACAATAATAAACGTAAAATAAATCAAGGTGGACGATTAACGTACCATATACGCCTTTCCCAGCTATAACCGTAAACCTTACCTTACCAATTTCAAATAAATTTCCAATCCTAGAACCATTATGATAGAGGTGTACCGGGCTTAAACCATTACTAGTGGGTAATAATGAGAGGCTAGATAATCCATAACTATACCATAGAGATAACCGGGTTTGAACAAGAACCATTGGATAATAAAAAGAGGCCAGATAATCCATATACACCCGTTGGAACTCCCCAAACAAGAACTATATACAACTGCCAGAATTCCCCATTAATAATCATAATGAACTCTAGAACTCCCAAACCGTAATCATAAATAGATGCCGAACTCGAATCGAAACTCATAAGTAGCAAATCGTAACCATATACCGATAAGGACTAGAACTGGAACTCATAAATAGGAGGCATAAGCCATACGTAGTAGTATCCCAGAATTTTACCCAAATCTCAAGTCCAGTAACCATACTTTCTAGAAATACACAACCAGATCCTCTAAGTATAAGTGGTCTCCATTATTCAATCAGTTTACGCGATTTAAGGTCAAATATCACTCTACCAAGGGTAATGAAGCTAAATAGGAGTGCAATCAAGTCTAAGTCAACCCAGACCCAAGGTAATAGCCTAAGAAAGCAGTCATTAAGTCTATATAAGCCTAAAGGAACGTCATTCAAAGCATTCTATCTAAATAGGATAGTAGGGCCCACTACAAAACCCCAATAACCCAACCTAAGGTAAGCACCTATCTGAACCTCAGAACCTAAGATAAGGATTCTTAATCCCATTCCAAGGCTCTAAGAGGGATAAGTCTAATCCTAAAGGATGTTTGAATACTAACCTAAGGGAAAACAACCTGAATTCTATCGAAAAAAGGCCTTATCCAGCTAAAATAGTGAGATAAATGCTAAAAAGAATGATCAAGTTGTAAATACCACCAATAGCGAGCACAATTACACACTAATACCATAAATAAGCACAGTCTAGGAAAAAGGTAAGCCTAGCCTACCTGGATGCTGTCGAAAGCTCATCAAAAACTCTACTCCAGAGCCTTTCCCTTCTGAGAAGACTCCGACTGCTGCTACGTTCTCAAAACAGCAATCTTTGCATCAAGACGAGAATATCGATATCCATATTGCATATTTACTCTCTAAGTCAGAAATCAGGCTAAAATTCCCTGTTGGGCCTGTTTATGAAATAATAAAACTAAAACTGTCACAGCATTCCTCTCAGCTCAAGGATAATTTCCCCAAAAAATTGGGTGAAATTCGAGTCCGAACCAGTCCAAAAATAGTCCAAACAAAATTCAGAGAAATGAGAATTTACACTACTAATGTAGCGGAAATTGGATCAAAAACTTACGAGAGAACGATGAGAAAATGGTCACTAGGATGACCCCAACACCATCCCAACTTCAATTTATCAATTCCTACCAATTTTTGAGATCCCAAAGTCAAAAATGGAGGTTTTTGCACTTAGAAATGGAGCTGAAAATCGTGAAAGGGCCCTATATATAACAATAGCAATACCGCTAAAGCGGCACTTTTAATGCTATAGCGGATAGGTGACCCTTAGCTATCAAACCGACTCTACTAAAGCAGAGGAAGGGCCGCTTAAGCGGTTGCACCAAATGGTTGTGCACCAGCAGTTTCAGCCAACTCCCAAAATCTCGATCGGGTGTTCGGGAGTCGTTCGGAATCCTGTGAATGCAAACAAACAATGCTACTATACAAAATTTAGCATTCCGGACTCAATGAAATCATCAAAATTTCCATTGGAAGTCATTTTAATAAAAAGTGGATCCCACACCCAAATGGCCATTTTAGCTAAAATCCACCCAATAGCCCAAAATAAGGTCGGAAGCCTCGAGACCCGATCCAAGGATACCCTAGCCTAAAATCGACATTTCGGAGCTAATAAGGCTGTCATAAATGGCATCTGAGGCTGTTTATCTGGAGTTTTGGCCCAAGATACATTTCTTAACTTTAAAAGCTCCAAAATAAGGAAATGACTTTAAAAAGCAAATGAACTACCCGGTAACCAAACTGTTAGTCCCAGCAAGTCATAATTGACTTGGAGCAGCTTTAAGAAAGCTCTAAATATTGAAAAAGTATGAAAATGCAAAAAAGGACCTGGAGGGTCATTACAACATCCACTACTGAAAGGACTTTCATCTACAAAAGTAAAGGATCAAAAAGTACCTGAAGGCTCAAACAGGTAGGGATATTGGGTCCATATATCACGGTCGGTCTCCTAGGTAGCCTACTCGGCTGGACGATGTATCCACTAAACTTTAACCACCAAAATATCTCTGGAGTGCAACCGTTTGACGTCTGTTGCTAGGATAGATGTTGGCTCTTCAACAAAGGTCAACCTATCATCCAACTGAACCGAGTCCCACCGAAGCATGTGAGACTCATCCAAAATATATTATCGCAGCATAGATACATGGGAAACAGGAATGGATGGCTAAAAAGGTTAATGGCAAGGCCAACTCATAGGCTACTTCCTCAACTATCCAAAGTATCTCAAAGGGTCTAATATACCTGGGGCCCAAACTTCATCACACCCTTCATGGGCGATACTCGAAGGAAGACCCGATCACCAACTCTAAATTTCATGGCATAAATCTTATGATCAGCATTACAGTTCTGCCTGTTCTTATTTATCTGTATCCTATCTTGAATCACCCAAACCCGGTCTAAAGACTCACAAAGCAAATCAGTACCATGGGGCCTAACCTTAAAAGTCTCAAACCAACTAAACAGAGATCGACAATGTCTAGCATACAACGCCTGGAATGGTGCCATCTGAATACTCGTATTGATAGCTGTTATTATAAGCAAACTCTGCTAAGGCCAAAAACTGATCCTACTGACCTCCAAAATCCAAAACACAAGCATGGAGCATATCCTTCAAAACTTGAATAGTCCTCTCCGATTGCCTATCACTTTATGAATAAAAAGCGATGCTAAGTTCAACCTGAGTACCCAAATCCCCTTGAAATGCTCTGGCTTGTGAACTAAAAGCCTTTATCTAAAATAATAGACATGGGCACCCTATGAAGACGGACCACCTATCAAACACAGATGCAAGTCAACCTCTCGATACTGAAGAAAGTCTAAAAAGGGATGAAATGGAAAGACTTGGTCAATCGATCTATAATGACCCAAATGTTGTCAGAGCCATGAGAAGTGCGAGTTAAACCTCCTATGAAGTCTAGAGTAACCCACTCCCACTTCTAATCAGGAATGGGCAGCCTTTAAAGCACTTCACCAACTCTCAAATGCTTGGCCTTCACTTGCTGACAACGTAGAAATCGAGCCACAAAGTCCGCTACATCTCTCCTCATATTCATCCACTAGTAGCACTGCCTCAAATCCCTATATATCTTAGATATCCCAGGGTGAATATAATATATAAAGTTGTGAGCCTTCTGAAGAATCAACTAAATTAAGCCTCCTACCCTCGAAACACAAATGTGACCCTCGAATCTCAAAATACCCTAAGAATCTAAGGCAGCCCTCCTAGACTAACCACTCAACACCTAGTCTTAAATTCCACACAACCCACCATTCTCAAACTGAAGACCTTAAATCTCCTCCAAAAAGGTAGATCTAACCTCAACACTAGCAAGGATCCTTCTAGGGTCTGAAATATCATATCAAACCTTTATATTGGCTAAGGACTGGTTATCCAAAGCCAACAGCCACTCCAAAACTGAAATGAAGGCCAGACTACCAATACTCACTGCATTTTGGTTCAAGGCATCTGCTACCATATTCGCCTTGCTTGGATGGTAGAGAACAGAAAGATCATAGTCCTTCAGTAACACAATCCATCTGTGCTGCCTTAAATTAAGGTCCTTCTGAGTTATAATGTACTTATGACTACGGTGTTCAATGAAGATCTCACAACAAACGTAATACAAGTAATGCCTTTAAATCTAAAGCACGAAAACTACTGTTGTCAACTCCACGTCATGAGTAGGGTAGTTGCACTGGTGCAACTTCAACTGTCTCAAAGCATATGTAATAACTCAGCCCCGTTGCGTCAGAACATATCCAAAACCAACACTATAAGCATCACAATATACAGTAAACCCCTTGCCCTCAACTAAAAAAGTTAGAATAGAAGCTGAAGTGAGCAAGTCTTTGAGCTTCAGAAAGCTCGACTTACCACCATTGGACCACTGAAATGGAACCTTCTTCCTGGTCAATCTAGTCATAGGCACTACAATAGTAGCAAAACTCTCGATGAACTGCCTGTAGTAGCCTGCTAACCCAATAAAACTATGAACCTCAATCAGAGATGTCGGCCTAGCCCAATCACAAATAGACTCAATCATTGTTGGGTCCATCATAATCCCATTCTTGGATCCCACGTGCCCCAAGAAAACTATAGACGCAAGCCAGAACTTACACCTTAAGAATTGGCATAAAGCTGATCATCTCTGAAAGTATGGAGCATAGTCCTCAAATATTGCTCTTGTTCCTCCCTACTCCTCGATTAGACAAAAATACTATTAATAAACATAATCAGGACTAAAAATATGGGTCATTTTGTCCATAAATGCTGATGGGGTATTGGTCAACCCAAAAGATATCTTCGAGAACTCGTAATGGCCGTAAAGAATGTTGAAGGTTGTCTTAGGGATGTCCTCGGTCCTAATCCTTAACTGATGGTAACCAGACATTAAATCAATCTTAGAAAACATTATTGCACCATGAATATGGTCAAATAGATCATCGATATGAGGTAGAGGATACTTATTCTTCACTGTCACCTTATCCAGTTGCCTGTAGTCGATACACATGCACATAGAGCCATCCTTCTTCTTAAGAAATAGAATTGGAGAACCCCAAGGTAATACACTTGATTTGATGAAACCCTTGCCTAGAAGATCCTGAAGATGAATATTTAACTCCTTCAGCTTGGTGGGATCCATACCGTACGGTGCCATAGAAATTTGTCGGGTGCCCAAATCGAGGTTAATAGCAAACTTCATTTAGATCTCAGAAGAAAGGCCAAGTAAGTTAGTAGAATAGACATCAAGAGACTCGCAGACTATAAGAAAAGATTCAAGAAAAGGGATCTCAGCACTGACATCACGAACATAAGCTAAATAGGCCATATAACCCCTCGATACCAGTTTCTTAGCCCGAATCTAAGAAATAATCCCCATCAGTGTGTGGCTATAAGAACCCTATCATACAATAGGGGGTATTCCAGGCATGACTAAGGTAACAGTCTTTACAAAGAAATCCAAGACTGCATGATAGAGGGTTAACCAATCAATGCACAGAATCACGTCAAAATCAACCATGCTTAAATCAATAAGGTAAGCCTGAGTGTCATACTCTCATACAGTGATAATACACGATCTATAAACCTGATCCACTACTAAAAAATCACTCATAATAGTATATGTGAAGGTAAATATAAAGGCTCCCATGATAACCCCAATCATAGTGCATAATAAGTAGAAACTATAAGTATGTGGAGCTTGTATCAAATAAAACATAAGCTGGCTAATGGCGTACCAAAATCATACTTGTGATCACAACATATGAAGCCTCCACCTCCGACCTACCAGGAATAACATACAAATGAATTCATCTGTCTCCGGACTGGGCGCCTGCCTGACCACATGTCATACCTTCCTGAGTATCTCTTTTAGAACCCTGAGGACCACCCATGTGACCCTATGCACCACCCCTAGCTGGAGGCAGTATGATTTGATCAGCTAAACACTCTATGTTGATGACACAATCATCCCATAGCAGGGACACTCCCTGGCAAAATGACTAACAACCCTACACTCATAATATGCCCCAGGAACTCTAACCTGATGAGAAGGTCTAGCTGACCCAGAATGACCACCTCAGCCTGATGACCCTAACTAAACACCCCTCAATGACTGAACACTGCTCTAACCACTGAAACCACTATAACTGGGTTGACCCCCATCTAAAATATGAAGTATTGCTTGAACAAACCTACTAGACTGACCCTAGTACTAATAAGGCTGATGTTGGGGGTACCTGATGTGCGTGAACTTATGACATTTTTTATGCTTAAAATGGTGAATATTTGTAAGTACGAGAGTTGTTCTATGTGGATATAATGGGTTTTTAGGTGTTTGCATGTCAAATAGGTTTGGAACAGTGGAGTGATGGATTTTGGACTGATAAGGCATTGGACAATATCATGTCATGACCGTAGGAGCTAATCATGATTGTTCCAAGCTATCATAGGAAGGATCATAAGATATCTCTCAGGATTCTATCAGATGAAATCCTCCTACAATCATGCAATGATGCTACGATTGTACCATCTAGTCGTGGGAGGGAGTCCCTAAAAATAAGCTTGCAGGAGTTGAAGAAGAAAAAGATCAGACGAGAGCAAAGTAAGATTGTACCTAGAAGTTGCAAGCTAGTACTGAAGGATAGTACCAGAGAAGTCTTGAAGATGATCAAGACAATTATGGAATCAAACCAGGATTATACCTTTCACTCGTCCGAGCTGACTGACACCAGAAATCCTGTTATGTTTAGGATAGGTTTTTTTTTGTCTATAAATACTCTTATTCATTTTATTGTACCATTTTATGTTCTACAACATTGTTGTAAGGATCTAAGACATATTCTTGGCTTTGGAATTACACAAACATCGATTTTAGGGTTTTAATTCAAAGTGGGATCTAGGAGTTTGTTATTTCATTATTGTAAGTGCATGATTATTTTTTCATAGCAGATTTCTTCTTGTGTTCTTGCAATTATGAGTAGCTAAAAAAAGTAGGATTTGTTGTAGGAAGCATCTTCAACCGGTACTCATATGTGTAATGATTATTTCCTTGGGTTTGAATACTTTTTGGCAGTGTACAATGTTATAACTAGCCTATTATGTATTCTGGATGAAACGATGAGTACAAATAGGAAGAAGGTAATAAAAAAAAGAGATTTGGAGCTATCAACCTCCACTTAATATTTAAGACGATAATACGGTATAGCTTATCTAGGATCCAAGATAAGGGTTAGTGGTGCAAACTCAGGAAAAGAGAAAACTTACCTAAAGATATTGCTTAGACAAAAAAGTAAAGTTGTTCTAAGTATACATAAACTATCGATTCTGCATATTGAACACTGGGAGAAATTACAAAGTACGAAGAACCTACGGAGTTATTATGTTATTGGGGAACACACTCCTAGTGTTTTTCTTATACTGATCACAAATCCAACAAATCAATGATTGTTACTATTAAAGTCCTTATTTACACAAATCCTCCTTTTCACTGGAGATCATTATTAATTAACTCAACTACTTCTTGTTGGGTCCTATATTTGACAATGACCATATTATACTTCAATACGAGGTGTAATATGGGCGACATCAAATTTTGGCGCCATTGGAATACAAATATGGAATTGATGCATTAAGTGTGTTGGGTTGTTGGTTTCTATTTTTTTTATTTACTTTTCAATTGTTTCTAGGGCACACACCAGTGTATACTCAATATGTGGAGTCAAGAAAATCCCCTGATTCCAATTGATACGGAACATGAGCTAACTTTGAGAGCTAATAGAAAGATGGTTAACAAAGAAGTTCATTATCAAGGAGCCTGCTTGAGGGAATTCACAATGATCCAGCAATCTTAAATCAGCCACTACACCATCTTGGTGGTCAAGAGAGACTGCAGAAGAGATCACGGCTCGGTTGATGGCTGAGGAGAATACTAGACAAGAAGCTGCCAGATGAGCAGCTAAGGAAGAAAGGGCTAGACAAGATCAAGTAAAGTATCTATCTACAGTTGATGAGTGAGAGAGATAGAAAAGTCATAGGGGACAACAACCTCTGCAATAGTCTTTACAACAGTATCTGCCTCACTATGAGTATCAGGAGAAGAATTCAGACTATTTGGAGCCGGTTGAAACTGGTGCTATCATTCCACCAGAGTTACCTCCAGGGACTAAGTTTGATATCACAAGTTCCATGATTCACTTTCTGAACTTGAAAGGGGTATTCACAGGCCTTCCTATTGATGATGCAAATATGCATGGAATGAACTTTCTTGGAATTTGCACATCTTACAATCTGCCTTGACTGACCCAAGAAGTAATCAGACTATATTTCTTTCCATTGTCTTTGATGAGAGATTCCACATTATGGTTGGCAGAGATACCATGAGGATTGATTACCACTTAGAATGAATTGCGGACTCAGTTCTTGGAAAGATTCTTCCCACCTTCCAAAATTTTATAGTTGAAGGATGAGATATATAATTTTAGACAGTTGCATTCAGAGGCATTGTATGAAACCTGTTTGAGGTTTAATAAGAAGCTATAGAGTGTTCCAAATCATAGGATGACTAGTAGAAACATGCTAGAGATCTTCTACAGAGGCTTGAATTCTAACAACAAGGCTGTAGCAGACACTATTACTGGTGGAGCATTCATGAGTCTACGTTGGGAGAAAGCTTCTGAGATCTTAGATAAAATCACAAAAACCAATAGAGAATAGCATACTCGAGATGTAGACAGACCTACAGGTACATACGCAATTGGAGCATACACAAAGTAAAGAGCACTATATGAGATGGTAGCTCAAGAGGTAGCATAGTTAGGACTAAAATTGGGCTATTAACAAAAAAATTCATGGCACTTGGGGGCTAAAAAGGTGAATGAAATCGGTTCACAAGGCAAGGCACGCAAGAATTCAGACTCTGAGAAGGAGGCATAATATCTAGATAGAGAAATGGCAGGTTTTCGTGCCAAGGGCTAAGGGTCTAACCAGTACACTTGGAACTCGAGGCAAGGGAATTAAGGTCGTAACTACTATAGAGACAACAATTAAAACAAATTTGGGTATAGAGATAGCAGTAGGGATCGAGATAGTGATTGGAGGAGAAAAAATGACTACAAAGATAAGAGTGGCCTTTATGTTCCACCCACAAATTGTGATGGTGGTTCAAGGATTCAAGGATGGAAGAAATGCTTGAAAAGGTTGTGAAAGGGGTAGAGAAGATGGAATACTTCCTTATGGAGATTAATACGAATATTTCAGGGATAAATTAGAAAGTTGAATCTCATGCTACCACCATAAAATGGCTCAAGCAACAATTTGGTTAGATTTCTGCAGCTTTAAACCAACATCATCAAGGTACACTTTCGAGCAACATCATATAGAATTCGACGAATGATGGTTATTACTTGGGAATTACTACTCAAAGTGGTAAGATGCCCACTGATCCACCTATGCCCTTGACTGTCAAGAATGAGGTAGAATCGTTAATTTTTAATGATGAGAAGGTTGTTGAATCTTAAGACATATTGGTTGATGGTAATGCACTTGAGAATCCCAAAGTTAATTAGCATGAGGCAAGTGCAAAAAAGGGGAAGGACAAGGAGGTCCCAAAAGTATTAATTTCTATTCCACAACCTCCTCCTCCTTTTTCACAAGGACTGAAGAAGAAAGATGAAGAGGGAAAGTACTAAAAGTTTATGTCTATACTGAAAGAGTTGACAGTGAATATCCCTCTAGTTTAAGTCCTTGAACAAATTCCAGGTAACACAATGTTTATGAAGAACTTGGTGACTAACAAGAGGATGGTGAGTTTTGAGCCCATTGACATTGTGCACCATTGTAGTGCAACAGCATCTAGATCTTTGGCTGAGAAGAAAGAATACCCTGGAGAATTCATGATTCCATGCACTATTGGGTGTTTCAGCTTTGCAAAAGTTTTGTGACTTGGCTGCTAGCATTAATCTGATGCCGCTAGCAGTTAATAAATAGTTGGGGTTGCCCAAACCGACTTTGATGAGACTTTTCATGATGGATAGAACGATGAAGAAGCCGGTGAGAATATTGTATGATGTTTCGGTGAGGGTTGCATCCTTCATCATTCAAGCTGATTTTGTCATCCTTGATTGTGAGGTTGCCTTTGAAGTTCCCATTATTTTAGGGAGACCATTCCTCATGACTGGACATGCATTGGTTGATATGGAGACTGTGCAGATGAAGTTTTGATTAAATACCAAATAGGTTACCTTTAATGTATGTCAGTCTATGAAATAGACAAAAGATATGTGGGTGATTTCTGTGATAGATACAGTCGACGAGAAAGACTTAGTTGCTCCTATTAAGGAGAGGGTTGGAGTTGAGGCCCTCGTAGCAATGATAATGAATTTTGAGTGTGATGATATTATGAGTTATGATGAGATAGTGAGTGCACTTAATGGTAGGGGTTCATACACATATGCACCAAAATATTTAGATCTTGACTTGAAGAATAGAGTGACCCCACCAGCTCGACCTTCTATTGAAAAGCCTCTAGTCTTGGAGCTCAAAGCTCTTCCATGTCATCTTTGTTATGCATTCTTAGGAGCCAACAACACCTTGCCGATTACTATTGTAGCAGATTTGGTAGATTTACAAGTTGAGGCATTGGTGTATGTTTTGAACAGGTTCAAGAGGGCTATTAGATGGTCCATTGCTGACATTATTGGGATTTCACCCAAAATTTACACGCACAAGATCCAACTTGAATCAGATTACATACCGAGTATTGAGCATCAACAGAGATTAAATCCACCTATGAAAGAGGTGGTGAAGAAACAAGTCATCAATTGTTTAGATGTGGGTGTTGTTTATTCGATTGCAGATAGTAAGTGGGTGATTCCAGTCCAATCTATGTCGAAGAAGGGTGGAATCACTATGGTACCAAATGAGAAAAATGGGCTTATTCCTATGTGGATAGTTACTGGGTGGCGTGTTTGCATAGACCATAGGAAGTTGAATACATAGACTAAAAAGGATCATTTTCCTATGCCCTTCATGGATCAGATGTTAGACCATCTTGATGGTAGAGGATGGTATTGTTTTCTTGACAGTTATTTGGGGTACAATCATATTTCTATTACTCTCAAAGATCAAGAGAAAACCACTTTCACTTGTTCGTATGGGACTTTCACATTCAAGAGAATTTTTTTGGTCTATGTAATGCACCCGCCACTTTTTAGCATTGCATGATGGTGATTTTTTTATATGGTCGAAGACACTATTGAGGTGTTCATAGACGACTTTTTGGTTGTGGTGATTCATTCAAAGAGTGTTTGGCACATCTTGCTAATGTATTGAGGATAGGCGAGGACTATAACTTGGTCCTAAATTGGGAGAAGTACCACTTCATAGTTAAAGAAGGATAGTACTTAGTCATAAGTTTTCGAATAAGGGAATTGAAGTTGACAAGGCAAAGATTGAGGTAATTGAAAAGTTACCTCCACTAATTTCTGTGAAGGGTATTCATAACTTCTTGGGGTATGCAGGTTTCTATAGAAGATTCATCTTGACTTCTCTAAAATTGCTAATCCATTGTGCAAGTTCTTAGAGAAGGAGGTGAAGTTTGTGTTTGATGATGCATGTCTAAAGGCATTTGAGTGCCTGAAAGAGAAGTCGATTTCAGCCCCTATTATTTGACGCTCGATTGGTCCATGCCATTTGAGAGTATGTGTGATGCTAGTGGCATGGTGCTACATGCAGTCCTAGGCCAAAGGCAAGAGAAGATCTTACATCCCATTTACTATGCTTGCAAAGCACTTAATCCTATGCATAAGAATTACATTGTGACTAAAAAAAGAGCTACTTATTGTGGTGTTCGCATTTAAAATTTTTTTATCTTATTTGATTGGCATGAAAGTGATTATTCATATTAACCACGCAGCTATTAGGTACCTTATGGTAAAGAAGGATGCAAAATCGAGGTTGATTTGTTAGGTACTTTTGTTATAGGAGTTTGACTTTGACGTCAAAGACCAAAAAGGGATTGAGAACCAAGTGGCTGACCACTTATCACGCCTTGAGAAAACGGCCATGCTGAAGCTGAAAGATGATCTTGAGATTGATGATACCTTTCCAAAAAAGCAAGTATTAGTAGCAGCATAAAATTTTATTATGTGGTATGCAGATTTTGTAAATTATTTGGTAGGTGATGTGGTTTCTGAAGACTTGTCATTTTAGCAACATAAGAAATTTATGTATAATGTGAGAAAGTTTTTCTGGGATGAACCATACTTATTTTGAAGTTGTACCGATAGAGTGATTCGGAGATGTGTTCCTAAAGTTGAGATGATGAGTATCTTAGAGGCATGTCATTCATCTCCAGTTGGGGGTCATCATAGTGGTGCGCGGACTTTGCACAGGATCTATCAATATGGATACTATTGCCCCACCATTTACAAAGATGCACACGACTATGCCAAGGCTTGTGACCAATGCCAAAGGTAAGGAAACATATCGCGAAGACAAGAGTTTCCAATGACCACTACTCTAGAGCTTAAGTTGTTTGATGTATGGGGCATCGATTTCATGGGCCTTTTTGTGAGTTCGTATGGTATGAAGTATATTTTGGTGGTTGTTGACTAAGTTTCAAAATGGGTGGAGACAGTTTCACTTCCAAACAACGAAGGGAAGAGTGTCACAACATTCTTGAAGAAGAACATATTTTCTAGATTTGGGACATCGAGGTTTATCATTAGTGATGGAGGCTCGTACTTATGTAATTGTCTATTCAAAGCCTTTCTTGAGAAATATGGTGTGAAACATAAGGTGGAAATGCCTTACCAGCCTCAAACAAGAGGGCAGGTTGAGGTATCCAATCATGAGATCAAGTCTATTTTGGCGAAGACTGTTAATGCTAATAGGACGGACTGGATAGAAAGTTAGATGATGCACTATAGGCTTACCGAATAGCATTCAAGCCCCCTATTAGTAAGTATCCATATCAGCTTGTGTATGGTAAAGCATGCCACTTACCTTTTGAGCTAGAACATAAGGCATTGTGGGCACTGAAGAAGCTAGATTTCGAGTGGAGCGATGCGGCCAAAGTGAGACTAGAGAAGCTAAATGAGATGGATGAATTCCATATCCATTCCTATGAGAGGTCAGCTTTGTACAAGAAGATGATGAAGCTATACCATGATTTAAAGATTAAGAAAAGAGAATTCACTGTAGGCGATATAGTATTGTTTTTTGAGTCAAAGCTGAAATTGTTTCCAGGCAAGTTAAATTAAAAATAGAGGGACCAAAAGGTGAAACTCTATATAGGGACCATTGATGAAGTGAAAGTAATATGTGATGTGGATCTAGTTGGTGATTGATAAGTAAATCCCACTCGAGTTGTGCCGCGACGTTAAATCAGGCTCTTCATAAGAGGAAGCCCATGGCCTTGTTAATGAAGTCTGAGTGACCAGCTTAGCCATGTCGTACTGCGACATTAAATCAAGCACTTCTTAGGAGGAAACCCATGATGTTGTACTCTTTATATTATAGGGTAACGTATTCTCCTTGTACAGGAATTAGGCAGAAAAAAAGTTGCAGAACTTGACTGAGTATTGAACCCACGAGAGGATTGTACGATCGTGAGAAGGTACCATGATTGTGGGTTCAGTCGTCTGCAAAAAGTCCAGAGGGAGGACTTTTAGAAGTTATCCTAAAAATTGATTATCATGATCGTACTTAGATGTCATAATTGTGGTATCAATCGTTTGATTAAACTCCTGAAAACCAACATTCAGGATATCAACCCTACGATTTTAAGAAATGGTCGTGGTTACAAATCACGATTGTCCTTAAGGTTCGTAGGTTCCCAGGTAAGTTTTATTCAACCCTATTGGTATGAGTAGGACCCATATTCATGGTGTGAACCAACGATCGTGGGTAGGAATCGTCTCTTGAGTCCACTTAATTAAGACCCAATCAGACACAAATAGGGTTTAAATCAATAAAACCTTAAACCTTTGGACCCGATTAACCCCTACTTCACTCTAAACTCTTTCTAACATAGAAATATTGATCCAAGGCAAGAAAATTAAAAATTTATTACCTTGGAGTTGTATAATTTGCTACACGCATCAGTGTTCGACCCTTACCCCTATCTCAACACTCCAATCTCAAAGCCAATAACTCATTGTAAGTGATATATGCACCCCATAAATGTTTTCTTTGATGAAAATTGTTTGATTGAAAAGTCTAAATTGCATAGAGTACGTTATGAATGCTTGGGTATGGTAGGCTTACCTGTGGGTGGTGTGTTTGAATTAATGAAAACAAAAGGGAAGTCCTAAGTACCAAGTGTTACTAAAAATGATCAATGAGGGTCAGAAAAAGGGTTAAATGTATGATTTTGTGTGTAAATTTTCTAAAGGTCAGTGCACACTCTATGACATAACCCACGATCATGGTATCAATGTACGATCGTGGGTTTGATTATTGTGGGTGCCATGTATTAACATGCAGTAAGTTTATCACATGATCATATTCCATGATCGTCAGTTTATGGTACGGTCATGGTATGTTCTTGTCTAATATGATGACCCCTTGGTACTTTTAAGAATCCTTCCTATAATCGAAAGGTATGATTGTACCTTTATTGCACGATTGTGGGAAGGCTCGTCTATGAAAAAATCCCGCAACTATAATAATGTTTCAAAATTAAGCCTAATAATTTCCTTTACAGGTACCATGCCTCCCACGACCCTCAATCAAATGCAACAAGACATTGTAATGAAGCGGGCATGCCGATACATACTAGAGTCTAGTGGGTCCAAGGTGCAATACTCAGAACTGAGTCTAATGGTCAACATTCACATCGAACCAGTAGAGCAAAGTCCCAGAAACTTGATAAGGCCAAGGCAAAAACATCCATGGCCTTGGTGCCCTCAACCACTCCTGTCAACCTTTCACAGTCTAAAAAGAGAGGGAAAAATATGAATCGGGATGGGGGTGAGCCTGGTGATGCTGATGAGGAGGTTAATTTCTCATGGAAGGAGGAAGAGTCTAATCCGAAATCCTCCAAGGGACCTATAGTTTTGCCGCCTCAAAGAGGTATAGACCCAAGGCGGTAGAGTGTACCAAAATCCCAGGATTATTACATCGATGAGGTCTCACTGAACAACTGAAGTAATAAGAAATGAAGCATTCAAGAGGAGCCCTGGATTTTTCCAGAGTCAATTCAGAAGGCCCCAGATCTGAGCCAGGTGTTCAATAGGTATAAGCTAGGGTGGATGATGAGGTTACTTTGTAATTATAGTACTGAGATGGTGAGGGAATTCTACGTAAATTATGCAGCGATGCTAAAGAATATGACTCCCTCAGGTAGAGATGCAGATGTTAGAAGAAAGCCCAAAGTGGATATGGTTAGAGTTCGTGATCATGAGGTTGACATTTTAGTTGAGGCCATTTTTGCGGCCTTGTTTGGAGCTGAGTTCATTCTGGTAGATGAGACTCTGGACTATGACTTTTGGATGAATGATTTAAAAAGGGTGAAAAAATTGACTGTAAATGATAGAAACATGCACTACAGGTGGCTGGCGGGCCATATTTTGCTAAGCGGGAGAGAAGGCAGTCTGGTTGAATAGATCCACCATCTACAAGCACACATTGAAGTTTTTGGCAAAGGCTTGGTGGTCCATTGTCAGGCACCACGTAGAACCCATAGCCAATGACAATACATTGAGTGCCACGAATATGTTTATGGTCGTAGCTTTGATGTCAGAGTTACAGTTGAATATCCCATAGATTATTACGGAGGAGATCCCGATAAAGTACTTCAGTTCAGTACCACGCTCTCATTCCCATGACTACTCACTCAATTGATGAATGATGCCCATGTGCTGACTATCCTAAAGATGGAAAGATTTATCTGGACTAAAAGAGCATGGATATAGCATTGATAAAGGATTTGAGAAACTCGATGACTCCAGCCTATGGTCCTCTACCAGATATAGCACCAGAAGTAGTGGGGGTGCCCCAGCTAGTAAGGTTCCAGCATCTGAAGCTGGTGCTACATCATCCTCATCACAGCAGGCCACTTTACCTATGGGTGCCCGTCAGTTGGTGCTTTCAGGATACACCCTGAACCCAGTAGCACAGTTAGAGAAAATCATGCAGAACCAGTTATTACATGATGTTCGAAGCAGAAAGTTAGAGGTAGGGGTAAACCCTATGTGGTAGATGAGATAAAGACCGCGAAGTAGGTGGTTCAGACCTACTTTGATAGTTTTGAGAGCTAGATGAAGGCTAGGTTAGCGGAGGACCAGGCTACGGATATGAGTACCATCACCACCGACTTAGTCATATTGAATGAAGCAGTCAAGGATCTTACAGAGCAGACCATCCCAGTGGTTCCTCCTTCACCTCCCTCTATGCCATCCTTGGCAGAGTTAGCTATTGATGTGGAATCCTTAGTCCCTAATTTTTACACACAGGCCTCGGTATTTGGGGGAGAGGATTTGGAGAATAAGGAGACAGGCGAGGAATTGCATTCATAGAGAAAGAGGAGGAGAGGTGAGAAGAAGAAAAAGAGTGCGAAGAAGACTGCACAACCTCTAAGATAGGATTATTGAAGAATATTGTTGATATCCCACCTACTACTGAGGTGGTCATACAGACTGGAGGGGGTGTAAATACCACCCCATGACATTATTGAGTGCACCAGCCACCACCGGTGCCCACTTATCAGAGAGTTCCCCTGCCATAACCGAGGCCAAGAGAGCAGCGAATACTGGAGGGGTCCCATCTGTGACCCCAGTTGATGGGAGTACTACTGGCTTCTAGTACACCCCAGGTATGTCCCTTGCCCCAGTTTTTATATTTTCTATATATCTTGCGATAGGGACATTGCATGTTTTTTAAGTTGGGGGTGGGGGTGTACCACAGTCAAGGGTTTTTGTTGCCGTGTTTCTTTTCCCTTGGCTACATTATCTTAGTTAGAACAGACATGTTTAGGAGTTTATTTATGTCTTTTTATTGTATTTGTTGTGTTGGTGTTGTTATTTTGTGTTTTTGTATAACCAAGAGAAAAACAAGAGAACTTGGTGCAGTTGAAATAAAAAGAGTATGCAAATTTGTTTTTGTTGTTTTAAATGTTACCCTTCCTAAAATTTTGAATTCTTGTGTTATGTTGTGTGCTTATCTAGACTATGACCAATGTGGATCTCAAAATGGCATTAGGATTATGAACTTGACAATCGTAGCATAGATTGCATGAACCGAATAGGTAGTGACTAAATACATAGCCCTGAACTAAGTAAGTGTGAGGTATTACCTAATAGGAGTGTGTGTGCAATATAGAACTTACCCAGTTAATCTCGCTGCAGTTGTAGGATAGAAGGTTAGGAAAGGATCATAGTTCGTTCTTCATATAGTCCACTAAAAACCTAAAAAGCCTACAAATAAATGCAATATCCCTTGATCCCGGATTTGAGCCTAAGTAGACCTTTTTTTTTAACTAGCCTACTCACCTTTCTGATTATTTATAATGAATCTGCCTTGGCCCTGGTCCCTCCTTGGACATTATGCACATCAACTCAGGCAAATTGCTTAAGTTGATAGTGGCTATCGTAGGGGTGCGTAAAATATTGGGTATGAAGAAAATGCTAGTAAAAAAGGGCAAAAAAGGATTTCGGTGTGGTATGGTGTAAAAGAAGAAAATAAATAAGAATATTGAAAAGAAAAGAACAAAAAAGAGAGAGAAAGTTAAATAAAACCGCACCAGGGGTTCGAAAAGTTTGAAAAAGGGAATGGAATAAAAGAAAGTAGGAGAAGTGGAGCCAAAAATTAGTGTAGTGCCATGGAGGAGTAAGTCATTGTACCTATATGTACCAAACCCGTCCCTGAGCCTACATTACAAGACGATAAAAGTCCTATAGTGATCCTAATCCGACTGTCTGAAAACTAAGGTGTAGAAAATAATGGCAAGCCTATGGTATCAAACGCACACTGTCTAACTTCTTTGTGAGAGTGAGAGATTTGATTCAGTCCCAATGTTGGAATTTACTACAAAATTAAGAGTATTAGGTACTTCTTTGTTGGAAGGGCATAGGGGCTGTAATATGGTTACTGCTTGTTCGGGTAATGTGATTAGCTTAAGTGTTGGGTTTGTCTGTTGATAATGTGATGCTATCTCTTGATCCAATTGTGTTAAGGTCAATTATTTGTCTATACATAGTGTAGGTTGAGTTTTAATGCTAATGGAGGGTAGTGACTTGAAATTTTTTGGAATGCATGGTGAAACTAATTTTTGTGAACATTTGACTGCCCTAGAAGAAATCTTTGTTTTCTCTTGGTTAAGCATCGTGATAGTATAGTTGTGTTGTTGTTTACCTGAGGACATGCAAACCATCTAATTTGAGGGTGTTGATATGTCGTGAACTTACGACACTTTCGACGCTTAAAATGGTGAATATTTGCAAGTACAAGGGTTGTTCTATGTGGATATAATAGGGTTTTGAGTATTTACAGGTCAAACAGGTTCAAAACAGTGTAGTGCTAGAATTTGGACTGATAATGCATTGGACGACACCATGTCATAATAGTGACAGTTGATCACGGTCATGCCAAGCTATCATAGAAAGGATCAGAAGACATATCTCAGGATTCTATCAGACGAAAGCCTCCCACGATCGTGCAATGATGTCATGATCGTACCATCTAGTCATGGGAGGGAGTTCCTAAAAACAAACCTGCAGGAGTTAAGGTAGAGGAAGATCAGACAGGAGCAAAGCACGATCGTACCTAAAAGCTATAAGCTAGTACCTAAGGATCATACCAGAAAAGTCCTGAAGATGATCAAGTCCACAAGTGAACCACGAGCACCAAGGACAATCGTGGAATTAAACCACGATCGTACCTTCCACTCATCTTAGCTAATTGACATCAGAAATCCTGTTATGTTTAAGATAAGTTTTGTTTTGTCTATAAATACTCTTATTAATTTTATTGTACCAGTTTACGTTCTACTACATTTTTGTAAGGTTCTAAGGCATATTCTTGGCTTTGAAATTACACAAACATCGATTTTAGGGTTTTAATTCAAAGTGGGATCTTGGAATTTATTATTTCGTTATTGTAAGTGCATGATTATATATTCTTATCAGATTTCTTCTTGTGTTTTTGCAATTATGAGTAGCTAAACACCACAACTAGGGTTGTGGGAACCATGACGGATTAACAAAGTAGGATTCATAGTACAAAGTAATTTTCAACTAGTGTTCATATGTGTATTGATTGTTTCCTTAGGTTTAAATGCTTTCTGGAAGTGTACAATGTTAGAACTAGCCTAATTTGTATTTTGGAAGAAAAGATGAGAACGGATGGGAAGAAGGGAATAAACAATAGAGATTTGGAGCTGTCAACCACTACTTATTAGCTTGAGCTGATAATACGGGATAACTAATCTGGGATCAAAGATAAGGGTTAGTAGTGCGAACTCAAGAGGAGAGAAAACTTAATTGATGATATTGCTTAGAAAAAAGCGTACAGTTGTTCTAAGTATATATAACCTATCGATTCTGCATACCGAACACCGGGAGAAATTATGAAGTACGAAGAATCTATTGAGTTATGATGTTATTGGGGAACACAGTCCTAGTTCTTTTCTCATACTGATCACAAATCTAACAAATCAATAATTATTACTATTGAAGTCTTTATTTACACAAACCCCTCTTTTTACTGGAGATCGTTATTGATTAACTCAACTACTTCTTGTTTGATATTTTGACTTATCCCCTATGGGATCAACCCATCAACCTTAGTTGGATTCTATATTTGACAGTGACTGATTTATACTTCAGTACGAGGTGTAATTTGGATGACATCAGTACCTACCCTGAAACCCTCTAACCCTAAACTGAGCACTACTCCAACTCTCATTGTAATTGCCCTGATAAAGCATCTCTAATCGCTAGCCCATTGGGCCTCGTGATCCATCCCCTCTATAGTGTAGGCATGATCAACAATGTCAATAAAATACTTTTCTGAAGTCAGCAAACTCTGAGTAGCCCTGCAAAGTGACAGTCTTAACCCCTTGAAAAAACACCAAATCCTCTCATACTCTGTAGGAAGAATCATGGTGGCATGCCTGGATAGGTCGTGAAATGTTGCCTCATACTCAGCCAATGTCATAGTACCCTGTCTCAACCCAATAAACTAATCCCTCAAATGTTCACCCATGCTGAGAGGAATGAATTTCTCCAACAAAGCCTCAGAGAACTGAGTCCAAGTCATAGGAGGATATCCAGCTGGCCTGGAATCAAGATAACCCCTCTACCACTGTCTCGCTGCTCTACCAAGCTCATATGTTATATAATCCACTCCACGTGACTCAACAAACACCAAATTATGTAGCCTCTCCTCAAATCTAGTAAGGAACTCAAAAGTGTCCTCTTATGGTGCCCTGACAAACTTGGGTGGAGTCAATCTCAGAAAATGACCAAGCATATTCTGCTCCTCTACGGTCATAACTGGTTGGGCTACTACTAGCTGTGGAACTACCCGCGCTGGTGGAACCTCTACTCTGGGAGCCATAGTTGTAAGCTGAGCTCCTATGCCAAGTCTACCCTAAGCTACCCACAGAGAGGATGCATGTGCCCCATCTATTAGCGGGATACCAACCAAACCCAAAAGCTGAACCAATGCCTCACGGAGAACCAAAAAAGATAAAAATCTATGTGGGGCCTGGGCTGTCCCTGGCCCATCGACTGTTATGGTGGTAGATCCTTTGGTGCTAACTTAGGTGCATACTCTGGTCTAAATCAATGTCCAGCTCAAGTGAAGGCTTCCTGGCCCAGCCTCGAGCTAGGGCTGCAACTCTGGCCTGACCTCCACCTCGGGGTTGACCTCTGCCTCTAACTAGCACTCTAGTAGTAGGCCCGGGGTCACCATCCCCAGCCACGGTACCTCACGTCATAGCCATCTACAAAAGAGTGAATCAAATGAGAATCTAGAAACCAATATAGACACGATGAACGAACATGAACCAAAAAGATGAGATTTTCCTTAAAATGCCTTTTAGCCTATCAAAGATAGGATACGAACATCTCCGTATCGATCTGCAGAACTCTACTAGATATTGGCACTTGTACCAATAATACCAGTGATATTGGGCTTTGATACCAAGCTGTCACGGCTCAAATTCTCAAGTCATGATGGCACCTACTTTAACCCTCCAGTAGGTAAGCCAAGCCATAGCCTGAAACAATAAGTAATGGGATAATAGGCGGAAGATAAAGGGAAATGTGGATGAAATAGATAATAATAAAAAAAAAGCAAAAAAAAAGGAGATATACATACATAACATACTGTACAAGAGAGGGAAAGGACAAAAGATAAAAAATAAACCCTTCCAAGACTTGGTAAGGTCGGTACGAAAGCCACTATAACCAAAAAGAAGAGTACTAGAAAGTATCCAAAATATATATATATATATATATATATAGTAGTCTCAGAATATACAAAAGACTATCACTAAAGCAAAATAAGGAGGATCAACTCCGGACTCTAGGAAGCTCACCCTGTCTCTGAATCAGTAGCAAGGCCAAGGATAACGTCAATGGCAGTAACTAGTACTCGAATCTGCATCAGAAAAAAGATACAGAAATGTAATATGAGTACCAAATACAACGGGTACTCAGTAGGTATCATCGGCTGACTGAGCTTAAATACAGTGAAAGCATAAATAAAGTGTGAGAATGTAAGTTAAAGTCAATAGTAAGGGACAGAAAATGGAAATAATAGGCTATATTAGGCAAATAAGATAAATAAGAAGTAAGTTACTCGAGAATAAAAGTAAAAGCCTAGCTATAACCTAAATGAGCCCCATAAGCCCAGAAGGCACACGCAAGAAGACAAATAACTCAACCAAACCCTCATAAGCCCGGTGGGTGTAAAAAAGAAAAAATCTAAAGTAAGGCCATGAATAACAGTAATAAATGTAAAATAAACCAAGGTGGATGATGTGCGTGCCACATATGCCTTTCTCAGCTATAACCGTAAAACTTACCTTACCAGTTTCCAAATAAATTTCCAATCCTAGAACCATAGCGATAGAGGTGTATCGAGATTAAATCGAGACCAGTGGGTAATAAAAAAAGGCCAGATAATCTATAACCATACTATAGAGATAACCGGGTTCAAACTGGAACCATTGGATAATAACAAGAGGCCATATGATCCATATACACCTGTTGGAACTCCCCAAACAAGAACCATATACAACTGCCAGAATTCCCAAGTAATAACTATAATGATCACCAAAACTCCCAAACCATAATCATTAACAGATACCTGACTCAAACCAAAACTCATAAGTACCAAATCGTAACCATATACCAATATCGGACTCAAACCAAAACTCATAAGTAGGAGGTATAAGACATAAGTAGTAGTATCCTAGAATTTTACCCAAATCTCAAGTCCATTAACCATATTTTCCACAAATACATGGCTAGATCCTCTAAGTATAAGTGGTCTACTATCACCCAATCAGTCTATATGATTTAAGGTTAAATATCACTCTACCAGGGTAATAAAGCTAAATTGATATGCAATCAAGTCTAAGTCAATAATAGCCTAAGGAAGTAGTCATAAGTCCATCTAAGCATAAAGAAGTGTAATTCTAAGCATTCTATCTAAATAGGATAGTGGGGCTCACAACCCAACCCGATAACCCAACCTAAGGTAAGCACGTATCTAAACCTAGGCTAAATCTTCTTAATCCCATTCTAAGGCACTAAAAGGTCTAATCCTAATCCAAAAGGATGTTTGCATACTAAACTAAGGGAAAACGACCCAAATTCTACAGAAAAAAAAACCTTATATGGCTAAAATAGGGTGATAAATGCTAAAAAGAATGACCAAGTTGTAAATACCACCCATAGCTAGAGTAATAACACACTAATACCATAAATAAGCACAGTCTAGGATAAAGGTAAGCCTAGCCTACCTAGAAGCTGCCGAAAGATTGTCAAATCCTCTACTTCAGAGCTTTTCCCTTTTGAAAAGCCTGCCTCCAACCATTATACTCTATCAAAATAAAGATCTATGCATCAAAATAAAAATATCAATACTTATATTATGCATTTATGCTTCGGGTTAGAAATCAGGCTAAAAATCTCACATGAGGCCCACCTATGGAATCAAGAAACTAAACCTACCACAACATCTCTCTCTACTCAAAGATCATTTGCCCCAAAAATTAGGGTTAAATCTAAGCCCAAAACAGTCCAAAAGTAGTCCCAATAGAATTTGGAGAAACAAGAATCTACACTACTAATTTAGTGGAAATTGGAACAAAAACTTATGATAGAACAATGATAAAATGGTCACTAGGACCACCCCAACACAATCCTAGCTTTAATTTATCAATCCCCACCAATTTTCGAGCTCCCAAGGTCAAGAATGGAGGTTTTTGCACTTAGAAATTGAGCTAAAAATCATGAAATGGCCCTATATATAACACCAGAAATGTTGCTAAAGTGGTGCTTTTACTGCTAAAGCAGTACCTCTAATGTAACAACCCTTTCCTTCATTACGTATAAGTCTCTAATTTATAAATTTAGGCTAAGATTCTCCCCGAATTTGAAGTTATAATTTTCAGGCTAGGCTAGTCTCGAATGAAATCTGAAAGAGGTGTAGTCTATGGAAATTCGTGAATGGATTGGGTAAGTGTAGTAGTTTTTTATTGATTTCTAGTTATCTAAGACGATAAGGAACCCATAGGATTTTACGAAATTGAATTCAGGTAAGTAGAACTCCCGAAATTGATCTTAGCGAAAAGGGTACTATTTGGGATGTCTTAGATTTAAGGTGTGTTGTGAAAAATGGGATTTTTGGAGAAAAGTAGGCATTCTATCCCGTTGAGGTCTCTATAGCAACGTGCATGTCACTATAGTGACATGCGTAAAAGAGGAGAAAGTCTCGCTATAGCGATCGGTCAAAGCGGTTAAAGGCCGCTACAGTGATATGTGTCACTATAGATATGTGGCTATAGAAATGTATGTTACTATAGCGATATAAATTGTTGTTTTATCCCCCCCCCCCCCCCTCCCAAGCAAAATGGTTTATTTTTCTAAAAAGCATTTTGGGGCTTCAGTAGTGGCGATTTGGGAAAAAACCATTAGTTCTCCATCGTTTTTCTTTGTTAAGGTAAGTATTCATCCCCGTTAACAAGTAAACTGATAATCTAGCCTTAGAATTTCTAGTTTATGTAGTTTGGGAAGGGTTAAGGACTGGTTTTAGTTGATTTTTTGGTGCAAGGGAGTAATTTAGGTATAAAATCATTAGGTTTTTGTTAATGATCATTAATTTACCCTTGCATGTTGTTAATTCACTAAATTATCCATGAAATTGGTAGTTTTAGGTAAATTGTGGTAGAAAATCCCTAAAACAGGGAGGGAATGATCATGGACTTGTCATTAGGTGTTGGGAATAAGTTATAAACCCCAACGTGGTAGGTAATTGCATTGATTATGTGTTTGTATGTATTTCTAGATTGAGATCACTTAAAAAATACATAGAAAGACAAGGCTCAAGCTTAGTTGAGTTGTGCAAGCTTGGATTGAGGTAGGTTATGATTACGTAGTTTAATCCAACATGTGTCATATGTGCATATTAACTATTCCTTAGTATTGCTTGTTGATGCATGTTGTTAGGTATGATCATATTTCAATTGAAATATATATGTAAGCCTGTGGACATTACAAGTGTTGGTTGATATATATGTTTTATATGAATTGTTATATTCCATTATTGAATGTGGAATGTTCGGCAAATAGACAATTTCACGGGATATTGGCTAAATAAGGTCGGCAGGCACTTGTGTCTGGGATTAGGTACATAGATGGAACTTATCCTCTACAGGTCATGACTAGAGGGTGGGTATGATACCTTTAGCATGTATGTTCAAGGTACCAGTGAGTATGATGGTTCCATGAGTGAATCGGGTAATATATATATATATATATATATATATATATATATATATATATATATATATATATATATATATTGACTTGATTTGACTTGATTTAACTTGACTTGATTTAATTTGACTTGATTTAACTTGACTTGACTGGCGTACGTGTAGACATCATGACTTGTTGCTAATAAACCTAAATTTTTCTAATGTCACTTGTTGTTCCAAGGTGTAGTTAGGTGAGCATGTATTAACTTGTTGTACTGTGTTATGGTTAAGTGTTCATATTTCTCATTTTGGTTTGCCAAAATGATCCTACAAGTACATCGTTATTTTTTTGTGTACTAATACTACACCTGCTCTTGCTTTTGTTGAGTGCAGCGCATATTCTAGCGGCTCCTACAAGACCTCACTTGTGATTCTAGTGTTGGACTCGGGATTCAAGAGTGAGCAGTATATTTTGGGCTACCATGTATCCTTCTTGGATGATATAGTCCTTTATTATGGACTCATGCATTTCTTTTTAGTTTTGGGGTTGCATCCCCTTCTTGAAAATCTTTAGTAGTTTTGGTATGGACGACTTTCTGGGTCCTAGGGATGATTATTTGGTTAAGTACAATGTTCCGCATTAAAGTTGTACTTTTGTTTTGCTTTTAGACTTGAATATCTTATTAATGGATTAGTTTTATTTATTCCTGTAAGTGTTGATTATTAGTTTAGTTTTGGGGTACTTGGTTCTCCTACCAGTTGAGTAATGTGGGTGTTACTCACTATGGGTTTGGGTCGGGACAAAGTTGGTATAAGAGCCTAGGTTCGTCGATCTCATTGTATGAAAATGGGTCCAATAGAGTCTCGCAGAACGGTATGAAGAGGTTTGTACTTTTCTTTTGGAGGTTATAAGACTTTAGAAAAACTGTTATTCTTGCTTTTTTTCGTGTTATAACTTGATTCCAATTGGTATCTGGCGATCCAAAATGACATCTAATCATCTTCACTCTTTTGTCCACAGATAGTGACTACTAGGTCAAATGGAACCTGAGCAGCATCCCTCACACCGGTAGCTTTAGCTGCAGAGCCAGCCGTAAGGGAAAAAGGATAAGTAAAAGGAAGAGGTAGGAGAAGAGGGGGAAGAGCAACACCCTCTAGGGGTGGAGATCAAGCAGATATTAGCCAAGTTCATGAAAGGTCAGTATCACCTCCCCCACCCCAGGATCATTTAGTGGAAATGAAAGTAGTAGAGGAATAGGTAATGGGGCCGGAGGTGGTGGTACCAGCTGGAGGTGCAGTCTTACCCCCTATTTTTGTAGATATAATTCAATAGGTATTAGCTTTTTTGAGTGGACTGGCTGGCACTGGAGCCACTCCTACTATTTTGGTTGTTCAGGATCCAGGTGCTTATCTTACTATCGCTATGGCTCCTAGAATAGATGAGGCTTCAGGGACTAATACATTTCCTTGTCCAATTTTAGGTTCTATGTTGACTGGTACTGAGCATGAAATACTGACCAAGATTTTGAAGACGAAACCTCCAATATTTCAGGGTTCTGAGTCTGAAGACTCTTTTGAGTTCATTATTGATTGTTATGAGCGGTTAAATAAGATGGGCATTGCGCAGCAGCATGGGGTTGATTTTATGACCTTTCTGTTGGAGAAGGATGCCAAATAATGGTGGAGGGCGTATGTCAAATGTCGATCACCGACTTTACCTCTATTGACTTGGGAATAGATTTATGCTTTGTTCTTAGAGAAGTATGTGCCTTGGACCCTCTGTGATCATAAAAAGGATGAGTTTTTGGCATTGGAGTAGGGTAATATGTCAGTTGCTGCCTCTAAGGCTAAGTTCTATGCCTTGTCTCGCTATGCTACTCAGTTGTTGGCTACTGAGGAAGAGAGGATTTGATGTTACATCACAGGTTTGAACTATGATCTTTAGGTTTTATCTGCTCATATGAATTATGCATGGAAAGGGTTTAATGAGTTTTCAAATTATGTAAAAAAGTTAGAAGGGGTCACACAAGCGGGTTAGGCTAAGATTTTAGCTAAGAAGTCCCGCCTTGTTAGAAATTACACTGAGTCTTACTCCAAGGGCCACAGTCAGCAGGCCTACCCAGCCCGCCCTATTTAGTCAGTGTTTCCAGTTTCTACTGTGGATCCAGCTAAGGTCAATTCTCAGAGTTAGGTTATTAGAAACCAAGGGGATTCTTACTCTTTTACCTGTCGGCCTTCTCTCGAGCGGGGATGTTATTATTGTGGTATTGTTGGTTATTTTAAAAGAGTGTGTCCTTTGAGATAGGTGAATGTCCAGGTATAGCAGCAGACTCAGGCCATAGTTCCAGTAGGTAAAAAGGGAAGAGGTAATGGCAGGGGTTTTCCAAAGGGTGGACGGGGAAATTAGAAAGGTGGTCGGGGTGGTCGAAGAAATAGCGGTGTAGAGGAAGGAGCGCAGTCAAGTAGGGAGTTAGCTTAGATTGATGATGGAGATCACTGTTATGCCTTTTCAGGAAAGGACTGATGTCGAGGCTTCTGTTGTTGTTATTACAGGTACTATTTTAGTTTGTGACCGAATGGCTTCTGTTTTATTTGATCTGGATCTACCTATTCTTATGTAACTTTCAAGTTTGCTATGGGTCTAAAATTAATTTGTGATATACTTGATTGTCCCGTATATATGTCTACTCCAGTTAGTGAGTCTGTGGTAGTAACCCATGTCTATCGTTCTTGTTCCATGTAGTTTGTGGGTTTTCAGACTTGGGTAGATTTGATTATTCTGGACATGTTGGACTTTGATGTAATTTGGGGTATGACCTGGTTATCTCTATATCATGTTGCCTTAAATTGTAATGCTAAGACAATGACTAGCTATGCCTAGGATGGATGAACTAGAGTGGGAGGGGGTGTATAAGGCTAAATCGGTGAAAATTATATCATTTTTCCATGCTAGGAAGTTAGTAAGGAAGGGCCGTTAAGAATTTTTAGCTCATCTCTGGGATGGGAGTGTGACGTCTCCTTTGATAGAGCCAGTTTTGGTGGTTTTCAAATTTCAAGAAGTGTTTCCTTCAGATTTACTGGGTATGCCTCCAAATAGAGATATTGATTTCTATATTGAGTAAGAGCTAGGCACTCACCCCATTTCTATTCCCCCCTATCGAATGGCTCCAACAGATGAGAGAACTCAAAACTCAATTACAGGAACTACTCAACAAAGGTTTATTTATCAAAGCGCTTCACGTTAGGGTGCTCCGGTACTGTTTGTTAAAAAGAAGGATTGTAGCATGAGGATGTGTATTAATTTTAGACTATTGAACAAGGTTACCATCAAAAATAAATATCCCTTGCCTCGCATAGATAATTTGTTTGATCAGTTGTAAGGTGCAACAGTATTCTCCAAAATTGACTTTGGTTAGGTTATCATCAGTTGAAAATTAGACCAAAGGACATACCAAAGACAACTTTTAGAACTCGGTATGGCCATTATGAGTTTTTGGTGATGTCCTTCGGGCTAACTAATGCGTATGTAGCCTTTATGAGCTTGATGAACGATATTTTCAAGTCATTCTTGGATTCATTTGTTATAGTGTTTATTGATGACGTTTTAGTTTACTCCAAGTGTAAGGAGGAACATGCAGGTCATCTTCACATAGTAGTAAGGATTCTAAAAGAGAAACATTTATATGCCAAGTTTTTGAAGTGTGAGTTTTGGTTGTCTTCAGTTTCCTTCTTGGGGCATATTATTTCAGAAAAGGGGATGATGGTAGATCCCCAAGAGATCGAGGTAGTTAAGATTGGGGTTCAATTTAGTTTAGTCACCGAGGTAAGGTGCTTTGTGGGTATTCCCAGTTATTACTGCATGTACTGTCAAGAACTTTGCATCTATTGCAACGCACTTGACAAGGTTAACTCAGAAGAAAGTGCCATTTGTTTGGTCAGACCAATCTGAGGAGAGCTTTAAAAAACTCAAGACACTTTTTACTACAGCTCCTATCCTTTCTCTATCGGTTGAAGGTAAGGACTTTATAGTGTTTTGTGATGCATTACTTTTGGGCTTGGGTGTTGTATTAATGCAGGATAAGAATGTCATTGCCAATGCTTCGAGGTAGTTGAAGCCTCATAAAAAAAACTACCTAACTCATGATTTGGAGTTGGCAGTGGTAGTGTTTGCACTAAAGATTTGGAGACACAATATTTATGGTGTCAAGTGTGAGGTTTTCATAGACCACCGTAACCTACAACATGTGTTTACTCAAAGAGATTTGAATCTAAGGTAGTGGATATGGATGGAATTGTTAAAAGATTATGATATGACTATTCAGTATCATCCAGGAAAGGCCAATGTGGTGGCAGACGCATTGAGCCAAAAGGTTGTAAGTATGGGTAGATTGTCCTTTTCGAGGGTGTCCAAGCAACCTTTGGCTAGAGAGTTTTAAACTCTAGCATTACATTGCATGTAGTTTGGTGTTTTAGATAGAGGTGGATTGTTGGCTAGTGTTGAGGTGAAGTAAACATTTCTAGATCAGATTAAGACCCAACAGTTTGAAGATAAAAAGTGGAATGCACTCTGCAATAAGGTGGTACATGGAGAGGTGGCGGATGCCACTCTTAACGCAGGTGGGGTATTGTGATTCAAGGAAAGGATATGTATTCCTTGGGTGGGTGACTTGATTCATGATGTACTTTCTAAAGCCCATGGTTTGCGTTATTCTATTCATCCAAGTGAAACCAAAATGTATCGTGACTTGGGACAACTTTATTGGTGGCCTTGGATGAAGAGAGACATAGTTGAGTATGTGTCTAAGTGTCTTAACTGTCAACAGGTGAAGTATGAACATCAAAGGCCTGCGGGGTTGCTTCAGAGAATGCCTATACCTAAATGGAAATGGGAAAATATTGCTACCAAAATATGATTCCATTTGAGTTTTAGTGGATCGGTTTATGAAATCAACTCATTTCTTGCCAGTTTGGGTGGACTACAACTCCAACGCAGCTAGCTAAAATTTATATCAAGGAGATAGTGAGGCTTCATGGGATGCCTTTTACCATTATTTCTGATAGGGAAATGAAATATACTTCAATAGTTTGTGACAAGTTGCATGAGAAGTTGGGCACCAAGCTCACCTTTAGCACAACTTTTCATCCTCAAACTGATGGGCAGTTGGAGAGAGAGTGTAGCACAACTATAGATGTTAAATCTTTGGTCACTGACTAAAAGGAGGTGTAGAAGGAGGTATAGGTCACCTATTGGGTGGTTTGAGACTGGAGATGTTAAATCTTTAGTCACTGGCTTGGTGAATGAGGCTCAAGAGAAGCTAAGGTTTATTCAAACCAAGTTGTTAGTTGTTCAAAGTAGATAGAAAGAGTATGCAGATCATAAGGTAAGAGATATGGCTTTCAAGGTTAGTGAACAAGTGTCCCTCAAAGTGTCTCCGATGAAGGGAGTTATGAGGTTTGGTAAGAGGGGCAAGCTCAGCCCTCGGTATATTGGTCCCTTTGAGGTTCTTGAGGATGTGGGCCCAATTACATACAGACTAGCATTACGGTCGGGATTATCGGGAGTTTATCTCGTGTTTTATGGGTCCATGCTCAAGAGGTACCATGGGCATGGAAATTACATTATTAAATAGGACTCAGTTTTATTAGATATGGATTTGGCTTATGTGGAAGAACCATTGGCGATTCTAGATCAGGATGTTCAAAAGTTGAGGTTGAAGGAAATTTGTTAGGTCAAGGTTCAATGGAAACATCATCCGGTTGAAGAAGCCACTTGGGAAATCGATAAGGACATACAGGACAAGTACCCTTACTTGTTTGAGGATACAGGTACTCTCTTCATTCCTTGTTCAACCTATTTCCTCATTTGATTATTCGGGGATGAATGATGTGTAAATTGGTATCTGTTGTAATGACTCTTTCCATCGTTACGTATAAGTTTCTTGTTTAAAAATTTGGGCTAAGCATGTCCCTAGATTTGAAGTTACAATTTTCAAGCTAGGCTAGTCTCGGATGAAATCTAAGCAAGGTGTAGTCTAGAGCAATTCGGGAATGGATTGGGTAAGTGTGGTAGTGTTTGGCTTTATTACTAGTTAGCTAAAACAATAAGGAACCCATAGGATTTTATGGAATTAAATTAAGGTAAGTAGAACTCCTAAAATTGATCTTAGTGCAAAGAGTATTATTTGGGATGTCTTGGATTTAAGGTGTGTTGTGAAAAAGGAGATTTTTGGAGAAAACTGGACATTCTGTCTCATCAAGGTCACTATAACGACATGCCCAAAAAAAGAGAAATTCCTGATGTAGCAACCAGTCAACGGCCACTATAGCGACATGTGTCGCTATAGCGATGTCGCTATAGCAACGTATGTCTCTATAGAGACATAAATTGTTGTTTTATCCCATAAATCTCTCAAAACAGTTAATTTTTCTAAAAAGCATTTTGGGGCTTCAACAGTGGCTATTTGGGAAAAAATCATTAGTTCTCCATTGTTTTTCTTCATTAAGGTAAGTATTCATCCTCGTTAACTAGTAAATTTATCATCCAGCCTTAGAATTGCTAGTTTACGTAGTTTGGGAAGGGTTAAGGGATGGTTTTAGTTGATTTTCTAGTGCAAGGGAGTAATTTAGGTATCAAATCATTGGGGTTTGGTTAATGATCGTTAAATTACCCTTGCATGTTGTAAATTCACTAAATTATCCATAAAATTGATAGTTTTAGGGGAATTATCGTAGAAAAGCCTTAGAACAGGGAGGGAATGATCATGGACTTGGCCTTAGAGGTTGGGAATGAGTTATCAACCTCAACATGGTAGGTCATTGCATTGATGATGTGTTTGTATGTATTTCTAGACCGAGATCAAGTGAAAATTGCAAGGAAAGGCAAAGCTCAAGCTTAGTTGAGTTGTGTAAGTTTGGATTGAGGTAGGTGATGGTTACGTAGTTTAATCCAAATTATGTTATATGTGCATGTTAACTATTCCATAGTATTGCTTGTTGATGCATGTTATTAGCTGTGATTATATTTCAAATAAAACTTATATGTAAGCCATTGAACATTACAAGTGTTGGTTTATATCTATATATTATATACATTGTTATATTCCATTGTTGAATGTGGAATGTTAGGAAAATGGACATTCTCACGGGATATTGGTGAAATAAGGTAAGTAGGCACTTGTTTTTGGGATTAGGTACATGGATGGAACTTGTCTCCTACAGGTCATGCCTAGAGGATTTATATGATACCTTTATATTTTATGTACAAGGTACCGGTGAGTTTGACGATTCCATTAATGAATAGGGTAATATATATATGTTGTTGTATTTGGGTTGCTTAATTTGACTTGATTTGACTTGACTTGACCGGCGTACGTGTTGACATCATGACTTGTTGCTAATAAACCTAAATTGTTCTAATGTAACTTCTTGTTCCAAGGTGTATTTAGGTTAGCATGTATTAACTTGTTGTACTGTGTTATGGTTGAGTGTTCATATTTCTCATTTTGCGTTGGCTAAATGACCCTACCAGTACACCATTGTTTTCTTGTGTAATGATACTACACCTGCTCTTACTTTTGTTGAGCGCAGTGCGTATTCCAGGGGCTCCTACAAGACCTCAGTTGTGATTCTACAGTTGAACTCGGGATTCAAGGGTGAGCAGCATATTTAGGGCTACCATGAATCTTTCTTGGGTAATATAGTCCTTTGTTCTGGACTCATGCATTTCCTTTTTGTTTTAGGGTTGCATCTCCTTCTTGACAATCTTTAGTAGTTTGATACAGACAACTTTTTTTCCTAGGGATAATTATTTGGTTAAGTACAATGTTTCGCATTTAAGTTGTACTTGTGTTTTACTTTTAGACATGAATATCATATTATGGATTAGTTTTATTTATTACTCTAAATGTTGATTATTAGTTTAGTTTTACGGTAGTTAGTTCTCCCACTGATTGAGTAGTGTGGGTGCCACTCATGACAAGTTTGGGTTGTGACAGCTAACGCGGCATGGTGACCGCTTAAGCGGCCGCTGGGGATGTCAGCCGGTTCCACCAAAGCAGAGGAAAGCCACTTAAGCGGCTGGTGCTGACGCCATCAAGCACTGCTTAAGCAGCGCCCCAGCCGCAAAACTGGCTCCATTAAAGCGATGAAGGTCGCTTAAGCGGCTGCATTAGATGGTTGTGCACCAACAGTTTTAGCCAACTCCAAAAATCCCGACCGGGTGTTTGGGATTCATTCGAAATCCCGTGAATGCAAATGAACTATGTTTCCCTACCAAATTCGGCAATTCAAACTCAAAGGTGTCATCGAACTTTCCATCCGAGGTCATTTTGATAAAAAGTGAGTCCCAAACCTAAGGGGTCCGTTTTACCCAAAATTCACCCGATAGCCTAAAATGAGTCTGGAAGCCACACCATGGGTCTCCCTGACCTAAAATCATTATTTCAGAGCTAATGAGACTATCAAAAATTTACATCCAAGGCTGTTTACCTAAACTTTTGGCCCGAGATCCATTTCTTAACTTCAAAAGCTCCAAAATATGGAAATGACTCTAAAAACTAAACAAACTGTCCGGGAACCGAATTGTCAGTCCTAGCAAGTCATAAATGACCTGAGCAGCTCTGGGAAACCTCTAAATGCAAAAAAAGCACAAAAATGCTAGAAATGACTTGGAAGGTCATTACAGGTAGACCTTTTATTATTAAAATCATAAGGTAACAGAAATGTAACCTTTAATTTTTTTACAAAACTTTGTGCTTGTTCATCATAATTTGGTTTCTTCTCATCTTCAACAAGGATTAAAATTTCATAGCCTTCAAGAAACAAAGGATTTAATCCAAGTAGCAAAGCAGGATGCCCTTTAAATAATTCTTTCACTATTGATCTGATACCAATAGTGTCAATTCTATGAGAAATATTCAAAAACCTAGTCCCAGATAAATCAATAATCATAATGAAAACTAATGACAGTAGGCAAATTGTAGTAACAAACCTTTAATTCTTAAAGTCTATCATACTATGAAGGAACAAGTTAGACATCTCCCTTTAGTTTGGAAACATGCCCTTAGCTTGCTTCAAATAAGAAAATGCATCATTAATAGTCAGCTTTGGCTTACTTTCACTAACTCCGCTAGCACTGCTGTCACCACCTCTTCCACCTAGACCACGTGCAGAAACTTGTGATTGACTATATCTTCATCCAACAAAAAGAAAAACAAAAACATGACACATAGAACAACAACCAAAAAGTGCCAGTCAAATTTATTGATACAGACCTACTTCCCTCATATACTCCAATAGGGTTAAGTTATACTCTTATCAACTTTGAACCAATGCAGTTTTTGAGTTAAAAGTAAAACCTTTTTATAGTTAATTCAAAATTGACAAATCCATTGGTATGATCAATATAACAAAATAAATAGAGGCTTTGTTGCTTAGTTAGCGTCTTTGTCTTAAAATTGAGTTAACAGACAAACAAAAAACAAACAAGACCCAATGAAACAAACATAATATGGTAAAAATTCAATCTCTATCTTCAGTTCTCCTTGATAATTCTAAATTGTAGTGAAACAAATGATAAGAGATACTCTAGGTATAGAAATTGACATCTAACATTTTCTGATCACAATGTTACACACACCACACAACAACTTAAAATCACCGATTTACCAATAATTCAATGAATTTAAAAAAATCAAAACAAGTCATGTGCGTAATGAATCACAAGAGACATAGAAATAAGAAAAAGGAAAGAGCTTACGATTCTTCATGAAAAGAACCAAATAGACGCTTATCCTTTACATCATCTCTCAATCGCTTCATGCTGCCAAAAAAGAACAACAACAAACTTTAAAATAAAAATAAAAGACAAAAAAATAATTAATACATGATCCATTTTTTACAAGAATCACCTTTTAAGGTTCTTTGAGGAAGAAAAATAAAAAATATCAGCAGATCTATAAAAAAAAAAAAGGAGTTACATTAATGGTTAGATCAGCAAAAATCTGAATTCATTTTTCTCTACCTTTCACTTCCCCTTCTTCTCTTTCCCTCCTCTTGGTCTGGAAATAACTACAACACACACAAAAGTTTGAAAAACAAACAAGTAAAAAGCGAAGAGTGGAGGCAAAAATATAAATTGAGAAAAAAATGTTGCTATTGTATATCTTATGTTATAGTCTCAACAAAATTTGGTTGATATATAAATAAATATAATTTTGATATGGTCTCAAAATTGGTAACATGTGTGCACATTTTGAAATTCATTAATGAGCCCAAATTTGGAAATTCATAAATAACACAACACAAGCAAATATGTTTGAATAATTAATAAATGTATATTTGATTTATACAATGAAATTGTCATTGTAAATTTATTACATATAAGTAAGTTTTTTGTCTCGAAATACTATTAATTCAACTAATACATATTACTCAAAATACACTACTTGTACAATGATCGATTGCTTTTTATTCTTATCTAAAAACTTTTTTCTTTATATATATTTTTAAATTTGAGATATGTTGTAGTTATGTTGACTGAACATTAAGATGACATTGAATATATTGAATTTAAAAATTGCACTTATCAATTTTTGTGCTGAAAAACTAGGCTATTTTAGATATACTATATTACTTTAGGTTACATTTGATTGCAGTCATAAGATAAGATTTATTAATATCTCAAAAATAAAAATTGATTTTTTGTTAGTATTCTTGGTTAAGTATAAAATTGTGGTTAATGTAATCCATCTCAAAATGGAAAAAATTTATTGTAATGACCTCCAGGTCATTTCCTCAATTTCCGTGCATTCCAGTATTTTGAGCCTCCTCGTAGTAGTAACAAGTCATTCATGACTTGTCGAAACTGTCGGTTCGGTTATCCAACAGTCCGTTTGGGTTTTAGACTCTTTTCCCTGTTTTGGAACCTTTGCTGTTAAGGATTTGGTCTTGGACCAAAACTCCTAGTAAGCGACCTCAGATGGAAATTTTGACAGAGCCATCAGCTCTGAAACATTGATTTTAGGCTAGGGGGACCCTTGGTTCAGGTACCAAGGCTTCCGGACTCATTTTGGGCTATTGGTTGGAAATTGGTTAAAATGGAACTATAGGTGTGGGACCCATATTTAATCGAAATGACCTCGGATGGAAATTTCAATAGTTTCGTTGAGTTTGAAATGTCAAATTTGGTATGGTAGCATAGTTCGTTTGCGTGCACGGGGTTTCGAATGAATTCCGAACTCCCGGTCGGAGTCCATTTTGGACTTAGCAAAATCTGGTAGCTGATATTTGGTTTGACCGCTAAAGAGGTCAAAGAGTCACTTTAGCAGTAGCCGCTTTAGCGACCATGAGAAGCGGCCTTAGCTATTTGGTTGAGGTCCGCTTAAGCGGACGTCGCTTTAGAGGCCAAGACACACTTAAGCAGCCTCTGCCTTTCCTTGCCCGACCGTTTTAGCTATCATGTACCGCTTGTAGGTACTTTAGCGGTAGGCGCTTAAGCGCCTAGGTGTTCGCTTTAGCGGCACCTGAGGGCTGATAAATCCCCTCTTTCATCCGAGTTTCTCTCATTTTCTCAACTCTTTTCCCCCACTGTTGAGAGCATGAAGAGTGAGAAAGAGTGGGGATTCACCCATTGAAGCTAAGGTAAGTTAGCTCATCACTCCTTGGTCATTATCCATAATTTTACCTGTTGATTTCCATCCTATTTCATTGTGAATTCTTAGAAATTAGGTCTTTGAAATCCTAATCTTTGGGGACTGATTTAAGCCCCGATTTACGCTCCATTTGTGTTTAACTTTTGAGCACATATTCCTTATCATTCGAGGGACCTCGTGATAGTGTGACGTCAATTCGTGATCGTGGAGCAAGGTTGAGCGACTTGTGGACACTTCAAGAATTGCGGTTCTGCATCGAGGTAGGCTTCAGTCTACTTTTCTCCATGAGATTGTGTATAGTATAGACTGCATGCTAGGTAGGGAATATAGGATATGATTATGGCTAGTATAGCATGATTTAGCCTATTTCATGAAATTTGTGGTAGAGATGTGACCCAAACCCTAGGATAAATACTTATTATGTTCATAGAGCCCTATTGCCCTTGAATATAAGCATGTTAACCACAATTGATGATTAAGGATCCTTTGGTATAAGATTTACCATTTGACTTAGTGATTCGGGAGGTTTTTCCCCGATCAGATCCTTGTGGTGGATTTATGCCCTCGATTATTGTGGTTGCCCGGGTTATGAGACCTTGCTATATTGGTTATATGCTATTGGGCCCGAGACCGTGATTATGAGGCTAGTTGGACTTTGGTGAGTATTTTGCCCTTAGCAAGGGTAAGATTATTATTTATAGATGCTTGGGCGCTTATGGTTATATTGTCTGGATACTGGTGATGGCATGCATACTACCTGGTGCATTCATGCTCATTCAGTGGTACGATTCTAACCAAAACCTTGATTTTACTACTATTTCCAAAAGGGGGATTTATTCCCACTTTTCACTTTTAAAAGGGTTATTTTATAACAGAAATTGTACCACCTTATTTACTGGATTATGAGCTTTTGGAAATGAAAATGATGTTTTAGAACTCCGACCGAGGATGATTCTGGTCCATTATTTATCCAGTCATTTAACCATTACTATTTACTTCGGTCGAGGGATATTCCGACCCTTTGTACATGATTTAGTCCCGAGCATGATCTCGGGCAATGGATTTATGGATTTATATCCTTTTAGCCACGGTTCGAGTCCGTGCACTGATTATATATATATATATATATCTGATACTGGACGGAGTAGATGGATCTTGATGGTTATTGGAAGTCCTGGATCGGGACCAGGCAGTGTATACGGATTTTCCCGAATCTCCTGGGGGGGGGGGGGGGGCCTTCGTCCGAGAGTCGTCGATTCGGAGAAGCCTGGTCACCGTAGGTCCTACCTTTGCGAGCTAGGTGAGATGGAGGAGGTATATACACTTGGTATGGTATGGTTTGAGATTGTGGAACCGGTTCGAGTCCGGTGTCCCCAATATGCTTTGAGATTGTGGAATCGGTTCGAGTCCGGTGCCCCCGTCATGGTTATAGCATTTCGGTTTATGTTGCATTCATCCATTCATATGCATTGCCTATCACCAGTATAGTTGTTTGGCGCCTGTATCTATCGCTCTTATGGGGGGCTATACAGGTACGGGTTATGGTTGTTGTTTTCTGAGTGTTTCTGTGAACCTTCCGGGCTTATGGGGGCCCAGTTAGGTACTTGTTTGCCCATACTAGCCGGTTACTTTATTATTGTTTATTATGGTTAGTTTGTGGAAGGTTGGTTGTGGTCTGGTACCTGAGATTAGAGGTACGTTTCTGATTCCTTTATCCTTTCAGTAGATTATATTATGGTTGGTTACCCCCGGGTTTTTTCAACCTTTGGGTATAGGCTTGATGAGGCTAGTGATGGCTCCTTTACTTCTCGCTGGACCTTGAGATGTTAGGTTGACTCCCTCAGGTAGTTACCTTTGAGTTAGCCCTATATGTATATTTATATGTATGGTATCACCATATATCCCTCTCTTTCTTTATCTATTTACATTGTATATGCATCCTTTGGCCTTGTACTACCATTATATATCCTTCTTTCATTCTTCATTTGTATATTGGCCAGTGATATACGGTATTGCACTTTAGTTCTTGTATGTTGTCAGGGTAGGATAGTTATCTCTATTGCCCCAGAATATTGTTACGCCTAGTTTCGTGGATAGTTACCTGTAGTTACTTTCATGCCTTCATGTTATGTATGCTTACATTATTTATGGAGATCAGTCGATCGGTTCCTACTGAGTACCACGTGTTTGGTACTCATACTACACTTTTGCAGCCTGCAGGTTATAGTACGAGTTATCGCCGTTGATGTGTGTATATCATGCGGAGCAGCTATGGATTGAAGATTTGGGGTGGACTCCCAACGTTTTGGAGTATCCCTACTCTCCCTCTTATTGTTAGACTGTTCTCTATGTTGCGTCAGAGATGGCTTGTATACATATATTTTCATGTATTTCACTTGTACTCCTGATGTATTAGAAGCTCTTGTACTGTCTCTACCAGGTTTTGGGTTTATATTAGCTTTGTTATTATATTTATTCCGTTGTTTCCTTTATTTCTTTTGGTAGTCCGTTACTAGTCCTTTTGGACTACGAGTTGGCTTACCTATTGGTGTGTTATAGTAGGTGTCATCATGACCGGGGAAATTGGGTCGTGACATTTACGAGGTCAGATTACTTTTCACCAATATTATTTATTGATATAAGTTTATATGACATATGATAAAATACTAAAATTGTTGAACAGTCAAATTTCAAAATTATGCTCCTAATAATAAAATTATTGCATATGAATAATTTTTTTCATCTTTGGAACAATGATACTTCTACGAAATCAGGCATTAGTGAAAAAGTTTTTCCAATATGATTGATTGTTTTTTATTTAGATATAATGAAGTTATGCTGATAAGATAATAAGTCAATTGTCACGACCCAACAAACTCAGGTCATGATGGTACCTACTTTATCCCACCAGTAGGTAAGCCAAGCCATAGCCCAAAATAGCGAGTAACGGGCTAACAAGCAGAAAAATAGAGAAATAAAAATGCATGCCACTAAAACAACCGTAGTTGTGAATTCCACCTTTTTATGTGTTTTGACTATTTTTTCCTTCCCCATAGTTGCTATATGTTATTTATGAGTCGTGGAGTTGGTTAGAAAGGTCTCTGATGCATTCGGGAGTGATTTGGATGAGTTTGAGACTGTTGGACGCTTTTAAAGTCATGAGTTTGACTTCGGTCAACATTTTTCGAGCATTGGATGGTGATCTGGACAGTTTCATTAAATCCAAAATGTTGATTTTGGGTAATAGCATAGTTAGTTCGGATCTTGAGTCTTTATTTTATATTTTGACCCTTTTGAAGAAAACTAGTTAAAATAAGCTTAAAGAGGTCCCGAGGCTAAATTATTGTAAATGACCTCTTTTCAAAAATTCGACGATGCCATTGAGTCTGGAACATCGAAAATAACCTAGTAGCATATAAGGTTTATTTTTGTGGGGTCCCAAACGAATCTTGAGGTTTCAATTAGGATAATTCTCTAAAATCCCAAACTGTTGGTGCAATTTTCTGGTGCATCATCAGGGCCTTCATCGCGATCATGTGGCCATGTGTCGCGATAGTAGCCCTTGACCCAGTTAGTCACTGCGATCGCGAGATGGGACACCGTGATCGCTAAGAGTAAAATGATGGTCCAGGTCAGGTTGACTTATAGCGGTCATGATGCCCAGATGGCGATCCCGATGACCAACTTAAAGTCGGTCAACATTGACCTTCGTGATCGTGAGGTGATGATCGCAATCGTGAGGTACTATTCACCTAAATAGTGTAAATTCTCCATTTTCACAATTTTCCACCATTTTGGACTGGGGTGCTTCGGGAAAGACGATTTTAAAGGGGTTTCTTCATCATTCATGCTTGGGTAGTCTTTAAATTTCTATTTCCTTAATTTTGTATTGATTCTATCTCCTAAATATCTTTCAAACCTTGATTTCAAATTGAAATTTTGGGATTTTTATTTGGTTAACCATAACATGGTTTTTATTCGATTTGAGTTTTGTTTTCAACTCATTTTTACATGGGTTTTCAAATATAGTCTCCTTTTGATATGAGGAGCATGTTTCTAAAATAAAATTCTAAATTTGTCCCTTTCGATTTCGAACCTAATTTTCGAATGAATTTTGGACCCGATTTAAATATAGTCAATAGGGATATCATTAGTTCCCTTTTTATGCATAGATTACATCTTTGATAGATTTAGTTTGTTTCGAGACCGCTCGTTAAGGAAAGGCTCCGCATTAAAGGATCTAGGTTTGGATTTCGGCTCTTCGAGGTTGGTTATGGCTTAACTTTCTTCAGACTGGGTTGGGTAGTTCAACATCCTTATAAAGCATGCTATGGGTTGGGGAACTAGACATAGGAATTGTATTTTGAAGTTATTAGTATTATCATATTGCCCATGTGGGGGCTTATATACATATTGTTGTTGGCTTGAGAGATTATATTTAGTGTGATGCCCGTGTGGGGGCTTTTTTTGATATTTGTAGGCCTTATTTGTGCATTAAATGCCATTATTGTTGTTGTGATGTCCGTGTGGGGGCTAAAATAGATATTATAGGCCTATTTGAGTATTATTTTCCTCTATCATGATAGTAATGCTCGAGTGAGGGATTTTGAAATTATATTAATGATGTCTTACATGAGTATTTATTCTAGTGTTGGCGAGTGCGGGCTTATATCATGAAATATTGACATGTTGTGTTGATTCTGAGCTCATTTATACCTGTATTGAATTGATTATCATCTTCATACTAATTAGTTGTGAGCATTACCTCTTTATTTTATACATACATATTCATGAGATACTGCTACCACTGAGAAACACTGATGTTGAAAGAAAATAAAACACTTTATAAAACCCTTGGTCGTGATCATCAGCCGGTAAGGTTGATTGAGATATAAGATTGAGATTGTGAAAGTATATGGGTTGCAAACCCCCCTTGGATCTTGTCTTGAAGCGTTGAGGCTCGGAAAGTGTATAGAAAAAGTCATGCAATGGCTTTCATTCATCATTATTCCACCATCATTGCATTGCATCAATTGTATTTCCTCTATGTATTTGTTTCCATATACCTAGTTTCTTTATATATTTTGTGTGTAGCTTTCCCTTTTTGACTTTATATTGTAGATTTGTTAGTAGAGACTGTGTGAGCTACCATTTGGGATCTTTTCTGTTTGCAGGTGAAACGTTCTCATAGTATCTTTTACTTGTTTAGTTTTCTACTTTGCTCAGTCGGCCTGTGATACCAACTGAGTATAAGTGAACCATACTCATTCCTAATTTTGTTCCCTTTCAGTGAAGATCCTGATATGAGTTCGACCCGCGGTGGCTGAGCTTGTGCTGTGAGAGGTTGATATTCGAGGTACAGGTGAGCTTCAGAGTTCGGGGACCTCCTCCAATCTTATCTTGTCTTAATTTACTTTCAGAGACAAATTCATGTATTTCAGATTTTGGATTTGTATTACATGCTCTTTACACTTATGACACCATATCTTGGGAATTTTTATGTATTTCTTTCGTATATTTTATGTTATTTACATATTATGTCCTGACTTCATTCTAGAAATCTCACATTTATGGATTTTCTTCATATTTTGATTTTCCTTTATTTTGTGGGATTCGACTTACCTACCAAGGCTGGGTCGAGGTAAGTGTCATCATGACCTCAACTTTTGGGTCACGACAGTCATACAAAAGAGGGGATAGGAAAAAATAATCAAAAATGAATCCCCCTAGACCTCGTAAGGTCAATACAAGAGCCACTATACCAAAAGAGTACTAGACAATGCCAAAATATACAAAGTAGTCTCAGGATATATAGAATAAGACTATCACAACAGCAGAAGGAGAAGTATCAGCTCCGGACTCTGAAAGCTCACCCAAATCTCCGATCAATGGCATAATTCGACGTCAGCAACAACGGCGATGAATCATACTAGGATCTTCATCAAGAAAAAAATATGTAGAAGTGTAGTATGAGTACCAAAATGCGGGGTAATCAATAGGCATCATAGGCTGACTGAGCTCAATTACAGTAAAAGAATGAATAATGTGCGAATCTATACTAATAGGCAATAATAGAGGGTAAGATATGGAAATAATAGGCTATGCTAAGCAAATGTGGAGATAGAATGAAAGAAACTCGAAAAGAACAGAAATAGATGCCTAGCTATTGATACCTCTAACATGTTTTAATTATGACAATAAGTAGGTACATGAAAAAGAATTCTCAAACAAGGAAGTGGACCAACGAAGGAGTAAAGACTCAACAAGGAAAGCAGTAAAAGGATCGGAAGATTGAAGGCCTAAACTAGGAAAGAAATAAAGAAGGGAATCAACAAATCAAGGTGAAAATTAAATTGAAGTACTGCCGCTATTGATAACGCTCAAATACACTCTCGAATAATGAATGTATGCGGTCGTTAGCAATACTTTTACCCAACTTAGGAGTCGGGGTCGAATCCACAGGGAATAAGAGCAATAGCTTCACTCTCAAGTGTCACAAGCAACTACAAGTTGGCACGCAATACTAAGAATTTAAACTATAAAGTAAAATGGGTGGTTTTTGTTTCTAACAATTTCGTATCAAATTAATAGATTCAATCGCAAGTTTTCCAAATTGAAAAAGGTAAGATTGTAATCAATAAGTTAAAGCACTTAGGGTTATGCAATCTTGATAATGATTATATGCATGGGTGGATGAACACACACCTAAGATTTGATAGCTAGTTATGATTAGGCATAGTTTTAGGTATTGGGGATGTTTTCTCAATCCACAACCAAATTTCACATGGTTTTCTTTCGAAACCCCAAGTGTCTGCACTACTAAACAATGACTAGCCTCAAGATAGGTGATCTATTCCAGCATCACCACTTAAATGAATGTGACTCAAGTATTGTTAGCTAAATCTCATCACTCTTATATTTTCAAGCAACACAAGAGATCAAAGCATAAATCGAGTTTGTAACCTCAATCTATAAATTAAAACATAGAGATTTAGCTAAAATCATAACATGCAATCTAATACAAAGGTGAATAATCACCACCCGTATAACAATCAATACTCAATAATTCATAACCCCAAGTTTGGGAAATTAGCTACTCATACTATAGGAAAAAGAAAATATACCAAATTCTTCCTCCATATTCGCCATAGAACTCAAATGATTCACAATAAATATCCAAATTCCAAGCTCAAAGTAGTTAATCCCACAACTAGGGTTTGATTACAAGCTTAAGATTTTCTAAAATTGACAAAAGATAGGGGTTTCAAATGGCCAAAAAGGCTTAAATAGCATCTGGAAAAATGGGCTACATAATTATAGAAATGCCACCGGTTGATAATTCGACAGAGCAAAAACCATCACTGAATGAGTCGGCGTTGCACCGAATTGCTCGTGGCTCACCGATTGGTCAACATGACAAGCCCTTTGGTTGGCTTCTGTTCCTTTTGGCAATGCGGAGCTTGGTCCGCTGACATTTTACTTCTCTTTTTCTTGGCCCTTTTCTGTTAGATTTGGTAATGGAGGCACTATTCGGCGATCCGTACACATTGTCGAAGTATCTCTTTTATTCCTTTGTGCAATTTTTGCTTCAATCCTCCATCTTTTTGCTTGTTTTTGCTCCTGTTTGCTATTTTGATCACTTCTAGGCCTTTACCCTAAAATTAAACCAAATCAACATTAAAAACACTTCAATTTAGCATTGAGGACATATTTTCTTCCTAATTTTAGGCCAAATGAGTCACAATTTTCCGACTCATCAGCTATCACTCCAACAATCAAGGATGCAAACAAGGAAGGAATAAATCTATCGATATTCAAATGTAAAACCCCATACATTTTTGAACCCATGAGGCTACCTTAACATTTATGGAATTATTTAAACATGAGAGGGTTGTTGAATTATACATTAATTTTTTGGGCTTAAATGAATCTTGTGCTATTGGGCTCAATTGAGGCCCAAAATTAGACAAAAGACATGGCCCAAATGAAAATGACCCATTCTTGGCATTGACCAAGTAAACATAGCATTTATGATCAAAGTGTGGCTAAGGATGAGACTAAAAGGGACTATAAAAGGGCACAAAAATCAGATTTTTATTCACCAAGAAACACATGCCATTTCTAGAATTTTCCAAAACATTTCTCATCTCACACAAACCCTAAGTCATCACTCCTTTGGACAAGATCACTCTCTTGAAAGCTTTGCTAAGTGTTTACTCTCATGGTTTAATATCTTATATGCTTAATATAGTGTATAAATCATGTTGGTTATGTTGGCAAAGTGTTGGACAGTTCACTATGTGTAAAACTGTCTACTTTGGCTTAATTAGTGAAGGGTTTTGCCTTCTAAACTTGAAAGGAGACTTGGGTTATTGAAGGAAGTGAGTTTGATGGATTAAATATCAACATGTAAGATGTGGTTATGTTCTTAACTTGCTTTATTTATGTGTATAACTTGTGGGATTGTTGTTATGAAATCGGTCATGGAATTAGTGGTGTATTGAAAGAAAAAGGTGATTTTGGTGATGTTCATGTGTATTGTGAAACCATGATGGTTTGTTGGAATCCAAGTGACCTAAAATATGTAAAGAAAAGCTTAATTATGGCCATGTACCATTTATTACAAAAAAGGACCCTAAAATGACCCTTGGAGGCTGAAACGGGCATCCGCCCTCGCGTCTGGAGCACCTGCGGGCGCAGATGCCAACGCAGGTGGATCTGGACAAGGACAGAGGGGCACCTGTGGCCGCATGTCATCCACCTGCGGGCGCAGGTGGCTCCACAGTCCAGTCTAGAATTTCGTTTTGCATATTTTTGTCTCTCTTTGACCCCCTAAGGCCCCTATACCCTTTTTGGATGCAATTATCAACTTATGATACCTATTGAATGACTTTAATGGGTCGTTTGGAGGAATTTTGGATTATATCAATTATGGATTGTTGTTAATATGTTGTTATGAAAGGTATTGAGGTGACTTGATGGAATAATTGTGACGTTGTGCTAATGAGGAAGCGTAAAGGGTAAACTTGGTGTGAAATGCTATTGGTTTATAATGTCTTGGTCAATGTGTGGAATGTTATGGTATTGTTGGGATGGTAATGCAGTGAATTGTATTGTAAAGGGTGAAATGAAGTTATAGGGCAGTCATGTAACTCATTGTCGTCTTATGCACTTGTAAAGTAGCTAGTTGTTAACGTGAGCTCCGTTATGAACTTGTGTTGTAGAGTAACACGTAAGGAAGGAGCTAGATTATTGATTCACATATAGGACTGTGTGTTCATATTGGGAAGATAAGGTATGTAAGGTTACTCTTTTCAGTAGCCTTTGGCAGCATCTATTGTCCTCATTGTTTCCGAGCTTGTTTTTCATTTCAGAATGTCTCAAAGTATCTCATTTCAGGTTATCATATATTGTTATTCTTATGTCTCTTAATCATGGACTACTGTCCAAAGCTCCAATAATATTATGACTATCAACATATCAAGATCTCAAAAGTAAAGAAATGAAGTAATGCATAGTTGTTGGTTGTTAGAGTACGGGTGGCAGCTCTAGAGGCATAAGTCTAGCTCGAGCCGATCCCGAGATTATTGGATCAGGGGGCAGCTCTAGAGGCATAAGCCTAGCTCGGGCCGAACCTGACAGAGGGAAGCTCTAGAGGTAAGACCCTAGCTCGAGCCGAACCTGATATATTGGTTTATGGGTGGAAGCTCTAGAGACATAAGCCTAGCTCGAGTCGATCCCGAGATTATTGATTTATGGGTGGCAGCTCTAGAGGCATAAGCCTAGCTCGAGCCGATCCCAACATAACGTTATGTTATGTTAATACCCACTGATCAGTTGGGGCTCGGGTACGATATGACACAGGTAATGATGAATAAACATAGAAGCAAAGAAAGTAATGAAAGCAATGTACATGGTTCCACATAAACAGGACGATAGTTTATCTATATTGACTATTCTCTTATCATTATTTCCATTGAAGTACTTATGTATCATGCAGTTTCTTATGGCCTTACATACTCAGTATATTCCTCGTACTGACGTCCCTTGGGGGACTTACCTTACTTGCTGCAGGTACAAGTGCTAGTAGACCTCCACAGTAGGTTGCGGGTCATCTACGGAATATTGGTGAGCTCCAGTTGGTTCGGGGCTTTCCGAGTCACATGTGTACATTGGTTTTTGTACTATGTAAAGGTTGTATAAAGCGGGGACTTGTCCCGACTTTAGGGTGGTTATGTACATGTTTCTGGTAGAGGCTTTGTAGACATACGTGGGAAGATGAATGAAAGAATGTATGTCCATTTTGACTTGATGGCCCTAACGGCCAAGTTTCATATATAGCATATGTTTACCATGACTTCCGCCATTGGTTTCTTATAGTTACATGAGATAGAATGATTTTCATTCAGAGACATGCATATGAATGTACATGAAAGAAGATTGGTTCTCTCGGGCCATAACGGCTTTGGGTGCCAGTCCGCCCCGTTGGAATTTGGGGCGTGACATTAAACACTTCAGCAAAAGGAAAAGAAAAGCACTGACATCAAAGGATCAAGAGGAAGAAAGAAAGGAAGATATACTGATGTATCTGATACAGACGTATGCAGTCAATCTTGAGTATTTTAGAGCTCTCAAGATTGACTGTATCCCTTGGGTTACCCTAAAAGAGCAGAATTAGAAGAAAGAAAATTCTGATTCCCAAAAATTATGGGAGATCAGTAAAAATCTCTCCAACGACTCAATCAACATTGAAGATACCTCAACGACTCACTTAATCTTTTCCTATATAGAGAGAAGCTCAGTATTAGGATAAAGTGTAAAACTTCACTCAAGCTCTTGTATTTCATCTTTATTGTTACATTCAGTGTAATAGCTTGATTTCTTATGACAAAAAGAAAAAAAAAAAAAAGAGAAACTAGAGAGCTATATGAGAAGAGGTTGTATACATGTTAGAACTAAGTATAGTTCCAGAAGAAACTACAACTGAGACACATTCTGTGATCGAATCATCATTAAAGCTCTTAAGGGAACCTTTCTAACCCAAGGGAATTGGAAATAGGCACCACACAGGTGTTCTGAACCAGTATAAATGTCTTGTATCTTATTTACTTTAAGCTTATTTATTTTCTTCTTCTTTGTTCTATTTTCTTCACTAACATCTCTATGCAGGAAGCAAGTCGACTAGTTCTATACTCAGTCAAATTGGTTCAATATTTTTAAAAAGGTCAATTCACCCCCCACCCACCCACCCCTCTTGACTTTAAATTGGTATCAAAATAGGTCTCACTTAGTGTTGCTTAACTGCACGTGAGAAAAGATCAAATGGAAAACTACCATATTTCTGGAGCAATTTTTCAGGATGGTCATTTATCAAACCGGCCACCTTACTTCAGCGAACAACACTACTCTCATTGGAAGGAAAAGTTCTAAATTCTCTTTCATTCAAATGACTTCCAAGCATGGGTACTAATTAAAAAGGGACTGAAACCAAATTCCTGGCCTAAAGGAAAAGGAAATTGAATCTAGCGACATGATCAATCTCGAAACCTTTGATATCACAAAGGAACAACAATAGGTAATCCAAACTAATGCTAGACCTATCAATTTGCTTAATTGTGCAGTTAGCGAATCGAAATACGATAAGATATTAATTCAAAACTTAAAGTTACTTATAAAGGAACAACTAAAGTAAAGGAGGCTAGAATCGGTGTGCTTGTTAACAAATATGAACTATTCGAGATGAATGATGATAAAGGAGTTGAATCAATGTTCTCTCAATTCATAAAAATTATCAGTGAACTTAAGTCTCTGGGAATGATCTGCTCAAATAGTTTGCAAGTTAAAAAACTTGTAAGAAGCCTTCCCAAAGCATAGGAGACAATAGGTGCCATCCTTGAAAACGAAGATTTGCAATAAATGACCTGCGATGAATTAAGAGGTAATCTTATCACCTATGAAAAACATCACATTAACAGGTACAACAAAGAATAGAAGAAGAAAATAGTGGCCTTCAGTTCTGTGAATCCCGAAGAAGAGGGAATCATGGATGAATCCAATAATGAAGGCATGGCTCTCATAAATCACGGAGTCAGACACATCCGGAGATAAAGATAACAGAGACCACAACAATTATTCAAAAATAATAACTATTCAAGAATGATGATCATTTCTACAACTGTGGAAAATTGGGTCACATTAAAGAAAATTGTCCAGAGATGAGACAAAGATCCTCCAAGAAAAAGCAAAAATTTCAGTGCATGGAGCTATGGAGAAGAGACTGAGGGTAATGCAGAGATGACAAATATATGTTTCATGGCTATGGGAGAATCCAGTGAGGTAAGATGCTTCAATTATAAAAACTGTAATACTATGAAATAAAATCTTGGTATGATAGCTGATGAACTTCAAAAGATTATCGATGAATATAACAAGATTGTTCAAGAAAAGAAAAACTAGCAAATTCTTCTTGAGGCAAGTCAGATAGAGGTCGACTTGCTCATGGAAAATCTTGGTGAAGTTAAGATGCAATTAAATAGCTTTAAAACTCACCAAGTCATAGATCTATTAGATCTACTAATAACTTTGCCAAGAATAGTTTTCAAAGTAATTCATCAACCTTTTTTGTATCTGCAAACTCCTCATGGTCCCAATACCAACCTACATGCTACACTTGTGGTAAAGTTGGTCATAAATCTTTCAACTACAGACAGAGATCTCATGGAAAATTTATTTAGAGATCCAACAACAAAATTTCTAACCCACAAGGACCTAAGGACACTTGGGTACCTAAAAGAAACTACTTTGTCTATTTTGCAGGAACACACACGATGATCATACAAAAAGGGAATGTGGGTTATCGACAATGAATGTTCCAGACACATGACAGGAAAGAAGAAAATTTTCAAATTTGTTAAGAAAATAGATAGAGGCTATGTTAGATTCAGAGATAATGCAAAGGGAGAAGTCGTAAGTATGGGATCAATCACCATTAGTCCTTCATGTGATTTAATTGAAGTCTACTTAGTAGATGGACTTTAGCATAATTTGTCTGTAGGACCTAGAGAGTTGCCTTCGCTTTTGGCATTCCTTCATAGATCTTTAGATTTAGCCCCTACACATGAAATTCCACTTATGTAAAGCTGGGTCTGAAGTTCTATTCAATGCTCTCAGATGCACCATCAGCAATTCCTCCAAAAATATCATGTTAATCGGTGATAGAGTTGATAATATTTATGTGCTAAATAATGTTGATTTACCCACTTTGACATGTCTTACGGCTTTATCTTGTGATCTCTAGTTATGGTATAAAAATCTTGGACATGCCAGTATGCATGCCCTTGAAAAGTTATCTAGAATTGAACTGGTAATAGGTCTACCAAAACTGAAATTCGAAAAGGATCACATTTGTGATGCTTGTCAACAAACAGACCCATACATTTTTTAAAGTCAAGGATATAGTCAATACTTCTAAGCCACTTCAACTTCTCCATATGGAACTATTTGGTCCGACTAAAACTACTAGTATCCGTGGTAAATAATACGCACTTGTCATTGTTGATGATTTCTCTAGATTCACATGAATAATTTTTCTTACTCATTAAAATGAAGCTTTTTGCTTATTTTGAGACATTTTGTAGAAAAGTACAAAGAGAAGCAGGACACTTTATCTCTACAATTCATAGTGATCATAGTGGAGAATTTGAGAACAAGGCCTTTGAAGAATTTTATGAACTGCAAGGTTACACTGCTTATTCGCATTTAAGATATTTCTGACTATTTCATTATATTCGATATTAGAGACTTGTACTAGTGACAGCCAGATCTGAAAAATTGTGTGGATATTGTACTTCCTTCGTCTAATAATATTTGTCCACTATTGACTTGATACACAGGTTAAGAAACAATAAATAATAGAGGTAATTTTACTATATCACCCTTAGAATATAATAAATTTAATATCTTGAAAAATGCATTGAGTGATGAATAGTACTAATAGCAAGGATAAAATGGGTAAAAAAGGGCAAATTATCTATTGATTTTCCAAACTGAACAAGTGTTGTTGGACATCTATTTTTAGTATAGTGGACAAGTATTGTTGGACAGAGGGAGTACCTCTTTTATATTATTTGGGGATTGTTTCTATATCTTACTTCTTCCACTTCTGTTTTTACCTTGACTATTGAGTTTGGGTTGGGATAGGCTTACCTATAGGGGAGAGTGTGACTGGTGCTATCACGGCTCCTATTTTGGGTCGTGACAACCTATGACATAAGAAATGGAGAAATGTATAAAAGATAGGGAACTCCCCTACTGTGTCAGTCAATTTAGAAAATGGTGCTAGGGTCTATTTTAGAGGCTCAACCAAGCCTGCGCAACCATATTATGATCTTCTTTTCAGACTTCTCATTTTTCCGTATGAGTGCATCTAACTTGTTGTGCATACCAGACATTGACTTTTGAATCCCCAACACCTTTTCTTCCAACGTCGTGAATCTATCCTCCCACGAGCACCTGAAAGTACTCTCACACCTTCAATCTGCAGGTAAATTAGTCACAAAAGACTCCAAATTTACATCATCCTCTTCTGTCCAGTCATCTAAGACGTCACTTTCCAACTCACCCGAATTAGCTACCTCTTTTACAATAGTCATTCTGTCAGTATGAAACTTCGGTTCAGCCTTAAAGTAGACATCCGGCATTTGCTTTAGAGGTACTCCAACCTGTTGACAGAGTCGTGTGTAAAGCAAACAGAAAAAGAATCATATTTATGCTTTATGGACTTTCCCAATATCTCATACAGTATGATCTTTGAAGCATCAAAGTCATTCTTAGTCAGCGAATATCATATAAAAGCACCTGAGTGACCATGTACCTCGATAGTGCTGCCCAAAGGAGTGAGCATGATATTTATTATGTGCAACCAACACTAACCATCAGTTGTCAAGTTGTTGGAGTTGAATTTGCAGTCCCTCGCCATCTACTTTACATCCTTTCCGGATGTGCAAATAGGCTCGAGGAACATTGACCACTGGTACAACTTCTTGTTGTACTCCCAAAATTGGTCCAACTCAGAAGCCAGATTTTTGAATTTTTGTATGTGATAAAGCATTTTGGATGGGTTCAAGTGGATTTGAAATGCACCTTCTTTTTTCGCACAGTGCCCACCTATTCCTCGTGCTCTGGAAATTATCCTAGAATTCTCGTACTGTTAGGTTGGCTTTGTTGGGTTCTTCAAGAAAAGTTTACTGCTCGTTGTCGGTAGGAGCACAACCCTTTTTTCTCATTTTCTCACTTGTTTTTTCCTTGATCATCCACCTTGCTGATCTTAATTTAAGCCAGTCTTCACATGTATATAAAACGACGCATCTTAATAAATCCTCATATAAAATCTTTAACTTCATATAAATATCATATCAAATTAGATCATAAAACTTGTGGAATATTTAATGGTCATCCGTAAGTCACAATAGAAGCTAGTATTACGAAGTCAAATTTAACCGGAGGTCTCTTGGATTATCCCTAATATTTAATTGAAGAAGTCGTATTTGGTATTTTTTCTATGTTCATCAAAAATTGTACTTAAAGTGTTTTTCTACGTTTATCAAAAAATCTGTACAAAGAATCTATTTTTAGGTGGACATATAAAAAGAAACGTCCCTTGTAGTTAACATGTAAGTAATGAAGTTTGATTGTTTTATTGGCTGACAGACACAATTCTGAGGTGTTTATTCGGCTCTCTTTCGAACTATTTTGTCTCTTTTCTTTTTCTTTCATTCGTTTTGGGGAATCTATCTCTGATTTCATGATGTGTCTAACAGAATATTAAATAGAATAATGGTGTCAAATTTATTTTTCTAAAAACATACGGACTCAATCGGTAAAGGATTAATATTAAATGAAAAATGTTGTTCAAAAACTATCTCAATCATTTTATTTAAATTTAATTTGTCAAAATTTAAATCGATGAATTTTCAGGTACACAGATATAGAAAACATACACGTTCTGCGACGTTTCGCCTCTCTATTATCTCTCACTCGTCCCCCTCCTCCAACGATGACCACCATTGACCAGTGGCGGAGCCAGGAATTTGGTGAAGGGTGTGCAAATTTTATTCTCAGTTATGTTAAGAGTGTGCAAAATTAAATATACACTCATAATGGCTAATATTTGACCTCTATTCACCATATAATTTTTCGGCGAAGTATGTGCATCTGACCACCCTTCGTCGAAGGTGGCTCCGCCCATGCCAGTGACCACGATTCCCCAAGCCTTGATCACCGGCAAACAATGAGCTCCCCGGCTAGAAATGGGGATATTTTTTTGTTATTTTTTTTTTTTTGCTTTTCATTTTCATTGTTTTGAATTCCTTTAATTATAAGTTTAGGATTTAGTTAATTTTGCACTGATTTTTCTTAGGTTAAATTTAGATTAATTTTATTTTAAAGTCCTTACTTTACTAGCTTTACCCTTTAACCAACTCTATCATTATCACAAAAGAGTTGTGATTCAATTTGCTGGGATCTATTCGGCATAGACCTAGGGCTAGTACTCAAATTAGTTACGGCATGGACTATCAAGATATTTAATCCGGGTTTCTTCTAAAATCTATAAAATGTTGTTCTCACGTATTAGTCTTTCACTCAAGTTGAACACTGTGTGGTCCATGTCAAAAGTGATATATTCAAAAAGTGTTATCTAGTCTAGTGTTAAGATAGGATGCTTAATACAATTAATTATAGATGGAATGAAGAACCTAGAGATGGTGATCGACTTATCTTTAAAGATTCTTTTATAATAAAGAATTTTTATATAAATGGACATCTCACTCAGGTATTCCCTCCAATAATTCCATTCTAATTATGTTTTCATTCTTCAATCTGTCATCTTTTTATTATTTTCTACAACAAAATAAAAGATTGTTTTGTTTACTTCTAAATAATACAAAATCAACGACAAAAACCGTAAAATACATATATAAAAAGTTGTCTTTTTGTTTTCCTCTTTTAAAAATGTTGAGTGACTAAAACTCTATAATATTTAGCATAACTGCTATAGTATGTTTCTTTGTAGATCAAGAAAATATCGAGAATCATTTGGTTCACATACTAGTTATGGAACGCTTACAATGAAGGGGTCATTTATGCGGTGAATAAAAATTTAATGATTGTTGCACGGTGATTAATAATGAACTACATTTTTCTTATTAATAATGAAAGGATTGTAATGTAGGGATTACTTAAAGGTATTTTGTCTTTAAATAGTTTAGTTCTTATATTGCTAATATGTGTATTAGCAATACAAGAACTCATTGGTAGCTCAGTTGATTGGCTATCTAAATTTCCATCTTGTTGGTGAGAGTTCGATTCCCCATCTTGTAATCCCCTCCCCCGTTTCCCCTTCTACGACCCCCTATATGTAATTAACAAAAAAACTAAAGTAGAAAACCATTGAAATAACTATTTAATTCAATTAACCAAATGTTGCATCAGTTATGAAGAGATTATATTTCCTTAAGCAGCCAATCAAATGATAAGTTAGTTATGAGCCAATTATTTTTCTTAATCAAGCTTTATATTATCTTATGCGTGATTTTATATACAAAATTAATTTTATACTAAGATACGATCAACTAGAAACCCCTTATATGTTATTGGAAATAGAATATGTATCCTACGCCAAGTACGTAAAAATATGTATGATGCAACCTTTTATGCAAAGATTTAGTCTTTATTGAAGGGCATTAATGGTCCAAAAGTGAGAGAATAAGGACAATTTGTATGGTCCTTCAATTTAAGTCAAATTAAGAACTTGTTTCAGCATTCCCATCCTTTCTTTTCTTGGAAAGCATATCAATTACGTATTAAACAATTACTATGTCAAATCTGTCCTTAATTTTAACAAATTACTATTTTTAACTGCTAAGTCAACTTTTGCATATGCTTTTTTTTCTTATACACTCATTTTACATGGTTGCAGAATAATTAAATCAATGTTGTAAGATTTTTAAACGGTGAAAGCAGGAAATTTATTTACTGGTCAACTTTAAATAATATACTGAAGAAATAGCATTTTTTTTAAAGCAGTCCCAAATTGACATTTAAAAAAAAAAAAAAATAGTTTTGCTCATCACGTAAATACAACAACCATGAAGCTACTTTTATTTAGCTCCTTTTGTCCAATTAGTTAATGCCGCACAGCTGACTGAGGCAAGCACTCAGCGGACATATAAAAGTAAAGCAACTTTCTAGGGACAAGGAAAAAAAGAAATATAAGAAAATATACATATTGAAAAGTAAAATTCTGATTTCTTTGGGATGATGAGATAATTTCTTGCAGTGATGAGCCAAAGAAGTAAATCAATTAAGAAATTAAGAAAATTGAATAATTATACGTTTTTGTATGTGTATATAATGTTAATATATATATATATATATATACTATACTAGTTCTGAACACGTGGATCTCAAATTCAATCGATATAAATAAATTAAAACAATATACATAAATTATAATAAGTGTCCATGAGTTGCAGGAAATTTAAAGGAAAAAATGCAACTCATGATAACCCTGGTCGATTGATAGTTATTATCATTGGAAATCATAACTATACTGAAATTGCTGTCAAATGAAATTGAAAGAATATCCGATCCCTTCATTTTTGGGGAAGAAATCAAGTACCTTTTAGTGTTGTCGAACATCGTATTAATAATTTGTAACTATACACAGTAAGCAAAATTTGTATATCTTTTTCCTATACAATTTCTACTAACATATCAAATATTCAACTTAACACTTCTCTTATTTTTGATACTTTAACAACACACAATGTAAATATAAATATGAGAAACTCGACAAATTTAAGGCATCAAATGTTAAAGTTTGAGACGCTTCAAGTAAAAACTCAAGATAATGGCTAAATATGCTCCAGTTAAATTATTGAATTACATTGGGAAAGTTTTCTAAATTAAATGACTAATAATAATAAAGAATGGAGCTTAATAAATACAAAAAATGCATAAATAAAAATATACATTTTGATCAATATTTATGGGTTCATGAATATTCGTAGGAAGTAACGAAATTGTAGGCGAAAATCAACATATATAGTATATAAGGGCTACGATTGTTTTCAAAATTATTACGTGAACAATAATGCAATAATTAATTTCATTAGATAACATAGAAACATTAGCATCAACCGCTTATACCATGTAGCTTAGATCCACTTCACGTTCAATTTCGAAATCAGAATGATATCTTGGTCCTTTGACAACTTTCACTTCCTAAACATAAAAAGTACTAATAATTCGTGTACGAAAAATCAACTCGTGACTAAATACAATTAGTTAAAACATGTATTTGTGAGTTTTAACATAATATTTAAAATTATATAACCCAAAATAATATACAAAACATGAACCAATAATAAAGTAATAAGGAAATGCAATTGTATCATCAATTTGCTTCATAATCAGGAAGAAAGGGTAAAGAAACATACAAAATATCGTCACTGGTCTCTCTATTACAACTTTACTTCTACGAATTATTTTGCCAACGTACATTTTTCTCTTTCGCAATTTATTTTCATCATGAACCTTTCTATGCTTTCATTTACCGGCCAGTTGCATATATATACTGATAGTGTGGTAAAAGAAATGTTATTTCTATCCTTTTGACTTCTCAAATAATTAAATTAAATATTATTGGTAGGAATCATGCAACGCCTCGATTTATTGGAGTAGTAAATTAATCAAACGTATTTAGTCCATATTGGATTACTCAATGCAACTCTTGAAATTTTATTATTTTTGATACCTTATTTTTTTTAATGTTTTTAAAGCGTAAAATGATCGTTCAATGTTTGATGGGCAAATTGGTCTTTCAACTTTTAACTTAGGGACTTCCTGCTTTTAGAATAAGTATGATTAGGAGTGTAATACAAATTAAGGCTTAATAGCATAAAGAGCAAACAACTTTAATCAACAAATCAACATCACGCGAGTGGTAAACTACTACACAATGAATCCTTGAAAAGAAATCAAAACTACTATTTCACTCTTTATTGCTGCCTCATATCTGCATTTGATTATACAAACTTCATATCAGTATTAAATATGTCGAACAGGCTAAAGAATATAATTTTCAGTTATATGACGTAATTCTACTAATAATAATAATAATATACTTACTCCAATTCTGACTTGTACCTTTGACCCTCAATTGAAACTGCATCTTTTGCTTTAACTAGAAATGATCTATGCAATATATAAAATCTAATTATAGAGGAAAAAAATAAATTTACCTGATCTGTAAATCTATATGGTAGTGTTGTCGAAATGAAACCAAACAAGTTGTCAATAAATTTACCTCATAATTTTTCATGAACTAATGAAGAAGGAAGCAGGATAATTTATATGAATATATTAAAAACTGAGAAGGAATGGACATTTAATAAGCAATAAAAGAGGAAAAGAATTTGGTTGAATGGATATAAAAGAACGCAATAACTACACGGAAGTAAGATCATTTGCCTTTCCATCTACTATGACCTTATGGCTACAACTTTTCTACTTCTTTCTATTTATTAGTTATTTTCTTTAATTGATTTGTATTAAATTTTAAATTTTTATTTATTTATTATGTCTATAAAATGTACGTTTACATTTTTGCACTTAAATGTTCTTAAAGTAATATTTTATGGAAGGGCAAAAAAATGATTCAATATTTTATGGGTATTATGGTGATCGAACTTTTCAACTTAGGGGCTTCCAACTTTTAGAATATTATATATATATATATTATTGTGTGTACGTTATATTATTATATCTTACTATATAATTCATATAATGAAGAATTTAATTACCACTTCTTTAATTTGAGGGTCTTAGCAAAATGATCAATGTTTTCTTAGTTCTTTTATCTAAAGATAAATTACGTTGTAAACTTATCAATCTCAATATCCTTAAAGGGTACTTGATTTGTTTGTCTTTCAAATTTTGTCGTTATCAAAGAGTTTTTTGGACGAATAAGATAATTATATGTTATATTATTTAAATAAAAATAATTTATATAAGATAAAATTTCAATTGAACTTTTTTTTCCAACAATTTCAATTGATCTCAAAGTAATAAATATTAAGACTTTTTACCTAGTTCAAATTAGGATAGGTTTAACTTGCAAAGATAAGAAAATCAATTTAAGTACTTATATAATATTTATACTTATAGATATGTTAATGTTTAAGATAACAATTTTGTAGGATTATTCATAACACGCAACAGAATGACACAAACAATCCTTGACATATCTACTATTTGTGTTAATTAAAATTTATGTATATATAAAAAAATAAGTTTCAAGATAAACTTGGTGACAATAGTCATAATTGAATAGTAGGAAGACTCTGTATATGTATATCTACGCTAAGATAGATCTTTGCTATCAACTTCCAAATCAATGAAATTCGCAAACAGATTGAATTAAGAATATTACACTGAAATTTTTCTCAAAAATCTCACTCACAATAAACAGTATAAGAAAATAATTTTCTTTTCAATGATTTTTCTCTCTCAATTTGGTGTAATACTCACTCACTTTCAATAAAGTATATTTTTCTAAGAACTTTCCATCACTATTTATATAGTGTCAGCTTTAAACTTTTTTCCGATTTTGATTAAGATGGTAATTTTTCTTGAAGTATAAGTTTAATTCTACAATTAAAATTTAAGTTTTCGTGTGGAAAAAAGTGAATCGAATTGGTAATTGGAATGAAGTACTGCCGTGAGTGATGTCGTCCAAATTACACCTCACAATGAAGTATAAAGCGGTCACTGTCAAATATAGAACCCAACTAAGGTTGGGGTCGATCCCATAGGGAATAGGTCGAAATATAAAGCAAGAGGTAGTTGAGGAAATCAATAACGGTCTCTAGTAAAGAGGATTTTTTTTTGTAAATAATGAATTCAATAGTAACAGTTGTTGGTTTGTTGGATTTGTAATCAAGATGAGAGAAGCACTAGGAATGTGTTCCCTAATAACTTCATAACTCCGTAGATTCTTTGTACTTCGCAATTCCTCCCGGTGTTCGGTATGTAGAATCAATTGGTTATATATACTTAGAACAACTTTACGCTCTTGTCTAAGCAATGTACTCAAGTAAGTTTTCTCTTCTTCTGAGTTTGCATTACTAACCCCTTCTTGGATCCCAGATTAGCTATCCCGGATTATCGATTCAAGCTATTAAGTGGAGATAGATAGCCCCAAGTATCTATTATTTATTTCCTTCTTCCCATCCGTACTCATCCTTTCATCCCGAATAAAGATTAAGCGAGTTCTAACGTTGTACATCGCCAGAAAGCAATCAATCCCAAGGAAACAATCCATACACATATGAACACCGGTTGAAAATTACTCCGTACTACGAATCCTACTTTGTTAATCCGTCATAGTTCCCACAACCCTAGTTGTGGTGTTTAACTACTCATGATTACAAGAACACAAGAAGAAATCTGATAAGAAAACATAATCATGTACTTACAATAATAAGATGATAGAACTCCAAGATCTCACTTTGAATTAAAATTCTAAAATCAAGATTTGTAATTCCAAGACCAAGAATGTGCCTTAGAACCTTACAATAATGTAATAGAACATAAACTGATACAATAAAATTAATAAGAGCATTTATAGACAAAATAAAACCTACCCTAAACATAACAGGATTTCTGTGTCGGTCATCTCAGAAGAATGGACTTGGTCATCTTCAGATCTTCTCTGGTACGATCCTAAGTATGACTCTGTGTCTTCTACCTATGACTGTACATTGTGGTCGTTTGATCCTCCTTCACTTCAACTCCTGCAGACTTTAACTCTTACCTTCATTCCCACGACCTCTTGGTCTGGCCGCCATTTCTAGGTACTGTCGTGGGATCCAGTCGTCTTATCTACTCCTCACTTATATTCTGCAGCCTTGCTTTCAGGAAGTCCTTCCCACGATTAGGTTATATGATCGTGACATCAACCTACGATAGTGGGAAGATTCCATCTGATCACCTCCTGAGAGTCATCCTCTGATTCTTCCTACGATACCTGGGTACGACCGTGGTCAGGTTCCACGATCGTGACATGGGGTCGTCTGATGCATTATTTGTCCAAAATCCAGCACTCCTCTCTTTCGGGCCTATTTGACCTGTAAACACTCAAAAACTCATTATATCCACATAGAAATACCCTCGTACTTGCAAATATTCACTGGTTTAAGCGTCGAAAGTGTTGTAAGTTCATGGCACATCAACACTTTTAAATTAGACCCTTTGCATGTCCTCAGGTAAACAAAACATAACTATACTATCATGACGTTTAACCAAGAAAAAACTAAGATCACTATGGCAGTGAAATTTTCACAAAATCATTTTCAGCACGCATCGCTAAAATTCAAGTCAATACCCTCCATTAGCATTAAAAATCAACCTATGCAGTGTATACACAAGCCATCAACCATAACATAATGGGATCAAGAAATGGGATCATATTATCAACAAACAACCCAGCACTTAAACTAATGACACTATCCAAACAAGCAGTAACCACAATACAACCCCTATGCCCTCACAATAAAGAGGTCCTTAATACTCTCAATTTGTAATAAATGCCAACATTGGGACTAAATCAAATCTCTCACTCTCATAAAGAAGTCCTACAGTGTGCGTTTGATACCATAAGCTTGCCCGTATTTTCTACGCCTTAATTTTCAGACCGTCGGAGTAGCATCACTATAGGAATTTTATTGGCTTGTAATGTAGGCTCGAGGACAGGTATGGTACATATGGGTACAGTGACTTATTTCTCCTTGGCACTACACTATTTTTGACTCCACTTCTCGTACTTTCTTTTATGCTTTTCCCTTTTTTTTTTCTTCTTAACTTTTTGGATCCGTGCAGTTTTATTTTCACAACTTCCTTTTTTTTTCTATTTTTCTTTCTTTATTTTCAACATATTTTTTCTTTTTCTTTTCTTTACCGCACCCATCTCCGTTTTCTTTCTACTAACGTTTTCTTCATGCCCAATCTTTTACGCACCCCTACGATAGCCACCCTCAACTTAGGCAATTTGCCTTAGTTGAGGTACACAGTATCCAAGGAGGGACCCTCGCCAAGAAAGGTTTATTGTAAATAATTGGGAAGGTGAATAGGTTAGTTCAAAAAAAGGGTCTTTTTAGGCTCAAACTCAGGATCAAGGGATATCATGCTCATTTGGAAGGCTTTTTAAGCTTTTAGTGGAATTATTTGAAGAACGGCCTATGATCCTTTCCTAACCTACTATCCCATGACTTTAGCGCAACTAACCAAGCAAGTTCTAGATTTCACACACACGTTGATTAGGTAAAACCTCACACTTACTTGGCTCAGGGCTATGTATTCCGTCACTACTGATTCGGTTCATGCAAACTAGGCTACGGTCATCACGTTCATAATCCTCATGTCATTATGAGATACAACATTGGTCACAGTCCAAATAAGCACACAACACAGCATAAAAATTAAAAAATTTAGGAGGGCTATCATTTAAACCATTCAAAACAAATTTGCATGCTCTTTTTACTTCGATTGCACCAAATTCTCTTATTTTTCTCTCGATCACACGCAAAACACAACATGACACCAAAAATAACAAAAAGACATAAATAAATTCTTAAATATACCAATTCTAACTAAGATACAATAGCTGAGGGAAAAGAAACACGGCAATAAAAACCCTCAGTTGTGGTACACCCCCACCCCCAACTTAGAAACTATGCAATGGCCCCATTGCATGACACATAGAAAATGTAAAACAAGGGTAAGGGACATACCTGAGGCATACTAGAAGTCAGTAGTACTCTCATCAGCTGGGGTTGCAGATGGAACCCCTCCGGTATCCTTCGCTCTCATGGCTTCGGCTATGGCCAAGGCACTCTATGATAAGTAGGCACTAATAATGGCTAGTCCACTCAATGATGTCATGGGGGCATTTTTCGTACCCCCTCCTGTTTGGACCACCACCTCAGTAGCAGGTGTGAAATCAACCACATTCTCCGGTAAACCTGCCTCGGAGTTCTGCTCGCTCTCCTTTGCTCTCTTCTTCTTCTTCTTCTTATCACTCTTATCTCCTCTCCCCTTCTTTCTATGAGGCTATAAGTCATCGCCCATCTCCTCAATATCAGAGTCATCGCCCCTAACCACCGGGGCCTGTGTGTAAAAATTTGGGACTAAAGAGTCCACATCTACTACCAAGTCCACTAAAGATGGTATAGGAGGAGGTAGAGGAGGTACAACTGGGATGGTCCGCTCCTTAAGCTCCTTGACTGCTTCCTTCAATGTGGCCAAGTCTGTATTAATCATGCTCATATCAAGTTCCTGGACCTCCTTTAACCTAGTCGTCATTTGGCTCTCGAATCTATCAAAGTGGATTTGAACCACCCGCACATCCGCCTTAATCTCATCTGCTACGTAGGGCTTTACCCCTACCTACAATTTCTAAATTTGAGCATTATACAATAGTTGGTTCTACATGATCTTCTCTAACTGCACTATAGGAATCAAGGTACATCCAGCAGGCACCAACTGACGAGCACTCGTAGGTGCTGTGGCCTGCTGAGATGAGGATAAAGTAGCACCGGCTTCAAATGTCGGGATCTCACTAGCTGGTAGAGGATCCCGGGCTGGAGCTACTGGGTTCTTTAAATCCTTTATCAGTGTAATATTTATGCTCTTCGTAGGCTGGATAAACCTGTCCACCTCCTGGATAGTTGGCACATGGGAGTTCTGCATCAACTGTGTGAGCAGACAGGGGAACAAGAGCATGGTGCTGAACTATAATACTCTATCCAGAATTTTCTCCACAACAATCCACAGGATATTCAACTCCAATTCAGATATGAAATCCCCTACCAGGCATACATTTGTGGCACCCAATGTGTTGTCATTTGTCGTGGGTGATATGAGATGTCTAACAATGGACCACCAAGCTTTGGCCAAAAATTTCAAAGTGTGTTTGTAAATAGTTGACCCGTTCACCCAGACTACATTCTCCCCAGCTTCTACAATGTGGTCCGTCAACCTCCTGTAATGCATATTTTTATCATCTGCAGTTAATTTTTTACTTGTTTTAGGTCATTCATATGGAGGTCATACTCCAGAGTCTTTTCCACTGGTATAAAGGCAGACCCAAATAAGGCCCTAGCAATGGTCTCGACTACGTCATGATCTCAAACCCGTACCAAATCCAGTTGGGGCTGCTTCATCACATATTTATCTATGCCCGGGGGAGTTAAACTTTTAAGCATCGCCGCATAGTTGGCATAGAATTCCCTCACTATCTCTGGGCCATAGTTTTGGAGTGATCCTTTCACCTATACCAGCTCATACCTATAAAATACCCAGCTCAACTCCGAGACCTTCTGAATGACTCCAGTAAAATCTGGGGCTCCTCCAGAATGCTCCTTTTCTTATTTCTTCGGTTGTTTAAGAAGACCCCGTCAATATAATAGTCACGGGAGTTTGGTACACTCCACTGCCTCGGTTTTACACCCTTTTAAAGCCCATCAGCAGTAGTAGGTCCCTCGAAAGATTCAGGGTTTGATTCTTCCTCCTTCTTCGAGGACCCCATTTTATCATCATCACTTCCATGCTCACCCCCGTCTAGGTTTTAGTGTTTACATCCCTCTTTAGACTATAAAAAGTTGACGGGGGTACTTTCAGGCACCAAGGCGATTGAAGGCGTAGCTTTGTCTTTGGCTTTTTCCATCTTCTTGGCCTTAGTTCTAGTGGTCCGAGGCGAATGTTGATCATCGGAGGCACTAATAGAAAATTTAACCTTGGACCTATTTGAACTACCGTACTCACTTTTTGAGCCCGAAGATGTGTCATTAGGTGCCTGCTTCTTTGAGATATCCTTCCGCATCTGCTTGAGGGTTTTAGAAGGTATAATACCTGTACAAGAAATGATTAGTCTCAGATTTAAATCAATAACATCGGTACAGGATTTTAATCAGACGAGCCTTCTCACGATCGTGTAATAAAGGTACAATTGTACCTTCCGATCTTAGAAAGAATTCCCTATAAGTACTGGGGATTCATCACATTCGATGAGAACATACCATGATCATACCATGCAATGACGATAGTGGGATGTAATCATCTGATGAACTTCCTTCAAGTTAACACCTGGCACCCACAACGATCCAACCCACGATCGTATGTTTGAAATGACAATCGTAGGTTGTGTCGTGGATTGTGCACTGACACTTGGTCAATTTTAAACACTTGATCCGACCCCTATTTGACCCTATTTTACCAAATTTTAAGCTAAAATGGGTAATCAAACTTCCCCCTTTATCAATTCATTCATTTTCAACTCCCACAGACAACCTTAACAGACCTAAATATCCCCATTGCAATGTTATTCAATTTAGAACTTATTATTAATCAATTTTCATCATGGTAAATATTTAAGGCATGAGTATTTAATTGCAATGATTTTTTTGATTGAGATTGCTTAGATAGGGCCCGAGTTTGAATAATGAGGGAAGTGGTTGAATCACGCAAAGTCAAGGTAAAAATTCTTAATTTTGTTGCTTTTGATCCATTGTTTGTGGGAGAAAAGAGTTTGAATGTCAAATTGGGTTTAATCGGGTCTTAGGGTATAGGGTTTAGGCAAATTAAACCCTATTTTAGGTCGAGTCGGATCGGGTTCTACTTAATTAAGTGGACCCAACAGACGACTCTTACCTATGCTCATTGGATCTCACCACGATCGTGGGTCCTACTCGTACCAGAAGGATTATATGAACCTTAAAGATGATCATGATTACATCACGACCATTTCTTAAAATCGTAGGTTCGATATCCTAAATGTTGGTTTTCAGGAGTTTGATCAGACAATTGATACTATGATCATGACATCTAAGTACGATCGTGGTGACCAATCGTAAGATAACTCTTGAGATTACTCCCTCTGGACTTTGTGTAGAAGACTGAACCCATGATTGTGGGACCTTTCCACGATCGTACAATCCTTTCGTGGGTTCAATACTGAGTCCAGTTGAGCAATTTCTCTTCTACACAATCCCTGCACAAGTAACACACATTACCCTATAACATAAAAAAGTAAAAAATAATGGGTTATATCCCAAGAAGCGCTTGATTTAACATAGCGGCACGACATGGCAAAGTTGGTTACTTAGACTTCACCAACTATCCCATGGGTTGCCTCCCATAAAGCGCCTGATTTAATGTCGCGTCATGATTCGGGTATGCTTGACTTCTCAAGCACCATCTAGATCCACTTCACATATCACTTTTACTTCATCAATATCACCGAGATAGTGTTTCACCCTTTGGCCATTCACTTTAAACTTCTGGCCTTCTTTATTTTCCAGCTCGATTGCACTAAAGGGAAATACTCTAGTCACTCTATATGGACCTCTCCACTTTGACTTTAGCTTGCCCGAAAACAGCTTTAGCTTAGAGTCAAATAGCAATACCACATCGCCTGCAGTAAATTCTCTTTTCTCAATCTTACGATCATGGTATAGCTTCATCTTCTCCTTGTACAAAGCTGACCATTCATAAGCACGGAGACTGAATTCATCCATCTCAATCAGCTGCTCTAGTCTCAATTTTGCCGCATCACTCCATTCTAAATTCAACCTCTTCAGTGCCCACAATGCCTTCTGCTCAGGTTCAATAGGCAAATGGCATGATTTTCCATACACAAGCTAATATGGGGAAGCACCAATAGGGGTCTTGAATGCTGTCTGGTAGGCCCATAGTGCATCATCTAACTTTCTATCCCAATTCGTCCTATTGGCATTCACAGTCTTCGCCAAAATGGACTTGATCTCACAATTGGATACCTCAACCTGCCCGTTTGTCTGAGGATGGTAAGGCATTGCCACCTTATGTTTCACACCATATTTCTCAAGCAAGGCTTTGAATAGACGATTGCATAAGTACGAGCCTCCATCACTAATGATAACCCTTGGTGTCCCAAATCTGGAAAATATGTTCTTTCTCAAGAATGTTGTGACACTCCTCCCTTCATTGTTCAGAAGTGCGACTGCCTCCACCCATTTCAAAACATAGTCAACAGCCACCAAAATATACTTCATACCATGCGAGCTCACAAAGGGGCCCATGAAGTCAATACCACATACGTCAAACAACTCAAGCTTAAGAATAGTGGTCATTGGAAGTTCTTGCCTTCGCGAGATGTTTCCTTGCCTTTGGAATCGATCACACACCTTGGCATAGTCATGTGCGTCTTTGTAAATGGTGGGCCAACAGTATCCATATTGCAAGATATTGTGCACAGTCCGCGCACTACCATGATGACCCCCAACTAGTGATAAGTGACATGCCTCTAAAATACTCATCATCTTAATCTCAGAAACACATCAATGAATCACTCCATCTGTACAGCTTCGGAATAAGTATGGCTCATCCCTAAAGAACTTCCACACATCATACATAAACTTCTTACTTTGCTGAAATAACAGGTCTTCAGGAACCATATCACTCACCAAATAATTTGCAAAGTCTGTAAAACGTGGAATCAAATCTTGCGATGTGGATAATACCTGCTCATCCAAAAAAGTATCATCAATCTCAAGTTCGTCTTTCAGTTTCAGCATAGCCTCTTCTTCTAGGTGTGATAAGTGGTTGGCCACTTGATTCTCAGTCCCCTTTCAGTCCTTGACCTCCAAGTCAAATTCCTGCAACAAAAGTACCCAATGAATCAACCTCAGTTTTGTATCCTTCTTTGCCATAAGGTACCTAAAAGTTGTGTGGTCAATATGCACAATCATTTTCGTGCCAAGCAAATAAGAGCAAAATTTCTCAAACGCGAACACCACAGCGAGCAACTCTTGTTCCGTCATAGTGTAATTTTTCTGTGCAGGGTTAAGTGGTTTGTTGGCATAGTAGATGGGATGTAAGATCTTCTCTGGCCTTTGGCCTAGTACTACACCTAGCGCCACGCCACTAGCATCATACATAACCTCAAACGACATGGACCAATCGAGCAACACTATAATAGGGGTTGAAATCAACTTCTCTTTCAGGCACTCAAATTCCTTCAGAGTTGCATCATCAAACACAAATTTCACCTCCTTCTCCAATAACCTGCACAAAGGATTTGCAATTTTAGAGAAGTCCTTGATGAATCTTCTATAGAAACCGCATGCCCCAAAAAGCTACGAATACCCTTCACAGAAATTAATGGAGGCAACTTTTTAATTACCTCAATCTTTACCTTATCAACTTCAATCCCTTTTTTTCAAAATCTTATGACCAAGCACTATTCTTTCTTTAACTATGAAGTGGCACTTCTCCCAATCCAGGACCAAGTTATAGTCCTCGCATCTCCTCAAAACATTAGCGAGATGTGTCAAGCAATCCACAAATATATCTCCCACAATCGAGAAGTCATCCATGAACACTTCAATAGTGTCCTCAACATGTCAGAAAAAATAGTCATCATGCAACGCTGAAAGGTGGCGGGTGCATTACATCCTCTTGAATGCAAAAGTCCTATATGGACACGTGAAAGTGGTCTTATCTTGGTCTTCCGGAGAAATAGAAATCTGATTGTACCCCGAATAATCATCAAGAAAATAATACCATCCTCAACCAGCAAAACGGTCTAACATCTGATCCATGAAAGGCATGGGAAAGTGATCCTTCTCAGTCCATGCATTCAACTTCCTATAGTCCATGGAAACACGCCACCCAGTAACTGGCTTCATAGGAATAAGCGCATTCTTCTTGTTTGGAACCACCATGATCCTACCCTTCTTCGGTACACATTGGACCGGGCTTACCCACTCGTTGTCTGCAATCGGATAAACTACACCCGCATCCAACCACTAAATGCATAGGCTCAATATTATCTTCTGAGATAAAGTTTGCTTCTGCAGTATAATCCACCTTCTTCAGGGTTGCTTGATAAAGATTAACCAAGTTCCTTGGCATACGACATGTATGTGACCAGTGCCTTTTTCCTCCACACCGATAGCATCTAGTTTCTGTATTTTTCCTTTGCATTGCTTCAGAATTTTCACCTTTCTTTTTACACTGCTGGTGCTGAGGGTTATTATTCAGTACAAGATGATCACCATAATTGAAATTTCTTCCTCGACCACGGCCACTACCATGAGTGGGGCCAGGGCCTCTTTCACGCCTAGATTGGTGAAAATTTGCAGCATTCACTTCAGGGAATAGAGCAGTACCAGGAGGTCGACTTTCATGGTTTTTCATCAAAAGATCATTATGTTGTTCAGCAACAAGAAGATGCGAAATTAATTCAGAATATTTTTTAAATCCCATTTCTCGGTATTGCTGCTGCAGGAGAATACTAGAGGCAGGGAAGGTGGAGAATGTTTTCTCTAGCATATCATGATCTGTGATATTTTGTCCGCATAAATTTAACTGTGCTTTAATTCTAAACATAGTAGAATTATACACAGTTATATCTTTAAAATCTTGTAATCTCAATTGGGTCCATTCATAATGTGCCTATGGAAGAACGACCATCTTCAGGTGGTCATATCTATCTTTTAGATTATTCCACAATATAAGAGGATCCCTAACAGTGAGATATTCTATTTTTAATCCCTCATCGAGGTGATGACGGAGAAATATCATAGCTTTGGCACGGTTTTGGTTCGAAGCCAGGTTCTTATCTTTGATGGTGTCTGCCAGACCCATCGCATTCAAATGGATTTCGGCATCAAGTACCCAAGATAAGTAGGCTTTGCCCAATTTATCGAAGGCAAAAAATTCACGTTTAGATAGATTCGACATTATTTTAGGAAAAATAAGCTCTTATTACCTGAAAAAGTATTTGCTTGAGATGGCAGAGTCTCGTGCTGATAACGTGTTATATAATTAATGCTAAACCAAGTAAAATTACAATAAATAGTAAGGAGAGAAAGAACTAGCTAGTAATATTATTGCTTTCCCTTTCTGTTTTCGTAGTTACAATATATAAAGATATGGCTATTTATAGCCAAATAAGTGCTTGGCCACTAAGTTAGCTACAAAGGTGGGAGGGAACTTGGTCTCCAAGGCTGCATAAGCAAATCACATAGGCGTCCACTTGGTAACAGATGGGAGAAAGTTTGTTAGTAGGGAGAATTTAATTATAGAAATTAACCTCCTTGTTCTTTTCTGTCATATGTCTGTTTTGTTGATTTTCATGTTTTTTTGCTCGCTTTTTTCTACGTTGTTTTCTTTTTTAAAAAAAAAAGCATTTTTTATATTTTTTTGTTGCACTATTTTAAAAAAAAATTCTCTTTTTTTTCTAATTTTCTGTAACTTTTTTAACAAAAAAAATTATTGCTATTTCTTAATATAATTGTTTATACAATATCGGTACACGTTTATACACCATAAAACGTCTTCCCTTTTATGAAAAAAATAAATATTTATATTGTTTTATTATTTGTTGTTTGTACTTTTATTTATGAAAAAATTACACAGCATAACAAACTTAAGCCCTTAATTATGACTCATAGCAACACTTTAAATAATTACCAAAGACAACAAAAATAACAATATTTTAGTGGGTCTTTATCCTCCCTTGTGTTTCTCTCTTTCTCTCTCTCTTCTTTCTCTAGCTTTATTTTTTTTCTTTTACGTTTTTTTCTTCTTTTTGGGATTTTTTTTTCTATTTTTATTTTTTTTTCTTTTCATTTCTTTCTTTTCACTTTTTTTTTTCTCTTTCTTCTATCTTTAACCTTTGTTTCTCTTCTTCTTTTTTTTTTTAGTTTTTATCTTCTTTTTTTTTTCTTTTCGCTTTTTTTCCCTCTCTTCTATCTCTAGCTTCTATTTCTCTTTCTTCTTTTTTTTTTGTATTTTTTTCTTTTTCTTTTTTAATTCTTTTTTCTTTTGGTTCTATTTTTTTTTTTTTTGTATTTTCGGGAAGATGACTACATTGAACACAAGTCATGGATGATAACAAAAATATCAAATTGCTTATTGTATTTGTATTTGCATCATTATTTATTTTTTTGTATTCGTTGATACAATTGTATTTGTTGATACAATGGAATCATTCAAATACAAAATGATATGCTTTTATGCAATTCTATTTTCATTGATGCACTTGTATTTTAAAGAACTATTTTGTATTTGTATTTATAGTTAACTACATATTGTATTTGTATTTTGTGGTTTCATTTTGTTTGTATTTGTATTTGTATTCTATTTTCATCGTTGCACTTGTATTTTTAAATAACTATTTTGCATTTATATTTGTAATTGACCGCATATTGTATTTGTATTTGTAATTTCATTTGTTTGTATTTGAATTTGTAGTTGACTGCATTATTTGTATTTTTAAACAATTAAAAAAAAAATATTTTTTTATGAACACTTGTATGTATATTCATTGATACAAATTGTATTTTATTGATACAAATTGAACAATACAAATACAAATGTTACATTTGTATCAAATGATCATGTTTATACAACTTCAACCATACACATACAAATGATACTTGTTAATAGACAAATACAAATGATAAATTTAATATACAATTACTAACGGTATATTTGTATTAAATGATACATTGCATATTTATATATTTTAGACTTATGCAAATGCAATGAATCCATATACTTTTTTGTATACAAATAATAAATTATACATATCGATACACATTTATACAATATCGATATATTACATATACACTACATAACTATCTGTACATCATATATACATGTTTATACAATATCGATACACATTATACACTATTTCATACAATATTGATACATTACATATACAAAACATAGTTATTTATACAATATTGATACATTACATATATATTACATAACTATTTGTACATCATATATATATATATATATATATATTGATACATTTATAAAGTGGCTATCGCTTAAGCGATGTCAGGTCGCTAAAGCGGTCCTTGGCCGCTTAAGCGGCTGCACCAGATATCAGCATATTCAGCAACTTGGTTAAAATGCCAAGTTTTTGATCGGACCCTGGGGATTCGTTCAGAATCCTGTGAATGCAAACGAACTATGCTACAAGGCTATTTTCGATGTTCCGGACTCAATGGCAACATCAAAATTTTGAAAAAAGATTATTTTCAACAAGTTAACCCCCCGAAACCCCTCAATGCTTATTTAACTAGTTTTCAAATGAAGGGTCGAAATGCAATATAAAGGTCCTGAACCTGAACCAACCTCACTACTAACCCAAATTTGACATTCTGAATCTAATGGAACTGTCCAAATCACCAACCAACACTCAAAACATCAAATGTTGACCAAAGTCAACTATAGAGTTTTCAAAGCCTCTAAGAACCACAAACTCACCCAAATCAATATGTAGCAACTACGGAAAATAGGCAAAATGGTTAAAACATGTAAAAAAAATAAGATTTCACAAACCAGGTCATTACATTGTACGGTCGTGACATCAACCTACGATCATGAGGAGCTTCCGTCTGATCATCTCCTGAGAGTCATCCTCTGACTCTTCCTACGATGCCTGGGTAGGATCGTGGTCATGTTCCACGATCGTGACATGGGTTCGTTTGATGCATTATTTATCCAAAATTCAGCACTCAACTATTCGGACCTATTTGACCTGCAAACACCCAAAAAAACCATTATATCCACATAGAAATATCCTCGTACTTGCAAATATTTACCGCTTTAAGCGTCGAAAGTGTTGTAAGTTCACGACACATCAGTGAGTTCCTTTGAAATTTCCATAAGTACGATAGTTTTTTCTATAATTACTTTGTTTTGCAAATTGAATTCAATTCCTAATGGAAAGCTTGATTGCCGTGTAATGGACTTTCCATCGTGAGATAATTCTTTTCTTTTTGTACTTTAACTTAGTCATACCCTAATAATTTCAAAAGCCACGCCTAATAATAGAAAGATGACCACGTGTACAAGAAAGGAAAAATTATATAAAATATCTCTTGAGTTGAATTTGTTACACAAAAAATAGCCCACATATCATTTCTTACCGAAAATGACCTTTCGGCCAATGTTGTTACCCAAGATGGCTGGTCGGCCAAATGAATTATGGCAAAAACGGCCAGCAGTCAATTGCCTTTGATTTGCATCTTTTTTCGCCGCTTTTTCTATATAAAAAAAAAAAAAAACACTTTTTTGTGTCTTTTTCTTTTCTAAACTATTTTTTAAAAAAAAACTTTCTTATTCAATCATGATCAAGTGGTGTTATGCAGATTAATGATTAGTCATGTAATTAATTAAGGACTTCATCATGATGGGGCCGGATATAAGCTCAATTTAATGAATATTTATGTTTGTTTTTTTTGCTATTTAGATAAAACTTTTTCAATGTTTAAAAATATTTTGTTGCTCTTTTTCTAAAACCTTTTTTCTTTTCTAATTGTTTCACTTCTTTTATGAAAAAAATGAATAGTTATATTATTTTATTATTTTTTATTTAGATTTTATTTATTAAGATGGGAATGCATGATAGTCAAACAAATATCGATATCGATACATTATATATACACCACATAACTATTTGTATATCATATATTCATGTTTATACACTATTTATACAATATTGATACATGAAAAAAGTTATATGGAAAAAGTTTCAAAAATAAAACGAACCAGTTTTTTTTATATAAAAAGGGCAGCAAAAAAATAACAACAAACTTTTTTTAATTAAATTACTGCTGAAAAAAAGGAAGAAAATGGCTTAATGGCCATTTTAAGTAATAAACAAAAACTTGGCTATATTTGTTGTAAACTTTTTATTTTTTATATACGAATGAAATTTTCCCTAAAAGAAATTAATTATTGGCAAAAACTAGTGGTGTAGTCCATAGAAAAAGGACCCTTACATGAGAGGAAGACCAAGATTTATGAATATAATTAATTTCTAGCCAAAAATATATTATTGAGATATGTAAATAATAATTTGAGAAAATAGTAAAATGATAATTTTGTCTATTCTAAAGTCTTTTTGTCACGATCTAAAAATGGGACAATGATGACACCTGTCACCCTCTGGTACAGGTAAGTCTATCCCAACTCAAACACAATAATAGAAGTAAAACAGAAGCAGAGAAAGCAAGAAGTAGAAATAATCCTCAAATGACATAAGAAAAAGGTAAAATATCAATACAATATCCCAAATCTGGTTGGCAATAGTACAAACCTCTAATGGCGAATACAGTGAAATAGTCTGAAGTGTCTCAAATGTAAATAAGCATAAGATAAAGGAAGAAGAGATCTGAGTAGCTCTGAGATCCAATAGTCGCTATCTCATTCTCTAGAAAGCAGACGTCGAAAATCACGATCAATGCTCAGGCTACCCTCAGTACCTGTACATAGGTGAAGAAAAGAAAAGTAAGGATGAGTACGAAACACGTGTACTCAACAAGTATCGTTGACAATCGACCATAATCCAAAATGATGGTGAAGACCATCATACCGACCATTCAAATCAACCAAAGAAACCTATCCTCAGAAAAGTCCCAGCCTATATAGCACATAGCAACAATTAATAAGGTCACCAAACCAGTTCAAATAAGTCAGACATAGACATGTTTATGATCAATGATAGTAGCCCAACTCATATGGGAAAAAACCTTGGCCAACGCAGAATTACATCGGCTCATTATACCAAGCAATCATCAAAGATGAGATAAGAAAAGTGCATATCATGCAACCAAACAGATGAGTATTATAATGATGATGCATCCAATGAGTATGATAATGATGATGCATTCGATGAGTAAGATGCAAGCCTGTCTCACTGTATACACCTTCCGAGCCTAAGCTCCGGGAGAGGACCCATGGGGAGTTCGCAACTCATATACCAATCACAATCTCAAATAATCAATCTTGTTGACACATCCCTCAGACAAGTCATTTTAGAAGATGTTTCATTCTTTTGTAAAGCCTATTATTTTTTGGTGGTACCAGTTTCATGAATAATGCAATAAATGAGTATACACATGGTAATGTCAAGACCAGATATAAATTTAAATGCATCAAATCAGCCCAATGAGAATCGAATATGAACCAATACTCCCAAATATCAGTGAATCATGATACAAGCCCCCCACACGGGTGTCATAATAATAATAAGAAATAATTAAGACACTAATAAGGTCAACACAGCCCTCACACGGGCATCACAATGATAATAATCACCCTAATCAGTAATGAGGTCAACACAAGCCCTCACACACGGGCATCACAATGATAATAATCTCTCAAATCAATAATAAGGTTCACACAAGCATCCACAGAGGCATCAAATAGTGATAATCAACCCAAATAATATAAACATTGAGAGTTCACCCAACCCATGACATGATATACATAATAAGTTTCCTACTTTTTTTCCAATTATGACACAATTAGACTCAAATGTTCAAAAGAAAAATATACTCATCAACAAGCATGTTTAGAAATTCACTTTCACTCACAATACATAGCAATCATGCCAGAATACTTTTTTTAACTTTCTCAATTATAGTCCAATCTCTTTATATCCTAAGCAGTTACTAAACCCCAATTATTCCATCAATTTCTACTAAACACTAATTCAAATCCTCAAATAGATACTTACTATCAATTTATTCATGATCAATAAGTTATTTATCAATACCATTTATCATAACCACATTATCAAGTAGAGGGAATAGTCAAGATGTTCAATTCATTACATTTAACCCACCAATAAATACTGGTACCAGCATAGATGCTCGTCATCTCATTATACAGGACCCCCAAATTTTTAATTATTCACAATTTATAGGCAACTAGAATGCGACACATAAACACCTCAAAAAAGAATCAAGGTAAATCTCAACTTACATTAAAGAAGACCCACAATGCCAAACCACGGCCCGAAGAATCAGATGAAAGTTGTACTCTCTCGAATCTTCTCTGAGCGAGCCCTATCTATTTAAATATGATTCTACACATAAATATGAGTCCAACGTAACCCATATTGATATACTTGTTTTTGGGTTCAAAACTCAGTCCAAAAATCTATCCTGAGAATAAAAGGGCAAATCTGAATTTTAGGAGAAAATCACTTCACCCAAGTTTAAGGGTTTCAAATCTAAAATCCCATATAAAATGGAGTAGAAATCGAATTAGAAAACATTGAAATACCATTATTTCACTTTATCGGAAAACCCCCAAAATTTTGAGCTTAAAACCCATAATTTAAAGATGATTTCACAATTTAATCAATGGGTAATGATGAAAATAAGTTTTAGAAACTCATCCAAGGTTTAGATCTTGAAAACTCACTTGATATCACCTCAATCGAGCTCACAAGCCCTAAATATGGTGAAAATGGGGTTTTAGATCGAAATTCATATTTTTAAAGTTGCCAGCCAAAATGGTCTTCTCGTTCGCGGGGTTGACCAACCCGAACCTATCTGGATCGGAATGGTTCGGTCGCATTCGCGAAGCTCTAAACCGACCCGGCCCACAAATCGTCCTTCATTGCGAACGCACCCTTCCTCTACGAACGTGATGCACACGAAACTCCTTCATTAGGAACTCGAGGTTAGGGTCGTGAACTCGATGAATGAAAGGTCTGGCACCAGCAACAACAAATGACAGCAAAACTTCTAAGTTTCAAACTTCCCAATGGACCCCCCAAAATGCATTCGGAATCCCATGAATACATTCTAACAATGTTACTAGGCTAATTTCGACGTTTCAGACTCAATGGGACAGTTAAAATTTCCAACAGAGGTCGTTATCAACAAGTTTCAACCAAAAAAACTTTAGGCAACTAAAACTAGTATCTCGCCCAATCACTCAAAAATCACAATGGAGCCTCGAAATCTGAACTAGCCACTCCAGTAACCCAAAATTGACATTCCGAAACTGTTGGAACTGACAAAAATTTCATCCGATGCTCGAATCTCCGAATATTGACAAAAATCAGCTATATCAACTTAAAAAACCTTTCAAGATCAAAAACTCACATAAAACTCAATCGAATGCCTCGAGAACTATGTCACCCACTCCCGCAACTCACAAATGCTATAAAGCAACTACGGGAGGAGTAAAATGGTCAAAACACAGAAAAATCTAAAATTCACCATGAGGGTTGTTGCACTTTTAATGAAGGGCAAAAAGTTCAATCAATATTTTTAAGGATCTCCATGATTTTAATATAACTAGTTTAGTGTATGTGCTTTACAGTTTACATAGCAAAAATTATACACAGTTGTAACTGTGATTTAATTCTAAACATAGCAAAATTATACGCAGTTATATCTTTAAAATCTTGTAATCTCAAATGGGTCCATTCATAATGTGCCTGTGGAAGAACGACCATCTTCAGGTGGTCATATCTATCTTTTAGATTATTCCACAGTATAAGAGGATTCCTAACAGTGAGATATTCCATTTTTAAGCCCTCATCGAGGTGATGACGGAGAAATATCATAGCTTTGGCAAGGTCTTGGTTCGAAGCCTGCTTCTTATCTTTGATGGTGTCTGCCAGACCCATCACATTCAAATGGATTTCGGCATCAAGTGCCCAAGATAAGTAGGCTTTGCCCGATATATCCAGGGCAACAAATTCACGTTTAGATAGATTCGATATTATTTTAGGAAAAATAAGTTCTTATTACCTGAAAAAATATATTTTTGAGATGACAGAGTCTCGTGCTGATAGCGTGTTATGTAATTAATGCTAAAACCAAGTAAAATTACAATAAATAGTAAGGAGAAAAAGAACTAGCTACTAATATTATTGCTTTCCCTTTCTATTTTCATAGTTACAATGTACAAAGATATGGCTATTTATAGCCAAATACGTGCTTGGCCACTAAGTTATCTAGCAGTGGGAGGGAACTTAGTCTTCAAGGCTGCACAAGCAAATCACATGGGCGTCCACTTGGTAACAGATGGGAGAAAGTTTGTTAGTAGGGAGAATTTAATTCTAGAAATTAACCTCCTTGTTCTTTTCTGCCATGTGTATGTTTTGATGATTTTCATGTTTTTTTGCTCGCTTTTTTCTACGTTGTTTTCTTTTTTAAAAAAAAAAACAAACTTTTTTTCTATTTTTTTGTTGCACTATTTTTAAAAAAAATCTCTTTTTTTTCTTTCTAATGTTCTGTAACTTTTTTAACAAAAAAAATTATTGCTATTTCTTAATATAATTGTTTATACAATATCGATACACGTTTATACACCATAAAATGTCTTCTTTTTATGAAAAAAATGAATATTTATGTTGTTTTTATTATTTGTTGTTTATACTTTTATTTATGGAAAAATTACACAGCATAACAAACTTAAGCCCTTAATTATGACTCATAGCAACACTTTAAAATAATTATCAAAGACAACAAAAATAACAATATTTTAGTGGGTCCTTATCCTCCCTTGTGTTTCTCTCTTTCTCTCTCTCTTCTTTCTCTAGCTTTATTTTTTTTCTTCTTTTTGGATTTTTTTTTCTATTTTTATTTTTTTTTCTTTTCATTTCTTTTTTTTTCACTTTTTTTTTCTTTTTTCTATCTTTAGCCTTTATTTCTCTTTTTTTTTTCTATTTTTTTTTTCTTTTCCGTTTCTTTCTTTTCCTCTCTTCTACCTCTAGCTTCTATTTCTCTTTCTTTTTTTTTTTGGCATTTTTTTTCTTATTTAATTTTTTTTTTTTTTTTGTATTTGTTTCTTTCTCTCTTTTTTTTTTCTTTTGGTTCTATTTTTTTTTTTTTTTTTTTTGTATTTTTGGGAAATATGGCTACATTGAGCACAAGTCTTGGATGATAATGAAAATATCAAATCGCTTATTGTATTTGTATTTGTATTTGTATTTGCATCATTATTTATTTTTTTGTATTCGTTGATACAATTGTATTTGTTGATACAATGAAATCATCCAAATACAAATGATATATTTTTATACAATTCTATTTTCGTTGATACGCTTGTATTTTAAAGAACTATTTTATATTTGTATTTATAGTTAACTGCTTATTGTATTTGTATTTTGTGGTTTCATTTTATTTGTATTTGTATTCTATTTTCATCGATGCACTTGTATTTTTAAATAACTATTTTGTATTTATATTTGTAACTGACCGCATATTGAATCTGTATTTCTAATTTCATTTGTTTGTATTCGAATTTGTAGTTGACTGCATCATTTGTATTTTTAAGCAATTAAATTTTTTTTTTTTTAATGAACCCTTGTATATATATTCATTGATACAATTTATTTTTTATTGATACAAATTGAACAATACAAATACAAATGTTACATTTGTATCAAATGATCATGTTTATACAACTTGAACCATACACATACAAATGATAAATTTAATATACAAATACAATCGGTATATTTGTATTAAATGATACATTGCATATTTATATATTTTAGACTCAAGCAAATACAATTAATTCATATACTTGTTTGTATACAAATAATAAATTATACACATTCACGGTTAAACTATCCAAATACAAATAATAAATTTATTGAAATATAAAATTTGATACAAATAAATATAAATTATTAAAAATATATAAAATATAAAACACAACAACAAAAAAAAGAACGAAAAAATACAAAAAAAAAATGATAAAGAAAAAAAAGGAAAACGAAAAAGAAAAAAGAAAAAAATAGAAGAAAAAAAAAGCGACAACAAAAGAAAAAAATACAAAAGAAAAAATACAAAAGAAAAAAAGAAACAAAAAGAAAAAAAGAAAAAAAAACTACAAAGGAAAAAAAGGATGAAAAAAAATAATTATTTTTTTAAAGAAAACAGAAAGAAAAAAAAGAAAATATAAAAAAATGAGAAAAAAAATGAAAAGGAAAAAAATGGAAAAAACAAAAGAAGAAAGAAAATAGATGATAGAAATAGAAGATAGAAAAAGAGAGAAAATAAAGGAGAGAGTTGCTATGAAATGTAATTATGTAAATGTTGCTAATTTTTTTTCTAGTTAAGTTTATTTGTTGCTATTTCTGAAATTTCCCCTTTATTTATTAAGGTGGAACACATGATAGTCAAATAAATATCGATATCGATACATTACATATAACATTACATAATTATTTATACAATATCGATATACGTTTATACACCATTTATACAATATCGATACATTGCATACATATTTATACAATATCGATACACATTTACACATACATATTTATATACTATTTATATACTATTTATACAATATTGATATACGCTTATACACCATTTATACAATGTCGATACATTAAATAACTATTTATACAATATCTATACATGGTTATACAATATCGATATATTACATATACACACATAACTATTTGTACATCATATATACATGTTTATACAATATCGATACACATTATACACTATTTCATACAATATCGATACATTACATATACACAACATAATTATTTATACAATATTGATACATTACATATATATTACATAACTATTTATACATCATATATATATACATGTTTAACACCATTTATACAATATTGATACATGCAAAAAAGTTACATGGAAAAAGTTTGAAAAAAATGATTTTTTTAATAGAAAAAATCATAGCAAAAAAAAACAACAAACAATTTTTTTTTTAAAAAAAATTACGCTGCAAAAAGCATTGTTTAAAAAATTGCTGCTGAAAAAACAAAAGAAAACGGAAGAAAATAGCCATTAAACTTGACTATTTTTATCATAAACTATTTACTTTTTTGTATACTAGTGAAGTGTACTTGCGTTGCACGTGTGCTTCATGTCAAAGCGTCAATTAATATAAAATATATTATCAAAAAATTGCAATTGACTTTAAATAAACTATTAAAAAATTTCTTCAATTTCAACGATGAAAAATGAAATTCAAGGTATTTTTTTATATATATAAATCAAATATAATACTTCAAACTTGCAAGTTAAATTCTGAAATTCTGTTCTTGAGATTTACTGATAAAAGTAGGAGAGAAGCCTTTAAAAAAAGTAGTTAAACTTAAGAGTCTTGTAGACAATGTCTGCAACTACACCGACGCTAGAACAATATGACCCATAATTTGCTCCTTAAAATTTATGACAATATAAACTCACTTGGATTAAAAAAAAAAAAAGAAGTTTCCCTTACATTACTATCAAGAAATCATATGAGGGATAAAAAGGGAGTTCTCATACTTTTGGATTTGCAAAGAAACTTATTATTTCTATATATATATTATGCAAATCGTAGTCCGTCAAATTATGATAAATCATCTGAAAATAATTCAAAGGATTGATACATCTCATTCCAACTAATTTAGGACCAAGACTCAGTTGATTGATAAATATATCAATGTTTGGACAACATTCATCCATCAGATCATTATCTGTTATGGGGCAACTGTAGTAATTTTTCAAACCATGCACTGAACAAACAACCAGAATTCATTCATTGTTTGTAGGGACCTGAATGAAGAATTCGTTTGCTAAAATACAACAACAATAATAACTTACCTTTTTCTTATAGAGGAGGAGAGATTGTTTCTGATAGACTCGCAATTCCAAACTGATGAAAAAGACGATAACAACAAAAATTTTTAGTGATAACTCATTTAGATTATATTTTACCTTCCAAGATAGAATCTTTTCTAACATAGTTTGCATTAATAGAACTCCAAAACTTAAAATTGATTTTGAACTTGCCTGCACGTTTAAACAATGTCATGTTAATAAGATGCATAAATAGAGAAGATCTCTAAATGTTAGTGTGTGAAAGAATGAGTTTCAATACATGAGTACAAAATTAATAAAAGACAAAAATAGAAGACGTTGGAAACATACAAAGCTAGAAAAAGTTACGACAAAGTTGAGGAAGAAGACCTGCACTGATTCATTGTCAATTGTTGATTATATATAATTCATACATAATCTTTAAAGCTATTAACTAAAAGAAATTAAAAAACGATGATGACAATGAATGCAAAAAGACACTTGAATCAAAACTGAAATAAGAAGAAAACCTGAAAGGAGAAGAAGGGTCGTATTTTTTTTTTATTTAGTTTGATCAAAATATTACTTAAATAGAATTGTAGAATTTTTTTTTTATTTTAATTGATTTAGAAGTAGTAAAAATTAAGAACTCCTAATAGAAAGGAACAAGCAGGAAACTTCAAATTGGTTAATGGCGACAATAATAATTAATTTCAATAACAACTTATATATCGGAATTTGTAAAAAGAAAAAAAAAATAAAAGAAGAAGAGGAAGTTATAGTCGTATCATAAGTAGCTTATATAAGGAAATTTGTTAAAAAAAAACAAAGTGTTATAGTTGTGTTTGGTTTTCTTTTTACCATGTATTTTAGAAGTCATTAATTTTTAAAATATATAAATGAAATTTTCCAAAAATAAAAACTACAATAAAGTTAAAGAACGGAACGGCAGTTCCTTTTGGAACTTTAGGAAAATTTCTTTTTGGAACTTCTCAAAACATAGAAAATATTTTTTTAAAAAAAATTTGGTATAGTCTTTTTAAAATTTTGGACTTCTATACTTAATTTTCGTTGAAATTTAATCATTGTTTTAAATTGTTTTCCTCTTAAATAACCAGTTTATTATTGTTATAAGGAAAGTTATAGCATAGGAAATTTGTCCCACAAATCAAATAGGAGACGAAGTTGGGAAAAAGTCAAGTAGAAAAATTTTCTGCTGAAATAATTTATTTTTGAGATATTTAATTGGAAGAAAAAGGTGAAAAGATGATTTATCTAAAGCGGAGAGTTTTAATGAAAGACAAAAAGTTTGAATCATTTTTCTAATGATCTTCACACTTTTAATATATTCTAGATAAATAAAATTTTCCCTTTTTAAAAACCACCTCAAAATATTAGATCAAATGGTTCATTATCTATAATCTATAATCTATATCTATATCTATAATATATTAAAAGTGTGAAGACCCTTAGAAAAGTGATTTGAACTTTTTGCCCTTCATTAAAACACTCCGCAATAGATAAAATCGTCTTTTCACATTCTTTTTTCAAATAATTATCATTAAATTATTATTTAAATATTTAGGATACATGAAAAAAAAAATAAAGAAGAATCTCATACCTAAAAGGAATTAAACGTAATGTGAGGAATTTTTGGTTAAGAATCCTAAGCAACTCTTTAGGAAAAAAAAATTAAGACCTAAAATTTATATATTTTTTAAAAACGCATGGAAAAGGAAGAGTGGAAAAAATTTTCGGAACCAAAATATATTTTTAAAAAACCTATGCATGGAAAGAAAAAAAATTATATTTAATTCAGGTAAAAATATATTTAATTCAAGTAGGAAATCATAATATTTAATACTTCTAAATCAATTAGAATTTTACCTTATATATATAAAAAATAATGTCTACAAATTTCTATTTAAGTAGTTATTTGATCAAATTTTACTAGAAAAATATGTGTGATTCTTCTAATTCTACATTTTCTTCTTATTTTTATTTTGATTTGGATTGATGATTAATTAAAGTTTTCTTCTTGCATTCATTAGGGTTTTCTAGCCCTCTTCGTTATATGAATTCTCTTTTAAATTTTTGATTATATACAATTATTTTAATTGTGAATAAATCATGAGATCTAGAATATCATCATTATGTTTATTAATATAACATATCATCATTATGTTTATTAATAGGCTTTAATGGTTGTGTCTTTTTTTTTCTTTTCCTTTTTTTGGTACAAGATTTAATGATTATCGCACATACAAAATATAATCAAACAGTCTTTTCAGAGGTAATTTTACTTTCTTTTATCAATTTAAATAACTATCTTTCTCTAATAGATGATGCTTTGCAACTTACAAACATATTTTTCTTTAAATATATTATTTAATGTTATTTATATCTATATATATGGAGAATGAATTTCTATTTTTAATATATGCAATATTCTTTTTTAGTGTTAGATATTTTAAAAATGAAGGAGTCCTAAAATATATGGTAAGAAGAAGAAAATTTATTTTAAATATTAAGAAGTTTTAAAATATATTATAAGATAAAAATATATGGTAACTACAAATTAATCCTAATAATATAGGATTCTTACGTTGACAAAATTGATATTTTAATGCAATTGGGACTTTCCCTAAGTTTAGGAATCATAAGTATGAGGTTTTTTTTTTTTTTTAAAAAAAAAAATCCGCGAACGCTATTTTACTTTTCTTATTTTGATTATGATTGAAGTAGTATTCTTTTATTCATTATCATCATTCTTTACGCCTTTCTTTATTCTTTTTAGTTGATAAATTTAAAGATTGTATATGAATTATATGTAATCAACAATTGACAATGGCTTGTCCCTTTAACAATTTCTTGTGTTTCTCTTTCAGTTGAAAATTTCTGATCGAAAAAATGGACGACATAAGTGTGTTGCTGCCGAATGAAGTAGCCGAAAAAAATTAAATGTTTAAGGTATTCGATAGTTTTAATGCGATTTTTTAAGGTAATAGGATATATATTGGGTTAAAAAGAAAAGAGCACTTTGTGCTCCATTTGATTTTGGAGTCTTTATTTATTTGTTTTTTTTACTTTCTATTTGAACTACACACAATTTTGTCTTGAATTCTTTTCTATTTTGAATTATGAATACAAAGACTTCTATGATAAAAGTTAGGATGTTATCGGTTGGTTTAGTTCGATTGTATGTATTTTCAATTCAGTTTATTAGTTTTCAATTTCTAAATATGCTAAGTCAATAACCAAATCAGTGAGATATTTATTATCGATTTTTAATCCTTAACGGTTTGCTTTTTAATTTAACAGATAAGAAAATGCTCATTCATATACACGATATGAAAACGTTCATATAATCAAAGACTTTGTCTAAGTTGTGCTATTGATTTATATAAAAGTGGTTTGATATTATATTTATGCAGTATAATTTTATACTATTTTAATTTCTATTTCATAGTTTTATTATTAATTAACGTGACACACGTGCAAAGCGCACACACTTGACTAGTTACATTCAAATATTGAAAGGATTGTTTCCATACAAAATAGTAGTAATTATAAGGAAGTTTATATTTCTTTCCACAATATATTGGGCATATATATGTTTTTTAATAATTGCAAATCATCTTTTACCTCCTGAAAATTTGTAGTCAAAAACCCAAAAAGGTTAGAGGGGGTGAATTGCATTTAAGGAAAACTTTCAATTATTTTGTTGACCCTATTTCGTTTACTCCTTCCTCTATTTTAAAATAATTGTCACGTTTTACTTATTGAAAGTCAATTTAACTAATTTTTAGAGTTAAATTAAATTAAATTAGTTTAATATTTTAAAATTAAAATTTAGACACCAAAAGCTACACAAAAAATACTATAAATTAAAGTTATAATTTAAATGCATATTAAAATATAGATTAATTAAAGTTCATATAATTAGACTCTCAAAAAGTAAATTGTGACAGAGACAATCAGTCAACTTATTTAAGTGTTTTTTTTTTTAGGCGAATATACAAGCAACTTATATATCTAATAAAAAAGAGTTATAGATTTTTTGTATTTTATTTTTTTTTAGAAAAAGAAGATTTTTTTTTTTTAGAAAAAACCTCATTGAAATTATTGCATAATTAGGGATCGTTCTTATTCACCCTGGAGATGATATAGTTTCCCATAAATATACGAGAGTAAAGTGAAATTAAAAAGTTTAGTGCCAAAGAGTGTACAAATTAATTATAGTCCCTGATTAGTTAATGACAAGGGGCTTTTACGGTTGTTAGACCCCACTCCTCATATTTACTTATGTTCAACTCATTGTGTCGTCATTTTTCCTAATTGAATTACAATTGTCCCACTACCCTTCTCCTTTACCTTACACTTTCTCCTCTGCATGTCTTCGAATGTCGCCATGTTTTATCATTTTTCTTCAGTTACTCTTTTCCCCTTCGTATGTCCCACCTTTACCGCACGTTATTCATTATATATAATACAAACCTTATAACTCTTTTCTAAAGCCCCGCAAAAACTTCTTCTCTACCTCTTTGTACCATGAATAAAGTGGTTGCTTTTTCTCTTCTTTTTCTGTTCCTCCTCCCAATTTCAGTTTCTTCCGAATGTACGTGCGATGAAGATTCGGAGGATCGGAACAAAACCGAAGCGTTGAAGTACAAATTGGTAGCAGTCGCTTCGATTCTGATAGCTGGCGGCATAGGCGTTTCCCTACCAATTCTTGGTAAGATAATCCCCGCTTTTCATCCCGAAAACAATGTGTTTTTTCTCATCAAGGCTTTTGCGGCTGGGGTGATTCTGGCCACGGGCTTCGTCCATATACTACCGGACGCATTCGAGAGCTTGTCTAGCCCTTGCCTTCCTGAAAATCCGTGGGCTGATTTCCCCTTTGCTGGACTTATAGCCATGATTTCCGCCATTGGGACGATGATGGTGGATTTGTTGGCAACAAGCTTTTACAGGAAATCGAATATGACGCAGCAGAAGCCTGTGAATAGTGATGAAGAAAAAGAGGGGGGGAATGTTCATGTTCATACGCATTCAACTCATGGACATGCTCATGGCTCCGTTATGCTGTCATCGGAGGGTTCTGAGGCATTGGATTTATCTCGCCGGCAAGTTATCTCACAGGTATATCTATCTCCCTTACGCGCCCCCCCCCCCCCCCCCCCCCAATTTTCTCTTATCGATAAGAGTCAACTAATTCAATTTTGTTTTATTAAAATTGAATGTGCATAAATTCCCAGAATTGACCAAGTTTTGCTAATGTAGATTTTTAATAAAATATTATTTCTTTAATTTTGAGATGCAAAGCATTGTTTTTACTTGAAATAACTAAGCGATGTGGATATATGAAAGGGTCATATAAAGTAGGAATATGAATTTATTTGTGATAACCTTCAATTACCTAATATACGTGTTTAATGATGTGGGCACTAGACACACAAATTGAAAGTGGAGGTGGAATTTACATGTCTAAAAGAATAAGTAATTCAAGTGGCAAAGGTTCTTCCAAGTTGCTCCAAGCTGGATTCTCGTCATCAATATTATAAGGAAAAACAAACGGAAAAGAGAGAGATTTTACTTAATTTTTGCTTTTGAAGTTTTGTTTAGTGATATTGATAGTTGAAACTGAACTGTGGTCATTGTTTATTGATGTGAAACAGGTATTGGAATTGGGAATTTTGGTGCACTCAGTAATAATTGGTGTATCTTTGGGTGCCTCCGAATCTCCCAAGACAATTAAGCCCCTTGTAGCTGCATTAACTTTCCATCAGCTCTTTGAAGGCATGGGTTTAGGTGGCTGCATCTCTGAGGTATACTATCTTTATCTTAATAGCGTGGAAAAATTAGGTGACAATGCCTCTCATGTTTTCAATTAATTAAAAGAGACGAGTGGATCCCGCAAATTATTAAGTTAGAAAAGGTAAAATTGCTCAAACAACTGGAGATAGTTGTTCGACAACTGCATTAGTTGTCCCAACAACTATTCAGTTGTCGAACAACTTTTATAGTTGTTGTGACAACTTCTATAGTTGTTGAGAAAACTTTTACAGTTGTTGGGGCGAAAGTATAAAAATAAAAAGCTGAAAAAAATTTGTCGCTTTTACTTAATTTTTAAAACTTGAAGGACCCCCACTTAATTGACAAACTTATTTGTCACTTTTAATCACAAATTCCAGCGTGTGAAGTTAAAAGTGTTTTTTCTTTATTAAATGAAGTACTATTACTTTTTTTTTTTTAAAATTGAGATGTTTGATCAAGATTTTTTAAAAAAAGTAAGTATTTTTTGGTTGCGGTGTTTTAAGAAGCTGAAAAAAGTAATTTTTTCCTGATAAATTCTTTTGGGATCTTTGCAAAACACAAATTACTAATCTAATATTACAAAAATATTTTTCAAATTGATTAGTCAAACACAAATTGTTATTTTACATGTACTTTTTGAAAAAGCATCACAAAAAATAGTTTTCAAAATAATAATTTTGAAAATCTAGTCAAGCAGGGTTTAAGTCCTTTGTATAAAATTCTTATAAGCTTATAACTCTTCATTTTGTGTGATAAAACAAGACATGTAGTTATCGATTGGAACCAAACATTGTATTACCGAAAATATATATTTTAAAGTTATGACGTAAGTTTTTTTTCTGCCACTTGTAGTAATCTTGAAAATTGACCTTTTAGGAATAAATGGTAATTGCTAGTAGATGCACTAGTATAGACCATATGCAAATTTCTAATTTTTTATTGCATCAACAGGCAAGATTCAAGGTGAAAAAAACAGCAATAATGGCAATTTTCTTCTCCCTCACGACACCAATTGGAATTGCAATCGGGTTTGGAATATCAACTGTGTATAGTGAGACCAGTCCGACTGCACTCATGGTTGAGGGCATTTTCAATTCTGCTGCTGCAGGAATTTTGATTTACATGGCTTTAGTGGATCTCCTCGCAGCAGATTTTATGAGCGCAAGAATGCAAGATAGTCCAAAACTTCTGATTGGAGCTAATGTTTTTCTTCTTCTTGGGGCTGGTTTTATGTCACTTTTGGCTAAGTGGGCTTAAAGAAAAATCTTAAGAGTGCTCAGAATGCGGAGATAAGCAATGATATTTCATGATTGAGATATTCAATGAGATTATTTTATTCCACCTTCTATATAGAATAGTTATTCACCATTTAGTAATTTTGGGTTTAATTTAATACCCATAACCAAACAAGCCATAAAGTTAATCCAAATTCTATTTCAAAATCATTATTTTTATTTCAGGTACCGAACAACCTCTTAGAGTTTGAGCATAGAAAATAAACTAGATTTTTTTTTTTTTTTTTTTGGTATTTTTCTTTTGTGCTTCATTTTTAGCTTTTTTTTTTTTTTTTTCCCCTTCAAAGAATGTTGGCATTACATAGAGCAGATGAAATTTAGCAAGATCTTGTCTCTGCTCTTTAGAGAATGTGCAATTCTTTGATTATTTATTTGACGACTGCTCGAGGGTGGATTTGCAAATGGTACTTTAGTAAAGCTGATTAATAATTTGTACTGAAGATGAAAACCTTGATGTGCAAATAGTATTTTAGTGAAGTTGATTAATAATTGGAAGGGAAGATGAAAATATAGGAGGAATTAAGATTTATGGACCATTTATGCAATAAATTGAAGAAAATGTCTTTTAAATTTATTACGTGTAAAAATAAAAATCTCTTATAAAAATGATGTAAAATTTAAAAAATTTCAAGTCACCTACAAAATTAATTTCTAAATAAAATATTCGACAAAACATCAAGACTTTTCAATCTTAACTACATGTGCAAAAAGAAAAAATTATGTCATTTTCACTTTCTTACGTTGTCACCTAATTTAAATTATGATTATCCAAGATATCTTTAGTGACGGGAAATGGGTGATTGTGATAGTCAAAGCACAAAAGAGGGTGAGTACTAATACTCAAAATGTAAAACACGCAGAAACCATGAAAAAAGAACCTAGGTTGAATACCTAAGAGGAATCTGTTGTGACCAACAGCCACTCTAATGCATGACAAACATAGGAGTGGATTAACATCAAAGGCGCTTGGAAGTTGTCCAAATAGGTTGACTATTCAAACGTGTTTGGATTGACTATTTAAAATAACTTATAAGCTAAAATGTTTAGGCATTTGACCATGAAAATTAAAATATTTTAGAGTTGGAGTTTTAGTTGGAGTTGGAATTGTGTTTGGTCATGAAAATAAATTAGAGTTCTTTTTGACTTTTGGTGAGAGAAATATGAGTGAAAAAAGTAAAAACAAGTAAAACTTGTTTTTACTTTTCAAAAAAAAAAAAATCACTTTTATGGCCAAACGCCACAAATTTTCACTTTTTTTACTAAAGTGAAATAGTTTTCCGGAAAAAAGTGAAAATTATTCATGGCCAAACGGCTAAAAGTGGAATTCCTCAGTTTTGGCTTTTTAGCCTTTTCTTTTTGGGCTAAAAATAAGTGCTTAAAAATGCTTGTAATATTTTCCAAACACCACAAAAGATAGAAAAAGAGCTTAAAAGTCAAAAACACTTAAAATACGCCAATCCAAATACCTTTTCACTTAAACTAATCGGGCGATTTTTAGCCCCATATCCTTATTTTAAAAGGAACTTTATCACCCCAAAAGCGTGTTGGAACAAGGATAATAATATCTTTCAACTACTCGAGCTGAAATATCATCAAATTGTTAGAATATATATAATAATAATAATATTAGTAACCAAAATAGGACTTGCTTTGCTTAGAGGCACATCAAGACGTTTTTTGAAGATAGTTGAAATCTCTCCCATGAGCAAACGGAAGAATAAATAACAACTCTATTTTCGAAATTCAACTAAGCCACACAACAAGATAGTAACATTCAAGACCGTTATTCTTCTATTCTTAAATCTGTGATTTCACCTTTTGATCAACATCTCCCAGATATTTTCATGAGGAAGTGTTTTAAAGTGCTTTTTTTTTAACAAGAAAAGAAGAACTATTTATAGGATAAAAGTTCTTTGAAAGAAAAGAGTTTTAATTAAGTAAATAGTTAATAGGTTCATGAATTTTTACAAACAAAAATATATCTTCCAACAACCTAAAAGGTAAAATTAAATAAAGAATGAATTGCAAATTAGTATGTATTTTAAAAACCAAGAGCTTTTATTGGATGAATTGTTTCAAAATTGATTGAAACATTAATTCTAACAATCATCCACTTGTTTCAAGAAATTTTACCTTGTAAAAATTGAGACATTAATCTAGTAACATGCATCAATAATAGTGTCTTTTAGACTTGAACCATTAGCTAGTGAAGACTTTTTAAATCACTGACTACTTAGTGAATGAATCTTGAACTAACTAGTTTATTGAATGAAGTAGAAAAATACTCGACACACATTACTATTTTTTGGTGAAATCAAAATCCTTTGACACCTTATGACCATGTGTCCTGAATCCTTTTATCTAAGTGCTTTAAGATTTTCTTGTTAAAATCTTATTGAAGCGGGCTCTACTTCTCACTTTCACGTGGTGAATTCATCAAGGGTAACCTTGCATACTCCGACCAAATAGTCTATGAATTCATTAAGAGAATTTAATCTCATCCTTCTTTACAATAAAGTATTGATAAATCTATCAAGAGTGTTCCTACATATTCCAATCAAATCAATTTATAGACATATTAAGAGAATATAATCTCATCCTCCTTTACAATAAGGTGTTAGTAAATCTATCAAATATTGTTCCTACACACTCAAATAAAAATTGATTTTTAGACTTATTAAGAGAATATAATCTCATCATCTTCTTTAGTAGGAATATAGGTAAATCTATCAACAATGTTCTTACTCACTCCAATCGTGATCGGTCTTATAGATACATTAAGAGAATAGAATCTCAACATCTGTACATCTATTCATTCTTTTAGGCAACATTTATAATACACACTAGCAGTACGCAAGACAAAAAAAATCAGACACACAAGAAATAATAAATTGTGGAGTTTGTAGCTGAGTGTTGGTGGTTGGACTAGACTGATCTTGAAAGAGGCTCATTGTTTGAAGTATTCTATTAATCTAGGAGCAGCTAAAATATATCATGACTTGAAGCAACATTATTGGTGGTGTGGGATGAAGAAAGACATTGTGGAGTTCACCGCCAAGTATTTGAATTGTCAGCAAGTGAAGTATGAGCATGAGTGACTGGATAGTACTATGCAGAGAATGCCTGTTCCCAGTAGAAATGGGAGTGGATCACTATGGACTTTGTGGTTTGTATAACCCCAGACTTTAGGAAGTTTGATTCCATTTGGGTGATTGTAGATGGGTTGACTAAGTCCGTGCAGTTTATACCTGTGAAGGTAAGCTATAATGCGGAGCAGTTGACCAAGATCTACATCTGAGAGATTGTTCGGTTGCATGGTGTACCTATATCTATTATTTCTGATAGAGGTACTCAGTTTACCTTGAATTTTTGGAGTTCTATGCAGAGTGAGTTGGGTACTCAGCTTAAGATGGGCACAAATTTTCACCCTCAGACTGATGGCCAGTCAAAGCGGACCATTCAGGTGTTAGAGGACATGCTTTGATCATGTGTTATGGCTTTTGGTGGTCATTGGGACCAGTTCTTGCCCTTAGCGGAGTTCGCCTACAACAATAGTTACCATTCCAATATTCAGATGACATCTTTTGAGGCTTTGTATGTGCGGATATATATATCCCCTATGGGATGGTTTGATTCATTCGAGGTTAGGCCTTGGGGCACTGATTTATTGAGATACTCGATAGATTGAGTTAGATTTATTCAACAGAGGCTTTTGGCTGCCTAGAGTAGGCAGAAGAATTATGTCGATCGATGATTGTGATGTAGCATTCATGCTTGATGAGCGGGTTTTGTTGAAGGTATCACCCATGAAGGGTGTGATGGGATTTGGAAAGAAAAGGAAGCTTAGTTTGATATTTATTGGGCCTTTTGAGATTTTTGAGAAGTTTGGAGATGTGGCGTTTATGCTTGCTTTTAATCTATATCTGTCAGCTGTTCATCCGGTATTCTATGTCACTATGTTGAAGTGATATTGTCCAGATGATATGTATGTGATCCGGTGGGATTCAGTTGCATTGGATCATGATTTATCCTTTGAAGATGAGCCCATTGCTATCCTAGACAGGCAAACTAAGAAGTTGAGGTTCAAACATATTGATTCTACGAAGGTTCAGTGGAGACATCACCCGATTGAGGAGCCTATGTAGGAGTTTGAGTCTGCTATGCAGAGTAGATACCCGCATCTTTTTACCGATTCAGGTACTTTCTTTGCTTTTTTGTTCGAGGACGAACACGTGCTTTAGTGGTGGATAATGTAACAATTCTTGTTGTGGTTTTTAGCTTTTTCTATGTTTTGACTATTTTTCCCTCCCCTGTAGTTGTTATACATCACTTATGAACTATGGGGATGGTTGGTACGGTCCTCAAAGCGTTTGGGAGTGATTTGAGTGAGTTTAAGGTTTTGAGTAGCCTTGAAAATGATTAGTGTGACTTTGGTCAACATTTTGAGATTCGAGCAATAGATGGTGATTCTGTCAATTCCATTAGTTTTAGAATGTCTATTTTGGGTTAGTAGCGTGGTTAGTTTTGATTTCGAGCCTTTATATTGAGTTTTGACCTTTTGGACGAAAACTAGTTAAGTTAGATTAAAAGAGTTCTTAGGGGTTAACTTGTTGAAAATGACCTCTTTTGAAAAATTTGATGGTTCAATTAGGTTCGGAACGTCAAAATTAGCCTAGTACATTATTGGTTTATTTTTGTGGGGTCCCAAACGAATCCAGAGGGTTCTGTCCGTTCAGAAGATTTTTGACTTTTTCCCTTCAGTTGATTACTGGTATCTGGTGCAAATCAGGCCCTTCATCATGATTATGTGGACACAGGTTGTAATCGTAGGCCTTGATTATGTTACTCATCTCAATCGTGAGGTGGGACACTACAATCTCGAAGAGTATGTCGGTGGATCGGGTCGGGTTTACCCATTGCGGTCATGAGGTCCACCTCTCGCGATCGCGATGGCTTATTAATCGCTGGTCAACGTTGACCCTCATGATTAGAAGTTAGGGGCCGCGATCGTGAGGCACTATTCACCTGAACAATATAAATTCTCCATTTTCTTGATTTTATTTTTGAACTTAAATACCTCAGGATTGGCAATTTTAAAGGGAGATTTTCATCAAAAGTGTTTGGGTAAGCTTCTAAACATAATTTCTATCATTATTCATCGAGGATATTTCAAAAACATCTTCAAAACCTTATTTTCTAAACTTGGATTTTTAGTGTTTCACCCAGTAAAGTGAAAAACTAGTTTTTCAATAATTTCAAGCTCAATTTCAACTTATTTTTCAATGAGTTTTCATACTTAGAACCCTAAGAGTATGGGAAACATGATTCTTATTAAAAATTCCAGCTTTACCTTTTTTCTTTTGGATTCAATTTTTGAAGTATTTTTGGACCTGAAATAAATGTAGCTAATATGGGTATCATTGGACTCCTTTTGACATGTGGATTACATTTTGATAGATTTGGTTCATTTCAAGACTGCATGAAGAGGAAAAACTCCTAGTTGAAGGGTCTAGGCTCATGTTTCGGCTTTTTGAGGCAGGTTATGACTTAACTTTCTTTAGACCTGGCTGGGTAGTTAACCATTCATGTTAAGTATTCTATGGGTTGGGGATTTTATCATGAGATTCATATTTTGAGATCATACTTTTATCATGTTTTGAGAGATTATTATTATTGTAATGACCTGTGCGAGGGCTAGTATTGACTTTATTTGAATATTATTTGTCTTTATTATTATCGTGATGCCCTAGTGGGGGCTTAAATTGATATAAGTAGACTGATAAGTTGATATTTTACCCATTTCTTAACGCATTTGAGCTTGAATTATCTCGTATTTTACATTGATTCAATGTTATTCTCATGTTATATAGCTCCTTTATGTAGGTAGTGGATGAATACGAGCTCGAGCCAACCATGCGAGTCAATGGGAATGCGAAAAGTGAAGAAAGGAAGCTCAAATTAACACCTGGGGGGACTAAAGGTCACCTGCGTACGCATGTCATGGGCTGCGCACGCAGGTGGCTAACTAAGCAACAAGGCAGTGTCACCTGCGCTAGTCTCCTGCGATAATAATAGGTAGAGTCTCACCTTCTCCCAAGAACACATAACAGAGATGGGGTGGCAACGGCTTGAGCTCAATTTGTGGTGGATCTTCAATTGAAGTCTTTGCGGGAGGAGTTTCCTGATTTTTCAAGTCTAGGTCTAACTTACAAGGATTTTTCGGGTAAGACCCAAAACCTTTCAAGGATGCAACTTCTTCGTCATATCTTTCATTCCCTTCGCTTTCAAGATTACAGAAGACCCCCACCAAAGCTTTACTAACAAATTCAGTCTCCATAGTATTAGCCACTACATCATCAATCACATCGATTACGGAGACAACTTGCAAATCCATAGGTTGTTTCATGGACTTGCAGACATTGAATGACACCTCTTTATTATTTACTCGGAATTTCATTTCACCACATTCAACATCAACTAAAGCTCGACCGGTAGCCAAGAATGGCCTTCCAAGAATAATGGGGACCTCATGGTCAATTTCACAATCCAAAATGACAAAGTCGGCCGAAAAGATGAAACAGTTCACCTTCACAAGTACATCATACAACACACCCATGGGTCTTTTTATAGAGCGGTCGGCCATCAATAGCCGCATTGTTATTGGCTTTGTAGCTCCTAAGCCTAGCTTCCGAAACATGGCTAATGGCATTAAATTAATACTTGCACCAAGATCACATAAAGCTTTCCCAAATTGGTACACTCCAATAGTACATGTGATAGTGAATGCCCCCGGATCATCCTTCTTCACAACCATTGTACTAGACATGATAGCACTACAATTATGTGTAACTTCAATTGTTTTGAAGTCCATGATTCGCTTATTTTTTACCAACTCTTTCATAAACTTAGCATACCCGGGCATCTCTTGTAAGGCTTCCAACAATGGTATGTTTACCGAAAGGTTGCTAAATTTAGAAAGGAATTTCTTGAATTTTGAATCATCTTCTTTCTTCTTAAGCCTTTGTGGAAATGGATGTCACGCCCCAAATCCCATTGAGGCGGACTGGCACCCGAAGCCGTTGAGGCCCGAGAGAATCAATCTTTACTCATGTACCTTCATATGCATATCTCTATAAGAATAGCATTCTATCTCGTGTAACTTATAAAATATAACATACCAATGGCGGAAGTCATGGCAAACATGTACAATATATATGAAACTTGGCCGTTAGGGCCATCAAGTCGAAATGGACATACATCTTTTACGTTCGTCTTCCCACATACGTCTACAAAGCCTCTAATAGATACATGACCATGCCTATATAATATTTACATAGTATTAAAACAATGTACACATGTGACTCGAAAAGCCCCGAACCAATTGGAGCTCACCAATGATCCGCAAATGACTTGCAACCTACTGTGGAGGTCTACTAGCGCCTGTGACTGCAGCAAGTAAGGTAAGTCCCCCAAGAGGGGTCAGTACGAAGAAAGTACTGAGTATGTAAGTCCATATGAAACTGTATGATACATAAATACTTCATGAAATCAAGCGTAAGAGAATAATCAATATGGATAGACCTCCGTTCTGAATATGTGGAACCATGTTCATTACTTCCATTATTTTTATTACTTGATCATTCATTCTTATCATCATCATTCTTATAATAACCTTCATATTTATATATTCATGCAAGGGATATACTCTCATTTCTTTTACAACTATCTTCATTATTGTTCATCCAACTAGTTAGTGGTTCATAATATCTTATTGATCATCCACCTTATAGGTGGTTCATAGTATAATACCGATCATCACCTTATAGGTGGGTTATAATATAATACCGATCATCACCTTATAGGTGGGTTATAATATAATACCGATCATCACCTTATAGGTGGGTTATAATATAATACCTACACATTTCTTCATTCCTTACTTGGGAGAGATTGATTCATTCACTTATGAGAGATATGAGAGATTGATATAATGATAGTCATAAAATTATTAGAACTTGGAACATAACATTATCGGAACTTTGGAGTCATAATATTGTTGGAAATTTGGAATCATGTCCACCCTACATCTATTATTTTCCTTCACTCTTGCAACCAACAAATATACGTTACTTAATTTCTTTCTTTTGAGAGATTGGTACTTTTTCTCTTAAGAGATTGGTATATTTGTAGTCATGACATTATTGGAAGCTTTAGAGCATAACATTATTAAGACTTTGGAGCCATGTCCATATTTATGTAACACATGAACAACAACGACTAATGAATGAGGAATATGTGACTCAACAATAGATAACAACCTGAAATGAGATACCTTTGGATATTTCGGAATGGAATAGGTACAATGTCAATATGATCAATATGCTGCAGAAGGATACAGAAAGAGTAACCTTACATACCTTATCTTCCCAATATGAATACACAATACTATATGTGATTACAATAATCCAGCTCCTTCCTTACGTCTTACTCTACAACACAAGTACATAACGGAACCAACATTAACCACAAGCTACATTCCAAGTGCATAAGACGACAATGAGTTACACAATTGCCCTAGAACATCATTTATCCCTTTACAACACCATTCATGGCATTATCATACCAACAATACCATAGTATTCCATACATTGACCAAGACATCATAAACCAATAACATTTTACACCAAGTTTATCCTTTACACTTCCTCATTAACACTACGTTACCTTTTTTCCGTCAAGTCACTTGATAGCTTTCACAATAACACATGAACAACAATCCATGATTTATACCATTCAAAATACCTCCGGTATACTCCTTTAAATTCATTCAAAAGGTACCATAAGTTGATAATTACATCCATGGGGTATAGGGGCTTTGGGGGGTCAAAGAGATGCAAAAACAACCGAAATGAACTTCTGGGCTGACCTGCGAAGCCACCTGCGCCCGCAGGTGGATGAAATGCGTATGAAGGTGAACCTTGGCAGTGTACAGGGGCACCTGCGAGGTCACCTGCGCCCGCAGGTGCTTCGTCTGCGAGGGCGGGTGCCCGTTTCGGCCAAAAAGGGTCTCTTTTGGGTCTTTTTTTGTAATAAATGGTTCATGATCATAACTAACCTTCTATTAAAATATTTTAGATCATATTAAATGCCAACAAACATCCATGGTTTCACAACACACATAAACACCACCAAACTATATTTTTCTTTCAATACGTCACCAATTCCATGCCCAATTTCGTAATAACAATTCCAAACATTATGTAAAAGGATAAAAAAAGTTAAGGCTATAATCACATCTCACATGTAAATATTTAATCCATCAAATTCACTTTCTTCAAGACCACAAGTCCATTTTCAAGTTTACAAGGCAAAACCCTTCACCGATTAAGCAAACACAAATTGTTTCACACATAGTGAACTTCTCACACTTCACCAACATAACCAAAATGATCTACACAACCTATCATGCATATAATATATTAAATCACAAGAATAAACACTTACCAATACTTACCAAGAGATGATCTTTCCCAAAGAGGATGATAGGTTAGGGTTTGAGTTGAGAGAATGTTGTGGAAAATTCTAGATTTTGGCATGTGGCTTTTGTGTGAATAAAATATGATTTTCTTTCCCTTTATATAGGACCTTGAAAGTCATACTTAGCCGCTTTGGTTAATTATTGATTAATCAAGGGAAGAATGGGTCATTTTGCCCTTTTGGGCCATGTCTTTTGTTCCAATTATTGGGCCTTAATTGAGCCCAATAGCCCAATATTAATTTAGCCCACAAAATCAATGCATAATTCCCCAACAATATCATGTTTAAATAATTCCATAAATATTACAATAATAAACTAGGTTCGAAAATGTGCGGGGTGTTACAATGGATGAGGGATTTTAACCTGTGGCTTAGAGACAACCGAGTTTTCATTCGGTTTTGCATTACCACAATCAACCACTTGTGGGCCTGCATCCTTCGCTTCCACTTTTTTTGACCCGTCAACACCTTGCTCTTGTGACATTGGAGTTTCATATTTTGAATTATCAAGCCGATTCCTCGTTTTGCTCATTTGTCCTCCAACACCCTTATTACAAAGGTTGTCATCAAGATTTACAACATCATTTCCAAGGGTTCTCCCACTTCTAGTAACAATGGCCATGACGTGAGAGTCATTTTTTGGTTTCACAACCGTGTCACTAGGGAGTCCTCCTCTTTGTCTTGCATTCATTTGGGAGGAGAGTTGACCTATTTGGGTTTCAAGTTATTTTATTGAAGCCGAGTGTGAGGTGATGGTTTGATTGAGATGCGACAAATCCCCTTTCATTTCCCTTAACATCTTATCGCTTCCTTCAACTCCCAAGAGGATACGAGCAAGCACATCTTCATTCTTATACTTCTCCGGATTAATAAAAGTTGCTTCTTTACCCTTGGACCTATCATGCGGAGGAACATACCTATCATAGTCCCGATTTGCATCTCGCCAATCACGGCCTCTATCTTTATCCCTCCACTCTTGGTCTCTCTCGATCCTTCCACTCATGGTCTTTCCAATCACGATCTTTCCAATCACGGTCTTTGTCTATCCAACCTTTATTCCCGCCTTTTCTTTGATAGGTGGGGTGGGAACCCCCCATTTGGTTTGACATAAATCGGATTTTGTCACGCCCCAAATCCCATTGAGGCGAACTGACGCCCGAAGCCGACGAGGCCCGAGAGAACTAATCTTTACTCTTATCTATTCATTTGCATGTCATAAGAAATGCCACCATCACGTATAGAGATATAAGATGCTAATAGCGGAAATCATGAAGTCATGTGATACATACATATGTGAAACTTGGCCGTTAGGGCCATCAAGTCAAAAAGGACATACATATCTTACGTTCATGTACCCACATATGTCTACAAAAGCCTCTAACAGATGCATTTACAAGACAAACTGAAAGTCGGGATAAGTCCCCGCTTTATACAACATGTACAATAACAAAACACATATATAACTGTGACTTGGAAAGCCCCGAACCAATTGGAGCTCACCAAAGATCCATAAATAACTGGCAACCTACTGTGGAGGTCTACTAGTGCCTGCACCTGCAACATGTAAGGTAAGTCCCACAAAGGACGTCAGTACGGAGAATGTAAGGCTCGTATGAAATTGTATGACACATAAATACTTCAATGAACTCAAATACAAATGAATAACCAATATGGATAAGTCACCATGCTATATGTTGGGAACTATGTGTATTGCTTTCATTACTTTCTTTGCTTCTTTACTTCTATGTTTGTTCATCATCACTTGTGTCACTATGTACCCGGGCCCCGACTGATCAGTGGGTCTTTACATAACATAACGTTATGTTGGGATCGACTCGAGCTAGGCTTATGCTTCTAGAGCTACCACCCATAAATCAACATATTGGGCTCGGCTCGAGCTAGGTTATTACCTCTAGAGCTGCCACCCATAAACCAATATATCAGGTTTGGCTCGAGCTAGGTTCTCACCTCTAGAGCTACCCCCTGTCAGGTTTGGTTTGAGCTAGGCGTATGCCTCTAGGACTACCCCCTGATCCAATAATTATCGGCTTGAGCTAGGCTTACGCCCCCAAAGCTACCACCCGTACTCAATCATTAACCACATGTGCATTACTTCATTCATTACTTTTGAGATTGATACAATGATAGTCATAACCTTATTTGAGCTTTGGGAACATAACATTATTGGAACCATAACATTATTGGAACAATGGGATCTTTGGAACATTAGTCAATGAACATGAGAACTGTGAATCACAATTGATCAATGAGTAGGAAATATTTGATAATAACAATTGGTAACTGGATATAGGATACCTTAGAATATTTTGGAATAGAACAAGTACTATGTCATTGTGAACACTATGTGCTGTAGAAGGATATGGAAAGAGTAACCTTACATACCTTATCTTCCCAATATGAATATACAATCCTAAATGTGCATACAATAGTCCAGCTCCTTCCTTACGTTTCACTCTATAACACAAGTACATAACGGAGTTTACATTAACCACAAGCTACATTCCAAGTGTATAAAACGATAATGAGTTACATGATTGCCTTATAACGTCATTTCCCCTTTTACAATACCATTCACGGCATTATCATACCAACAATACCACAACATGCGATACATTAACCACAACATCATATACCAATAGCATTTCGATACTACTTTTAATCTTTACACTTCCTCATTAACACCACGTCACAATTACTCCATCAAGTCACCTCAATACATTTCATAACAACATATTGACAACAATCCCACAATTTACACTTATAGAAAAATAACAAGTTAAAGAACATAATCACCCCATACATGTTGGTATCTCATCCACACCATTCACTTTCATTCAAACCTCAAGTCTCCTTTCAATTTTTAAATCACAAGGATGACACATCTCTTAGCAAAAAAAAACCAAAAGTGCCATATCCAACACTTCCAAGCATAACCAACATGATCTACATAATCTCTCATGCATATGATATATTAAATCATAAGAATAAACACTTAAGAAGGCTTTCCAAATGATGATCTTGCCCAAAGAGATGACTTAGGGTTTGAAAGTGAAGAGAAAATATCTCTTTTTGATTTCTTGGAAAAGTCTAGAAATACATTTGTGTTACAATGAATAAAATCTGATTTTTGGTGCCTTTTATAGGCCCTTGAAGTCATCCTTAGCCATTTGACTCAATAATTGATTAGTCAAATCAAGAATGGGTCATTTGACATATTGGGCCATGTCTTTTAATTCATTTTGGGCCTTCCTTTGAGCCCATTAACACATATTACTTAGCCCACCAAATTCAATGCATAATCCATCAAATTTCTCAAGTTTAAATCATTTCATATGTGTTCCGACAATAGTCCAACTCACGAGACTCATGTTCGTAGCCTCAGTCTCAAAAATAGAAATTCTAGCCACTCATAGCTTAATTGAACAAAATTTGATAAAATAATTACGACAACGAATTAACCCCAACTTGGATGCTAAACTCACTCAAGAGTATCCCTACTACGATGGAATATGATACCATAACCCAAGAGTCCTATTTATAGACTAATGGTCGAAGAAAATTTTTGGCAAAAACCAGCCTGGCACTTCGCCTGACGCGCCTCCTTGCTGCCTGGGCCAGAAAAATTCTGGCCAAAAGTGGCCTGGCACACCCCTGGGCGCACCCCACCCTTAGTTTTTGAAATTTTTCTTTTCTTCGACTTTTCTTTGGGGATTCGGTTAGATACTTCAAGTTCAACTCCTTGGCTTGCCTCTTAGCTTTAATATCCTTTGCTTGGGATCCCTTCAAGCCTCACTTATCACTCCTAAAATGTTTCAGAAAGTTTCAAACTCCTCCTACAAGAGTCTAGTCACATTGACTAGTACGATATCAAATGTTCCATCCAAAACCAATGCAACACACGTACTTAGTGCTCTCGAAGCTAAGGTTTATAACTACACCCTAGGCCACCAATCATTCAAGTTAGGGTCGGGAATGTATGGGGTGTTAGTAATTTCTTCATCAAGATCCTCTGCTTCATCATCATCGTTATGCTTAGCACCCTTGGAAGCAACGACGTTAACCGTCTTTGGAGTTGACCCCATTACATGCTTGGTGAGTAGCTCTAGTTGTGTCATCATTTTGGCCATACTGTCATCTCTCTCCTCGTCTTTCTTTATTTGCTCTTGGCTCACAAAAGATGCGGAGGGAGCCCCCACGACCACCTCAAAATCTCTTGTATGCCAACCTCGACTTTTTTTAGTGACTTGGTCCAATAATGCCGATGCAACACCATAAGTTTGTTTCACCAAAGATCCGCCGGCTGCGTTGTTCGCAACCGTTTTGTTCAATTGATCTAAGGCTCGATAAAATAGTTAGAGGAGCATATTATCTGGAATCTCATTAGTCGGGCATTGCATCAATTTCTTGTTAAACCTTTGCCAAGCCTCGTGTAATGGTTCACCATTCAATTGGCGGAAGTTAATGGTTCATACCTCAATTGTAACATCCGGGATGGTGGCAAGAACCGATCCAACAATGCTTCCATCAATTCCACCCATGTAGTGATTGAACCCGCGGGTAATTACCCCAACCACAATGCGGCTTCGCCCGTCAATGAAAAAGGGAAGAGTCTCAATCGGATGGACTCTTGTGATATGTGAGCGATATCAAACGACATGCATACATCAATGAAATTTGCCAAATAAGATTTGCGTCTTCATAAGCTTGACCCCCATATAACCCCTTCATTTGAAGGAGGTTGAGCATCACACTAGTAATGTGAAGCACTTAATTACCGTTCGTGGGCGGGATGCGGATGGCACTATCTCTCCCGGCATCTCTCAAATAATCTTCATCTTTCAAATATCCGTCAAATGAAATGGCATGACTACCATGTTGACTCATTGGATCGTGAAGACTTTGGTTGTCACCTGTGGAGAACAAAAACAACAAATAAAGTAAACTTACACCACGGTAACACAAGTAACTTACAACACTAAAAGAAATGAACGCTACGTTTCATTCCCCGATAACGACGCCATTTTTGATAACGCTCAAATACACACTAGAATAGAGTTTATGCGGTAGTTAGCGATATAATTACCCAACTTAGAGTCGGGGTCGAATCCATGAAGAATGAATGCGATAACCTTCACCTCTAAGTGTCAGAAGCAACTAGTGCTAGTACGTGATGCTATAAATATAATACATAAAGCTAAATGGGGGAAATTATTAGGTTAACAGTTGTTAATTATCGAAGTGAACGTAGTTTGAAATGCACAATTCAAAGATTAGAGAAATAGAGTTGAAATCAAGTGTAATACGGGACTTGGGGTTATGCTGTTGTAAAAGTGAGAGGTTGCACGGGTGATTGACTATTTGTCTAGATTTAGCTAAGAGTTATGGGTAGGCTAGATTATGGGTGCTTAGTGTGGATTTGTCAATCAAACACCAAGATATCACACGTGGGTTCTTTCGAACACCTCACTAGTGTATCTATTTAATTAATCTAATACCTCAATTAGCGTCCTTATGTCTAAGAGACACTATTAAATGATAAATATCAGGTCATTGTTCACTTCCTATTCTTCACCCTCATCCCTTTGTCAAGGATGATGAGAGTTCTAGGGTTAATTAGAGTTTGCAACCTCCAATTTAAGATCGAGCACATAGAATAGGAGTAAAACCCACAATAATTATCTAATTAGGAAGACAAATAAGCAACACCCATACAAATTTTCACATCTTACTCAAGCATAACCCCAAGCAAATAAATTAGCTACTCATAGAAGGAGAAAGAGGAAAATCACCAAAATTCTCTTTCATTTGTTCCATTGAGTTCAAGTTTGTGACAAGATTTTGATCCCAATTCAATACAAAAACAAAGGAACGTAATTAATTTCTCTTAGGGTTTCACTCTCTTTTTCTCTAGCTTTTCAAGATGCCCAAGATCCCTTTTCAGATCTGGAAAATTCCATTTTATAGCCCAAAAATCGCGTTCCTGGAAATTACGAGAATGCCACCACACTAGTCACCTGCTGGCGCAGGTACCAGCGCAGATGCTTGACCTGCGCGCGCAGCGCGCGCATAAGACTAGCGCAAGTGACACTGCCTTGTTGCTTAGTTATCCACCTGCGTGCGCAACCCATGACATGCGTGCGCAGGTGGCCTTTAGTCCCCCCAGGTGTTAATTTGAGCTTCCTTTCTTCACTTTTCGCATTCCCATTGACTCACATGGTTGGCTCGAGCTCGTATTCATCCACTACCTGCATAAAGGAGCTATATAACATGATAATAACATCGAATCAATGTAAAATACGAGATAATTCAAGCTCAAATGCGTTAAGAAATGGGTAAAATGTCAACTTATCAACTCCCCCAAACTTAAACTATTGCTTGTCCCCAAGCAATCAAGTATGGTTAAAGTGAAAAGAAAAAGGGTACTCTCAACCATGAAACAACCACAAGGGACTACACTAAACAACTAGGACTATTAAGTTCAATCGATTCCTCCAACAAGTCATGACAAACAAGTAAGTTACCCTTTCCTTTTCAAGAGTCAATCTTATCAATCAAGAGCATAAGAGATCAAAAAGTAAACAATTTTCAAGTCGAGGTACTTCTTAAGGTGTGACACAAGATTTTTCAGAAATTGCCTCATCTTCAATTTGCAATTTGTCTTGCTCATTTTCCCCAATTGAAGGTAAGACATCACTCTCCATTTCAAGGTATCCATGCCTCTCACTTGCAAAAGTTTTTTTTTTTTACTCCCACAAGATAGTGTAGTTCACTAGGAGCATAAGGATAGAAAGAACTTTCGCTCACTCTCACAAAGAAATTCAAGTACCACAAGTAGAACCATAGGCTTGCCCTTTGTGTTATTCGCCACTAATGGGGACAAACGAGGTTTCAAGTCACCAAGGACTTGCGGGCAATGATGAAGGTTAGGTTTAGGGAAAAGATTTATGGATCAAGGGACTAGAAGATCTCCTTAAACACAATCGCATTATCGCTTCTTAGGCCCACTTCGTTCAAGTTTTCCACGTTATTCACCCCCACTTGTTTTGCCTTTACTACATTTAGATTTCTAACCCCCTTGTGTTAACCCTCCAAACGAACTTCCCTCTTAATTTACTTTTGGGGCTCTTTCAAGAGACTTTCTACTCCTTAGCTACTCATGCCCCTCTTTTCTTTTTACAAACTTTCTCATCATTTTTTTTTAAATTTTTTTTTCTTTTCTGAAATAACCAAGCATACACCTCTCTTTACAATCTTACACATCTCCTTTTATCCCAACTTAGGTTTTGATTCCATCTCAATCGTTCTCACAAATATGCTTCTCCAAGCTTAGGCATTTGCCTACGTTCGCCCACGTTAGAATCATGCGATGTGTTTATGGAGGTTGAGTGACAAAAAGGGATTTGGCAAAGACAAAAGTAGGGTGTCATAGTATGGTTATTTACAAAAGGAGAATGAAAGTGGGAAAAGGTTCAAGTGGGTTAACTAGGGACAAATGTCAAGGTGGGATTTAGGTCAAATGGTGGATCAAGATGGCCTCGGGTCATTCTCCAAACCAAGCTAGGTCCCAGATTTCGCCTTGAATACACGCGAGGCAAGTTCTAAACTATCATGTGTGCACAAGAATTAATCAACAACCTCACCACACTAGGCACTTTTTCTTTAAAATAGAAAGCTAGTCTTCCCCCCAATTTGAGCAAATGAACTTAACAACCTACTTTGAGTCGAAGACTTTTCTTTTATGAAGAATGAGAAACTAAATTAGAAAGTCACACACATGAGAAAGCTTGAAATCACTTTGCTCTTTTCCTTTCAAAAAATCATTTCCAAAGACTATTTTATCCTTCACAAATCATTTTTGTTTGCCACGACAAATTTGAGGGGACTTTTTGAACTTTTTCAACTACTACTTGACTCTAATTTAAGACAATGGGTATTTCCCCTAAGAATGACGCCCAATTCATCTATCATGGGGGAATACCACTCGGTTTGACAAGGAAAACAAAAATAAAAAAAAAAAAAGAAAGAAAATGATCCTTGGGAAAGAACCGAGTTTCAAAGAAAACCCTTGGATTTTATTTGACACGTATAGACACGAGGCGATAAAGAAAGTATGCATGTTTAAAATAAACATCACCCAAACAAGCATTAGCATCAGAATAATGACATTTGGGTCTCATTTAATAACACACGCACAATATGGGCCCGACAAGGGCACTATCCGAATCACATCATAAAGACGGTCCGACAAGGGCAATATTCGAATCAAAAAAAAATAATCATAAATATGGCCCGACAAGGGCAATATCTGTATCCGAATCAACAGCACAAAGAAGGCCCGGCAAAGGCACTATCCAAATAATATCATGAACTGAAATAATATTACAAACCATAAAATGCCCCACCCCCCAACTAAAGAATATTTCATTGTCGCCAATGCAACAATATAAAATGAGAAAAAAAGGAGGGAAAAAAAAAACACTCCCTGAGGCGCACGGATCTATCTCATGTGAAGACTGTGACTGCCCTGTCGCTGTAATAGTAGGAGCCTCCTCAGACTGGGCTCCTGTATGTACCTCCTCGGGAGGCTGTGAACTAGGACCAGAATTAACTATCCACGCATGTTGCTCCTCAATGGATTTCCGCTTGGCCAACTCCACCTGTTGTGCCTCAGAAAGCCCTGCACCAAAATCAATCGTTGTCTCTTCCCCCACAGGAGATTACCCAAACAAGTCAGCAAATGGTAGGATAGGGCCACTCTCAGCCTGTGGAATGGTGATCTTGGCATCATCAAAAGTGAAGTATGGCTGGATCAACTGAACCTCCAAACGCAGACTATCAAGGTCAGTCCTCAATGTAGTAACAACTTCACTATCCCCTCTGGCCTCAACCGCAGATAATCTTTGCTCATAGTCTAGCATTTGAGCACGTAGAGTTCCAAGACTCCTCTTAATAGCAACCTGAATAAAGTGGGGAATATCAGCCACCAAACGAGATATGGAACTATTGTTTGCTAAGGTCAGAGCTGCAACCTTAGCAAACGTCAATGTAGAAGTTCATGGAGGCTCGGTAGACTGAGTAGTGTGTGATAGAAGTGGTGCCAGAGGGAGATCAATAACTAGAGTCGTATCACTGTGACTTGTTAGAGCATCAGATGCATGTGAAGTCATAGGAGTGGTACTAGCAGTGGGTACCTCTCTCATGAATGAACCGGAAATGTCACCAAACTTTCTCTTTAGGCCCTCGAAATTGTCATCATCCTGACTAGTACGACTATTAATGACTCTCGTACATTTAGTTTTCTTGTCAATCTTTGGGAAGAGAGGAACCTTGTGGACTGCACATAATGCCGATATAAGAGCAGGAAAAGGTAGTAAAGTGCCCACTTGTTTTGATCAGAGTTTTATCACTTCGGCAATAATCTCTCCCTTATTGACATCCAATCCATCCATAATGCATCCCACTATTATAGCCCTTTCGATGGTGACATCTTGATCATTAGTGGAGGGAAGCAATCGGTTTCCCACAAAACCAAGCCAATGTTTGGCTTGAATAGAAAGGTTTCTTCTTTTGATTTGTCCTACTCCATTTGCCCAAAATGGAAGACCTTTTGCAATTATTTGGGAAAGCCATTGAAAATGAGCACGACCCCCTAGCACCCGCTTCTTGCTTTCAATTCCAGGTATGCCCTCACAATTAGAATATAGCTTGTTAATCGCGAAAGCGGAGCAAGGCACCTCTACTCCCCTAACAAGTACGCTAGGTAGACAAGGTTGGTCCGTCACCGGTGGTTTATACATATGTTGGTTGTGCCAGATGACATAGGAGGCATAGAATTCCCTGACAAGATCCAAATAATAAACCTCTGGAGGAGACTCGGGGTCAATATCTGTGAAGACTTCCCATCCATACTTTTTGACTTGCCTTATTATGTCCGAGAGGTGATCGTGAACCCCTTTCAAGCTGAACACTTTTTTGGGATTGAAACCTCGAGAATAAACCCATTCATCATAAAGTTCCCGCATTTCTTTGACTGCAAATTGGATTTTGTCAACATCCTTAGCTAGTCCCCTTGAAACATCAAGCGTACTTTGAACATCGAGGATGCTAGGATTGCCTTGTTGCGTCAGAATCTTTTTCTTTGAAGTAATAGCTATGGCCTTGCCTTTGTATTTGATGTTATCCTTCTTTGCGTCTCGCGACATTGATTTCCGTGGAGCCATTCCTAAAAAAAAACAAAAGAACCAAACAACACAAAAAGAAAAAGATACAACATGTTTTTGGAATTTTTTTGTTATATAAAAGGAAGTTAAAGCTATGTTAAATGAGGTTAATGCAAGGCAAAATATCATATGAAACCACATAGAAGTAAATAAGTACCACTAAAATTCAAACACAATCTACTTCATCTTGAAATGCACACTCCATCCATGACCTTTATATGAACAAAAATGACGTGTTACCCTTAAGAATGGTGTCACCTAATCTATCATAGGGTAAACTATGCATTTTTGCTATGAACAATTATCCGTAATAACTCATATCACCAACAAGAATTACCGGTTATGTTCCATCATTAATGACTTTAAAGAATAGTCAAAAGATGTTCCATAATCACATTTATAAACCATTTGAAGCAATCAAGTTACAACCTCCTCATGTGAATTTGAACAAACATGTGGTATGCATCATGAAATGGAGAAATGCACTAAGGGGCATGGAACTTGAAAAAGTACTCAATTCACACATCTCCACTACAACATTATAAAAAATCAATTATTGATGGAATAGTGCTCAAGATAAGCTCAAAAAACCATGATTAAGTCTCTTAGATCATTCACAAAAGAAAATACAAAGAAATGCTCATGTTGGAATTTAATCAAACACATGGTGTGCATAAATTGTGGGTACTCAAGAATTCCCCATTTTGTATATAAAGTATCACCCCCAATTCAAATAATCCACAAAAACATCAATATTACACCATAAGAAGTCCATATGAATCAACTCTTCACAATAATCAATCATAGCACATGATTCACCATTTTTGTCTAAAAGCTTCTTAGAGAAGATTAAACCAAGTGAACTTACCAAACTCAAGAGAAGATGTGGAGTAATGAAAAGAGAATGTGGAAGATTAAGAGCTCTTGAATTGTAAATAGTGAAGTGTGCAAATCTCCTTTGGAAGTGAAGGTGAAATAGATAAAGTGTGAGGAAAGAGAAAACTTGAGATTCGAGAGAAAGAAAAGCTAATTTTTCTTTTCTTGTGTTGGTAGTATGGGTTGAAGTTTGAAAGTATAAAGATATGGGTTCTGGGTGATGGTTTAAAGGAAATAATGGGTCACTCTGGGTCGGGTCGACCCAATCACTTAATAAACAAAATTTGGCTCCAACCCTCACCTGCGCCCCACCATGCGCACGCATGTGAGGAGATGCGCACACAGGTGGGCTATTTTACCTAGGCAGAATGCCTGTTGGCACTGGAGCAGCTGCTGAGGAGCACCTGCGCATGCATGCTGAAGACCTGCGCACGCTAGTGAGTGAAATGGCCCATGGCAGTCACAAAGCCGAGCCACCTGCGTTGGCTAGCCTGCGCCCGCAGGTGCCTGGCCTGTGCCTGCAGGTGGCTTTTGGGCTCCAAGTAGAAAGATGGATTTCACCTGGTGTCCTCATGCGCCCTGACATGCGTGGGCATGTGGGCGTGTGCGCCAACAGGTGACTATTCTAGCCCAAAACAGTGTATTTCATCTCCCACACTTAGCATTTTTCACCTTCATCCATCAAAATAACTAAGCATTAGCAATCAAATAATTTGAAAATGACAATAAGTAACCTTGGGTTGCCTCCCAAGAAGCACCTTGGTTATCATCGTGGCTCGACGTTATTCCTCATAATCACGCATCCTTAAAACGGAGTAACTCAACCTTAGCCACTCCGGATCCACGCTCATAAAAATATTTTAGCCTTTGACCATTCACCATGAACCTCCTTTTCTCATGGTCCTCCAGCTCAATAGCACCACTAGGATAGACATTAACCACTACTAAAGGGCCCAACCACTTGGATTTTAGCTTGCCCATAAAGGGTTTTAACCTCAAGTTGAAGAGCAACACTTTATCACCTGCATGAAACTCTCTTTTTAAGATCTTGGAATCGTTCCATTTCTTCATTTTCTCCTTGTATAACGCTGAGCTCTCATATTTCTTAAGCTGGAACTCCTCTAACTGATGAATTTGTCTATTCTTAATTTGGAGGCGTCCACCCAATTCATATTCAATTTACGCAAGGCCCATAATTCCTTGTGCTCTAACTCAACCGGGAGATGACAAGCCTTTCCAAACACTAACTGATAGGGCGACATGCCAATAGGAGTCTTGAATGCGGTCCTATATGCCCATAGAGCATCATCAAGTTGTCTTGCCCAATTTGTACACCCCACATTTACAGTTTTCTCGAAGATCGACTTGATCTCCAGATTGGAAACCTCCACTTGGCCACTCGTTTGAGGATGATACGGGGTAGCCACCTTATGCCTCACCCCATATTTTTCAAGCAAAGTTTCAAATAGCCGATTACAAAATGAGAGCCACCGCACTAATGATAGCTCGGGGAGTTCCAAACCTGGTGAAAATGTATTTTTTTAAGAAGAATGTGACACTTTTACCTTTATTGGTCGGCAAGGCAATGGACTCCACCTATTTGGACATGTAATCAACGGCCACCAATATATACTTATTACCATATGAGCTCACAAACGGACCCATAAAATCAAGGTCCCATACATCGAATGGCTCCATCTCAAGATTGGGTCTTAAAGGCATTTCATGCCTCCTCGAGACACCACCATGCTTTTGACATTGAATGCAAGTCTTTTCTAATTCGTGAGCATCACGGTGGATGATAGGCCAATAATACTCACACTAAAGGACTTTCGCTACGGTTCTCACACCACCGTGATGGCTACCAAAAGGAGAAGAATGGCAAGCTTCAAGAATGAATTTTATATCCTCTTCCATGACACATCGATGTATAATTCCATCAGCACATTCCCTAAAAAGATAGGGTTTGTCCCAAAAGTACCGCTTCACATCATGGATGAATCTTTTCCTTTGATAGTAACTCAACTCATCAGGAAGAAGTCCGCTCACTATATAGTTTGCAAAATCAGCATACCATGGTGGAGTGCTCTCTTTCAAGCTCATGACAAGTTCGTCAGGGAATGTATCATCAAGATCAAAATCGCCCAAATTTTCTCATTTGTCTCAAGATGTGATAGATGGTTTGCTATTTGGTTTTCACAACCCTTTCGATCCTTCACTTCAAAGTCAAATTCTTGAAGTAGTAGAATCCACCTTATCAGTCGAGGTTTTGCTTCTTTCTTCGCCATTAAATACCGTAGAGCAGCATGATCGGTGTGCACAATGACCTTTGTGCCTAACAAGTAAGCTCGAAATTTCTCAAACCCATAAACCACGGCTAACAATTCTTGTTCCGTAACAGTGTAGTTCCTTTGGGAATCATTCAACGACTTGCTAGCATAATAGATGGGATGAAAAAGTTTCTCCTTTCGTTGTCCAAGCACAGCTCCCAATGCCAGCCCACTAGCATCACACATGAGTTCAAATGGTTGTGACCAATTTGGGGTAACTATAATCGGGGCTGAAACAAGCTTCTCTTTAAGGCAATTAAATGCCTTCAAACACTCTCCATTGAATTCAAACTTGACCTCCTTCTCAAGGAATTTGCACATCGGATGGGCAATTTTAGAGAAATCTTTAATGAACCTCCTATAAAACCCCGCATGGCCAAGGAAACTCCAAACCCCCTTGACAGATATTGGAGGTGGTATCTTAGCAATGACTTCCACCTTAGCTTGATTGAATTGGATTCTTTGGCCTGATATTTTGTGTCCAAGAACTATCCCCTTCTTAACCATGAAGTGGCACTTCTCCCAATTCAACACAAGATTATTCACCACACATCTTTCAAGCACCTTCTCCAAGTGTTCAAGGCAATCTTCAAATGTATCACCAACAACTGAGAAATCATCCATAAATACCTCCATGGAATTCTCCACCATGTCAAAAAAGATAGAAAGCATACATCATTGAAAGGTGGTCGGTGCATTGCATAGTCCAAAGGGCATGCGCCTAAAAGCAAAAGTTCCATAAGGGCATGTGAAGGTAGTTTTGTCTTGATCTTCAGGAGCTATTGAGATTTGATTATAGCCCGAGTATCCATCAAGGAAGTAATACCAACCCTTGCCCGCCAACCTATCAAGCATTTGGTCCATGAAGGGCATGGGGAAATGATCCTTCTCGGTCCATGAATTTAATTTTCTATAATCAATACACACTCTCCAACCCGTGACCGAACGGATGGGTATAAGATCATTATTTTTGTTTGGGACCACAGTAATACCACCTTTCTTTGGAACACATTGAACTAGACTTACCCAAGTGCTATCTGAGATAGGATAAACTACACCCATATCAAGCTACTTGATGATTTATTTCTTCACAACTTCTTGCATTGGAGGATTTAATCTTCTTTGATGTTCTACACTTGCTACAAACTTGGGCTCAAGCTTGATTTTATGGGTGCATATGCCGGGTGGAATTCTAATAATATCGGCTATGGTCCATCCAAGTGCCCGAATATACCGAATCACCACCGATTTCAACACCTTAATTTGCCAAGATGACAAGTCTCCTGCAATAATAATAGGTAGTGTCTCACCTTCTCCCATGCAAGTGAGAAGAATGGATACCTTGAAATGAAGAGTGATGTCTTACCTTCAATTGGGGAAAATGAGCAAGACAAATTGCAAATTGAAGATGAGGCAATTTCTGAAAAATCTTGTGTCACACCTTGAGAAGCACCTCGACTTGAAAATTGTTTACTTGTTGATCTCTTATGCTCTTGATTGATGAAGATTTACTCTTGAAAATAAAAGCGTAACTTACTTGTTTGTCATAACTTGTTGGAGAAATCGATTGAACTTAATAGTCGTAGTTGTTTAGTGTAGTCCCTTGTGGTTGTTTCATGGTTGAGAGTACCCTTTTTCTTTTCACTTTAAACATACTTGATTGCTTGAGGACAAACAATAGTTTAAGTTTGGAGAGTTGATAAGTTGACATTTTACCCATTTCTTAACGCATTTGAGCTTGAATTATCTCATATTTTACATTGATTCGATGTTATTATCTTGTTATATAGTTCCTTTATGTAGGTAGTGGATGAATACGAGCTAGAACCAACTATGCGAGTCAATGGGAATGCAAAAAGTGAAGAAAGGAAGCTCAAATTAACACCTGGGGGAACTAAAGGCCACCTGCACACTCATGTCATGGGCTGCGCACGCATGTGGCTAACTAAGCAACAAGGCAGTGTCACCTGCGCTAGTCTCCTGCGCGCGCAGGTCAGGCATCTGCGCTGGTACCTGCGCCAGCAGGTGACTAGTGCGGTGGCATTCTCGTAATTTTTAGGAACGCGATTTTTGGGCTATAAAATGGAATTTTCCAGATCTGAAAAGGGATCTTGGGCATCTTGAAAAGCTAGAGAAAAAGATAGTAAAACCCTAAGAGAAATTAATTACGTTCCTTTGTTTTTGTATTGAATTGGGATCAAAATCTTGTGACAAACTTGAACTCAATGGAACAAATGAAAGAGAATTTTGGTGATTTTCCTCTTTCTCCTTCTATGAGTAGCTAATTTATTTGCTTGGGGTTATGCTTGAGTAAGATGTGAAAATTTGTATGGGTGTTGCTTATTTGTCTTCCTAATTAGATAATTGTTGTGGGTTTTACTCCTATTCTATGTGCTCGATCTTAAATTGGAGGTTGCAAACTCTAATTAACCCTAGAACTCTCATCATCCTTGAAAAAGGGGATGAGGGTGAAGAATAGGAAGTGAACAATGACTTGATATTTATCATTTAATAGTGTCTCTTAGACATAAGGACGCTAATTGAGGTATTAGATTGATTAAATAGATACACAACTGAGGTGTTCAAAAGAACCCACGTGTGATATCTTGGTGTTTGATTGACAAATCCACACTAAGCACCCATAATCTAGCCTACCCATAAATCTTAGCTAAATCTAGACAAATAGTCAATCACCCGTGCAACCTCTCACTTTTACAACAGCATAACCCCAAGTCCCGTATTACACTTGATTTCAACTCTATTTCTCTAATCTTTGAATTGTACATTTCAAACTACGTTCACTTCGATAATTACCAATTGTTAACCTAATAATTTCCCCCATTTACCTTTATGTATTATTTTTATAGCATCACATGTTAGCATTAGTTGCTTCTGACACTTAGAGGTGAAGGCTATCACATTCATTCCTTGTGGATTCGACCCCGACTCTAAGTTGGGTAATTATATTGCTAACGACCGCATACACTCTATTCTAGGGTGTATTTTAGCGTTATCTGTCACGACCCAATATTTGGGTCATGATGGCGCCTATCGTAACCCACCAATAGGCGAGCCAAACCCTAGTCCGGAGCAACAAGCGACGGGCTAACGGGCGGAATCTCATAAAACAGAGAAGAAGTGGAAGTAACCATAACCATATTTATAAACATGCTAAGACTGAGAAGGAAGAGGACAACGTATATAAAGTCCAGAATCCCTCCCAAGACCTGGTGGGGTCAGTACATGAGCCACTACTAACATACCCAAAATACAAGACAGAAACCAAACATGTATAATAAGTACAATAGTCTTGAGAGCAAAAGACTATACAGTAGAGGATGGAGTAGGATCTGCCTCGGACGTCAGTAAGCTCACCCTGCTCCAGAATCAGTGCTGAGAAAAGAGTCACGTCAAAACCGTCGACTGGTGCCTGGATCTGCATCGGGAAAAAGATGCAGAAGTGCAGTATGAGTACCAGGGCAACGGGTACTCAGTAGGCATCATCGGCCGACTGAGCTTAATATAATATAAGCAAGCTAAAGTGCAGGGGGCATGCTAAGTCCGGGGTACAAGTAATAGATACATAAGTAACGGCCGAGGCGTATAGATATGCTCAGGGAAAATATAAGTGCGATACATAATAACGAGTAAATAAATGCGTAAGTAAACACACAAGTCAAACATAACCTATCTGGGCCCCCATAAGCCCGATAGGCACACGGAAGAAAACAATAACCCAGTCTGGCCCCCATAAACCAGCGGGACACACAAGAAAAGTAAATGCATAGTCACCAGTGTCTCGAGGCTGTATCAGTATCCAGTAACCACAATAACCAACAGGAGTGCACCGGGCTTGAACCGGCACCAATGGGTAATAACAAGAGGCCAGACGCCGGGGTCGAACCGGAAGCAGTGGGTAATAACAAGAGGCCACATATATATCATATCTGCCGGACTCGAACCGGAACTCATAGAACAACAACATCATAATCACGGTACCTAGTACCAAAACTCTCCAATTATATCATAACCAGATGCCGGACTCGAACCGGAACTCATAATAATCAGTGGCCGGACTCGAACCGGAACTCATAGTGTACCACAATCCGGGGCCGGACTCGAACCGGAACACCCAATAGTCAATAACCAAAATCATCATACCTGAATCAGTAGCCGGACTCGAACCGGAACTCATCATAGCCAGTAACCAGAACAGAATCAAATGTCATATCATATGAAATAAACGGGGAACGCCCTAGTGCCAAGTCAATACTATTATATAGGTACAAAAGCTAACTCTACAACATGCTATAAGTCAATCTCGGGGTACTTCTAGGTCAACTACCTACTATAAAAATATGTATATAAAAGTCTGGGTATACATTACAAGTCATGGAAAGGCGGTTCAGCGTTCTAAGTCAAACTAGCCGACCCCAATCAAATACGGTGCTATCAGGGACGAACAAAGCTAGACGGGCCAACCGGGTATAATCGGGGTGACTCAATCCTGTCATAACCCTAATAGTCATATAGGGCTTATCTAAGCCCAAAGATGTCAAAGTTTCAACAAGTCGACAAAAAGGGTAACGGGGCCCGCTACCGGGTCCCGAAAACCAGGTCTGGTTATACTTGTCTAAGTCTGGGCTAAGTCTGTCTAAGACTGGACTAAGGTCCAACAATAACATTCCCAGACTAGAAACAACAACAACAATACTATCTGACCCCAAATAGGTCATCCGTGGGGTACCACGAGGATAACGGGCCTGGAATATATCCGAATAGCCCTATCCGGCCTAGAAGGCCTAAATCATAGCAAACCACCACCACCAAGTCTATAATATCAGCCCGCAATACCAGCACAATAGCATACATATATCACACATAAGCCCAATCTAAGTGCAAAAGGGAGGTAAACCTAGCCTACCTGGACGCCTGCCGCAAGTCTGCCAAGAAAACCAGCTAAATAGGAGCCTTTTCCTTTCGAGAGGCCTCCAACTGTTGCCAAGCTACCAAAATAATAAACTACATGTCAAAACATGACTATTGATACCCATATTGCATTAGTTCGAAAAATGTCCAAACAATCCACGTGGGGCCCGCTTGCGGAATCGCAAAACCAAAATCGTCACAGCGTCCCAAATCACCCCGTGACTAATAGTCACAACTAACACTCCTCAATTTGAGCTCAAAATATATCTCAAACATCAATATAAATCCCAAAATATACCATCGCAAACGAAAACTACCGTAAAAATAAGAAAACGTACCGTAGAAATGACGAGGACGAGTCCACGGACTCAAAAATATAATCGGAATAGAACCAAGGATTGCCGATGATGATCTTTCAGCTTCTGAAAGTGGCAAAACACATTTGAAAAAGTAACATTTTTATGACATTTGAATTTGTCAACTATGTTTTACATAGTGATATGATTTGTCATATAACTACTAATGACTAATGCTGCCACCACGACATCACTTAAGATTGTTGTACTCTTTCCTCCACTTCCACGTGGAAGTGGAGGTAGCACTATCCCATTAATTCGAATCCCGTTATATATATATTCGGGTATTGTATAGCTTCGTGGTAAAATAAATACAACTTTTTGAATATACCATAATTAATAGAAAATTATTTCTAACAAAATCTCTATAAAATAAAAATATTATTTTAACATATTTAAATTCACTATCTCCGCTTAAGTTATTAATAAATTATAAAACTATTATAAAATAGTATAGATATATCATACCTAAAGAATTTCAAAAATATTTTCAAAAGGTCATTAACTATGTCATTTTACCAAATTCAAATTTAATTTAATATTTTACAACGTGCTCGGTCTAAATAATATTCTCACACGAACTGCCCAGGAACTAAACTGTCAGTCCCAGCAAGTCATAAATAACTTGGGACAGTTATAGAAAAGCTCTAAACGCCGAGAACACACAAAAACGAAAGAAATGACCGGCAAGGTCATTACAATATCCACTACTAAAAGGACTTTCGTCCGCGAAAGTCAAGAATAAGCACATACCTGAAGACGTGAACAAGTAGGGATACTGGGCTCGCATGTCACGTTCAAGCTCCCAAGTTGCCTCCTCAATCGGACGGTGACGCCATTGTACCTTAACCACTGGAATATCCCGGGAGCGTAACCGTCTGACATCTCTAGCTAAAATGGACACAGGCTCCTCCACAAATGTTAACTTATCGTTTAACTGAACCGAGTCCCACTGAAGCACATGCGACTCATCCGGAATGTACTGTCGCAGCATAGAAACATGAAATACTGGGTGGATAGCTGAAAATGCCGGAGGTAAAGCTAACACATAAGCCACCTCTCCAACTGTCCGCAAAATCTCAAAGGGTCCAATATATCTGGGGCTAAGCTTACCCTTCCTACCAAACCGCATCACGCCCTTCATGGGCGATGCTCGTAAGAAGACCCTATCACCCACCCTGAATTTCAACGGACGACGTCTACGGTCAGCATAACTCCTTTGTCTACTCTGAGCTGTCCGCAACCTATCTTGAATCGCTCGAACTCGGTCCAAAGATTCTCGGAGTAAATCTGTGCCACGAGGACTGACTTCTGCAGTCTCGAACCATCCAACTGGAGACCGACACCGTCTACCATACAAAGCCTCAAACGGAGCCATTTGAATGCTGGAGTGGAAGCTATTATTATACGCGAACTCCGCTAAAGGCAAGAATTGGTCCCATTGGCCCCCAAAGTCAAGTACACAAGCGCGGAGCATATCCTCTAATACCTGAATAGTCCGCTCTGATTGCCCATCGGTTTGAGGATGAAATGCAGTGTTGAGGTCCACCGGGTACCCAACTCTTCCTGGAAAGTCTGCCAGAAACTGGAGGTAAACTGAGACCCTCGGTCTGAGATAATGGATATTGGCACTCCATGTAGGCGAACCACCTCCTGAATATATACACGAGCTAATCTCTCAGCACTGTAGGAAACTTGAACAGGGATAAAGTGTGCAGACTTAGTCAACCGATCTACAATAACCCAAATACTATCAGAACCCAAGGTAGCTCTCTCAGACTTACCCTTCAACAATTGATCTCGAATTCTACGGAGACCACTATCCTCAAACTGACGACTCTGAATCTGCTCCAACAAAGTAGATCTCACACCAATACAAGCGATAACCCTTCCAGGGTTAGAAATATCCAAACGCACCATCGAGTTAGCTAAGGACTGAATGTCCAAAGCCAACGGTCGCTGAGAGACTGGAATGAAGGCTAAGCTACCCATACTCACTGTCTTCCGACTCAAGGCGTCCGTTACCACATTCATCTTTCCCGGATGATAGAGAATAGAGATATCATAGTCTTTTAGCAACTCAATCCACCTACGCTGCCTCGAATTAAGATCGCTCTGAGTCATAATATGCTGAAGACTACGGTGGTCTGTAAAGATTTCACAATGAACACCGTAGAGATAATGTCTCCAAATTCGCAATGCAAACACAACGGCTGCTAACTCCAAATCATGAGTGGGATAGTTACGCTCATGCACCTTCAGTTGCCTCGATGCATAAGCAATGAAACGACCCCACGACATCAGAACACATCCCAAACCGATACCAGATGCATCGCAATACACGATGAAACCCTCGCCCTCAACTGGAAGAGTCAACACAGGTGCAGAAGTAAGTCGATCCTTGAGTTTTAGAAAGCTCACCTCGCAATCCTCAGACCATTGCAACGGAACATCCTTCCTGGTTAGTCTGGTCATAGGAGATGCAATAGACGAGAAGCCCTCAACAAATCGCCTGTAGTACCCTGCCAACCCAATAAAACTGCGAACTTCAGTAGGTGACGTGGGCCTAGCCCAACCTCGAATAGCCTCAATCTTCGCTGGGTCTACCATGATACCGTGTATGGATACAACATGCCCTAAGAAAGCTACAAACTCAAGCCAGAACTCACACTTTGAGAACTTGGCATAAAGCCGATGATCTCTCAAAGTGTGGAGCACAATCCTCAAATGCTGCTCGTGCTCCTCGCTGCTCTTTGAATAAACCAAGATGTCATCAATAAACACAATCACAAAAGAGTCTAAGTATGGCCTGAATACACGATTCATCAAATCCATGAAAGCTGTTGGGGCATTAGTCAACCCAAAAGACATCACCAGGAACTCATAATGGCCGTACTGAGTCCTGAAGGTTGTCTTTGGGATGTCCTCAGCCCTAACTCTCAACTGATGGTATCCAGATCTCAAATCTATTTTTGAGAATACCGCTGCACCTTGAAGTTGATCAAACAAATCATCGATACGAGGCATAGGATACTTATTCTTCACAGTTACCCTATTTAGCTGTCTGTAATCGATACACATACGCATAGATCCATCCTTCTTCTTTACAAACAGAACTGGAGCACCCCACGGAGATAAACTTGGCCTGATAAAACCCTTCCCCAAAAGATCCTCAAGCTGACTACTCAACTCTCTCAACTCAGCAGGAGCCATACGATAAGGAGCCATAGAAATAGGTCGGGTGCCCGGCTCAAGGTCAATAATGAACTCTATATCAAGCTCAGGAGGAAGGCCAGGTAAGTCAGTCGGGAATACATCAGGAAACTCACGAACAACTGGGACGGAGTCAAGTGACGGACTCTCAATGCTAGCATCCCGAACATAAGCAAGGAATGAATCACATCCCCTCGACATCAATCTACGAGCACGAACATATGAAATAATCCCTGTCGGTGTGCGGCTAACAGAACCCTGCCACACCACCGGGGGTACACCAGGCATGGCTAAGGTAACGGTCTTGGTAAAGCAATCCAAGACTGCATGATGAAAAGACAACCAGTCCATGCCCAGAATCACATCAAAGTCTACCATGGCTAATTCAATAAAATCAACCTGAGTCTCAAACTCCTGAATAGTCACCAGACAGGATCTATATACCCGATCCACTACTAAGGAATCACCAACGAGGGTAGATACACGTAAGGGCATAGATAATAACTCAGAACACAAACCCAACCGTGGTGCATAATAAGTAGATACATAAGAAAACGTGGATCCAGGATCAAATAATGCAGAGGCTGGCTGATGGCATACGGAAATCGTACCTGTAATCACTGCATCCGAAGCCTCAGCCTCCGGTCTAGCCGGCACGGCATACAACTGACGCTGGCTACTACTAGTCTGAGCACCGCCCTGACCACCAGTCCGACCTCCCTGCGCTCTACCTCGAGAACCCTGGGGACCACCCCAATGACCCTGTACACCATCTCTACCTGCTGGCGGTATAGATCTGAGAGGTTGTGCTGTCTGAACTGAAGGCGCAATCGCCATGCGCTGAAGACACTCACGCGCAAAATGACCGACAACCCCACAAGTATAACATGCTCCTGGCTCCCTGCTCGGCCTAGAAGGTCCGGCTGATCCGGTATGACCCCTTCTAGTCGATGAACTGGACTAACCACTTCCCTGAGGCTGTCTAACAGAACTACTATAGGCGGGCTGACCCCTATCAGATATCTGCAAAGCTGACTGTACGGGCCTACTGGGCTGACCCTGTTGCTAAAAAGACTGTTGCTACTGCTGAGGGTATCTACCCTGAAACTGGAAACATCGACCTTTGAACTGTGAACCACTATGGCTCCTACTGAAACTACCTTGAACACGAGGCCTTTTGTCGCTGCCCCCTTGGGCCTCGCGATCCATCTCCTCAATAGAGTACACATGATCAGTAATCTCTGCGAATGACTTCCCTAAAGTCACTAAACTCTGGGTAGCCCTGCGGAGTGGCAATCTCAGTCCCCTAACAAAATATCTAACTCTCTCAAACTCATCAGGCAAAATAGAAGTAGCATGCCTAGCAAGATCATGAAACCTCGCCTCATACTCGACGACAGATAATGAACCCTGAGTCAATCTGGAGAACTCATCCCTGAGTCGCTCCCGCATAGTACGAGGCATATACTTTCCCAGGAAGATCTCAGAGAACTGGGTCCAGGTAACCGGCGGAGATCCTGCTGGCCTGGAGTCAAGATATCCCCTCCACCATCTCCTCGCTGCAGTATCAAACTGATATGCCACGAAATCAACACCACGAGACTGTACCAATCCCAAATTCCGCAATCTATCCTCGCAGCTGGACAAGAACTCATATGCATCCTCACCCGGAGTACCAGCAAATCTCGGTGGAGTCAACCTCAAGAAACGCCCCAACATCTTCTGCTCATCGACAGACATAGCAGGCTGATCTATAACTGGCTGTGGAGCTACCGGTGCTGGCGGAATCTCAACTCTGGGTGCTGCAGCTGCAGGCTGCGCCCCAACACCAACTCCCTGTACTGCTGGTTGGGCTCCCTCGGCTGACGGACCTCCAACTATCCCCAACAACTGAAGTAATGTACCTCGAAGCAAAGAAGCATCTATAAATCCAGGTGGAGCCTGGGCTGCTCCCTGGCCCACCGGCTGCTGCGGAGGCGGAACATCTGGAGCTATAACGGGATCGGGTAACTGATCCCTAGTATGATCTCGGCCTGGGGCTGCTGCTCTGCCCTGCCCCCGACCTCTGGGTCGACCTCGGCCCCTAACAGGAGCCCTCGCTGTAGGCTCGGGGTCCTGACCCTCGGGTCTCGCACCCTGCGTCCTAACCATCTGCATAAAGAGTGAACAAAATGAAAATCAGAAACCAACATAGACTCAACGCACGGACATGAGGCAAGAAAATAAGAGACTCCCCTAAGAATGCTCCGTAGCCTCCCGAAGATAGGATACAGGCGTCCCCGCACCGATCCACAGGACTCTACTAGACATTGGCCCATGTACCGACACTACTTATACAACCTAGGCTCTGATACCAAGCTGTCACGACCCAATATTTGGGTCATGATGGCGCCTATCGTAACCCACCAATAGGCGAGCCAAACCCTAGTCCGGAGCAACAAGCGACGGGCTAACGGGCGGAATCTCATAAAACAGAGAAGAAGTGGAAGTAACCATAACCATATTTATAAACATGCTAAGACTGAGAAGGAAGAGGACAACGTATATAAAGTCCAGAATCCCTCCCAAGACCTGGTGGGGTCAGTACATGAGCCACTACTAACATACCCAAAATACAAGACAGAAACCAAACATGTATAATAAGTACAATAGTCTTGAGAGCAAAAGACTATACAGTAGAGGATGGAGTAGGATCTGCCTCGGACGTCAGTAAGCTCACCCTGCTCCAGAATCAGTGCTGAGAAAAGAGTCACGTCAAAACCGTCGACTGGTGCCTGGATCTGCATCGGGAAAAAGATGCAGAAGTGCAGTATGAGTACCAGGGCAACGGGTACTCAGTAGGCATCATCGGCCGACTGAGCTTAATATAATATAAGCAAGCTAAAGTGCAGGGGGCATGCTAAGTCCGGGGTACAAGTAATAGATACATAAGTAACGGCCGAGGCGTATAGATATGCTCAGGGAAAATATAAGTGCGATACATAATAACGAGTAAATAAATGCGTAAGTAAACACACAAGTCAAACATAACCTATCTGGGCCCCCATAAGCCCGATAGGCACACGGAAGAAAACAATAACCCAGTCTGGCCCCCATAAACCAGCGGGACACACAAGAAAAGTAAATGCATAGTCACCAGTGTCTCGAGGCTGTATCAGTATCCAGTAACCACAATAACCAACAGGAGTGCACCGGGCTTGAACCGGCACCAATGGGTAATAACAAGAGGCCAGACGCCGGGGTCGAACCGGAAGCAGTGGGTAATAACAAGAGGCCACATATATATCATATCTGCCGGACTCGAACCGGAACTCATAGAACAACAACATCATAATCACGGTACCTAGTACCAAAACTCTCCAATTATATCATAACCAGATGCCGGACTCGAACCGGAACTCATAATAATCAGTGGCCGGACTCGAACCGGAACTCATAGTGTACCACAATCCGGGGCCGGACTCGAACCGGAACACCCAATAGTCAATAACCAAAATCATCATACCTGAATCAGTAGCCGGACTCGAACCGGAACTCATCATAGCCAGTAACCAGAACAGAATCAAATGTCATATCATATGAAATAAACGGGGAACGCCCTAGTGCCAAGTCAATACTATTATATAGGTACAAAAGCTAACTCTACAACATGCTATAAGTCAATCTCGGGGTACTTCTAGGTCAACTACCTACTATAAAAATATGTATATAAAAGTCTGGGTATACATTACAAGTCATGGAAAGGCGGTTCAGCGTTCTAAGTCAAACTAGCCGACCCCAATCAAATACGGTGCTATCAGGGACGAACAAAGCTAGACGGGCCAACCGGGTATAATCGGGGTGACTCAATCCTGTCATAACCCTAATAGTCATATAGGGCTTATCTAAGCCCAAAGATGTCAAAGTTTCAACAAGTCGACAAAAAGGGTAACGGGGCCCGCTACCGGGTCCCGAAAACCAGGTCTGGTTATACTTGTCTAAGTCTGGGCTAAGTCTGTCTAAGACTGGACTAAGGTCCAACAATAACATTCCCAGACTAGAAACAACAACAACAATACTATCTGACCCCAAATAGGTCATCCGTGGGGTACCACGAGGATAACGGGCCTGGAATATATCCGAATAGCCCTATCCGGCCTAGAAGGCCTAAATCATAGCAAACCACCACCACCAAGTCTATAATATCAGCCCGCAATACCAGCACAATAGCATACATATATCACACATAAGCCCAATCTAAGTGCAAAAGGGAGGTAAACCTAGCCTACCTGGACGCCTGCCGCAAGTCTGCCAAGAAAACCAGCTAAATAGGAGCCTTTTCCTTTCGAGAGGCCTCCAACTGTTGCCAAGCTACCAAAATAATAAACTACATGTCAAAACATGACTATTGATACCCATATTGCATTAGTTCGAAAAATGTCCAAACAATCCACGTGGGGCCCGCTTGCGGAATCGCAAAACCAAAATCGTCACAGCGTCCCAAATCACCCCGTGACTAATAGTCACAACTAACACTCCTCAATTTGAGCTCAAAATATATCTCAAACATCAATATAAATCCCAAAATATACCATCGCAAACGAAAACTACCGTAAAAATAAGAAAACGTACCGTAGAAATGACGAGGACGAGTCCACGGACTCAAAAATATAATCGGAATAGAACCAAGGATTGCCGATGATGATCTTTCAGCTTCTGAAAGTGGCAAAACACATTTGAAAAAGTAACATTTTTATGACATTTGAATTTGTCAACTATGTTTTACATAGTGATATGATTTGTCATATAACTACTAATGACTAATGCTGCCACCACGACATCACTTAAGATTGTTGTACTCTTTCCTCCACTTCCACGTGGAAGTGGAGGTAGCACTATCCCATTAATTCGAATCCCGTTATATATATATTCGGGTATTGTATAGCTTCGTGGTAAAATAAATACAACTTTTTGAATATACCATAATTAATAGAAAATTATTTCTAACAAAATCTCTATAAAATAAAAATATTATTTTAACATATTTAAATTCACTATCTCCGCTTAAGTTATTAATAAATTATAAAACTATTATAAAATAGTATAGATATATCATACCTAAAGAATTTCAAAAATATTTTCAAAAGGTCATTAACTATGTCATTTTACCAAATTCAAATTTAATTTAATATTTTACAACGTGCTCGGTCTAAATAATATTCTCACACGAACTGCCCGGGAACTAAACTGTCAGTCCCAGCAAGTCATAAATAACTTGGGACAGTTATAGAAAAGCTCTAAACGCCGAGAACACACAAAAACGAAAGAAATGACCGGCAAGGTCATTACATTATCATAGCCTTATTTAAGCATATTTGCCTTTATCATTATCATGACGCCCTAGAGAGGGGCTTACTCTTGGATTTATATTATTGATGTCTCATATGACTCTTTAGTACTGTGTTGCCATGGAATGACTTTTATCATGATTTATTGACATTGAGGAGATTTGAGCTTATTTATACCATTATTGAATTGATTCATTACATGATAATTGATTTGGTTATGAGCATGCATCCTTGTTTCATTCATCCATATGCTTGGAAATGGTACTACTAAAAAATATTGATTTTAAAATATAAATAAAACACTTTATAAAATACCTTGACCGAGAGATGTGCCAGCAATGTTGATTGAGCTATGATATTGTAATAGCATATGGGTTGTGAACCCTCCGTAGTGTCCTATCCTAGAAGCTTTGGCTTGAAAGGTGTATATGAGGTGATATTGAGACATTACATCATGGCTATTGCATTACATTGCATGACTTGCATTTCTTTTATCTGTTTGATATCGTATATTTAGCCTTCTTTTACATATCCACGTGTACTCATTTGTATATTGTTATTATAGTTGTAGTATTTATATTGTTAGGATATATGGTTTGAGCCACCATTGGGAACTTTTTTGTATGCAGTTGGAAGCACTGCTCATAGTTGCCTTCATATGTTTTGTTTTCTACTTTGCTTGGTCGGCCTATGATGCTTACTGAGTACAGGTGGACCATACTCACTCCTACTTTCTGTACTCTTTTGATGTAGATCCCAGTATGAGTGTGACCCATGGATCTTGAGATCGTGCAGAGTAGAGAAAGTCTCAGAGTACTGGTGGGCTCCAATATTCGGGGCATATTTCAGATTCCATCCTATCATTATTTTGTCTTTATTTAATTATCAGAGATAGATTCACATATTTTGGATTCTATGTCAGTTTATTAGTGCTCTTACTCATGACACTAGATCTTGGATTCGGGTGTATTTATTTCTGTATTAGACTTGGTTTATATATATATTTGGCCTGACTTTATCTTAAAGTCTCGTATCAGATTTTATTCATTTCCTTTTCGTATGCTTTATATTGTTTGGTGTTGGGCTTACCTACCATGGTTGGGTTGGGGTAGGTGCCATCATGACCTTGCCTTTTGGGTCGTGATAAATTGGTACCAGAGTGCTAGATTCACCGGTCTCATGAGTAAAAGAGAAATATGTCTAGTAGAGTCTCGTAAATCGATACATTGACGTCCGTATATATCTTTGGGAGTCTATAGGACATTTTTAGGAAAGCTTCTCTAATGTGATTCCTTATCGTGTGCATTGGTCATGTCCAGTACTCTAAATTTGTATTCCACTCTTTTATGAATAGATAATGAGGACTAGATCCAAAATTTTTAAGGATGCTGAGCCAGTAGGCTATTGGAGCCCTAGACTGGGGGTGAGGCTGGGGTTGCAGCCGAGATAGAGGTAGAGGTCGGTATGAAGAGCAACTTCGGCTAGAGGATGAGATAGAGCTACCTCTCCCAAACTTGAGATTGATCATGATAAGAAGTCTTATCATCCAGAGGATGTGGGACAAGCTCAAGCCTCTCAGGGATTTGTTGTTACTCTGGTGCTATAGGATTTACTGATTTATTTTTTGGGCTATTTGGATGGCATTCCCCAGATAAGTATTTTATCAGGTACACAGGATGGTTTATAGACTACAAGAGGTGTTAAGCTGCCAGGGCAGATTCTTAATTATTGGTTTTTAGACTCCCAAGGCATAGCCAGTTACTGTGGTGGCCCTATGTGTTGAGACTTTGCCTACTAGACTTGCTGTTCTACCTATAGCTTCTGGTTCTGAGATGTTTGTTGAGGATTAGAAGAGATTTGAGATATTTATTTGATTGGCCCCTCCCAAGTGTAGTGGTGCTATTGGTGAGGATGCTTATGAGTTTTTGATTAATTACCAGAAGAGGTTGTATAAACTTGGTTCGCTTGAGTCCTATGGTGTTGCTTACACTACTTACCAGATGACTAATGTGGCTAGGCAGTGGTGGAGATTTCTTGTCAGTTGAAGACTAGTGGGTTCCCCTCAGTTGACATGGACCTAGTTTTCTAAGACTATTTTGGTGAATTTTGTGCCCTATAGCTTGAGGGACCAATTGAGAGACGAGTTTTATCATTTGGAGAAGGGTTCCATGACTATTGTAGAGTATGAGTCACACTTTTATACATTGTCTAGGCATGCCACAACTAGTATCTCCATAGAGCCTGAGAGGATCAGGAAGTTTGTTAAGGGTTTAAATAGTTATTATCATTTTACGATAGCTCATCTAGTAGGTTCAGGTGGTTCTTTTCAAAGTATTGTGGATCATGCTAAGTTGATTGAGACTATTATACAAGGCACTCATAGTGGTAGTGCCAAAGGATATGCCGACATGGAGAATTCAATGGTTATCCATCCCAAGGTCAGGATTTCTCTGATAGAGGTTCTCATGGTTACTATCGCAGACCGATTCAAAAAGCTTTGTATAGTTCAGGTAGTACGTCTACGAGTTTTGAGGCTTTGGGTAGTTAGAGATTGGGTCATGTAGGCTGAGGGTCTCATTTTGGTTCGTCGGGTCATAGAGGGAGTTTTAGTTCTTCTGGGCCCTTTCAGTGTGATTTTGTTAGCAGAGAATGTTTTGTGTGTGACGTGTTTGGTTATTTAGTGAGGGATTGTCCCAGATGTGTATTAGGTGCTCCCCAGCAGAGTTCTCAGCTTCAGCTTTGTACGACTCTAGTGTTTGCAGTTAGAGGTAGTACACAGGGCAGTAGAGGTAGATCTAGAGGTACCAGAGGTAGGCCTCAGGGAGCTCGTAGTAGTAGATGTAGGGTTGCTCAGTCTGATAGCTTGCGTGGTCATTGTTGTGATTTTCTCGGGAGGCTTGAGGTAGATGCCTCTGATGCTATGATTGTAGGTATCATCCCAGTTTTCCATCATCTTGATTTCATGTTATTTGACCCTGGGTCCATATTCTCTTATGTGTCTGCATACTTTGCTAGTGGTATTGATACTATGTGTGAGTCCCTTGCTATTTCCATTCATGTTTCTACCCTCGTAGGTAATTCTTTAGTGATGGATTGGGTGTACCGATAATATGTGGTGAATTTTTTGGGGCATGAGACGTTGGTAGATTTGATTATCCTCGACATGGTTATTTTTGATGTCATTTTGGGTATGAATTGGTTGGCTCTTTATCATGCAGTTTTGGATTGCTTTCCCAAGACCGTGACCTTAGCTACTTTAGGTGTGCTAAGATTAGAGTGAAAGGGTAAACCTAGTTTGTGTCCTAAAGGGGTTATATCTTTTCTTCTTGCTTTTCGCATGTTGAGAAAGGGGTCATTCTTATTTGGCCTTTGTTCGCAATACTAGTGTTACTTCACCGCCTCCCTTGGATTCTGTGAGAGTTGTTAGAGAGTTTATGGATTTCTTGCTTATGGACTTACCTAGTGTTCCTTCGGATAGGGATGTGGTTTTTTCTATTGACTTTAAGCCGAGCACGAAGCCCATTTCCATTCCTCCTAATAGGATGGCCCCGACAAAGTTGAAAGAATTGAAGGAGCAATTGCAAGACTTGTTGGGTAAGGGTTTTATTAGACCGAGTGTGTCTCCTTGGGGTGATCTTGTCTTATTTGTGAAGAAAAAGGATGGATCCACGCGTATGTGTTTTGATTATCGGCAATTAAACAAAGTGACTATCAAGAACAAGTATCCGCTTCCTCGCTTTGATGATTTGTTTGATCAGCTTCAAGGTGCTTCGGTGTTTTCTAAGATTGACTTGAGATTGGGTTACCATAAGTTGCGGATTAGAGCTTTAGATGTTATGAAGTGTAATAAACTTCTAGGTTATTTTCTGCATTTTCATACTTTTTCTATGTTTAGAGCTTTCCTATAGCTTCTCCAAGTCATTTATGACCTGTTGGGATAGACAGTTCAGTTACTGGGCAGTTTGTTTGGTTTTTATGGCCATTTCTCTATTTTGGAGCTTTTAAAGTTGAGAAAATAGTCTCGGGCCAAAACTTCAGGTAAACGATCTTAAATTCCAATTTTGATGTTCCGTTAGCTCCAGAATATTGATTTTAGGCTAGGAGGACCCTGGATACGGGTCCTGAGGCTTCCAAACTCATTTTGGGCTATTGGGTGGATTTTGATAAAAGTGGAACCTTGGGTGTGGGACACACTTTTTGTCGAAACAGCCTCGGATGAAAATTTTGATGGTTCCATTGAGTCCAAAATACTAAATTTGGTAGGGTAGCATAGTTCGTTTGCATTCACAAGATTTGGTTTTGAATCCTGAGGGCCTGTCCGGAAATTTTGCAACTTAGCAAGTTGCTGGTGCATCAACACTTGGTGTAGGACAAAATTGGCCTTTGCGATCGCCAACCCTTGGCTAAGTTTGCGAAGGTTAAAGATTTTTGTTATCTTTCGCGATGCCTTGGTCGTGTTTGCTAAGGACATGAATCTTGACTTCCACGTTCGCGAGTCAGCCTTCTCGTTCGTGCGAAGAGGAAGCTGACCTAGCCATTCTAGGCTTCTTCTTCGAGTTTGCGATAGATCGATTGCATTTGCAAAGGTTAGTCCTGGTAAGCTCCCACATTCACGATAGGGGTTCCGTGATTGTAAAGAAGGACCCCTGACATTATTGTGATATTGTGCTAGATGTGGGTGGGTTCTTAAGGTTCAAATATTCATTTAATAAAGTTCAATTATTTCTTTGAGTAAGAGACTTAAGAATATCTTTCAGCCTTTGTTTCCCTTAAACTGGTAGTTTCCCTTCTTTCTAATTCTTGTCTTAGCATATTTAGGCCCTTTGGACTATAATGATGAGCTTTAGCCTAGTTCTGGGTAGGTGCTTGCCTTAGATTTGGGTCCCCGGGGTTGTAGTTGACCTTATCGATCCTTTTTAAGATAAGTTACTTTGGAATAATGCCATTTTTAGACTTAGTTGATTATAGAACTGTTTGAGGGACTATCATTCGGGGATTGGATTGTCTTAACCATTATATTGATCTTATTATCTTTGATATCCTCACCATGTTAGTATTTTGACCTCATATCACATGTTTTGACTTAATAAATGGATTTTAGATCTCCTTAACAAATTTAGCCTTCTAAAATGAGAAAGGTGACTAGACGGACTTGGGACAAATTATAAATTTGGGATATTTTTAGGTATTGCTTATTTGGGAGTTTCAGTTCGAGTCCGACACCTGGATTACTCCTTATCACTTATTAGTTTTGGAGGGGAGGGGCAACTCAGGAGGGATTGGGTATAGGGGTGCACAACCTACAGCTGCAACTCCTAGAGTAGAGATTCTACCAGCACCAGTGGTTCCATAGCCAACAGTATCCCAGCCAGCCATTACTTATAAAGAGAAAAAAATACTAGGCTGGTTTGGCTCCACCGAGGTTTATAGGGCCCCCAGGAGAGAATGCATTGAGTTCCTTACTATCTGTGAGGAGAGGTTGCACAATTTATGCCCGGTTGAGTCGTATGGTGTGGATTACACTACTTTTCAATTTAATGAAGCAGCGAGACAGTGGTGAAGGGGATACTTTGACTGTAGGCCAGCTGGATCTCCTTCTATGACATAGAGTCAATTCTCCGAGGCTTTCTTGGTGAAGTATATGCCTTGCAGCATGTGCGAGTACTTGAGGGATCAGTTTATAGGATTACCGTAGGGTTTTATGATAGTGGGGAGTATGAGGCAAGGTTACGTGATTTATCCAGACACGCCACCATGATTTTACCTACTGAATATGAGAGGATATGGTGCTTCATCAGGGGATTGAGACTTCCACTCTGTATGGCTACTCATATTATGGAGGATTTGCATTGTGAGGCCCATTGGGGAAGTGATAAGAGACCTCGCCAGTAGGGCAGTTACAGTAGAAGCCATAATGGCTCACAATTCAGAGGCAGAGGTTTTTAGGGCAGCTATCCATAGCAACAATAGTATTAGCCTCAGGGTTAGTCTAGTAGGCCCATTCAGGCAGTACTACAGATTTTAGATGGGGTCAGCCAGGCTATTGTAATTTCAGAGAGCAAAGCAGTGGTCAGTCTTTGAGGGGCATTCAATTAGGGTCTTCAGGCTGAGGTGGCCATTCTAGGTCAGCCAAACCTTCTCACCAACTTAGAGTTTCTTGGGAATACTTTGATTATTGGGTTGTTAGTCATTTCACTCGAGAGTGTCCCCATTGTCAGATATTTGAGCATGCTTCATAGAGTATTCCACCAATTATGCCAGTGCTGCCCCCAGCTAGGGATGGTGTACAGGGTTGTAAGGGTGGTCCCTAGGGTTCTCGTGGAGGTCGTCAGATAGGTAGGGCAGGTGGTTGAGTAGGCACCCAGTCTGAAGACAGACGAGGTCATCTATATGCTATTCCCAGTAGGCTGGAGACAGAGGCTTTGCATGCTATTATTATAGGTATGACCTCAGTATGCCATTAGCCAGCTTCTGCTATATTTTATCCTGGCTCCACATATTCGAATGTTTCTACTTATTATGCATCTCGGTTGGGGCTATCTTGAGAGCCATTATCTGTGTCTATGTGTGTAGCTACTAATATGGGTGATTTTTTAGTAGTGGATCATATGTATAGATCGTGTATTATGATTATTCAGGAGTATGACACTCGGGATGATCTTATTGTACTAGACATGGTTGATTTCGATGTGATTCTGGGCATGGACTTGTTATCCTCCTATCATGGGGTCTTAGATTGCTTCACCAAGATCGTTACCTTAACCATGCCTAGCATACCCCATGGTTGCGTGGAAAAAAGCTTATAGCCGCGCACCAACAGGGATTATTTCTTATATTCGGGATAGGAGACTTCTATCTAGGGGTATATGGCATATCTTGCATATGTTTGTGATGTTAGTATTGAGAGTCCTTTGATTGAATCTATTCCTATAGTCCATGAGTTCCCTGATGTGTTTCCTACCGATTTACTTGCCCTTCCTCCTGAGCGTGATATAGATTTTCTATTGACCTTGAGCCGGGAACCCGACCTATCTCTATTGCGCCTTACCATATGGCTCCTGCTGAGCTAAAAGAGCTAAATATTCACATTCAGAATCTTCTGGTATAGTGGTTCATCATATCGAGTGTCTTACCTTGGGGTGCTCCTATTTTATTTGTGAAGAAAAAAGATGTTCTATGTGAATGTGTATCGATTATAAGCAGCTGAATAAGGCGACAGTGAAGAATAAGTATCCTACGCCTTGTATCAATGATTTATTTGATCAGCTTCAGGGTGCAACAATATTTTGTAAAATTGACTTGAGATATGACTACCATTAGTTGAGGATTTGGGTGGAGGACATCCCTAAGACAACCTTCAGAACTCGCAATGGCCATTATGAGTTCCTGGTGATGTGATGTCTTTTGGGTTGACCAATGCCCCAATAATGTTCATGGACTTGATGAACCGAATATTCAACCCTTATTTGGACTCCTTTATGGTCGTGTTTATTGATGACATCCTTGTGTACTCGAGGAGTAGGGAGGTGCATGAGCAGTATTTGAGGAATGTGATCCACACTTTGAGAGATCATCATCTTTATGTCAAGTTCTCAAAGTCCGAGTTCCAGCTTGATTCTATAGCATTCTTAGGGCACGTGGTGCCCAAGGATGAGATTATGGTAGACCCATCAAAGATTGAGGCCATTCGTGATTGACTAGGCCTACATCTCCGATCGAGGTTCTCAGCTTTATTGAGTTGGTAGACTACTACAGGTGGTTCATTAAGGGATTTGCCTCTACTACAGCACCTATAACCAGATTAACTAGGCATAAGGTTCCATTTTATTTGTCCAATGGGTGTGAGGTGAGCTTTATAATGCTCAAGGACTTGCTCACTTTAGCTCCTATTCAAACTCTTCCAGTTAAGGTGAGGGGTTTACAGTATATTGTGATGCTTTGGGTGTTAATTTGGGTTATGTTCTAATGCAGCAGGGCCAAGTTATAGCCTATGCTTTAAGACAGCTAAAGGTACATAAGCTTAACTACCCCAATCATGATATGGAGTTAGCTGTAGTAGTTTTTGCGCTTAATATTTTGAGGCATTACCTGTATGGTGTTCACTGTGAGGTATTCACAGACCACCATAGTCTTCAATACATTATGACTCAGGAGGATCTTAATTAGAGACAACGCATGTGGATTGAGTTGCTGAAGGACTATGTTCTCTCTATTTTGTACCATCCGAGCAAGACGAATATGGTAGCGAATGCCTTGAGCCAGAAAGCAGTGAGTATTGGGAGCTTTGCCTTCTTTTAAATTTTGGAGCTACCGTTGGCCTCAAACATCTAGTCCTTAACCAATAGGTTGATTCGACTTGATGTTTCAGACCCTAGGAGGATTCTTTCTAGTGTTAAGGTCAGATCTACCTTGTTGGAGCAGATTTGAGGTTGGCAATTTGAGAATAGTAGGTTGTGTGGTATTCAAGATCAGGTGCGGAGGGGCAAATCTAGGAGGGCTACAATATATTCTGAGGGTATACTAAGATTTGATGATCTCATTTGTGTGCCGAGGGTAGGAGGTTGATTCAGTTGATACTTCAGGTGTCTCATAGCTCCAAATACTCTATTCACCCTGGAGAGCTAAGATGTATAGAGATTTGAGGCAACATTACTAGTAGAGCAGTATAAGAAGAGATATAGTGGTTTTTGTGTCTTGGTGTTTGTGCTGTCACCAGGTGAAGGCTGAGCATTTAAGATCTAGTGGTTTTCTTTAGAGGCTACCCATTCCTGAGTGGAAGTGGGAGTGGATTACTATGAACTTCGTGGGTAGTTTGCCTCGTACTTTTTGTGGTTTTGATAACATTTGGGTCATTGTAGATTGTTGACCAAGTCTTCTCATTTCATATCTATTCAGTCTTCCTACAACACCAAGAGGCGAGCTCGAATCTATCTTTGAGAGGTGGTTCATCTTCACGGAGTGCCTGTGTCTATTATTTCTAATAGAGGTTCCTAGTTCACTTCTAGCTTCTGGAGGGCATTTTAGGAGGAGTTGGGTACTAAGGTCGACCTTAGCATAGCTCTTTAGCCCCAAACTAACAGATAGTTAGAACAGATATCAGGTTTTGAAGAATGTCATGGACTTTGGAGGTTAATGGAAGTAGTTTTTAGCCTTTGCGGAGTTTGCCTATAATAATTCTACCATTCGAGTATTCAGATGGAACCATTCGAGGCATTATATGGTAGGCGGTGTTGGTATCCAGTTGGTTAGTTTTAGACTTCAGAAACTAGACTACCGACTTACATCGAGATTCATTGGATAGAGTTCAAGTTATTCAGGATAGGATATGGGCAGCTCAGAGCAGGAAAAAGAGTTATGCTGAATGTAGGCTTCGTGCTTTGAGGTTGGGAGTTGGTGATCAAGTTTTCCTTCACGTTCACCCATGAAGGGTGTGATGAGGTTTGGGAAGAGGGGAAAGCTTAGCCCTAGGTATATCAGGCCATTTGAGATCCTTCAGAGAGTTCGGGAGGTAGCTTGTGAGTTAGCCTTGCCTCCATCCTTTTCATCTATCCATATTATTTTTCATGTGTCGATGATTCAGCGCTATATTTCGAATAAGTCTCATGTACTCTAGTGGTACTTGATTCAGTTGGACGAGAGGTTGACCTTCATGGAGGACCAATCTCTATTTTAGCCTGAAATGTCAGATGGTTGCGTTCTAGAGAGATTCCTATGGTTAAGGTTCAGTGGAGACACCATCCCATTGAGGAGTCTACTTGGGAGACTGAGCATGATATGTGGGCTCATTATCCTTACCTGTTCGAGCCTTCAGGTACCTCTTAACTCTTTACTTTTATGGATGAAAGTCCTTTTAGTAGTGGATGTTATAATGATCCTCTAGGTCATTTTTTGCATTTTTATGTTTTTTCTACATTTAGAGCATTCCTGTAGTTTCCCCAAATCATTTATGACTAGTCGGGACCAATAATTCGATTACCGGGCAGTTCATTTAGTCTGTATGACCATTTTCCTGGTTTGGAGCTTTTGAAGTTGAGACAATGGTCTCAGGTCAAAACTTCAGGTAAATGGACTCGGATGCCAATTTTGACGGTTCTTAGCTCTGAATGTCGATTTTAGGCTAGGGGGACCCTTGGTCCAGGTGCCTAGGCATTTAGGCTCATTTTAAGCCATTGGGTGGATTTTGGTAAAAATAGAACCTTAGGTGTGGACCCATTTTTTATCAAACCGACCTTAGTTGGAAATTTCATTGGTTCTATTGAGTCTGAAATGCTGAATTTGGTAGAGCAGCATAGTTCATTTGCATTCACCGGATTCCGAACGAATCTCAAAAGCCTATCCGGATATTTTGCAACTTAGCATAGTTTCTGGTGCATCAGCACCTGGTGCAGGTCAAAATTGGCCTTTATGATTGCAAGGCCTTGGCTACATTTGAGAAGGTCAAGGATTTAGGTCTTCTCGTTTGCGAGGCCTTGGTCGCGTTTCCAAAGAGAAAGCTAACCTGGCCGCTCAAGGCTCCTTCTTCTCATTCAGGATGGACCGGTCGCATTCGCACAGGCCAGTCCTGGTCCTCTCCCGTGTTCGAAACAGGGGTCCCCCGATCGCGAAGAAGGACCCTTGGCTATATATAAATGTTTTCCCTTCGTTTTAGACATTGTTTCTAAGTGTATTTTCACCATTATTGATATTGGGAGCTCAAAATTAGTGGGATAATCATAAAATTAGGGATGGGAATAGCTTAGGGATGTTAGAGTGAGTTTCTTCTCGTTATTATTCCATAATTTCTTGGTTTAAATTTGAGTTAATTCTCCATTTTGTTGATGAGTTTTTGAGTGTTGTTGGGACTATTTTGGGGATGTTTTTGAGCTCGGATTGCGCTCAGTTTTAGGGAAAGTGATCCTTGAGCTAAGAAGGACCTAGTGACTAACTCAATTCTCAATTCTATCGGTGGGCCTCACTAATTGATTTTTAGTTTGATTTTGTCCCAAAGCATAAATTTACAATATAGGTACTGTTGTTCTTGTATTAATGTGTGGAATGTTATTTTGATAGCGTGGCAGTGGTCGGAGCCTTCTCGGAAGGGAAAAGCTTCATTATAGAGGTTTTCATGTGCTTTCGGCTGTATCCAGGTAGGCTACACTTACTCTTGTTCTAGACTTTGCTCTGTTATGATATTAGTGTGATATTGTGCTAGTAATGGGTGATTTCATATGGTTGGATATTTATTTAGTAAATTCCTATTATTTAGCGGAGTAAGGGACTTTAGAATATCTTTTGGCCTTTGTTTCCCTTAAACTGGTAGTTGCCCTTCTTCCTAATTCTTGTCTTAGCATATTTAGGCCCTTGGGACTATAATTAAGAGCCTTTGCCTAGTCTTGGGTAGGTTCTTTCCTTAGATTAGGGTCCCCAAAGTTGTAGTTTACCTTATCGATCCTTTTTAGAATAGATTGCTTTAAAATAATACCCTTTTTAGACTTAGTTGATTATAGAATTATTTGAGGGACTGTCATTTGGGGATCAGATTGTCTTAACCACTATATTAAGCTTATTAGCTTTGATATGCTCATCATGTTAGTATTTTGACCTCACATCGCGGGGTTTGGCTTAATAAATGGATTTAGATTTCCTTTAACGAATTCAGCCTTTTAAAATGAGAAAAGTGACTGGACGGACTTGGGATGAATTATAATTTTTGGATATTGCTATGTATTGCTTATTTGTGAATTTTGATTTGAGTCCGACACTTGGGTTACTACTTATCACTTATTTGTTTTGGTTCGAATCCAGCATCTGCTATATTGCTATTATTCATTAGTTTTGGTTTAAGTCCGACATTTATTATCATCATTGTTATTGATCTTAGGTTGGGAATCTGATAGAAACCGATGAGATTCATGGTTACGGTTGGGGAAAGATTATATGGTATGCATATAACACATCTCAACTTATTTTACTTTCTTTACTACTATATCCTACCCTTACCTTAGTTGTACTCTTTTCTTGTACCCACCGTATTTATGGAGGCTCGGTTGAGTTTATTTCTCCTTGTGTGTGCCTTCTTGGTTTATGGGGGTCCAATTAAGTTATATTTAGGCATTTATTTTTGCTTTTGAGTTATTTATATTCGATTTATCGTGTCTGCTTAGTATAACCTATCATTTACACTTCTTATCCCCATTATTTATCCTTAGTGTATTTACTCACACTTTATTTATGCTTTTACTTTAATTGAGCTCAATCAGCCTATGATGCCTACTGAGTACCATGTGTTTTGGTACTCATCCTATACTTTTGTATTTTTTTCCTGATGTAGATCCTAGTATGAGTCACCGCTGTTGATGCTGATCTCGAGTTGTGCTGTTGATCAGAGATTTGGGTGAGCTATTACAGTCCAAAGCTGATCCTTCTCCTTCTGCTTTTATGATAGTCTTATTTTATATATTCTAAGACTATGATGTATATTTTGACACTGTCTGGTGCTCCTTTTTTTTGTATAGGGGCTCTTGTACTAACCAAACTAGGTCTTGGGGGTTGTATATTTTGTCCTCTCCCCTCTCTTGTATAGCATGCTCATATATACATATTCCCCTTCTAGTTGCTTATTATGGCAGTTTTACCCCTATCCCTCTTTCTTCGACCTGTCAGCCCATTACTCATTGTTTTGGGCTATAGTGTGGCTTACCTACTATTGCATTAAATTAGGTGCCATCATGACCTGAGAAATTGGGTATTGACTGGAAGACAGTCTTTCGAATGTGATATAGCCGTTATGAGTTCTTGGTTATATTTTTTAGGCTAACTAATGCCTCGACAACATTTATGGGGTTGATGAACAGGGTATTCTAGCCTTATCTTGATTTTTTTGTAATTGTGTTCATCGATGATATCTTGGTTTACTCCATGAATGAGGCCGAGCATGTGAGATATTTGAGGGCTGTATTTCAGAGATTGCGAAATGAGAAGTTGAATGCCATTCTCTAAGTGTGAGTTTTGGTTGGGTTCTTTTTCTTTCTTGGGTCATGTAGTGACTATGGATGGTATTATGGTCGATCCAGCCAAGGCAGCAGTGGTTCGTGATTGGACTAGACCTACTTCTCCTACCAAGATTTAGAGTTTTGTTGGCTTAGCAGGCTATTACCTTCACCTTGTGTAGGGTTCTCTTCTATTGCAGCTCTTTTGACTAAGTTGACTCAGAAAAAAGTTTTCTTTCAGTGGTCAGATGATTGTGAAAGTAGCTTTCAAAAGCTTAAGGAGTTATTGACTTCAACTTCTATATTGACTTTCCCTGATGAGGGCATGGGTTTCATCGTGTTTTGTGATGCTTTGGTGGTGTGTTAATGCAGAAGGATAAGGTGATTTCTTATGCTTCACGATAGTTTAAGCCTTATGAGAAGAACTACCCTACTCATAATTTGGAGTTAACCACAGTTGTGTTTGTGTTGAAGTTGTGGCATCACTACTTGTATGGAGTTCATTGTGAGATTTGCTCTGATCATCTTAGCCTTTAGAATTTCTTCACTCAGTGAGATCTTAATATGAGACAGCGTAGATGGTTAGACTTGCTTAAGGATTATCATCTCACAATTCTTTATCATCCGGGTAAGGCTAATGTAGTAGCAGATGCCTTGAGTTAAAAGGCAGAGAAAATGGGGAGTTTGGCTCAACAATTGGTAGGGGAGAGGCCTTTGTCCTTAGATGTTCAATCTTTGGCTAACCAATTGGTTCGACTTGATATTGGCTCATTGCTCAAAGTATTCTATTCATCCAGGAGCGGCTAAAATGTATTATGACTTGAAGCAACACTATTGGTGGTATGGGAGTTCATGGCCAAGTGTTTGAATTATCAGCAAGTGAAGTATTTAAATCAGCGATCGGGTGCTACTACACAGAGGATGCTTGTTCCCGTGTAAAAATGTGAGCGGATCTATATGGACTTTATGGTTGGTCTACCCCCAACTTTGGGGAAGTTTGATTCTATTTGGGTGATTGTAGATAGGTTGAGTAATTCTATGCACTTTATACGTGTGATCAAGGTAAGCTATAATGCAAATAAGTTGGCTAACATCTACATTCGAGAGATTGTTCGATTGTATGGTTTACTTATCTCTATTATTACTGATAGAGGTACTCAATTTACCTTGAATATTTGGAGTTCTATGCAGAGTGAGTTGGGTACTCAGCTTAAGATGAGTACAACTTTTCACCCTCAGACTGATGGCTAGTTAGAGTGGACTATTAAAGTGTTAGAGGACATGCTTCAACCATGTGTTGTGGATTTTGGTGGTCATTGGGACTAGGTTTTGCCTTTAGTGAAGTTTGCCTAAAACATCAATTACCATTTCAGCATTCAGATGGTGCCTTATGAGATTTTGATGGGTGGAGGTGTAGATCCCCCATGGGATTTTTTGAGTCATTTAAGGTTAGGCCTTTGGGCACTGATTTGTTGAGAGACAGAAGGTATTGAGTTAGATTGATTCAATAGAGGCTTGTGGCTGCCCAGAGTAGGCAGAAGAGTTATGCCGATCGATGAGTTCATGATGTAGCATTCATGATTGGTGAGCGAGTTTTGTTGAAGGTATCACCCATGTAGGGTGTGATGAGATTTGCAAAGAAAGGGAAGCTTAGTCCAAGATTTATTGGGCCTTTTGAGATTCCCGAGAAGTTTGGAGATGTGGCATATAGGCTAGCTTTACCTCCATATGTGTTAGTTGTTCATCAGATATTCATGTCTCTATGTTAAAGAAATACCATCTAGATGATATGCATGTGATCTGGTGGGATTCAGTTGCATTGGATCATGATTTGTCGATTGAAGAGGATCCCATTGCTATCCTAGACAGGCAGACTAGGAAGTTGAGGTCCAAACATATTGACTATGTAAAGGTTCAGTGGAAACATCGCCAGATTGACAAGGCTATGTGGGAGATTGAGTCCAATATGCAGAGTAGATACCCCCTATGTTTTACCGATTCAAGTACTTTCTTTGTTTTTTTCATTCGAGGACGAACGTGTGCTTTAGTGGTGGATAATGTAACAACCCTTGTTGTGATTTTTAGTTTTTCTGTGTTTTGACCATTTTACCCTTCCCCATAATTGTTATACATAATTTATGAGTTGTAAGGATGGTTGGCACTATCCCCGAAGTGTTTGAGAGTGATTTGAGTGAGTTTGAGGTTTTGGGTAGGCTTGAAAATGATTTGTTTGACTTTGGTCTATATTTCGAGATCCGACCATCAAATGATGATTCTTTCAGTTCCATTAGATCTGGAATGCCAATTTTGGGTTAGTAACATAGTTAGTTCGGGTTTTGATCCTTTTGAGTTTTAACCTCTTAGATGAAAACTAGTTAAGTTAGCTTAAAAAGGATCCCTAGAGGTTAAATTGTTGAAAACCACCTCTTTTGATAAATCTGATGGTTCCATTTAATATGGAACGTCGAAATTAGCATAGTAGCGTTATTGGTTTATTTTTGTAGGATCCCAAACGATTCCTGAGGGTCAATTCAAAAGATTTTTGGACCTTTTCCCTTTAGTCGATTGCTGATATCTGGTACAAATTAGGCCCTTCATCTTGATATAGTGGACACATGTCGCGATTGCAGCCTTGATTATGTTACTCGTCACTATTGCGAGGTAGGGCACCATAATCGCAAAGAGTAAGTTGGTGGACTAGGTCGTGTTTACCTTTTACAGTCGCGAGGCCCACCTCTCTCGATCACGATGGCTTATTTATTGCCGGTCAATGTTAACCCTCGTGATCGCGAGGTAGGGGCTGTGATCGCCAGGCACTGTTCACTAGAACAGTTTCTTCATTTTTCCATTTTCACTATTTTTGGACTTAGAAACCTCGTGATTAGCGATTTTAAAGGGAGATTTTCATCAAAAGTGTTTGTGTAAGATTTTAAACATAATTTCTATCATTATTCATTGAAGAGATTTCGAAAACATCTTCAAAACCTTGATTTCTAAACTTGGATTTTTGGGGTTTCACCTGGTAAAGTGAAAAAATGGTTTTTCTTTGATTTCAAGCTCAATTTCAACTTTTTTTTTTCAATGGTTTTCATACTTAGAACCCTTAGAGTATGGGAAACATGATTCTTAAATAAAATTTTGATTTTACCCTTTTTCCTTTGGGGTCGATTTTTAAAGTATTTTGGGACCCAGAATAAAAGTAACTAATATGGGTATGGTTGGACTCCTTTTGATGTGTGTATTACATTTTTGATAGGTTTGGTTCATTCTGAGACCGCATGGAAAGGAAAATCTCCTAGTTGAAGGGTCCAAGCTCAAGTTTTGACTTTTCGAGGTAGGTTATGACTTAACTTTCTTCAGATCGGGCTGGGTAGTTAACCGTTCATGTAAAGTATGCTATGGGTTGGGGATTTTATCGTGAGATTCTTATTTTGAGATCACACTTTTATCATGTTGCCCGTGTGAGGGCTTATGTGAATTTTATTATTAACTTGAGGGATTATTATTATTGTGAGGCCAGTGAGAAGGATGGCATTTACCTTATTTGAGCATTATTTGCCTTTATTATTTTCATGATGACCGAGTGGGAGCTTGAATTGATATACATGGCCTTATTTGAGCATTATTTGCCTTTATCATTATTGTGACGCCCGAGAGAGGGGTTTGAATTGATATTATTGATGTCTCACATGACTCTTTATTATTGTATTGCCATGCAATGTATTATATCATGATTTATTGACATTGAGGAGATTTGAACTCATTTATACCATTATTGAATTGATTCATTACATGATAGTTGATTTGGTTATAAGCATGCATCCTTGTTTCATTCCTCCATATGCTTGCAATTGGTACTACTGGAAAACATTGATTTTGAAATATAAATGAAACACTTTATAAAACACCTTGAAATTTGAGATTGTGATAGGATATGGGTTGCGAACACCTTATGGTGTCCTATCCTAGAAGCTTTCACTCTAAATGTATATACGAGGTGATATTGAGACATTACATCATGGCCATTTCATTGCATTGCATCACTTGCATTTCTTTTGAGTGTTTGATATCATGTATTTATCCTTTTTTTTTTTACATATTTGTGTGTTATCATTCGAATACAATAATATACTTGTAGTATTTGTATTATTAGGAGATACGATTTGAACCATCATTGGGAACTTTTCTATATGCAGGTGAAAGCGTTGCTCACAATAGCCTTTATATGTTTTGTTTTCTACTTTGCTTGGTCAGTCTACGATGCCTACTGAGTATAAGTGGAGCGTACTCACTCCTACTTTCTGTACCCTTTCGGTATAGATCCTAGTACGAGTGCAACGCACGGAGCTTGAGATCTTTTGGAGTAGAGGCAGTCTCGGAGTACTGTGAGTTCCAGCGTCTGGGGCATATTCTGGATTTCATCCTATCTTTATTTTATCTTTATTTACTTATCAGAGACAAATTCATGTATTTCGGATTCTATATCATTTTGTTAGTGTTCTTATTTATGACACTAAATCTTGGATTTGGGTGTATTTATTTTGGTATCAGACTTGGTTTATATATATATTTGGCCTGACTTTATCATAAAGTCTCATATCGGGTATATTTATTTCATTTCCACACTTTGTATCTTGTTTGGTGTTGGGTTTAGCTACCATGATTGGGTTGGGGTAGGTGCCATCATTACCTCGCCTTTTGGGTCGTGACACTATACATCTTTTAATGCTACCCCTTATTTAAAATATTACTAAAGGTGGTTAAGCTTATCCCTTATGATGCCGTTTCCCAAATTACCTTTACCCTTCCTTATTCTATTATAACGATCGATTGCGTCGTTACTGAAAATATGTGCGGTAAAGGCATGTGATTCTCATTCGTCATAAGTATTAGAAGTAATTCTTTAGTATGGGAGTGCATTTGACTAGGGCTAAGTTAAGTTGAAAGTATCCTTACCGATTTAATTTCGGGCTAAGTTTAAACTAGGGTCAACTTCAAACGATCATTTCTCATAGAATATAAGGTGTTAGGGGGTATAATACCCACCAAATTAAAGATCTCCAAGTCTTTTTGCCAACTCAACCAACCGTTCATTAATCTGCTTCCTGAGCAAAAAGTTATGCCCCCATTTACTGAAGACAATTCGTTCTGAAAAACTGAGGGCTCTATAGCGGGTTGCACGCCACTATAGCGGTGTAACAACAGTTTATAAGTTTATTTTGATGGATTTCAGCCTCCATACCCCAAAAATTCATTCTTAAGCCCTAGAGGGGCGATTTTCTCTTGGTATGGGTGGAAATTCTTCGTTGAGGTAAGTTTCTTCTGTCATCTTCTTCATTTTCAATCCTTTAACATCCTAAAATTATTAGAAAAACCTTTAATGGTGAAATTCTTGAGGATTTAAACCCTAAGTTCATGATATTTTGGAAAAAACTTATGGGTTGGGTTAATATCACGTAGAATCACTTCTAAATTGTTAATTGACAATCCCTAGCATGAATTAGTGATTCTAAAACATGAAAATTGATAGTTGGGGATCTTGAATTCAATAAAGGTGGAACCTTTAGCCTAAAAAACTCCATTAATGGAGTTGGGTTGAGCTTTAAGGAACTATTTTAATGACTAATTGACCCTTGGGCAATGTTGTAGACCGTAAATAAGGGTAGAATTTGTGAGTTTGAATTCCCAAGGTATTTGTTTGAAGAGTAGTTTATTAATTACTCTTATAATTATTGTTTATTAGATGATTAAGCCTTCGAAAACATGAAGAAGGAGGAAGATCATCCATGGCATAGCTTACTTGTTGCAGTAGCTTGGCGCCCAGGTAGGTGATGGTTTATGAATAGTAGACTGTGGTTAGTAATCGAATTCATAATGTATATTTTATGGGAGAAATCATGCTTAGGCCTTCAGGCATCGAGTTTGGGTGGATAAAACATGAATTTAATGTAATAAGGACCTAATTATGTGTTGATATGTTAATGTATGAATTCTTGATGGATGTTTTGTGTTTGTATGACTCTATAGTGGATTGTAATGTGAATTATGAGAATACAGATAACAATGAGATTGTGTGATCCCATAATCTAGTTAATTAACCTAATTACCATAAAAAGGGTAAACTTGGTATTATGTGTAGTTGGAATATAGGATAATATTGCTTAAGGCTAGTGTTGAGGACTGGTTATGGCATAAGGAGGCAGTAACTTAAGAGCCTAAGGTCAAGTTAGGCTAAGGGCTAGGAAGTAAAACATATAAAGGTGTATAACTAAAGCTAGATTGTAAGTTGAATAGAGCTGAACGATTGGTTAATGGAGTAGGGTCTTGAACCTAGTAATGAATTGAATGTAGGGATTGCTATATAATAGCGGGAGTCCCTAGTTTTGGTATAAATAAAGGAGGATTGGATTAGTGATGTCACGCCCTAAATCCCATTGAGGCGGACTGGCACCCAAAGCCGATAAGGCCCGAGAGAACCAATCTTTGCTCATGTCCATTCATATGCATGTCACTCAATAAGCAGCACCATCACATAGAGATATAAGGTGTCAATAGCGGAAGTCATGGAAACATGTGATATATACATATAAGAAACTTGGCCGTTAGGGCCTTCAAGTCAAAATGGACAGACATCTCTTTCATCATATTCCCACATAGGTCTACAAAGCCTCTAACAGATGCATACACATAACCAACTTAAAGTCAGGACAAGTCCCCGCTTTATACAATATTACAATACCAAAACAAATGTACATATGAGACTCGGAAAGCCCCGAACCAACTGGAGCTCATCAGCAAATGATCCGCAACCTACTGTGGAGGTGTACTAGCACCTGCGCCTGTAACAAGTAAGGTAAGTCCCCCAAGGGACGTCAATATGAAGAATGTACTGAGTATGTAAGGCTATAAGAAACTACATCAATACATAAGAACTTCAATGGAATCAAATATAGGAGAATAGTCAATATGGATAAACCATTGTTCTGCATATGAGAAACCATGTACCTTACATTCATTATTTTTGTTGCTTCTATTGTTTATTCATCATCACTTTTATCATATCGTACCCGGGCCCCAACTGATCAGTGGGTCTTAACATAACATAATGTTATGTTGGGATCAGCTCGAGCTAGGCTTATGCATCTAGAGCTACCACCCATAAATCAATATATCAGGCTCGGCTCGAGCTAGGTTATTACCTCTAGAGCTACCACCCATAAACCAATATATCAGGTTCGGCTCGAGCTAGGTTCTTTCCTCTAGAGCTACCCCCTATCAGGTTTGGTCCGAGCTAGGTTCTTATGCCTCTAGGACCACCCCCTGATCCAATAATCTCGAAATCGGCTCGAGCTAGGCTTATGCCTGTAAAGCTACCACCCGTACTCTTGTAACCAACAACTATGCATTACTTCATTTATTTACTTTTGAGAGATTGATACAATGTTAGTCATAACATTATTGGAACTTTGGAACATGTCCGCAAATTATGTAACACATGAGTAACATTTGATCAATGAATGAGGAACATATGACTAACAATGGATGACAACTTGAAATGAGATACCTTTGAACATTTCGGAATGGAACAAATACAATGACAATGTGAACACTATGTGCTGCAGAAGGATACGGAAAGAGTAACCTTACATACCTTATCTCCCCAATATGAATATACAATCCTAAATGTGAGCACAATATTCCAGCTCCTTCCTTACGTTTCACTCTACCACACAAGTACATAACGGAGCTTACGTTAATAACCAACTACCTTACAAGTGCATACGACGACAATGAGTTACATGATTGCCTTAACATGTCATTTCCTCCTTGACAATACCATTGATGAAATTATCATCCCAACAATACCACAACATTCCATACATTTACCAATACATCATAAACCAATAGCATGTCACACCAAGTTCATACTTTACACTTCTCCATCAACACAACATCACAATTACTCCATCAAGTCACCTCAATACACTTCATAACAACATATCGACAACAATCCCACCAATTATACTTATTGAAAAAAAATAACAAGTTAAGGACCATAACCACATCATACATGTTGATATTTCATCCATACCATGCACTTTCATCACAACCCCAAGTCTCTTTTCAAGTTTAAATCACAAAGATGGCACATCTTTTAGCAAAAAGCAAAAGTGCCCTATTCAACCTTGCCAACATAACCATCATGATCTACACAATATATCATGTATAGAATATATTAAATCATAAGAATAAACACTTACCCAAGCTTGCAAAGTGATGATCTTGTCCAAAGTGTCCAAAGAAAATGGTTGCCTTAGGGTTTGGAAAATAGAGAAATATCTTTTAGAGAAATGTCTAGAAAGGCATGTGTGAGTTTTGGAATAAAAATCTGATATGTTTGCCTTTATATAGTCCTTGTGGTCATCCTTAGCCAATTCTTGGCATTTAATGCTATGTTTACTTGGTCAAATTTGAAGAATGGGTCATTTTCCCCTTTGGGCCTTGCATTTTGGGCCTCAAATTGAGCCCATTTACACATGTTAACTTAGCCCACCAAATTCAATGCATGATACACCATATATCTCATGTTTAAATAATTCCATAAATGTTACAACAATATTCACTCACGAGATTCATGTTCGTAGCCTCAATCTCAAAACAATAAAACATTCTAGCCACTCATGGCTTAAGTGAACATAATTTAATAAAATACTTGTGATGAAGAATCAACCCCAACTCGAATGCCAAACTTTCTCAAGAGTAGACCTACTATTATGGAATAATGATACCATAACCCAAGAGTCCTCTTTATAGACTAATAATCGTAGAAGAAATCGGGCAAAAAGCACCCCGGCACTCTCCCGGGCGCCCCAAAGACTTAGCTAAAATTCTAGCATTTGAAAGGTGTGCAGGGGTGGCCTGGAACGCCCTTAGGTACGCCCCCTTGTTTCCTGTGCCAAAAATATTTCAGGCCAAAGCGGCCTGGCACACCACCTGCAGCGCCCCACACTTAATTTTTGATTTCGACTTTTCTTTGCGGATTTGGTTGGATCTTTCAAGTCCCAACCTTTTGCTTGCCTCTTATCTTTAATATCCTTTGCTTGGATTTCCTTTAAACCTCGTTTTTCACTCCACAAATGCTCCACAAAGTCACAAACACCTCCTAACAAAGGTCTAAGCACATTTACTAGCACAGTATCAAATGTTCCATCAATAACAATGCAAAATACGTACTTATTGCTCTCGAACCTAGGGTAAACATGGTTCAAGGTTGTCAAGTAGGGTCGGGAAGGTACGGGGTGTTACAAGTGAATGAACTTATGAACGTTGAACCAGAGTTTAGACTCCTTTGGGTTGAATGTGCTATCCTAAAATAAGTACTTGTAGTTAATGAATATGGCTTGATAATGTTTGCTTGAATAAGCTATGGATTGGTCTTTGGGCATGCTGTAATTAATGAATATGAATTGATAAGGCCTGAATTATGAGTTGTTGACTGGCTATCGGGCATACTTGTGATTTCATGTGTTAAAGGATAATTATTGTGTACATGAAATGATTAGCTTGAGTTTGATCACGTGTTTGGGTGTTTGTCTCCCTTTTACAATGCATGTCTATGAAACTAAATTTTTGAATGATATCTTAAGTGTTAATCACATGTAATGAGGTTATATTAAAAGTTTGTTGATTATACAAGTGTAGTTGTTTATTCTAATTATGGTTATCATTGTTATGATTTCTATTGATTATTATGAAATGTACCAGTATTTGGACATCTTCATAGAATTTGGTGGAATGAGGTTGGCAGAAACTTGATGTCTGGGTTTTGGTATATGGGTAGAGCTCGTCCCCTGCAGGTCATGACTAGAGGGTGTTTATAATACCCTTAGCGTGTATGTCCAAGGTTCACATGAGTTTGATGGTTCCATGAGTGGACCAGGTATATAATTATTGTTATTATTGTTGTTTATATTGGTTCCATGAGTGGACCTTGTTATACTATGGTTGTTGTTGTGGGTTCCTTGAGTGAACCAAATTATGATGCTCGTTGGTATATTTGGGATCCTTGTGTTGACCGGTTACTTGTTATATATTTTGGGATTCTTGTAGTTAGAGTCATGGTTTGTTAACTTTGATATGGTTTTGAGTCATGGTTTGTTGACTTAGATATTTGCTAGAGTCACGGTTGTTAACTTGGTCATGGTTTGACTTGACTTGTTGTCTCTTGATGTGTACTTGACAGAAGTTGTAGAGTTACTTAAAAAGGCTAAGTGTTATAAACTTGAGGTATTTATCATAATGTGTGTTCATAGTTGTATTTGTTACAAGGTGATGATTATTAATCATTTACTATGATTAATAACTATTGGAATCAAACAAGTGAGAGTTAGGATGGTTGACACTTGATATGATGGTGATGAATGATCAACGGGAATAAGAATGGAAATACTCTTAGGTAACACAATTGGATAATAGTGTTGCAAATTAAACGGTTATATAAGTTGTCATATTTTCTCTTTGTGATTTCTATATTGTGTCTACGTGATCTAACCCTGGTCGGCCAATGCCGATGATACGTTCCAGTACGTGTTGTTTGTACCGATACTACTCTTGCTATACCCTTTTTGGGGTATAGTCTGGTTGCAGGATCGGTTGATGTTTCACAGCTGATGTGGATAGTAATCTCCAGCAGCTTGTACTCCTTACATTCATGGTAGAAGTTGTCTCCAGTCTTACCTTCTTACTTAGAAGCTCTTGTACCTGTTTAGACTAGGTCCTAGGGGTAGTTTTCATTTTTCGTATTTAATATTTGTAAGAATAGTTGTAATAAGGTTTGGTATTTTGTTATTTACTAAAGACTTCTACATTTCTTCTTAAAGGGTGATAATGGGTTCTCCTATCTAGGTGGATTAGAATAGGTGCCCTCACAATCTGGTAATTTGGGTTGTGACAATATAGTATTAGAGCCTAGGTTATCGGTCTCCCAGTACAAGAGCAAGTATCGAGTAGAGTCCTGCGGATTGGTGTGTTAACGTCCACATATAATCTTTGGGAAACTATGAGTCATTCTAGAGAATTATTGCACTTCTTTCTTTTCTCTCATGCGATTTATACAGTTGCTTGTATGGGTTGAATCCAATTGGTATCTGTCAATTCCAATTGGTATCTTGAGGAGTTCGCAATTGGGAACCTAGTTATTTCCAATTGGTATCTGTCTATAAGGGCTGGAACTTATGATTGTCATATAAATTATGATGAAATTGGTTGGTTGTAACTTTGTTAGTGTAATATAGGATGTATTTGTGATTTATAGTTTCTTGATTAACTATGAATCTGTGATAGGTAAATGTTACAAGTTGCCATGTGTTATGGGGTGTGTGATGGAATTTGACTAAGATTGTAGCTTGTCTTGTTGGTAATAACATAAGCGTTTAAATTGACACATAAGGTTAATGCCTTGGTACTTATGTGAATTGCAGTTGGGTGAATTATTGTAAATTCCGTGAATGGTGAAAGGTCATAGCTTAGTAATGTGTTGATGATTAAAGAAAACTGTTGTTATGTGATTTAAGTGGAAAATGGTATGCTAAATGTTGGGCATGGTCTTATCATTGATAAAATGGTAACGAAAAAATAGTACAGAATTGAGGAAACTCTTGTTTCAAATTGTTGGTACGCGAATAAGTACCATGGACAAAGGGCTATTATTGTTTGATAGCAGAAATTATGGTAAGAAATGTTTTGTGGTAATTCATGATTGTAACTTAAGGAAAATTTGTTTTGGCTTTCAATTTTGTGATAACTTAAAGGTTTATTTGATGACTAAATTGTCGGTTAAGTGAATAAAAGGGTGAATATGGTATCCCTTGGTATGAAAGTTAATTGTTTGATGTGGGTGATGTTATCGGTTGAGTAACATCTATATTTGAACATCAGACTTTATCTGACTCGGTGGTTTTTACTATTGATCTAGTAACTACTTGTATTTTGATGATAATGTGTAGTTGCTGAGGAAATCGTGAGATTATGGTGGAACTAAGTTCTCGGGTATTTGTGAAATCATGGCTGTCTATTGGTAGAAATAGTCACCCATGTATTGATTATTAAAATGACTTGTCATTGGATGTTTATTATTCAGCATTGCTCATATGCTAATTATATAACAATAATTATTGATTAATAGTGTTCCATGGGAATGGTATAATTGAATTGCTAGGGTCCTTACAATAAGATAGCTTGATTATGATTGGTGATCCTTAGTTGTAGGGTCGGATGAGGGAATGTGGTTATTAGATGTATTCTTGAATAGACATATCCCTCTTGTTAATCATAGTAATACTTGGTTGTTATTGCTCCTGAGTGATTAAGGTATATTGGGTCGGTAACCTGACTAGTTGTAAGCTGGTTGTGAGGCTAAATAAGTATAGCTTGTCCTTAAGTGATAACTAAAAAGCTGGTTGATTATAAATTATTAATTGTTGATGTTTGAATAGACTTATGTAGGTGGTGGTGAAGAATTTATGTAGGTGGTGGTGAAGAATTTATATATTAATGAAACCCATAGTTGTGTGTTGGTTAGTGGTTGTACTCTAGATGATATGTTCTTATGTGTTAATTATGGAAGGGTAAAAAGGGTCATAAGGTAGATGTCATAAAGGAAAAACACGGTGTAGTGTTTGATGATGTTATGTTCATTATATCATAGTTTAGGGTGTAATTTCCCGCGTTAAGATTTTCCTCAGGTTGAGAGTTAAGAATTTTCAGGCTAGGCTAGTCTTGGATGGAATCTGAGCGAGGTATGGTCAAGGGAAATTCGAGAATGGATTGGATAGATATAATAAAGCTTAGCTTGATTTTATGTTAACTAAGATCATAAGGAACCCGTAGGACCTTTTGAAATGGAGTTCGGGTTACATATTGTTTAACGTGAAGAGGTTAGTTTGGAATGTCAAAAATCTGAGTATCGTGTGGTGATAAAAGGTAAAACTGGGATGATTCCCGAGTTTCTACCATCCAAGGCCGCTATAGCGATGTGCATACTGCTATAGCAATGCCGTTTGATGTGCCATGATTTCATGGAACTTTCGATTCTTAAAACAAGAAAAATATGCAATAACTTGGGTATGTTTGGTAGGTATGATGTATTTTCTGTTCTATCTTGCAGGAAAATAGGTTTTGGAGGCAAAATGGAGAAGACGAGATGAAGCATGCACGGGAAGGAAGTTTTTGAAGACAAAAGAGCAGAGTTGAAATCCACGGAAGTGACCCACGACATGGACCTACGATCCGTGAGTCACGATCGTGGGTCAACTTCTGCAGTTGTAAAGTGATGCCTGATTCCTACGGTCTGGACCCACAGTCCGCGGGTTGATTCCACTACCTCAAGTCACGGTCCATGGAAAATTGCCGACTTTTTTCTCCTACTTTGTTTAGGATAGGATTCACTTTGTATCTATAAATACCCTTAGGTTGTCCTATGTTTACGAGTTAATTATTACATTATTTTGAGGATTCTATTACATTATTTTGAGGATTCTATTACATTGTTTTTAGGTTCATAAACACATTGATCTTGTAATCTCAAACATCGATTCTAGGGTTTTGATTTATACTGAGATTTTGGAGTTTTATTCGTATTGTGAGTTCATACTTATGTTTTCATCATTGAATTCTTCTTGTGTTCTTGCAATCATGAGTAGCTAAACCCCATAACTAGGGTTGTGTGAACCATGAGGAATTAACAAAACGGGTTAAGTGGGAAGCAATTCTGAACTAGTGTGACTGCATGTATTGTTATTTCCTTCATTATGATTGATCTTCTAACGGTTGAAAATGTTGAAAACTCACCTATATTCTAAAATTTCTCGAGAGAGAGGTAGAGATTGGGAAAACAGAATAACAACAGAGCTTTGAAGCTATCAACCTTCATCTAATAACTTGAGTCGTAACAGGGATAGTTAATCTGAGAACAAGAACAAGGGCTAGTACTGCAACACTCGGAGATCGAGAAGAGAAGAGTGAAATTCATCTAACTAAGGTCGAGAGACATTTAGATGAACCTATCTTGTTAGATTTTGCATGCAACACAGTGGGACAGTTTGCCAGCACAAGTAACCGGTGGAGTTAAGGAATCTTGGGTATCACAGTCCTAGTGCCTTTCTTGTATTGATCACAAATCCAACAATCAACAATTGTTACCTTTACTATTTTTTTTACAAAACCCTCCTTTTTTACTTACTTGCTAATTACTCAGACAAACACTTGATAGAATTTCATCCTATTCCCTGTGGGATCGACCCTAACCTAATTGGGTTCTATATTTTATATAGTGACCGTGTTATACTTTTCTGGAGGTATAGTTTAGGCGACATCAAATTTTGGCGCTGTTGTCAGGGAATACGGTTACGGAGTTTGTTGACTTTGAATTATTGGAGATGATTGGTCTAACTTTTCTGTCTTTTTGAGGGCACAAGCCGGTGTATGCCCAACACTAGGAGTCAAGGCAATTCCCTGATTCCACTTGATATGGAAGTAGAAAGATTGCTAAGTAATAATCAAAGAATGGTGAATATCGATGGAGTTCAGGAACCCACAGCCGTTGCGGATATTCATGACCAGCCACCAATTCATTTGGCTGGTCATGAAACTGCTGAGCAAATCACTGCTCGATTAACGGTTGAGGAGAATGCGAGACAAGCAGTTCTTAGACAAGAAGATAGAGGTCATCGAGGAATGCAAGAGGCAGCACAACGTCTTGCTGTACTTGAAGAGAGACAAAGAAGACTCAGGGTGCAACAACCACCACAAAGACCATATGATCCACCTACTAAACTTGAAAGGTGTATTCACCGATCTTCCTACAGATGATCCGAACATGTATGTGATGAACTTTGTGGGGGTCTGCACTTCATATAATTTTCTTGGAGTTGGCCAAGAGGCTATTCGGTTGAGATTATTTCCATTCTCCCTAATAAGAGAAATGACTTTGTGGTTGGCTGAGTTACCATTAGGTTCCATCACTACTTGGAAAGAGTTGAGAAATCAGTTTCTGGAGAGATATTTTCCACCCTACAAGATGCTACAGTTGAAGGATGAGATTTATATTTTCAGACAGATACATTCTGAAGCCCTTTACGAGACTTGGTTACGATTTAAGAAGAAGTTCCAAAATATTTCAAACCATTGGATGAATGGTTGAAATTTACTTAAGATCTTTTACAGAGCATTAAATGCCAATACCAAGACTGTAGCAGATACTATCACTAGCGGAGTATTTATGAGTCTGAGATGGGAACAAGCTTCAGAGATTTTAGATTGTATCACTAAGACCAACTGAGGATGGCATACTTGGAAGACAGAAACACCTGCTGGGACGTATGCTATTGGAGCCTCAATAGCACAACGAGCTTTGGATGAATCTGTAGCTCAAGAGGTCGCACAGTTGAGGACAAAAATTGTCTTTCTAGACAAATAGATTGCGGCTGGGGGTGTTGAGAAGGTGCATACCGTAGGTACACAAGGCAAAATACCTAGGCATGGCGATTATGAATCTGATGAGATGGTAATTATTTGGATCGAGAGGTGGCGAGTTTCTAAGCCAAGGGCCGAGGGTCTAATCAAGAAGCTTGAAACTCGAGGTAAGGGAATCGAGGTCAGAACTACTATGGGGACAATTACAACAAGTAAGGATAAAGAGACAGAGAATGGGATCGTGATGGTGATTGGAGGCGAAAGGATGATTACAAAGAGAAGAGTGGTGCATATGTTCCATCGGGATACCGTGACGCTGATTTTGGAAATTCACGAATGAAAGACCTTCTTAATAAATTGGTTAAGGGGTTAGAGAGCCATGAGAGTTGCTTGAAGGAGATTAGGGCTGACATTTCTAGAATAAGTCAGAAGGTAGAATCTCACTCGACTGCCATAAAACAGTTGGAGCAATAGTTCGGGCAGATATCGGTGGCATTGAACCATTATCAACCAGGCACTCTTCCAAGCAATACCATCCAAAATTCAAAGAATGATGGTCATTGCTTGGCCATTACTACTAGAAGTGGGAAGAGCACGACTGACCCATCTATGCCTGTGGATAGTGGTAAGAAAGATGAGCCAGTGGTAGTTGATGAAGAGGCTGAGATATAGCCAGAGAATTTAGAGGTTGATAGCGAAGCAACTTACAAGCCCCAAAATATTGATAAGGAAGCTAAGTCTGAAAAGAGGAAGGAGAAGGAGATTACTTAAGTTTTGAAACCCATTTCATAGCCTCCTCCTCCCTTTCCTCAAAGGTTGAAAAAGAAAGCTGAAGAGGGTAAATACCAAAAATTTATTTCATTATTAAAGGAGTTATCGATAAATATCCCTCTTGTCGAGGCTTTGAAGCAAATGCCAGGTTATACGAAGTTCATGAAAGATTTGGTGACAAAGAAGAGAACTATCAGTTTTGAGCCAGCAAATAATTTACACCATTATAGTGCAATTTCTTCTTGTTCACTTGTCGAGAAAAAGAAAGATCCGAGATCCTTCACAATTCCTTATACTATCGGGTCCTACAACTTTGCAAAGGCACTGTGTGATTTGGGTGCTAGCATTAACTTGATGCCACTAGCCGTGTTAAAATAATTAGGATTAGGAGCACTAAAATCGACTTTGATGAGACTTCTTATGGAGGATAGAACTGTGAAAAATCCAGTTGGCATTTTGAATGATATTTTGGTAAATGTGGCATCTTTCATCTTTCTGACTAACTTTGTAATTCTAGACTGTGAGGTTGATTTTGCGGTTCCTATAATCTTGGGAAGACCATTCCTTGCCACTGGTCGTGCATTAGTTGACATGGAAACTGGGCAGAAGAAGTTCAGGTTGAATGACAAGAAGGTTACCTTCAATGTTTGCCATTCCATGAAGCAACCAAAAGACATGCGTGTAATTTCATTGATTGACACAGTCGAAGAAGCAGATTTGGTTGTTCCTATCGAAGAAATGTTGGGGGTTGAAGCCCTTGCTGCCATGATTATGAACTTTGATAGTTATGGTATTAATTAGTACGATGAGATGGTTGGTGTACTTGCTGGTAGGGGATCATACACATATGCTCTGAAAAAACTTGATCTTGATTTAAAGAATAGGGTGACCCCACCGACTCATCTTTCTATTGAGGAGCCTACAATTTTAGAGCTTAAGGCTCTCCCGTCTCACCTTTGCTATGCATTCTTGGAAGTCAACAACACCTTGACCGTGATTATTTCTGCTAAGTTGGTGGAATGGTAAGTAGAGGCTCTTGTTTTGGTGTTGAAAAGGTTTAAGAGGGCCATTGGTTGGTCCATTGCTAACATTATTGGGATTCCACCCAATATTTGCACTCACAAAATTCAGCTTGATCCTGAGTGCATACCAAGCATTGAGCATCAACGTCGTCTGAACCTGCTAACACAAGAAGTTATGAAGAAAGAAATTACTAAGTGGTTTGATGCGGGTGTGGTTTACCCCATTGCTGATAGTAAGTGGGTGAGCCCTGTTCAATGTGTTCCAAAAAAGAGTGAAATCACGGTGGTTCCAAATAAGAAGAATGAGGAGGCCGGTAACAAGATGGAGAGTTTGCATGGATTATCAAAAGCTAAATTCTTAGACCGAAAAAGATCACTTTCCTATGCCCTTTATGGACCAGATGTCAGATCGTCTTACTGGCAGAGGATGGTATTTTTTTCTTGACTATTATTCAGGGTATAACCAGATTTTCATTAACCCCGAGGACCAAGAGAAGACCACTTTCACTTGTCCATATGGGACGTTCACATTCAAAAGGATGTCCTTCAGTTTATGTAATGCACCGGCCACTTTTCAGCGTTGCACGATATCCATTTTCTCCAACATGGTGGAGGATACTATTAAGGTTTTTATGGATGATTTTTCTATAGTGGGAGACTCTTTTGATGACTTCTTGGCCCACCTCGCTAATGTTTTGCAAAGATGTGAAGAGTGCAACTTAATGCTGAATTAGGAAAATTATCTCTTTATGGTGAAAGAGGGCATCGTGTTGGGGCATCGGATCTCAAAGGAGGGCATTGAAGTCGACAAAGCAAAGATTGAGGTGATTGAAAAGTTACCTCCACCTATTTTCATAAAAGGGATTCAAAGTTTCTTAGGTCATGCAGCTTTCTATGGAAGATTCATCAAGGATTTCTCTAAGATTGCACATCCATTATGCAAGCTTTTAGAGAAGGAGGTCAAATTTGTGTTTGATGAGGCATGCCTAAGAGCTTTCGAGTGTCTGAAAGAGAAATTGATTTCAGCCCCTATCATTGTCTCGCCAAATTGGTCAACGCCATTTGAGGTTATGTGTGATGCTAGCATAGTGGCCTTAGGTGCAGTCCTTGGACAATGGCGTGAAAAGATTCTACATCCAATTTACTATGCTAGCAAAACACTTAATTCGGCCTAGAAGAATTATACTGTGACCGAGCAAGAGCTGTTAGCGATGGTCTTTGCTTTCAAGAAATTTTGATCTTACTTGATTGGCACGAAGGTGATTGCACATACAGACCACGCAACTCTTAGATATCTTATGTCAAAAAAGGACGCCAAGCCAAGACTGATTCGGTGGGTGCTTCTATTGTAAGAATTTGACTTTGAGGTCAAGGACCGAAAAGGGACTGAGAACCAGGTTACAGACCATCTATCATGCCTTGAGGAGGAGTCCATGCTTAAATTGAGGGATGATCTTGATATTGATGATACTTTTCCAGAAGAGCAAGTGTTGGCAACATCACAAGATTTAATCCCATGGTTTGCAGATTTTGCCAACTTTTTGGCAAGTGATCTAGTCTCAGAAGAGATGTCATATCAGCAGAGGAAAAGATTCATGCATGATATGAGAAAATTCTTCTGGGATGAGCCTTATTTATTTAGGGTGTGTGTAGATGGTATAATTCGGAGGTGTATTTCGGAGGTCAAAATGATAAATATTTTGGAAGCATGTCATTCATCTCCAGTTGGGGGTCATCTAGAGGAGCGCGGACTGCTCATAAGATCTTACAATGTGGGTATTATTGGCCCACTATTTATAAATATTCTCATGACTATTCTCAGGCTTGTGACCAATGTCAAAGACAAGGGAACATCTCGTACAGACACGAACTTCCAATGACAACTATTCTTGAGCTTGAGCTGTTTGATGTGTGAGGTATTGACTTTATAAGCCCATTTGTGAGCTCGCATGGGATGAAATACATTTTGGTAACTGTTGACTATGTTTCTAAATGGGTCGAGACAATTGTGCTTCCCAATAATGAAGAAAGGAATGTCACGACATTTCTGAAAAAGAATATATTTTCACGGTTTGGAACACCCGGATTTATCATTAGTGATGGAGGATCCCACTTCTGTAATTGGCTGTTTAAAGCCCTGCTTGAAAAATATGGGGTCAAACACAAGGTGGCAATACCTTATCATCCTTAGAAGAGCAGGCAAGTTGAGGTGTCAAATCATGAGATTAAGTCTATTTTGGCAAAGACTGTGAACAACAATAGGATTGATTGGGTGAGAAGATTGGATGATGCATTATGGGCATATCGAACGACATTTAATACACCGATTGGTTCATTTCTATATCAGTTGGTGTTTGGTAAATCGTGCAATTTGCCGGTCGAACTTGAACATAAGACATTATGGGCATTAAAGAAGTTGAATCTGGAATGGCGCAAAACTGAGATTAGAGCAGATGAATGAGATGGATGAATTTTGTCTCCGGGCTTACGAAAGTTCAGCACTGTATAAAGAGAAGATGAAGTTATATCATGATCGAAAGATTTAACGAAGAGAATTTCACCCGAGAGACTTGGTATTGCTCTATAACTCCAGACTTTGTTTGTTTCCTGGAAAACTAAGATCCAAATGGTCTGGACCATTCATTGTGATAAGGGTGTTCCCATATGGGGCAATTGAGCTAAAAGGTGATGATGTCCTATTCAAGGTCAATGGTCAGCGTGTGAAGCACTATGTGGGAACTACGGAAGAAATAAGGTCGTGTGAGAAACTTAGCCTTGATGAAGTCTGAGTAGTCAAGGGTGTTGGATCGTGCTGCGATGTTAAATAACACGCTTCATGAGAGACAACCCATGGGCTGGTTGGTAAATTCTGATTAACCAACTTAGCCAAGTCGTGCCGCAACGTTAAATCAATCGCTGCTTGGGAGGCAACCCAAGGACTGATAGTATTTTGGATTTGTTCATTGTAAGGTGCAGAGGACAATTGAGTTGAGAATAAAAATGTGATCTAATGTGTACAGCTCAACCCACAATGGTGATCTACGTATCGTGGGTCACCTCCATGGAAAGCAGGTGCAATTTTCAAGTTTCAAATTCCAATCCACGCCCAACACCTACGGAACGTAGGTCAACATACAGACCGTGGGTCGGTTCTGTGGAAATCAGACCAAATTTTTAAGTTTCAGATTTCAACCCACACCCCTATACCTACGGACCATAGGTTAACCTACAGACCATGGGTCGTGTCCGTAGAAATCAGAAAACTCGACCATCCCACTATCCCGACCCGACCTACTTTTTTATTCCTACATAAAATTGACCCTCACCTATAAACACGCACAAACCCAATTCTAAACCCTCATATGCCTAACCTTCAAATAATAAGTCCTCTTCTTATTCTAAACACCATTCATAAATCTTAAACAATCAAATCCTAAATTCCAACCTACACAAATTTTCAAAAACCCAAAATCCCAAAGCCCTACATAGTCAAAATTCTTCCATAACCCTAATTTCGAAAATCCAAACCCGACCCGACCCCAATCCAACTAAACCCGACCCGACCACAACCCACCAAAGACCCAACCCATTCAAAAAATGCCACCAAAAGGGAATCCCAAGAGTGGGGATATGGGTTCTTCTTCAAGAATTCGAACTAAAAACTCAAAAATCACAACAAGGCTAGGGATGATTCTACTATTGTGCCTCGCACCACGAGGCAACAAGATAGGGCATAGGTTGCAGCCTGAGCCACACCTTAGCCTACTACACAACCCCCTCTACCTTCCACACTGATGACTCCTACTCAATTATCTAATTTTTTCCCCCAGTCTCAAGAGGGGGAGGATGTTTTTGTGACCGGTGAGATGGGAAGTGGAGAGGATGCACTTGCGACCGATGAAAATGGTGAAGGTAAGGATGCACCGCGTCCCACAGGTGCTGATAATTCTCTTATGCTTGACCGATCAATTCTAGTGCCGAGCATCATAGTAGGTTATGACATCAACTTTGCCCGCTACATTATTGAGGAGTTTCATGAGTGAGCTTTTTGAGATTTCACTAGCATTTCTTTCCCATATATGATTCAGGGTTTATGTAATGTTGTTGGTGTGGTCACACTACCTGGGGTTGATCACCATACTAAGATGAACCGAGTGGCTGATATGGGGTTGATGCAACATCGGGCCAACTCAATTTCCCAGAGGAGGTGTCAGCCCTCTACTTCATAAGGAGCGGCCCTTTTTGAAGGGCATATGGATTGAGAGGATCCTGTTAGCATCCCAACACCGGTTAGTGAGCCCGAGGATATGAGATAGACTATTGAGGGCACAGACTCTGTGATTGATGAGGGGGCGGTAGTAACTACTGCACCACCACCCTCGTCTAGTATGGTTTCAGTCTTGAGAGACGTTCTGTAGCAGTTGGTGGATAGACAGACATAGGTAATTGAGCGGAAGACGCACACAGAGTCCCAGATGGCTAAGTTGGTGACTCAACTTAAACCATGGGTTAGGACTTTGATAGAGGCTTTTAAGGCAAGAGTTGAGGCCTGCATAACTACTGCCATGGACAGATTTATACAGGAGTTGCATGGGCAAATTGACAGCTTTGAGCAATGGATGGGTAACCGGTTGCGGGAGGCCCATATTCCATACTTGACAAGTTTGACACATGAGGTGGATTCTTTGAGGGCAGAGGTTGGAGCTTTAGCAGTCAGCCACACTCCTATCATTCCGCTTATGACAACACCAATCCCAACAGCGCCGGTGTTTGTGGTTGATTTATTTGTGAATGAGGAGCCTCTTCTTGCTAGAGGTAAGAGGCCACAAAGTTTTAAGGACCAGAGTACGAGTGGAGATGAGTTTGACAGTGATATGAGGAGGGTAACTAAAGTCTCCTGGGCAGGGTTCCAGGTTATCCAGATTGACCATGAGCAGAGAGCCCTGGGTGCATCTTCTAGTCAGCCACCCCATCCATCATCAGCACCCAGTGTGGAGCCTAGAGAGCATATGGATAATCCTACTACAGGAGGGACCATATTCGACGCCTAAGGTGCCACAGGTATGTCCTTTTCTCCCTTTCACTTATCATATTTATAGCTATGCACTGAGGGTAGTGCACCATTATTTAGTTGGGGGTGTGGGTATACCACTACTTGGGGTTTTTGGTTGCAGTGTTTCTTTTCCCTCGAGTGTGCTATCATAGTAGAATTGGCATGTTTAGGTTGTTACTTATATTATTATATGTTTTCGTGTTTAAGTAGGAGGAAACTAGGGGAACCTTAGTGCAGTCAATTTTGAACGAACTTTGAATGATAATGATGCTTTTTATGTGTTTAAAGGATACCCCTTCAGATTTTTTTTTGTTTTGGACTCTGTGTGTAGTTATGTTAGTTTGTGACATCTATTGGATTTTTATATGGCATTAGTATTATAGGCAGAATAACTGTAGCTAGCTATGCCTGAACTGGATAGGTAGTACTCGATAGTGTAACCCTGTGCTATGTGTGTGTGAGGTCATTATCTAGTTCACTTTGTGTGTGCAATCCAAAACTTTCCCGGTTAGTCTTGCCTAGGTTAGAGGATAGTGGTTAGAAAAGAATCATAGGCCATTTTTGAATAGGTCAACTTTTAGCGTATACGCCGGACCAAATAAAGTAAATATCCCTTGATCCTAATTTTGAGCCTTAATTGACCTATTTCTTTCATTATCCTATTTGCCTTCCCATTTTGACATATAATGAACTTGTCTTGTCCTTGGTTCCTCCTTGGACATTATGTACCTCAACTCAGGCAAATCACCTAAGTTGAGGGTGGCTAGCATATGGATGTGTAGCTTGATATGGGTATGAAGAAGGGTTTAGTAAAAGAAAGGAGAACATATTTGGGTGTGAAAAAGAGATAAAAAAGTGAAATAAATAGATTCTGCAAAAAAAAAAAAAAAAAGAGGCAAGAAAAAATATTGATATCATAAAGAAAATCACACCCAAAACCTGAAAACAAATGAAGGAGAATAAGGGAGAGTGAAGTGAATATGGTTGGAAAGTGAACCCAAAAATAGTGTAGTGTCAAGGAGGGTTGAGTCACCATTTCCATATGTACCACACCCGTCCCCACGCCTACATTACAAGCCAACGAAAATCCTATAGTGATCTTAGTTTGGCATAGAAAATAAAGGCAAGCCTATGGTATTTCACGCACACTGTTTGAACTTCTTTGTGAGAGAGAGTGTGTTGATCTAGTCCCTATGTTGATATTCATTAGTATACTATGAGTTTATGGGACTTCTTTGTTGTGAGAGTACATGGGTTGCATTGTTAGCTGCCAATTGTTCGAATAATGTCATTTGCATATATCTTAGTTGTTTGCTCATAATTTGAGGCCATCAATTAATCACTTCTGTTTCATGATAATATGCGGCATTTATACACATTGTGGTTTTGATTTGCAAATAGGAAGGGGTCAAAAAGGTTTTGGTGCCAAAAGAAATGAGTCGACTGCCGTAGGTCTCTTAGGTTTCTCTTAGTGTTTTGTTTACCTGAGGACATACAAACGTTCTAAGTTGAGGGTGTTGATGTGCTATGATTTCATAGCACTTTGGATTCTTTAAACAAGGAAAATATGCAATAACTTGGGTACGTTTGATAGGTATGATGTTGTTTTCTGTTCTATCTTGCGGGAAAATAGGTTTTGGAGGGAAAATGAAGAAGACGAGATAAAGCATGCACTGGAAGGAACTTTTGAAGACAAAAGAGCAGAGTTGAAATCCACGAAAGTGACCCACGACATGTACCTACGGTCCGTGATTCACAATTGTAGGTCAACTTTTGCAGTTGTACAGTGATGCCTGATTCCTACGGTCTAGACCCATGGTCAGTGGGTTGATTCCACGACCTCAAGTCACGGTCCGTGGAAAGTTGCCGACTTTTTTCTCCTACTTTGTTTAGGATAGGATTCACTTTGTATCTTTAAATACCCTTAGGTTGTCCTATGTTTAAGAGTTAATTATTACATTATTTTGAGGATTCTATTACATTATTTTGAGGATTCTATTACATTGTTTTGAGAATCATAAACACATTGATCTTGTAATCTCAAACATCGATTCTAGGGTTTTGATTTATACTGAGATTTTGGAGTTTTATTCTTATTGTGAGTTCATACTTATGTTTTCATCATTGAATTCTTCTTGTGTTCTTGCAATCATGAGTAGCTAAACCCCATAACTAGGGTTGTGTGAACCATGAGGAATTTACGAAACGGCATAAGTGCGAAGGAATTCTAAACCAGTGTGACTGCATGTATTGTTATTTCCTTCATTATAGTTGATCTTCTAACGATTGCAAACGTTCGAAACTTTCCTGCATTATAAACTTGCTCGAGAGAGAGGTAGAGATTAAGAAAAGGGAATAACAACAGAGATTTGAAGCTATCAACCTTCATCTAATAAATTTAGCCGTAACAAGGATAGTTAATCTTAGATCAAGAACAAGGTTTAATAGTGCGACACTAGGAGACCTAGATGAGAAGAATGAAATTCATCTAACCAAGGTCGAGAGACATTTAGATGAACTTATCTTGTTAGATTTTACATGTAAAGAAGTGGGATACTTTGCCAGCACAAGTAACCGGTGGATTTAAGGAATCTTGGGGATCACAGTCCTAGTGTCTTTCTCGTATTGATCACAAATTCGACAATCAACAATTGTTACCTTTACTATTTATTTACAAAACCCCCCTTTTTACTTACTTGCCAATTACTCGGACAAATACTTGATAGAATTTCGTCCTACTCCCTATGGGATCGACCCCAACCTAGTTGGGTTCTATATTTGATACAGTGACCGCGTAATTCTTTTCTGGAGGTATAGTTTGGGCGACATCACCGCTATAGCAAAATAATTCCCGCTATAGTGGGATTGGGACGCTATAGCGGGATTGATGTAGTTGTTCAGTTTTTCTCCTAGTTTAGACGGTACCTTGTCATAATTCTCAAAGTTTCATTTTTATACCTATGAGGGAAATAACTAATTCGTGCTTCTCTTCACCCAATGCCTATTCGGGGATGAACGGAAGGTAAATTGGTATCTGTTGTAATGATCGATTCCGTCTCTACTATAAATATATATGGTAAAGGCATGTGCTTCTCATTCATCAGAAGTGTTAGTAGTAATTCTTTAGTATGGGAGTGCATTTGACATGTTCTAAGGTCATACAATGCCCCTAGCACAAAGTTAAGTTGAAAGTATCCTTATCGATTTAATTTTGAGCTAAGTTTAAACTAGAATCAACTTCAAATGATCACTCCTACTAGAATATAAGGGGTTAGGGGGACTAAGACCCACCAAATTTAAGATCTCTGAGTCTTACTTCCATCGCAACCAACCGTTTGTTAATCCACTTCCTGAGCAAAACATTATGCCTATTTTACTGAAAACTGTCCATGCTGAAAAGCTGAGGCTGCTATAGCGGGTCAGGCCGCTATAGCACTATGCACACCGCTATAGTGGTATGCACACCACCATAGCAGTGTAACAGTAGTTTATAAGCTTATTTTGGTGGATTTCAGCCCCCAAATCCCAAAAATTCATTCCTAAGCCCTAGAGGGGTGATTTTCTCTTGGTATGGGTGAAAATTCTTTGTTGAGGTAAGTTTCTTCCGTCAACTTCTTCATTTTTCAATCCTTTAACATCCTAGAATTATTAGAACAACCTTTAATGGTGAAATTCTTGAGGATTTGAACCCTAAGTTCATGATATTTTGGGGAAAACTTATGGGTTGGGTTAATATCACCTAGAATACTTCTAAATTATTAATTGACAATCCCTAGTATGAATTAGTGATCCTAAAACATGAAAATTGACAGTTGGGGACCTTGAGTTCAATAAAGGTGGAACCTTTAGCCTAAAAACTCCATTAAGGGAGTTGGGTTGAGCTTTAAGGAACTATTTTAATGACTAATTGACCCTTGGGCAATGTTGTAGACCATAAATGAGGGTAGAATTAGTGGGTTTGAATTCCCAAGGTATTTGTTTGAGGAGTATTTTATTAGTTACTCTTATAATTATTGCTTGTTAGATGATTTAGCCTTCGAAAATGTGAAGAAGGAGGAAAATCATCCATGGCATAGCTTACTTGTTGTAACAGCTTGGCGCCCAGGTAGGTTATGGTTTATGAATAGTATACTGTGGTTAGTAATCGTATTCGTAATGTAAATTTGATGGGAGAAATCATGCTTAGGCCTTCGGGCATGGAGTTAGGGTGGATAAAACATGAATTTAATGTAATAAGAACCTAATTGTGTGTTGATATGTTAATGTATGAATTATTGATGGATGTTTTGTGTTTGTATGACTCAATGGTGGATTGTAATATGACTTATGAGGATATAGATAACAATGAGATTGTGTGAGACCATAATCTAGTTAATTAGCCTAATTACCATAAAAAGGGTGATCTTGGTATAATGTGTAGTTGGAATATGTGCTAATCTTACTTAAGGCTAGTGTTAAGGACTGATTATGGCATAAAGAGGCGGTGACTTAACTTAAGAGACTAAGGTCAAGTTAGGCTAAGGGTTAGGAAGTAAGGTATAAAGGTGTATAACTAAACCTAGATTGTAAGTTGAATAGAGCTAAACGATTGGTTAATGGAGTAGGGTCTTGAACCTAGTAATGACTTGAATGTAGGGATTGCTAGATGATAGTGGGTGTCACGCCTCGAATTCCAATGGGATGGACTGGCACCCGAAGCCGTTAAGGCCCAAGAGAACAAATCTTCATTCATGTACTCTCATATGCATGTCACTAAATGAACAAAACTCTATCACATATAGATACAAGATGCTAATGGCCGAAGTCATGGAGAACATATGATATATATGAAACTTGGCCGTTAGGGCCATCAATTCAAAAGGATACATTCCTTACATGTCCTTCATTTTCCCCACAACCTCTACAAAGCCTCTACAGATACACAGACATAACCAACCTAAAGTCGAGACAAGTCCCCTCTTTAAACAACATTTACATAATACCAAAACAAGAGTACACATGTGACTCGGAAAGCCCCGAACCAACTGGAGCTCACCAATATCCCGTAGATGACTCGCAACCTACTATGGAGGTCTACTAGCACCTGTGCCTGCAGCAAGTAAGGTAAGTCCCCCAAGGGACGTCAGTGCAAAGAATGTACTGAGTATGTAAGGCTATACAAAACTGTATGATACATAAGTACTTCAATGGAATCAAAAACAAGTGAATAGACATTATAGATAAACCACAGCTCTGGATGTGTTGAACCATGTACATTACATTATTTACTTTACTTTACTTTTATGCTCATTCATTCATTCATCACTCATTTATTCATTCATATAATGCCCGGGCCCCAAGCTGATCAGTGGGAGAATAACAATAATTAATCGGGACCGACCCATGCTAGGCTTTTCTTTTACCCCTGGGATACCACCCGTGGTTGTGGGATCGACCCATGCTAGGTGTTGTTTCCACCCCTGGGATACCACCCGAGATATTGGGATTGACCCATATAGGTGTTCTTTTCACCCCTGGGATACCACCCAAGAATACTCAAACAATTATACATTACTTCATTTCTTTACTTCTGTGAGATTGATACATTGGTAGTCATAACATTATGGGAACTTTAGAACGTAACATTATTGGAACTTTGGAACCATGTCCACAATTATGTGACACATGAATGACAATTGGTCAATGAATAAGGAATGTGTGAATAACAATAGATGACAACCTGAAATGAGATACCTTAGAACATTTCGGAATGGAACAAGTACAATGACAATGTGAACACTATGTGCTGCAGAAGGATACGAAAAGACTAACCTTGCATACCTTGTCTTCCCAATATGAATGCACAGTCCTATATATGAATACAATAATCCAACTCCTTCTTTACGTTTTAGTCTACAAAACAAGTACATAACGGAGCTCACGTTAACAACTAACTACCTTACAAGTGCATAAGACAACAAATAACGTCATTTCACCCTTTACAATACAATTCACTGAATTACCATACCAACAACACCATAACATTCCACACATTGACCAAGACATCATAAACCAATAGCATTTCAAACCAAGTTTATCCTCTACGCTTCCTCATTAACATTACGTCACAATTACTTCATCAAGTCACCTCAATAACTTTCATAACAACATATTAACAACAATCCATAATTGATATAATCCAACATGCCTCCGAACGACCCCATAAGGCCATTCAAAAGGTACCATAAGCTAATAATTGCATCCAAGAAGGGTATAGGGGCCTTGGGGGGTCAAAGAGAAGCAAAAACAAACAAAATGAAATTCTGGAATGGGATGTGGAGCCACCTGCTCCTGAAGGTGGATGAGGTGTGGCCGCAGGGGACCATCTGGCCCTATCCAGGGCCACCTGCATTGGCACCTGCGCCCACAGGTGCCCCGTCCGCGAAGGCGGGTGCCCGTTTCAGCCTCCAAGGGTCATTTTAGGGTCCTTTTTTGTAATAAATGGTCCATGGCCATAAATAAGCTTCTCTTTACATGTTCTATGTCAACTTGGAGGCCAATAAACAACCATGGTTTCACAAAACACATGAACATCACCAAAACTACATTTTCCTTTCAATACACCACCAATTCCATACCCAATTTCACAACAACAATCCCACAAGTTATACACATAGAAAAAGAAAGTTAGGGACATAACCATATCATACATGTTGACATTTAATCCATCAAATTCACTTCCTTCAAGACCACAAGTCCACTTTCAAGTTTAGAAGACAAAACCCTTCACCGATTAAGTAAAAGTAGACTGTGTTACACATAGTGAACTGCCCAACACTTTGCCAACATAACCAACATGATTTATACACCCTATCATGCACATAATATATTAAACCATAAAAGTAAAAACTTACCAAAGCTTGCAAAAGAGTGATCTTGTCCAAAGGGATAGTTGCTTAGGGTTTGTGGGAGAAGAGAAAGATCTTGGAAAAATCTAGAAATGGCATGTGTGCTTTTGTGATTAAAAATCTGATTTTTCCCCTTATATAGTCCCTTTTTGGTCATCCTTAGCCATACACTTGGCCATAATTAATGTGTGTTTACTTGGTCAACTTAAGAATGGGTTATTTTCCATTTGGGCCATGCCTTATTGCTTAAATTTGGGCCTCAATTGAGCCCATTAAAACAAAATAAATTCAGCCCAACCAAAGTTAGTGTGTAATACTCTAACCATCTCAAGTTTAAATAATTCCATAAATGTTACGTTAATCAATTAGGTTCGGAAATGTACCGAGTGTTACATGATAATGCTCAAATACACTATAGAATAGAATGTAAGTGGTCGTTAGCAATATAATTACCCAACTTGGAGTCGGGGTCGAATCCACGAGGAATGAATGCGATAGCTTTCACCTCTAAGTGTCAGAAGCAACTAGTGCTATCGCGTGATGCTATGAAAATAATACATAAAAGTAAATGGGGGGTTATCATCTATTAATTTGTAACTATTTAGACTTTTGTAACTTGGGACACACAAGTTCAAGATTAGAGAAGAGAAGTTAAAACCAAGAGTATTACGAGACTTGGGATTATGCCATCGTAAGAGTGAAATTGTGTATGGGTAAATTGAGCATTTGACTACATTTAGCTAAGAACCTTGGGTAGGTTAGATCACAGGTGCTTGGTGTTGATTTGTCAACCAAACACCAAGGTTTCACAATTGGGTTCTTTCGAACACCTCAAAAGTGCAGATTATAAGACCAATCCAATACCTCAATTAACACCCTTATGTCTAAGAGATGCTATTAAATGACACACATCAAGTTATTGTTCACACCCATTCCTCACCCTTGTCCCCTTTGTCAAGGATGATAAGAGTTCTAAAATTAATTAGAGTTTGCAACCCCTAATTTGAATGAAAACATGGAATGGGATTAAAACCCATGGCAATTATCTAAACATAAATCAAATAAAAAAAACCCATACAATTATCACATCTTATTCAAGCATAACCCCAAGTAGAGAATTTAGCTACTCATAAAAGAAGAGAGAAGAAAATCACCCAAATTCTCTTCCCAAACTTCCATTGAATCCAAATTGAGGACAATGCAAGTGATGTGATTATTGCAAGTGATGGGTAGAGTCCATGCCTCTCACTTGCAAAAGTTTTCTCCACCCCCACCAAGTGATGTGATTCACTAGGGGGGTAAGGATAGAAAGAACTTTCACTCACTCTCATAAAGAAATTCAAGTACCACACGTAGAACCATAGGCTTGCCCTTTGTGTCATTCGCCACTAATGGGGACCAACCCAAGGGCTTACGGGCAATGACGAAGGTTTGGTTGAGAGAAAAGGTTTATGGATCAAGTGACTAGAAGATTTCCCTACACACAATCGCATTATCATTTCTTAGGCCCACTTTGTTCAAGCTCTCCACCTTATTCGCCTTTGCTTGCTTTGTCTTTGCTTTTCTTTTCTCTTTTTGTATATATAGCCCTCCAACCGAAATTCCCTCTTCATTTGATTTTGGGGCCCTTTCATTTACCCTGTAGCAAGTCATGCCTCTCTTTTCTTTCTACAAACTTTTCTCATTATTTTATTTCTTTATTCATTTCTTCATGCAACAACCAAGCATACACCTCCCTTAACAATCTTATACCTCTCCTTTTTCCCCAACTTAACTTTTAAATCCATCTCAACCATTCTCACATTCATGCTTCTCCGAGCTCAGGCCTTTGCCTATGTTGGTTCATATTAAAACCATGCGATGTGTTTACAGAGATTGAGTGATAGGCAAGAAGAAAAAAAAAATTTGACAAGGATGAAAGTGGGGTGTCATAGTATGGTCATATCCAAGAAGAAAGTGGTGAAAGGTTCAAGTGGGTTAACTAGGGACAAATGTTAAGGTGGGAATTTAGGTCAAATGGTGGATCAAGATGGCCTCGGGTCATTCTCCAAACCAAGTTAGGTCCCAAATTTCACCTTGAATACACGCGGGGCAAGTTCTAGACTATCATGTGTGTACAAGAATTAATCAAAAACCTCACCACACTAGGCACTTTTTATTTAAAATAGAAAGCTAGTCTTCTACCCAAACTTGAGCAAATGAATTTGACAACCTACTCTAAGTCAAAAACTTATGAAGAATCAGCCAGAAACTGAATTAACAGGTCACACACAAGAGGAGGCTTGGAATCACTTTGCTCTTTTCTTTTCAAAAATCATTTTTATTTGCCACGAAAATTTTGGAGGGGCCTTTCAACCTCTTCAACTACTACACAACTCTGAATTAGGACTAGCATGCAAAAAGAGCCCGACAAGGGCACTATCCAAATCACAACTCACAAAAATGGGAGGCAAAGGGGCAATATTTGAATCAACAAAATTGGCCCGGCAAGGGCAATATCCGAATCAACAAGAATGGCCCGACAAGGGAAATATGCGAATCAACAAAAATGGCCCGACAAGGGCAATATCCGAGTCACAACTCATAAAAAGATGGCATCCAAATAGAATCATGAATTAATATTACATACCATAAAGTAAAATGAATTGGCCCACCCCTACTAAAGAGTGTTGCATTGTCCCCAATGCAATCAAGATAGAACAAGAAGGAAGGAAGTGAAAAACAAAACTCCCTGAGGTGCACTAGGTGCTCGGATCTGTATCATGTGAAGGTTGTGCTGGTGTTGTGGCTGTAACAGCAGGAACCTCCTCAGACTGAGCTCCTGAATGAACCTCCTCAAGAGGCCGAGAACTAGGGCCAGTACCAACTGTCCGGGCATGCAGCTCCTCAATAGACTTCCTTTTAGCCATTTCCACCTGTTGATCCTCAGAGAGCCCTGTGCTAAAATCTATCCCTATCTCTTCCCCCACAGGAGAATACCCGAACAAGTCTGCAAATGGAAGGATAGGGCCAGTCTCTGCCTGTGGAATAGTGAATTGGACATCATCAAAAGATATTGAGGGCTGCATCAACCGCATCTCCTCACGCAGACTATCAAGATCTGTCCTGAGAGTAGTAACCGCCTCACTATCCCCCCGGGCCTCAACCGCAGATAATCTCCGCTCATAGTCTACCATTTGAGCACGTAAAGGCCTAAGGCTCCGCTCAATAGCTACCTGAATGAAATGAGGAATGTCGGCCACCAAGCCAGAGATAGAGCTGTCATTTGCTAAAGTCATGGCTGCAACCTTAGCAAATGTCAATGTGGAAGACCGAGGATGCTGCGCCGACTGCGTAGTGTGTGAGGGAGGTGGTGCCTGAGGGAGATCACGATCTAGAGTAATGTCACCATGGACAGAAGGAGCCTCGGATGCATGAGAAGTCATAGGGGAGGTACTAGTAATGGGTACCTCTCTCATGGATGAACCGGTACTCTAACCCAACTTTCTCTTTAGGCCCACCGGGTTGTCATCATCTTGGCTTGTTCGAATATCAATGACTCCCGGACACTTCATTTTTTTATCAATCTTTGGGAAGAGAGAAACCTTGTGGACTACACATAATGCCGATATAAGAGCGGGGAAAGGTAGTAAAGTGCCCACTTGCTTTGATCGGAGTTTTATCACTTCAGCAATAATCTCTCCCGAATTTATATCCAACCCATCCATAATGCAACCCACAAGTATAGCCTATTCGATAGTGACATCTTGATCATTGGTGGAAGGAAGCAACCGATTTCCCACAAAGCCAAGCCAATTCTTGGCTTGAATAGAAAGATCCCGTCGTTTGATTTGTCCAATCGCATTCGCCCATAACGGAAGACCTTTGGCAATTGTTTTGGAAAGCCAAGGAAAATGAGCACATCCCTCTAGTACTCGCCTCTTGATCTCAGCCCCAGGTTATTTATTGCGGAGGCGGAGCAAGGTACCTCTACTCCCCTAACAAGCACACTACGTAGGCAAGGCTGGTCAGCCACCGATGATTTATACTTGTGTTGATTGTGCCAGATAACGTAGGAAGCATAAACCTCCCTGACAAGATCAGGATAATAAGCCTCGGGGGGAGATTCAGGATTGATGTCTGTGAATATCTCCCAAGCATACTTGTTGACCTGTCTGACAATGTACGGGAAATGATCATGGACACCCTTCAAACTAAACACCTTCTCGGGATTAAAACCCCGAGTATGCACCCATTCATTATAAAGGTCACACATTTCTTTGCTGGCAAATCTGATTGTATCATCTGATTGTATCAACATCCTTGGCCAATCCCCTTGAGATGTCAAGGGTACTTTGCACATTGGGGATGGTAGGATGGTATTGTTGTGTCGGAGTTGTTCTCTTTGATGTAGTAGCGATGGCCTTTACTTTGTCCTTGTGATGATCTTTCTTTTCTCCTCGTGGCATTGATTTCCTTGGAGACATCTCCTAAAAACAACAAAAAGAAACAAACCACACAAAACGAAAAAGCTAAAACATATTTTTGGGTTTTTGTTATGTAAAAGAAAATGAAAACTATGTTAACTAATGTGAATGCAAGGCAAAACGGTATATGAAAGCACAGAGTAGTATATATGTGGACCACTATATCTCAAACTCAATCCATTGCATCTCAAAGTGCACAATCCATCATGACCCTAATGAGAACAAAAATGACGTTTTACCCTTAAGAATGGTGTCACCTAATCTATCATAGGGCAAACTATGCATTTTTGCTATGAACAAGTATGCTCACTAACTCACATTGCCAACAAGAATCACCAATTATGCCTCATGAAGTGGAGAAATACATTAAGAATCATGGCACTTGAAAAATCATGTAACTCACACATCTTCACTACAATATTATAACACATCATTTAGGGATGGAATAATGCTCAAGATAAGTTCAAGGAACCATGTGTAGGTCTCTTAATTCATGCACAAGAGAAAATACAAAGAAATGCTCATGTGGGAATATAATCAAACACATAGTGGGCATTAATTTTTGGGTACTCAAGACTTCCCCAATTGTATATGAAGCATCACCCCCAACTCAATCAAGCGACAACAACATCAATACTATACCATAGGAAGTCCATATGAATCAAATCTTTACAAAAATCTAGCATAAACCATGAGTTACCATTTGTGTCTAATATCTTCTTAGAAAAGATTAAAGCAAGTAAACTTACCAAACTTAAAAGAAGAGGTGAAGTAATGTGGAAGATGAAGACTCCTGAGATGAAATAGGTAATGTGTGCAATCCTCTTTAAAAGTGAAGGTGAGATGAAGACAAGAGAGACCTTGAATTTAGAGAGGGAGAAGAGCCGATGGTTGTGTTGTGAGGAGCAGTTGGTCTTTAAAGGTGTAAATAATTGGGTTGTGGGTTATGGGTCATGTTTTAAAGAAGAGAATGGGTCAACCTGGGTCGGGTCGACCCAATCACTTAAAAAAAATTCAAACGTCCAACCCCCACCTGCGCCCCACCATGCGCACGCATGTGGGGAGATGCACACGTAGGTGGGCTGCCTTACCTGGGCGCTGTGCCTAGGCGCTGGGGCAGCTGCGAAGGGCGTCTGCGCATACATGTGAAAGACCTACGCACGCAGGTGAGTAAGAGGCTCAAGGCAGGTTCCAGGCAGAGCCACCTGCGTTGTCCAGCCTGCGCACGCATGTGCCTGGTCTGTGCCCGCAGGTGGCTTCCTATCTCCAGGCAGAATACTTCCCTCCACCTGCTGGCCTCATGCGTCCCAACATGCGTGGGCATGTGAGCATGTACGCTAGCAGGTGGCTAATTTAGCTCAAAATAGTGTATCCAAGCTCCCATACTTAGTATTATTCACCTGCATCCACAAAAACAACTAAGAATTAGCAATCAAACAAATTTAAAATGACCATAAGTAACCTTGGATTGCCTCCCAAGAAGCGCCTTGGTTATTGTCGTGGCTCGACGTTGTTTCTCATTATCACGCATCCTTAAAACGGAGCAACTCAACCTTAGCCGCTCCAGGTCCGCCCTCATAAAAATGTTTTAATCTTTGACCATTCACCATGAACCTCCTTTTCTCGTGGTCCTCGAGCTCAATAGCACCACTAGGAAAGACATTAACCACAACAAACGGGCCATACCACTTGGATTTTAGCTTCCCCACAAAAAGTTTTAACCTCGAATTGAAGAGTAGCACTTTATCACCTGCATGGAACTCTCTTTTTAAGATCTTAGCATCATGCCATTTCTTCATTTTCTCCTTGAATAATGCTGAGCTCTCATATTCCTTAAGTCGAAACTCATCCAAATCATGAAGTTGATCTATTCTTGATTTCGAGGCATCCACCCAATCCATGTTTAATTTACGCAAGGCCCACAAAGCTTTGTGCTCTAATTCAACCGGGAAGTGACAAGCCTTTCCAAACACTAACTGATAGGGAGACATGCCAATAGAGTCTTGAATGCGGTCCTATATGCCCACAGAGCATCATCAAGTTGTCTTGCCCAATTTGTACGCTTTACATTCACAGTTTTCTCCAAGTTCGATTTCATCTCCCAATTAGAAACCTCCACTTGGCCACTCGTTTGAGGATGATATGGGGTTGCCACTTTATGCCGCACCCCATATTTTTCAAGCAAAGTTTCAAATAGCCGATTGCAAAAATGAGAACCACCGTCACTAATGATAGCTCGAGGAGTTCCAAACCTGGTGAAAATGCATTTTTTTAAGAAGAGAGTTACACTTTTACCTTCATTAGTTGGTAAGGCAATGGCCTCGACCCATTTGTACAAGTAGTCAACGGCCACCAATATATACTTATTACCATATGATCTCACAAACGGACCCATAAAATCAAGGCCCCATACATCGAATAGCTCCACCTCAAGATTGGGTCTTAAAGGCATTTAATGCCTCCTCGAGATACCACCATGCTTTTGACATTGAATGCAAGTCTTTACTAATTCGTGAGCATCATGGTGAATGGTAGGCCAATAATACCCACACTGAAGGACTTTCGCTGCGGTTCTCACACCACCATGGTGTCCACCAAAAGGAGAAGAATGGCATGCTCTAAGAATGGATTTTATCTCCTCTTCCATGACGCATCACCGTATAATTCCATCAGCATATTCCTTAAAAAGATAGGGTTCATCCCAAAAGTACCATTTCACATCATGGAGGAATCTTTTCCTTTGATAGTAACTCAACTCATCCGGAAGAAGTCCGCTCACTATATAGTTTACAAAATCAGCATACCATGGTGAAGTGCTATCTTCCAAGCTCATGACAAGTTCGTCTGGGAATGTATCATCAAGATCAAAATCACCCCAAATTTTCTCATTTGGCTCAAGTCGTGATAGATGGTCGGCTACTTGGTTTTCACAACCTTTTTGATCTTTCACTTCAAAATAAAATTCCTGAAGTAGTAGAATCCACCTTATCAATCGAGGTTTTGCTTCATTCTTTTCCCTCAAATACCGGAGAGCAGCATGATCAATGTATACAATGACCTTAGTGCCTAACAAATAAGCTCAAAATTTCTCAAACCCATAAACCACGGCTAGAAATTCTTGTTCTGTAACAGTGTAGTTCTTTTGGGCATCATCAACGACTTGCTAGCATAATAGATGGGATGAAAAAGTTTCTCCTTTCGTTGTCCAAGCACAGCTCCCAATGCCAGCCCACTAGCGTCACACATGAGTTCAAATGGTTGTGACCAATTTGGGGTCACTATAATCGGGGCTGAGACAAGCTTCTCTTTAAGGCAATTGAATGACTTCTGAATTCAAAAGTGACCTCCTTCTCAAGGAGTTTGCACATCGGATGGGCAATTTTAGAGAAATCTTTAATGAACCTCCTATAAAAACCCGCATGGCTAAGAAAACTCCGAACCCCTTTGACAGATATTGGAGGTGGTAGCTTAGCAATGACTTCCACCTTGGATTGATCGACTTGGATTCCTCCGCCTGATATTTTGTGTCCAAGAACAATAACCTCCTTAACCATAAAGTGGAACTTCTCCCAATTCAACACAAGATTATTCGCCACATATCTTTCAAGCACCTTCTCCAAATGTTCGAGGCAATTTTCGAATGTATCGCCAACCACTGAAAAATCATCCATAAACACCTCCATAGAACTCTCTACCATGCCAGAAAAGATAGAAAGCATACACCGCTGAAAAGTGGCCGGTGCATTGCATAGCCCAAAGGGCATGCGCCTGAAGGCAAAAGTTCCATAGGGACAAGTGAAAGTAGTTTTTTCTTGATATTCGGGAGCTATGGAGATTTGGTTATAACCTGAATATCCGTCGAGGAAGCAATACCAACCCCTACCCACCAACCTATAAAGCATTTGATCCATGAAGCGCATGGGGAAGTGATCCTTCTTAGTCCATGAATTTAACTTTCTATAATCAATACACACTCTCCAACCCGTGACCGGACGGACGGGTATAAGATTATTATTTTTGTTTGGGACTATCGTGATACCACCTTTCTTTGGAACACACTTGAATTGGACTAACCCAAGTGCTATCCGAGATAGGATAAACTACACCCGCGTCAAGCCACTTGATGATTTCCTTCTTTACAACTTATTGCATTAGAGGATTTAACCTTCTTTGATGTTCTACACTTGCTACAAACTCGGGCTCAAGCTTGATCTTATGAGTGCATATGCCGGGTGGAATCCCAATAATATCCGCTATAGTCCATCCAAGTGTCCGAATATACCGACTCACCGCAGATTTCAACACCTCAATTTGCCTAGATGACAAATCACTTGCAATAATAATGGGTAGATGACAAATCACTTCCAAGAACACATATCGGAGATGAGGTGGAAATGGCTTGAGCTTGATTTGTGGTGGATCTTCAATTGAAGGCTGCGCGGGAGGAGTTTCCCGATTTTTCAAGTCAAGATCCAACTTACAAGGATTTTTCGGGTAAGACCCAAAACCTTTCAATGATGCAACTTCTTTTTCATATCTTTCATTCCCTTCATTTTCAAGATTCCACAAGACTCCCACCAAAGGTTCTCTAACAAATTCAGCCTCCATAGTATTAGCCACTACATCATCAACCACATCGATTACGGAGATAACTTGTAAATCCATAGGTTGTTTCATGGACTTGTAGACATTGAATGACACCTCTTTGTTGTTTACTCGGAATTTCATTTCACCGCATTCAACATCAACTAAAGCTCGACCGGTAGCCAAAAATGGTCTACCAAGAATAATGGGGACTTCATGGTCAATTTCACAGTCCAAGATCACAAAATCAGCTGGAAAAATGAAATGATCCACCTTCACAAGCACATCACATAACACACCCATGGGTCTTTTAATAGAGCGATCGGCCATTAGTAGCCGCATTGTCGTTGGTGTTGGGGTTCCCAAACCCAACTTCCGAAATACGGCTAATGGCATCAAATTAATACCTGCTCCAAGATCACATAAGGCTTTCCCAAATTGATACACCCCAATAGTACATGAGATAGTGAATGCCCCCGGATCATCCTTCTTCACAACCATCATACTAGACATTATCACACTACAATTATGAGTAACTTCAATTGTTTCAAAGTCCATGGTTCTCTTCTTTGTTACCAATTCTTTCATAAACTTAGCATACCCGGGCATCTCTTGTAGGGCTTCCAACAATGGTATATTATCCGAAAGGATGCTAAATTTAGAAATGAATTTCTTGAACTTCAAATCATCTTCTTTCTTCTTAAACCTTTGTGGGAATGGAGGGTGAATTTTAACTTGTGTCTTAGAGACAACCGAGTTTTCATTCGATTTTGCATTACCATGATCAACCACTTGTGGGCTTACCTCTTTCGCTTCCACCTTTTCCGACCCGCCAACACCTTGCTCTTGTGATATTTGAGTTTCCTCTTTTGAATTATCAAGCCGAGTTTTTGTTTTGCTTACTTGGCTCCCAACACCCTTATCACAAAGGTTGTCATCAAGATTTTCAACATTATTTCCAAGGGTTCTCCCACTTCTAGTAACAATGGCCATGACGTGAGCGTCATTTTTTGGATTCACCACCGTGTCACTAGGGAGTCCTCCTCTTTGTCTTGCATTCATTTGGGAGGAGAGTTGACCCATTTGGGTTTCAAGTTGCTTTATTGAAGCCGAATGTGAGGTGACAGTTTGGTTGAGATGTGATAAATCCCCTTTCATTTCCCTCAACATCTTATCGCTTCCTTCAACTCCCAAGAGGATACGAGCAAGCACATCTTCATTCTTATATTTCTCCGGATCAATAGAGGTTGCTTCCTTACCCTTGGGTCTATCATGTGGAGTAACATACCTATCATAGTCCCGATTTCATCTCGCCAATCATGGTCTTTATCTTTATCCCTCCAATCTCGGTCTCTACCATGATCTCTATCACGATCCTTCCACTTACGATCTTTCCAATCACGATTTTTATCCATCCAACCTTGATTCCCGCCCTTCCTTTGGTAGGTGGGGCGGGAACCCCCCACTTTATTTGACATAAATCGGATTTCTTCATCAAGAGTCTCCGCTTCATCATCATCGTATCTCTTAGAATCCTTGGAGGCTACGGCGTTAACCACCTTTGGTGTTGAACCCATTATATGTTTAGTGAGGAGTTCAAGTTGTGTCATCATCTTAGCCATGCTTTCGTCTCTCTCCTCATCTTTCTTTCTTTGTTCATGGCTTATAAAAGAAGCGGAGGGAGCCCCCACGGCCACCTCGAAATCTCTTGTATGCCAACCCCGACTTTGTTTGGTAACTTGGTCCAATGTTGTCGATGCAACTCCATAAGTTTGTTTCACCAAAGACCCCCCAGCTGCATTATCCGCAACAGTTTTGTTCAATTGATCTAATGCTTGATAAAATATTTGAAACATCATCTTATTCGGAACTTCATGAGTCAGGCATTGCATCAATTTTGTGTTAAACCTTTGCCAAGCCTCATGTAACGGTTCACCATTCAATTGACGAAAGTTAATAATCTCATTCCTAAATTGTAACATCCGGGATGGTGGGAAGAACCGATCTAAGAATGCTTCCATCAATTTCGACCATGTAGTAATTGAACCCGCGGGCAATTGCCTCAACCACAACGCAGACTCGCTCGTTAATGAGAAGGGAAAGAGTCTCAACCGGATGGACTCTTGTGATATATGTGCGATATCAAACTACATGCACACCTCAATGAAATTTGTCAAGTGAAGATTTGCGTCTTCATATGCTTGAACCCCATATAACCCTTTCATTTGAAGGAGGTGAAGCATCACACTAGTAATGTGGAACACTCCATTGCCTTTTACGGGTGGGATACGGATGGCACTAGCTCTCCCGGCATCTCCCAAATGATCTTCATCTTCAAAATATCCGTCAAATGAAGCGGTATGGCTACCATGTTGACTCATTGAATCGTGAAGACTTTGGTCGTCACCTATGATGAACAAAAACAACAAATAAAGTAAACCTACACCACAGTAAATACAAGTAACTTAAAACACTAAAAGAAATGAATGCTACGTTTCATTCCCCAGCAGTGGCGCCATTTTTGATAACGCTCAAATACACCCCAGAATAGAATGTAAGCGGTCGTTAGCAATATAATTACCCAACTTGGAGTCGGGGTCGAATCCACGAGGAATGAATGCGATAGCTTTCACCTCTAAGTGTCAGAAGCAACTAGTGCTAACGCATGATGCTATGAAAATAATACATAAAAGTAAATGGGGAGTTATCATCTGTTAATTTGTAACTATTTAGACTTTTGTAACTTGGGATACATAAGTTCAAGATTAGAGAAGAGAAGTTAAAACCAAGAGTATTACGAGACTTGGGGTTATGCCATCATAAGAGTGAAATTGTATATGGGTAAATTGAGCATTTGACTACATTTAGCTAAGACCCTTGGGTAGGTTAGATCACAGGTGCTTGGTGTTGATTTGTCAACCAAACACCAAGGTTTCACAATTGGGTTCTTTCGAACACCTCAAAAGTGCAGATTATAAGACCAATCCAATACCTCAATTAACACCCTTATGTCTAAGAGATGCTATTAAATGACACACATCAAGTTATTGTTCACACCCATTCCTCACCCTTGTCCCCTTTGTCAGGGATGATAAGAGTTCTAAAATTAATTAGAGTTTGCAACCCCTAATTTGAATGAAAACATGGAATGGGATTAAAACCCATAGCAATTATCTAAACATAAATCAAATAAACAAAACCCATACAATTATCATATCTTATTCAAGCATAACCCCAAGTAGAGAATTTAGCTACTCATAAAAGAAGAGAGAAGAAAATCACCCAAATTCTCTTCCCAAACTTCCATTGAATCCAAATGTTTACACGAAATTGATCCAAAAATGCAAGAATGTAACTTGTTTCTCCTTAGGGCTTCAGTCTCCTTTACTCTATCTTTACAAAAATGCCCAAAAAGATCATTTCAGAGCTGGAAAAATTCCCTTTTATAGCTAAAAATCGCGTCCCTAAAAATTACGAAAGTGCCACTGCACTAGCCATCTGCTGGCGCAGGTTGCAGCGCAGATGGATGACCTGCGCGCGCAGGAGGCCAGCGTAGGTGACACTTCCCTATGATGTTCAGCTACTTAGTCAGCCACCTGCGTGCGCAGCCCATGACATGCATGCGCAGGTGGCCATTAAACGCTCCGGGTGTTAAATTAAGTCTCCTTCCTTCACTTTTTGAACTCCCATTGACTCGCATGGTTAGCTCGGGCTCGAATTCGTCCATTACCTGCATACAAGAGCCATATAACATGAGAATTTATATCAAATCAATGCAAATTTCAAGATAATTCAAGATCAAATGTATTAAGAATTGGGTAAAATGTTAACTTGTCATTACATTCTTCCCCCCCCCCCCTTAGGAACATTCGTTTGGATAGTACGTTCTGCTTGTCCATCTGTTTGAGGATGAAAAGCCGTACTCAAATTCACTTGGGTTCCCAAAATCCTCTGAAAATATCTCCAAAAATGTGCAGTAAATTGAGCTCCCCTGTCTGATATAATAGAGATTGGAATCCCGTGTAATCGCACTATCTCTTTAATATACAACCGTGCATACTCTTCAGTTGTATAGGTGGTCTTGACTGGTAGGAAATGTGCTGACTTAGTAAGCCTGTCAACTATTACCCATATGGAATCAAACTTCCACAGTGTACGAGGCAAACCTGTGATAAAATCCATGTTAATCATGTCCCACTTCCAGACTAGAAGATTGATACATTGCATATAACCTCCAGGCTTCTGATGCTCTACTTTTACTTGTTGACAATTTGAGCATTGAGCTACAAATTCTTCAATGTTCTTCTTCATATTACCCCACTAATACATTTCTTTCAAATCATGATACATTTTGGTGGCTCCCAAATGAATAGAATACCGTGAATGATGTGCCTCTGTCATAATTCATTTCCTTAGGTCATCTACATCCGGTACATACAATCTACCTTGGCACTGAAGTACTCCTTCTTGCGTAAGATCAAATGCCTTTGTCATACCCCGTTGTGCATTCTCTTTCAACCGCAATAACATAGGATCCGCATACTGCTTCTCTTTCACTTCAGCTACTAATAAAGATTCTGCCGTATTTTGTACAATAACCCCTTCATCTGAAGATTCAAGATGACGAACTCCCAAGCTGGTTAGTTGATGTAGATCTTTGACTATATCTTGCTTTTTCGTCAACTATCCATTAGTGCCTCCTACTGCTTTACGACTTAATGCATCGGCTACCACATTAGCTTTCCCTGGATGATATAGAATATCGATATCATAGTCTTTTAAGAGTTCCATCCACCTCCGCTGCCTGAGATTTAAGTCTTTCTGCTTAAAGATATATTGCAAACTTTTGTGGTCAGTATATATGTCAACATGAACCCCATCGTATAATGGCGCCATATCTTTAAGGAAAATATCACAGCTGCTAGCTCAAGGTCATGCGTGGGATAGTTTCTCTCATGTGGCCGCAACTGTCATGAGACATAGGCTATTACATTACCGTGCTGCATTAATACACATCCTAAGCCAACTCCGAAAGCATCACAACATATTGCATACCCTTCTATGCCTTTCGGAAGTACTAATACGGGTGTAGAAGTCAATTTATTCTTTAACTATTGGAAACTCTTCTCATATGCATCATTCCACTGAAACTTGGTTGCTTTGTGGGTTAGCTTTGTTAAAGGCGCTGCAATTGAAGAAAACCCTTCGACAAATCTTCTATAATAACCTGCCAATCCAAGGAAACTACGAATCTCTGTAGGCGTCATAGGTCTTGGCCAATTCTTCATCGCTTCAATCTTTTGTGTATCTACCCTTATTCCTTCATCAGACATAATATGACCCAAGAATGCTACAGATTTTAACCAAAATTCACACTTAGAGAACTTTGCATATAACTTACGATTGCTAAGAATCTATAACACCTGCCGTAAGTGATTAGCATGGTCCTCTGGTGATCTTGAATAAACCATAATATCATCTATAAACACTGTCACGAACACATTTAAAAATGGCTTAAACACCCTGTTCATCAAATCCATAAAAACTGCGGGTGCATTTGTTAGCCCAAATGACATCACTAAAAACTCATAATGACCATACCGTGTTCGAAAAACTGTCTTGAGTATATCTTTTTCTCTAACCCTGACTTGATGGTATCCCGATCTCAAGTCAATCTTTGAAAAACATTTGGCACCCTGTAACTGATCAAACAAATCATCAATTCTGGGGAGGGGATATTTGTTCTTGATCGTTACCTTATTCAATTGCCGATAGTCAATGCACATTCTCAACGTGCCATCTTTCTTCAGTACAAATAATAATGGTGCACCCCAAGGGGACATACTAGGCCTTATGAATCCCTTTTCTAGCAAATCTTTTAATTGCTCCTTTAATTCCCGCAATTCTGCCGGAGCCATTCGATACGGAGGAATAGAGATAGGCTAAGTACCTGGGATTACATCAATACCAAATTCTACTTCCCGTTCTGGAGGTAAACCTGGAAGATCTTCAGGAAATACATCAAGGAATTCATTTACCACCGGAACCGATTGAAGAGTTGGTGGCTTCACATTGGTATCATGCACTCTTACTAAGTGACATATGTACCCCTTGGATATCATTTTCCTTGCCTTAAGATAAGAAATAAATTTACTTCTAGGTGCTCCAACATTACCCCTCCATTCAAGGACATCCTTTTGTGGAAAATGAAAATGTACCTTCTTAGCTCGACAATCTACCATGGCATAACAAGAAGCCAACCAATCCATACCCATTATAACATCAAAATCTACCATGTCCAGCTCAATAAGATCAGCCAACGTATCATGATCACACACAGTTACTACACAATTATGATATACTCTTTTTGCAATAATAGATTCACCAACTGGTGTAGATACTTCAGTTGGCTTAACTAATAATTTTGGTGTTCTTTCAAATTTCACAGCAATTAATGGAGTAACATATGATAGGGTAGAGCCCGGATCAATCAATGTGTATACATTATGTGAAAAGATAGATAATGTACCTATAACCATATCAGGAGAAGCCTCCAAATTCTGCCGATCCGCTAGAGCATAAGTACGGTTCTGTACTCCACTAGAACTAGCTGCTCCTCTAGCACCTCTACCACGATCAGAAGGCTGCACATCTCGGCCTAAGGAAGGAACCGATGATGATGATGCAACGGTTGACCCCGTAGGTCATACCATATTACCCAAGTCTCTTAGTGGGAAGTCTCTCATTATGTACCCCGTCATACCACACCAAAAGCAACCATTTGTCCCAAGACTACATTCACCTAAATGAAATCTTCCGCAGTACTGACATGACTGACGAATAAACCCCGCTGTCTGTGAACCTTGAATTCCACTACCTTGCCCAATGTGACTGCCTCTAAACCCTTGAAATTGAGATTGAGTGTCTGCCGTAGAATAAGAAAATGAGGGTTTAGGCGGTCTATTAAAAGTTCGTGGCCTAAATTCTCCTTGGGATGCCATGGACTGTCCCATTGGTCTAGCCCTTTTTGACAGCCCTCTTTCAAATTCTTGCGTCCTTTTTTTTGCCTCTGATCCTCTATTTTCTGTTCAAAAGCTTTTATTCTGGCTATATCCATATCTCTGTTCAACGCAGCCATAGTACAATCTCTCACCAAATATGAATCCAATTTGTCTATGTACCGATGCATTCTATCGATCATAGTAGCTACCACATTGGGAGTATACCGAGCCAAAAAATTAAACCGAAGACTGTACTCTCTGACACTCATATTCCCTTGACGAAGATTCAGAAATTGGTCTGCACGAGCCTCTCGGATCTCATATGGGAGATAGTGATCAAGAAATGCCACTTTAAATTCTTCCCAACTAGTTGGAAGTGCACCGATACCCCTAGATCGTTTCCACTCTTCGTACCATAATATAGCCTCTCCTTTCAATCTATATGCTGCAAGCTCAACTATTTCTATACCAAATACATGCATAACATCTAACACCCTTTGAATTTGGTCCACAAAGTCCTGTGGGTCTGCATTCGGATCTGACCCAGTGAATGTGAGAGGGTCTAATTTCAGAAAATCCTGTATCCTTCGACTAGCTGCCCTATCTGTACCATCATTACTTGTAGTTGGACCAACTTGTCCTTGATTCTGTGCAGCAACTATACGGGTCAACATTTGCACTGCATTTCTTAGATCCTGCTCAGTAGCATTAACAGGTGGTTCCAGGGCTACGTCTCTCCTTTGTGGCCCCCTGGAAATGGGAGAGGAGATGATACCCGCGATGTAAACTCAGTTTCATCCCCACCTTGACTAGTTTGGTCAGGTGGTGATTTACTAGTTCCTTCTCCGGCAAGCATGTTTACCTTCTTACCTTTACCCCTACGTCGTCTTGTAATCGACATTTTACTAGACAAAAGAAAACCAATTTCAATGATCAGATATGATTCCACTACAAATTTGGCTCTAAGGCACGATATAAGACATGAAGAAAAGAAACAACTCCTAAATGTCCCATAGCCTCCTACTTATAAATGTGGTGCACTACACTTCCATAAGCAAGACTCTACTCAGACACGGCTTTGTAGACACCCTTAGAATGACCTGCTCTGATACCACTTTTGTCACGCCTCGAATTCCAACGGGGCGGATTGGCACCCGAAGTCGTTAAGGCCCGAGAGAACCAATCTTCATTCATGTACACTCATATGCATGTCACTAAATGAATAAAACTCTATCACATATAGATACAAGATGCTAATGGCGGAAGTCATGGAGAACATATGATATATATGAAACTTGGCCGTTAGGGCCATCAAGTCAAAAGCATATATTCCTTACATGTCCTTCATTTGCCCCACAACGTCTACAAAGCCTCTACAGATACATAGACATAACCAACCTAAAGTCGGGATAAGTCCCCGCTTTAAACAACATTTACATAATACCAAAACAAGAGTACACATGTGACTCGGAAAGCCCCGAACCAACTGGAGCTCACCAATATCCCGTAGATGACCCGCAGCCTACTGTGGAGGTCTACTAGCACCTGTGACTGCAGCAAGTAAGGTAAGTCCCCCAAGGGACCTTAGTACGAAGAATGTACTGAGTATGTAAGGCTATACGAAACTGTATGATACATAAGTACTTCAATGGAATCAAAAACAAGTGAATAGACATTATAGATAAACCACAGCTCTAGATGTGTGGAACCATGTACATTACATTCTTTACTTTACTTTACTTTTATACTCATTCATCCATTGATCACTCATTCATTCATTCATATAATGCCCGGGCCCCAAGCTGATAGTGGGAGAATAACAATAATTAATCAGGATCGACCCATGCTAGGCTTTTCTTTTACCCCTGGGATACCACCTGTGGTTGTGGGATCGACCCATGCTAGGTTTTCTTTCCACCCCTGGGATACCACCCGAGATATTGGGATTGACTTATGCTAGGTGTTCTTTTCACCCCTGGGATACCACCCAAGAATACTCAAACAATTATACATTACTTCATTTCTTTACTTCTGTGAGATTGATACATTGGTAGTCATAACATTATGGGAACTTTAGAACGTAACATTATTGGAACTTTGGAACCATGTCCACAATTATGTGACATATGAATAACAATTGGTCAATGAATAAGGAACATGTGAATAACAATAGATGACAACCTAAAATGAGATACCTTAGAACATTTCGGAATGGAACAAGTACAATGACAATGTGAACACTATGTGCTGCAGAAGGATACCAAAAGTGTAACCTTACATACCTTGTCTTCCCTACACAGTCCTATATGTGAATACAATAATCCAGCTCCTTCTTTACATTTTACTCCACAACACAAGTACATAACGGAGCTCACGTTAACAACTAACTACCTTACAAGTGCATAAGACGACAATAAGCTACATGACCGCCCTATAACGTCATTTCACCCTTTACAATACAATTCACTGCATTACCATAACAACAACACCAAAACATTCCACACATTGACCAAGACATCATAAACCAATAGCATTTCACACCAAGTTTATCCTCTACGCTTCCTCATTTACACTACGTCACAATTACTTCATCAAGTCACCTCAATACCTTTCATAAACACATATTAACAACAATCCATAATTGATATAATCTAACATGCCTCCAAATGACCCCTTAAAGCCATTCAAAAGGTACCATAAGTTGATAATTGCATCCAAGAAGGGTATAGGGGCCTTGGGGGGTCAAAGAGAAGCAAAAACAAACAAAACAAAATTCTGGAATGGGATGTGGAGCCACCTGCGCCTGCCGGTGGATGAAGTGTGGCCGCAGGTGACCATATGTCCTTGTCCAGGGCCACCTGCGTTGGCACCTGCGTCCACAGATGCCCCGTCCGCGAGGGCAGGTGCCCATTTCATCCTCTAGGGGTCATTTTAGGGTCCTTTTTTGTAATAAATGGTTCATGGACATAAATAAGCTTATCTTTACATGTTTTAGGTTAAATTGGATGCCAACAAACAACCATGGTTTCGCAACACACATGAACATCACCAAAACTCCATTCTCCTTTCAATACACCATCAATTCCATACCCAATTTCACAACAACAATCCCACCAGTTGTACACATATAAAAATAAAGTTAGGGACATAAAAATATCATACATGTTTACATTTAATCCATCAAATTCACTTCCTTCAAGACCACAAGTCCACTTTCAAGTTTAGAAGACAAAACCCTTCATCGATTAAGCAAAAGTAGACTGTTTTACACATAGTGAACTGTCCAACACTTTGCCAACATAACCAACATGATTTATACACCCTCTCATGCACATAAAATATTAAACCATAAAATTAAACACTTACCAAAGTTTGCAAAAGAGTGATCTTGTCCAAAGAGATAGTTGCTTAGGGTTTGTGGGAGAAGAGAAAGATCTTGGAAAAATCTAGAAATGGCATGTGTGCTTTTGTGATTAAAAATCTGATTTTGCCCCTTATATAGTCCATTTTTGGTCATCCTTAGCCATACACTTGGTCATAATTAATGTGTGTTTACTTGGTCAACTTAAGAATGGGTTATTTTCCATTTAGGCCATGCCTTATTGCTTAAATTTGGGCCTCAATTGAGCCCATTAACACAAAATAAATTCAGCCCAACCAAAGTTAGTGTGTAATACACTAACCATCTCAATTTTAAATAATTTCATAAATGTTACGGTAATCAATTAGGTTCGAAAATGTACCGGGTGTTACAGTGGGAGTCCCCGATTTTGGTATAAATAAAGGAGGATTGGATTAGTGAATGAACTTATGAATGTTGAACTAAAGTTTAGACTCCTTTGGGTTGAATGTGATATCCTAAAATAAGAAATTGTACTTAATGAATATGGCTTGATAATTCTTGCTTGAATAAGCCATGGATTGGTCTTTGGGCATGCTGTAATTAATGAATATTAATTGATAAAGCCTGAATTATGAGTTGTTGACTAGCTTTCGGGCATACTTATGATTTCATGTATTAAAGGATAATTATTGTGTACATGAAATGATTAGCTTGAGTTTGATCACATGTTTGGGTGTTTGTCTCCTTTTTACAATGCATGTCCATGAAACAAAATTGTTGAATGATATCTTAAGTGTTAATCACATGTAATGAGTTTATATTAAAAGCTTGTTGATTATAAAAGTGTAGTTATTTATTCTCATTGTGGTTGTGATTGTTGTGATATCTATTGATTATTGTGGGATGTACCAGTATTTGGACATCTTTACTGGATTTGGTGGAATAAGGTTGGCAGACACTTGATGTCTAGGTTTTGGTACATGATCAGAGCTCGTCCCCTGAAGGTCATGACTAGAGGGTGGTTAGAATACCCTTAGCGTGTATGTACAAGGTTCACGTGAGTTTGATGGTTCCATGAGTGGACCAGGTATATGATTATTGTTATTATTGTTGTTTATATTGGTTCCATGAATGGACCTAGTTATATTATGGTTGTTGTTGTGGGTTCCTTGAGTGAACCAGATTATGATGTTGGTTGGTATATTTGGGATCCTTGTGTGGTCCGGTTACTTGTCATATATTTTGAGATTCTTGTAGTTAGGGTCATGGTTTGTTGACTTGGATATGGTTTGAGTCATGGTTTGTTGACTTAGATATTTGCTAGAGTCAGGGTTGTTGACTTGGTCATAGTTTGACTTGACTTGTTATCTCTTGACGTGTACTTGACAGAAGTTGTAGAGGTACTTAAAAAGGCTAAGTGTCATAAACTTGAGGTATTTATCATAATGTGTGTTCATAGTTGTATTTGTTACAAGATGATGATTATTAATTATTTACTAAGATTAATAACTATTGGGATCAAACAAGTGAGAGTTAGGATGGTTGAAACTTGATGTGACGGTGATGAATGATCAACAGGACTAAGAATGGGAATACTCTTAGGTAACACAAGTGGATAATAGTGTTGCGGATTAAACTATTATGTAAGTTTTCCTATTTTCCCTTTGTGATTTCTATATTGTGTTTACGTGATCTAACCCTGGTCGGCCGATGATACCTTCCAGTACGTGTTGTTTGTACTGATACTACTCTTGTTATACCCTCTTTAGGGGTATAGTCTAGTTGCAGGATCGGTTGATGTTTCACAGGTGACGTGGATAGTGATCTCCAGCAGGTTCTACTCCTCACATTCATGGTAGAAGTTGTGTCCAGTGTTACCTTCTTACTTAGAAGCTCTTGTACCTGTTTAGACTAGGTCCTAAGGGTAGTTTTCATTTTTCCACATTTAATATTTGTAAGCACATTTGTAATAAGGTTTGTATTTTATTTATTTATTAAAGACTTCCATTTTTCTTCTTAAAGGGTGATAAGGGGTTCTTCTATCTTGATGGATTAGAATAGGTGCCTTCACGATCCGATAATTTGGGCCGTGACAACTATTATAATATCAGCTCATTACATTCCACTCCCCTTCAAGACATTCTTGTCCTCAAGAATGTTAATATTATTGTTGGATGAATTCTGAAAATTGGGATTTAATGAATGACTAGTCATCCTATGTAGCCTCTTCAAAAGCTAAGTGTAATAATTCTCATGGTTTTTGTTTGTACATTTTGATTGTTTTACCCTTTTCTGTAGTTACAACAACAACAATAATATACCCGGTATATTTATACACAGTGAGGTCTAGGGAGGATAGAATGTATGCAGTCCGTACCACTACCTCAGAGGTGAGGTAGAAAGGCTATTTTCGATAGACCCTTGGCTCAAGAAAAAAATGTAGTTCAGAAAAATGTATAAAAGAGGTACAAAGATAATAAAAGTAATACAACAACACTACTATAAAATAATACTACAAGTGATCTACCAAAAATAACATATATCAACAATATTCCAAGAACAAAAAAACTACTAGCATTGCACTACATCTACTAATTAATAAGGATAACACTCCCACCTACAAGCATAAATGCACTCGACCTCCTAATCTTTTATCCTAATCCATTTTTGCCACACCTTCCTATCTAAGTCATGTACTTGGTAAGCTACAACTGTGCCATATCCTGTCTAATAATCTCTCCTCAATATTTCTTTGGTCTACCTCTACCTCTCCTAAATTCATCCATAGCCAACTTTTCAACCTCTACACTGGGGCATCTGTGCATCCCTTTATCCCATGTCTGAACTATCTCAACCTCGCTTCCCACATCTTGTCTTCCACAAAATCCACTCCCACCTTATTCAAATATCTCTCCTAATCAACTAATACATCTAGCATAACATCTTCATCTCTGCCACCTTCATCCTCTGGATGTGAGAATTCTTGACTGGCTAACACTCTACTCCATAAACCATAGTTGGTCTAACCACCACTCTGTAGAACTTTCCCTTAAGCTTAGGAGGCACCTTGTTATCGTAAAAGGCTCCAGAAGTGAGCCTCTATTTCATGCACCTTGCACCTATATGGTAAGTGACATCCTCGTCGATCTCTCTATTTTCTTGGATAATAGACCTAAGATATTTGAAACTACCTCTTTTTTAAATGGCCCAAGAACCAATCCTTACCTCTATGTCAGCCTCCTGTGTCACCTTGCTGAACTTGTATTCCAAATATCTAGTCTTGGTCCTACTCAACATATACCATTTAGACTCCAGGGTCTACCTCCAAGCATCTAAATTATCATTAACTCTTTCGTGAGTCTCTACAATTAAAACCACGTCATCCACAAATAACATACACCATGGCACCTCGCCTTGAATTCACCGCATTAATACATCCATCACCAAGACAAATAAAAAGGGGCTAAGGGTCAATCCCGGTGCAACTCCATCAATAGGGGAAAATTCTTTGAGTTTCCCCCTGTAGTTCTTTTTCGAGTCTTGGCTCTATTATACATGTCATTAACTAACATAATTTATTCCATCAAAACACTTCTAGCCTCCAAGCACCTTCGTAGAACCTCCTTGGGGTCTCTGTTATAAGCTTTTTCTAAATTAATGAACACCATATGTAAATTTTTCTTCCTCTCCCTATATTAGTCCACCAGTTTCCTTACTAGATGAATGGCTTTTGTGGTCAATCATCCTAGCATGAATCAAAACTAATTCTCAACAATAGTCACAATTTTCTTCAACTTCAACTCCACCACGCTCTCCCAAACCTTCATAGTATGGCTTAACAACTTGATACCTCTATAGTTGTTATAATTCTATATGTCACCCTTGTTTTTATACAATAGAATCATCGTGCTCTATCTCTAAGCTTTAGGCATCTTTGTCATCCTAAAAATGGCATTAAACAACTCGATCAACCACTCCATACCTACCCCACCTATGCTCTTCTAAAACTCTACAGGAATCTTATCTGGCCCAGTATCTCTACCTCTGCACATCCTACAAATAACATCCTTAACCTCTTCTACTTTTATACGTCTATAATAACTATTATCGTGATGCCTCTCTAAGTGCTCTAAACCCCCTAACACAATGCTATTGTTCCCCCCTCCTTGTTCAATATCTTATGAAAGTATGACTGCCATTTCCTCTGATGAGTACCTCCTCTACCAATACTTTGTAGTCCTTATCCTTGACTCACGTCACTTGGTCAAGATCCCGAGCCTTCCTCTTTCTATACTTGGAAAACTTATATAAACTTTAGTTTCTATTCTGTAGTTGCTTTAAGATAATTGTGGTCTATGGGTGTGGGTGGCACAGTTCCCAAAGTAGTTGGATGAGACTTATGTAAATTTATATTAGAAGGATTTGGAAGTTAATATAGTTAACTAAAGTTAATATTTGATGAATATATGCTCAAAATTGAATTTTGATAGTTCTATTAGCTCCAAAATTTGATTTTTAAGTATGTTAGACCTTTGATTTAGATCCCGAGGTGCTCGAATATATTTTGAGTCATTGGTTGGGTGTTTGAAAATTTCTAAGTTAAAATTTAGACTTCAGTCAATATTTGGTCAAGATAACCTCGGTTCAGTGTTTTAATGGTTCTATTGAGTTGGAATGTCGTTTCTAGTTTGGTGGCATGTTTGGTTTGTTTTCATTAGATTTAAATGATTCACAAGGATCAATTCTGAGTTTGGGACTATTTTTCTTTTGTTATTGGTTGGTGTTCCTAGTGAAGTCGCATCCGTGAGATTTGCTTGCACCAGGCAAAGTTGTGCCTGTGAGATTTTGGTCATGCATGTGAAGGTGCAGTGGCGAGGGATGTTCCACTTTAGTGGAACTGGGAAGCCTTGAGGTCCCTCTCTATGAAGGGACTCTTCCACATTAGTGGAGTCGAAGAAGCATGACTTGTGTAAATTGTAACCTTAATCGGCTTATGAGCATTCTAGTTGATGGTTTGGCTCTCCTTTATGGATTGAGTCAGAATATGATCATAGTTTGACTATAAAACTTGAAAAGGGAAACTTGACTTGGTAATTGAATTTAATCATGACATAAAATATATAGCTTGAAATTTGTATGTGTTACTTGGGGATCGAGGTTGCAAGCATGCACATTATGCATTGAATTTTACGAAAATCAGATTGGCACACCTGCTCAATGTTACATGGATCAAAGTGACACTCCTACTCGATATTTTATGGATCAGAGTGGAACTCTTGCATGATATTTAGGGAGCGTAGTGACACGCCTGTCTGAAATATGGACCTCGCTAGTTCTAGCTACCTATATAGAGCAGTGGGTGTATATACAACATATGCATTACATTTATCCATTTATTCCTCTTTACCTGGGTTGTTACAAGATTTTTACTTGATAAATACATGTTTAAATGTCGCGGAACATGATTGATGATTATCTAGCCTGATATGGTAGTTGATTTCCATGTATTTTGAAATGTTGTTGGATTGCTATTAGTCCATGTCTATTTGTTGTGTATCAGTGTCTAAGTTTGAGTGCAGGTTTAAGCAGTATAGGGCCAACCCTCACCTTTGCTTTAAATTATGGTCAGATGATGTTGCTGCTGAGTATGTGTGGATTAGTACTAATTTTATTATTTATGAACCTAATTATGTAGGTTTGGAGTTAGGTGCTCTTGGCTGTTTATTTTCCAGTTGTCTGAAGCGAGGTCATCGAGGTTTGACTTAGATGTTTGGTTGATCTGTAGCATACTAATATCTCTTTTATGTTATGTTATTTCACTTTCCTTTATTAACTTTGAGCCTTTCAGGCTTATATTATATTCTATAGATACTTGTACTATTTACTTCTGGGTTTTGGGAGAGTATTGTTGTTGTTTTTATTTCTGCACTTGAGATTTTTATGAAAAAATTCTATTATTGACGCATACAACTTTATTTTGTTAATTTCCTCATAATTATCATATTCTTGAGTTATGATTTTGGGCTAGCTTACCTATTGATGGGTTAGATAGGTGCCGTCATACTCCCTAGATTTTGAACCGTGACACTTCTCCCATTATATGATAACCTTGACTACCACTACATTATTTTCCTTTACCATCCTCCTCTGCAAAATGGCTAGGGGATTGACAACATCTAACTATCATGTTCAACTAAGCATAGTTGTTGCTGGAGTTGTCACTTCAATAATGATGCATGGAACTCGAATGAACGAGATATGTGGTAGAAACTTTCAGCTTATAAGATACTTTGTCAATATTTTTGAGAAACTTGTAAGGTCCATAGAACTTGGGGCATAGCTTGAGTTTCCTCCTTAGTGCCATTGATGTCTATCTATATGGTTGAAGTTTTAAAGAGATCCATTCTCCTTCTTGTAGCTCCTTCTCACTCCTTTATCATATGCATACCATGTATAAGGTAATCCTTGAGAACCTCTAAACTATTTGATGAACCAAGTCTTGCATTGACTAGACCGGTGTTTTAATGAAAACACTCATGGGTAACTATGAGGGGTCATATACGTATAAGGCATTAAGGATGGCTAATGGACTGGGCTGGCCCATTTCGGACCTTTTGGTATGCTCGGTCCGATAAGCTCTATATAGGGTTGATACCATTGCTAATCGGGACACAGGCCGGTGCGGACAAGGGTCGATCGACTGGTTGACCGGTTCAGTTCCGACCGATCCAACGGCTATAATTTTTTTAAAAAAATTAATTAATATACTACCATTAAACTAGCCGTTGGGAGCTGTTAGTGGGCCAATGGCTAGCAGCCCCTCCGAGCCCCCCTAACTCCTATTTTCCTATAAATTCCCATTCTTCCCCCTCTTATTTTCCCACAAAATCTAAAAAAATCTCTACTACTCTCTGATATCTATTAATCTCTAATACTTTCTAATGTTTTGTGTATTTGGCTAATTGGAGGGATTTTTTTGAAGCAAGCTTCAATTGTCATCTCTCAATTCCGTCTTTTGGTTATATACGTTTGCTTTAACGCATACGTACGATACCTTAATTCCAACTTTCATCTCTTTATTTGTTTAATTACTATTATTTTTTTGTTATAGTTGTATTGTTTATTTTTTATCTCTTTATTTTTTTCACATTAAATATGTATGCCGGTAAAAAAATTAGTGGTAAGAAATCAATTTTTAGCCAGGTTAAAAAAATTGTGAGAAAAAAAAGATAAGGGTGCTAGTAGTAATAGAGGTGGAGATTGAGGTAGTTTTAAATCATTGCCACCTAGATTTAGAATTAATATCGGTGATTTTACTCATGTTGATGATACTTCTTTCGAACGTCCTTGTGCTATTGATGTTGGTTCCGGTAATGTAGCAGACCATGAGGCCTTAGATAGATGTTTTGGTAATTATTTTAAAGACATAGAGGAAGAGGAAGATGTAGAAGAACAAGAGTTAGAAGAGACCCCTACCCTACTAGTCCGGCTACGAAATTACAGGAACACGATGAAGTAGAAAATTTATCTATGTTTACTAGAGTAGGAAAGACTGAACGTCCTAAGAGATCATTAGTTTGGAAAGTTATGACCCAAAATAAGGAGAAAACTACTGCTACTTGCAATAAATTTAAGGATGTGATGAAACATTTGACTGGGGGATCGTAGGGTGGGACAGGACGGCTAACTAGATATTTGAGAGGTTGTGTTCTTGAATTTGCTCATCTAGAAGCTATCATTAAGGCTAAAAAAATGGTACACCCTTGACCGGTACTAACTAATCTACAGGAGGTTCTAACATGGTCCAGAATATTATAGATTATAGTAACCGGACTGGCCCAAGCACATCACTCACATATAGTCAGGATAGAGATCGTGAAGAATTAGCTAAAATGGTTGCGGTTTGTGGAAGAATTAGCTAAAATGGTTGCGGTTTGTGGTTTTCCTTTTAGTTTTGGTGAACATCCTGATTTTATTCATTATATTCAAAAAGTGTATAATCCAAATTTTTGAGGTTTTTCAAGAAATACAATTAAAACAGATATTTTTAAATATCAACGTGAACATTGTCATTTTCTTCGTTGCTTCTTTTCTTATTTTGATGGTAAAGTATATATCACTTCTGATATGGGTTGTAGTCCTAATGATAATGATTAGTTACTGTTACTACTCATTGGATTGATCATGACTGGAACATAAAAAAAGAATTAAAGGCTATAAATATGTTGAAGAGAGTAAAACTGGTAGTTATATAGCTTGTTTGACAGGAGAGATTTTAAAATATTTTGGACTTTATGCTATGATAATAGGCGTCACGTTAGATAATGCTTCTACCAATTTGAAAGCTATTGATTTTTTAAAACCTTGACTTTGTCCAATTGATAATGATGCTTTTCATATTAAGTGAAATGAGCATATTTATAATTTGATAGTACAAGATGGTATTGATGTATTTTGTAATTCTTGTGTTAGAATTTAAAGTGCTTGTGCATGGGGTTTTAAAGCTAAAATAAGGGCTAGAATTAGTGTCACGGCCCATATCAAAGTCATGATGGCACCTACCATAACCCACCTGTAGGTAAGCCAAACCGTAGTCTGGAATGACAAGTAATGGGCTAAAAGGTGGTAGACGGGATAAACACCAGAAAATAAGCATAAAATAATATCGAAGGCAATATAAATATGAATACGATCCCAAAATACCAAATAGAAAAGAGGAAGAACAAAAGAAACATCCCACGACCTGGTAAGGCCATTACAAGAGCCACTAATCAAAAGAATAAGAGTACCAGTAGTATCAATATACAGGTAGTCTCAAATGTAAAGAATGTCCAAAATCGAGAAAGGAGAGAGGATCAGCTTCGGCTATGAAAGCTCACACTATCTCTAGATCCCGTAAGCAAGCTGGAAGGAATATCAACAACGGCAGCTAGTACTCGGATCTGCATCAGAAAAAGGATGCAGAAGTGCAGTATGTGTAACAAAACAATGGGTACTCAATAGGCATCATCGGCCGATTGAGCTAAATCATAATAAAAGCATAATAAAATGCGGGAATGTAATCTAAGTCAAGGAGAAAGGGGAAAACCTGAGATCATGCTCCAATACAAGAAAATAAATGATAAAAAAAATAAGCGATACCGTAATTAAAGTAAACTAATTATAACCTAACTAGGCCCCCATAAGCCTAGAAGGTGCAAACAAGAGAAGACTAACCCAAAAGAGCCCCCATAAGCCTGATGGATACAATCAAGAGGAGATCTAAAGACACTAACAATGATATAACCAGCCAATAATCCCATATCCGTGAAACCATTCATACTATGCAATATCAGACTCGAACTGGATTCGCGATATCATAGATGAACCATAAAGTACCGGACTCGAACCAGTCTTTAACACCATAACTATATCATAAATGTCGAACTCGAACAGATCTTCAACACCATAACCATATCATAGATGCCGGACTAGAATCGGTTTTTAACACCATAACTAGATAGTAGAAGAACCGGTATAATAAAGTAAAGTCACAATAACTAGCCTAGCCCCAAACTAGGTGAATACTATATAGCCTAATATTCAAGATTAACTATAATGCTGCGAATGAAGGCATCCTATGTCTACATGGGGCTAAAAGAGATTACACATCCTAAAAGAGGGCCGACGGGGCCCACTTCTAAACCAAAAAGTCCTACTAAGGCAATTACTACCCGAAAATGACTAAGTCTCAAAAATTCCACTACAAGTTATTACATAAGTCTAAATAAAACCTAAAAGCATCATTTGACTTAAAGGAAGGGTAAATGGGTCTATTTTACCCCCGAAACGGCTCACAAATCGGCCAAATAAATCAAACTTCACTAACTAATCAACCAAACCATAATTTCCAACCCAAAACTAGCACAATATCATACTAATACCATAATAAAACTCAATATATAAGTAAGGTAAGCCTAGCCTACTTGGACGCCGAAGAATGCTCGATAAAGTCTGCTAAATTAGGGCTTTTCCCTCCCGAGAAGCCTCCACACATTCCTACGCTATAAAAATAACAATATACTCATTAATATGAGAATAATGATACCCACATTGCATATAAAAGCTTCGGATCTAAAATCAAGCTAAAAATCCAATGTGGGGCCCGCTTACAGAATCATAAATTTGAAATCGTCAAAACGTCCCTCAAGGCTAAAGGATCATTTATACTCAAGAATGGGTAAATTACAAGCTCCAAAACATCCAAAAACAACCCATAAATGAATTTGGGATTTAAACTTAAAACGAAGAATTTATCGAGAAATTAGACGAAACTTACAAGGATTAAGATGAGGAAAATGGCTTTGACGAACTCTCCAACCTCCCTTGATCACCCAAGAATCGAATCCTCTCTCTCTATCTCTCTAGGGCTTTTAATTCCCAACACTTAGAGAATAATGAGAGAAAAAGGGATTAAATGCACTGCAGGTACCGCTAAAGCACTCGACCGCTAAAGCGGTCTCTAATTAAGAGGAAACCCACTGATAAAGAGGTCCGAAAACTTGGGCTGACCTCCACTAAAGCGGAATGGTAACGCTTAAGCGTACCCCTCTAAAGCGGTAGGGCCTCTGCTTAAGCGGACTCGTGGGACCAGTACCCAGCTGCTAAAGCGGTGCCCAAGCCGCTAAATTGGCTTCCACTTAAGCGACCAAATGGTTGCTTAAGCAGTCGCACCAGCTGAAGCAGCATCAGCACTTGGCAATATTTTTCCAAGTGTCCAATGGGCCCTTGGGATTCATTCAGAATCTCGTGAATGCAAACGAACTATGCTTCCCTATCAAATTTGACATTCTGGATTAAACGACGCAATTCCGGGGTCATTCGGTGAAAAGCGGGTCGTACACCTAAATGGTTGTTTTCATCACTTTCCACTCAATAGCCCAAAACGAGTCTGGAAGCCTGGAGACTAGGACCAAGGGTCCCCTTAGCCTAAAATAAATGTTCCGGAGCTGATAGAACTGTTAGAATTGGCATATAAGGTCTTTTACCTAAAGTTTAGGTCCGGTAGCCAAATTTGAACAGCGAAGACTTCAAACCAGGGAATTGGCACTAAAAACCCAACGAACTATTCGGTAACCGAGCTGTCATCTCCAGCAAGTCATAAATAACTTGGGGCAGTTATGCGAAAGCTCTAAACTCTGAAATAATAAGGAAAAGTAAAAAATGACCTGGAGGTCATTACAATTAGAGAATTTGAAAAAACTAGTACTTTATTTGAAATGCCATTTTGAAAAATTCCAAAAGAAGTTCCTACTAGATGGAATTCTTTATTTGAAATGCTTGTTGTTGCTATTGATTATCATGCGCCTTTACAAATGCTTTATAGTAAACATAATGCAGATCAAAGAACAAGAATCACTGACGAGGATTGGAAAGAAGTCCAAGAACTTATTAATTTTTGAGAATTTTTTATAGTACCACAAATATATATCTGGTCAATATTATCATACTATTTCTTTGGCTTTAGTAAATGTTTTTGTTATTTCATTTGAATTTGTAAAATATAAAGATCGTGCACATTTTAAAGTTGTTGTTACATATATGGTTGAAAAATTTAGAATTTTTTTTTTCCTACTCCTAAAATATATTTAACTTCTACTTTGTTCAACCGAACTTACAAAGAACAAGGTGTAAAAAAAATGATTGAAACAATTGATAAAAATTTAGAAATTACAAGTGATGAAGTTCCATCTGTTGAATCTTGTAAGGATGGTATAGTAACTAAAGCTAGACATTTGTATGACCTTTATAGAACCAAGCTACTAAATGATAAACCGTCTGAACCTCCATGTCGTAAGGCTAGATTTAATAATTTTAATAAAATTATGGATGAAATACTTGGTCTTGATTCTGCTAACAATAATGATTTTGATCAATATATTAATTAGGCATGAAAAAATATTAGGGATGAAAATGGTGATCCTCAACTTTTAACTTGGTGGAAGAATCGAACAGAACAATTTACATATCTTTCAAGGGTGGTTCGGGATGTGTTGGCTATGCAAGCATCTTCAGTAGCTTTGGAGCAAGCTTTCAGAGCAGGGAGATGTGTTATTGGAGACCGTAGGTTTGCGTTAGCAAAAGATAGTTTGGAAATATCAGCGGTGTTCAAAGATTGGATCAATGTCGAATGAAGGAATGCCGGACCGCCAAATTTATCGCATCAAGCCAAAATCGAAATAGATGAAACACTTGGAGAAAATAGTGATGATGGCATGGAAGCAATGGATGAAAAAAACCAAATACAAATTCTGGATCATGTTTTCAAGGAATTGATAGATAAGTTACAAATAATATATTTTGAAAATTATAGATACTAGTATGATAATTGAGACCTAGTTCAAACAGAACCCTTCCTAGAAGGTGGCTATGTAGATTAGGTGCTCTTTTAATATTTGAAATTCATGTACTTCTTTATTGATTTGAATAAAATTATAGGTTGTTTGCCTTGACGTTCTTTTTAAATTTGTCTTTTATTTATACTTTAAAGAATTTAAAAAAAAAAAAAAAACTTTAAAGTTGAAAGTTTAAATTTAAACTTTAAAGTTCCAAGTTCAAAAAAATATTAAAGTTAAAAAAAATTCAAGTTTTTACATCTTCAACTTCAAGATTCAAAAGAATTTTAAAAAAATTAAACTTTAAAGTTGAAAATTTAAATTGAAACATTAAAATTTTTAAAATTTTAAAGTTAAAAAAATCAAAGTTTTCAAGATTCAAATTTTTTTTTTTAAAAAAATAAACTTTAAAATTGAAAATTTAAATTAAAACTTTAAAATTCAAAGTTGAAAATTTAAATTTCAACTTTAAAAATAATCAAAGTTTTCAAAGTTGAAAATTTAAACTTAAACTTTAAATTTGAAAATCAAAGTTTTTAAAAGTGTTCAAAAAGATTTTTTAAAACGTAAAAAAATTTGAAAAATAACTTAAAGATAAAAATATTAGTATAAAACTGTTTTTATTTCTAAAAACTTTTTTTGATTTTAAATTATAAATTAAAAGTAAAAAAAAAAAAAGGAAAAAAGGTTGGGCGGGAATTCAGTTCGTGGTCCGGTCCGGCTCGTCAATGGATCGGTTCTTAATGGACCAGTGCAAACAACTTTGTTTTTCCCGGGCAGCCCGATCCGGTAGGCCCGGTTCCGAATGAACTCCCGTCACCGGCCACCAGTACCGGTGCGGAAATGTTGGTTGTCCTTTTTGGTAGGCCCGGACTGGTCCACTGCCACTCTTATTAGGCATGGATGGGGGTACTTTGATGTGAGGTATACTAGTTACTGTTGTATCACCACTCAACTAGATGTAACTAGGTTGCCCACTGCTTAGGTTTAATCATTGCCATATCCCTAAAGTATCTTTCCAAATATTTGTTGGGCCTCTCAGTCCGTCTATTTGTCTCAGGGTAGTATGAAGTGCTCATGCACAATGTCGTACTAGTTGTCTTGAATAAGTGTTTCCAAAATAAACTGGTGAGTACCTTGTCCCTATCCGGGAAAATAGTCTTAGGGAACCCATAGTACAGTTGTGTAGGGGTGCTATAGTACCAAGAAATGCCTATATTTTGTGAACATGTTAACTACTACTAGGATTACATCCTATCCTTGAGATTTTGAAAGGACATCTATGAAGTATGGCCTGATATCACTTCAAGACTGAGTTGGAGTTTCGAGTGGTTATAGTAAGCCATGGTATGCAAGAGTCTCATCCTTGAACCTCTGATAGATGTCACAAGTTTAGACAAATTCATGTACATCTCTTTTCATAACTGGCAAGTAGAAATACAACTGAATCCTTTTCAATGTTCCTTATTGGCCTGAATGCTTTCTAAGGGCTGAGGTGTGCATCATTTGAAACAACTGTTATCTAGGGTTGTGGTTTTGCTGATGTGCCGATATTTGACGGCACATTTTATGCTTTTAACTGAGAATATACGTGAGTTTTTAAGCAACTGTTGTTAGATTTAATGGTTTATGTGTTTAATTGCAGGAGAAACTATGCTTAAGAGTCGTGTGACGGCTTCCTTGACATACCGTCAAGAGGGTGACGAGCCGTCACAGCTGCCGTCAAGCCAATACAGAAACACCATTTGAAGATCTCATTGTGATGGCTCAGCTGACAAATCGTCAAGCTACTGATGAGCCGTCAAAGCTTAACAGAATCATAGGCGAACCAGAGTCAAGTGACGACTCCATGTGATGAACCATCACACGCCTGATGAACTGTCATGTAAGTCATCATAGCCAAGGCGGTCAATTCCAATTTAAAAGTGGATTCAAAATTTCCTGGAGCATATAAATACCTAGTCTAGGGTTTAGAATAGGCATCTTTCATTACTTAGAATATTTTTACGTTATTTTATCTGGGGTTGAACGTTTGTTGGATTTGAAAACTACTACTTCCATTTTTGGCTTGAGTTTCATCTTTTGATTATGAAAGCTATTGCTTTCTTCTTTTCAATAACCATGCGTGGATAAAAACCCTGTAACCAGGATTGTGGGATCCATGGCTAAAAAGTGACTCTAGGGTTAATTTCTAATGGTTGAAAACATTAGAACAATCCATAGGTTTAACTTGCTTAAACGAAGAGGTTAAAATTGGGAAAAGGGTTTAACAACGAGGATTTGGAGTTTCTAACCCCCTTCTAATGAGTAATGCTCCAGCGAGATTAATCAACTTGAGGCTAAAATTGAGTTTAATAGTTCCATCACTTTAAGTTCGAAAGAATTAAAGGGATAATCATCTAATTTGGTTGAGAAACGTTTAAGCTTACATTTGAATTCAATTGCCTGACATTACTTGTATTAAGACGCAATCATTGTCGATATTAACCCGAAAGTGATAAAGAGCCATGGTGAATGCAATCCTAGTTCATTTTCTCTACTGATTCATATCTCTTTAATTTAACGCTCATTAATTTAAACAAGTTAGATGTTGAGTCGAAATCACTTATTAAACCCCCCTTCTATTTCAGGGAAATTGTAGACTAATAGTCACTTAAAGCGCAAACGAATTAGTGTTTACCATATTGCCTGTGGGATTCGACCCCAGCCTTTGTTGGCTTATATATTTGACAATGATCGCTTATACTTCTTAAGGGAGGTGTAATTTGGGCGTATCAAATTTTGGCGCTGTCATGATCCAATTTCGCGAGTCATGATGGCACCTACTTTAACCCACTAGCAGTTAAGCCAAATAGTAGCCTGGAATGACAAGTAATGGACTAGTTGGTGGAAGGTATAATAAATACCGAAAATAAGCATACAATAGAATTTTAGGCAGTAAAATATAAGAGCAACAATTCAAAATCGAAGGAGAGAGAGAAAGTATGCAAGAGAATATCCCATGACCTAGAAAGGTCGGTACAAAAGCCACTAAATCCAAAAGAATAAGAGTACTAAATAGTATCCAATATAAAGATAGTCTCGATAACTGAAGACTGTCCAAAAGTAATGGAAGGAGAGAGAATCAGCTCCGGCTCTAAAAGCTCACTGTATCTCTGAATCCCAAAAACAAGTTAGAATAGAACGTCAGTGGCAGTGACTCGTACTTGGATCTGCATCAGAAAAAGATGCAGAAATGTAGTATGAGTATCAAAATAACGGGTACTCAGTAGAAATCATCGGTTGACTGAGCTAAATCATAATAAAAACATAATAAGATGCGAGAATGTAAACCAAAGTCAGGGATAAAGGGGCAAACCTGAAATAATGCTCCTGCTGATAAATGATAAGTAAAAAAGATAAACATTTCAAAAAGAATACAAGCTAACTACATCCTAGTTGGGCCACCATAAGCCCAAAAGGCACAAACAAGAGAGGATTAACCCAATTGAGCCCCCATAAGCCCGATAGGTACATTCAAGGAAGACTCACTGATAGTAGTAAAAATAAAGTAAGCGACAATGACAATCATATTTGAGAATCCCTTTGTACCAGAGCTACCGGACTCGAACCAAAACTTTAACATCATATATGAAAAGCAAATGTCGGACTCGAATTGAAACTTTAATATCATATGTGAACAGTAAATGCCAGACTCGAACCGGAACTTTAATATCATATATGAATAGTAAATGTCGGACTCAGACCAAAACTTTAAGTAAATACTGGATAACAAGTCTATCCAGGGGATGAAAATATATATAAATCATCTTAAGGTTCAAGATTGCATAAAAGATGATGAAAGAAGGCCTCTTAGGTCTTCAAGGAGTTAATTAGGATATTTGACCTAAAAGGGGGTCGGCGGGGCCTGCTACTAAATCTGAAAGTCCATACTAAGGCAATTTCTCCCCAGAATCAGACTAAGGCTTCAAAGTTCCATTATAAGGTGTTAAATAGGTCTAAAGTAGTCCTAAGACAACAATTTAACTCAAAGAGAAGAGGAATGGGTCAATTCTACCTAAAACGGCTCTCTAATCGGCTAAATAATCCAAGATTCACTAAATATGGAACCAAGACATAAATACCCACCCAAATCTGGCACAATACTACACTAATACCATAATAAAGCTCAATCTATGAGGAAAGTAAGCCTATCCTACCTGGACGGCGATGAATCTCGAGAAAGTCCGCTATATCGGAACTTTTCCCTTCCAAGAAGCCTTCGCATGATGCCACACTATCAAAATAATAATCTATGCATCAATACTAGAATAACAATACCTATATTGCAAATAAATGCTCCGGGTCCAAAATCGAGCTAAAAATCTCATGTGGGGACCGCTTGCAGAATCCCAAATTTGAAACCATCAAAATATCCCTCTAAGCTCAAGGATCATTTACCCTCCAAAAAATGGGTGAAATTCAAGCACAAACTAACCCTAAATCAGCCCGTAAAGTAAGCTAGGGATTGGATTTAAGTTGGATAATTAACCAAGAATTTAAAGGAAACTTACGAAATAATTGAAGGGAAAATTACTACAATCACGCCTCAAACTTACCCTGAACACCCACGGATCACTCTCCTCTATCTCTAAACTCTCTAGGGCTTTAATGGACTTGGGACTTGGAAAATAATGAGAGAAAATTGGGTTTCTCAATATTTTACACTGCCAGTGGTCCCTTCATCGCAATTGCAGGGACTCCATCACGAACGCAACACGTAACCCAGCTTACCCTTGGCGAACGCGGCCGGTCCACCACGATCGGAAAGAAGGAATTCTGGTTTGATCTGGCAGATACTCTTCGAAATGCGAAGACAAGCTCGCTAACGCGATGGCCGATAAACTTGGCCTTCGTAAACGCGACCAAGTTCTCAAGATCTAGATAGGCTATTACCTTGACCTTCATGAACGTAACCAAGGTGTCGCGAATGCAAAGGCCATTTTTGGCTTGCACCAGCTGAGTTGTACTAGCAGTTTTGGCTAAGTGTCAAAACTCCGATCGGACCCTCGAAATTTATTTGGAATCTCGTGAACACAAACGAACTATGATACCCTACCAAATTTAACATTCCAGACTCAATGGTACCATCAAAATTCCCAACTGAGGTCATTTCGATAAAATGAGGATCCCACACCCAAGGGTTATTTTAACCAAAATCCACTCAATAGCCTAAACCGAGTCTGGAAGCCTCGAGATTCAATCCAAGGGTCCCTCTAGCCTAAAATCAACATTCTAGAGCTAGAAACCATCAAAATTGGCATACGAGGCTGTTAATCTAAAGTTTAGGCCCGATGCCTAATTCTTAACAGCGAAAACTTCAAAAGAGGGAATTGGCTCTAAAAACCAAACGAACTACCCGATAACCGAACTGTCAGCTCCAGCAAGTCATAAATGACTTAGGGCAGCTATAGGAAAGCTCTAAAATGCAAAATAGTGTTGAAACGCAGAAAATGACCTAGAGGGTCATTATAATATCCACTACTAAAAGGACCTTCGTCTGCAAAAGTAAAGAATGAAAATGTACCTGAAGGCTCGAACAGGTAGGGATACTGGGCTAGTTTCTCACTCTCGATCTCCCAGGTAGCCTCCTCAACTGGACAGTGTCTCCATTGGACTTTAACTACTTGGATCACTCTAGAGCGCAACCGTCTGACATCTCTAGCCAGTATAGAAACTGGCTCCTCCACTAAGGTCAACCTTTCATCCAACTGAACTAAGTCCCAACGAAGCACGTGAGACTCATCCAGAATATATCACCGCAACATGGAGATATGGAAAACTGGGTGAACAGTTGAAAAATCTAGGGGCAAGGCTAACTTATAAACCACCTCACCAACCGTCCGGAGTATCTCAAATGGCCCAATGTACCTAGTACTGAGCTTGCCTTTCTTCCCGAACCTCATCACGCCCTTCATAGGCTATACTCAAAGGAAAACCCGATCGCCAACTCTAAACTTCAAGGCTCAAAGTCTACGATCTGCATAACTCTTTTGCCTACTCTGAGCTACCCGTAGCCTATCCTGAATCACCCGAACCCTATCCAATGACTTAAGAAGTAAGTTAGTACCACGGGGCATAACCTCGGAGGTCTCAAACTAACCGATTGAAGATCGACAACACCTGCCATACATTGCCCCAAATGGTTCCATCTTAATACTCAAATGATAACTATTATTATAAGTGAACTCCGCTAAGGCCAAATGATGCTCATACTGATTGCCAAAGTCCATAACACATGCTCAGAGCATATTTTCCAAAACCTGAATAGTCCACTCCGACTGACCATCGGTCTGAGGGTGGAAAGCGATGCTAAGATCAACCTGAGTACCTAACTCTTCCTGAAATATTTGTCAGAAGCTAGAAGTGAACATTGAGCCTTTATCTGAAACAATGGATACGGATACACGATGAAGACGAACTATCTTCCAAACATAGATTCAAGCTAACCTCTTGGCACTGAAAGAAATTTGAATGGGGATGAAATGAGTTGATTTGGTCAACCGATCTACGATGACCCAAATACTGTCAGAACCACGAGAAGTACGAGGCAAACTACTCACGAAGTATATATTAATCCACTCCCACATCCACTCAGGAATGCGTTATCTTTAAATCAGTTCATCGAGTCTCTGATGCTTGGGATTTACCTGCTGACAACATAGGCAATGAGCTACAAAGTCTGCTACATACTTCTTCATGCCACTCCACAACTAATGTTGCCTCATATCTCTATACATCTTAGTTGTCCCAGGGTAAATAGAATATCTAGAGCTATAAGCCTCCCGCAATATCAACTGAATCAAGTCTCCAACCCTCGTAACATAGATGCGGCCATCAAACCTTAGAATGCCCACTAAATCTAAGGTAGCCCGACTAGAGTCACCTCTCAACACCTGATCTAAAATGCCACAAAGTCTACTATCCTCAAACTAATGACTACAAATATGCTCAAATAAGGTAGACCTAGCCTCAACACTAGCAAGAATTCTCCTGGAATCTGAAATATCAAGTTGAACCATCAAGTTGATTAAGGACTGAATGTCCCAAGCCAACAGCCGCTCCAAAACTTAAATGAAATCTAAGATACCCATACTCACTGCCTTTCGACTCAAGACGTCCGCTACCACATTCGCCTTGCCCGTACGGTACAGGATAGAAATGTCATAGTCCTTCAGCAACTCAATCCATCTGCGTTGCCTCAAATTAAGCTCTCTTTGAGTCATAATGTACTGAAGACTATAATGGTCAGTATATATCTCACAGCGAACACCATACAAGTAATGCCTCCAAATCTTAAGCGCAAAAACTACCGCTACCAACTCTAAATCATAAGTGGGGTAGTTACGCTCGTGCACCTTCAGTTACCTCAATGCATAAGCAATAACCCAAACCTGCTGAACCAGAACACAAACTAAACCAACACCAGAAGCATCACACTATAGAGTAAACCCTTTGCCCTCAACTGAAAGAGTCAAAATAGGAGCTGAAGTAAGCAAATCCTTGAGCTTTAGAAAGTTCAACTCACATTCGTTGAACCATTGAAAAAGGAACCTCCTTCCTCATCAATCTAGTCAAAGATACCATAATAGTAGCAAACCTCTTGATAAACAATTGTAGTAACCTACCAAACCAATAAAGTTGCAAACCTCGGTCGGAGATGTAGGTCTTGCCCAATCACAAATAGCATCAATCTTCACTGGATCTACCATAATCCCATCCTTAGACACCATGTGTCCTAGAAATGTCACAGACTCAAGCCAGAACTCACACTTTGAGAATTTGTCAAAAAGTTTATGATTTGTTAAAGTTTGGAGCATAATCCTCAAATGCTGCTCATGCTCCTCTCTACTGCTCGAATAAACAAGGATATCATTTGAAAACTATCACAAAGGAGTCCAAATAGGGTCTAAAAACACGGTTCATCGAATCCATGAATGTTGCTGGGGCATTGGTCAACCCAAAAGACATAACCAAGAACTCATAATGGCCATAACGAGTCTAAAAGGCCGTCTTAGGGATATCCTCTGCCCAAATCCTCAACTGATGGTAACCTGATCTCAAGTCAATCTTGAAAAACACTATCGTACCCTGAAGCTGGTCAAATAAATCATTAATACGAGTCATAAGATACTCATTCTTCTCTGTCACCTTATTCAGCTGCCTGTAGTTGATACATATACGCATGGAACCATTCTCTTTCTTCATGAACAAGACAGGAGCATCCCAAGGTGCTACACTCGACCAAATAAAACCCTTACCCAAGAGATCCTGAAACACAGAATTTAGCTTCTTAAGCTCGACAAGAGCCATGCGGTAAGGTTCCATGGAAATAAGTTGGGTGCCCGGCTCAAAATTGATAGCAAACTCAATATCACGCTCAAGAGAAAGGCCATGTAGGTTGGTAGGGAAAACATTAGAAGATTCATGAACAATAGGAATAAAATCAAGCGAAGGACTCTCCACACTAATATCACAAACATAAGCAAGATAAGATTCGCAACTCTTGACACCAATCTCCTAGCCTGATTATAAGAAATAATCTCGATCGGCGCGTGGATAATAGAACCTTGCCACACAACCAAAGGTATCTCAGGAATGGCTATGGTAACAGTCTTGGCAAAGCAATCCAACACCATATTATAGGAGGATAGCCAGTCCATTCCCAGAATCACATCAAAATCCACCATATCTAGCACAATCAGGTCAGCCCGAGTATCAAACTCTTGAACGCTCATAACACATGACCTATAAACTCGATCCACTACTAAAGAATCACCCACGGGAATATATACATGTAATGGCCCAGCTAAAGGCTCCCAAGATAACTCTAACCGTTGGGCATAATAAGCAGACACATATGAATAAGTGGATCCCGGATCAAATAAAGCAATAGCTGGTTGATGGCATACCAAAATCATACCTAAGATAATAGCATCCGAGGTGGCTATACCAGGTTAGCCGAATCATCTGGATAGAGCGAAGTGCTGCTTGAATAGGTCTACTAGACTGACCCCTAGAAGGCTGACCCCTGCTCTGACCTAAAGTCACTATAACCGGGCTGAACCCCATCAGTAATCTAAAGTGTTGCTTGAATAGGTCTACTAGACTGACCCTGGTGCTGATAAGACTGACGTTGAGGGTACCTACCCTAAAAACCTCTACCCCTGAACTGAAAACCGCCTTGGCTCCCACTGAAACTACCTTACTGATGCTGCCTCTTATCGCTGACCCCTTAGGTCTCCCGATCCATCTCCTCTATAGGCTGAATCAATCCTCTGACAAAGCACCAAATTCTCTCATACTGTATAGGCAGAATCATGGTGGCATGTCTCACTAACTCATGAAATCTTGCCTCATACTCGGCCACTATCATAGAACCCTATCCCAAAAGATATAACTCATCCCTCAGGCATTCACACATGTGCGAGGAATATACTTCTCCAAGAAAGCCTCGAAGAACTGAGTCCAAGTCATAGGCAAAGATCCAACTAGTCTGGAATCAAGATAACCTCTCCACTACTGTCGCACTACCCTGTGAAGCTGATAAAATGTATAGTCTACTCCACATGACTCAGCCAGCCCCAAATTATGGAGCCTCTCCTCAGAACTAGTCAGAAACTTATACACATCCTCTCTTGGCCCCCCTGCAAACCGAGGTGGAGTCAATCTCAGAAATTGTCCCAATATTTCCTTCTCCTCGACAGACATAACAGGCTAAGTAACTGTCGATTGTGGAGCTAACGGTGCTGTAGGAATCATAACTCTGGGGGAGACAACTACAGGTTGCGCCCCTAAGTCAATACCAATCTGGTTTGCTGACTGAGCACCATCAAACGGTGCACCACTACCAATCCCAACAACTAAATTAAGGCATCTCTGAGCACAGAAGAAGAAATAAACCCCGGTGTGGCCTAGGCTACCCCTTGGACCACCAATGGCTGGGGTGGCAGAATCTCTGGCTCAGGAGCAATAACAAGATCTGGTGATGGCTCCCTACCCTGACCCCTAGCTGGGGCTACAGTTCTAGCCTGGCTGCGACCTCTGTGTCGGCCACGGCCTCTAGTGAGTGCTCTGGCTACAGACTCGGGGTCCTCATCCCCGATAGTCGTAGCTCGCATCTTAACCATCTGTGAAAGAGTGGAATAATAAGAAATTATAAACCAAATCAGACTTAACGCATGAAATGAACAAAGAAAGTGAGATTTTCCCAAAGAATGTCCTGTAGCCTCCCGAAGATAGGATACGGACGTCATTGTTCCAATTCGCGGTACTCTACTAGACACTTGCTCTTGTACCAACAATACTAGTGAACCTAGGCTCTAATAATAATTTTTCATGACCAGATTTCTCTAGTCATGATGAAACCTACTTTAACCCACCAGTAGGTAAGCAAAACTGTAGCCCTGAATGACAAATAATGGGTTAGTTGGTGGAAGGTATAATAACTACTAAAAATAAGCATACAACAGAATTGTAGACAGTAAAATATAAGAGCAACAATACATATATTGAAGGAGAGAGAGAAAGTATGTAAGAGAATATCCCACAACCTAGTAAGGTTGGTACAAGAGCCACTAAATCCAAAACAATAAGAGTACTAAATAGTATCCAATATACAGATAGTCTCGATAACTAAAGACTATCCAAAAGTAATAGAAGGAGAGAGAATCAGCTCTGACTTTAAAAGCTCACCCTATCTCCGAATCCCAAAAGCAAGCTGGAATAGAACGTCAGTGGCGGTGACTAGTACTCGGATCTGCATCAAAAAAAGATGCAGAAGTGTAGTATAAGTACCAAAACAATGGGTATTCAGTAGACATCATCGGCTGAGTAAGCTAAATCATAATAAAAGCATAATAAGATGCGAGAATGTAACCTAAAGTTAGGGATAAAGGGGTAAACCTTATACAATGCTCCGACTGATAAATGATAAGTAAACAAGATAAACATTTCAAAAAGAATACAAGCTAACTACAACCTAGCTGGCTCCCATAAGCTCAGATGGCACAAAGAAGAGAGGATTAACCCAACCGAGCCCCCATAAGCCCAATGGGTACAATCAAGAAAGAGTCACCGATAGTAGTAAACATAAAGTAAGAGATAACAGAAATTATATTTGAGAATCCCTTCGCACCATAGTCGCCGAACTCGAACCAGAACTTTAACATCATATGCGAACAATAAATGCCAGACTCAAACTGAAACTTTTAAATCATATGTGAATAGTAAATGTCGAATTCGAACTAGAACTTTAATATCATATATGAATATTAGATGTCGTACTCGAACTAGAACTTTAATATCATATATGAATAGTAAATGTTGGACTCAAATCGGAACTTTAAGTAAATAATGGATAAAAAGTCTAGACAAGGGATGAAAAGATATCTAAATCATCCTAAGGTTCAAGATTGTATAAAAGATGATAAAAGAAGGCCTCCTAGGTCTACAAGGAGTTAACTAGGATATTTGACCTAAAAGGGGGGCCAGCCGGGCCTGCTACTAACCCTGAGAGTCCATACTAAGGCAATTTATCCCCATAAATAGACTAAGGCTTCAAAGTTCCATTATAAGGTGTTAAATAGGTCGAAACTAGTCCTAAGACAACAATTTAACTCAAATAGAAGAGGAATGGGTCAATTCTACCTACAACAGCTCTCTAATCGGCTAAATAATCCAAGATTCACAAAACATGCAACCAAGCCATAAATACCCACCCAAATCTAGCACAATACTATACTAATACCATAATAAAGATCAATATATGAGGAAAATAAGCCTAGCCTACCTGGACGCCTACCAAGCTCGAGAAAGTCCACTAAATTAGATTTTTTCCCTTCCGAGAAGCCTCTGCACGATGCCACACTATCAAAATAATAATTTACATATCAATACGAGAATAACAATACCTATATTGCAAATAAATGTTTCGGGTCCAAAATTGAGCTAAAAATCCTATGTGGGGCCCACTTACGAAATCATAAATTTGAAATCATCAAAACGTCCCTCTAAGCTCAAGGATCATTTACCCTAAAAATGGGTGAAATACGAGCACAAACAAACCCTAAATCAGCCCATAAAGTAAGCTAGGGATTTGGATTTAAGTCAAAAAATTAATCAAGAATTTAAAGGAAACTTACGAAATAATCGATGGGAAAATGACTACAATCATGCCTCAAATTCACCCTGAACACCCAAGGATCACTCTCCTCTTTCTCTAAACTCTCTAGGGCTTTAATAGACTTGGGACTTCAAAAATAATGAGAGAAAATTGGGCTTCTCAGTATTTAATACTACCAGGGGTCCCTTCTTCGCGTTCGCGGGGACCTCATCACGAATGAGACACGTAACCCGTATTTCCCTTCATGAACTCGGCCGTTCCACCACGATTGCGAAGGATGTATTTTGGTCCAGTCTGACGGAGACCTGTCGCTAATGCTGAGACAAGCTCGCTAATGAGATGGTCGATGAACTTGGCCTACGCAAATGCAACAAAGATCTCGCGATTGTGATAGTCTATTGCCTTGGCCTTCACGAACAAGGCCAACGCCTCGCCAACGGAAAGGCCATTTTTGGCCTGCACCAGCAGTTTTATCCAAATGCCTAAACTCTTATCGGACCCTCGGGATTTTTTTGCAATGCTGTGAACACAAATGAACTATGCTACCATACCAAATTTGATATTTTGGACTCAACGACGCCATCAAAATTCCTAGCCGAGGTTGTTTCAATAAAATGAAGGTCCCACACCCAAGGGCTATTTTAAACAAAATCCACCCAATAGCCCAAAATGAGCTGAAAGCCTCAGGATTCAAACCAAGGGTCCCCCAGCCTAAAATCAATGTTTTGGACCTAACAAAACCATAAAAATTGGCATACAATTCCATTAACCTAAAATTTAGGCCCGTTACCCAATTCTTACTAGTAAAAACTTCAAAATAGAAAATTGGCTCTAAAAACCAAATGAACTGCCTGGTAACCAAACTGTCAACTCCAGCAAGCCATAAATGACTTGGGGAAGCTATGGGAAAGCTCTAAATTGTAAAATAGTTCTAAAATGTAGAAAATGACCTGAAGGGTTATTACAGGTGTCGTTGCTGGGGAATATGGTTCTCTATTAAGTTTGTTGTGTGTACTTGACTCTTAGTCACATTTCTTAATTTTACTTTTGTTTGTTGTTTTTGAAATTGCAGGGCACTTACTTGTGCATGCCAAGTAACCGAAGCTCGGGTGAACCATTATTACCTTATGATCCTGAGCTTGCAAAGACTTTAAGGTGGAATTGGATACACAATAGCGTGAAGCGATAAGGATTCAGTAGCTTACTATAAATCAATCGAATTAACATAATCTGAATATACCCAGGAATGAGGGAGACATCGATTTAGGTTATGATGTTGAAGAGCAACAAATTGATAATATTTCCCTGGCCAACCAAAATCAATGACAAAGAGCCAGAGGTTGACAACAACCTACTATGAACTTTGACCCCGATGATGAAGATGAGGCTGATTTAGATGGGGTTGGTGCCAGTGGGGCCATTGTTCTACCACCACTAGCCCCTAGAGCAAAGTTTAATATCACTAGCACCATGATCCTATTGTTGAATCTCAAAGGTTTATTTGAAAGGATGGATGGGGATGATCAAAATATGCAGTTGATGAACTTTATAGGGATCTGCAAGTCCTTTGATTTCCCAGGAGTTAGTCAGAGCACTATACAATTGAGATTGTTTTTCTTATCATTGTTTGGGGAGGCAACACTTTAGTTAACTGAGCTGCCACTCGATTGTATTACAAACTAGAGTCAACTGAAATGAGCTTTCATAGAAAAGTTCTTTCCACCCTCTAAGAAGTTACAATTGAGGGATGAAATCAGCAATTTTGGGCAGCAACTGAACGAAACATTAAATGAGACGTGGTTAAGGTTTAAGAAAAAGTTGACCCAATGCCCCAATCATAAGTTGACAGATGAGCACTTGATGGAGACTTTCTATAGGTCTCTGAAATCGAACACCGAACCAATAGTTTACAATGCAGCTAAAAGAGCTTTTATGGTACTTACTTTTACAGATGCAATAGTGATACTGGATATGCTGACTAAAACAAATAGAGCTTGGCTTACTAGGGATTCTTAGGTATCAAGCAGTACTTATATTGTGGGTATGTTGGCCGAGCAACACCGAAAAGAAGAAGAGCATGACCAATACTTGGCTCACATGAAGACTCAAATGGATTTGCTAACAAAGCACTTATTGACAGGTAGTGTTGAGAAGGAAAAAGTGGTTGGTTTGCAGGGTAAAGTAGTTGAGCATGAATTTGAAGAATAGGTGAACTATCTCAATAACTAGATCAGGGGTTTCCAGGCCAATGGCCAAGGAAATCAAGGTCAGAACTATCAGAAGGACAACTATTATGACAAGGATGGTTACAAGGATCGTGATCAAGGGAATTGGAAAATCAAGAATGACAGAGGTGGTTTGTATATACCACCAGGAAATTGTGATAGAGCTAGCAATGATTCAGAAAAGTCCCCTGTGGAAGAGATGATAGCGAAGGTGCTAAAAAATGAGGAATCTACTGATGCAGGAGTGAAAGAAATGAAGAATGATTAATCTTTAATAAGTTAGCTTGTATATTCTCACTCCACTTCCACCAAGCAATTAGAGTACCAAATGGGTCAGTTGTCCGCAGCTTTCAATCAGCGAAAGAGTGGCACTCTCCCTAGCGATACTATTCAGAATCATAGGAATGATGAGAGTTGCATGGCTATCACCACAAAGAGCGGTAAAGTTTTACTTGAACCACATCTAATGGTTTAGACGCTGGTGCAGGATGTTGCCTCCAATTATGAAATAGTGGTTGATGATGTTTGTGTTGAGGAGAATTTGGCTGAGTCTGAAAAGCTAGAAAATATTGATGACAAAAAGTTAGATGCTAAAAAGTCTACCAGTGTGAAGGATGATGTTGCTGTGAGCAAGAAGAAGAGAAAATAGGTTGAGAAGCCTCTAACTCAAATCCTTAGGACTCTTCCTCCGTTCCCACATAAAGTGAAGAAGTAAATGGAGGATGGTAAATTTCATAAGTTATTCTCTATGTTAAAACAGCTGTTGGTGAATATTCCATTAGCGGAAGCTCTTGAGCAAATGTCAGTATATGCTAAGTTCATGAAAGACTTAGTTACAAAATATAGGATGATGAGTTTCAAGCCAAAGGGCAATATTCATCATTGTAGAGCAATTGCTTCGCGATTGTTGGTTCAAAAGAAGGCAAATCCAGGTGCTTTTACTATTCCATGCACAATTGGTGCAGTCACCTTTGCAAAGGCCTTGTGTGATCTGAGTGCTAGCATAAATTTGATGACTTCAGCTATTTATCAATAGTTGGGCTTGGGAGATCCCAAACCGACAACTATACGGCTATTGATGGCTAATCTTTGGGGATACTGTGTGATGTGTTAGTGAAGGTTGAGAACTTTATATTTCCGACAGACTTTGTGATCCTTAATTGTAAAGTGGATTTTGAAGTACCTATAATCTTGTGTAGACCATTCTTACCCACCAGAAGAGTGTTAGTTGACATGGAGTGCAATGAGTTAAAATTTAGGTTGAATAATGAGGAGGTGAAGTTCAATATATGTCAATCAATGAATCAACTGAGAGACATAAGTGTTGTCTTGATCATTGATGTTGTTGATGAAGTTTATATTGAGGTGCCTATTATAGAAAGATTTGATGTGGAAACCTTAGCTGCTGTGATAATGAATTTTGATGGTGAATACATAGAAGATTATGAGGAGACAGTTACTGCTTTGGGTAGAATGGGATCGTATTGTTATGCCCTAAAGAAGTTGGACCTGGATCTGAAAAATAGGCCATATCCTCCAGCAAAACCATGAATATAAGAGCAGCCCATGTTGGAACTCAAGAATTGCCTGTCCATCTTTGATACATATTTTTGGGTAAGAATAAACATTGCTCATGATTATAGCTGCTAATTTGATAGAATGGCAGGTGGAAGGCAATTGTTTTTGTGTTACAAAAGTACAAAAGGGCAATTGGTTGGACTATTGCAGATATTATCAGAATTCCACCAAGCATTTGTACAAGATACAATTAAAAGAAGAGTGTACTTCTACCATTAAACACCAGTGAAGACTTAACCCACCAATGCATAAGGTAGTAAAGAAAGAAATAATCAAATAGCTTGATGCAGATGTTGAGTACCCAATCTTAGATAGTAAATGGGTAAGTCCTGTGTAGTGTGTCCCAAAGAAGGGAGGTATAATGATGGTAGCTAATGAGAAAAATGAGATAATTTCACTAAGGCCAGTCACTAGTTGGCGGCTTTGCATGGATTACAAAAAGCTCAATTTGTAGACTTTTAGGAATCACTTCCCAATGTTATTCATGGACCAAATGCTTAATAGATTGGTAGGGAGAGGTTGGTATTACTTCTTGGATGGTTATTCGGGTTATAACCAAATCTTCATTGCACCCAAAGATTAGAAGAAGACTATATTTACATGCCCCTATGGGGAATTTGCCTTCAAGCATATGCCCTTTGGGTTATGTAATGCTCCTACAACATTCCAAAGGTGTATGATGTCAATTTTTTTGATATGGTAGAAGACACTTTGGAAGTGTTATGGACGACTTCTCTGTGGTAGTTGATTCTTTTGAAGACTGCTTGGCAAATCTCAGTAATGCCTTACAAAGATGTGAAGAATTCAATCTTGTGCTCAACTGGGAAAAATGCCACTTTAAGGTTAAGGAGGGAATCATTTTGGGGCACAAGATTTTAGAAAAAGTTATTGAAGTGGACTGAGTTAAGATAGAGGTGATCGAAAAACTACCTCTACCAATCTCGGTGAAGGGAGTTAGAAGTTTTCTAGGCCATGCAGATCTTTACCGGAGGTTCATTAAGGACTTTTCCAAAATTGATAATCCATTATGCAAATTGTTGGAGAAGGAAGCTAAGTTTGTTTTTGATGGTGACTTTTTGAAGGCATTTGAGTGCCTTAAAGAAAAGTTGGTATCTGCCCCCATTATTGTTACTCCTGATTGGTCTCAACCTTTCAAAGTGATGTGTGATGCGAGTGGGGTAGCACTTGGAGCTGTTCTTGGGCAGAAGTGAAAGAAGCTTTTTCATCCCATTTATTATGCTAGCAAAGCATTAAATGGGGCACAAAAAAACTATATTGTTACTAAACAAGAATTACTTGCAGTCGTCTATTCCTTTGAGAAGACTCGGGCATACTTATTTGAAACTAGAGTTATTATGCACACTGATCATGTTGCCTTAAGATACCTCATGGCAAAGAAAAATGCCAAACCTCAGTTGATTAGGTGGGTATTACTACTACAGGAGTTTGACTTTGAAGTCAAAGATTGCGAGGGTTGTGAAAATTATGTCGTAGACCATCTCTCTAGATTAGAGAATGAAGGAAAGGTGAAAGATGAGTTAGAGATTGATGACTCATTTTTGGATGAACAGGTATTAGTTGCATCTCTTGGTCTTGTGCCTTGGTATGTTGATTTTGCTAATTATCACTGACTTTACATTAAAGAAAGAAATTTCTCTATGATGTTAGCAACTACTTTTGGGATGAGCCATACCTGTTTCGTTTATGTGCTGACAAGATCATTGGGAGATGTGTTCCAAAAGTGGAGATGCTGAGCATTATGCAAGCGTGACACTCTTCCCTACTGGGGGGACATCATACGGGTGATTGTACGACTTAAAAGATACAACAATGTAGGTATTACTAGCCCACCATCCACAACCTAGACTTTGTAAAGGCATGTGATCAATGTCAATGACAAGGATCTATTTCTCGGAGGTAGGAATTGCCTATGTCGATAGTTCTAGAAGTTGAGTTGTTTGATGTATGGGGCATCGACTTTATGGGCCTATTTGTGAGTTCTTTTGGCCATAAGTACATCTTGGTGGCGGCGGATTATGTGTCAAAGTGGGTCGAAGTCGTGGCGCCTTGGCAGACAATGAAGGTAAGAGTGTGGTTACATTTTTGAAAAAAAAACATTTTCTCTCAGTTTGGGACTCCACGAACGATCATAAAAAGGTGTACCATACAACTCTGGGAAAGTACGGAGTAAAACAACACAAGATAGCTACTCCCTATCACCCACAAACCAGTGGACAAGTAGAGGTATCAAATTGAGAAATCAAGATGATATTGGCAAAGTTGGTGAATGCTAATCATAGTGTTTGGTCTCGAAAACTTGATGATGCACTATGGGCTTATTGCATGTCTTTCAAAATGCTAATAGGTATGTCTCCTTACCAACTTATCTTTGGTAAAGTTTGTCATTTTCCAGTAGAGCTTGAACACAAGACCCTATGGGCTCTCAAAAAGCTTAATCTAAGTTGGAGTGAAACTGTGGATTTGATGTTGGAACAACTGAATGAGATGGATGAATTTCGACTTTAAGCCTATGAGAGGGATGCCCTCTATAAGGAGAGAATGAAATTGTATCATGACAAGAATGGAGAAGAGAGAATATCAAGTCAGGGACTTGGTATTGTTATTCAATTTAAGACTGAATTTGTTTTGGGGCAAGTTAAAATTGAAATAGTCTGGGCCATTCAAAGTATCTCAAGTGTTTCCGTCTGGAGTTGTGAAATTGGAAAACAAAGATGGAAAGTTGTTTAAGGTGAAAAACCAATGGGTAAAATAGTATGTTGGAGTATCGAAAGAGGAAAAGGTGTTATCATTGGTGTATCTTGATGAAGTATGAGTAATCAAGATACCCGAGTCGTGTCGCGATGTTAAATTAGGTGCTAATGGGAGGCAACCCATATATTATTGTTTTAAAATGAGTTTTAGAGTAGTTTTTGTTTCTTGAATGTGGTTAATGTGTGTGTGAAGTGTGCAGGAAAATAAAATACAGGTTAAAGCATAAAGGACCCTACTCTGGTTGAGGATGATGCTTCGCCTGATGAAAAGTCAGAGCTCTGATAAATCATCATCTCGGGAGTCATAAGAAGCAAGAAAAAGGTTTATTCTGGTTAAGGGCTGATGAATTATGTCACAAACCGTCACAACTCTAGCGAGCCGTCACCCTAAACCGTCATAAGAATCAAGGAAAGGAGGAAACTTGATAAGGGCTAACGGTTCATCTTACAAACCATCACAAGTGTGACTAATCGTCACCCTGAAGCATTAGGCGTGACTCATTTGGGGTACAATCTGTTTAAGCATGAAGGTTCATGTGGCGAACCATCACACACTTGATGACCCATCATGAGTTAGCATCAACGGTAAGTACATTTTATTTTAATTGTTTTACTAACCCAATCCGACCCATTATTCACCACACCCTAACATTTTGTTTAATTTGTTTTATTAACCTGATCCAAACCATATCCAATCAAACCCCAAGGTACTTAAGAGAACCGATTCAATTCAATCGATTTCTCTTCTAATCCTTTTCCTCTTCAACTCCCGTTAACCACTAAGCAAGTCATTAATCCCTCACCACATCTAATACCCACGTTCTTCAACCATTACCTCCATTACCCAAACTCCATTACTACTTGAATTCCCACTATCCATACCAACCTCCATCATAGTTTGTTCGTCTGAAATTGTTAAGCGATTCAAATACTAGGAGTTTTTCTTTCTCGTCATCATCTGAGATCAAGGTATGCTCATGCTTAATGCACATTACTTTTTATTTTTGGTACTGATTGGTACGTTCAATGCTTGGATTTAGAGGCAACACAACCTTAGAATCACATCAATTCAAAGTCATGTGTGTTGCTCTCCAATTCAAGGTATGAACACATAACTTTTTAGAGTGAAGTCTGAATAAACCGAGGGTGACTTGGACACTTTTTTTTTACTTCCAAATCACAACGAGATTCATATCTTGTTTGTGTGTGTCCAAGTCAAGGCATTTCAAAGTAATTAAATGATTGAATAGCTCAGCACATAAGGTGCTCGATGAAATGCCTCAGTGAAGAAAAGTAAATTGTTTACCTATGATGGCTTATGTGACAAACCGTCAGAAATATGACGAACCGTCAAAGCTGGCCATCACAAGCATAAGGATACCTCATATTTTTGGCTAAGCCTGATGGTCGACTGACAATCCATCAGGACTGTGATGAGTCTTCAAGGCAAACCATCACAGGTCAAGTTTTTACTACGAAGCCCTAATGGTTGGGGTTGATGAGCCGTCACAAGTGTGATGATCCATTACTAACCCGTCAAGAGAAAATAGTTTTGTACTTTGAATACTTTGCCTAACTTTTCTTATACATTGAATGAATTGCTACTTCTACAGGTACAATGTCTCAAAAACTTCAAACCATATATGGTGGAGCATGAAAAAAGAAAGACAATTCTGCCACGACCCTGAAACTATATGATGAACCAGAAAATAAAGGCGAGGAGACTGAAGCACCAGCCTACTACACCATGCAAAGTGCAAGGCAAAAAGCTCATGCCTCCCATGCAAAGTGCAAGGCAAAAAGCTCATGCCTCCCAATCTGATGAGAAGGATAAGTCATCCAACAAAGAATATAATATTGATAAGGAGAGCAGTGATAGTTCAAGCTCGAACCCAAATGAAGAGGGTAGTAGTGAAGCCACCAAGAGTCTAGAAAAGGAACTTGAGCCTGAGGGGGTGAAGTAATTAGAACAAAAGCACCAAGGGTTAGAGAATTTATTCAGTAGAAAGTCGAAGGGATAGAAAAGTATTACCAACATGGACTCCTTCTAACATAGAGAAGAAACCTAAAGAGACCTTTTTCCTGAGGAGTATCAAATCATCACAATAAAGTTACCTGAATACCCTGACATTTAGAGATAGTTTATAGGCTATGAGCTGGGCTGGATGAGCACACCACCTAGGAGTTATTACCTAGCCATGGTTCACAAATTCTATGTGAACTACATAGGCTACCTTGAAAATATGTGCAAAAAAGGCCAAAAAGCATATGATATAAAAGTGTTGGACAGAGTTTCGGTTTGTAGGGTCTTAGTTGATATCTCTGAAAGAAAAATCAACAGTGTCCTATTTGGCCAAGAATATATACCTCCAGCAAGCGTACCAGAGTTTGAGCACAGAAAACTATCAGCGTCACAGCAGTGACCTTGGCTAGCACAGGTGCTAACTGATGGTGCACCTTCTTGGTTGACCAATAATAAGGAAAGAATTACCAAGTCATCGTTAACTTTTGCTGCTAAGTTTTGGTGGGTAATGGTACATTTGAGATTGATGCCTATAGGTGGAGATGCCAATTTAGATTAGACTAAAGCAGTGATGGTTTCTAGTTTAATGGCAGGGTTCAAAGTGAACTTTAGACTTGTGATTGTTGATGAAATTCATGCGAGGGCCACAAAGATGGTAACATCGTTGCCATTCCCATGTCTAGTGACTGAGCTTTGTAGACTTGCCAAAGTATCTATCTTGAGAGATGTTGATGAAACAAACAGTCCATTTATTGATGGGCAAATGACGGGATGATGAGATGGTGGCAACCAAAACCCAGTACATTGATAAAACATGGAATGACATAAAGTTTGAGTTAAGGGTGCACAAACCTCTATCTTTTGGACCTCAGACTCAAACCATTCTAGAGGCATCCAATACTACTTCAGGTATTCCCCTAGCTAGTTGTTATTGATCCACAGGTGCATCTGCTGCATCCAGGGATGAGGCTACTACCCCAACTACTGAGACTTATGACGGCATCCATGCCACATGCATATTTGGAGTTCTGGTTAACCCGACAAAATTTTGTAAAAGTGGTCAGGAAACATAAAAAGTTTGAGCAGCAGTTACAGGAATGGGCTAAGCAATTCAAGCCCTTCATGGATCAAACAATCAAAGAAGTGTTAAAGACATATGCGAATGTCTATGCCCGCATGGATGACATGGAAGCGCAGGTAAACAACATGTTGAAGGAAATAACAATCCAGATTTGGCTAAGTTTACAACTGAACTAAAAAAGGCATAAACAGACATCGCTACATTACAAAGTAATTCTACCATAGTGTTCCCAGATCTAGAGGTGATGGATTCAAAGGAGGATGACCTCATAGTTGATTTGATAGGTAAACCTTTCAAAGCTAGTAGTAATAGACCGATTGAAGGCAAAGAAGAAAAGAAGAGATGAAAGAAAAAAAACACCACAAGAGGACTTAAGAAGAAAAATATCTGAGGAAGGTAGCAAAAACCTCTAAAATAGATGAGGCTTTTATGACAAAAGAGTGTGAGAGCACAAAAAACTAGGGTTTCTTCTAGTTCAACACGTGGATTTAGACCCACACTATAGGTTTTGCCTATTCCTACTCTAGAGACCAAGAGTTTGTTGATGACTTAAGCACTCTGGTCCACACTGGTGTCACCATTCCTGATTCTGAGGCCGTTGTAGCCTCCAAAGTTGTTCCAGACTCTGAGACCTAAAGGCTTCACAGGTATTTCCTCCTCTTAACCTTTAATTGTTGTATTTATGCATTGGGTACAATGCATGTTATTTTGATGGGGTGGGGTACCTGTGAGTCTGTCTCCACTCGAGGATTTTTGTTGTCGTATTTTATTTCCCTCAGGTATGCTATCTAGTAGAACCGACATACTTAGATGATTTTACTACTTTTATGTGTTTAGGATAAACTGTTAGCAATCAATAGCCTGATTTTGTAGAAAATGGAGGCCCTTTCAAAATTAATTTGTTTAGCATGTATGGTTTGGTATCATGTTGTCGACCTTTCTGGGTCTTTGAATGTCCTTAGTGTATATGGATGGAATAATATTACTTAAGTTGAATTGCCATTGCGATAGTTGGTATTGACAAGTTTTCTTCTATGCCAAGTGAATGTGAGCTTATGTTGCATCTTTATGACTTTGTGCATTCATCTAGAACTTACCCGGTCTATTCTGTTAAAGTTGTAAGTCGATTAATTAGGAAAGGATTGCATGCCCTATTTGAATTTAGTCCACTTAGCCTAAAGAAACTGTCCAAATAATGTGAATAATTCCCCTGATCCCTGTTTTGAGTTGTTCAAACCTTCTTTATTCAATAACTGTTCACCTTTCCTCTTTTATCTTTGAACCTCTATTTTGGCCCTGGTCCCTCCTTGGACATCATGCACCTCAACTCAGGCAAATTGCCTAAATTGAGGGTGGCTACTGTAGAAGTATATGATAAGTGAAATAGGATATGAAAAGATCGAGTATTGATTAAGAAAAACCAGTGGGTGTGAGAAATTGAAAAGAAAAAAAAATAAAGAAAGAAAAATAAAAAAAATAAAATAGAAAGAAAAGAGAAAGTCGATCCAGCTACACTCAAGAATGGGAATAATTGGTAGAAAAGGGTGAATAAGGGCAGAACATTCAGTCTTCAGTGGAAATACAGTGCGTTAATGTCAAGGAGGGCTTAGTCACTAATTTCCAAATGTATCTTATCTGTACCCAAGCCTTAATCATAAGACTAGAAAAGTCCTATAGTGATCCTGGTCAACTATCTAAAAAACTGAAATAGGATAGTAAGGGCAAGCCTATGGCATAGCATGTGTATCATTTAAAATTCCTTGTGAGTGTGAGTGCGCTATTTCCAGTCCCTAATTGAATTTGCTATGTGTGTGTGGGACTTCTTACTAGTGAGAGAAGCATTGTTGATTACTGACTGTTAAAATAGCGGTTGCGGTGTATACAAATTATTCATTGATATTGTAATGGCATACTTAGATCCGTAGTCATTGACATATCGAATGATTGCCATGTGCTTGATTGAAAAATGATAAGAAAGGGTGAATTTTGAATAGAACTGGAAAGTATAAATTGATTGCTATAGTTTAGCTTAATTTTCTTGTGTTTCAAGCATTGGTCTAGTTTAGGGTTGTTTTGCTGCTTGAGGACAAGCAAACATTCTAAATTAAGGGTGTTTATTTGACGGCATTTGATGGCACATTTTACGCTTTTAACCAAGAATATACGCGAGTTTTTAAGTAACCATTGTTAGATTTGATGGTTTGTGTGTTTCATTACAGGAAACTGGTCCAAGGCCAATAAAAGAAGGAAACTGTGCTTAAGAGTCATGTAATGGATCCCTGACATACCTTCAAGAGGGTGATGAGCCGTCGCAACTACGGTCAAGCCAATACAGAAACACCATTTGAAGTTCTTATTATGACGACTCAGCTGAAGAATCATCAAGCTACTGATGAGCCATCATTCCAAGACGCCAGAACTTAACAAAATCACAGACAAACCAGAGTCAAGTGACGACTCCATGTGACCAATCATCACACGCTTGTGAACCATCAGGTGAGTCTTCACAGCCAAGGCGGTCAATTCTGTTTTAAAAGTGGATTAAAGATTTCCTAGAGCCTATAAATACCTAGTCTAGGGTTTAGAATGGACATCTTTCATTATTTAGAATATTTTTACATTATTTTATTTGGGATTGAACATTTTTGGGATCTGAAAACTACTACTTCGATTTTTGTCAAGGACTCAAGGCTTGAGTTTCATCTTTGTAAGAATTCATCTTTTGATTATGAAATCTATTGCTTTCTTCTTCTCAATAACCATGTGTGGCTAAAAACACTGTAACTAGGGTTGTGGGATCCATGGCTAAAAAGTGACTCTAGGATTAATTCTGATGTGGATTCGGGTTATACTTGTGAATGTGTTGTTATTCTTTTAATATTCACAGATTTCTAATGGTTGCAAATATTAGAATAAGCCATAGGTTTAACTTGCTCGAATTAAGAGGTTAAATTCAGGAAAAGGGTTTAACAACGAGGATTCAGAGTTACTAACCTCTGTCTAATGAGTAATGCTCTAGCTAGATTAATCAACATGAGGCTAAAATTAAGTTTACTTTTTTCATAAATTTAAGTTCAAAAGAATTAATGGGATAATCATCTAATTAGTTAACATTTAGGCATACATTTGAATTCAATCGCCTGACATTACTTGTATTAAGACAAATTCATTGCCGATATTAACCCGAAAGTGATAAAGAGCCATGGTGAATGCAATCCTAGTTCATTTTCTCTACTGATTCATATCTCTTTAATTTAATGCTCATTACTTGAAACAAGTTAGACGGAGTCAAAATCACTTATTACACCACCACCACCACCCCATTTAATGGAAATTGTAGACTAATAGTCAATTAAATCACAAACAACTTAGTGTTGACCATATACCCTATGGGATTCTACCCCAACCTTTGTTGGATTATATATTTGACAACGATTGCTAATACTTTTTAAGATAGGTGTAATTTGGGTGTATCACTTGCCTACATAGACCTTGCCCTTGAACCTTAATACTCCTAAATTCACTTTATAATCAAGATAGCCTCCTCGTTGGACAACCAATGTAATTAAAAATTCTTAAATGGACTTATCTCTTTGATAGCTCTTTTCTACATCTTTTATCCAGTCAGGTTGTGCCCCAAAGATGACATGGACTTCCCCTTGCTACTCAGGATTTATTCAAAGGGCATCAACTACCCTATTGAATAGCAGTAGTAACTTATTATTTCATCAAGTATTTGAGGTTACGGTGATATGTATTTATGATGAAATGTCAACTCTATACATTATATCTCAAATTGTCAATGGCTGCTAGTACAACCAGATATTCCTTTTTATATACTAACTTCCCCATATGTCATGGAGATAGTTCCATGATATAATAGGATAAGGGCCTATTAACTTGGGTGAGGACAAACCTATGCCTTGATTACTAGCATCAGTCTCATTAGTAAAAAGTTTTATTGTAATTTGGTATGGTTGTCACATGCATAGTACTTATAACCATCTTCAATAACGAGTTCTTTTTAAGTAGAGTGATCAAAGTCTCAATAATTGATTTGTAATCCTTCAAAAACCTCCTATAATATCCCATTAATACCAAGAATACTCTCAAGCCCTTGAGGTTCTCGGGAACAGGCCAAGACATCATAGATTCTACCTTGGAAGGGCCTGGCCTATGGCCACACCATCCTAAGTGATAATGAGCCTCAAGAAATCTAGTTACGTCCTAGAAAAACTACACTTGGATTTCTTGGCAAATAAGTGGTTTTACTATAGGATCTCAAAAGTTTCCTTCAGGTGCTCCACATGCTCTCATAAGCTAGTACTATATATAAGGATATTATCCAAGAAGACTAATATAAATTATTCTTAATGTTATTAAAATATGGAGTTCATTAGTGACCAGAAGGTTGCAAGACATTGGTCAGCCCAAATGGAATTATCGTAAACTCAAAATGGGCATGGTGATTTATGAATCTAGTCTTTAGTACATCCTCAACTTTCATTCTTAACTGGTGATTTCCAGACCTAAGATTAATTTTAGAGAATAATCTAGAACATGGTATCTCATCCACTATGAAGGAATCATTAGCGACTCTTCCGCAAATTTGGTTCTGGTTGGTAGAAAATCAATGATATGTGAGTGATTTTGCATTTCTACACTGGGTTGGGTTCACATTATGGTAGTTGGCTTATAGGTGCATTACCGAAAAGACTTACAGTTCTGCAGGTTTATTGAGGATTTTAGGCTAAATTGGTAATACCTTGTTGATGGAAATCACATGGACTATTATTATGAGTTACATAGACTTTTGGTGATGTGTGAGGACATATGTTTATGGTATAAGAAGCTTTTGGGGTGATCGATGGTTTTCTCCATGATTTGGCATGATAAAATGATTTTTCTAATAGTGATCAAAGCATGACATTTGAAGATTTGTATGAAATTGATATCGAGTTCTGACGTAGTAGCTTCAGCTTGTTGAAACAACATTATTAGACTTGGTGTCATGACCCAAATGGTCATGAGTGGCACCCACACTAACCCTCCAGTGGTAGAACCATCGAACTCAAAACTCTTAATCAAACACTAAGCCATTTTACACAAATTCCTGACCAAAAGAATAATAACCCCCAATAAAATAATAGATAAAATTAATATTACATCATCCCAAGGACCCGAAAGTCATCGTACAAGAACATTCTAATCATAACCAAAGTCAAATACAATTATCCCAAAATAAATAAATAAAGAATGTCAGTATCCGAAGGAGTGGACATGATCAATAGGAGATTTTATACATAAGCGTAAATTAGGGAATTTTCTCTCTCTTCCCCAAAACCCAAATACCTACTAAAATACTACTTACCAGCGTCAACATGGATGTTTCGGCCACTGGTCAGCCTGATGGGGCTTCCAGATCATCTCCCAAACATCTCCTAATGCTTTCCCAGAACTTTACCACCCCAAATCCTCTTCAAAACCTAATTTTGTCGTGCCTAAATTTTTGCCTAACGTTGATGGTAATTCAAAGGATCAAAACAATAGTGATAACGATAATAAATTGAAATATGTAGACATAGTGAAGCCTAATGTCAATCAATAACAAGTGAATAAACTGATGGTAGAACCTATTTCTATGAAACTCGTAGAGTATAATAATCATGTTCCTGGAATTACTTGGATAGAGGAAGAGGTTTCTAAGATGAATATTTTACAAGATCTGCAATTTACGGTAATAAGAAAATTTTCCTATGGATGGCCTGGATTGGAGGAGCTGAGACTTCAAGCTCCTAAACAATGTAATATTAAAGGAGATTGCAAGATTAAATTGTTAAGGAACAAGCACATATTGATGAGGTTGAATTGGATGGAAGATTTTGTGAATATTTTCTCAGAGAATGTGTATTACATTACTAGTAAGGATGGAATGGAATACCAAATGAGGCCTCTCATCTACGATGCAAATTTTTAACTAGATGAGGAGACTACCCAAGAAATGGCTTGGATATCTTTCCCTGACCTTCTACCTACCACTTTTGTGAAAGTCTCTCTTTTCTCAATGGCAGCTATTATGGGTAAGCCCATACATTTGGATATGGCTATAATTAATAAAACTTTCCCTAGTTGTGAAAGGGTTAAGGTTCAAGACTTTACATCCGGAGTTAAAGAGGCTTGCTCAAGAAGAAAAAACTGAAGAAGAGAAACACTACAAGGAGGAATTTCTAGTGCAGAAAAGGTATGTCAATGGGAAAGTAGTTTTTACAAGATGGACTCCTACTCGTCGAAGGTTCAGAATTGAGAGAGGAATAAAAGGACTAATGAGTGCCACTGCTATTGAAGCAACTTCCTCAAGCAAAGAAATCACAACTACCAACCCTTTTGATGTCTTACAAGATTAAGGTGATGACCATAACGACAGGTAGACACAAAGATGCCATACACAAGAGAATGAAGTGCAAACAAGCAGTAAGGAGCAGAACAAGAGTGTAGAATCAGTATAGTAGCAGCAGGCTATAATTCATGACAACACAAAAAAAACAAATACAAATAACAGTATGAAGAAACCAATAGGACCAACAACAAATAGTAATAAAGGTGAACAAGCCCAACAGATAAAATCAGTAGAAAGGAAGCAGGGCACAGGATCAAATAAAGCTATTGAGTCCACCAAGAAATGGATTTCGAAATCCTTTCCAAATAAACATGGGGAAGAAAATGCAGCATCTCTACCAGTAAATGAAAAATAACAACAGAAGGTCAATGAGTAGAGTATAGTTGATACAAAAAATAGGCTAGGAGAAGGCCTCACTGATAATAATAATAATAGGTTGAAGGACCAAGTGAAAGAAGCTGCAACATCTCCATAAGTTCCTGCAAACCAACAACTAAGCATGAGATCAACACAACCCAGTTACCTACAGGAAAATAAAGAAGTTAATAAGGAGCAGTAACACAAAGACAGTACCACCAGTAGTAAAAAGGTGGAGGAGCATAAGAACATTGATTCAGCCATTTTGATGTATGATAAGAAGCAAACTAAGCTTCAGTTGATGAAAGAATTGGTTGAGGCCAGTTACCATGAACCATTACAAATGCTTAATGCAAATCAGCTGAATGCAAAATAATTAATACAAGCAGAGGTTGCTATTACAGATATTGTAGAAGTAGAAAAAAGAGATGATATAGTGTCACTTGTGTCAGTTGTTGGACATCATATGTCCCCTTCTATACAAAACCTGCATGAGTTGATAACTCATCAATTGAAGCATGATGCAAAAGATAATAGTTCACTTAAAAGAAATGCAATTGAAGATAAGAAAGAAGAAGAAAGTGAATCCAATATGATTAAAACATGTCAAGAAGCAGACTTATCTACATATATTTCAGCTAAGGGCAAGAAAAGTAAGAGCAAAGGGGATACTAATATTAAGGCATCAAGGATGATAACAAGGAGGGGAGGAAAATGATCTGCTTAATGAAGTACAAGGCATTCCTCTAGAATATCAGGTCTATAAGAACTCAAAATGCTTTTCACAGAGTTCAAATGCTTGTATCTTGAAATAGTTCTATCAATGCAATACGGAAAAACTTATGATGTTTATGAGAACTCAAAATGCTTTTCACAAAGTTCAAATGCTTAACAGACATCATAAGTTTTTCCTTATTACATTGATGGGACCATTTCAAGATATAAGGCATATTCAAAGGTTCAAGAGAAGGTTGGCAATGTAGTATGTAAATTATAATCTGAATGGGCAGATTTGGGTGACCATATTAAGGTTGGTGCTATTTTAGAATCTGAGCAATTATTAACTTTACAACTTACTTTTGAGGATGGTAAACAGCTTCTCACTACTATGGTGTATGCTAAATGTTCTACTTTGGAAAGATTAAACTTTTGGGAAGACATTTATGCTATTGGCCATATTGTTACTGTGCCTTGGTTAGTAGTAGGAGATTTTAATGTCATTAAGGGTCCTGAGGAAAAGATTGGGGGCCTACCTGTAAATCCTCAGGAATATAAAGATTTTGCTTTTTGTATAAATTCCTGTGAGTTGTTTGATATTAATTTCATATATAGCCCCTTCACATGGTGGAATGCTAAGTTGCTTGGACTCGGGTGCGGGTATCCGAGACGGGTGCGGATCCGAGAGTCGGATTCGTCAAAATTTAAATTTTAAGATTCGGGGGTGCGAATCCGGGTATGGATACGGGTGAGGGGATTCGGCTAAAGAAAATCAAATATTATAAATATAGAGTTATAAAGATATTCTAAAAATCTACTATTGAACAAAAACAAGAAAGCATCCCAACTTAAGACATTAATTAATAACTAACATAACAAAAAACTACTGTCAACTATCAAGTACTACTGTCAACTATCAAGTTACTTAAATTAGCTACTCTTCCATATCTTCTTCAACTTCTTCCAAATCTTCAAATTCTTCCTCAAAGACCACACCTTCCAATTGAGGTTCATCTATTGATAGCTCGGTTAAACTATTAGTTGTCTCGTCAATATCAAACTGATCTCCACCTAAAATAAATTAAAAGGAATAGATATATTAAAGGGTTTTTATATAAGGGAAAAAAGTTATCATGCAAAATAAATAATCGAGGAAAATAATAAAGAAAATGTAGACATACCTACATCCCAATACTTGCTCGGCCCATTTATATATTTCTCTTTCTTGCGAGATAGCAACCGTAGATTATAATGTACAAACACTAAATCTTCGGCTCTTGAAGTTGCTAACTTATTTCTCTTGATGTTGTGAATCAAAGCATACGTGCTCCAATTTCTTTCACAACAAGAGGAAGAAGCCGGTTGAGTAAGCAACTTGTAAGCTAATTGTTGCAAAAGTGGAGTCGAGACACCATGATTTGCCCACCAAGAAAGAGGATCTTCATACATCATAGCTTCAAGCACATGAGATTCACCAAAATAGTCACTCAAGCTACAAAATTTTCCATACTCCAATGAGACTTGTTTCATTTCATTAGCATCTTTAAAGTACCTTTGAAAGCACTTGATTCTATTCGATGAAATTTCTCCATCTTCATTAGGAGCTAGTCGTCGAATTCCATTCTCTCCTTGAAGCCATGATTCGTGATAGTATTTGGGAACCAAAGAGTGTGCCATACAATGTAGAGGGGTATTGCTTTTGTTCCACCTTGCCACAAGAATACCATAAATAGAATCAAAAAAGTTTGATTGGCCGGAAATTAGATCTTTCCCCTCGTGCTCAAAAATTATTTTCTTAACCTTCTCAATCATTGAGTCCCACATATCATAAATGAGATGTAATTTCGGACCATCTAGATCGGCACTTCTAAGCATATCTACAATAGGTTCCGTAAATTTCAAAAAGTAGTCAATACTATCCCACTTCTCATCATTCATTATAAAGGATTTTATTTCACGAGTTTTGGCTTCAATTCCCTTATCCCCCTTATAATTCTTCCATTCGTCATCCATGACCATCTTCTCTAAAGACGATTTCACTTTGCGAGCACGAGTTGTCATAATAATGTATGAGGCAAATCTTGTTTCACCAACTTTTAATAAACACAAATTTGAATGTTTTTGAAAAATCGCATGTGCCAAGTCATGATTAACCACAAAGTTCTTCAAATTACTCACTTCACTAAGTAACTCTAAAATCCATTTGCAATTAGTAAAGTGAGGCGATTTATCAGAAGGTTGGCACATACTTTTCAAAGCTAGATTCAAACAATGAACAACACAAGGAGTCCAAAATATACAAGGAAATTTTTGCTCCACCATAGAACCGGCAAGTTTCATATTACTTGCGTTATCCGTAATAACTTGAACAACATTATTCGGACCTACTTTTTCTATTGCTTCAATAAACAAATTAGCAATATATTCTCCATCCTTCACGATCCCACTAGAATTTATTGAATTTAAAAACATTGGACCCCCACTAGATGATGCCAATATATTGATCAAAGGTCGTCTTTTAGTGTCAGACCATCCATCCGAACAAATCGACAACCCTTTCTTTTTCCATGTATCTTTAATTGGTTGCAACTTTCTATCAATGTGAGTCTTTTCTTGAGCCAAAAGAGTTGTTCTCAACCTATTATATGATGGGGGAATATAACCGGGAATGGAATTTTCAGCTAAAAACTTCGAATATTTTTTGAAGTATGGAGAATTTGCAAAATTAAATGATAAACCTGATGCATAGAACATTCTAGCTGCTAATTTGTCGGCGGTATTTCTCTCGTGAATGCCGAAAGATTTCCCTATAGCTCCACTTTCTGAACTCTTTCTTTTTTTCTGTTGAAGTAAATCAGTGCCCTCCGGAAGAGATACATAATCAGCTTTTTTTCTTGCATCAACTTGAATGGATGATTTTTTTTTTCAGCTTGTTCGTGCTCCATCTTCAAAGTCCTCAATATATCACCGTTAACTTCGCTACATCTTTGAACTCCATAACCTGATAATCTTAAAAGATGTGCTTTAACTCTATTATATGATCCAGTAACTTGTTTATTGCAATAGTTACATGACCATATCCTATTTCCACCACCATTGGGAGCAGTTGAAATTACTTTAACATGATTCCATAATGGCTTGTCATCAAAATCTATTCCAACACTTTTTGTTGGTCTCATAGGACCCTTTCCCTTTTGACTGCTCGATATCATATTATTTGATAAAGAATGACAAAATTTTTTAGTTTAAAAATTTTTTTGACAACCGTTCTATTTATAATGCTATTAATGAAGACAATTTTGAACTTTTCCTTAATATATAAGAATTAGGTTTAGGAGTTTTTACTATTTTTAATTATACTTTTCCAATTAGGAGTACTAAATTAGTTTGGTACACGTTACTTTAATATTTTTAATTATTATTTTACAATTACATTACCTTTTCCAGTAAGAGGAAGGAGTACTAAACTGACATTCTTACTTTTACCATATTAAATATTAATAAATATTTTTTATTTACATAAACCGACACTTTGTACTTATAAAATATTTAAACCGACACTTTGTACTTATAAAATATTTAAACCGACACTTTGTACGTATACTTTTTCTATTCTAATTGGAATACCTTAACTAAAGACTAAAAGGTACAGGAAGCCGACAGTCGAGGTTGCGTCAAAAAAAAAAAAAAAAAAAAAATTGCGTCTTCTTCCCCAAAGAATCAAGCGAATCTATGTCGACAGAATCTCGCTCACTTTCAAATTGTTGTCGCCGGTCGGATTTTTCTGTTCCAAATTACATATAGTCGCCGGACTTTTCCCTTAATTCCAGTCGCCGGTCGGAATATATTCAGGTAAGATGTAAATTTGTTTTATTTTTATTCCAGTCGTCGGACTTTTCTCTCAGTTTTTCCCCAAATTTGGTCTTGATTTCAGTCAACGTATCTAGATACATTTGACCGAATCTGACACGCACCCCGCACCCGCACCAGCGTCGGTGTCGTGTCGAGACGGGTTCGGCGGCAAAATTGAAGAGTCCGCGCAACATAGGTGGAATGGTAGAACTGATGAATTTTATATTTTTAAGAGGCTAGATAGAGTTATTGTGAATCAGGAGATGCAAGAGGTTTTTGGAAATATTAACCTTCAACATTTATCCAGAACCTGTTCTGACCATGCCCCTTTATTGATTTCTTGTGGTGGGCAAGCTCAGCAGTTTATCAGGCCTTTTAGATTTCTGAAATTCTAGACAAATAGTGATGATTTCATGGAGGTGATCAAGGAAAACTAGGTTGCTAATGAGTCTGTAGATGTATTTATTCAACTAAAGTAGAAACAGAAGAGAATTAAGCCAGCTTTGGCCAAATGGAGTAAAGAAAGGTTTGGGGATATATTCAAGCAGTTGATTAATAGAGAAGAAATAGTTAGGAAGGAGGATCTCTATGAGGGACATCCTACTGCTATTAATAAGGCAGTTTTACAAAGAGCCCAGGCAAAAATTCCATTATGAAGAATAATTTTGGAGGCAGGAGGCAAGTATTCAATGGTTTATAGAAGAAGATAAAAATACAAAATTCTTTCACTATCTTGTGAAAGGAAGAAGAAAGAGGTTTAATTTGAAAAGAATTCTTAGAGAAGATGGTTCATGGGCAGAAGGAGGTGACCAGATAGCTAATGAGGCTTTGATCTTTTATCAAGATCAATTTCCAGGGGATGTTAATACTGCAGATCAGTCATTATTACAGAATATCACAGAAATAATTACAAAAAAGGACAATTGTCTGCTAAATACATTGCCAACTAATGAAGAGATCAAAAGGTGGTTTTTTCTCTTAATTGGGACAGTGCTTATGGTCCAAATGTTTTCACATGTCATTTCTATTAGTCATGCTGGGACGTTGTGAATTCAGACATTGTTGGTGTTGCACATGCTTTGTTTGAGGGGAGAACCTTACCAAAATCAATTACACATACTAATTTGGTCTTATAGCCCAAAAATGATGTCATTCAGACATTTTCTGACTTAAGAATAATTAGTTTGAGTAATTTATTAAACAAGGTGATCTCTAGAATCATCCATGATAGACTTGAAGGGTTGCTGCCTAAGCTGATTTCACATAATCAGTCAGTTTTTGCAAAGGGAAGAAATATTACTGAAAATATTTTTCTAGCTTAGGAGATCATTTTTGATATCAGGATAAATGGGAAGTCGGCAAATGTGGTGATCAAGCTGGATATAGCAAAGGCTTATGATAGAATGGATTAGAGTTTTTTTTTATCAAAACACGAGAGAGAATGGGTTTTAATAGGCTGGTGGTGGATAAGCTATGGAGGCTTGTGGATAATAATTGGTATTCTATCTTGATTAATGGACAAGCAAATGGATTTTTGCACTCAAGCAGAGGTGTAAAGCAAGGAGGCCCTTTATCACCTGCCTTGTTCATTCTATCTGCTGAAGTGTTGACTCGAGCTCTTAATAATCTATTTTATAATACTAATTTTAATAGCTTTGGAATGCCAAAATGGAGTGACAATTTGAATCATCTAGCTTATGCAGATGATACAATAATATTTGTTGCTGCTGAGAAGAAGTCTTTAAAGCTCATTATGGAGGTTCTTGGACAATATGAGGCCTTGTCAGGCCAAAAGATAAATAAAGAGAAAAGCCTTTTCTTTATGTTCAATAAGGTTGCTCATACTATTGTTCAACCACTACTAGTTTTTTGAGAGGTAAATTCCCTTTGACTTACTTAGGATATCCTATTAGGCATGCAAGGAAAAAAAAGGCAACACTTTTCAAAACTAAGTGTAGAACAAGGTACAAGTTTGGAAAGGTAAATTACTTTCTTTTTTTGGAAAAGTTGTTTTAATTAACCCTGTGCTTCAAAATATTCCTATATACCTTCTGTCAGTTATCACTCCTCCTAAATGTGTGATTAATGATCTTCATAGAATTTTTGCTAAGTTTCTATGGAATTTTAAGGATGAAAGAAGGACTAAGCATTGGGTACCATGGGATAACATTTATTTACCAAAGGAGGAAGGGGGCTTTGGATTCAGACCTTTATTTGATATTTCAAAGGCCTTATTTACAAAATTGTGGTGGAATTTTAGGACAAATAAGTCTATTTGGGTAAACTTCATGTGGAACAAATATTGCAAAAGGCACAGATCTCCAGTGGTAGAATGGAGAGGAGGATCTCAAACCTGGAAGCACATGCTTCTAGCAAGAGATTATATTGATCAGGAAATATGGTGGGATCCTAGATGTGGATACTCAATTATTTGGTTTTATAATTGGACTCAATTGTTAGCTCTTCATCATTATTATTTGCCTATTAATCATAATTTTTTTTTTTTTTTTGAGAATTTGTACTGTTGTATTCTTCAGCATTAGGAATGCTGGCCACCTTCAAAATTTCACAAGGTAGAAAGTTAGATTCTAAGGCTTTACAGAGCACCTAGGAAATCTACCAGCTCATCTACTTCCTCTATACAATTTCTTTTACACCAAAAAAATAAAGACACTAAACAATTCCATTTCACATCATGAATGGATTTGATCTTGTCTTCAAAACATCTCCTATTCCTCTCTATCCATACAGCCCACCATATACAAGAAGGTATTATCCTCCACCATTTCTTCTGGATTTTGCTTCCCCCTCTCCTCATCCAGCAGCTCATCAGATCAGCAGTATGTTCAGGCATAGTCCATTCAGTCTTAGTGAGACTGAAGAAAAGATTCCACAATTGTCCAGTGAATTTGCAATGTAGGAACAAATGGTTATTTGTCTCCGCAGTTTCATTGCACAAAAAGCATCTGGTGACCACTACTCTTCCCTTTTTTTGTAGCACTTCATGAGTCAGGCAGTAATAGAGGAGGTGAAACAGATTTTGAATCATGATGGGAGGAAGCAGTCTCTTATGATGGATATTTTCAATGAAAAAATTTGTAAAATAGGGTGATTGGTGTAGTTGAGATGTCAGAAGAATGGGATAAACCTTGGTGGATGCTAACCAGTAATGGTAAATTTTTTGTTAGTAGTGTGTGGGAATTGGTTAAGCAGAAACATGAAATTCATGAAAATCATAAGATCCTCTGAGAGAAAGGAATTCCTTTCAAAATTTCATTGTTTCTTTAGAGGCTCTGGAAGCATAGAATCCCCATTGGGGAAGTACTTGTGAGAATGACAGTAGTGGATGAAATGGTGTGTTGTTGTTGTAATAACAATGCACAAGAGACATTTGATCATTTATTTATCAATTATCCTGATGCTAATAGTTTGTGGAGAGATTTTGCAAGAGCAGCAGAGATTCATGGTGTATTTCTTCAAGTTAGACAGACAATTGATAAATGGTGGAATGCAGATTATGGGGTTAAGATGAAGCCTTTATATAAGTCAGTAACAACCTTTATTCTATGGTAACTCTGGAAAAGATGAAATTATATTAAGCATGGGGTAAGATATCAAAGCATGTGATGGAAATGGAGGTGAATAGGAATATATATCTATTTGCTACAAGTAGATATCCTTGGCTACATGATATTCCTTGTACATGGACTATGATGGCTAAATTGTTTGAAGACTATACTCTTTGATATCTTGCAAGATTATTAGAGAGATAAGTCCAGAAATGGGTTCTTATAAGTGCAACAGTGATGGTGCTAGTAGAGGTAATCCTGGCCCTAGTTCTAGTGCATTTTGTATTAGAAATGGAGAGCAGAAAATCTTCGTCGAGATCTTTTTTTTTTCTTTGAATTTTGTGTTTCCTGAAACAAGGATAATAGATGATTGTGCTGCTTTGCTAGCTGAGGTAATAGCTATAAGATTGGGAGTGAAATATTGCACCAGCAACAACCTGCTGCCAGTAACATTGGAGACTGATTCATTAATTTTAAAGAAAGTTTGGATGGAAGTTGGGAAGTTCCTTGGGCTATAGCTATGGATATAAATAGGATCAAATTGAGAATGAATGATTATGAAGTGAGGGTGGAGCATACATTCAGGGAAGGGAACCAAGTGGCTGATTTTTTTGCTAACATTATTTTCAATTTTTCAGGTACAACAAGTATACAATATAATGCATTCCAAGACATTCCAAAACAAGAAAAATCATTCATTCAGTTGGAAAAAATAAAAATGCCCAATCTTAGATTTAAGAAGTGTCAAAACAGATACTTCAGGAATCAAGGAGGCATACATACAAATCCAACAAATACAGCACATCACAATACGGAGGTTCAAACAAGTCAATAAAGAAGATCTTAGAGAGTCAATCCCGATTTGCAAAGAGTACTTAAATACGGAGGGAGTTCAAAATAAGTATCAGGTTTTTTGGTACTATTTTGGAGAGAATACCTATTAGATCTTGAATTTCATATACTGGTATTAGCTCCATGGAGTTCATCTATAGAAGTGAGAGTAAAATAGGTCATGCCCATCATAATTTTTGTCAACAAAAAATGAAGAATCTTGAATCGTACCTCAGCATAATGAACTGAAACAGTGACAGAGAACTAAAGATGTCTTCACAGAGATCGAATTCATGGCATTTGTGCGATTTTTAAGAATCTACGTGAATTCCCTCTAGCTCATTGTTATGTTTTTCTAATCTTAACTTGAGGTATAGATTCAGATATCGATGAGAGAGTGTATTCAAGATCAGCAGAGCTTTGCCAGAAAAATCTCGATCTACATCTCTTGAATTTTCTAGGTTCCGTTATTTCTTGTTTTAACCTTTGGTTTTCCTTCACTTCAGAGAAAATGACCATCTGGTCTTATCGCTTTTTGTTATTACTTTCCTAATTTTGTGTGGGCTTCAGTCACTTTAGGGCCCAATCCATGTAGGAACTGCATTTGTTTTTGTGATAAATGGGCACTGGCCCAATGTTTAATTTAAAAAAAAGAGTGGACATGACCAATGATAAGATCCAACGGCCGCCTGAAAGCAGGTGCTCACCCTTGGATCAAAAATCTGCTAATCACAAATTAAATTTGAGGTCTCATCTCAATCGCTAGAACACTTTCTGCACTCAACAAAAGAAGAGAACAGGCAATATAAGTACAAACACTATGTACTATTAGGCATCAAATATAAGTAAATTAACGTTCAACACATAATAAGTAATTTCAATCAACAATTAAGACTCCGCACATAATCATTTAATCAACCAATAACCTCAACAAGACCAACCTTCATACCATAATTTCAACAACAAGGGAAGAGTCTATGACTGCTCTACATACCATAAGTGTGAATACATCAACCAAATTTTGCCAAGCCATCTCACAAGAGTAGACTTATACTACCTCGATTCAGTGCAACATGTTATGAAATGCAATGAACAATCAAATGAATATGAACATACAACAATGCATCAAAACCATCATTACCTCATCTTAACATGTACATACATACTAAAAGGACTTATATGCATAATTTTTATGACCTGCAGAGGACCAGCTTCATCCATGTATTATATTGGCGTAATACCCAACCCTTCGAATATAAGTAACATGTATTGGTATGGTACCGAACCTTCAAATATCATAATGAATAAATGTCAACTAAATACCAAATATGAAATAATACAGTGCACCCAATATGTAAGTACACGCTTTGTCTAGACACTTAGTCAAATTCAAGCTCATTATTTATGTATATAACTCGTGTCCCCCAACTCATAGAATCACAAACATGCCCAAAGGAAAATATACAAACATTTAACCTATGTATAGTCATGAAATCCAAATCAAGTCGATAACTACAATTCAAACCAAAACCTACCTCAAACACAAGCTAGAATGCACTAATCTGCTAAAGCATTGACCTTTATTAGAGATTTGGATTATTCTTGATCTAAAAATAGTAAACAAGGAGAAATCAACAACTTACTCTCCAATTCTAAGCATTAGGAACTAAAACCCATAGGTTTTGACCTAGTTCAGAGCCTAAACAATAAATTGGGGTTTTTCACCCATTAATCTGCCCATTTTCCACCTAATTCATATTAATGAGGAAGAATTCTATGTTAAGGGGTAAAGTTAGCAACCTAGAACCATTTATAATTGATTTTAAGCCTACCCATAGGCAATTTCCATCAGTTCATCAATTTGAGGGCTTTAACCCATGAATTCTTCCTAACACTTAATTCTAGTGATTAAAGGAATTAAAAGGGATTAATCTATGTGAAATGGGTAGAATGAAGCCACCTCAAGAGTAGAAATCACCCAAACCAAAAGAGAATTGCCCTACACAAGACTTGGGTTGAGTTTTTGATATTTTGGGAGAAAATGACATAAAAAATTGGAACTCTATGTTAACACTGCTCGATGATTGTTGTAGTGGCCCACTGCCCGCTACAACAGTCCCACTATAGCAGCCTAGTGGCCTGCTATGTTAGTCCCTTACCTTAAGTGGTTGATCACTATGGCGGTCAGCCTAAATAATGGTCAGCACCTCTATGGCGATCCCATTGTAGCAGCACTAGGACTACTACGGCAGAGTTTAACAAGTACCTTGGGGAAATTTCCAGGTTTTCCCCCTTTTACAACACAATCTTTGTTTTTCAACAACATAAATTTATCCTATTGTGGCAAACACTATAACCGGAGTTCTATACACCCTAATTCTATTTCAAAAGTTTCTATAGATCACTAAATTTCTTATCTATCACATCACACCTATAAAACTAATACACCAACCACCATGAGACACAAAGTATCTCTACACCATATAATATTCAGCTTTCGATTAAACTCACCCTAGCCTGAGATTTTTATAACTCTCATATTAGGAATAACTATATTAGATTCTTACACCACAAGCAATGGTATAATGATGGTATAGGTCATTACACTTGGAATTAGCATTATCATGCTTGAATAAGGCCAATTTCTGACAGAATATAGTGGGTTCAAAACAAGCAGAGGTTCTTTTGGGGAAAAAATAAAGTCATAATTCAGAGTTGTGGAGAGTGGAAATGTGTTTTCTAAGTGTTTTTATGCTAATAATAGTTTTGGAAGTGTGCATAGAGGGTTTGAACGGTCACGGTATTTTATGGGAACAAATCTGGCACTTAGATATAATTGAATCTACTTGGCATAATTAGTCGCTCTTATTATAAATAACTCATATAGTTGCGAAAGCATCATATACAGATAAACTGTTCATGAAATCGAAAGAGGAATGGTAATGCAGGCTACTGAGTGTATAACTATAACCCTAAGTGCATGTAGTTGCATGATTATCAGCGAACCAAGTAGTCCATTATGGGTACACAATCTTAGTAGAGGATTTATCTACTCATATTGATAATCAAAGAACATAAATATAAATTAAAAGAATGCATTAACTTACTACAAATGTTGAATGGTTGAACAACATTGAAGATTTTATCCAAGAACTAAGAAAACTGTAAACTTGAATGACAAGAACTAAACTAAGCTAAAATCTAAGTAAAAACATCAACTTTTGACCATAAAAGTTTACATGTCTATTTGTAATGGTCCAGGAAAGTAGAATTCTAAAATATCAAGGTTAGTTCCACCGACAAGCTTTACAATCCACTTCACATTCGTTAATCACTTTTCATTCTATGGATTTAACTGTGTCACCATAGATTGCCTTTTAGGTTTTACTAAACCTTCTTTGTGGAATACTTTACGAGCATGAAGTCATTTTTCATAGTCCATATTCTTCTATTTACATGTTTACTTTTTCAGTGTTGGTCCTCATCTTCACGTCCAGGTCGTCAACTAGGTTTTCGATCATATTTTGCTCCATATTTTAACCTTCCTCTGTAGGATCATGGATACAAGTTCTCTGATTCCATGCTCTAATTTTTGCTCTATCAATTGATTTGCAGTCAAGAACACGATCGTAATTCATGCAAAATTCAACAATTTGCTATATTTTCTGGCTTTTGATTATTTAAAAATCAAATTCTTATAAAATAATAAACTAACATAAAAATACAAGAAATCATAGTAAAACCAGTCTAAGAAAATCTAAAACAATAAGGAATGAATAGAAAATATATGCTAATTTATAGGCACATTACCACCATGTTTGAGTACACATTGTATATGTACTCATATCCCCATTATCAAGGGTGCTGCACTCTTTGAAATGTAGAATCAGATATACGGGGTAGCAAATATCTTTATTGGGCATCCGTCATAGATTTAGTTGAGCAGTTGGTAAGCTCCACTTATCCTTGGAACTAGTCTATGTCTATTACTCTTTTGTTGTACATATGAATATAGTATGGGTATGGGTATGTCATAACCCTATCCCAACCATATGACTATTGTATGAATTCAATATCAAGTATAGGTTCCATAAACATTGTGGTGCATTCATATATATTCACTTATTATACAATACCTATGTTTTAGTAGGGCAATTGGTCTTTATATATATTCCCCAACTTGGGGTTGTGTGATGATTGAGTAGTGATTAATGCATAGGTAGTGTTTATTTGCATTCCTAATTGATTATTTGTTATGGGTTTAGCCATTACTCTATGTTATCAATCCAAAATTGGAGGTTGCAATAATTGAGCTTAGATCCTTTATCATCCTTGAAATAGGGGATATGGGGGAGAAGTAATGGTTAATAATGACTAGATTCCTATCATTTAATGAGAGATCTTAGAAATAAAACTATCAAATTGAGGTTGTTGATTGGTTATGATTAAACACATGTGATGGTTTGAAAGAACCCACATGTGAAATTTAGTGTTTCATTAAAAGATTAACATTAAGACTCAAAATCTTGCTACACATGACTTCAATTGAATCAAAGAAAATGTTCAATCACTTATGTATGCATTCACACTCATAATAACACAACCCCAAGTTAACTTATCATTTGATTACAACACTTAAATTCTCATTATTGCAAATCAAACTCACTATTGATAATTTGAATCGAAAGGCATTTGAAATTAGTTACAAACCCCCCCCCCCATTTTACTCTTGTTGCAGTTTAATTATATGAGCAAGTATTTTGTGAATTATTAAATCTAAGGTGAACCTTTCTTGTTCATTCCCTATGGGATCGACCCCGACTCTATAGTTGGGTAAATATATTGCTAACGATCACTTTACATTTAAACTGGTGTAATTGAGCGTTATCAAAAATAGCATCGTTGCTGGGGAATGACAGTATAGCGTTCATATATTGAAGTGTATTATTTCACTTGTGTTAATTTGAATTTACCTTGTTTTTTGTTTGTTGTTTTATTTAGGTGAAATTATGATCCAACACAGTAGTGATACCGCAACTTTTGAAGGGCAATTTAATGATGATGATCATTTGAGAGATGTCGAAAGGGTTAGTGCTATTCATCTACCTCCCACGGTAGGCAATGCGACTTTCCATATTACTAGCACCATGCTTCACTTGCTTCAAATAAAGGGGATGTTCAGTGGTCAATCTCATGTAGGCGCAAACATACACTTAAAGAATTTTATTGATGTTTGCATCTTTTGGCATAGCAAATATCTCTCAAGAATTCATTCGGTTGCAATTTTTCCCTTTCTCATTGATGAGAGAGGCGGTTACTTGGCTAAGGGAATTGTCTGAAGGGTCCATTACTGCACGGGTTGAGCTAACAGAAGTTTTTCTCGATAGTTTATTTTCTATATCTCGTATGCTTCAACTTCAAGATGAAATATCAAACTTCTTCCAATTGAGTGGTGAACCTCTACATGAAGCTTGGCTAAGGTTTAAAAAGGAGTTACTTCATTGCCTAACACATGAGCTACCAAATAAGTTATTGCTCCAAATCGTGTATCGGTCTTTGTATTCTTTGAACAAGACTATAGCAGACAATTTAGTTGGTGGGTATATGATGAACCAAATATTTGGAGTTGCTACGCGCTTGCTCGACCAAATAACGAAGCAAAATTAAGCTTGACACACCCAAGACACCATGGTGTCCATGGGGCTCCCTCCTCATCCTTGGATATCTATGAGTAAAGGAAAAAGGATGAAGAGTGAGATGAAAACATGGCCAAGAGTATGACACAAATAGATCTTTTGACAAAGTACTTCATGGGATCAAACTCCAAAGTATTTAATGTCATAACTTCAAGAGAAAATCTAGCCTATGAAGATGATGATGTCTATTCACTTGACAAGGAGATCCATTTCTTTTCAAATAAAATGAGGGGTTCCCGACCTACCTATCAAAGGCAAGGCGAGAGTCAAGGTTGGAAGGATAGAGATCGAGATTGGAGGGACAAGGATCGAGATTGGAGTGATCGTGATTGAAGGGACAAGAAAAGTAAGAGAGATTGTGATTAGAGGGATAAAGATCATGAAAGGGATCATGATTGTGATAGATATGTCCCAGCTCATGATAGATAAAAGGCCAAAGAGTCCATCTCCGTAGATCCAGAAAGCTACAAAATGGAAGATGTGCTTGCGAGAATTCTCAATAAAGTTAAAGGAAGTGACAAGATACTCAAAGAAATGAAAAGTGACTTCTCTTTATTGAACCAAACAGTAACTTGCTATGCAGCCTCTATCAAGAAACTCGAGACCCAAGAAACTCAACACAGTAATCAATCCCAAGAATGACAATAGTCATTGTATGGAGATTGTTACTAGGAGTGGGAGAATACTTAGTAATAAAATAATTAAGGTTGATGAAGCTCCTCGAGAGGAGGAGATTAAAGAACAAACTAATGTGAAGAGAAAGCAGGTTGAGAAGCCACTTGAGGCAAATCGTGATGAGGTAAACTCCAAAGATGTGAATATTGAAGAAGTAATAGTGGTTCATGATTCGAATTGCAATAAAGAGGAGAAAAGAGGGTTGATGAAGATACTTTAAAACTGGAGGCAAGCCCATATATTCCTACACCAAAGATATAAATTCCTCCTCAATTCCTGTAAAAACTCAAGAAGAAAGAGAAGGATGTTAAATTTAAGAAGCTTCTCTTGATGTTTAACAATTTGACCATAAATATCCCATTGGATGATGATTCTTCATTATCAGAGATAATGAACAATTTATCCATAAATTAGAGCTTGAATGTGTGCCAAGTGTGGAGCATCAATGAATGTTGAATCCTCTAATACAAGAGGTGGTTAAAAAGGAGATCATCAAGTGACTTAATGCAGACATAGTGTATCCAATCTCGGATAGCAATTGGGTTAGTCCAGTGAAATATGTGCCTAAGAAGGGAGGAAATACTATCGTTCTCAATGATAATAATGTACTTATCCCCGTTAGGTTGATTACGAGTTGGCAAGCATGAATGGATTACCAAAACTAAACTTATGGACTGAAAAAAGACCATTTTCCTATGCCTTTCATGGGTCAAATGTTACATCATTTGTTGGAAAGAGGTTGGTATTATTTTCTTGATGGGTACTCCTGGTACAACCAAATCTCTATATCCCCCAAAGACCAAGAGAAGACCACTTTCACATGTCTATATGGTACCTTTGTTTTCAAACACATGCCTTTTGGGTTATGCAATGCTCCCTCCACCTTCCAAAGGTGCATGTTGACAATATTTTTGGATATGGTGGAAGACACAATCAAAGTTTTCATGGATTCGGTAGTGGGAGATACTTTTGAAGCTTGTCTTGAGCATTTGGGCAAAGTCCTCCAAATGTGTGTTGAAATAAACCTTGTTCTAAATTAGGAGAAATGCCACTACATGGTAAAGGAAGGAATTGTACTTGGGCATAAGATATCGAGGCAAAATATTCAAGTTAACCAAGCCAATGTCAAAGTAATTACTAAATTGACTCCTCCAATCTCTATTAAGAGTGTGTGAACTTTTTAGGGCATACTGACTTCTATCGATGATTCATCAAGGATTTTTTCAAGATAGCCTACCCAATGTGCAAGCTTCTAGAAAAAGAAGCCAAGTTTTATTTTGATGGGGATTGTGTGAGGGCATTCAATTGCCTCAAGGAGAAGCTTGTATCGGCACCTATCATAGTGGTTCCAAATTGATTCCCCTTTGAGCTTATGTGTGATGTGAGTGGACTAGCACTAGGTGCAATTCTTAGTCAATGAAAGGACAAGCTCTTTTACCTAGTTTACTATACAAGCAAGTCTTTGAATGATGTGCAAAGGAACTACACGGTTATGAAACATGAATTGTTAGCCATGGTATATGCTTTTGAAAAGTTTTGTGTCTACTTATTGGGCACCAAAGTAATTGTTCATAATGACCATGCCGCTATTCGATACTTGATGGCTAAGAAGGCTAAACCATGGTTAATCCAGTGGATATTGTTGCTTCAAGAATTTGACTTCCAGGTTAAAGATAGAAAAGGGTGCAAAAATCAAATGGCAAATAATTTATCTTACCTTGAATCGAATGATGAGAAGTTGGGTGAAATTGACATTAACGAGGCTTTTCTCAACGAGCTTTTCATGGCTCTTTTGTGGAGGGCTATGGAACTATGGTATGTGGACTATACAAATTATATTGTGTGTGGTATACTCCCCAAAGACCAGAATTATTATCGAAGAAAGCATTTTCTCCATGATGTAAAGCATTATTATTGGGATGAATCCTATTTATTTAGGGAATGTGCGAATGGTGTGATCCATAGATGTGTTATGGAATCAAAAATGCAACCCATACTTGACGCTTGTCATTTTTCTCAATTGGTGGTCACCAGGGTGGTATAAGGAAGGTCGCTAAAGTCCTTCAAAGTGGTTTCTATTGGCCTATAATTCATCCTGATGCTAATGAGTTGGTTCGATCTTGTATGCAATGTCAAATGCAAGGAGGCATCTCAAGGAGGCATGAAAAGCCTTTGAAGCCTAATCTTGAAGCCAAATTGTTTAACGTAAGGGGAATTGATTTTATGGGGCCTTTTGTGAGATCATATGGGAATAAGTATATCGTGGTGGCTGTTGACTGTGTATCAAAGTGGATTAAGAAAATTATGTTACCTAATAATGAGAGAAAAAGTGTCACATTTATATTGAAGAAGCATTTCTTTACAAGGTTTAGGACTCCCTGGGCAATTATTAGTGATGGTGGCTCTTATTTTTGCAATAGAGTGTTTGGTGCATTGATTGAAAAGTATGGGGTCAAGCATAAGGTTGCTACCCCGTATCACCCTCAAACAGGAGTCCAAGTTGAAGTGTTGAATAGGGAGATTAAAGTAATCTTGGAGAAAACAGTCAATGTGAGTCTAACTAATTAGGTGAGACAATTAGATGATGCTCTTTGGGCGTACCGTACAACCTTCAAAACACCAATAGGGATGTCTCCCTATCAACTAGTTTTTGGGAAGGCTTGTCATCTACCGGTTGAGCTCGAACACCGTGCTCCTTGGGCTTTGAAGAAGCTAATCATGGATTGGGATGATATATATAAGGATAGAGTGGAGAAATTGCATTTTCGAGCTTATGAAAGCTCTGTTCTCTTCAAAAATTGAATAAAGATGTGGCACGACGCCAAAATTTGGAAGAAAGATTTTTGAGCTGGGGATGAAGTATTGCTTTTTAACTCAAGGCTTAAACTCTTTGTAGGTAAACTTAAGTCTAAATGGTAGGGGACCTTCAAGGTTGCGCAAGCTTACCCTAGTGCTGCGGTTGAATTATAAGACCATGAGAAGTAAAGGTTCATGGTAAATGGCTAACATTTGAAGCACTTTTATGTTGGTGGCCTAGATATTGCTAAGGTGGAGGCACTCCGCTTCAAGGATGTTTGATCAACGAGAAGTTCTAGTATGTCGTGATGCTAACTAAGGCACTTTTTAAGAAGCAACCTAAGTTTATTTTCTATCTAATTAAATAACATTTATTGTATGGTGAAGGTGTATCATGGGTTAGAGTGTGCAAAACATCTCACAGAACAAGGTAGACGAAAAGATGTTGGAGACCATGCACTGACCTCTAGGGAAGTGACTTTGGCGATTAGCCAAACACTTCGGCGTACCATCAAAGCCCTTTTCCTAACTCATTCTCCCAAGTCATGAGAACTATTAAACTCGGTGATGTTTGGTGTATCACCTAACACTTAGGCAATGCCCTTTTCTATCATAGAAGTCTTTGGCCCAATCAAGTCTCCAAGCTATGGAAACTGTTCTATTTGGTGATATATTGTGAGTTCGACACAGCACCAACTACTTAGGCGATTCACTTGTCTATCACCGAACTTTAATGTATTTAATGAAGGTAACAGTTGAATCTTCCACTCTTGTCTCATTCTCTTCTCCTAAACTTTTCCAATCCCAGGTTTTTCCTACCATAAACCTATCGTCGTGTTTACTTACATCAACACACACACACACACATTCACTCACTCTATTCACTTAACTCATTTAACACCACTATGCACACACAACTGCTGTCACTACTACATTTCTCATCAAACTTTAGTGCTGCCTTGCTATGTCTTCTTCTTAGTTGATATTTATCTCATATTTAAAGGTTAGAAATTCTTGGTTTTATCCTATATCTGTGTTATTTTATAGAGTGTACTTTACTTTCATTATTTTTATCATGTTTTATTGTTGGAAAGTGATGAAGATCCAAATACATGGTTGTTTTCATGCTAAATGAGAAATTGGGTTGCCTAATTGTATGATTGTTGGACTAGAAGCATGTAGGGTTAGTTAATTTGGAGAATTAATTTGTATTGTGCTTGAATGGAACTTGAATCCTTGTATATATCTTTGATTGGATTCAAGTGGAGCCCAGGCCATATCCTTGGCCCTAATTTTCATTTAAAATTTGTCTAAGTTTACTACAAGGCTCTGATCTTGAAAATTTTACACTTTTGGTTCAATTCCTTCCACATTTTGACCCCCAAAATTCATCTAATCATGTATATTAGCTTGCCAACCTAATATTGGACAAATATGTAAGAACACGTGAATTTATCCTCAAATCTAGGTGTAAATATGGGTGAAATATGGCAGTTGGACGTATTTATACGTCCAAGATCACCACCCGGTACTTAAGCCCTTGTTTGTCCTCGAACAAATCATTATACTCTACATAAAAATTCACATATTAAAACACCAATTGAATAGGTCTACTTACACCCAAGTTAACTAGATAATTTTTAACATGACTCATGACCCACTCATTCATGTTTCATCCATTATACGTTCAAGGACAGTTTATTTGAAATCACATAACCTCTAAAATTGACTTTTTATGAAAAGCAGGAAAAACATGAAATGTGTGAATATCGCAATCATTAGTACACAAAATTCTCACCATTTTTGTGCCCTCACCATTTAAAAGAGATGCCTATAACTCACATCATACATACACATTTAATCAGGGCATATAGATAAGACAAATTTCTCACTCTCTCAAAGAAATTTCCACGCATACAAGATATGTCATATGTTTGTCTTAGTGTAATACTCCATTAACAAGCATCAAAATTATAGGATCAAAAGGACATTTACAAGTTATAATATCTAAGGAGTGGGTAGAAATTATTTGGAAAAATAGTGACTACTCTCCCTATGCACTTTAAGACACTTACTTAGACATTTTTGCTCTTTTTCCTTGTGTAAGATCAATTTCAACTTTCATTCATTCTTACCCTTGTGTCCCCCTTTTTCTTTAGGTACATGTCCTATTCTTTTTTCACATATTGATAGCAAGGAGACTTTGTTTTTTTTAATTGTCAGAATGTTTTTCCATTTTAGGTTTTTTGCTCCTTACTAACAATTCTAATTTACATAGGGCACCAATCAACTCTACTTTATTATTTTCACCACACCGATCTCCCTTTCTCTCTCTCTCTCTCTCTCTCTCTTGTCTATTTTTCTCTCTAAGTCTTTCAACTACAAAGTGCATTAGGGATTTTGGATAAAATTAACACAAGGTAAATTAATAAAAGGAAAAAGGCCAATTAAGCAATAGGCTAAAAAGGCTCAAAAGGGCTTAGTACGGATGATAATAGGGTGGCACAAACATAGTCAAAAAATTTGGCTCACAAAGAAATGCCTTGATTATATCCTACAATTTAACACCATGTTTACTTTACAAGCAAACTGTACAAGTGCTAGATATCAAAATACACAAGGAATGTATGAGTACTCACCACACAATGGAAGAGAACAATGGTTCGGAGTGACTTCCTAAAGGCTTTATAGACACAACAGAATCAAATTCAATGACTAGCATTCTTAAACCCATATTTATGTGTTAGAGTCAAGTTACAGAACCTATGTATCTCTAAAAGAGTCCCTTACTTTTTATACTTATTATGAGTGAATTATTCATGTCGTCTTGTGTCTACTTATGCGGAGTACCTAGAATTGATGATTTCTAATAACACTTCTACCTATGACTAATTTTTCCTCTAGATGGACATCATCCTTCCATCTTCGTGAAATGTCACTACCTAGGACTAAGAAAATCTAACCTATATACCACTCGTTTCAAAGACTTTCCCCCTGAAAAGAACCAAAACTAAAAATTGAGGAATATGCTAACTATTAGCAGGACATAAAATTACTAAAAGAAATCTACTCAATTACTACTAAATTAACATTACGTACTATTACAACAAATTAGTTCCCTATTACTATTACAATCTAACACAAATCAGTTTATCAAAACCAACACTACAACTTCAAAAAATCAAGTACAACTAAAAGTAACCTAAATAACATCAAAATAATATAAATATGGAAAATAATTTCCCCCATACCACACTTAAAACATAGCAATGTCCCCAGTGCTAACATTATAAATCAAAACAAGGGTGAGAGAAAACACTTCCTAGGCCACTATTCCTTGTAAATAGTAGGGGAATGATCTGCATCCCCATGCTTCAAAAGATCTTCATCACCATTATCAAACTCCATAACATTAGTTGGTGCCTCATCCTCTTCATCGATACAAGATACAACTGAGGTCATCTCATCTTCATCAATGGGCTCCTAAAAACTGGCCACACCTTGTACATGACCTTCGCACTATCAGTAAGAGGGAACTATTGATCCATGATCTACCATCTCACCAATATCGCTTCCCTTCTATCCAAATCATCAAATTTAGCATACTATAGAGATTTCCATGAAAACTATCATCACGAGTATGACGCTTTATGCCAGTAAAAATTGGGGCATGGGTTAGCTCGGGCTCCTTTGACTTTGTCACATCAGTGAGAAAATTAGGTTATAGGGGATTGTAGTCATAGGATCCTTCTTAACATATAAGGTTCAAGGAACCTAGTCATCATACTCCCAAAATAAAGTCAACGAGTCTAGTTTAAACGAGCACTCTTTATAGATGACAAGATGATTTCCCCCTTATTTATGGGTTAGCCCGTCATCAATATATATACTAAACATACCCTATCCTATGTGACATCAGTCATGCTCTTGCACAGTATAAGGCACCCATACACAATCTTCATCCAAACTCTTGTCTCTGCCTCTCTAGTGAAATAGGACATAGGAAGAGATAAATATGTCCCATCTTTCTTATTTCTAGTCCACCTCGCTACAAAATTCATCCTATAAAGTTTGTGGAAAATGGCTTGGTAAGGTGGAGTCTCTCTCACATTCAGCAGATGCTCATTCTCAACAAAAGAAGTGTGCAATAACTTATTCAATGCCTTGGTGGTGGTTCCTACTATGTGGAACCTATGTATTTGAATGTTTCCCTTTTCGGGACCTTTTCTTGGATTGACTGCTTGATGCCACCTCTACTTACTTGGTTTCGGCGCTATAGTTCCTGTCAAAGATATATAAGAAAATTATCCCAAACTTTTTTCCCAAGTAAATCAAGTATTGAGGGTTTTGGAATGACTCCACACATAATTCACTAGTATGGTGTCACTAGTCATTATTGAGTACTTAAACTTTCCCTTTTTCAACATAGATTTTAGACTAGGACACTATTTTGCTTAATCATGTATCAACATCTCAAGAATAACCCAATCTTTCCCAATATTAGTTACAATTCAACGCCCACCCCCCAATTTTCATAAATTCTTCCAACATTATACACAAAAAAAGACATGGTGAGCAATTTCAATAATTTCATCATTTCAAACATCCAACAATTTTAGCAATTTAAGTGTCTCACCATTTTCTCCATTCCACTACTTCAATAAGTTCACTTTCTCACCCATTTCATCATTCAAATTCAACCATTTCAATCAATATTATTCTCAATTTCGTCATTTCCCAATTTCACAATTTTAACATATTCAATATGACATATGAAAATCCTAGAAAATAGGGGAAAGAGGGGAATGTAAGAAACATGACAATGATAAGAACATAAAAGAGATGGAGAAAAGGAAGAAATTGTAGATATAAAGAAGTTGGGAGAAATTTTTAGGAGTGGGGGAGTGAATGTATGGTGATTTAGAGGAAAATGGGGGAAAATTCAGTTGGGGTATTTAAAAGTTGACCCGTGGGCATTTTCAAATTTTAAGGTTGAGTTTACAAGAAAGGCAGTGCCCTTCCCAAGGCGTTGGCTGAGGATCACCTCAAGCTTACAAAAATGTTACCTTGGTAGTTTTTGCCCCAAGGAGGGGCGGAGGCAATCGCCTAGGCCTGCAAGGATTTCAGCCTTGCATCGCCTTAAGGTAGTTAATTCTTTCCCTCTGAAGTTCAGGCCTAGAGACAGCACCTTGGAGAACGCCTCAAGCCTGGAAATTTCATCTTTGACAAATTTTGCCCATTTTTACTTACCTCTTTCTCACTTTGGTTGCTACATTTGCAAATCAAAAATACACTATTAGAAAGGTGGATTGCCTCCAACTAAGCACCTTATTTTATGTCATGAAATGACACATATTTTTCTTTTAAAATCCTATACCATTATAATACATTCTCAGGTAATGCACCTCAAATCAATCATTGGACAAGTCCATTGAGGTCTTCTACCCATCCACCTCATCAACCTAATAATCACTCATTGTCCACTGACCATGAATGTCACATCCTTTCCATCTTCCCACAGCTCTACCATACCATGTGGTGTCATGCCCACTACCTCAAATCCATACCATTTTTGCCTAAGCTTTCTAGTGAAAAGCTTCAGTCGCAAATTGAATAATTGCACATTATGGCCCGGTTCAAAGAACGAGGGATAATATGCTTTTCATACCACTTTTTCATTATTTCTTTGTAAAGTTGGGTATTCTTATACACTTTCAACCAGAACTCATTAAGCTTTTGAAGTTGCAACATTCTTTAAATTCCTATTAGCTCCATGTCAAGGTAAAGCTTTTTGATAGCACAATAAGCTCTGTGCTATAACTCTATTGGTAAGTGGCAAGGTTTCCCAAAGATCAACCTATATGGTAAAGTTCCAATGGGGGTCTTATATGTAGTATGATAAGCCCACAAAGCATTATCTATCTTTATTTCTTAATATTTCCTCTGCACATTGATCATCTTCAATCTAATTCACCTCTCTGCTAGACACCTCCACTTGACCACTAGTTTGGGGTGGTAAGTAGTTACCACCTTGTCTCTCACCCCATACTTATCCAATAAATTCTAGAATAAATTATTGATGAAATGATTCCTTATGTCACTAATAATCACTCTTGGGGTTCCAAATCTTATCAATATGAACTTCATCACAAACTTTACCACCACCTTCCCATCATTGGTAGGTAAAGGAGTGCCATCCACCCAGTTTGACAAATAATCCACTGCAAGTAGGATGTACTTATCATTGAAGAATGGTGGAAAGGGACCCATAAATTCTATGCACCATAGCATCAAAGATCTCCACCTCAAGTATATTGTTCAAAGACATCTCATGTCTCCTCAAAATTACTTTGTTCTTTGGAATTGATCGCATCCCTTTACATAAGCATGTGCATCCTTAAATAAAGTAGGCCAAAAAAAACCATATTGCAATACCTTTTGTACCATCCATTCACCACTATGATGTCCTCCTTGGGGAGGAATGATAACTCTTAAGAATCTCGCACACCTCGCCTTCTGAAATGTAGCTCTAAATGACTTGATCAGGCTCTTACTTGAACAAAAAAAGGGTTCATTCTAAATGTAAAAATAAGAATCATTATGAAACTTATTCTTCTACTGGGTGTTTGTCTCATGAAGATACACCCCACTCACTAATAAGTTCACAATATCCATATACCATGGTAGCTCTTAAATACTCAATCAAGGAGTTTTTTATTAGGGAACTCCGCATGAATATGCTTATCCTTGGTCACATGAGACCAATCTTCAACTTTATATAACTGGTCATCTACCAATTTTTAATTGTCTTTTCTATCCTTAATCTCAAGATAAAATTCCTACAACAAGAGAATCCTCCTAATGAGCCTTGGCTTTGTGTCCTTCTTGTTGAATAGATAACAGATAGAAGAGAATCACTGCTAGTATCTTTTTCTTTATCACAGTATAGCTCCTTTGAGTAACATTAAGAGATTTTTACTAGCACAGTAGATGGAATAAAATAACTTATTTTTATCTCTGCCCCAACACAGCCCCCACCAAAACATCACTTATATCACACATTAATTCAGATAGTAATGCCCAGTAAGGTGGATTAAGATAGGGGCAGCTACCAACTTTTTTTCAGCTTCTCAAAAGATTTCTTAGAATAGAAGTCAAATTTTACCTCTTTTTCTAAGTGTCTACACATGGGTCTGGAGATTTTGGAAAAGTCCTTAATTAATTTTCTGTAGAATCCAGAATGCCCAAGGAAACTACGCACCCCTCTCACAGATACTGAGGGTGGCAACTTCTCAATAACCTCCATTTTAGCATAATCTACCTTAAGACCTCTTTGCGACACCTTGTGAATAAGGACTATACTATTTCTGACTAGAAAGTGACACTTCTCCCAATCAAGGACTAGATTTGTCTCCTAACACCTTGCAAGTACCCTATTTAGATTCTGCAATCAAGTCTTAAACAAATTACAAAATATTGAAAAGTCATCCATGAATACCTCAACAAAGTCCTCTACACTCAACTTTCTTAGTTGTGTATTAGAGGCCAACTATGTTGACACTTCAGTGTAACTGTGTAACAACTCTTATAGTGATTTTAGGAATCTTATGCATTTTGACCATTTTATTCCTTCACATAGTGGCTTTATGGTATTTGTGAGTTATGAGAGTAGGTGATGTAGTTCCCAAGGTATTTGGTTAAATTTAAGTTTTTCTTGAAAGATGTTAAGTAAGTAGGATTAACTTTGGTCAACATTAGTGTTTTAGCCATCGTTGAGAATATTGTCATTTTCATCAGCTTTGAAACATCATTTTTGGGTTACTAGCCTAGTTGGTTAGGGTCCTGAGGCTTTTGGTGTGATTTTGAGTATTTAGACAAGATGTTAGAAAGTTTAGTCTATAGTTTACTTCGGTCAATATTCAATGATAACGACCTCAATTGGTATTTCTGATGGTTTTATTGAGTCCTAAATGTCGAATTTGCTCTAGTACCATAATTGGTTTATTTTCATGGGATCCCAAATGAATCCTGAGGATCTATTTGAGACATTTTTGGACTTGGATTTCAGTTGGTGCATAGTTGTTGGTGTAGCTACTTTTTGTTCTTCACATTTGTTAGCCCCTTATCGCATTGATGGAGAGGATATGGCACACCTTTGCGATTGTGACAAATGATCGCATTCATAAAGGGTTGTGAGTGGGTCGGGGTTGGATTATCTATTTACTCTTCAACCATCAAGATCATACTAATGCGACGAGTATGGTTTAGGGACCTCACAAATGCAATGTGGTCCTGCAAAAGCAAAAAGGAATCACCCGGCAGTAACAAGTATCTTTTTCGGCCATTAATCCCATAACTCGATTTTTGAGCTTTGAAACATGAATTTTAAAATTCAGAAGGAGAATTTCAGGGATACTTTATTGGGTAAGCTTCTATATCTTAAATTTAACATTCTCTAATGATTATTTCATGATTTCATCCTCAAATCTTGGTTTTTCAACTTAAAATTTTGGTATTTTCCTAGTAAAGTTAAAGTATGATCTTTTGATGATTTCAAACTGGATTTAAGCCCCATTTTTTATGAAATCTTAGATTTAAGCGTCTTAGGTTATGGGCAAATTTATTTTCAAATAAAAATTCAGTTTTATTCTTGAATTTATAGGTTGATATTTGGGTTGACTTTTTGAACTCGATTTAGAATCTTAGCAATATGGGTATCCTTGAACTTGTATTTATGCATAGACCTTATTTTTGATATATTGGGAGTGTTCTAAGGCTGCTCAAAAAGGAAATACTAGTTTGTGATTTTTTGAGGCTGGCGATTTGACTTCGAGGTAGGTTATGGTTTGTCTTTCTTCCAAATTTGCATGGATTGGGACCTATCTTGTATAATATGCTATGGGTTGGGTGAATTAGTAGTTTAGATTAAAAAATGAGATGGTTTATCATTATTTTGCCCTGTAGGGGCTTGTGATGATTATGATAGTAAATGAGATGGTGTATTATTATGATGCCTATGTGAGGGCTTAATAATTGTTATGATTTGGAAGATTAGTTTGTATATTGCATTATTGGTCTGTATTTATCATGATCATGCATACCCAATTATTTCCTGAACTATCAAATTTGTATTGTTGAATACATTGATTTATAAAAAAAATGGATCATCTTTTACTTGTTCAGTGTGGTGCGAGATTTTGGGTGTACATACTTGATATTATATTTAGTCAGTATGATATACCATTCTGAGTAGCTACATGATTATTATATTTATTTCATACGATCAAGGATTTTGGCGGGGTATATGGACCTCGCAAGCCCCCCATGGGTCTCACCTCAATAGTAATATATGTTGGGGTGGGTGTATACTAATTGGTATGATCATTGCATATCATTGCATTACAACATATTTCCTTTTTGGATTTGAGGTTCTAATTGAGAAATCTGTAATATATGTGTGGCATTAAACTGCTGGGACTTTTCTGCGTACAAAGTTATTTTAGTATTCTTAACTCTTTATAGTTTTTTGCTTGATCTTAGTCGGCCTATGATGCCTACTGAGTACAAGTGGACTATACTTACCCCTACTTTATACATCCTTTAAGTCTATATCTTAGTATGAGTGCTCCATATGGTTCTTGATCGTGTATACATGTAGTGTTCCGGAGTAGTGGTTAGTTTCCCTGATCAGAGTGTCCAGGCTTCACGTATCTTCTTTAAGTCATTACTTACTATTAGAGACAGTGTTGTAGATATCAGTTACCTTATTCAATATTAGATCTATGATTGACATTCTAAATTGCTGAGTCAAGGCTTACCTACCATGGTCAAATTGGGGTAGGTGCCATCCCAACCCATGGGATTTTAGGTCTGATAACCTGTCAACCTCTAACTCACCTGCGACCTTTCTTACAATAACTCTGTTCCCATCCCTATGCCATTAAGTATTTCTTTATGAAAATCGATTAAGGAGGATAAATATCTCATCACAAGTCTTTTCGAGTGCCTAACCACCCATAATAGAGTCTAGAAAGATCTTCATGTATATTTCAAGACTATCAATCAAAGTATGAGCTAACATCTATTTAGTCTGATAGTGGTGCAGAAAGTTTCTGAGATAGGCTTTAAACCTCTCCCAATCTTGGTGTAAGGATTACCCACCTTCTACTTGAATACCAATATCATGATCCTTGGTTTTGTAGTCTTCCTAGATGGAAAAAAGGTGAGTTAGAAATTTCCAGGAAAGATCATTTCATGATGTGATGAAATTCGGTGGCTCTTCCTTCAATCACTTCTTTGCTTCCCCAAGAAGTGAAGACAGACATAGTCTGAGTCTCGCATAATCAAATGAGACATCATTAGTGGTATAAGTATCAATAAGTTTCCAAAAGTTCTAGATATTCTACCGCGGGTCCTCATACAGTATGCTTGTGAATTGCCAATATGTATGCAAGAGTTGAACCATATTCTTCTTTAACTCAAACTATCCTCTCGAAGCTGGTCTTAGGATACTTGAAGTTAAATTCCCCACAAATGGTACTGCTATTTTATGGAATGCTATGGGAAGATTGTTATATGCCAAGTCTACAAGTATCTCTTCAAGTTGTTTCTTCAACTGCTGCAATAAAAAGTTACCACCCTCTGTCTTTGGTCAAATAGTCTTTTAGGCTTAAGGTGGAAGTTGACTAGATTGCTTTCAATAGCAGTACGATGAATTCAAGAATTGTACCTATAGAAGTAACCGCTATGATCAAGTTGTTAACACGTGAATGATAAAATAGTAAAAGATAATCTAGAAACTTATTAATTTCTTAAGTTTCCAGCAATGGTGCCAAAAACTTAATGTTGCCCAAATACAAACGCAAGTGTACGTGGTCATTCAAGTAATATAGACTGGTTAAGTCAGATATCGTACCCTCAAAGACTAGTGAATATGAAGGATCTAGTTAATCTATTACCACAAAATTTGAACAAGTAGATTGAGTTTTTGGAAATTTATTCTATTTCTGCTACTTTAATTTAAAACTACAAAGCAAGTAAAGTTGTTAATCACAATGACAAAGAGATTCTAGGATTACGACTCCAATTCACAATCATATTGTGTATTCAGTTTCGTTGACTTGTTTAGTCTATGTAGTTGTTGATTTACGTGTTTTATACTATAATTATGGTCTTTTGAGCCACTAATTATCTATTCATATGCATATCTATGTCTATATATAAATGATTAAGACAAATATGTAAACGTAATTGCGCTTCCCATTTATTAACCAAGTAAAGTGATCTAGGTATATGTCTATCTTAACCAAGAATCCGCTCTTTGACGCCCAAAATTAAGATCTTAATCCTTTTATTCTACATTCTAACTCATGATTCCACTTTCGAGTTCACAATAAGAATATTGATAAATTGTACTGGTTGTGAAGTAGTAAAATAGTAAATCAAGAAGAGAAGAACAACTAATATGAAGATTTCATAAATCAAATCAAAGGTTTACTCCAACAATCATACTAAGGTCGTAACCCTAGAACAAAGGTATTTAACCACTCATCCATGAATCAAAATTATAAAATTTGATATTTTTCGTGTAAGATAATGATCAAGAAAGTGAAAAGAAAAGAAACCTAATGGTATTTTCCATTTCTCCATGTGTGTCTCGTCAAATTGTGCTCAAAACTCTAAAAACGTCCAAGGACTTTATTTATATAAGTAAGAAATAACCCCCAATCTTTTTCCAACTCAGATTTGTACTTGGTGAAATTTTTGGTTTGGCTTCTTGCTGAGGTGTCACCTCACCCACACCCTGCCTGCATGGGAAATAGGCAAGGTGTTACCTTGCTACTACATTTTCAATGCCTCTGAAGTTTGGGGGCCAAAGTGTCGCCCTGACCAATGCCTCCAGTGGTGAGGTTGTTGTTAGCCCTTCCTGTTTCTGCTTCTCTTATGTTTGGGGGCGAAGGCACTACCCAGGCTATAGCCTTGGTCCTGATTTTCATCCAAAATTTGTCTAAGTCTGCTACAAGGATCCGATCTTGAATATTTTCCTCTTTTGGGTCAATTCCTTCCACATTTTTCCCCGAAACACATCTAATCAAGTAAATTAGTTTACAAGCCTAATATTTCACATATATGTAAGAACCTAGGTGAATTTAACCTCAAAACTAGGCATAATTATGGTTAAAATATGGCAACAAGGTGTATAAATAGGCCCATGATCAGATATTCAAAAAGAAAGGGAAGTTGAGTTCGAGGTATATTATGCCTTAAAAAATATTATGAAGAATTGGCTAAGTGGCCTATGAACTAGAGTTACCTCTAGAATTAGCTTTGCTACACCTAGTATTTCATGTGTTCATGCTATGGAAATGTGTGAGAGATCTGTCCTTTATTGTGTCGCTTGAAGATGTTAAAGTCACAGAGAATCTATCATTTGAAGAAGTCCCCATAACCATTCTTAATCATCAGGTTAGGAAGTTAAGTACCAAGGATATAGCCTCGATCAAAGTATTGTGGAGGAACCAGAATAAAGAATAAGCTACTTAGGAAGAAAGAGATTATATAAAGTCTAAATACCCACACTTGTTCCAAGTACCAACAAAAGATTCTTAAATTTTTTAAAATTAAAAGTCGGGCTGAGAGCCCATTTATCAAAAAGAAAATTATTTACAAAATCGAGCCCAAAAGTGACCCGATCCATGAGAAATAACAAATATTTGTCTTGACCAAAATCATAATTAGGAAAGTGGAAATTGGAAAGTTCAAGAAACTCAATCAACTCTCTTCTCTGACCTTATCTTCTTCGACTTCTACCTTAGCTAATATCGATCCCACAACTCTAATTTCTTTCTCACTAAAAATCTTGCTTCCCAGATGAAAACTTGAGAAGCTCAGATATCATAGTGACTAACTCGTGAAAAGCTAAGTGTCATTTTCCTCAATTCTTTTAACTCGACAGTATAACCCATCAGATCTAAATTTTTGAGTAAATAACAATGTGTTTCAATTTTTCAAGGGTTGGTGTTGTTGTTATGCTGCTATCCAAATGCTATTAAATTACCTCAGATCCACAGGATTGATTCTTTGGATGTCTCTATCGGGTAAGCTTCAAATTTCATAGCTTGCACTTCCAAATCTTTCAATTGATGGATTGAACCTTATACAAGATTGATACCCCCATCTAATCTATAGAATTTGTAAGTTCAAACTACGATTTTGATGTTTATGGGTTCTTTGGACATATCACAAGTACGTCTTTTTACAATCAAGGTTTTATAGCCCAGCATAATCCTCTTAATGCTTAAAGGTCCTGATTTGGTATCTAATTCCACCTCAAAGCTCTCACCGGTTGTGGATACAGAAATAAACTAAAATTCTTCTACATTCTTTGCTCCTTGTGAATTATATATAGCTAATAACCTAATCTGATAGCTTGCAAAAGTATACCTATTTCAAGTATGCTATACACTGATTAACTAAGAATCTGCTACTTGTCTTCTTATTTGTGGTGTGCCTTGTCTGTCCAACTAAAAAATCCTTTTTCCATCACTTGGTATGCCTTAAAATTGTTCAATTAAAAAATCGCCTGCAAAAGAAAAAACTAGGTTAGTAAAAAAATCAGCAAGAGCATTTCCTTCCAGAAGGGAATTTTGCACTCTTGTCGTCATTGAGCTCCTTAATCTGTTAATCCAATTCACTTTCAACACCACACTCCAAGGGATTACTATCTATCCTTCAAATTTTGCACCATAGTCAAAGAATCTGATTCTATAATTATTGGACTGAAGTAGTGTTCTTTGCAATATTATAAGCATATTGTGATAGCCCTACATTCAACCACGAAATTGGTAGTGTCATGAATTCTGATACTTTTAACAACCACAAACTGCCCTGATGAATCTCTAATACAAAAGGCTGAGGAACTAAGACCTGGATTGCCTTTAAAGGCACCATCAGTATTAAATTTAAACCAGTGCTCAGGGGGAAGGGTCTATCTTACAATTTTAAAACTATATAAAGGCCTACATCCTTCTAGAGAATCTACCATCTCAGTACAATTAGCGTATTCTCACCTTCTCTTGAGTTTGTAGGTGATAAACCTTATTATCAAGCCACTAATTTCTTTAAACACCCTGCTAGTAGTAAATGTTCCTCCATGTAACACTGTATTTCTCCTTTTTCAAATGACCCAAATTATTATCATGGTAACTATATGCAAGACAGCTATCTTAAGTTTCCCTGACTATCCCACCATATTCTTATGTTGGGTTTCTAGAGATGACATAGACTAATACCTGCTACCCTTGAGTAGTGATTCCAAACTATTTTGTAACCTCCCCTTTCAGGAATATATGATCAATAGTTTTTCTTTCAGGAATAGAGCAACACATATAATTAGGAGATTCATTAGGGTTCCAGATATTAATAAGATGAGAAACAGCCACCTTGCCTAGCCACACTCTCCAAGTAAGGAAAGATATCTTGAAAGGTAATGCTAACACCATAACTGGCTAAGGTCTTCATTATGATCTTTCTTGATTCTAAGGAGATTCCAGACACTCTTCACACTAAAATATCTTGTACTAGTCAAGGTCCACCATGGTTTGTCTCCTACTTCCATTAATAGGGATTTGCTCAAGTTATTTTTAGTATGCTCCACCACATACTTTGGAACCCTTTCTTGCATAATCTGAAAATCCCAACCATCTTCTTTCAAAAAATCTCTAATATACCTCATCTCATAACATACCTGAATATCTGAAGGAAATTTGAATAAAGGACCTAAATTGGTCCAATTATCAAACCAGATGCTTGATGCTCCTCCTTTAGGTTCCCACCATAAAAATTGTTCAACTTTATCCCTATTCTCCAACATGTGTTTCCAAACCTAAGATCCCCCTTTCTACTCCACAAGAGCAGGGATCTATTTCTTGCAATACTTAATCCATAAGAAGTTGAACCACAAATTGTTTTGTGTCCTAAATCTCCATCATAATTTTGCATACATAGGCTTAGATACATCAAACATTAATCTAAAGCCAAGTCCCCCCTCATTTTTGGGGTGGCAGACCTTAGTCCAAGCTGACCAGTGCTTGTTTCTCCCTATTTTCTTATTACTCTAGAATAAATTTGCAATGATCCTGTGAAGATCTTTCAACACACAAATAGGAGGAACAATTGCAGATAACACATACATGGGGATACTCTGAAGAACACATTTAATAAGGACTTCCTTAACTCCATAAGACAATATTTTCCCCTTCCATGCTTAAAGATTCCCTTTCACTTTGTTAAGGAGATTAGCATAGTCTTCTTTTCTTTTCTTTTTGTGAATAATTAGACAACCCCAAGTATTTCATTGGTAATTTGCCTTTTCCCATACCAGTAATTTAAGCAATTTGTGCAGTCATTGTCCCTGCTGTGTTCTGATGGATGTAATAAAAACTTCTGTCTTTATTAATTTTCTACCCTGACTGTTTCTCATATTCCTACAAGGTATACACAATCTTTTCCAAAGAACAAGCATTAGATGAAGAAAATATACTGGTGTCATCAGCATAAGATGAATGGTTCAATCTAGAACTCCACTTAGGCACCGCACCCCAAATTTGACAAAGTGAGTATCCTTAAATAAGAAATTTAAGGCTCTAGAAATCACCTCTAAGGAAAGAATGAAAAGAGCAGGTGATAAAGGGTCCCCTTGCTTCACTCCCCTGGTGGAGTGAAAAAAAAAAAAGATTGCCCATTAATTAACAAAGAAAAGTAATTATTAGAGATCAATCTCCAAATAAAATCAACAAAGATATTGGAAAATCCCATCTTTCTTATCCCCTTTATCAAAAAAAAAACACAAGAGATCCTGTAATAATCTTTTTCCATATCAAACTTAATAACAATATTAGATGGTTGTCCCCTCTTGTTGATGTATGTTATCATTTCTTGAGTCAGTAGAACATTCTCAATAATACTTCTACCTTTGACAAAGCCAGATTGATTAGGAAAAATGAACTTAGGAAGTACACCTTCAAGCCTGTCATGAATAATTTTGGAAAAAATCTTATTAACAAAATTACTCATACTAATGGGTCTCACATCTGAGAAAGTTTGTACATTAGCTTTCTTTGGAATAAGCACCAAATTAGTATGGGTAATTGATATAGGGAGAGAATTACCAGAGAAAAAATCAAGAACCATTCTTACAATGTCTGGCCCCACTGTATCCCAACATGTTTGATAGAATTTTCCTGATAAACCATCAGGTCCATAAGCACTATCCCTATTCAGGTTGAAAACAACCTTCTTTACCTCTTTACTCTCTGGAATAGCTCCTAAAGCATCATTATCTTCTTTGGAATGTGATCTAGTAAGGAATGGTCTGTGTACTCCCTTTCTTATCTGAACTGATGTTGGTAAAACCTTACAGCTTCATCTGTAATTTCTTTAGAATCTTCCAGCCATAATCCTTAAGCATTTTGAATCTTCATCAGCTTCAATTTCTACCTTCTCCCTTTAACTAGACTATGAAATAATCTGGTATTTCTGTCCCCATCTACAAACCAATCATACCCAGCTTTCTGTTGCCAATAGCTTTCCTTTAGCTGCAAATATCTGGCATATTCAGTCTTAGATCTTTACACCACTCCTCTATTTTCAGCTAAGGGGTTTTTCTCAAATAATTGCTCTTTAATTCTAGCAATTTCTTACCTGATAATCAACTGCTAAAAAATATCCCCATAGATTTTTTTGCTCCAAACTGTTAACACCTTTTTGATCTTCTTAATCTTTCTCTTAAAGTCTAAGAAGGGGTTATTTGAGACATCAGAATCCCAATTTTAATTAACCACATCCTTAAAATTTGTATGTTGGGTCTAGAAGTTAAGAAACCTGAATGGCCTCTTATAACTTGAGTCATTGTTTTCATAATTCAATAGCAATGGGGCATGATCAGACCCATTTCTGGGTAGATGCTCATCTTCTGTATGTGAAAACAGTCCCTAAAACTCAAAATTAATAAATACCCTGTTCAATCTTTCAAAGATAGTCATCACCTACTCTTCCATTCCACCAAGTAAATGGACTTCCCTTACATAGAACTTGAATCAAATCACAAGATTCTATGCAAGTCTTAAAATCTTCAAAATCTGCATCAACCACAGGAAGACCCCCAATCTTCCCTTCTCCATTTAAGACCACATTAAAATCTCCACCTATAACCAAGGTTTGTTGATCCCAGCAGCAATTGTATACAAATCTTTCCATAGTTCCAATCTAAGTTAATTATCACAATTAGCATATACTAATGTAGCACAAAAATTGGTAGCTAAAATCTTATCGTGAAATCTAATTGTAATCTGCTGCTCAATGTTACTGGTAATACTGACATCATAACCATGATTGGTATATACCGACATCATTCCATTGCTATTATGAAACACATGAAGTATTTTCAACCTTGATTTGTATCTATTAATTGTTCTAACATATTGAAAAGGCTCTATTAAAGCCACAAATACAAACTTCTGAAAATTATGCAATATTTGCACTCTTTGGAATGCCTTTTGTGACTTAACAAACCTTATATTCCAAATTAGTGCTTTCATGATTTAGTAGCCTATTGAGATACCAATTTCCTTCTTGGTTGCATCTAACTGGTTGTGTATTCTCTCTATTGCCTTGTTTTTTTGCCTTATCTTGTAGATTTGACTGCAGAGACTGTCCTTGGTGATAAATCAGCATCCTTGACGATTTGATCTTCTATCTTCTCACTCTCTACCTCAATAGGATTATCTTCAATTGTTGCTCCACTCTTCAATCTGTGGGTAAGAATATTGTGGAGTGCCTTATTTGGTGATTCAATGTGCCCCAACCTGAGATGAGTATCATCAATTAGAATTGTTGTGAGAATTTTCATAATATCCAGAACATTTGAATTATGTTGATCTCCTTTTTTTCCATTATTCCCATATTGAATGACTTGATTCTATGCACTAATAATATTTGTAATCTCTAAAGCGGCAGACGTGATTATTGTTGCGTGAACCTATTGATCTCTGCTTATGTCTATTTAGAATGAGTTAACCCTAAATTAGTACCTGGTGTCTCCATTGTTGTAGCTGTAATTGTTGTATCCTGAACCTGGCTGATATCTGCTTTAATCTAACTTGTAGGGCTAGCAGGATCTGATCCTAAAGCAGCACATGGTGCCTCTGATTTGGCCTCTTCCCCCTTCCCATTATTGTTCTCTACACTGCCTGCTATTGTTTGGACTTTTTGACCAACTTGAGTTTATATTGCCTTGCTTTTGTTATTCGGAGTCCCTCCTTTTTTTTTTTGATGATTAGCAAATGCATTTAGGATCTACTCTTTTGTGGAGGATTGATGGACTGCTTGTTTTGCTTTTTACTTGTGTTGAGTTATATTCTGCTTGTGCCAGTGCCTCTATGTCATCAGTGTGTGGTTGACTTTTTACCTTGTTTTCTTTTTCTCCATCATCAACTTTATTTACTTTCTTCTCCTCTATTAATGCAGCAAATACATTGCCAGTAGAAACTATTTTTCCTGGAGTGAAAGCCTTATTATTAAACATCGTATCTACATTTTTATCAATTGTAAACCTCATTTTTGTTAGATTTCGTTCCTTTTAAACACCCTAGTCTTCTCCCTTCGATTTCTAGCTTAAGCAAGTTTTTCCCCATTCTGTTCTTGTTTATTCTCTTCACCAACAAATTCCCTTTTCTTCTAATCCAGATGTAAGACTCTACAGTCATGTTCATCATGCCCTTGAATTTTACACTCCCTACAATACTTTAGGATCATATTTAATTCGTTCAACCCTTGATTCATTAGTAATAGGATTGATGATTTCCATCTCTACAAATTTTAAGAAATCTGATAATTGATCCACATACACCTTGACCCTAGCACAGCTAGGTCTAGTCTTATTAATGGTAGCAGCATCTAAGTGAAGTGGTTTGCCTACAACTGAGGCAATAGATAAAAGTGACTCCTTCACAAAGAACGTAGGTTTTAAATCCGAGAAAGATATTCATGCCAATGCCTGTGTAGTCTCTTCCTCCACTTTAAATTTTGCATCATAGATTAGGGATCGCATTGGTTAGGAGTAACCTTTTTTATCCATGATGTAGTATACATTTTTGGATAACATGTTGATCAAATCCTTCTCCATGTTGAATCTAATTAGAATATGCCTATTATTTAATAGGACAATTGTGTAATCACCTTTTCTTGGCATTGAATAGGGATTTGTGACCGAAGTTCTTCTATGTCAGACCAACTATAGGAAAACTTCCCAACAACCGCATATTGCAAGTTTTCCATAGTATTCATTTTGTTAACTTCTTCCTCTGTCCATTGAATCCTGGGAACTCCATTTTTATAAGTGAGCTTTTTCAAGGGAATTGGCTCCACTGCAGCAGCTCTATTGTTAATAGGGCCTTTAAGAAGCTTAACATATTTATCTAATCTAGGTGAAGAACTCCCATTCTTGATCTCCTAAGGCAAATTGATAGGCCCGATAGGAAATCTAGGGTTAGGGTTGAATATAGATGCTTTGTCCATTGATGATGACAGAGGTGTTTATCGGCAGGGGGCGGCTAAGGTTAGAGAGAGCATATTTTGCATGGGGAAAAAAATCCCGGATTCTTAAATTATGTTTTCCCCTAATATGAATCTCAATTTTACTAGAATTTGATCATTCAATATCTCACTCATATGTTATATGTTCATGTATATTATTCGTGCCCAAATGCCTTAATTCCACATGTTTCACTTAAGGTGAGGATGTCCAGAAAAGAAATAAAGGCAATCTATGCTATACTGAAATAGTTTTCACTTTATTATATGGCCAAGAGGATACTTATTTATTTTATATTCTATATCTATTGAGACGTTCTGTGAGGCTTGTCTATATGTGTTTCTACTTAGCTGACAAGTTTTGGACAGTCTTATTTTCAAAGGAAGCTCATACAAATTTTTTGGAGAAATTCTAAGTTAGTCCTATTTTGAGCTACACCTTCCATTCGAGGATCAATGATCCTAAGGGGGATGATGTAATTCCCCATACCTACCAACATGTGTATGACTAAGCTAGCATTGACAAAAGGTTTTAAACGTTGGAAAGTAAAGTGGTATTTGAGCTTAAAGGCTAAAGTGGTCAAGTGTATACTAGTGTTAAGTTAAAAAGGGATTATGATTTGAAAAATGGAAAAAATAAGTGACCTACTTGTTTTATTTAATTAATCTAGTAGGTGTATCACCTACTTAAACTAATGGACTACCTTAAAAAGAACCCAGTAGGTGCACCACCTACTTAACCATTTATGGTCCAAAATAAAAGCAAAAACAGAGGTGATCAAAGGTCCATTTAAGCCTAGATTTGGGTGATATGTTTAATTATTCTTTGACAATCTACAAAGTTCTCTCAACTCTCTCTCAAGATATTTTTGAGCTTCAAACAAACGCCTCTAAATCCCTTTAGAGTTATTGAAAATTTTCCCTTTTCTCAAGTCAAGGTAAGTAAAAACACTTACGGGTTTATTTTGGTTTTTCCATAGAAGATTATGGAATCACACTCCCCATGTTTAAAGTGTAGGACATTTGCTTCCCCAAAATTGGACACCCCACTTTTCGTAGTTGCCAAGGTTTTTGTTTCTTCTTTTTTAGTTCAAGTTTGAAGGGAAGTTTAAGCTCTCAAAGAACTAGACATTAAGAAAATAAAATTCTCCACCAAAAAAGGTAAGGTTACTTCTCTATTTTGTCCCTCTTTAGAAATGATATATTGTGATACAATATTTGATACGCGAAAATTGAAGGAATATGAAACAAAGATAAACAAAAGATAAAAGGATAGACACATAAATTGAAATCAAGGAAACCAATATTACATAAAAGTAAAGACCTCCATGAATGTTCAAGATAGCACCTAAACCTATAGTAGAAAGCGAGACACAAGAATGTGACTAATAGGAAACCATGGCTATATTAAAACCAAAACCTCCTATTAAGAACACCAAACAAGCATCTATAATATAGAGATAACCCTCAAGAGGAATGAATGCCTTTAGCAAGCAATCCCATAAACATTCAATAACAACAAAGGCCATAGCCATACCTCACAAGAGTTTCACTCTTTCAATTCATAACATATCAAAATAATCTAAGTCTAAAAGATATATTTTTCACTATTTATAGCCTAAGCTAATCATTACAAAAATACCCTTAATGAAATAAGGGTCTTCTTAAGCAAGAGATTTACATTTCAAGGATAAACACTTTGTGTTCGTAGACTCTTTCACCCTTTTTTGAGTAGTCTTCCATATGGAGCCTTGTTCTTCTACATTAGTTTGTTCTTGAGCTTCAACTCTTAATTTCATGCTATTGATTAAGTTCGGCTTGCATTAAATTGGGTGAGAAATTCTATATGTATTGTTAAGAATGCATGGGACAATGATCTACCATCGTGAGTTCAAGTTTTTCTTTTGTGTAATGGAATTTTGGGACTTCTTTAGAGGTTGTTATACATGTATCATTATTGGGGAAACTTGGGAGATCTTGGAAAATGATGTGTGAAGTTTTATTTATGTGGAAAAGAAGGGTGTGGTGATACACCAAGTATAGAACAAAATTACTACCCATCACATGTTTAGTTTACTATTTTGTGATGCCCAGTTTGTGATTAGTTACCAATATTAGATCTATTATACACCTATATTATAGATTAACATCTTAAAGAAAAGGCTGAATCATTGCAATCAAATTGGTCTGAAGGCAGGGTATGTAAGGCTAAAACTCCTTTTGCCTCTAAGGAACAAACCCCTATCATATGTTTTTGTTGTATGCATCAATAAGGTCCTAAAACACCTATGAAAAATGTGTTCATATTTTATACATGACATCTTACCATGTACCTTATTAGTTCACATGTTTATGTACTATTTTCACTTGATATTAGTTACAAAGTGTCTAGCTAGTATGTCTCATTATATGATCATTACCCCTTCATTGAGAATTTATATGTCTTCACTTAACATGTACATATGCCTGCATTTGACTTGTCTAAGTTCCTTCATTTGAATGTACCCCAATTTAATTTCTAAGTCACTTGTCCTAAATGAATCACATGCTAAGTAAGATCACTTACTCACTTATTACATGCATTTATCGCTCATTTCCTACATTCCCTCGTGGCCTCACTTTTCACTTGCCTTCATGGATCACTTAATTATGTGTTTTATTCCTAATGAGGCTTATTTTCTACTTTCCTAAATGGAACCGCGAGGGTAGACATATGTTAATATGACACAAATCGACTCAACGATTGGCACGTGGACATTTGTGTATGTGGTACTTCTATTATGTGATCCCATGAATGAAATGTAGTTGGGCTACTTATCCTTTGCTATTTTCTATATGGTAGACCCACCTTTATGGCTGACCTTTGATTTTCTATGCTCGATGGGGCAAACACTTATGTGTTATGGAACTTATGAAACAAATCTTATGTGTCAATATCGCCTTTGATGCTCACTTGTTCATTTTATTACTTGCTCACTTCAATCTAATAAGAATTAAGAACCCAAGAGTAATAATGTATTATCTTCCCAAGTGTATAATGAACTACTTGGACATTGTATAATGTGCTAGGAATGGTAAGACGTGGCTTATGATTTTATAAGAGTTTTCTAGTATTCATATGATTTCACTTGCTTATTCTGTTCATTTGAGCAACCTTACTTGTTACCTATTATTTTGTCTGCTTTATATACGACTACATATTGTATATGTACTCATGTCTCTATTTTTGGGGATACTACTTCTTTTCAAATGTAGGATCAAACGTACAAGGTAGTAGATATCCTCTCTAGGCATCTATTGTACATTCAATTAAGAAGTTGGTGTGGTCCACTTTTCCCTGAAGCTAGGTAATGTCTAGTACTCTTTTATTGTTCATATGTATATAGTATGGGTACGTTAGAGCTTTGTCCCAACTATATGATAGTTTTATGAGTTCAAAAACTTGTATAGGTTTCATACACATTGTGGTATATTTATATGTTTTCACTTGTCACACTAGACATATGTTTCAGTAGCACAGTTGGACCTTACATGTATATATATCTTCCCTTAGCAATTATGTTAGATGTATCACTTGTCAATTTTTTTTATAGATTATGTCATATGCTTTGATTCAGATGTATAGTTGTATCATATGATATAAGGTGCTTTTCCACCTCATTCAGGCTTGAGGGTGACACCCTAGTATTGAATGTCCTACATATCTCATATTGTATGAGAATTTAGCCCATATATAGTTCAAGATATGCTTGATTTAAGCATGTTTTAAATCTTAAAATTCTATTACTAAGCCAAATTATGTATAGATTTGGGAGCTTGGAAATGCAATTGGTGATGGATTTGTAATGCGGCCGAGCTCCGATATCGAGCCTACCTACATAACTCAAGTATTGGAAATCAGGCCTTGTATAGTTCGAATCAATTAGCTGAAAAGCATATTCTTTATGAAAATATAACCTTTAGTTTAAGATAGATGACATGCAAATATGAGTGTAGAAAAAAGGCTTGCAATTTCCATAGACCTCAAGAGAGGCGTCACCTGGATTTGAGATGGGATGTTCTAGTAGATTCAAAAATTTTATTGGATTTGAAACCAGAAGACAATTAACTTTTATTCCCTCGGTAAAGCTACTTGAACACGGAAGAATACATATACGCCTTCTTATAGTGGTGTATTTTGAAGGTAGTGAAAGGCAATTTTGAACTCTTTCTTAAAGAGTTTGGGTCTCTCTTTAGAAATATACCCCATTACATTGTAGAGAGGAAGTTCCACGTTGCTTCACATGCATAAAGATTCTCATACGAAGTAAATATTATTTTGGTAATTCTGTTAAATGGCACCATTTGAAACTCCTAAATGTACTACATATATCATCTCCTTGGATGATTTGAAAATGAACATTGATAGTCTTTATAACGGTTGATATGTCACAACCTAAAATTCCAAGGTCATGATGGTACCTAACCCGACCAAACCTTGGTAGGTAAGCCCAACACAAAGGTAGAATATCTCGAAAAGAAGATCAAATAATGAAATCAAAACACAAGACTTTGGAATAAAGTCTAACCAACCACAATATAAACTCAATATCTAGATGGACATCACAAATCCCAAGAAATAGTGTCATAAGTAAGAGCGACTCTAAAACTGATATTGAATACTAGTACATAAAGTATCTGTGTCTGAAATAAAGTAAAGATATAAGTAGGATATCTGAAGCAGGGAACATGCTCCGGACAGGGAGCTCACCATGACTACAATAATCTCTAAACTGCACTATCACTGTCTGTGGGTAGCACTCGTACCAGGATCTACACCAAAAAGGTACAAATGTAGGAGTGAGTACAATTCACTTGTACTCAGTAGAATCATAGGACAACCGAGCTAGAGTAGACAACTAAATCAAATAACATAATCTATGAGTGAAGTAAATGCCCTACAAGCAAAAAAGTCCCACATGGATCAAGCTACAACAATTAAACAATATATGAATGAATCTCGATGATGGTATATATACCACGTATGAAGATATCCAAAGCGTAATATTACCCAAATGTAAGAAATACAATGCAATTCAGCACGATGACATGGAATAATCAATGTCCAAATGTACTCTCTGTATATACCTACTGAGCCTAAGCTCTAAGAGAAGACCCATGGGGGGTTCACAACCCTTGTACTAATCACAATCTCAATATTCGATCTTGCTGGCACTTTCTTCGATCAAGTCATTTTATAAAATGGTTCATTTTCTTTCACAAAGAATTCAAGTTCCAAAATAGTACTAATTCCATGAAAATGAGAGATGAATGAGTATGTATGATCATGGTAAAATAAATAATGTACAATAATCAGCTCAACAATGGTGTAAATGAACCGAAGTCACTCAAATCTCAGAATATCATGATAGGGGTGTTCATGGTTTGGTTTGGTTTTGAATTTTAAAAAACCGACAATATTTGGTTTGGTTATGGCTCTACTCAAAAAAACCGAAAAAACAACCAAACCGAACCGATATATTATATGCATAAATTTTATAATTATTTGAATATATAATAATAGTTTTTCATAAAAAATTATAAATACTTTATATCTTTTAATCATTAATTTGGCTTAATCTAGTTATTTCACATGCACTATAATACTTTTAAATCTTATTTCTTAAAAAATATGTTCAAAGTCAACACTCTAAGTCTAATTATCTAATTATATAAATGTGGTGTGGTGTATTATCAGTTTTTAATTTTCTTTACTAAGACATCGATCTACGCTTCAACGACTTGCCCCTTTGATTATTTAAAGGTTGACCATTCTATTTAAAGATGTATATTTCTTCTATAAATATTAGACATGTGAACTGAAAGAACCTCTACAGTTATGCAACATAAACATGCTAAAACTTGGGAATAGTATTGAAAAATAATAGAACATTCATATACATTAATCTTGTGATAGTAGAGAGAAATTTATTGATTCCTAACGTTCATTTGAAATAGTTGTCTCGTGTCCTATTATTTTACTATTATCGATTTATCATTAGCTAATCATAAATCAAAAAACTGAACCAAACAGACAAGAACCAAATTGATGGTTTTTTATTTTATTTCATTTGGTTTGGTTTTAGAATTTTAAAACCGACTTAATTGGTTTGGTTATGGTTTTAATCAAAAACATATCCAAACCAAACCATGAACACCCCTACATGATTCAAGCCCCCTCATGGCAACACAATATATAATAAATGCAAGGTATTGACAATATCCCCTACAAGCCCCCAACATGGGCACCACAATAGTAAAAGAACCAAATAAGACACCAATGAGGTCAACACAAGTTCCCACAAGGGCATTAAAATGATAATAAGCTCTCTAACCAATAAGAAAGTCAATACAAGCCCCCACTCGGGCATTACCGAAGTAACAAGCAACCCCAAATAATGTAAACAACAAGATTTCACCCAACTCATAGCATGGTTTACATGATAAGTTCTCTACCCAGCTAAGTTTGAAAAAGTTAAGCCATAACCTACCTCGAAGACCAAACGCAAGCTCAAAACACTCAACAAGAAGACTTCCCCTTCTGATCAGCTTCTGAACGCTCCCAATCTATCACAAATAGTTTCTACGCATAAATACGAGTCTATTGATACTCATATTGACTTACTTTTGTTCCAGTTCTAAACTCACCTCTAAAATCAACTCTAAAAATAAAAGGGTAAAATTGAAATTTTAATAGAAAATCACCTTATCCATAGTTTAAGGGTTTTAAATCTAAATCCCATCTAAAATGAATTTGAAATCCAGCTAGAAATCATCGAAATACTCATTTTTTACTTTACCAGAAAAATCCCAAAATCTCAAGTTTAAAATCCATATTTTGAAGATGATTGTGTAATATAATCGATGAGAAATGATCAAAAATAAGTATAGAAGTTTATCCACTTGAAAGATAATGAAAATCCCTTTCAGATTCCCCCCAAATGTGCTCCAAACCATGAAAATGGAGTTTTAGAACGAAGTTGGGCTATTTATACGTTTTATGAACAGTAGCCCGTGATCGCAATGACCCATCATATATGCAAAGGTAACCAGTCCAGAACCATCACGTTCGTAGTAGATCAACCGCGTTCACAAAGTGTCGGCTTTGACCCGGACCCGACCCATCCCTTCATGTTCACGGTCCCATCATCGCGATCGTGAAGGACAATAATTTCCTTCTCCACGAACGCAATAGTAGGGTTATGAATGCGAAGAAGGCCTGATGGCTGCAACAGTAGTGGTCTGAGGCCAAAAATGGTCTTTTGGACCCTCAGGATTCATTCAGGACCCCACAGAAATAAACAAATAATGCTACTAGGCTAATTCCAATGTTCCAGACTAAACAAAACCATCAGAATCACCAATAGAGGTCATTATCAACAATCTTCACCCAAAACTACTTTAAGCTAATAAAATTAGTTCCTCATCCAAACACTTAAAAATTATAATAAGGCCTCGAAACTCGAACCAACCATGCTACTAATCCAAAATTGACATTTCAGAACTAATGAACTGACAGAATTTTCATCCGACGCTCGAATTTCAAAATATTGACCAAAGTCAACTACATCAACTTAAAAGTTTCGCAAAGCCAAAAACATGCATAAAATACTCCTGAATGCTTCGTGGACGTGCAATCTATTCTCGTAACTCACAAATGCTATAAGGCAACAACGAGAAGGGGCAAAATGGTCAAAACATAAAAAGTTCTAAAAATTAACACGAGGATTGTTACATGATGCCATCCTTTACCAAACAACTTTTAGAAGTATATTTGTCACGACCCAACTAGCTGGATTGTGCAGGCACCTATCTAACACCTGCCCCAGATAGGAGAACCCTTACTACCCAACCATTCATTGATGCGGAAGTTAAAACAATCCATTTTGAGCAACATAATTCAGTTAACTCATAAATAATAACTCTGGTTTAATACATTTGATAAGTAAAAGAGATGCAAAAGACTATCAACAATGAATCCCTCGAAACTATCCTAAACCGGTATAAGAGTACTAGACAAGAGATAAGAGAGTCCATGAAACAGTATCCATGCTAAATAGAGAGGGCAGGAGTTGCTGCTGAGTGATCACCATAGTTGCTATAGTGACCCCAACTGACCTGCACCATGGATATATCCCCGATTGGAGATATAGTAAGTGTAGCATCAGTATAATCACATGTACTGGTAGGCATCATCGGTCGATCAGGGTTAGAAACAAACAATATAAATAACAAATAAGCAGAAATCATAACATTAAGTAAGGTTCCGGTTTCTAGATCCCATAGTATAAATTTATTAACATCAACTTACAACATCTCTGTGACTTACCTACCATTTAACATTTTCATATATCTTGGTCCTTTAATCACCCTCTCTAACTCGCGCCCTCTTGGCCCTAAGTTAATCTATCGATCCGGTTTCCACTTGTCCTAACTTCCTCTAAATCAGATCTATAGATCTCACAAAATTACAAGACTTAAGACAACCACAATTGGACCAAACCACCTCGGTACTCTAGTAACACAACACACCACTGGGTTTAAAACCGCTAAAGCACTTATGACCTGACAACCACTACGAGGAGGGATAATACTATAGAATATACTCCCTTAATTATATACTCAGACAGTTAACATTAGACCTGAATTAGGACGTACCTTGGATTCATGGGATACTACTATATTCCACCAGTTCTACCAACGTACCAATCCACTCAAGAAATCAACAACAATATAAAGACTATAATAAAATGTCAAGGCATATGAATGAATGCATGTATGCAAGATGTACACATCATCTCTCCCTTTCTCAACCTCATCAACATCATAATGATTACCAACCCCCATCAACATCATGGGTTACATATCAACATTATGACCATCACTGTCAACTCAACATCAACAACATCATGAACATCATGATTTTAATAGTAACATCAACAACATTCCCATCAATGCACCTCCACAACACCAAATGTATGAATATGTAATGTAGCCCATAATCACGAGCCTTGCTTAGAAATAATCACAGTTACTATTTCACATATATTTATAATGATATCAATATTAGTTCCATATATATACATAAGTATATCCGTCATTACATTTTTCACTCTACACCTTCTATCCCAGGGAGAGGTTCTACCAAGATGCAGTTACTCATCTTATTTATTCACAACTCTCATTCATGTCCGTGACCAAATATTCAAACTCCTCCCTAATTACTTCTTTTGGGAACTCTCACACTTGACCTTATATCCCTACCCCGATCATTCGATGACTCTTATCCACTTACCCATTCTGATTACACACCCTATCATTAGTTTGGCTAAAACTCTCTTAGGTTACCTTTAACCCCTATTCCCTATTTATGCTTTTTTGACCTTCTTAATTGCCAAATGTAACTATCAAGTTCATCGAGAGCACCATTATCACGTCCTAACTTAATACTACTCCCACTTTTTTATCGTACATAGTATTCATTCATCTAGTCAACATTCTCATAGAATTAGACCCATTCCATACCACAAATATCGCATAAAAGGAGTGAGAAGACAATTAATCATAATATTAAAGCCTAACCAGATTTTTATCATTTATATCCTTTCAAACAGCGTGCCTGAAGGCCTAAAGCATGATAACTCCCGACATTACTATCAATATTAAATGAATCTAGCCTGAGTCTAATTGCTATAATAAATAAACCATAAGTACCTCATAATTGAATCATGATGTTGTTCAGAGGAAAGAGTTATCCCGCTAGTGCTAATCATCTTCCCATGTCCATTTCCCATCGGGTGTGCCTCGAAACCGCTCTCATGAACCTTGATCTCTGAAATCTCATGGTTGGAAAAGTGGGGGTTTTCAGAGTGTTTTTGGGAGAAGGAGGCATCTTGGGGAAATAATAAGGGAGAGGATTTTTAAAAATTCCTCAAGCTGGCTACTGTCGGGTACCGCTGTAGTGGTAGGCTGCCGACCAGCCAATTCCTTTTTGGGCCTTTTGACCCAATCACTTTAGGTCTTGTTTTACCTTCCCGATTTAATTTTTCTCGAGCCAAATGTGATTATATTATTTATCATAAATTATTTTTGAGGCATTTTCATACATAACAATGGTTTGGATCGTTACAGTATTAATGGCCCTCTCAATAATAGATCGTTGTCTATGAAAGGATAGATATAAATTAAAATGGCCCACAAGGAAACTGATAGTTGGTCGATGATAGGATTGATGCAAAGTAAAATGGTTTAACGGCTACTGATAGATTGTCCATGATAAGATGGATGCAAAGTAAAATGTCCCTCATGGAAACTGATATTTAGACCACAATAGGATGGATGCAAAACTAAAATGAACTTCACGGTAACTATAGGGATTGGATTGTTATCCCAAGTAATTATCTCATAGTCATCTCAATATATGGATGTTTATGCTCGTATATGATAATCTCTCTACACTCTTTGAATATGTTAGTCAGCGAGCTTTGGTCCGATTTGAACTTCTCAAAATAAATGAGCTAGTAGGTGAGTCCTTGTTCTTTTGATATAACCTACATCTACAACAAATTTGTTAGATTTATCAAGAATGATTTGTGTTGGCTAAATCTTATCATCCAGCTCTTCTTATCTTGTCAAATCCCAAAAAAAAATTGTCTTATGTGTCACAATAGATATAAGGTAAAATCAAAACCAATTTATTGCGAACAAAGATATCTTGTAAAAAATAGTCATAATTTAAAGAAAACCATTTTAAAATATCTCTTCCAATTGGTATAATGACATGTGAAAAATGAACAAACATTTTGCCTTTAATCTTGGTCATTTCTATGCAATCCTTGTTGAGAATTTTGGAGACCTTCCTTAGAATCTATACCTTAGTTATAACATCCAAATAGATCCTTTAATTTTATCCAACTTGTGATACTACTTCTTATGAGAATTTTGAGAACCTCCTCAAAGTTCTGCCTAGTTTCATACTTGACAATTTCTTGTTCTCATTTGCAGTAGAATGTCAGCCATGAGAAATTTTTGAGACCTCAAAAATTATACCTAATTTTCTAGCCTAAGGGATTAATGAAAAATTTAAGAGACCTTACCAAGTGTAAAACGTGCCTATGTATCTCATAAAGATAGGAATCAGGTCAAATGTAGTTTAGGATACAAAGCAAAGGAAAATTGTATTTTCTAATGATGTGACTAAGGCTAATATGAGCTGCCTATATATCGCTCCAAGTAAATCAGGTCATTACGTAGTTTATACTATAAGAAATATCAATTATATTTAAACATAACACGCTATGGGTTTTATACGTATCCTAACCTGAAGGACAAGACAAGCCAATGGTACCAAACTTACAAGCAAAATATACAATTAAAAAGAAAAGAGAAACCAAAAAAGCATAATATCTCTTGACAACATCTGAGTTGATGGCTTTTAGCCACTCCTAGTTGTCTGTTTCTACTAAAACCAATGTGCTTCCTAACAATACTATAACACCCCGTATCGTCCCAAACCTACGTGACGACGTTGAACAATGTTTACTTAGGTGTCGAGAGCCACAAGTATGTATTTTGTAATGTTATTGATGAGATAATTGATATTGGCCCTCGTACATGTGATTAGACCTTCGTAGGAGGTGTTTTGTGACTTCGCAGAACATTTGTGGGATTAAAAACGAGGCTTGGAGGACCTCCAAACAAAGGGTATTAAAGGTAAGAAGTAAGTTAAAGAATAGAACTTGAAGTATCTAACCAAACCCACAAAGAAAAGTCGAACAACGAATTTTTAAAAAAAATTAAGGGTCAGGCGCGCTAGAGGGCATGCCAGGCCGCTTATTGCCCAACTTTTTTGGGCACAGGCAGCAATGTGGCGCGCCCAAGGGCGTGTCAGGCTACTTGTGCGCACCTTTCAAATGTTGGAAATTTTTCTAAGTCCCAAGGGTGCCCGGGGACGTACCGGGCCGCTTTTTGCCACGTTCCTTCTACAATCACGAGCCTATACATGGGATAATTGAAATATTGGCATTTCATTTTGATAAGATTATTTTTGGACGAATTTGGCATCCAAAGGACGTTTTTACCCTTTTGGTCAAAATAAGTCATACATGGCTAGAATCACTTGTTTTTGGGATTGAGGCTACGAATATGAATCGCGTGAGTGGGAATATTGTCGTAACACGTATGAAATAATTTAAACATGAGAAATTATTGATTTTATTGGGTTAAGTGAATTGGGCTCAATAAAAGGCCCAAAATAAGGAAAAGGCATGGGCCAAAAATGGGTCAAATGACCCATTCTTCCATTGACCTTCTAGACATAGCATTAAATGCTATAAAGAATGGCTAAGGATGAATTGAGGGATTATATAAAGGTCCAAAAATCTGATTTTTGTTCATTACAAACTCTCATGCCTTTTAGACCAAAATACAAGATATTTCTCTCAAACCCTAAGAACCCTAAGTCATCTCTTGGAGCAAGATCATCATTTTTCAAGCTTGGGTAAGTGATTATTCTTATGGTTTAACATATTATATGTATGAGAGATCATTTAGATCATGTTGGTTATGCTTGGAAGTGTTGAACATGGCACTTTGTGTTTTTGTAAAAGATGTGTCATCTATGGAATTTAAACTTGAAAGATGACTTGTGGTTTTGATAAAAAAGCATGGTATGGATGAAATATCAACATGTATGGTGTGATTATGTTATTAAACTTGTTATTTTTCTATAAGTGTAAATTATGGAATTTTGGCCGATATGTGCTATGAGGTGTATTAAGGTGACTTGATGGATTAATTGTGATATGGTGTGCATGAGAAAGTGTAAAAGAGAAGCTTTGTTGTGAAATGCTATTGGTATATGATGTTGTGGTCAATGTATGGCATGATTGGGGTATTGTTGGTATGGTAATGCCGTAAATGGTATTGTAGAGAAGGAAATAACATTTTAAAGGCAAACATGTAACTTATTGTCGTCATATGCATTTGTAAGGTAGTTGATGGTTAATGTAAACTCCGTTATGTATTTATGTTGTAGAGTGAAACGTAAGGAAGGAGCGGGACTATTGTATGCACATCTAAGATTGTATATTCGTATTGAGAATACAAGGTATGTAAGGTTACTCTGTCCGTATCCTTCTGCAGCACATAGTATTCACATTGACATTACACTTGTCCTATCCCAAAATGTGCTAAGGTATCCTAGATTCGGTTATCAATTGTCATTATCATATGTTTTCTACTCATTGATCAATTGTGCTTCACATGTCTCATATTCATTGACTAATATTCCAAAAGTCCAATAAGGTTGTGTTCCAAAGTTCCAATAGTGGTTATACACATGCATCTTATTCATTGATTATTGTCCAATGGTTCCAATCATATTATGTTTCCAATAATGTTACGACTATCATTGTATCAATCTCAAAAGTAATGAATGAAGTAATGCACATGTGGTTAATGATTAAGTATGGGTGGTATCTTTGGGGGCAAAAGCCTAGCTCGAGCCGATCCCGAGATTGTTGGATCAGGGGGTAGTCCTGGAGGCATAAGCCTAGCTCGGACCGAACCTGACAGGGGGCAGCTCTAGAGGTAATAACCTAGCTAGAGCCGAACCTGATAGATTGTTTATGGGTGGCAGCTCTAGAGGTAATAACCTAGCTCGATCCGAGCCCGATATATTGATTCTTAAGGTGGCAGCTCTAGAGGCATAAGCCTAGATCGAGCCGATCCCAACATAACGCTATGTTATGTAAACCCACTGTTCAGTCGGGGCCCGAGTATCATAGGTCACAGGCAAAGAGGAATAATCAAAGAAGCAAAGAAGCAAAGAAAGTAATGAAAGCCATATACATGGTTCCCAAAACACAAAATGATGACTTATCCATATTGATTATTCATTTGTATTTGAGTTCGTTGACATATTTACATATCATACAGTTTCTTATGATCCTTACATACTCAGTACATTCTTCGTACTGACGTCCCTTGTGGGACTTACCTTACTTGCTGCAGGCGCAGGTACTAGTAGGCCTCCACAGTAGGTTGCCAGTTATATGCGGATCATTGGTGAGCTCCAGTTAGTTCGGGGCTTCTCCGAGTCACAGTTGTACATATGTTTTGGTATTGTACATGTTGTATAAAGCGGGGACTTGTCCCGACTTTCAGTTAGTTTTGGTAAATGCATCTGTTAGAGGCTTTTGTAGACGTATGTGGGTGTATGAATGTAAGATGATACATGATGTTTTTGACTTGATGGCCTCAATGGCCAAGTTCGACATATGTATATATATCACATGTTCCGTGCTTTTCGTTATTAGTATCTTATATTCCTATACGTGATGGTGGTGTTTCTTATGACTTGTAAATGAATAGACAAGAGCAAAGACTGGTTCTCTCGGGCCTTATCGGCTTCGGGTGCTAGTCCACCCCGTTGGGATACGGGGCGTGACAAAAGTGGTATCAGAGCAGGTCGTTCTACGGGTGTCTACAAAGCCGTGTCTGAGTAGAGTCTTACTTATCGATGTTTTATGCACCACATTTATAAGTAGGAGGCTATGAGACATTTAGGAGTCATTTCTTTTTTTCACTTCTAGATCGTGCAATAGAGCCAGTGTTGTAAGTTGAATTGTATCTGACCATGGTAATTGATTTTCTTTGATATAGTAACAATGCCGATCACAAGAAGAGGTAGAGGTAAAGGTAAGCAGGTGGATATGCCTGCTGGAGAAGGAATGAGTAGATTACCACCTGACGAAGCTAGTCAAGGTGGAGCAAATGCTGAAATTTCATCGCGGTCTTCTTCTACTTTTCCCGCTCCAGAAGAGCCAGTCGGTATAGAAGTACCCGCAGAACCACCAATGAATGCCACGAATCAGGATCTAAGAAATGCAGTACATATGTTAACTCGGTTTGTAGCGGCACAAAGTCAAGGACGAGCTGGTCCAACAACAAATGAGGATGATGCGGCTAGAGTGGCGAGTCGCAGAACACAGGATTTTCTGAAACTGGACCCTCCTATATTCACTGGGTTAGATCCGAAAGCAGATCCACAGGACTTCGTGGATCAAATTCAGAGAGCTCTAGAAGTTATGCACGTGACTGGGGTTGAAACAGTCGAACTCGCGGCATATAGATTGAAAGGTGAAGCGATATTGTGGTATGAAGATTGGAAGAAGTCTCGTGGTATCGGTGCAATGCCACCAAAATTGGGAAGAATTTAAAGCAGCACTCCTTGATCATTACCTCCCATATGATATTCGGGAGGCACGTGCAGATCAGTTTCTAAATCTTCGTCAAGGAAATCTGAGCATTAGAGAATACAGTTTGCAATTAAATTCTTTGGCACGATATGCTCCAAATGTGGTAACTATAATGACAGACAGAGTCCATCGATACATGGACAGATTAGAGCCATATTTGGTAAGGGATTGCACCATTGCTACCTTGAATAAGGATATGGACATAGCTAGAATACAAGCCTTCGCCCAGAAAATGAAAGATCAAAGACAAAGAAGAAGGGCACATGAATTTGACAGAGGAGAGTCCAAAATGGCTAGACCTATGGGACCATCTGCCATGTCCCAAGGAGGATCTAGGCCTCGGATGTTTCCCAGACCGCCTAGACCATCATTCTCTTATTCCACAGCAAGTGCTCACTCTCAATTTTGAGGGTCTAGAAGTGGTCAGTCTGGGTAGAGTAGTGGGGTTCACGGATCACAGGCAGCAGGTTTTCCCCATTAGCAGTGTCAGTATTGCGGACGTATTCATGTAGGTCCATGCCGATTGGGGACAAATGCTTGCTTTTGGTGCGGTATGACGGGGCACATGATGAAAGAGTGTCCCCAAAGGAGCATGGTTGGTATAGCACAACCGGCAGGATCAGCTGTTGCGTCATCAGCATCGGTTCCTTCTTTAGGCCGAGGTGTGCCATCTGTTGGCCGTGGTAGAGGTGCCAGAGGAGCAGCCAGTACTAGTGGATTCCAGAATTGCACTTATGCTCTGGTGGACCGATAGAATTTGGAGGCTTCTCCTGATGTCGTCACAGGTACATTATCCATATTTTCATATAATGTATATGCATTGATTGACCCGGGTTCTACATTGTCCTATGTTACTTCATTGATTGCTGCAAAATTTGCAAAGGCACCAGAATTACTAATTAAGTCAATTGAAGTGTCTACACCGGTTGGTGAATATATTGTTACAAAAAGAGTATATCGTAATTGTGTGGTAACTGTGTGTGGTCATGATACATTGGCTGACCTCATCGAACTAGACATGGTAGATTTTGATGTGATAATGGGGATGGATTGGTTGGCTTCTTGTTATGCCACGGTAGATTACCGGGCCAAGAAGGTACAATTTTGTTTCCCGCAGGAAAATGTTCTTGAATGGCAGGGTAATCTAGGGGCACCAAGAGGAAGATTTATTTCCTATTTAAAAGCAAGGAAAATGATTGCCAAGGGGTACATATGTCACATAGTACGAGTGAAAGATAATGATGTGGAACCACTAACTCCGCAGTCGGTTCCAGTGGTCAATGAATTTCTTGATGTATTTCCAGAGGATCTTCCAGGCTTACCCCCAGAACGGGAAGTGGAATTTGGCATTGATATGATTTCAGGCACTCAGCCTATCTCTATTCCCCCATATAGAATGGCTCCCACAGAATTGCTTGAATTGAAGGAGCAGTTGAAAGATTTGCTGGACAAAGGCTTCATCAGGCCTAGTATGTCCCTGTGGGGTGCACCGGTGTTATTTGTATGGAAGAAAGATGGCACATTGTGAATGTACATCGACTGTCTGCAATTGAATAAGGTAACGATCAAGAACAAATATCCCCTCCCTCGAATTGATGATTTGTTTGATCAGTTACAGGGTGCCAAGTATTTTTCAAAGATTGACTTGAGGTCGGGTTACCATCAAGTCAGAGTTAGAGAAGAAGATGTACCCAAGACAGCTTTCCGAACACGGTATGGCAATTATGAATTTTTAGTTATGTCATTTGGACTAACAAATGCACCAGCTGTGTTCATGGATTTGATGAATAGGGTGTTTAAGCCATTTCTAGACGCGTTCGTGACAGTATTTATAGATGACGTCCTACTTTATTCAATATCACCAGAGGACCATGCGAATCACTTACGGCAAGTGTTACAGATTCTCCGTAAGCGTAAGCTGTATGCAAAGTTCTCTAAGTGTGAGTTTTGGTTAAAATCAGTCGCATTCTTGGGTCACATTGTGTCAGATGAAAGGATACAGGTTGATACACAGAAGATTGAAGCAGTGAAAAATTGGCCAAGACCTACGACACCCACAGAGATTCGTAGTTTTCTTAGATTGGCAGGCTATTACAAAAGATTTGTGGAAGGTTTTTCCTCCATTGTTGCACCGTTAACAAAGATTACACATAAGGCAGTTAAATTTCAGTGGAATGATGCGTGTGAGAAAAGCTTCCAAGAGTTGAAAGATAAATTAACCTTCACACTAGTTTTAGTACTTTCTGAAGGCACCGAAGGTTATGCAGTGTATTGTGATGCTTCTGCGGTTGGCCTCAGATGTGTTTTGATGCAGCACGAAAATGTCATAGCATATGCCTCACGACAGTTGTGGACATATGAGAAAAATTATCCCACACATGATCTTGAATTAGCAGCAGTGGTTTTTGCTCTAAAGATATGGCGTCATTATTTGTACGAAGTTCATGTTGATATCTATACCGATCACAAAAGTTTGCAATATATCTTTAAGCAGAAGGAACTCAATTTGAGGCAACGAAGATGGTTAGAGCTCTTAAAAGACTATGATATTGATATTCTCTATCATCCAGGCAAAGAAAATATGGTAGCTGATGCATTGAGCCGCAAGGCGGCAGAAAGCACTAGTGGCCAGTTGACTGAAAAGCAAGAGATAATCAAAGATCTGCATCAATTAGCCAGTTTAGGGGTTCGTCTCCTTGAATCCTCAGATGATGGAGTTATTGTACAAAATGCAGCGGAATCCTCCTTAATAGTTGAAGTAAAAGAGAAGCAATGTGCGGATTCTATGTTATTGTAGCTGAAAGAGAATGTACAACAGGGTCTGACTACTGCCTTTGATCTTAAGCAAGAAGGTTTACTTCAATGTCAAGGGAGATTATGTGTACCGAATGTAGATGAGCTGAGGAAACAAATTATGACAAAGGCGCATCACTCGCGCTATTCTATTCATCCGGGTGCTAACAAAATGTACCATGATTTAAAAGAAGTATATTGGTGGGGAAATATGAAGAAGAACATTGCAGAATTTTTCGCTCAATGCCCGAATTGTCAACAAGTGAAAGTAGAGCATCAGAAATCGGAAGGTTACATGCAATGTATCACTCTTCCATTCTGGAAATGGGATATGATTAATATGGATTTCATCACAGGTTTGCCTCGTACATTACGAAAATTTGATTCTATATGGGTTATAGTGGACAGGCTTACCAAGTCAGCGCATTTTCTACCAGTCAAGACCACTTATACAGCTGAGGAGTATGCAAGATTATATGTTAAAGAAATAGTACGGTTACATGGGATTTCGATCTCCATTATATTAGACAGGGGAACTTAATTTACTGCGCATTTTTGGAGATCTTTTCAGCAGAGTTTGGGTACACAGGTGAACCTGAGTACGGCTTTCCATCCTCAGACAGATGGACAAGCGGAGCGTACAATCCAAACACTTGAAGATATGCTACGAGCTTGCACGTTAGATTTTCAAGGCAATTGGGATGACCATTTGCCTCTTATTGAATTTGCCTACAACAATAGCTATCATTCAAGTATTAAAATGGCACCTTATGAAGCTTTGTACGGAAGGAAATGTAGATCACTAATTGGATAGTTTGAAGCGGGTGAAACTATTTTACTTGGGCCAGATCTTGTTCATCAGGCTATGGAGAAAGTTAGAGTGATCCAACAGCGGTTACAAACGGCCCAAAGTCGCCACAAGTCATATGCTGATGTTAGAAGAAGAGGACTTGAATTCCCCATAGGTGATTGGGTATTCTTAAAGGTGTCACCGATGAAAGGGTTAATGCGGTTCGAAAAGAAAGAAAAATTGAGTCCACGTTATATAGGCCCATATGAAATTATTAGAAGAATTGGGCAAGTTGCGTATGAGTTGGCACTACCCCAAGAACTCTCCTCAGTCCATCCAGTGTTTCATGTTTTGATGCTTCGAAAGTGCATAGGAGATCCATCTCGTATTTTTCCCGTTGAGGATGTCCAAGTTACGGAGGATCTTACTTATGAAGAGCCACCCATTGTTATTTTAGATTGACAAGTAAAGAGGTTGAGGAATAAAGACATAGCTTCCGTAAAATTTCTTTGGAGAAATCAACAAGTAGAGGAGATCACATGGGAAGCTGAAGAAATGATGAAATCCAAGTACCCTCATCTATTTCAACTGGATGAAAAAGTTCAAAGTGCGGAAGTGGAGTAATAACAAGTAAGTATCCATGAGCCTTAAGTGTTTATGTATATGTATGACTAATATAGAAATGCATTTATGGTAATTGAAGCGATAACGTTAACATTCGAGGACGAATGTTTCTAAGGGGGGGACGAATGTAACACGCCGTATCTTCCCAACCCTACGTGACGACGTTGAACAATGTTTACTTAGGTGTCGAGAGCCACAAGTATGTATTTTGTAATGTTATTGATGAGATAATTGATATTGGCCCTCGTACATGTGATTAGACCTTCGTAGGAGGTGTTTTGTGACTTCGCGGAACATTTGTGGGGTTAAAAACGAGGCTTGGAGGACCTCCAAACAAAGGGTATTAAAGGTAAGAAGTAAGTTAAAGAATAGAACTTGAAGTATCTAACCAAACCCACAAAGAAAAGTCGAACAACGAATTTTTAAAAAATATTAAGGGACAGGCGCCCCAGAGGGCGTGCCAGGCCACTTATTGCCCAACTTTTTTGGGCACAGGCAGCAAGGTGGCGCGCCCAAGGGCGTGTCAGGCTACTTGTGCGCACCTTTCAAATGTTGGAAATTTTTCTAAGTCCCAAGGGTGCCCGGGGACGTACCGGACCGCTTTTTGCCACGTTCCTTCTACAACCACGAGCCTATACATGGGATAATTGAAATATTGGCATTCCATTTTGGTAAGATTAATCCATCATATACAATCACGAGATGAATCTTCAAGTTTTCGTAACTCATGCATGAATGACCGCAAAAGATAACTCTTTTTTCTCATGTTTGTCAAAACTTTTAGCAGAAAATTCATAAAATGAGCGCAAATTCAATTTGTACATATGTTGGAAGAAAAGAACAACACTCAACACCATCACATCAAAAGCACCCCCAAAAGATTAGTATCATTTATTCAAATTTCTATTCTTCACTCAAAACTCACCATAACAAAAATAATTAAGATCAGATGAAAACACACCAGAACTCAAAACTCATTATCATAATCATAAAAGAAGTCACTGATTTAAGATTTCAACTTCTATATGATTGTGTATATAAATATATGTGTAAATTCAGTATTCACAACATGTCAGAAGGAAAAAGTATCAAATAGATATCAAACAAATTCTCCATTGTTTCAAAAACATCCTCCTTCACTCAAAAATAAATAAAGTAAAAGAGGACAAAAGAACTACCTATTCAAGTTCGCCTCTCTTTCTGCAATAGCATAGCATGCATTGCTGTTGAAAAAGAATGAAAAACATATATATACAAATAGATTATTAAAAGATCATCAATCCCAAAATTTAATGCAAAAAATAATTGCTATTTTGAATACTAACCAAATAATCCAAGTCTTACTACATGGGGTTATAGGGAGGGAAAAAATGAAGAAATATAGAGCCTCAATACGCATTAATTATCCAGTTTAATTGGAGAATTAAAACTTAACATTAAGGGTTTTATATGCTACTACTACGTGGACTGATTTTATATATTATAAAATATTTTAAAGTACATTATTATGCTAAATAATTATATAGTGAAATGGAGAGAGAAATACTAAAAAAAAGGAGAAAAAAGAAAAATGGGAATAGAGGCCAATGGGAGGTGTCACATCACCTCTCCTACTTTCTTCTTTATTATTATATATAGAATTGAATTCACTATCTTGGCTTTTCAATTTCCTCTTCTTTTTCTCTAACGCTGCTTCTCTAGTTTATACTCTCTTCGTCCAGTATTAATTGTGCACTTTTTTTATAAATAGTTGTACCAAAATTACAAAAATAAGATATAATTGGTTACATTATTTCTCATTTTACCATTATAATCAATTTTTTTACAAGTGAAAACAATTTATTTGTAAAGTTTTTTTTAAAAAAAAAATTAAGCATAAATTAGAAAAGTATTTTTCTTATTTATGAATATTTAAGGGGCATATAAAGAGAACAATGAATCATTGTGTCCCTTAACTAAATCAATTTTTTTTTTGAATTAATCCCCACACTTCAACTTTAAAAAAAAAAAGAAGCAAAAGGGCAGCTCAGTGCATTAAAGCTCCCGCTATGCATAGGGTCGGAAGAAGGGTCCGACCACAAGGGTCTATTGTACGCAGTCTTACCTTGCATTTCTATAAAAGGTTGCTTCCAAGGCTTGAATCTGTGACCTCATGTTCACACTTCAACTTAATGAACGAAAAATAAATACCCTCTAAAAAATATAAATTAATCGAATCAAACCCCAACAGAGTCTCAAAATAAATCTTGAACAAGCTGAAACTCACAAAAAATTTACATTTGTAGATAAGGATATTCATAAAAAATCAAAAAATCAAAAAATCAAATCAAATATGATACATATTAATCTTTTACTTTTTGGATTCATAATATAGGAATTTAATTATTACATTGATGTGCACTTATCATTAAAAATCTTTAAGTTATGAAATCTAAAAAATCAACTAAAAAACATAAACAAAGAAAAAACACAAAGGAAAAAAAGAACAATATAAAATCTAGGTTAATAATAATCTTTTTACGTCTATTTGATTTTTGATAAATGAAAACCAAAACTATAATATAAAAAAGAAAAGAAATAAAATTCATAAGAGGAAAAATAAATAACGTGTGTAAACAAATTAAAAAAAAAATTAAAATTACACTATGGGACAGTGTGTTGCGGGCGTGTGGCGTGGGGGGGGGGGCGCGGGGGGGGGGGGGGGAAATGGAAGAAGGTGCGGAGGTCGGAGGTGCAAGAGAAAAGGAAAAGTTATAATGGCGTGGGTTCCACAATATATGCACTTTGTCAATTAAAATACGAAAAAATTATATAAAAATGTACCCAATAATGTTACATTGCAAAATATAACTCACTTTTTAAGTTCTTATCAAAAATAGTCACATTGTACGGGCCTAAAATGTTAGTTTTCATCCGCGACACTTAATTTGAGATTCATCCATTCCACCCAATTTTCTCCACAATTTACACACACACATCACCCTCCATTCCACCCACACTAGCAATTCCTCTCACTAGTTATATTCACAGAAGACACCATTGCTGTCTCATATTTTTCATACACCATTAATCACTCTCACCATTACAATACGTGGAATGTTTTATAGTTGTTCATTATTGCTACAGATAATGAACATCTAAGGAAATACATGTCTATAAAATTCATAGACCAAACATATAACAAATTTAAATTATAATTTCACAGCTGTAGCACAAAATTTTTGGATGTTCAGCCATTATTGAAGCTCCAAGCTTCAAAATTTAAAAATTAAATTTTCGTAAATAAGTTCTGTTTTCGAGTGGGTATAATTGTAAAAGATCGATTATGTATTGAGGAGCCCAAATCTGAAGTTTTGGATGATTTGGTGTAATTTTAAAGTATTTTTGGATGAATTAGGTGCTTGGATTCGTGGAAGAAGATGAAGACCGTTTTCTTGTATATATTTGTATACTGTATTGTATATTGTTGTATATACAATACAATCTTTTTATTTCGATGATTTTCCTGTTCCTCTTCATTTTATACACATTTATATTATGTAAACATATTGTTTAAACATTATATATATACATATGTATATATTTGTATAATTATGTATTATTATTGAATACATTTGTATGCAATATAATAAAAGATTGTATTCTATATATATATATATATATATATATATATATATATATATACAATGCTATATGAAAAAAAGTTATTTTTCATTCCGTGGTAAAATCATGATTTTGGGCTATAACAATGTAATATACGTTTTTAGCCATTAAATTGCAATTTACATAGTATTTTTTTGTAATTATCTCTTATATATATATATATATACAATGCTATATAAAAAAAAGTTATTTTTCATTCCATGGTAAAATCATGATTTTGGGCTATAACAATGTAATATACGTTTTTAGCCATGAAATTGCAATTTACATAGTATTTTTTTTGTAATTATCTCTTAAAAAACACCCTCATACAACTATATACAACTATGACGTGACATGCTCATACACCATAAAATTTTTCCCCAAACGCTAGTCGAGTATACCAACATATGATCATAATATTCAAACCACAGTGGTTTCCCTCTAGAACCGGGGAGAACCCAATTCTTAAGTGCTGCTTTGAGAACCCTAACCCAAACATTCAATCCCCAAATCCAATTTCAGGGAATGGGAAAGAAGAAGAAGAGAGGTGCGTCAGATAAGGTTTGGTGCTATTACTGTGATAGGGAATTTGACGATGAGAAGATATCGGTTCAGCACCAGAAAGCCAAACACTTCAAGTGCCACTTTTGCCATAAGAAGCTCTCCACTGCTGGTGGCATGGCCAGTCACGTCCTCCAGGTTCACAAAGAGACCGTCAACAAGTGCGTAACATTTATCAATTGCTTCTGGTTTAAAAATTAATTTTCATTTTTCTCCAAATTACTCAGTAATAAAGTTATATAGAACAGGAAGAGTCATTACAATTTCTTTAAAACTAGGAAGAAACAGAAGAGGTGTATGCTTAGTGTTGATAAAAAAAACCAAAATAGTCCCTTAATTGTAACAAATCATCACAATATCACCTATCAAATAATCAAATTAATAGAGGCCAACGCCTGAAATGTTTTCACCTTTAGTGTTCGCTGTAGAACTAGAATGAAGTCATCTAGGACATTTGTCCGTAAATTGGGTAAAAAATTGTCTAACAAGAGAAATCTATTTGCTGATGGTTGCCGCAAGAAATTTCTCAGTTTCATATTTCTGGTTTAAATCTATTGTGGATGGATGCTTTTGAGGTTTAAAGTTAACTTAAGCCTTGTTGTATCCAAGGTTGTGGCCTAGCGGTAGATGAAATTGGAGCGAAGACCATGGGTGTGGGTTCAAATCCTAGCAGAGGTGAAACACGTAGGTGATTTTTTCCCATCTATATAAGCCTTGTGGGGCACACCTCAGTGTTATCAAAGGCGCGCTTAAAGCGCGCTTAAGCCCTAAAGCGAGGCTCAAAACGTGTTGAGCGCTTTGCCTTGCTTTATGTGCGCTTCACTGTCATCATCAAGTTTCTAAGGCATACTTTTCCTTGCCAATGAGTCTCTTCTGAAGAGGCGACACTAAATAATTGATATTTCACTTTATCGTAATTGTTTTTCATTTTCTTTGTTCATATATTTGTCATTCATGCTTATAATTATTAGTTTTGGACTAAATATTAATATTTGTACTTTTTCTCCCTTTGCACCTTTTGTCATTAAAGCCCACGCTTTTATTTGCGCCTTTGCTTTAAGCCCCGACAGACCTTAGAGCTTTTTTGCGCTATTTGCTTTTGATAACACTGGCACACCTAGGCCCTAGACGATACCTACTCTCATGAAGGATGCAAGTACTTGGTGGAATAAGTCGAGGTTTGCGCAAGTTGGACTAGACACCAAAATATCCTCCCCCACCTCCAACCCCCCACTAAAAGAAAGTTAAAGCCTTGTTTCCTCTCCATTGATCTCCATGGATTTCCAGATCATCTAAAGTTGCCAGCTCAAATGGATGATGCATTGCCAGGAGAAAGCTAGCAATAAACTTACTGTGTATCATTTTAGTTTTGTCTTATTTGAGGGGGCGGGTGGAAGAGGGAGGAACATTTCCATGCTGGTATTTGCAATTAATTGGGAAAATTTAAAATGATTTCTTGTTACAGGGTACCAAATGCCATAGAAGGCAGAGAATCAACGGATATTGAAATATATGGAATGCAAGGAATCCCATCTGATGTGTTAGCTGCTCACTATGGAGGGGAAGGTATGACAATTATTCTCTGGTGTTAAAGAATTTGCCCTATTACGAACTAGATTTCTGACTCCTCTCTTGTACTATAGAAAGTTAAGAGTTACTTTTGCATTTTTGTACCCTTTCCATTCAATTCCATGGGAACTATCCAATTTGTACTCTTCTTACAGAAAGATGGTTGCAGGAAATTTGTTTGTATCAAGTTAAAGTCAAGATGTGAAGCAAAATAAATGTTTCAGTGTTAGCTTGAATTGTTTGAGGAGCTGTCTAGAGCCTTTATCATATTAAATTTACAATTATTATGAGGTTTATTAATCTGTTTTTTCAACATGGGCTCCTCAGATTTTGTAATTTTGTAGAAGCCTCTAATTTTCAGAAATTGGCAGTTTGGTTGGTACCATCTTGATAAACTAAAAGCGGTTAGCTGAGTTGACCGCTTCTCAGTTTCTGGTTTTAGGGTTCTTGAGATTTTTATGCCTTTCTTATCTCCATAATTGAGTCGATACAAGCTTATTTCTATTTCTGTCAGTCTTTCACAGAAATTCTGGTACAGCTGTCTGTATATTGCATTACACTTTCATTTTTAAAATGGCTTTTCCACTCTTATCTCGCGACTGCAAACCCTGAACTTTTCCCTTAATGGATTGCATTCTCTTGTAGTGGATGAGGCCCTGGCAAAAACAGCCAAAGTTGACATCCTATCATCTCAATATGTTGGTGGCGTGCTTCCAGGATCACTAGCCGGCAGTTATCCTCCCCAGGCAACTTTGGGCGCAGTACCACCATTGTATGTTTCACATGGATATATTTCCCTATTTTGAAATTACCTGATGTTGAAGAAATGTGAAATTGTTTTCTTTTCATATGCTGTTCGTTCAAACTTACATATGGCTTCTTTTCTAGTAGCAACGGAATTATGCGAAATCTGGTGAAATAGCCGAGAAGCTTAAAATCAGAAGTCAGGAGTCATTCCATGATCAAAACTTCTTCAATTCATATGTTTTTGGACCAAAGAGTCTGTTCCCCAGAACAAGTTCTGCGTTTTAGATAGATTAAAATGAAGATGAACCCATAATATCCCCAAATTGAGAAAACTATTGTAATACAGAAATCAATGTGAGATATATTAGTCGTCAGGAACGTAACTAATACTGTGATGAGACAAACTTAAGAGATGTAAGTGCAAAATAAATCTTCATTCTGTGTGGGTAGATCAGGAAAAAGGTGAGCTGAGCTATTTTTTTACTTTCTTTTTTAAGTTCATTTCTGATCTTTGTAATGGACCTGAACTTGTTGTACTTTCTCATTTCTATTCTTGTCTTTAATCTCCATGCTAGGATTACTTATTGTTTACTTTTTAAAGAATCTCTATGTTAAGATTAGTTTACATAGTTAAAAAGCAGAATGTTGAGCTCCCTTAGAAAGCATTCACCTTGAGCTGGATTTTTTCTTTTTTTTAGTTGATTTCTTATCTTTGTAATGGACTGAACTTGTTGTACTTTCTCATTTCTATTCTTAGTCTTTAATCTCCATGCTATGATTAATTATTGCTTTCTTTCTAAAGAATCTCTATGCTAGGATTAGCTTACTTAGTTAAAAAGCAGAATGTTGAGCACACAAGGGTGTGGCCTAGTGGTCAATAAAGTGGGTTGATAACCATGAGGTACCAGCTTCAAATCCGAACAAAGGTAAAAATCATTGGGTGTCGCTTCTGTCCTGCAAGGCGAGCCGTGATAATAAAGGTGAAAAGAAGACGCGAGGCGTGAATAAGACGACGAGGCTAGGAGTGAGGCGTTGCCTTGTTTTTTAAAAAGAAAAAACTGCAGCCTTTAAAACTTAAAACGTAATTTTAAGGTTTTTTCGACTTACCTCTTTTCAGTCGACTGAGTTCTCCATCTTTTCCTTGTTCTCTTCATCTACAAAAGGTACGTTTCTTCTTCTTTGTTCTTCTTTCTTTTCCTTTATTCTTATTCATTCTTCTTTCTCCAAATTCTTTCTTCTTTCTCCTATGTTCCCAACAAATTTTCTTTTTCTTTCTTCTTCTTGCACAACTTCTTCTCCCGTCTGTTTGCCCTTTGTTTTCCATTTTCTGCCAAGTTTTTTTCTTTTCGTTTTTCAGTCCATTTATTTTTATTTTCCATCCAGTTCAGTTTAGGTGTATACTAATTGATGCATTAAATTTTTGCCTATAAACAGTAATTTTCAATGATATTATCTGATGGTAGCAAAAGAGGGACAAAAAGAAAGATATAGGTTGGAATTATGGTATGAAATCCCCAGGAAGAGATTATGTTATGTGCCCGTTTGGATTGGCTTTTGGGTTTTGACTTAAAAGCCAAAAGCCATAAGTTAGAAATCCTAACTTATGACTTTTGGCTTATTTTTAGCATTTTAAGCCCAAAGTCATAAGTTAGGATTCCTAACTTATGACTTTTGGCTTATTTTAAGCATTTTAGTAAAAAATCAAGTGCTTATAAACACTTTTTAAATTTACCCAAACACTTCAAAAGTGCTTAAAAGTTATTTTTAGCTTAAAAGCACCTAAAATAAGCCAATCCAAACTGGCCCTATATGTATGTTTGTGGTGGAATTTGTCGTCAAAGCAACATTTGATTGGTGGATATAAAAATGTAATAACATGTCCAAATTGTCCGCCTTAAATTAGGGCTGAAGTAAAACTGTATGTTGAAAATAAAGCTATGAGTAATCTAAAAAGTCAAATGAGACGAAACATCTATGGTTAATGTCATGAAAGAAGATGATGAAATGATGTTTCCTCCCTCAAAAACTCAAAAAATGTCTTCTAGTGAATCATCCACGGTGCGGACCATGAAGAAAGGTTCTCTCAATTTTTATTTTTTTTTGCAGAAATCACAGCAAAAGAGAAGCTTGGAAAAGGGAATAGTTAATGAAACCAAGAAGATTTTAAGGGAGTGCGCTATAACTGCTTTTGCATCATGGTTCTGCGATGCATCAATTTCAAAAAAATAAAATAAAACCATTGTTCTTGATGCAGGACTCTCTTTAAATTGTGTTTATTACAAAATTTTAACCAATTCATTGAGGCTGTAGGACAACATGTCCTAGGAATGAAGCCTCGTAGTTCTAGCTATTACGAAGTTAGAGTTACAATAACAACATACCCAGTGTAATCCCATGAATTCAGAGTTACTCATTAAAAAAAGAGGTGAAGAAGATAGACAAGATTGTCGAGGAACATAAAGTACAATGGACAAAATTTGGATGTTCTATTATGAAGAAAAATAAACAATACGAAATGGAAAAATGATCATTGATATTTTGGTGAATTCTCCAATACGTAGTGTGTTTCTTAAAACTGTTGATGTTAGCAAGGAATCTACGAATTCCACCAAAATGTGCTTGTTTGAGAAGACTATTTAGAAAATTGGACCGAAAAATAAATATACAATTTTTATGTTTATACAAGTGACCCCATTTAAGTACATCTCTTGTTGTTTCATCGGGGCTATCTTCTCAACACATTTATGGTAATCCAGCCACACTTCTGAATCTAAAGTGTCATTTTCATTGTTAGTATAAATTAGTCCCGAGTTTAAAATATGGCCTGCTGCATGCAAAGGTTGATGAAGCTAGCCCGTCCACCTTGCATCAATGATATCAGAAACTTTCTCATATTGCTTCCGATCACCTCTAAAACCCAGTTCAATAGCTTCTTTGGCTCTATCCATTGCTTCATAAATATAACCCATTGGTAGTTTCCATCCACCAAGCAAAACACTTTGATCAAAGGACTACCAACTTTAAATGCCTGAATAACATCATTCCAAAGGTATGTAGAAAAAAGATGTTTGACTACTTCTTTCCCCAAAACTTCCTTCTCAAATCTACTTTCTGTCCATTCGGTTGAGAGAATCAGAGTTCTCATGTTTTTTCTTTTGCAAATAAAAAGCTTGCAAAGTTAAGAAAACCATTGCATATCTTGTCTCGGTCGGTCTCACCAAATTTCTTTTGTTTGTAAATTTCCTTATCAAGTTCAACAATAATGACCTCTAACTAATATAAGAATATATCTTAACGGCCTTCTAAAAAGCAGTATTAGCAATATTTTAGTAGCTAATAAGTATAAACTGTACAGAGGGCCTCATGCCCTACTTAGTTGACTGACAATGACAAAGTCTTGCGAAATTAAGTAGGGCCTTTTCCTTTATGTTTGAATAACCCATTCTCATTATCTGTAATAAGTAAAGTAGGCAAACCTATAGCTCCTTAGTAGCGTTGACAAAGAAAGAGCCAGTTAAAAGAAAGCGAATCTTTCCATTTTTCTTATAGTTTCTATTATATAATAATGAGAAATTTCTTTCTATTTCTTATTATTATATATAGGCCAGCTTGACAAGCAATCCTTCCTCTTGATCTGAGGTGCGAAGAGAAAGATTTCTTTTTTATGACTTCCACTTATCGATCCCGGTCGAAAGATAAGAGCTACATTAAAGACAAATATATTAAAGTTACCTGAAGCATATAGTTCTAGCTTGAAGATCTCACCAATCATCATATTGATACAATGGGCAACACATGGAATCCAATAAATGTGTGGGTACACACCCTTCATCATGTCACCTACTTTAACATTCTCACTAGTGTTGTCGGCAACAACTTGTACAGCACTTTCCGGTCCAATTTTCTCAATATTAAGTTGTACATTTTGGTGGAATTTGTAGTTTCGTAACTGACACAATTAAAAGGGAGCCCTACATTGTAGATCCATGATGCAAAAGCACTTACAATGCGTTCCCTTAAAATCTTCTTGGTTTCATCAAATTTTCCCTATTCAAGCACACTTTTTGCTGTGATTTCTGCAAAAAATAAAGATTTGAGAGGACCTACTTCACTGTCCGCGCTGTGGATGATACACTAGAAGACATTTTTTGAGTTTTTTGAGGGAAGAAACATCAACTTCATCTATTTTATCAATGACATCAACCACAGAAACTTCGTGTCTCATTTGATTTCTTGGATTACTCAGCTTTATTTTCAACATATGCTTTTACTTCTTCCCTAATTTGAGGTGGACAATTTGGACATGCTATTACTATTTTGTATCCACCAATCAAATTCTGCTTGTGACAACAAATTCCACCATTGTATGTGTGTTTATAAAATATAGTAATATACATATAATGGGATCTCTTGCTGGGCCTTCCGTACCATATTTCCAACCCGTCTTTCTTGTTGTCACTCTTTTAGCTACCATTAAATGATGCCATTGAAAATTACTCTTTATTGGCAAAAATTAATGTATACACCTAGATTGAATTGGGCGGTAAATAAAATAAATGGACTGAAAAATGAAAAGAAAAAAACTGCGCAGAATATGGAAAATAGAGGGAAGAAGAAAGAATGTGCTGGAAACAAAGGAGAAAGAAGAAAAAGATTCTACCAGAGGAGAAGAAAGAAGAAGCATAACTTTTGCAGCTGAAGAGAACAAAGAAGAGATTGAGAACTTAGTAGATTGAAAAGAGGTAAGTCGATAAATCCCTAAAATTACGTTTTAAGTTTTAAAGGTTGCATTTTTTCTTTTTAAAAAGGCGACGCCTCACTCCTCGCCTAGCCTCATGCCTTCTTCTCCCCTTTTTTTTTCTCTATCTCACCTTTGAGGTAGTGGTATGGACTGTGTACACTTACCCTCCCCAAACCGTACTTTGTGGGAATATACTGGGTATGTTGTTGTTGTTGTTGTACTGCTCGCCTAGCAGGACAGAAGAGACAGTGGGACGCCTCTCCTCTTGCCTAAGGCGCTCGCCTTTCATAACACTAGTTGTAAGTCTTGGATAATTTTGAGAACATTGACATTGCCCTGGATATTTTTGAACAATTGAGTCTTTTGCTTTGAAATCACCTCCAATTACCCACTAGACCATAGCCCTCTAACTCCAACTGTTTCCTCCCAAAGCTCAGTCCTTTCTGGATTGGTGTGCCGTAAACTCTTGTGAATATCCACTTGGAATATTCCAGTAGATTTTCAAATCTACGTGAGATGGGGAATTCACCCTATTGTATGTCGACATCCCTCCAGTTTCTTTTATCCCCCACTGCTTCCACGTGAAGTTAATACAACCCATGAAACCCATCTGCTTCCCAAATTTGACTAACCTATCTGGGTGACCATTTTGTCACTTTGGTTTCTACAAAAATACAATGTCTGCCCCCCACTTCTTAATCAAAGATTTCAAAGTGCTCCATTTTTCCCTTTCATTAATGCCACGTATATTCCAACGAATGATTTTGACTTCCATCTGAAACAATTTATTTGAGACCTGCACTTGTTGATACTGTCAGTCCCCCACTAAATCTGTTAAGTTCCATCTCCCTCTTTGCCCTCATCTTTTTTAGTGTCACTGATTAGGATTTTTTGTCTCAACTGAGTTCTTTACTTCTTTTTTCTTTCATCCGTAGGATGGTACCCAAGATTTCATGTTCCTTGTAATGTTGACCCCAAAAGCTTTGCATGCTCTCACCATAGCCATTTTTGTCCACTTTGAGGTTTCAATTACTGGGGGATTTTTAACCAATTGGCCATTCCAGGCACCCCCTTCATACCAAGTCAGTGAAAGAAAGTTAGTTAGACAGAACTGAGCCATTATCACTTACCACGATGATCTCTGCCCTGATTGGCACTCTTGAGCCTCACCATCTGCATCTAAGTGGTCACCATACGAGAAATTGTGGTTGGAGTAGAGTGCTCGAAGTTCCTCTGAGACTGGGTCAAAATAGGATGAGGAGTTGTAATGTGAGAATTTAACACGCATGGGTCAGGAGATCCTCCTCTTCGCTTCCAGATCTTTTTTGTAATCTTGCCTCTTTTATTTTGTGCTTTGAATAATAACCCAAAGATGCAGGCTTATTTTTCCTAGGCTTCCTGATGAGTTTTTTTTGGCTTGACTCGGGTCCGGCGCGTTGATCACTGAATTATTGAGGGGGTTGTCTTCTCCAACTGTCTCTGCTTTTCCGGCAACTGCAACTGGGCTGTTGCATGCTCCGTGTGGCTCCAACAAAATAGAAACTTCACATCTCCATTCTTCCAATCTTAATTCAACCGCTGCTGGGGGCTTCTTTCCAGAATTTTTTTATGCATATACGAAACCTAAAGAGGTGAGTTCTGCCTTTTGTGTCCTCGCCGACTCTGACGAACCTCCACATTTTCTCCAATGAATTTGAAGGTATCTAATGATCAAGCACTCAACGGGATCCCAAAGCCTGTAACCCTGATACTTTGTGAAGGTGCTTGCCCTTTCATTCCACCAGAATCCGGTGACCACCATTCGAGAGTAAGATGTTTTCCACTCCAAAACCATTCCCCTGTCAAGCTCTGGCCTCTTCCTGTCTCAATGGGAATTTAAAAAGGAAAAGATCGTGGTCAATTGGAAATTTTCAGGCAGGCAGTGATTTTTCATCTCGAGATAAACCATTTCTGGATAATTTCTGCCTTTGGGCTTTGGTTGAAAGGATCATTGGATCTTCCAATCAACACCTAGCAATAGGATGATTACTATCATTCCCAAGCGGAGTTGTTGCTGCCTTAGCTGGCCAGCTCGGAATAGTTGCAGCTGCAGAAAAGGATTTTGTTAATGGCGTCGGCAGTGCAAATGCACGTCGATTCCCCAGATGATGGAGGATTCTCTCTGCAATTTCTTTCCAACAATAAATAACTTTCTGTTTCTGGGATAATGATGGCTTTTTCCGATCTCCTAGCCACATTTCCACCCTCAAGAAGTGACCATATATATTGTAGTTTTGATAGACCCTGTACAGATTAGATTGTTGTCTCCTTCTCCATCTTCTATATAAATCTCCTGTCCCTTTAGATGCTATACGCAGCAGCATTATGCATAGCCACCAGAGGTTATTTTCGTCGATCTTGATACTGCTCGACTTCTTGTAAAGCGTTTGCCTCGTTCCATGATTGAGAACCAGCGATCATCACTAATATTTGCCAACTCAAATGATTTATCACCCAAAAAAGATTAGGTTATCACCCATAGTTTAATAGAAACTTTCACCGGAGAAGGCCTCACCGGAGAGAAGAGTTATAGGACAAAAGGGGGTACAGTTCCCAAGTAAGAACTAAAAAGAGGCATTTTTTCCAAACGAGCTCTGTTTTTTAACCCCGAATGTCAATATCTACTCAAGATTTTCTATGATACCTTGAAGCACTAGTGCTCTGGTTTACTGAGCTTTTTTTTTTTTTAAGTTGGTCCGAGTTTTTCCTCGAAGAAAAATAGTTTGATTTCTGGCAATAGGTTATAAAACACGCCACTTCTGTAATTTTGTTAACTGTCTTTTTCTGCTTGCTTTAAATGCTATTTATAAGAACGTCTCGCTCAAAAGTTTTGACAAGTCAATAAGTATATCATTCTTGCATGGAAGTTTCCTGTTTATTGCAGCTACAATCCTGCTGTTCCAATGTGGCCTACTGGTTGGCCAGTTTCCCCTCGCCCCCAACCTTGTTATCCACAATATCCTGCTGTCATGGTTCCACCTCCTGCACCTATGGGTTTGCCACAACAACCGCTGTTTCCAGTGCAGAATGTGAGGTCTCCAGTGCCAGCAACTGCACCACCCACACTTCAACCATCATTACCTGTTGCTCCTCCAGGACTGCCAGTATCTACCCCCCATGTTGCTGTGTCTCAACCATTGTTTCCTGTGGTTCCTAACAACAATCTTGTTCAAAGTTTGCCGATGCTGACGACAAGCATGCCATTAAGCTCGCCTGCCGAAGTGAACAGCTCCAATGCCCCAAAGATGGGAAACTTTTCTCCTTCAAGCATTGGCTATCAGGTTCCAGGTAACCAATGCTTGAATCTTTTGTTGACCTGTATTTTTAAAATTTGTAATGCTTTTCTTTTGGTTTTTGGTGGCCAGAGATAGGGTTGAAACAAAGAGGATACCTTTGTTTCAATAATTATGCAAATAGTTTTTTCTTTTTCCAATTCCAATACAAATTCAATTCGATGGTAATTATCTAATTATGGAAAAGTGGTTTCAGCATCTTGCAGAAATAAACTTTGTTATTGTCATAGTTGAGGTGATGGTGTGATGTTCTATTTGATTGCACATACCTAAAACTATATACTTTAAATTTTATGCATCTGTAGTTCCATGGATTATTTGTTGGCTTTGGCATTATAAATCTCTAGCAGCCACCATAGCTTTGATTCAATGGCAAAGGTAGTATGCCGTTGTGTAGTAGAGAAGGGTAGATGCGCGGGCTCATTATCACGAGCTTCGAAGTTGGAAACAATGGATTCCTAGGATATTCCCAAACAAATTCTTTTGTAGTGATTTAATATCTATTCGTGTCTGTGATGGGATTTGATAGTCAATCTGTTCACAAGCAGTTTACATGGATGTTAAAGTACATGATGTGCCTTGTGATGCCAATCATTGTGGAAAAGAAAAAAGGACACATCTTTTGTCTTCCCTAGATTAAATTCACTTCAACTGTATTGAAATTCTGACTGATTCTGTGCTGTCATTCTATGCATCTTCTTTATTAGCCTCAAATAGAGGTTTAATGTGGGAGAATGTGAATCTTGCTTTTTATAGGCTGACTGTTGACGATGCGGGTAACTCTTTGTATGACTTCATTACCCACTCAAAACTTGGAATAAGTCTATAGTTGCTCTTTTTTTCACATTTCATTTTTCCTTTGCAGAACCAGCATTAGTAAATACACATTCTTATGCCTCTGGCCCTAATACTGGTGGACACTCAATTCCATCAAAAGATTCAAGTATGTATTTTCATCATCTTTTGCTTGTAATTAAGTAATGATATTTCTGTCAAGGAGGCGACCATCTACTTTGAGGAACAGGATTATGAATACAGTGTATGTATTTGTTCTTGGAAATTTCATTTCTGTGTTTATATCTTCGCCTGTGCTTGGCCTTGAAAAGGTTGGGTTTGGGTGAGCAAGCACACATCTACCAGATGCTTGTAAATTATTTTGATTATACCGTTAACATATATGGTCAAACAGAGGTTCAATCTTGGCTCAGGTCAGATTCTTTTGCCGGATTAGGAATCTCATTGTATCAGAACCTCCTATGATTTTCCACTTGTTCGACATTCTGATTACTACCAATATTCTGTCCTAAAAACTTTATGTCTCTGGTTTCTTCTTTCAGATGAGCTCAATAGATGCAGCAATAGACAGAAGAATCTCAGCAAGCAAGCTTGCCGGGCGTATGGCTTTCTGGACATTAGTAACATCTAGTGCTGTATTTTTCCTCTTATGCAGGGTCCTCTTGCAACTCCAGGAATATTTGCCTGCTCTTTTGTTTACATGTCAGTTTTGGATGTAAAAAACTTTTGAGAGCCATTCTTTTTACCAAGTTGGAGAAAGGAACAAATTTGTTTTCTTGAATCCTTACCATTGAATTGATGCCATCCCAAAGTGGATTAGCTCATACATGTCAATTGTTGCAGTTTTTGTTATCTAAGGGCTTTTATTTGCACTTTTACCAGTAAAACAGGTCTCTTATACAATTATTCTCCTCCAAAAAGGAATTCAGCACTGATATGATTAAGTGAAGGAAATTTATTGAAAAAAAGAGAACATGTGTTGTGCATAATTTTGATTTGGTGAAAACATTCGATACAACTCGTCTTTTTTACTATTAGTATTTAGCATTTCTTCACCATTAGTATTGTGAGTTCCGTTTCTCTTAATCTATATTTACGTAAGTAAATTTTTTCTGCTTATTCTTTACAACAACAACATATCCAGTGAAATTTCACAAGTGAGGTTTGGGGAGGGTAAAGTGTACACAGACCTTACCACTACCTCGGAGAGATAGAGAGCTATTTCCCAAAGACCTTCAGCTCGAGTGTAGCAAATCTAGGTACAAAGAAGAAGAAAACAATGAAGAAAATATAGCAACAAACAAGGAAACAGTGTAAAGTCTACAAGAAAGCAACAAACTAGTGCAAACAAGGAAACAGTGTAAAGTCTACAAGAAAGCAACAAACTAGTGCGATAGTCAAACACCATAAACAACAGACTAAGATATTACAAGCATGAATCATGTCCACCTCAACATCTACAGCTAAGTTCGAAACTACCATACCATGTTAGTACACAACAAACACTCACAAGCGTAAACCCTCGAAAAGCAAGATACTACTCCTACCCAGCTAACCTTCAACGCTAACACGTATCCTCCACGCCCTCCTATCTAAGGTAATGTCCTCGGTAATCTGAAGTTGCACCATATCATATCTAATCACCTCTCCCCAATACTTCTTAGGCCTACCTCCACCTCTCCTCGTACCTAGTACATCCAACCTCTCGCACCTCCTCACTAGAGCGTCTACCCCTCGCCTCTTCATATGTCCAAACCACTGCAATCTCGCTTCCATCATCTTGTCCACCATGGAGACCACTCCCACCTTATTTCGAATAACCTCATTTCTAATCCTATCGTACCTAGTATGCCTACACATCCACCTTAACATCCTCATATCCGCAACATGCATCTTTTGAACATGGGAGTCTTTGACTGGCCAACACTTCGCCCCATACAACAATGTCGGTCTAACCACCACTCTATAAAACTTACCTTTATGTTTCGATAGTATTTTTTTTATCATACAAGACTCTGGAGGTAAGCCTTTACTTCATCCATGCCGCACCAATACGGTGTGTGATATCATCGTCAATGTCCCCACTCCCTTGGATTACAAAGCCAAGATACTTGAAACTGTCTCTCTTGGGGATAACCTGTGAGTCAAGCCGCACTTCCACGCCTGCCTCATGCAACCCCTCACTGAATTCATACTCTAAATACTCTATTTTGGTCCTGCTCAACCTAAATCCTTTAGCTTCCAGAGTTTGTTGCCACACCTCCAACCTAGCACTAACACTAATACGCGTCTCATCAATCAGTACTATATCATCCGCAAATAACATGCACCAAGGCACTTCATCTTGAATGAACCGCGTCAATTTATCCATTACTAATGTAAAAAGAAAAGGGCTAAGAGCTGATCCCTGGTACAACCCCATATTTATAGGAAATTGCTCTAAGTCTCCTCCTACCTCTCTAAACCGTGTTTTAGCGGCATCTTACATGTCATTTATCGCCCTAATGTAAGCCACTGGTACACCTTTAACCTCCAGAAACCTCTAAAGGACTTCCCTCTAAACTTTGTCATAAGCCTTCTCAAAGTCAACGAACACCATATGCAAGTCCCTCTTCTTTTGTCGGTATTTCTTCATCAGTCTCCGTACAAGATGAATAGATTCTGTAGTAGAATGCCCTAACACAAATCCAAACTGATTATCAAAAATGGACACACCCCTCCTCACCCTCATCTACACCACTCCCTCCCAAACTTTCATAGTGTGGCTTAATAACTTGATACCCCTGTAATTATTACAATTCGAGATATCACCCTTGTTCTTGTATAATGGGACCATGTACTCCACCTCCAATCTTTAGGCATCTTCGCCGTCCTTAAAATGACATTGAACAAACCAGTCAACCACTCCATACCTGCCCTGTCGGTGCTCTTCCAAAGACCAAAACTCCACTGGAATCTCATCAGGTCCAGTCTCTCTGCCCCTGTTCATCTTACTAATAGCGCGTGTCACCTCTTCAACCTTAATACACCTACAATAATCGATATCCCAATGTCTCTTAGAGTGTTCCAAATCACCCAGCACGATAGCTCTATCCCCTTCTTCGTTCAATAGTTTATGAAAGTAAGCTTGCCATCTTTGCTTGATGAACGTCCTTTCCGCCAACACCTTGCCTTCTTCATTCTTGATGCACTTCACTTGATCAATGTCACGTTCCTTTCTCTCCCTCATTTTTGCGAGCCCGTATAGTTTTTTATCTCCGCCTTTGTCCCCTAGATCCTCATACAATCGCTCTAAAGCTGTAGTCTTTGCTGTAGTGACTGCTAACTTGGCTGTCGTCTTTGTTGCCTTATAAATCTTCTTATTCGTCCACCTCTCTTCCTCGTCCCTACATTCCATCAATTTAGCATAAGCAACCTTCTTAGCTTCCACTTTGCCTTGGACTTCTAATTCCACCACCAATCCCCTTGGCAACCACCAAAATTGCCTCTCGACACTCCTAACACTTCTCTAGCTGCTTCCCTAATGTAACTAGTTGTCTTCTCCCACATGCGATCTGTATCCCCACTACTCTTTCAAGCCCCCATAACCATCAACTTGTCCCCCAATTCCAGAGAGAGGGCAGGGGTCAGGCTACCCCATCTAATGCTAGGCTGGACATAAAGATTTTTCTTCCTCCTCTCTTGCTTAGACTCTAAGTCCATCACCAAAAGTCTATGTTGGTTAGTAATATTCTCACTTGGAATAACCTTGTATTCCTTACAAAGGCCTCCATCTCCCTTTCTCAAGAGTAAGTAATCTATCAGAGTTTTAGTCACCACGCTTCGAAAGGTAATCAAGTGGTTTTTTTTCTTTGGGAAGGACGAGTTAGCTAGCACCAACTCGAAGGCTTTAGCAAAATTGAGCGAGGTTCCACCACTGTTTCTATCCCCAAAATCAAAGCCTCCATGCACATCGTCAAAATCACTAGAAGTTTCCCTGATATGGCCATTGAAATTCTCGCCAATGAATATCTTCTCGGTGTGAGGTACTATACCCCTTACCACCTCGTCCAAATCCTCCCAAAAGTGCTTCTTTACCTCCTCGTCCAAGCCCACTTGCGGTAAGCGCTAATAATGTTCAAAGTACACCCTCCAACGATTAGCTTAATCGTCATCATCCTGTCATTGATCCTCATAACCTCCACCACATGCTTCCTAAGGTCCTTATTTTAAAAATTTGCACAAGTATATGTTCCTTATGCTGTTGTTAATTATAGCCTGACTAGATTTTGTCATTTGTTACTATTGCTTACAAATTCTAATCATGTGTCATTATCATTTAATAAATAGGTTGTCACACCACTTTTTCGGTAGGTCGAAGGGTTTTTTCAATTAAAGTGACAGTTTTGAATAGGGATTATTTTATTTACAAAGTCTCCACTTGAAATTGAGTTATGGGTTTCAAGTCACCTTTTTGAATCCCTAATCAAAAAGAAGTTGACTCTTTTATTATCGATCTGCGAAAACAGAAGATTGGGTAAGAAATTCTGTTGACCGAGAGGAAGGTATGAGGCATCCCCCGAGTCCCGTGGTTCTAGCACGGTCACTTTTATCAACTTATACTTTACTCAAGTTAATTCTTGGATAAATTAGGTTTGATTAGTTGCTCAATTTGCCTAAGGATTATGAGAGAAACTATGACTTATGTTTTCGACTGAGGAGCGTAACCACACAAAGAACCTTGTAATTACAGAAGTTGATCAAGGAGCGTAGCCACACACATGATCAACCTCGATATATTATTAATTTTTTATTTTCTCATTTTTTATTACTAATTCACGTCTTATCCTTGCTTATTTCTCACGTAGTCTCATCTACCAATAACTAAATGGGGTCTTGAGCGAATTTGTAACTCGTCTTACTCTTCTTATGCATTTAAATAAAGGGGCTTTAATCTTTTAACAAGAAATAAGATATTTTGATATTGGTATATTAATATTGAAACTAACGGATTACCAAAACAAATATAGGAACAACAACTATGAAAGACTACCCATTCATTTTGAGTGAACATAGAATTTTAGACAGTAGATAACATTATTGGTTAAAAAAAACCCTATTATTTTATGTTTGTATAAGCTTCAAAGTGCTTTATGAAACAAAATCATTTAAATTCCATTTCTATTATAATGCATGCAACGTAAACGTCAACACAAAAATAATAACTATGGACTTTTTATTTTTAAACCAAGTGAACATGGGTTTCTTATTCAGATTATCCTTATTAACAAGTGATTAAATCAATATAACGTAAAATAAATAAAAAATAATAAAGTATTGCAAGTCAATAACCCAACCACGTAGTAAAATGAAAAGAAAAATAAAAATAACATCAAATTAGACTTGTTTCATGTTACAATTCAATCAGTAATTAAATTGGGTCTTGAATAAATTCACAATCCACCTCTCTCGACCTCACACTATTAATTAATAAGGCCTTTATCATAGTTTAGGCCCCAATTAACCAGTATACATACCACTATAAACAGTTGCTACAATCTTCCTATACATCAGAACCTCTAAACTATATTTTTTTATAGTAAAGGAAGACTTTATGGTACATCATGTAAAGAGAAGCTAAGAAAAATTAGAAATTGTAGAGTGCACAAGCAAGGACACAACCAAATAAAGCAACTAGAACATGATAAAGAATTCCCTTCTGGAAGCTAACTTGGTTAGCCTTATTCATTTTTCATTTTTAAGGAAGGTAAAAAAAAAAACTAGTTTGAATTCATGACAAAAAGAAAGAAGGAAATAGTTGATAACATAATATTTTTTTAAAAAAAACGTGAATAACATGACAAGAATTATTTTCTTGAAACCCATCTTAATTAATAATAAATCACCTCTTTTAGCACTTGAGACAGAGGCGGACCTTTGTTCAAATGGATGGTTCTCCGGCACCCGTTAAACTCGACGTAGAATAAGTATAATTATATAAGAAATGTATAAACAAAATAATATAAGATGAGAAAAAGGCACCCTCGAAATCAAGAATATAGTTGGGTGCTTTGATTTCTAGGCGAAACCTTAAGGCTTTGTATGTCAATTCATTTGTTCGAACCTCCCGAGCACCCACGACGTCTAAATTTTGGGTTCGCCACTGATTTGAGACCAAATATTCATTAACTAAAACCCAACTTTATTAATTGTTTAACTTTTACAGTAACTATTGATGTCCCAAATGTGCAAGGTATCAACTTTTATAAACCAATTTCCTTCTTCAATAGCAAATAAGCAAGATTCACACCAGACTATTCAATTTTTAATTCCTCATCCTACATAACAAAGAATTTGTTGATAAAAATAGAGAACAATAAGACAATATTCAGTAGGCAATCACTAAATTAAATAATCTAATCAAGAACACGGGCATACAAAATAAAAACTGTAAGGCACGTCATGGGTAGCTAGTTCTTCTTCTCTAATCTCTCTATATGTTTTTGCCTCCTCTCCCCTCTCTTATTTACACATTTTTAAGAAGGCTACCTCATCACACGCAATGATGAAATGCACAAATACACACTCACGGGACTTAATTTATTTGTAAGCTTAACATGCATATAACTCCATATCACGTAAAAATTCTAAACAGGGAGAATCGGAGAGCACCTAAGAAGAAACCTAGCAATATAGACTCGATAAGAGAGTACGCTAAAACTCCAAATCTACGTACAAATATATAAGTACTCGGTAACTTAATCGGACAACCCTTAATAACAATAAAACTCACATAAGTAATCAACCGCACATACTAAATAATGCATGAAACCATTTGGACAATTTTATTCATGCTTGATTCACATTAAAACTTATAACATAATAATATAGGATTGGATAAGAACCTGTGTGACGAATTAAACCGAGTGTAGAAGTAAGAACGCCGTCACCGAAAACTCGAAAGCAAGGACCAAACTCCGAACTCCTAACCCCGATCTTTAAGAATACTCTCCCTTCTCTATTTTCTTACTTCTCCTCCCTTGTCCGTATACTTTTCAAGTGTTGTCTCCCTTTTCTTTTCTGCCTATGTTTCTCTCTAAAAAAGCTCTCTATTTGCTTTTTCTCTTCTTTTTTTTCCTTCTGTCGCTGCCTTCTTCTTTTTTTCTTCTTATCGTCTCCCTTTCTCTGTACGTTACTCTCTATCGTCCTCCCTTCTCTCTTGGTGTGTGTCTCTATATATAGAAGTACGGTGTATGCATGAGCCGTGTGTGCTAGTGAGAGATGTGAGGAAGTGGGAGTGTGGGGAGGTTGAGGATTTTATGGGATAGGGATGTAGCTATGGGAGGGATTAGGTTATTGGGGTGGTTAGGAGTGTGTGGGATAGGGGGTTGAGGGAGACGTGAGGGAGTGAGGGTGTTGGGGAGGTTGAAGATTTCATGGGGTAGGGGTACCCCTACCCCTATCCGGTGTTGTTACTGGAGGGATTATATATATATATATATATATATATATATATATATATATATATTAGCTAATTATTTTGAACTAATGAAATATAGAAAAAGTTAAATAGCTAGTCCTAAAAATATGACTAAGAGAATATTAAAATTCACTAGATTATTTATTAAAATTTAAATTAAATAACTATATATATTTTATAAATTTCTTTTCATTAAATGAAAACAGAATTAAATAAAAATATAAAGTAACACTTTTCTTACTCAATTTTTGAAACCCTTTTTTTCAAAGTTTTTCAAATAAAAATCTACTAATCATGAAATAAAACTAATACAAAGATTAGACTAAAATTAAATATTTAAAACTAAAATGGATTAAAACTCGAAAAGGGTAAAAAATTAAGTGTCTACCTAGACTTTAATGCATATTGCCCCTGAGGTTGTCCCAAAATATCTGTTACACATTCCTTGACCAAGGGAATCACTTTACACACCCAAAAGTTTCATCCACCATAGTTATTCTCTACTGATACAACTCTTGCTTTGCCATTGGGAAACTCCCATCGCCTGCCATTCCCGCGAACAATATCTTCGATGAAAATGCAAAAAAGGTGCTATGGGAAAAAATAAGAATGAGAATAAAAAGGAAGGATATGGATGCTTTGCCAAAAATAGGGGGAGGGGATTTGGGAGAAGGCAAGGGTAACTGGGGATGAAAGGGGAGGGGAGGGTTTAGATCTTTCATGTTTTACCTCTTTATTTGATTAATAGAGCATAAGAAAAAAAAAAAAATTTGACACTTCGATAAGGATTTGGATTAAATTTTTATAGTTTAACACATTCATTTTTTTGGTCAAACAGGCGCGTGATATTTGGTCAAAATGGTATGTAAAGACATCTTTAAAACGTTTGGATGTGTAAAGTGATTTTTATGATAAAAAAGTGAGTAGTAGAGATTTTGGGATAACCTCTGGAGCAATATACATGCATGTATAATAAAGCTAGGCTTAGGAGAGGTGACATGACATGTCTTTAAAGTGAAAAATGATATTTATTTTCTCTCTTTATTTTTTTTAAAAAAACACTTTTCTTCCTTATTTATTTTTTTTGGCCTTTTCTTTTAGGACATGTTTGGAAAGTCATTCTGAGAATTAGATTTGGTATAATTGAGTGTAGTTACACAGTTTGACATATTTGGTTGGCCAGGTAATTACTTGGTCAGCAGGTAATTGAGTGTAATTGGCAGAGGGTAATTACACTCTCCAATTCACAGGGGATGGGGGAGGATGGGAAGGGGGCTGAAAATTGCTAGTAATTACATGGTGTAATTACAAGTTGATTATTTTTTAATTTCTTCCTTTTTTTTTTTAGTTTAATTTATTTTTTATTTATATTATTTTATATTATTTTTTATTTTTATTATACTAATATTTTAAAAAAATATATATTTTTATTTTATATTATTTATATTTCATTTCCTTCTCATTTTTCAACGTTTACTTCTTGTGATTTCATGCAATTGTTTGTATTATCAATTTTTTATTTATTTTATGTTTATTTTTTCATTTAGCATAATATTGTTAGTATTCTAATTTTTAAATTAACGTAGAATTCATTGTAGAATAAGGTTATAGACTTACGTTTTCCTTTTCTTTTGAATTATATTTATATACGTTATGTTGAAATTTGACATAAGAATATTATATTAACTTTTTTGTTTTGAATTTTGAACTTATGTTAAATTTTGAGTTTCAATTTATTTGTTTTAATAGTATTGACTGGATATTTCACATTGTAAGCCATTTATTTTTTAGTTAGAATTGATAGATTATCTTTTTATCAAATATATAAAAGAGCATATTAATAAATATGCATATTCAATTTTGTCTATAAAAATCGATAAAGATGAATAACCCGAATTGTAATCTAAAATTGAAGAAACCCGATCTATTTATTATTTAGACAATATTGCATCCGAACCTCCAAATCCTGGATCCGCCTCTTCAGCCAAACACTTTCATTTACTTATATTAATTTCTATTTTGTGAACCTTTTAGCTTTCTAGCATATGTAAGAGTGAGAAAGAAAATGAAGAAAAGGTTAATCATTACATCATAAGATTGCTTTCAGAAATAAGAACCATGATCGGTAAAGCTGTACTGAATCTTCGGTAGGAATGTTTCTTTTGATTTTCTAAATTATACTCTTTTCATTTTAATTTATATGATAATTTTTATTTTTGGAGAGTCAATTTAACAAATCTTTGATGTTAAATTCTATTAGATGAACTCAAGAACAACAAAATCACAGTGCTAAATTACCAATCAACGTATGATAATTTGAACTGTAAAAATATTCTTTTTTTTTTTAAATTTATTGTTGGCTACTTATGTAATGACCCTTCCGGTCATTTTCCTTATTTTCGTGTGTTCTCGACGTTTAGAGCTTTTCTAAAATTGCCCCAAGTTATTTATGATTTGCTGGAACTGACAATTCGATTTTCGGGTAGTGCGTTTGAGAATATTATTTATACCGAGCCCGTTGTGAATTTTTTAACTTAAATTAAAATTTGCTAAAATGACATATTTATATCACTTTATGATAGTTTTATAATTTATGATATTTTAAAAGGGGATAGTAAAATATCAAGATTAACTTACCTATTAAGTAATAGGTGTAGTGTATATATATGTTTTAAAAAGAGAAATAATTTATATATATGTATAACCCCTCATTTTCTTTTATAACATTCTCTCTCTCTATTTCACTATATTTGATCAACTTAAGCTTAACTTTGATCATTTTTAGTGAGATTCAAGGTTAGGGATTGGTAGAATTGATTCCGTGGTTGCGTTCTAGTCATTTCTACGGTACGTTTTCTTATTTTTACGGTAGTTTTAGTTACGGTGGTTGTTGGGATTGGTGTTGATGTTTGAGCTATATATTGTGCACAAATTGAGCGGTGTTAGTTGTGACTATTGGTCACGGGGTGATTTGGGACGCTGTGACGATTTCGGTTTTGCGATTTCACAAGTGGGCCCCACATGAACCGTTCGGATATTGTTTTCCGAACTAATGCAATATGGGTATCAATATTCATGTTTTGACATGTAGTTTATTATTTTGCTAGCATGGCAGAAATCTGAGGTCTCGCGGAAGGGGAAAACTCTAATTTAGCAAGCTTTGATAGATATTCGGCGTCCAGGTAGGCTAGGCTTACCATATACCTAGTGTAACACCCCGTACCTTCCCGACCCTACTTGACGACTTTGAACAATGTTTACTTAGGTGTCGAGAGCCATAAGTATGTATTTTGTAGTGTCATTAATGAAATATTTGATATTGGGCCTAGTGAATGTGGTTAGACCTTTGTAGTGGGTGGCGTTTGTGACTTTGTGGAGCATTTGTGGGGTGAAAAATTGAGGTTAAAGGAGCATCCAAGCAAAGAATCTTAAAGCTAAGAGGTAAGCAAAAGGTTGGGACTTGAAAGATCCAACCAAATCCGCAAAGAAAAGCCAAAATAAAAAATTTGGCATGGGGCACTGCAGAGGGCGTGCCAGGCTGCTCTGGCCCAAATTTTTGTTTCCACAGGCAGCAAAGGGGCGCGCCAAGCAGCGTGCCGGGGTGGTTTTTACCAAAATTTTTCTTCGACTATTATGATGTATATAAGACCTTTGAGTCATGGTATCATTACTCTATCATAGTAGGACTATTCTTAAGCGCGTTTAGCATCCGAGTTGGGGTTAATTCTTCGTCACAAGTATTTTAACAAATTATGTTCAAATAAGCCATGAGCGACTAGAATTTCTATTTTTGCGATTGAGGCTACTATCGGGAATCTCGTAAGTGACTATTGTCGTGACAATTATGGAATTAATTAAACATGAGATATATGATGAATTACACCTTGAATTTGGTGGGCTAGGTTGACGTGTGTTATTGGGCTCAATTTAAAGCCCAAAGTGGAAATTAGAATTAAAGACATGGCCCAATGGGTCAAATGACCCATTCTCCCTTGACCAATCAAATATTGACCTACAGTGGCTAAAGATAACCATTGAATGAAGGCTATATAAGGCCAAAAATCAGATTTTTAGTCACAAAATCTCTCATGACATTTCTAGAATTTTCTCTCCATTTCCAAACCCTAAAACAATCAACTCTTGGGCAAGATCATCATCTTCCAAGCTTGGGTAAGTGATTATTCTTGTACTTTAACATATTATAAGCATGAGAGACTATGTATATCATGTTGGTTATGCTTGCAAGTGTTGAATAGTGAACTTTGACTTTTTGCTAAAAGATGTGCATCCTTGTAAATTAAACTTGAAAAAGGACTTGTTGTTTTGGTGTGGTTATGTCCATAACTTGTTATTTTTCTCTATGAGTAAATTGTGGAATTTTGGTTATAAAATGTGTTGGAGTGATTTGATGGATTCATGGTGAGGTGGTGTTAATGAGAACATGTAAAGAAGGAACTTGGTGTGAAAAGCTATTGGTTTATGATGTTTTGGTCAATGTATAGAATGTTATGGTATTGTTGGTATGAAAAGGCCATGAATGGTATTGTAAAGGGTGAAATAATGTTATAGGGGAAATCATGTAACTCATGGTCGTCTTATACACTTGGAATGTAGCTTGTGGTTAATGTTGGTTCCGTTATGTACTTGTGATGTAGAGTGAAACGTAAGGAAGGAGGCGGAATTGTTGTACTCACATAATGGATTGTGTATTCATATTGGGAAGTGAAGGTATGTAAGGTTACTCTTTCCGTATCTTTCTGCAGCACATATTAGTCACATTGACATTGTACCTATCCTATTCCAAAATGTTCAAAGGTATCCCATTTTCGGTTATTAATTATTGTTACTCATATGTTCCTTATTCCTACATCAATTGTGATTCACATGACTCATGTTCTTTGGTTAATGTTCCAAGTTCCAATAATGTTAAAATTATTAAAAGTATCAACCTCTCACAAATAAAGTATCAATCTCTCATAAGTGAATGTATTAATCTCTCATGAGTGAGTGTATCAATCTCATAAAAGTAAGGAATGAAGGAATGAATACACGTGTTCCCAATGATGTTCCAAATCACCAATGTATCACTCTCATAACAATATTATTATTATTATTATTATTATTATTATTATTATTATTATTATTATTATTATTATTATTATTATTATTATTATTATTATTATTATTATTATTATTATTATTATTATTATTATTATTATTATTATTATTATTATTATTATTATTATTATTATTATTATTATTATTATTATTATTATTATTATTATTATTATTATTATTATTATTATTATTATTATTATTATTATTATTATTATTATTATTATTATTATTATTATTATTATTATTATTATTATTATTATTATTATTATTATTATTATTATTATTATTATTATTATTATTATTATTATTATTATTATTATTATTATTATTATTATTATTATTATTATTATTATTATTATTATTATTATTATTATTATTATTATTATTATTATTATTATTATTATTATTATTATTATTATTATTATTATTATTATTATTATTATTATTATTATTATTATTATTATTATTATTATTATTATTATTATTATTATTATTATTATTATTATTATTATTATTATTATTATTATTATTATTATTATTATTATTATTATTATTATTATTATTATTATTATTATTATTATTATTATTATTATTATTATTATTATTATTATTATTATTATTATTATTATTATTATTATTATTATTATTATTATTATTATTATTATTATTATTATTATTATTATTATTATTATTATTATTATTATTATTATTATTATTATTATTATTATTATTATTATTATTATTATTATTATTATTATTATTATTATTATTATTATTATTATTATTATTATTATTATTATTATTATTATTATTATTATTATTATTATTATATTATAAGCCACCTATAAGGTGATGAACGATATTATATTATAAGCCACCTATAAGGTGATAAACGGTATTATATTATAAGCCACCTATAAGGTGATGATCGGTATTATATTATAGCCCACCAAGTGTGGATGACGGTTACTATATTATGGCCCACTAATAAGTGGATGACTGATAATAAAGATGAATGTAAAACCAAAGGAAGTATGTCACGTAATTGAAAATATGAAGGAATGTTATTTCACGAATGAAATTGATATGAATAAATGATCAAGCAATGAAAGTAATGAAAACAATTAAAGTAATGAGAGAAATGGAAGTAATGAACATAGTTCCACACATGCAAAATGGTGATTGACCCATAATGTTTATTCACATGTATTGATCCCATTTACGATCCTATGTTGCATACAGTTTCTTATAGCCTTACATACTCTGTACATTCTTCGTACTGACCCCTCTTGGGGGGACTTACCTTACTTCCTGCAGGCACATGTGCTAGTAGACCTCCACAGTAGGTTGTGGATCATTTGCCACTCATTGGTGAGCTCCAGTTGATTCGGGGCTTCCCAAGTCTCATGTGTATTTGGGTTTTGGTTTTGGCATGGTAAATGTTGTATAAAGCGGGGACTTATCCCGACTGTAGGTTGGTTATGTAAATGTATCTGTTAGAGGCTTTGTAGACCTATGTGGGAGAATGATTGTAAGCGATGTATGACCATTTTGACTTGATGGCCCTACCGGCCAAGGTTCATATATATATATATATATATATATATATAGCATATGTTTCCATGACTTCCGCATAGCTGCATGAGACATAATGATGTTCACCCAGAGACATGCATATGAGTGTACATGAGCAAAGATTGGTTCTCTTGGGTAATATCGGCTTCGGGTGACAGTCCGTCCCGAATGGGATTCGGGGCGTGACAAAAGTGGTATCAGAGCAGGTCGTCCTAAGGGTGTCTACAAAGCCGTGTCTGAGTAGATTCTTGCTTATGGATGTGTTGCGCGCCACATTTATAAGTAGGAGGCTACGGGACATTTAAGAGTTGTTTCTTTTCTTCAGTTCTAGATCGTGCAATAGAGCCATTGTCGTAGGTGGAATTATAACTGACCATTGTAATTGGTTTTCTTTGATATAGTAAAATGCTGATGAAAAGACAAGATAGGGGCAAAGATAAGCAGGTAGATATGGCTGCCGGAGAAGGAATGAGTAAATCACCACCTGAACAAGCTAGTCAAGGTGGAACTGAAACTGAATTTACATCGAGAGCTTCCCCTACTTTTCTAGCTCCATAAGAGCTGAGAGGGAGAGAAGAACCTGCCGAAACACCTGTTAATGATACTGAGCAGAATCTAAGAAATGCAGTACAAATGTTAAATCATATAGTTACTGGTATAGTTGATGTATTGAATCAAAGGCAAGTAGGTCCCATGACAAGGAATGATAATGAGACTGGAGCAACTAGCCGGAGGACACAGGATTTTCTGAAATTAGACCCTCCCACTTTCACTGGGTCAGATTTGAATGAAGACCCACAGGACTTCGTGGACCAAATTCAAAGGGCTCTGGATGTTATGCATGTGACTGGTACAAAAATAGTGGAACTTGCAGCCTATAGATTGAAAGGAGAAGCTATCTTGTGGTATGAAGATTGGAGACGATCGAGGGGTATTGGCACAAATCCAGCTAATTGGGAGGAATTTAAAACAACATTTCTTGATCATTACCTCCCATATGAGATCCGAGAGGCTCGTACGGATCAGTTTTTAAATCTTTGTCAAGGGAATATGAGCATCAGAGAGTACAGTTTACAGTTTAATTCCTTGGCTAGATACGCTCCTAATATGGTAGCTACTATGGCTGATAGAGTTCATCGGTATGTAGACAGATTGGATCCATATTTGGTGAGGGACTGTACTATTGATGTGTTGAATAAAGATATGGCTATAGCTAGAATACAAGCCTTTGCACAGAAAATGGAGGATCAAAGACAAAAGAGAAGGGCACATAAAGTTGAAAGAGGGCCATCAAAGAGGGCAAGATCTATAGAACAGTTTATGGCGTCCCAAGTAGGATTTGGGCCTCAGATATTTAACAGACCGCTTAGGTCATCATTTTCTCATTCTATGGTAAATGATTTACCTCAAGTCCGAGAGTTTAGAGGTAAAAGTAGTGGTTCGCAGACAGTGGGGTATCGAGAACAAAGAAGTATGAGTCACTCGAGGTCTTCTCGTCAGCTGTGCCAACGCTGCGGGAAGATTCATTCAGGTGACTGCTGGTATAGCACGAATGTTTGCTTCTGGTGTGGGAGGTCAAGGCATCTGAAGAGAGACTGCCCACGGGTAGTATGACACGACCTACGGGATCAGCAGAATTTGGAGGCTTTTCCTGATATAGTGACAGGTACGTTATCTATATTTTTACCTAATGAACATGTACTAATTGATCCGGGCTCTATCCTATCATATGTTACTCTATTGACTGTTGGGAAAGTTGAAAGAACACCAAAATTACTAGTTATGCCATTTGAAGTCTATACACCAGTTGGTGAATCTATTATAGATAAAAGAGTAGATCGTGATGGTATAGTAAATGTTTGTGATCATGTTATGTAGGTTGATTTTATCGGGATGGAAATGATAGATTTTAATGATATAATGGGTATGGATTGGTTGGCTTCTTACCAGGCCATGATAGATTGCCGAGCAAATAAAGTACATTTTCATTTTACACAAAGAATGTTCTTTAATGGTTTAAAGCAAGGGAAATGATACCCAAAGGAGTATATATGTCACTTAGTAAGAGTGAAAGATACAGATGTGACGCCACCAACTCTTCAATCAGTTCTGGTGGTAAATGAATTCCTCAATGTATGAGCTGGTATTAATGTGTGTTTTCAAAGTTGGTGTGGGATTTGTATACATGCAACACGACAATGTGATAGCGTATGCCTTCAGACAATTGCGTCCGCATAAGAGAAATTATCCCACATATAATTTTGAGTTAATAGTTGTGACAATTGCTTGTAACAGATGGCACCACTACTTGTATAAAACTTCAGGTGAAAGAATTATAGTGTCAGATGTGGCAGAATTTTCATTAGTATCTGAGATAAAGGTAAAGCAATATGTAAGTCATCTTTTTAGTTCAAGTGGAAAAAAAAAATGTACAGCGAAGTTCGACATAGTTATTTGAGCGAACACAAGGGGGATTACTTTAACACCAATGTAGATTGTGTGTACCGAGTATAGACGAGTTAAGGAAATGAATTATGACAGAAGAACATCGTTCACGGTATTTTATTCATTCGGGAGTAACCAAAATTTACCATGGTTTAGCAGAGATGTCTTGGTAAGGTTACATAAGAAGCGCATTATAGAACTTATAGCTCAATGTCCAAGCGGCCGCCGATTAACAGTATGGCACCAGGAATCTGTATGTTTTATGCAATGTGTTACCCTTCCAGTTTGGAAGTGGAACATGAATCACATGGATTTATCCACAGAGTTGCCTCGTACACTACGAAGGTTGAATCCATATAGGTGATAGTTGACAGGCTTACCAAGTCAGCGTATTTCCTACCAGTAAGACCACCGATACAGCTGAACATTATGCAAAGTTGTATGTTACAGAGATAGTACGATTACATGGGATTCCACTCATTATTATATCAAACAGGAGAACTCACTTTATTGCACAGTGTTGGAAGTCTTGTCAGTAAAGCATGGGTACACAGGTGATGTATGTACGGCTTGTCATCCTCATATGGATGGACAAACATAACGTATTATATGAACATTTGAAGATATGCCACGAGTTGGTACATTTGACTTTAAAGGTAGTTGAGATGAACATCTATCGTTTATTGAAATTGCTTACAATAAAAGTATCAAAAGGCACCTTACGAAGCTTTATATGAAAGAAAATATAGATCATCATTTGGATGGGTTACAACTGATGAAATTTGCTTTGCTCGGGTCAGATCTTGTTCATCAAACTATAGAGAAAGTGAAGGTGATACAACAACATTGACAAATGGCCCAAAGTCGATATGAATCATATTCCAATATTAGAAGAAGGGAATTAAAATGTGCCATAGGTGATTAAGTATTTTTGACAGTGTCACCAATGAATAAAAATAATGAGATTCGAAAAGAAAAGGGAAATTGTCCAAAGATTTGGGCAAATTGCGTATCTATTAGCACTAGTCCAATAACTCTTCACAGTCCATTCAGTATTTCATATTCACTGCTTTGAAAGTGTATAGGAGATTACCCTGTATTGCTCCCAGTAGAGATATATAAGTTACAGAAGATCTCACATGTGAAGAGGTACTACTTACTATTCTAGATCAACAAGCGAAAGCAATGAGAAATAAAGAAGTAGCTTCTGTAAAGGCACTATTGGAGAAATTAACACGTAGAATAAATCACAAGGGAAAGAAATCTAAAGTACTCGTAATTGTTGGACACGGAAGAAAAAGTTCAAGATACGGAATTGGAGTCATAATAAGCAAGTCCTTACAAGTAGTATGTGTGTATTTGCTAGTGTGAAGGATCCACTTTGACTTAAGTTGTTACAATGAGACAATGTTACTAACATTCGAGGACGAATGTTTCTAAGGAGGGAAGAATGTAACACCCCGTACCTTCCCGACCCTACTCGACGACTTTGAAAAATGTTTACTTAGGTGTCGAGAGCCATAAGTATGTATTTTGTAGTGTCATTAATGAAATATTTGATATTGGGCCTAGTACATGTGGTTAGACCTTTGTAGTGGGTGGCGTTTGTGACTTTGTGGAGCATTTGTGGGGTGAAAAATTGAGGTTTAAGGAGCATCCCAAAGAATCTTAAAGCTAAGAGGTAAGCAAAAGGTTGGGACTTGAAAGATCCAACCAAATCCGCAAAGAAAAGCCAAAATAAAAAATTTGGCATGGCGCTGCAGAGGGCGTGCCAGGCTGCTCTGGCCCAAATTTTTGTTTCCACAGGCAGCAAATGGGCGCGCCAAGCGGCGTACCGGGGTGGTTTTTGCCAAAATTTTTCTTCGACTATTATGATGTATATAAGACCTTTGAGTCATGGTATCATTACTCCATCATAGTAGGACTATTATTAAGCGCGTTTAGCATCCTAGTTGGGGTTAATTCTTCGTCACAAGTATTTTAACAAATTTTAACAAATTATGTTCAAATAAGCCATGAGCGACTAGAATTTCTATTTTTACGATTGAGGCTACGATCGGGAATCTCGTAAGTGACTATTGTCGTGACAATTATGGAATTAATTAAACATGAGATATATGATGAATTACACCTTGAATTTGGTGGGCTAGGTTGACGTGTGTTATTGGGCTCAATTTAAAGCCCAAAGTGGAAATTAGAATTAAAGACATGACCCAATGGGTCAAATGACCCATTCTCCTTTGACCAATCAAATATTGATCCAAAGTGGCTAAATATAACCATTGAATGAAGGCTATATAAGTCCAAAAATCAGATTTTTAGTCACAAAATCTCTCATGACATTTCTAGAATTTTCTCTCCATTTCCAAACCCTAAAACAATCAACTCTTGGGCAAGATCATCATCTTCCAAGTTTGGGTAAGTGATTATTCTTGTACTTTAACATATTATAAGCATGAGAGAATATGTATATCATGTTGTTTATGCTTGCAAGTGTTGAATAGTGCACTTTGGCTTTTTTCTAAAAGATGTGCATCCTTGTGAATTAAACTTGAAAAAGGACTTGTTGTTTTGATGAAAGTGAATGGTGTGGATGATATCTCAACATGTATGGTGTGGTTATGTCCACAACTTGTTATTTTTCTCTATGAGTAAATTGTGGAATTTTGGTTATAAAATGTATTGGAGTGATTTAATGGATTCATGGTGAGGTGGTGTTAATGAGAACATGTAAAGGAAGAACTTGGTGTGAAAAGCTATTGGTTTATGATGTTTTGGTCAATGTATAGAATGTTATGGTATTGTTGGTATGAAAAGGCCATGAATGGTATTGTAAAGGGTGAAATAATGTTATAGGGGAAATCATGTAACTCATGGTCTTCTTATACACTTGGAATGTTGCTTGTGGTTAATGTTGGTTCCGTTATGTACTTGTGATGTAGAGTGAAATGTAAGGAAGGAGCGAAATTGTTGTACTCACATATTGGATTGTGTATTCATATTGGGAAGTGAAGGTATGTAAGGTTACTCTTTCCGTATCTTTCTGCAACACATATTAGTCACATTGACATTGTACCTATCCTATTCCGAAATGTTCAAAGGTATCCCATTTTCGGTTATTAATTATTGTTACTCATATGTTCCTTATTCCTACATCAATTGTGATTCAAATGACTCATGTTCTTTGGTTAATGTTCCAAGTTCCAAGTTCCAATAATGTTAAAATTATCAAAAGTATCAATCTCTCACAAATAAAAGTATCAATCTCTCATAAGTGAATGTATTAATCTCTCATGAGTGAGTGTATCAATCTCATAAAAGTAAGGAATGAAGGAATGAATACACGTGTTCCCAATGATGTTCCAAATCACCAATGTATCACTCTCATAACAAAGTAAAGAGAAGAAGCAATGCAAAGAAGTGATGCTTATATGGTTACTTTATGTTTTATTGAGTATGGATCAAAACAAAAGGGCATAAGCTCGGATGGAACAATCCCAATATTATTATTATTATTATTATATTATTATTATAAGCCACCTATAAGGTGATGAACAGTATTATATTATAAGCCACCTATAAGGTGATGAACGATATTATATTATAAGCCACCTATAAGGTGATGAACGGTATTATATTATAAGCCACCTATAAGGTGATGATTGGTATTATATTATAGCCCACCAAGTGTGGATGACGGTTACTATATTTTGGCCCACTAATAAGTGGATGACTGATAATAAAGATGAACGTAAAGCCAAAGGAAGTATGTCACGTAATTGAAAATATGAAGGAATGTTATTTCACGAATGAAATTGATATGAATAAATGATCAAGCAATGAAAGAAATGAAAACAATTAAAGTAATGAGAGCAATGGAAGTAATGAACATAGTTCCACACATGCAAAACGGTGATTGACCCATAATGTTTATTCACATGTATTGATCCCATTTGCGATCCTATGTTGCATACAGTTTATTATAGCCTTACATACTCTGTACATTCTTCGTACTGACCCCTCTTGGGGGGACTTACCTTACTTGCTGCAGGCACAGGTGCTAGTAGACCTCCACAGTAGTTTGCAGATCATTTGCCAGTCATTGGTGAGCTCGAGTTGATTCGGGGCTTCCCAAGTCTCATGTGTATTTTGGTTTTGGTTTTGGCATGGTAAATGTTGTATAAAGTGGGGACTTGTCCCGACTGTAGGTTGGTTATGTAAATGTATCTGTTAGAGGCTTTGTAGACCTATGTGGGAGAATGATTGTAAGCGATGTATGACCATTTTGACTTCATATATATATATATATAGCATATATTTCCATGACTTCCGCATAGCTGCATGAGACATAATGATGTTCACCCAGAGACATGCATATGAGTGTACATAAGCAAAGATTGGTTTTCTCGGGCCATATCGGCTTCGGGTGCCAGTCCGTCCCGAATGGGATTCGGGGTGTGACACCTAGACTGAGTTTATTTATAGTATTTGCATACTATTATGCTAGTGTTTGGGCTGGTAGTTGTAGATTGGCATTGGCTTGCTATGATTAGGCCTTTTGGGCCGGTTAGGGCCTTGTTCAGATATGTTCCGGGCCCGTTATCCTCGGGGCGTGATAGAGATTACCTTTATAGGGTTGGTTATTGTTGCACCACTGTTAGTAGGGGTTTGGGGAAACTTAGTCCAGACTCGATTAGGTTTAGCCCAGACTTGGTTTTGAAACCCCGTAGTGGGCCCCGCTACTCTTCACAGTCGGTATAGTTAGCTTTAAACATTGTTAGGATTAGTTAAGCCCTGAGATGATCTTTTAGGATAAAATTTTTGTTGAATTACCCCAGTTATGCCCTTTTGACCTGTTTAGCTTTGTCAGTCCCTAATAGCACCATATTTGACCGGGGTCGGCTAGTTTGATTTAGAATGTGGACCCGCCTTACCATGACTTATAATGTATACCCAGACTTGTATATACATATTGTTTATAGTATATAGTTGACCTGGAAGGATCCCAAGATTGACTTGTAGTACGTGGTGGGTTAGCTCCTTTATTTATGTTTCGGGTTCGTTCTGCGGCTGATATGTCCCCGTTTACTTGTGTTTGTGTGGATTCTGGCACTACTCTGTCACTTGGTTACTGGTTATTATGAGTTCCAATTCAAGTTTGGTCACTGATTCAGATATGATGGGTACTAATTATTTTGAGTTCTGGTTCGAGTCCGGCCACTGATTCAGATATGATGGTTACCGATTGTTATGAGTTTCGATTCGAGTCCGACATCTGGTTATGATATGATTGGAGATTTCTATTACTGGGTACCGTGGTTACAATACTGTTGTTCTCTGATTTCCAGTTTGAGTTCGGCGGTTATGATATATATGTGGCCTATTGTTATTATCCACTATGTTCGGTTCGATTCCGGCGTCTGGCCTCTTGTTATTACCCATTGGTGCCGGTTCAAGCCCGGTACACACCCTTGTTGGTTATTGTGGTTACTGGATACTGATACAACTTTGAGACACTGGTGACTATGCATTTACTTTTCTTGTGTGTCCCGCTAGTTTATGGGGCCATACTAGGTTATTGTGTTCTTTCGTGTGCCTATCGGGTTTATGGGGGCCCAGATAGGTTATGTTTGATTTGGGTGTTTACTTTCGCAATTAGTTACTCGTTATTCTGTATCACACTTATTCTCTCCTGAGCATATCTATACGTCTCGGCAGTTACTTACGTACTTATTATTTCTACCCCGAACCTAGCATAAACCCTCACATTTTAGCTTGCTTATATTGTATTAAGCTCGGTCAGCCGATGATGCCTACTGAGTACCCATTGCCCCGATACTCATACTGCACTTCTACATCTTTTTTCCCGATACAGATCCAGGCACTAGCTGACGATTTTGACGTGGCTCTCTTCTCAGCACTGACTCCGGAGCAGGGTGAGCTTACTGACGTCCGAGGCAGATCCTACTCTATCTCTACTGTATAGTCTTTTGCTCTCGAGACTGTAGTACTTATTATAAATATTTGGTTTCTAACTTGTATTTTGGACATGTCTAGTAGTGGCTCTTGTACAGACCTCACCAGGTCTTGGGAGGGGTTCTTGAGTTTATATATTGTCCTCTTCCTTCTCAGTCTTGGTATGAATATATATTTTGATTTTGTTTTTATATTTCTAGCATGTTTATTAGTATGATTACTTTCACTTCATCTCTATTTTCTGAGATTCCGCCCGTTAGCCTGTCGCTTGTTGCTCCGGGCTAGGGTTTGGCTTGCCTATTGGTGGGTTATGGTAGGTGCCATCATGACTCAAAAAATTGGGTCGTGACAACTTGGTATCAGAGCCTAGGTTTCACTGGTATTATTGGTGCATGAGCCAATGTTTAGTAGAGTCTCGCGAATCGGTACAGAGACGTCCGTATCCTATCCTCGGGAGGCTACAGAGCATGTTTAGGGTAAATTTTATTTCTTTGATTAGCCTCCGTGCGTTGGTGTCTATGTTGGTTTCTAATCTCTTTTTGGTTCACTCTTTACGCAGATGGTTAGGACGCATAATATGAGAGCCGGGGGTCAAAATACCGAGCCTGCAGCTAGAGCTCCGGGTTGGGACCAAGGTCGACCTAGAGGTCGAAGGCAGGGTAGAGTAGCATCCCCAGGCCCAATTGTACTAGGGATCAGTCACCCGATCGTGTTATAGTTTCAGATGTTCCTCCTCTATAGCAGTCGGTAGGCCAGGGAGTAGCCCAAGCTCCACCCAATTTCATTGATGCTTCTTTGCTCCGAGGTACATTACTTCAGTTGTTGGGGATAGTTCGAGGTCAGCCTACAGCAGAGGTAGCTGATATGGGGGCACAGGCAGCAGCTGTAGCACCCCGAGTTACTATTTAGTCAGTACTAGTAGCTCCACAGTCGGTTACAGATCAGCCTGTTATGTCTGTCGATGAACAGAAGATGTTGGGGCATTTCTTGAGGTTGACTCCACCGAGATTTGCTGGTACTCCGGGTGAGAATGCATATGAGTTCTTGTCCAACTGCGAGGATAGACTGAGGAATTTGGGATTAGTACAGTCTCGTGGTATTGATTTCATGGCATATCAGTTTGATACTGCAGCGAGGAGATGGTGAGGGGATATCTTAATTCCAGGCCAGAGGGATCTCCGTCGGTTATCTGGACCCAGTTCTCCGAGATTTTCTTAGGAAAGTATATGCCCCGTACTATGCGGGAGCGGCTCAGGGATGAGTTCTCCAGATTGACTCAGAGTTCATTATCTGTCGCCGAGTATGAGGCGAGGTTTCATGGTCTTGGTAGGCACGCTACATCTATTTTGCCTGATGAGTATGAGAGAGTTAGATGTTTTGTCAGGGAACTGAGATTGCCACTCCGCAGGGCTACCCAGAGTTTAGTGACTTTAGGGAAGTCATTCGCAGAGATTACTGAGCATTTATACTCTATTGAGGAGATGGATCACGAGGCCCAAGGGGGCATCGATAAGAGACCTCGTGTCTAAGGTAGTTTTAATGGGAGCTATAGTGGTTCGCAGTTCAGAGGTCGTGGTTTCCAGTTTTAGGGTAGGTACCCTCAGCAGCAGCAACAGTCTTTTCAGCGACAGGGTCAGCCCAGTAAGCCCGTACAGTAAGCCTTGCAGATATCTGATAGGGTGGGTCAGCCCGCCTATAGTGGTTCTGTTAGTCAGCCTCAGGGACGTGGTCAGTCCAGTTCATCGACTAGAGGTGGTCATACCGGATCTTCTAGGCTGAGCAGGGAGCCAGGAGCATGTTATACTTGTGAGGTCGTCGGTCATTTCGCGCGTGAGTGTCCTCAGTACAGGGCAGTTGAGCCTTCAGTTCAGACAACACAGCCCATCAGATCAATACCGCTAGTAGGCAAAGGTGGTGCACAGGTTCTTCGGGGTGGTCCCTAGGGTTTTTGAGGTGGAGTACAGGGATGTCGGACTAGTGTCAGGTCGGTACTCAGACTAGTGGTAGCCAGCGTCAGTTGTATGTAGTGGCAGCTAGGACGGAGGCTGAGGCTTCGGATGCGGTGATTACAGGTACGATTTCTGTATGCCATCAACCAGCTTCTGCATTATTTGATCTGGGATCAATGTTTTCTTATGTATCTACTTATTATGCACCACAGTTGGGTTTATGCTCTGAGTTGTTATCTGTGCCCTTACGTGTATCTATCCTCGTTGGTGATTCCTTAGTAGTGGATCGGGTATATAGATCATGTTTGGTGACTATTCAGGAGTTTGAGACTTAGGTTGATTTTATTGTATTGGCCATGGTAGACTTTGATGTGATTCTGGGCATGGACTGGTTGTCTTTTTATCATGCAGTCTTCGATTGCTTTGCCAAGACCGTTACCTTAGCCATGCCTGGTGTACCCTCGGTGGTGTGGCAGGGTTCTGTTAGCCGCACCCCGACGGGGATTATTTCATATGTTCGAACTCGTAGATTAATGACGAGGGGATGTGATTCATTCCTTGCTTACGTTCGGGATGCTAGCATTGAGAGTCCGTCACTTGACTCCGTCCCAATTGTTCGTGAGTTTCCTGATGTATTCCCAACTGACCTACCTGGCTTTCCTCTTGAGCGTGATATAAAGTTTATTATTAACCTCGAGCTGGGCACTCGACCTATTTCTGTGGCTCTTGCTGAGTTGAGAGAGTTGAGTAGTTAGCTTGAGGATCTATTGGGAAAGGGTTTTATCAGGCCGAGTGTGTCGCCGTGGGGTGCTTCAGTTTTTTTTTGTAAAGAAGAAGGATGGCTCCATACGTATGTGTATCGACTATATACAGCTAAATAAGGTGACAGTGAAGAATAAGTATCCTATGCCTTGTATTGAAGATATATTTGATCAGCTTCAGGGTGCCGAGGTGTTCTCAAAAATAGATTTGAGATCTGGATACCATCAACTGAGAGTTAGGGCTGAGGACATCCCAAAGACAACCTTCAGGACTCGGTACGACCACTATGAGTTCCTGGTGATGTCTTGTGGGTTGACTAATGCCCCAACAGCTTTCATGGATTTAATGAATCGTGTATTTAGGCCATACTTAGACTCCTTTGTGATTGTGTTTATTGAAGACACCTTAATTTATTCAAGGAGCAACGAGGAGCACGAGTAACATTTGAGGATTGTGCTCCACACTTCGAGAGATCATTGACTTTATGCCAAGTTCTCAAAGTGTGAGTTCTGGCTAGAGTCTGTAGCTTTCTTGGGGCATGTTGTATCCAGACATGGTATCATGGTAGATCCAGCAAAGATTGAGGCTATTCGAGGTTGGGCTAGGCCCACGTCGCCTACTGAAGTTCGCAGTTTTGTTGGGTTGCCAGGGTACTACAGGCGGTTTGTTGAGGGCTTCTCGTCTATTGCATCTCCTATGACCAGACTAACCAGGAAGGAGGTTTCGTTTAAGTGGTCTGAGCATTGTGAGGTAATCTTTCTGAAGCTCAAGGATCGACTTACTTCTGCCCCTGTGTTGACTCTTCCAGTTGAGGGCGAGGGTTTCACCGTGTATTGTGATACGTCTAGTATCGGTTTGGGATGTGTTCTGATGCAGCAGGGATGTTTTATTGCATATACGTCGAGGCAGTTGAAAGTGCACGAACGTAATTACCCCACTCATGACTTAGAGTTAGCAGCGGTAGTGTTTGCACCGCAGATTTGGAGGCATTATCTATACGGTGTTTATTGTGAGATCTTTACAGACCACCATAGCCTTCATCATATTATGACCTAGAGGGATCTTAATTCGAGGCAACGCAGGTGGATTGAGTTGTTGAAGGACTATGATATCTCTATTCTCTATCATCCGGGCAAGACGAATGTGGTAGTGGTCTCCTTGAGCCGGAAGACAGTGAGTATGGGTAGTTTAGCCTTTATTCCAGTTTCTCAGCGTCCATTAGCTTTGTACATTCAGTCCTTAGCTAACTCGATGGTTCGATTGGATATTTCTGACCCCAGGAGGATTGTTGCTTGCGTTGAGGCCAGATCTTCTTTGCTGGAGCAGATTCAACTTTGTCAGTTTGAGGGTGAGTCTAAGAGGGCTACATTGGATTTGAATTGTGTTCTGAGGTTTGATGTTTGTATTTGTGTTCCGAGGGTTGGGGACTTGACTTAGTTGATTCTGCGTGAGGCGCACAGTTCTAGATATTCTATTCACCCCAGGACAGCTAAGATGTATAGAGATCTGAGATAGCACTATTGGTGGTGTGGTATGCGACGAGACATAGCAGGATTTGTAACTCGATGCCTCTATTGTCAGTAGGTAAAGGCCGAGCACCAGAGACCCGGTGGTCTACTTCAGCAGTTGTCCATTCCCGAGAAGTAGGAGCGAGTCACTATGGATTTTGTTGGTGGGTTACCTCGCACCTCTTGTGGCTTTGATAGTATTTGGGTTATTGTAGATCGGTTGACTAATTCCGCGCACTTTATCCCTGTTCGAGTTTCCTACAGTGTTGAGAAGTTAGCTCGTGTATATATTCAGGAGGTAGTTCAGTTACATGGAGTACCAGTGTCTATTATTGCAGATCGAGGGTCTCAGTTTACCTCCAGTTTTTGGCGGACTTTCCAGGAAGAGTTGGGTACTCAAGTGGACCTTAATACTACATTTCATCCTCAGAGCGATGGGCAATCGGAGCAGACTATTTAGGTGTTGGAGGATATGCCCCGCGCTTGTGTACTTTTTGGGGGCCAATGGGATCAGTTCTTGCCTTTAGTAGAGTTCGCGTATAATAATAGCTTCCACTCCAACATTCAGATGGCTCCGTTTGAGGCTTTATATGGTAGACGGTGTCGATCTCCAGTTGGTTGGTTCGAAACTTTAGAGGTCAGTCCTCGTGGAACAGATTTGCTCTGAGAGTCTTTTGACCGAGTTAGGGTTATACAGGACAGGCTGCGGACAGCTCAGAGTAGACAGAGGAGTTATGCTGACCATAGACGTCGTCCTTTGAGATTCAGAGTTGGTGATAAGGTCTTCTTATGAGTATCACTAATGAAAGGCGTGATGCGATTCTGTAGGAGGGGCAAGCTTAGCCCCAGATATATTGGGCCCTTTGAGATTCTGCGGACAGTTGGGGAGGTAGCATATACGTTGACTTTACCTCCAACATTTTCATCTATTCACCCAGTATTTCATATTTCTATGCTGCTACGGTACATTTCAAATGAGTCGCATGTGCTTCAGTGGGACTCGATTCAATTAGATGAGAAGTTAACATTTGTTGAGGAGCCTGTGTCCATATTAGCTAGAGATGTCAGACGGTTACGCTCCCGGGACATTCCAGTAGTTAAGCTACAGTGGCGTCACCGTCCGGTTGAGGAGGCCACTTGGGAACTTGAGAGTGATATGCGAGCCCAGTATCCCTACTTGTTCACGTCTTCAGGTATGCACTTATTGTTGACTTTCGCGGACGAAAGTCCTTTTATTAGTGGATGTTGTAATGACCCTCCCTGTCATTTCTCTTGTTTTTGTGTGTTCTCGTCATTTAGAGCTTTTGTACAATTGACCTAAGTTATTTATGACTTGCTGGGACTGACAGTTCGGTTTTCGGACAGTGCATTTGAGAATATTATTTATACCGAGCCCGTTGTGAATTTTTTTAACTTAAATTAAAATTTGCTAAAATGACATATTTATATCACTTTATGATAGTTTTATAATTTATGATATTTTTAAAAGGGGATAGTAAAATATCAAGATTAACTTACCTATTAAGTAATAGGTGTAGTGTATATATATGTTTTAAAAAGAGAAATAATTTATATATATGTATAACCCTTCATTTTCTTTTATAACATTCTCTCTCTATATTTCACTATATTTGATCAACTTAAGCTCAACTTTGATCATTTTTAGTGAGATTCAAGGTTAGGGATTGGTAGAATTGGTTCCGTGGTTGCGTTCTAGTCGTTTCTACGATACGTTTTTTTTATTTTTGTGGTAGTTTTAGTTACGGTGGTTGTTGGGATTGGTGTTGATGTTTGAGCTATATATTGAGCTCAAATTTAGCGGTGTTAGTTGTGAATATTGGTCACGGGGTGATTTGGGACGCTGTGACGGTTTTGATTTTGCGATTCCGCAAGTGGGTCCCACATGGACCGTTCAGATATTTTTTCTGAACTAATGCAATATGGGTATCAATATTCATGTTTTGACATGTAGTTTATTATTTTGCTAGTGGGCAAAAATCTGAGGTCTCGCGGAAGGGGAAGACTCCTATTTAGCAAGCTTTGACAGACATTCAACGGCGTCCAGGTAGGCTAGGCTTACCTTATATCTAGACTGAGTTTATATATAGTATTTGTATGCTATTATGCTAGTGTTTGGGCTGGTAGTTTTAGATTGGCATTGGCTTTCTATGATTAGGCCTTTTGGGCCGGTTAGGGCCTTGTTCGAATATGTTCCAGGCCTGTTATCCTCGTGGCATGACAGAGATTACCTTTATAGGGTTGGTTAATGTTGTACTACTGTTAGTAGGGGTTTGGGGAAACTTGGTCCATACTCTGTTAGGTTTAGCCCAGACTTGGTTTCGAAACCTCGTAATGGGCCCCGCTACTCTTCACAGTCGGTATAGTTAGCTTTAAACATTGTTAAGCTTAGTTAAGCCCTGAGATGATCTTTAGGATAAAATTTGTGTTGAATTACCCCAGTTATGCCCTTTTGACTTGTTTAGCTTTGTCAGTCCCTAATAGCACGGTATTTGACCGGGGTCGGCTAGTTTGATTTAGAATGCGGACCCGCCTTGCCATGACTTATAATGTATACCCAGACTTGTATATACATATTGTTTATAGTTGATAGTTAACCTGGAAGGATCCCGAGATTGACTTGTAGTACGTGGTGGGTTAGTTCCTTTATTTATGTTTCGGGTTCATTCTGGGGCCGGTATGTCCCCATTTACTTGTGTTTGTGTGGATTCTGACACTAGTCTATCACTTGGTTACTGATTATTATGAGTTTCGGTTCGATTTCGGTCACTGATTCAGATATGATGGGTACTAATTATTATGAGTTTCGGTTTGAGTCCGGCCACTGATTCAGATATGATGGTTACCGATTGTTATGAGTTTCGGTTTGAGTGTGACATCTGGTTATAATATGATTGGAGAGTTTTGGTATTGGGTACCGTGGTTACGATACTGTTGTTCTCTGAGTTCCAGTTCGAGTCCGGCGGTTATGATATATATGTGGCCTATTGTTATTATCCATTATGTCCGGTTCGATTCCAGCGTCTGGCCTCTTGTTATTACACATTGGTGTCAGTTCAAGCCTGGTACTTATTATTTTTACCCCGAACCTAGCATGCACCCTCGCATTTTAGCTTGCTTATATTGTATTGAGATCGGTCGGTCGATGATGCCTACTGAGTACCCGTTGCCCCGGTACTCATACTGCACTTCTACATTTTTTTTCCCGATGCAGATCCAGGCACTAGCCGACAGTTTTGACGTGGCTCTCTTCTTAGCACTGACTCCGGAGCAGGGTGAGCCTACTGACGTCCGAGGCAGATCCTACTCCATCTCTACTGTTTAGTCTTTTGCTCTCGAAACTGTAATACTTGTTGTATATATTTGGTTTCTGTCTTGTATTTTGGACATGTCTAGTAGTGGCTCTTGTACCGACCTCACTAGGTCTTGGGAGGGGTTCTTGACTTTATATATTGTCCTCTTCCTTCTATGTTTTGGTATGAATATATATTTTGATTTTGTTTTTATATTTCTAGCATGTTTATTAGTATGATTACTTCCACTTCATCTCTATTTTCTGAGATTCTGCCCGTTAGCCTGTCGCTTGTCGCTCCGGGCTAGGGTTTGGCTTGCCTATTGGTGGGTTATGGTAGGTGCCATCATGACTCGAAAAATCGCGTCGTGACAACTTAAAAGTTACAAACTATGATTTTAGGTGTTTAAGGCTGAAAAATTCATTTACGCTTTTTAGAATAAATAACAATTTTGTGCTTATAGGGATGAAGAAGAAAGTTGAGGAAGATAGAAGAGTCGAAAAAATTGAGCGGAAATACTATCTATTACTTCCCCAGAATTCAAAAGTCACCGTACAAGGATGCTAAAAATATTTGTATAAGAATATCTCATCAAACAACTAAAATAAAATCCCATTGTCCGAAAGAAAGACAATAACAACTACGAAGACCCGTGGTAGCTTGGAATGCAAGCTGCTCACCCTCGGATCGATCAGCTAGACGTACTAGAGGTGAGGCCACATTTGAGTCTCTGAAACATAGTTTGCACTCAACAAAATAAGAGTACAGGGTAATATCATTACAAATCACTATGTACCGGTAGGTATCATCAACCGACTTAATTTAGTAACAAGTATAAATCACAAATCAAATAAACAAGTAGACAGACAGACATTAACACATAACAAGTAGTTTCCTCAATCAAATAATCTTTCCAAATCAGCCAGGCAATGTCAGCAACAAATACATATAAGCACCAACGGATTTCACAAGTAATCATGAATTCTTCAATCTCAACCATTGATCTATGTCCATATCAATCTCATATCTGTATTTCCTTCCTTTTCATTATCATCATGATATATCATACTAACTCACACCTACTCACACCTCAAAACACTAATCTGTACACAAATGCTAAAGGGTCTTATTTCTTCCTAACTAGTCATGACCTGCAAGGGACACACTAGGGTCCATGTACCATACTGGCATGGTACCCGATCCATAATCATAATATCAAACCAGCATGGTATCCGATCCATCAAGTAATACCGTATCAGTGTGGTACCCGATCCATAACAATAATGTCAATTTATTTCTCTACTTTTACTATCTCTCAGGATAATATCAGAAGTGCACCTAATTTTACAAGTACACTTCACAATCATATCTCAAATTCAAACTAGTTCAACAATTAACAACTTATTCATTCAAGCATTTTCAAACCAACAAATTAGTCAAACACAGGTATGTTTGAAGACCAATAAACATGTCACTCAATTTAGAAGTATACAAGAAACTAAATTAAGTCTAACTCCATTTAAATCATAACTACCTCAATCAAAGAACCCCAAATCCAAGCTAATTCTCAAGTTCTTTCCCTTTTCTCAATGCCTCGAATTGTTCACGGTATAAAATAAACAAATACAAGAGTAATTAATTATTTACTCTTCAAATAACCTCTTTGGGGATTCAAACCCACTAACTCTATCCTCATTCGTGGTCTATGACGTTACTCTATCCTCATTCATGGTCTATGACGTTACTCAAGGGTCAATTTATCATTCACTAGTTCCACACTATTTATGTTATCCGAAATCATGGAGCTTCTACTCCAATTATTCCCTTTTAAGTAGTTTTTATGCTAAAGGTCTCACCTTTATGGAACTCAAGGTTCCCAATTACCATAATTCATGATCAATAACAATAATCTTACTCTAACAAGTGTTAATTTACACCCTAGAATCAATTCTAGATGACTTTACATCTACCCATAGGCTTTCCTATACTTTTCATGAACTTAGGGTTCTAACTCAAAATTCCACCATTAACAATCTTTCTAACGATTCTATGAAAGGAATGTATGACAAGATGAAAGGAGTAGTGAAATTACTTGTTTTAATGGAGAAAATCACCCTAGCCTTGGGAAAATTGCCTCTCTAAAGCTCTGGAACAAAATTTAGGAGTTAAAGAAATAAGCCCCAAAATGTGAAACTTCAACTGATATTCTGTCTCTCGACTTCTACTGTGGCGGCCTATTTCTCTCTACAGTGGACTCGCTGTGGCAAACTGGGGCTCGCTATGGAGGCCTCTGATGAATTCCCTTGGGCCCGCTATGGTAGAGCCCTAACCGCAACAACAATCTCACTGCAACGGGAATTTCCATCGCTACAGCCACTCTAAAGCAATACCTTGAGAAGGATCTCATTCTACCCCATTTCACAACGCAATTCATAAGCTTAGGACTTCACAAAACTACCCCAATGCGGAAACAACCTAAACCACATGTTACGACTTTATTTTTAGTCCCAGATTTTTCCTATGAAGGTCTAGATCACTAGGTCACCCCCTAATAGAATAAAACACCACAAAACACAATATCACAAGTCATAATCAACATGAATATCCACGACTCTAGTTTTAACTTTAAACCACCCCACCTTGAGATTTTTCTAACTCAACTCATTAGAGAAGTTTCTAATAAGATACTGAGGTGCTAACCATAGTATAATAATGTGAAGGGCATTACATCATCTACCAATTAAACAACCATTCATCTTCGAATGGACAATAATGGAAACAAGGTAATTATCTGACTCGGTGAAGAGCTGAGGGTACTTGATGTGCATGTCTACTTCGATCTTCTAGGTGGCCTCCTCAATAGGGTTGCTCTTCCACTAGATCTTTACCGATGTAATTTCCTTTGATCTCAACTTGCGGACCTCTATATTTTTGATAGCCACATGTTCCTCTTCATAAGATAGATTTTCATCCAACAGGCTTGAATCCCAACGAATAATGTGATTATCATCACCATGATACTTTTTTAGCATGTACGTATGCAATACAGGGTGAACTCCCAACAAACTTAGAGGGAAAGCCAATCTATATGCCACCGACCCCACTCTTAAAAATCTTAAATGATCCAATATACCTTAGATTGAGCTTACTTCACTTACCAAATTTCATAACACCCTTCATGGGTGAAACCTTGAGCAATACTTGCTCACCTTCCATAAAATCCATATCTTTCACCTTTCGGTTTGCGTATTCTTTCTGTCTACTCTGAGCCACTAGAAGCTTCTCTTGGATAAACTTCACCTTTTCCAATGATTCCTTCAAAAGGTCAGTACCCCATGGTTTCACCACAAAAGCATCAAACCAACCAATGGGAGATCTATACCTCATCCCATGCAATGCCTCAAATAGAGCCATACAAAAACTCAAGTGGTAGCTATTATTATATGTGAACTCCTTTAGTGACAGAAAATGGTCCCAATCACCTCTAAAGTCTATTATGCATGTACAAAGCATATCTCTAACATATGAATTGTCTGCTCAGACTGCCATCGGTCTAAGTATGAAAAGCTGTACTAAGGTTCAACCTAATACCCAACTCCTCATGTAATTTTCCCTAAAAATTAGAAATAAACTAAGTACCTCTATCTAAGACAATCTGTAATGACCCTCTAGGTCATTTTCTCAATTTTCATGCGTTCTGACATTTCAAGCCTTCCTACAATGGCTACATGTCATTTATGACTTTCCAAAACTGTTAGTTCGATTATCGGACAGTCCGTTTGGATTTTAGGCTCATTTCCCTGTTTTGAAGCTTTCACTGTTAAGAAATTGGTCTCGGACCAAAAATCCTAGTAGACGATATTAGATGGAAATTTTGACAGTGCAATTAGCTCCAGAACATTGATTTTAGGCTAGAGGGACCCTTGGTTCAGGTCCCAAGACTTTCAGACTCATTTTGGACTATTGGTTGAAAATTGGTTAAAATGGAACTATAGGTGTGGGACCCACATTTAATTGAAATGACATTGTATGGAAATTACAATGATTCCATTGAATCCATAATGTGTTTAATGATCAATTTGAACTATTGGTTCATGTTCATAGTGTTCCGAATGAGTTCCGAGGGTCAAAAATAAGTTTTGGAAGTTGTTGGTGCTGGTGTGGCGCTTTAGCGGCTGTTGACCATTTGACCGACTGCTAAAGCAATCATTTGACCACTTTAGAGGTACTTTTAACCTCTTATCAGGATGCTTTAGTGGTCAAAGTGCCGCTTTAGCGGCCATCGCTGAGTATAAGACCCAAATCGAACCCATTTCGTATTTTTGACATTTCGGGAGCTAGAAAGCTCCATTTTAGGCGATTCACGTTGAGTTGGTCTCTTATGATCATTGTATATGTGATTTTACCTTCAATTATCCCATTTTAGAAGAATATACATTTCATTTTTCCTAATTTCCGACTAAAATTGCTATTAAAAAACCCTTTTTCTGCCATTGTTGGAGCTTGGAGCGTGGGGAAGTGTGGGGAATAATCCTTGAGACTAAGGTAAGTTGTTTTAACATCCCTTTATCATTCCCATTATTTTCCTCATAGAATTTCTCTCTTTTCCTTGTTAATTCTTAGAATTTATGTCTTTGAAATCCTAATCTTTGGGGACTGATTTGAGCCTCAATATATGCTCCATTTGTGCTCAACTTTTGAGCACATATTCCTTATCATTCGAGGGACCTCGTGACTAATTCAATTTTGGGATTCCATTAGCGGACCCCACAGGCCCATTATTGACCCAATTTTGGCCTAAAATTTTATATTACAATATGGGTATTGTTTTACTCATTATAACGTGTAGGTTACTATTTTGATAGTGTGGCATCAATTCTGGATCGTGGAATAGGGTCGAGCGATTTGTGGACACTTCAAGAATTGAGGTTCGGCATCGAGGTAGGCTTCAGTCTACTTTTCTCCATGAGATTGTGTATAGTATAGACTACATGCTAGGTAGGGAATATAGGATATGATTATGGCTAGTATAGCATGACTTAACCTATTTCATGGAATTTGGGGTAGAGATGTGACCCGAACCCTAGGATAAATACTTGTTATGTCCATAGAGCCCTATTCCACTTGAATATAAGCATGTTAACCACAGCTGATGATTAAGGATCGTTTGGTATGAGACTTACCATTTGACTTAGTGATTCGGGTGGTTTTTCCCCGATTAGATCCTTGTGGTGGCTTTATGCCCTCGATTATTGTGGTTTCCTGGGTTATGAGACCTTACTATATTGGTTATATGCTATTGGGACCAAGACCGTGATTATGAGGCTAGCTGGACGTTGGTGAGTATTCTGCCCTTAGCAAGGGTAAGATTATTATTTATAGACGCTTGGGCGCTTATGGTTATGTTGTCTGGATACTGGTGATGACATGCATACTACCTGGTGCATTCATGCTCATTTAGTGGTACGATTCAGACCAAAACCTTGATTTTACTACTATTTAAAAAAAAGGGATTTATTCCCACTTTTCACTTTTAAACGGGTTATTTATAACAGGAATCATACCACCTTATTTACTGGGTTATGAGCTTTTGGAACTGAAAATGATTTTTTAGAACTCCGACCGAGGATGATTTCGGTCCATTATTTATCCACTCATTTTACCATTACTATTTACTTTGATCGAGGGATATTTTTACCCTTTGTACATGATTTAGTCTCGAGTATGATCTCGAGCAATAGATTTACGAATTTATATCCTTTTAGCCACGGTTTGAGTCCGTGCACTGATTTTATCTCTCTCTCTCTCTCTTCGATACTGTACGGAGTAGATGGATCTTGATGGTTATTGTAAGTCCTGGATTGGGACCAGGCAGTGTATATGGATTTTCTCGAATCCCCTAGGGGGCCCCTTCATCCGAGAGCCGTCGAGCCGGAGAAGCCTGGGTGCCGTAGTTCTTACCTTTGCAAGCTAGGTGAGCTGGAGGAGGTATATACACTTGGTATGGTATGGTTTGAGATTGTGGAATCGGTTCTAGTCCGGTGTCCCCGGTATGCTTTTAGATTGTGGAACCAGTTCGAGTCCGGTGCTCCCGACATGGTTATAGCATTTCGATTTATGTTGCATTCATCCATTAATATGCATTACCTATCACCAGTATAGTTGTTTGGCTCCTGTGTCTTTTGGTTTTATGGGGGGCTGTATAGGTACGGGTTATGGTTGCTGTTTGCTGAGTGTTTCTGTGAACTTTTCGGGCTTATAGGGGCCCAGTTAGGTAATTGTTTGCCCGGACTATTCGGTTACTTTGTTATTATTTATTATGGTTAGTTCGTGGCAGGTTGGTTGTGGACTGGTACCTGAGATTAGAGGTACGTTTCTAATTTCTTTATCCTTTCGGTAGATTATATTATGGTTGGTTACCCCCGGGTTTGGTCACCCTTTGGGTATAGTCTTGATGAGGCTAGTGATGGCTCATTTACTTGGCTATATACCTTGAGGTGTTAGATTGACTCCCTCAGGTAGTTACCTTTGAGTTAGCCCTATATGTCTACTTATATAGATGGTATCACCATATATCCCTCTCTTTCCTTATCTATTTATATTGTATATGTATCCTTTGGACTTGTACTACTATTATCTATCCTTCTTTCACTCTTCATTTGTATATTGGCCAGGGATATACGGTTTTGCACTTTAGTTCCTGAATGATGTCAGGATAGGATAGTTATTCCTACTGCCCCATTAGCATTGTTATGCCTAGTTTCTTAGATAGTTTCCTGTAGTTACTTTTATGCCTTCATGTTATGTATGCTTACATTATTTTTGAACCTCAGTCGGCCATTGCCTGCTGAGTACCACATGTTTGGTACTCATACTACACTTCTGTAGCCTGCAGGTAATAGTGTGAGTTATTGCCGTTGATGTATGTATGTCGTGCGGAGCAGTTATGGATCGGAGATATGGGGTGATCTCCCAACGTTTTGGAGTATTCCTACTCTCCCTCTTATTGTTAGACTGTTCTCTATGTTGTGTCAGAGATGGCTTGTATACATACATTTTTCCTGTATTTCACTTGTACTCCTGATGTATTAGAAGCTCTTATACTGGCTCCACCAGGTTTTGGGTTTATATTATCTTTTCTATTATATTTATTCCGTTGTTTTCTTTATTTCTTTTGGTAGTCCGTTACTAGCTGTTTTGGACTACGGGTTGGTTTACCTACTGGTGGGTTATAGTAGGTGTCATCATGACCTATGAAATTGGGTCGTGACAAATTGGTATCAGAGCCTAGGTTTATCGGTGTTGTTGGTACAAGAGCTAAGTGTTTAGCAGTGTCCTGCAGATCGGTGCAGAGACATCTGTATCCTATCTTCGAGAGGCTACAGGGCATTCTTAGAAAAGTCTATTCTTGACTCCTTGTCGTGTTTTTGTACTTCTATGAACCTCTAAGTACTTCTTTTGACTTCATTCTGTATCAAAGGGATAGCGTGAGGTCATCGATAGATGCAGACGGTATTTCAGCGCGTGTTACCAGGATTTCTGCCCAACATTGGGCTTGAGAGTTAGAAATTGACATCAAAGATCTTCAGCGTCAACCAGAGGGTCTGGGGTTAGCCCAGGTTTCAACAGAGTTTGTGGTTGTCTCAGCTTTTCAGGATTCGGTGTTATGGGTTCCGAGTCTATTTCTGGATACCTCTCAGCTAGAGAAAATATTGGGTCCATCGAGTAGTTCTCAGACCAGAGTTGGATTTGTTGGTGTTCAGCAGGGTTCTCTGTTTGTTTCAGTCTATGAAATTAGGTTTCTTGAGTGGGCCAGATATACTCCTATGTTATTTCCCACAGAGCATGAGATGGTGCAGGGATTTATCAGAGGGTTAACTTTACCACTCCGTTTGGCATTAGAGCATTTGATAATAACTAGGTCTTCTTTCTCTGAGGTTGTTGATCACGCGAGGGCTACAAAGATGGCTTACTTTAAGAAATATGGAAATGGCAGTATGAGGCCATGTCAACAGTTCGGTGTTAGGGGTATTTCGTTTGGAGGTTGGAATCTTTTCAATAGAAGTCAGCATAACTTGCCACCTGTTAGGCCTGTATATATGGCACCTCAGCTTGTGGATAGCTCTCAGGTTGATCATGGCAGTATCAGTGGATAAAGTCCTACTCAGACATCACGAAGTATTCGGTCTAGGTCTTCAGACCATGGAGACCTTCTGAATCAGCAGGTTCAATGCCTCAAAGTATCCTAGGAGCATATTTTGATTATGGTAAGTGTGGTCAGTGGTATAATAATTTCCCTAGGAGTAAGTTGGTTAGCCAGTTTGGGTTAGCTCGTGTTTTCTACCAATTTAGAACTTCAGGGGTTTGTTGTGACTACAAAGAGATCGGTCACTGGTCCAGAAAGTGTCTCTGGCGTGGGATCATTAGTCATTCAGATCATCCAGATCAGTCTCATAGTGTGTTGGCACCTTCAGTTAAAGGTAGTGCACCTAGTGCCGCAGTTGGTCATTCAGATGCTCAGTCCAAGTTCGGACATGCTCAGATTCGTACTCCTTCGGTCACACCAGACTTATGATTTCAGATTTCCACCGTGATAGGTGGGCCTTTAATTCTCTGCCTTTAGTTACTACTTGAGTTGTGTTGGGGTTTTCATACCCATTAGTGGTTATATGCCTTAACACTTCTATGTTGACTATGGTATGCCTTGGTGTTCTCATAGTGATTGATGTATGCCTTTAATAGGTTTAGGCTTATATGACTAACCCCATAGATGATTCTTTAGTAGTGGATCGAGTGGACCAGTGTAGTATTGTCCTAGGGGTGTAGCAAGTGGGTTAAAGTCCCATTTTTCCTTGGCATATTGGTCTTTTTGTGGCTATAGAGTGGATCAGTATCATGTTTCCCTTGGGGGGTATAGCATTCGGGTTTGAGTCCCATTTTCTTTGGCACATTGGCTTTGTTGTGACCCTAGAGTGGTAGTTCTGTCGATTTTCATTTTTGTACCACCTGCACCGTATTTTGAGGTCACTATAGTAGTTAATACTACTGTTATTGCTGCGCGTTGATTGATTTTCATTTGATAGGTAGCTAGACTAGCGATATCTAGTAGCATACTTCCATCCTTGCGATTCTTATTTCATTGGATTTGATGGCTACCTCGGTTGGTTCGCCTTCCCTTTCTGTTAGCAAGGTTGGCTATTGATCAGATTGTGAGAATGAAGGTAAGCTTGACCCTCCATGGCTTTGTGATGACTATAGCATTGATAGTCTTCTTCCATAGCCCATTTTTTTAGTTATGAAATTGGAAGTTGTCCTTCGGATATTGGATAGTTTATCACCCGATGTGGTCTTGATCTCGATGTTATTTTTGAGTTAGGGTTGGTGATTCTATTCTACCACCCATTTCTGAGATTGAGAGGTCTGAGACTTACTTTTTGATTTATTGGATTCGTCTCCTGGTGATCGTCTTGATCTCAGTTTTTGTATGGTGTTGGATACCTTTGGCAAAATCCCTTGGAAGAGTTGTCTTTTCTTTGAGGTTGTTTGGGGAGTCATGTTCGAGGAATGCGGGCCTAATGCCTCATCCTTTCGAGCTTTCAGGCTCTTTCTATCCATTGACTTTCGCGGACGAAAGTCCTTTTAATAGTGGATATTGTAATGACCCTCCAGGTCATTTTCTCAATTTTCATGCGTTATGACATTTCGAACCATCCCACAGCGGCTACATGTCATTTATGACTTGCCGAAACTGTCGGTTCGGTTATCGGATAGTCCGTTTGGATTTTAGGCTCATTTTCCTGTTTTAAAGCTTTCACTGTTAAGAAGTTGGTCTCGGACCAAAACTTCTAGTAGACGATCTCACATGAAATTATGAAAGTGCCATCAGCTCCGGAACGTTGATTTTAGGCTAGAGGGACCCTTGGTTTAGGTCCCAAGGCTTTCAGACTCATTTTGGACTATTGGTTGAAAATTGGTTAAAATGAAACTATAGGTGTGGGACCCACATTTAATTTAAATGACCTCGTATGGAAATTTGATGATTCCATTAGATTCGAAATGTGTTTTATGATCAATTTGCACTATTGGTTCATGTTCATAGTGTTCCGGATGAGTTCTGAGTGTCAAAAACAAGTTTTGGAAGTCACCCGATCCCGTTATAATTCCAGATGTTCCTCTTCTACAACAGTCGGTGGGCCAGGGAGCAACCTAGGCTCCACCCAGTTTCATTGATGCTTCTTTGCTCCGAGGTACATTGCTTCACTTGTTGGGGATAGTTAGAGGTTAGCCTACAATAGAGGTAGCTGATATGGGGGCGAAGGCAGCAGCTGTAGCACCCCGAGTTACTGTCTAGCCAGTACCAGTAGCTCCACAGCCGGTTACAGATCAGCTTGTTATGTCTGTCGATGAGCAGAAAATGTTGGGGCATTTCATGAGGTTGACTCCACCGAGATTTGCTGGTACTCCAGGTGAGGATGCATATGAGTTCTTGTCCACCTGCGAGGATAGACTGAGAAATTTGGGATTGGTATAGTCTCGTGGTGTTGATTTCGTGGCATATCAATTTGATACTGCAGCGAGTAGATGGTGGAGGGGATTTCTTGATTCCAGGCCTGCGGGATGTCCGCTAGTTACCTGGACCCAGTTCTCCGAGATTTTCTTGGGAAAGTATATGCCCCGTACTATGAGGGAGCGTCTCAGGGTTGAGTTCTCCAGATTGACCCAAGGGGGCAGCGATAAGAGACCTCGTGTCTAAGATAGTTTTAATGGGAGCCATAGTGGTTCGCAGTTCAAAGGTCGTGGTTTCCAGTTTTAGGGTAGGTACCCTCAGCAGCAGCAGTAGTCTTGTCAGCGATAGGGTCAGCCCAGTAGGCCCGTACAGTCAGTCTTGCAGATATCTGATAGGGGTCAGCCCGCCTATAGTGGTTTTGTTAGTCAGCCTCAGGGACGTGGGTAGTCCAGTTCATCGACTAGAGGTGGTCATACAGGATCTTCTAGGCCGAGAAGGGAGCCAGGAGCATGTTATACTTATGAGGTTGTTGGTCATTTCGCGCGTGAGTGTCCTCAGCGCAGGGCGGTTGAGCCTTCAGTTCAGACAGCACAACCCATTAGATCTATACCGCCAGTAGGCAGAGGTGGTGTACAGGGTCGTCGGGGTGGTCCCTAGGGTTTTCGAGGTGGAGTGCAGGGAGGTCGGACTAATGGTCAGGTCGGTATTCAGACTAGTGGTAGCCAGCTTCAGTTGTATGCAGTGGCAGCTAGGACAGAGGCTGAGGCTTCGATGCGATGATTACAGGTACGATTTCCTTATACCATCAGCCAGCTTCTGCATTATTTGCTCCAGGATCCATGTTTTCTTATGTATCTACTTATTATGCACCACAGTTGGGTTTATGCTCTGAGTTGTTATCTGTGCCTTACGTGTATCTATCCCCGTTGGTGATTCCTTAGTAGTGGATCGGGTATATAGATCATGTTTGGTGAATATTCAGGAGTTTGAGACTCAGGTTGATTTTATTTTATTGGCCATGGTAGACTTTGATGTGATTCTGGGCATGGACTGGTTGTCTCTTTATCATGCAGTCTTGGATTGCTTTGCCAATACCGTTACCTTAGCCATGCCCGGTGCACCCCCGGTGGTGTGGCAGGGTTCTGTTAGCCGTACTCCGACGGGGATTATTTCATATGTTTGAGCTCGTAGATTAATGGTTAGGGGATGTGATTCATTCTTTGCTTACGTTCGGGATGCTAGCATTGAGAGTCCGTCACTTGACTCCATCCCGATTGTTCGTGACTTTCCTGATGTATTCCCGACTGACCTACCTGGCCTTCCTCTTGAGCGTGATATAGAGTTTATTATTGACCTCGAGCTAGGCACTCAAATTATTTCTGTGTCTCCTTATCGTATGGCTCTTGCTGAGTTGAGAGAGTTGAGTAGTCAGCTTGAGGATATTTTGGGAAAGGGTTTTATCAGGCCGAGTGTGTCGCTGTAGGGTGCTCCATTTTTGTTTGTAAAGAAGAAGGATGGGTCCATGCATATATGTATCGACTATAGACAGCTAAATAAGGTGACAGTGAAGAATAAGTATCCTATGCCTCGTATTGACGATTTATTTGATCAACTTCAGGGTGCCGAGGTGTTCTCAAAAATAGATTTGAGATCTGGATACCATCAACTGAGAGTTAGGGCTGAGGACATCCCAAAGACAGCCTTCAGGACTCGGTACAGCCACTATGAGTTCCTGGTGATGTCTTGCGGGTCGACTAATGCCCCAGCAGCTTTCATGGATTTAATGAATCGTGTATTTAGGCCATACTTAGATTCCTTTGTGATTGTGTTTATTGAAGACACCTTAGTTTATTCAAGGAGCAGCGAGGAGCACGAGCAACATTTGAGGATTGTGCTCCATACTTTGAGAGATCATTGGCTTTATGCCAAGTTCTCAAAGTATGAGTTCTGGCTTGAGTCTGTAGCTTTCCTGGGGCATGTTGTATCCAGACATGGTATAATGGTAGATCCAGAAAAGATTGAGGCTATTCGAGGTTGGGCTAGGCCCACGTCGCCTACTGAAGTTCACAGTTTTGTTGGGTTGGCAGGGTACTACAGGCGGTTTGTTGAGGGCTTCTCGTCTATTGCATCTCCTATGACCAGACTAACCAGGAAGGAGGTTTTGTTTCAGTGGTCTGAGGATTGTGAGACAATCTTTTTGAAGCTCAAGGATCGACTTACTTCTGCCCCTATGTTGACTCTTCTAGTTGAGGGCGAGGGTTTCACCGTGTATTGTGATGCGTCTGGTGTCGGTTTGGTATGTGTTCTGATGCAGCGGGGTCGTGTTATTGCATATGCATCGAGGCAGTTGAAGGTGCACGAACGTAATTACCCCACTCATGACTTGGAGTTAGCAGCAGGAGTGTTTGCACCGTGGATTTAGAGGCATTATCTATACAGTGTTTATTGTGAGATCTTTATAGACCATTAGCTTTGGACATTCAGTCCTTATCTAACTCGATGGTTCGATTGGATATTTCTGACCTAGGAGGATTGTTGGTTGCGTTGAGGCCAGATCTACTTTGCTGGAGCAGATTCAACGTTGTCAGTTTGAGGATAGTGGTCTTCGTAGCCTTCGGGATCAGGTGTTAAAGGGTGAGTCTGAGAGGGCTACCTTGGATTCGAATGGTGTTCTGAGGTTTGATGGTCGTATTTGTGTTCCAAGGGTTGGGAACTTGACTCAGTTGATTCTGCGTGAGGCGCACAGTTCTAGATAATCTATTCACCTCGGGACAACTAAGATGTATAGAGATCTGAGACAACACTATTGGTGGTATGGTATGCGACGAGACATAGAAGGGTTTGTAGCTCGATGCCTCTGTTGTCAGCAGGTAAAGGCCGAGCACCAGAGACCCGATGGTCTACTTCAGCAGTTGCCCATTCCCGAGTGGAAGTAGGAGCGAGTCATTATGGATTTTGTTGGTGGGTTACCTCGCACCTCTTATGGCTTTGATAGTATTTGGGTTGTTGTAGATCGGTTGACTAAGTCTGCGCACTTTATCCCTGTTCGAGTTTCCTACAGTGTTGAGAAGTTAGCTCGTGTATATATTCAGGAGGTAGTTCGCTTACACGGAGTACCAGTGTCTATTATTTCAGACCGAGGGTCTCAGTTTACCTCCAGTTTTTGGCGGACTTTCAAGGAAGAGTTGGGTACTCAAGTGGACCTTAGTACTACATTTCATCCTCAGAGCGATGGGCAATCGGAGCAGACTATTCAGGTTTTGGAGGATATGATCCGCGCTTATGTACTTGACTTTGGGGGCCAATGGGATCAGTTCTTGCCTTTAGTAGAGTTCGCATATAATAATAGCTTCCACTCCAACATTCAGATGGCTCCGTTTGAGGCTTTGTATGGTATACGCTGTCGGTCTACAGTTGGTTGGTACGAAACTTCAGAGGTCAGTCCTCGTGGTGCAGATTTGCTCTGAGAGTCTTTGGACCGAGTTAGGGTTATACAGGACAGGCTGCGAACAGCTCAGAGTAGACAGAGGAGTTATGCTGACCGTAGACGTCGTCAGTTGAGATTCAGAGTTGGTGATAAGGTCTTCTTACGAGTATCACTAATGAAAGGCGTGATGCGATTCGGTAGGAGGGGCAAGCTTAGCCCCAGATATATTGGGCCCTTTGAGATTCTGCGGACAGTTGGGGAGGTAGCATATGCGTTGACTTTACCTCCAACATTTTCAGCTATTCACCTAGTATTTCATATTTCTATGCCGCGAAGGTACATTCCGAATGAGTCGCATGTTCTTCAGTGGGACTCAATTCAGTTAGATGAGAAGTTAGCATTTGTTGAGGAGCCTGTATCCATTTTAGCTAGAGATGTCAGATGGCTACTCTCCCGGGACATTTCAGTAGTTAAGGTATAGTGGCGTCACCGGGAGAGTAGCCGTCTGACATCTCTAGCTAAAATGGATACAGGCTCCTCAACAAATGCTAACTTCTCATCTAACTGAAATGTCCTGTTGCGTTCTAGTCGTTTCTACGGTACGTTTTCTTATTTTTGCGGTAGTTTTAGTTACGGTGGTTGTTGGGATTGGTGTTGATGTTTGAGCTATATATTGAGCTCAAATTGAGCGATTTTAGTTGTGACTATTGGTCACGGTGTGATTTGGGACGCTGTGATGGTTTCGGTTTTGCGATTCTGCAAGTGGGCCCCACATGGACCGTTCAGATATTTTTTTCTGAACTAATGCAATATGGGTATCAATATTCATGTTTTGACATGTAGTTTATTATTTTACTAGCGTGGCAAAAATCTGAGGTCTCGCGGAAAAGGAAGACTCCTATTTAGCAAGCTTTGACAGACATTCGGCGGCGTCCAGGTAGGCTAGGCTTACCATATACCTAGACAGAGTTTATTTATAGTATTTGCATACTATTATGCTAGTGTTTGGGCTAGTAGTTGTATATTGGCATTGGCTTGCTATGATTAGGCCTTTTGGGCCGGTTAGGGCCTTGTTCGGATATGTTCCGGGCCCGTTATCCTCGTGGCGTGACAGAGATTACCTTTATAGGGTTGTTTAATGTTGCACTACTGTTAGTAGGGGTTTAGGGAAACTTATTCCAGACCCGATTAGGTTTAGCCCAGATTTGGTTTCGAAACCCCGTAGTGGGCCCCACTACTCTTCACAGTCGGTATAGTTAGCTTTAAACATTGTTAGGCTTAGTTAAGCCCTGAGATGATCTTTAGGATAAAATTTGTGTTGAATTACCCCAGTTATGCCCTTTTGACCTTTTTAGCTTTGTTAGTCCCTAATAGCACCGTATTTGATCGGGGTCGGCTAGTTTGATTTAGAATGCGGCCCCGCCTTGCCATGACTTATAATGTATACCCAGACTTGTATATACATATAGTTTATAGTAGATAGTTGACCTGGAAGGATCCCGATATTGACTTGTAGTATGTGGTGGGTTAGCTCCTTTATTTATGTTTCGGGTTCGTTCTAGGGCCGGTATGTCCCCGTTTACTTGTGTTTGTGTGGATTCTGTCACAACTCTGTCACTTGGTTACTGATTATTATGAGTTTTGGTTCGAGTCCGATCACTGATTCAGATATGATGGGTACTAATTATTATGAGTTTCGATTCGAATCCGTCCACTGATTCAGATATGATGGTTAGCGATTGTTATGAGTTTCGGTTTGAGTCCGGCATCTGGTTATGATATGATTGGAGAGTTCTGGTACTAGGTACCGTGGTTACGATACTGTTGTTCTCTGAGTTCCAGTTCGAGTCTGGCGGTTATGAGATATATGTGGCCTATTGTTATTATCCACTATGTCCGGTTTGATTCCGGCGTCTGGCCTCTTGTTATTACCCATTGGTGCTTGTTCAAGCCTGGTGCACACCCTTGTTGGTTATTGTGGTTACAGGATACTGATACAGCTTCGAGACACTGGTGACTATGCATTTACTTTTCTTGTGTGTCCCGCTGGTTTATGGTGGCAAGACTGGGTTATTGTGTTCTTCCATGTGCCTATCGGGTTTATGGGGGCCCAGATAGGTTATGTTGGATTTGTGTGTTTAATTACGCATTTAGTTACTCATTATTCTGTATCGTACTTATTCTCTCCTAAGCATATCTATACGCATCGGCAGTTACTTATGTACTTATTATTTATACCCCGGACCTAGCATGCACCCTCACATTTTAGCTTGCTTATATTGTATTGAGATCGGTCGGCCGATGATGCCTATTGAGTACCCGTTGCCCCAGTACTCATACTGCACTTCTACATCTTTTTCCCCGATGAAGATCCAGGCACTAGCTGACGATTTTGACGTGGATCTCTTCTCAGCACTGACTCCGGAGCAGGGTGAGCTTACTGACGTCCGAGGCAGATCCTACTTCATCTCTACTGTATAGTCTTTTGCTCTCGAAACTGTAGTACTTGTTGTATATATTTGGTTTCTGTCTTGTATTTTGGACATGTCTAGTAGTGGCTCTTGTACCGACCTCACCAGGTCTTGGGAGGGGTTCTTGACTTTATATATTGTCCTCTTCCTTCTCAATCTTGGTATGAATATATACTTTGATTTTGTTTTTATATTTCTAGCATATTTATTAGTATGATTACTTCCACTTCATCTCTATTTTCTGAGATTCCGCCCGTTAGCCTGTCGCTTGTCGCTCCGGGCTAGGGTTTGGCTTGCCTATTGGTGGGTTACGGTAGGTGCCATCATGACTCGAAAAATCGGGTCGTGACAACTTAAAAGTTACAAACTATGATTTTAGGTGTTTAAGGCTGAAAAATTCATTTACGCTTTTCAGAATAAATAACAATTTCGTGCTTATAGGGATGAAAAAGAAAGTTGAGGAAGATAGAAGAGTCGAAAAAATTGAGCAAATTCAGAAGAAGGTGATGTAGGGTGTTAAGATAAAATTATTACTCCCTCCATTTAAAAAAGAATGACCTGTTTTGACTTGGTACGGAGTTTAAGAAAATAAAGAAAACTTTTAAATCTTGTGGTCTTAAATTAAAGTTATGTCAAATGTACCAAAATGCCCTTTAATCTTGTGGTCTCAAACATGCCACATGGAAAATTGAAATTAAAGTATTGCCAAAAAAGGAAAGAGGTCATTCTTTTTTAAACGAACTAAAAAGGAAAGTATGTCATTCTTTTTGAAAGGGAGAGAGTATTATAGTAATTTCATCTCTTTGACTTTTTCTCGCTCTTATATATTTTTCATTTCCTTTATAGAAGAACTTAAAATATATTTTTAAAATTCTTTTAATTACATCTTCATACTTTCTCTTGTTTTCTTAAATTTATATTTTAGAAACATAATGAGACGATAACATGAAGATAGGTAAGCAAAATCAAAAGGTTGGAAAAGAGAAACCTAATAATAGGACCTTTTTTTTTTCGTCTTCTTGTATATCATTATTATTGTATACATACACATATTTAGTTATGTTAAGTCTTGTTTGGTAAAATTGCTGGTAAAGTTGAAGGGGAGCCTTGGAGTAACTGGTAAATTAAAGTTGCTGCCATGTGACCAGGAGGTCACAGGTTCAAGCCGTGGAAACAGCTCCTTGCAAAAAAATAAGCTGAAGTTGCATACAATAGACCCTTGTGGTACGGCCCTTCTTCGGACCCTGCGCATAGCGAGAGATTTAGTGCACCGGGCTGCCTATTGTTATGTCTTGGTTGGTTCTTGTGAATTTTGTCATGGCAGATTTTCACAGCATTCTTAAATGAACATTATGTAAATAGTCTTGCTGCTTTTTCTTTTTCATGTTGAAGTGCACTCCTAATTCCTAAATTCGATATTAAGGTCCAAAAAATTATTACTAGAGGTATTTTAAAGAACAAAAATTTGAAAACTCCAAGAAAAGACTTTGTCCAAGCAATGAATTAAAAGAAACTGACAACAAAATAGAATACTTATGTAATTCTTAAAAAAAACACTAAAGAAGTTAAAACTATTATTTGGACTATTTTTTCTTAAAAAAATATAAGACAAGCAGTATATAAGGCCATATATTTAATTTATATATTTATATAAAATTGAAATGAAATAACACCAATTTTTTTTATAACCGTGGTGTCTGAACCAACTAGCACAATAACACCTATTTTAAATTTATAGAAGATACCTCTTTTAATCCGACAATCTTTTCCCCAGTTTAGGGGTTTCTCTCTCATTTTAATACAATGCCCAATTTATCTTTTTTCCTCCTTTTGGCTACCCCCTATTTTTTTTAATGTAACTAGTGTAATAATTAATTCCTCAATCATCACTATTAATAACTTATCAATCTTTTCCTACTCCTTCTCATTGTAAAGTTGATAGTTATAGCTCTATATGAAGACATGTATTTATGGTGAGTATTGAAAGGTTTGAATTTTCCAATGTAGTTTATTTATTTATATGAAATTTAGAGAATGTAATTCTCATAAAAATGTAATAATTCCTTACATTTCCTCCATTGAATAGAAAAAAAAAAAATTTGTTGCATATGATGGAAGGGAGTTGTCACTAAAATGGGAAAATTCAAGCCATGGAAATAATAAATAAGGATCATGATAATTTTCTTTGTAGTTTACAAGTTCTTTTTTTTAAATTTTTTTTGTATCAATCTTAGCATTTAAAGCATTAGATATATTAAGAAACAGAAATGGGGCTATGATTTAAAACTACTGAGTTCTTGATATATTATTTATACCTATTAAATAAAATTTTAGTAAGAAATTTATAAAATTGTATCACCCATGTAGAGATAGATAAAATCAAGTATCCCTAGAAGGCCATAAACTCTGAAAGAGAAAACTTTTGAATAAACTACAAAACTAATTGTAAATAGTGAAATGAATTAGAGCATTAAATTTAATTTATTTGGATTTGAAAAATAAAAATATTGTTAACACATTCTTTATACTTGGGTAAAAAAGTTCGCATATCTAATAAAATATTTTATTATCGTGCAACAACCCATTTCACTAATTCTATTGTCACGACCCAAATGACCTTGAGTGGCACACACACTAACCCTCCAATGTGAGAACCATCTAACCAAAGCCTTTAATCCATTCAGTTAATCAATTAAAACATAATCATAATAAATCTCAAACTAAAATAATAATAAGTGCGGAAATACTATCTATTACATCCCTAGAATTCAAAAGTCACCGTACAAGGATGCTAAAAATATTTGTATAAGAATATCTCACCAAACAACTAAAATAAAATCCCATTGTCCGAAAGAAAGACAATAGCAACTACGAAGACCCGTGGTAGCTTGGAATGCAAGTATCTCACCCTCGGATCGATCAGCTAGACGTACTAGAGATGAGGCCGCATTTGAGTCTCTGGAACATAGTTTGCACTCAACAAAAGAAGAGTACAGGGTAATATCATTACATACCACTATGTACCGGTGGGTATCATCGACCGACTCAATTTAGTAACAAGTATAAATCACAAATCAAATAAACAAGTAGACAGACATCAACACATAACAAGTAGTTTCCTCAATCAAATATTCTTTCCAAATCAGCCAGGCAATGTCAGCAACAAATACATATAAGCACCAACATATTTCACAAGTAATCATGAACTCTTTCAACCATGGATCTATGTCCATATCAATCTCATATCTGTATTTCCTTCCTTTTCATTATCATCATGATATATCATACTAACTCACACCTCAAAACACTAATCTGTACACAAATGATAAAGGGTCTTATTTCTTCCCAACTAGTCATGAACTGCAAGGGACACACTAGGGTCCATGTACCATACTGGCGTGGTACCCGATCCATAATCATAATATCAAACCAGCATGGTATCCGATCCATCAAGTAATACCGTATCAGCGTGGTACCCGATCCATAGCAATAATATCAATTTATTTCTCAACTTTTACTATCTCAGGATAATATCAGAAGTGCACCTAATTTTACAAGTACACTTCACAATCATATCTCAAATTCAAACTAGTTCAACAATTAACAACTTATTCATTCAAGCATTTTCGAACCAACAAATTAGTCAAACACAGGTATGTTTGAAGACCAATCAACATGTCACTCAATTTAGAAGTATACAAGAAACTAAATTAAGTCTAACTCCATTTAAATCATAACCTACCTCAATCAAAGAACCCCAAATCCAAGCTAATTCTCAAGTTCTTTCCCTTTTCTCAATGCCTCAAATTGTTCACGGTCTAAAATAAACAAATACAAGAGTAATTAATTATTTACTCTTCAAATAACCTCTTTGGGGATTCAAACCCACTAACTCTATCCTCATTCGTGGTCTATGACGTTACCCAAGGGTCAATTTATCATTCACTAGTTCCACACTATTCATGTTATCCGAAATCATGGAGCTTCTACTCCAATTATTCCCTTTTAAGTAGATTTTATGCTAAAGGTCTCACCTTTATGGAACTCAAGGTTCCCAATTACCATACCCATCAGTGGTTATATGCCTTAACACTTCTATGTTGACTATGGTATGCCTTGGTGTTCTCATAGTGATTGATGTATGCCTTTTATAGGTTTAGGCTTATATGACTAACCCCATAGATGATTCTTTAGTAGTGGATCGAGTGGACCAGTGTAGTATTGTCCTAGGGGTGTAGCAAGTGGGTTAAAGTCCCATTATTCCTTGGCATATTGGTCTTTTTGTGGCTATAGAGTGGATCAGTATCATGTTTCCCTTGGGGGTATAGCATTCGGGTTCGAGTCCCATTTCCTTTGGCACATTGGCTTTGTTGTGACCCTAGAGTGGTAGTTCTGTCGATTTTCATTTTTGTACCACCTGCACCGTATTTTGAGGTCACTATAGTAGTTATTACTACTGTTATTGCTGCACGTTGATTGATTTTCATTTGATAGGCAGCTAGACTAGCGATATCTAGTAGCATACTTCCATCCTTGCGATTCTTATTTCATTGGGTTTGATGGCTACCTCGGTTGGTTCGCCTTCCCTTTCTGTTAGCAAGGTTGGCCATTGATCAGATTGTGAGAATGAAGGTAAGTTTAACCCTCCATGGCTTTGTGATGACTATAGCATTGATAGTCTTCTTCAATAGCCTATTTTTTTGGTGATGCATTTGGGAGTTGTCCTTCGGATATTAGATAGTTTATCACCCGGTGTGGTCTTGATCTTGATGTTGATTTTGAGTTGGGGTTGGTGATTCGATTCTACCACCCATTTCTGAGATTGAGAGGTCTGAGACTTACTTTTTGATTTATTGGATTCGTCTCCTGGTGATCGTCTTGATCTCAGTTTTGGTATGAAGTTGGATACTCCATTGTTCCTGTGCTATGGTCTATGGTTCAGCTGAGTTAAAGTTGATATAATTGAGAGAATTTAGAAAATTCTCATTTCGACACTTGTTCAGCCCTGTATGACTTCGCGGAGTGCTTCTGCTTGATGATATGCGCCTATGGGTATTCGTTGCCGTTGCCGTTGATTGAGTAGTGGTTTGACCAAATGCAGGCTAAGGTTGTATTTATTCTGAGTTACTCTAGTGTTGACCATCAGTAGCACTTATTACAGCCTTGGTGAGTTCTTGGTTATGCCTAGATACGATCTGACCTTAGCTGATTGGGTCTTGATTGCTCGTATCTTTATCATATTATTTTTCCCCAGTTGGGATTACGTTCTTCGGCAACATTTCAATTTCAGCTCTTGTGGAGATTGTTGGGCTTGTGCTTGATTTTCTGGTAGCAAGGTTGATTGGGGCAATTTGCCTTTGTAAGGACTTGTTGGCTCCAGCTGTGATTTTGACATTTCTGGATGACGGCTTGGGAGTCCTGATAGATTTCGGTTTATGGATACCTATTTGTCAACATGATCAGTTTGGATAGTTGAGATCGAGTAGTTCAGCTTTAGTGTTGGAATTTTAGCTTGGGTTTGCTTAACTTTATTGCATCCCCGTTTCCAGATTCGCCTTTATTGGGCATTCATTTTTAGGCTGGCTAAGCCTACTCCTTGCATACCAATTTAGTTTCCTTCAGTTTGGATAGACCATGCATGATAGATGCTCGGAAGGCGATCCATCGGTATATGGTATTGGTTTCTTCTGCTTCTGACCTCGGTTCTCCATTTTGGTCAGAATAATGGATTATCTTCTCAGTGGGAGAAGTGTGCTTAAGATGGGCTTAGCATGGCTTTATCCATAGTTGGTGGAATATCCTGGAGCCGATCATTCACTTTTATGAGATTAGTACTTCGAAATTCTAACCGTCAGTTCTGAGGTCATCCAGACTAGCTGTAGCTTTGGCCTAAGTGTGCAAACCTTGGTCACCTCTGCTTGTGCGTCTTAGTAGCACCTTATGGGCTTATTCTTGCGGTTGCCATCATGGGTTTTTGTTAAGTCAGCTTCAACCTTTCAAGGATGGTGTGTTGTGATTTATCGGACAGGACTTAGATGACATTTTGCTTGATTAGAAATAGATAGCAGGTTTGGAAAGACAAAAGAAGGTTAAGTTTGGATGTTGGAGTTATAACATGATTCTGGCCTTGGATTGCCTTTAGCCTGGCTGAGTTTCCACCTGGTTAGACTTGTATTGGTGTGTTTTCAGCATGTTGTGGTCTGGATTTGCATGCATCAGTCATTCTCGATTCAGTTGGAGGCCAGTTGATTTTTGAGGTTGAGTTTTGGTTATTTGGAAAAGTGAAGTAAGGAAGTTAGTTGAAAAAGGGATACCTTTGGCAAAATCCCTTGGAAGAATTGTCTTTTCTTTGAGGTTTTCTGGGGAGTCATGTTCGAGGAATGTAGGCCCAATGCCTCATCCTTTCGAGATTTCGGGCTCTTTCTATCCATTGACTTTCGCGGACAAAAGTCCTTTTAGTAGTGGATATTGTAATGACCCTCCAGGTCATTTTCTCAATTTTCATGCGTTTTGACATTTTGAGCCTTCCCACAGCGGCTACATGTCATTTATGACTTGCCAGAACTGTCGGTTCGGTTATCGGATAGTCCGTTTGGATTTTAGGCTCATTTCTCTGTTTTGAAGCTTTCGCTGTTAAGAAATTGGTCTCGGACCAAAACTCCTAGTAGACGATCTCAGATGGCAGCTCCGAAAAGTTGATTTTAGGCTAGAGGGACCCTTGGTTCAGGTCCCAAGGCTTTCAGACTCATTTTGGACTATTGGTTGGAAATTGGTTAAAATGAAACTATAGGTGTGGGCCCCATATTTAATCGAAACGACCTCGTATGTAAATTCTGAAGATTCCATTGGATTCAAAATGTGTTTTATGATCAATTTGCACTATTAGTTCATGTTCATAGTGTTCCGGATGAGTTCCGAGGGTCAAAAACAAGTTTTGGAAGTTGCTGGTGCTGGTGTGGCCGCTTTAGCGGCTGTTGACCATTTGACCGACCGCTAAAGCAAACATTTGACCGTTTTACCGAAGCTTATACCCACTGATCAGGCCGCTTTAGCGGTCAAAGTGCCGCTTTAGCGGCCATCACTGAGTATAAGACCCAAACCGAACCCATTTCGTATCATTGTCTATGTGATTTTTCCTTCACTTATTCCATTTTCCAAGAATATACATTTCGTTTTTCCTAATTTCCGACTAAAATTGCAATTCAAAAACCCTTTTTCCGCCATTGTTGGAGCTTGGAGCTTGGGGAAGTGTGGGGAATCATTCTTGAGACTAAGGTAAGTTTTTTTAACGTCCCTTGATCATTCCCATTATTTTCCTCATAGAATTCCCCTCTTTTCCTTGTTAATTCTTAGAATTTAGTCTTTGAAATCCTAATCTTTGGGGACTGATTTGAGCCTCAATTTACGCTCCATTTGCGCTCAACTTTTGAGCACATATTCCTTATCGATCGAGGGACTTCGTGATGGATTCAATTTTGGGATTCCATTAGCGGACCCCACAGGCCCATTATTGACCCAATTTTTGGCCCAAAGTTTTATATTACAATATGGGTATCGTTTTACTCATAATAACGTGTAGGTTACTATTTTGATAGTGTGGCATCGATTCGGGATCGTGGAACAGGGACGAGCGATTTGTGGACACTTCAAGAATTGCGGTTCGACATCGAGGTAGGCTTCAGTCTACTTTTCTCCATGAGATTGTGTATAGTATAGACTACATGCTAGGTAGGGAATATAGGATATGATTATGGCTAGTATAGCATGACTTAGCCTATTTCATGGAATTTGGGGTAGAGGTGTGACCCGAACCCTAGGATAAATACTTGTTATGTCCAAAGAGCCCTATTGCCCTTGAATATAAGCATGTTAACCACAACTGATGATTAAGGATCCTTTGGTATGATACTTGCCATTTGACTTAGTGATTCAGGAGGTTTTTCCCCGATTAGATCCTTGTGGTGGCTTTATGCCCTCGATTATTGTGGTTGCCCGGGTTATGAGACCTTGCTATATTGGTTATATGCTATTGGGCCCAAGACCATGATTATGAGGCTAGCTGGACGTTGGTGAGTATTTTGCCCTTAGCAAGGGTAAGATTATTATTTATAGACGCTTGGGCACTTATGGTTATGTTGTCTGGATACTGGTGATGGCATGCATACTACCTGGTGCATTCATGCTCATTCAGTGGTATGATTCAGTCTTCATGTTCATTTAGTGGTATGATTCCGTCCAAAACCTTGATTTTACTACTGTTTTCAAAAAAAAGGGATTTATTCCCACTTTTCACTTTTGAAAGGGTTATTTATAACGGGAATCGTAACACCTTATTTACTGGGTTATGAGCTTTTGGAACTGAAAATGATGTTTTAGAACTACGACTGAGGATGATTCCGGTCCATTATTTATCCACTCATTTTACCATTACTATTTACTTCGATCGAGGGATATTCCGACCCTTTGTACATGATTTAGTCCCGAGCATGATCTCGGGCAATGGATTTACGAATTTATATCCTTTTAGCCACGGTTTGAGTCCATGCACTGATTTTTTATATATATCTCCGGTACTGGACGGAGTAGATGGATCTTGATGGTTATTGGAAGTCCTGGATCGGGACCAGGCAGTGTATATGGATTTTCCCAAATCCCCTAGGGGGGCCCTTCGTTCGAGAGCCGTCGAGCTGGAGAAGCCTGGTCGCCGTAGGTCCTACTTTTGCGAGCTAGGTGAGCTGGAGGATGTATATACACTTGGTATGGTATGGTTTGAGATTGTAGAATTGGTTCTCGAGTTCGGTGTCCCCGGTATGCTTTGAGATTGTGGAACCAGTTCTAGTCCGGTGCCCCCGACATGGTTGTAGCATTTTGGTTTATGTTGCATTCATCCATTCATATGCATTGCCTATCACCAATATAGTGGTTTGGCGCCTGTATCTATCGGTCTTATGGGGGGCTGTATAGGTATGGGTTATGGTTGTTGTTTGCTGAGTGTTTCTGTGAACCCTCTGGGCTTATGGAGGCCCGGTTAGGTACTTGTTTGCCTGAACTAGCCGGTTACTTTATTATTATTTATTATGGTTAGTTCGTGGCAAGTTGGTTGTGGACTGGTACCTGAGATTAGAGGTACATTTCTGATTCCTTTATCCTTTCGGTAGATTATATTATGGTTGGTTACCCCCGGGTTTTGTCACCCTTTGGGTATAGGCTTGATGAGGCTAGTGATGGCTCCTTTACTTGGCTATGGACCTTGAGGTGTTAGATTGACTCCATCAGGTAGTTACCTTTGAGTTAGCCCTCTATGTCTACTTATATGTATGGTATCACCGTATATCCCTCTCTTTCCTTTTCTATTTAGATTGTATATGTATCATTTGGCCTTGTACTACTATTATATATCCTACTTTCACTCTTCATTTGTATATTGGCCAGGGATATACGGTTTTGCACTTTAGTTCCTGAATGATGTTAGGATAGGATAATTATTCCTATTGCCCCATTAGCATTGTTATGCCTAGTTTCATAGATAGTTGCCTGTAGTTACTTTCATGCCTTCATGTTATGTATGCTTACATTATTTCTGGAGCTCAGTCGGCCGTTGCCTACTGAGTACCACGTCTTTAGTACTTATACTACACTTCTGCAGCCTGCAGGTAATAGTGTAAGTTATCACCGTTGATGTGTGTATGTCGTGCGGAGCAGCTATGGATCGGAGATATGGGGTGAGCTCCCGATGTTTTGGAGTATTCCTACTCTCCCTCTTATTGTTAGACTGTTCTCTATGTTGTGTTAGAGACGGCTTGTATACATATATTTTTCCTGTATTTCACGTGTATTCCTGATGTATTAGAAGCTCTTGTACTGGCTCCACCAGGTTTTGGGTTTATATTAACTTTGTTATTATATTTATTCCGCTGTTTCCTTTATTTCTTTTGGTAGTCCGTTACTAGTTGTTTTGGACTACGGGTTGGCTTACCTACTGGTGGGTTATAGTAGGTGCCATCATGACCTATGAAATTGGGTCATGACACAATCGATACTGGAACTCTGTACAATCGAACAGCTTTCTAGATATAACTCTTAGCTAACTTCTCTACATTATAAGTTACATAAACTAGAATGAAATGTGCATAGTTAGTCAGCCTATCAACGGTAACCCATATCAAATCAAATTTTCCCAAGGTCTTTGGGAGACCAACCACAAAATCCATCACTATTATTTCCCACTTCCATTTAGGAATGAGCATTCTCTAAAGTGTCTCACTAGGCTTCTGGTGATCATACTTTACCTGATGGCAATTCTGACATAGGCGACAAAATCAACTATGTACATTTCATCCTACACCACCAATAGTGCTGCCTCAATTTATGATACATCTTGGTCGCTTCAGGATGTATAGAATACTTCAAACTATGTGCCTCTTCAAGGATAGTCAGAATCAAGTCATTAACATAGGGTACACATACTCGCCACTTAATTTTCAAGACACCCTGTCATGACCCAACCGGTCATGATTGGCACCCACCCTAACCTATAGTGGGAGAACCATACTAACCTCACCCTCACTAACTCAAGTGTTACTCTTATATTCACTTATATCAATACCCAGTTTTAAATAAGTGCAAACAGGAAGTTATTCAATAATTTAAGTCACCCGTCAACCAACACCAATATTTAAAAACAATAGAGTGAAGAAACCTCTACTTATTATCACTGTACAAGAACATCTAAGAATAAACTAAGTCTGAAAATGACTAAAATATCCAAAAACACAAAAAGGAAATCATTTTAGTCCCGAAACAAAGGATATCAACATCAATAAGAAGATCTGAAGGTTGCTCGATCATGGTGCTTGTCGCGCCCCATTTTTCTCACGAAAAAGTGGGATTCGACGTGACAACTCTTTTTAGGATTGTTTGAGAGTGGAGAGTAGCTACCTAACGAATTAAGGTGCGTTAGGGCACCATTCTAAAATAATTGCGGTTAATTAATTAGTCTACGTTAATCAAAAATTCAGGTAAGGGTTCAGGTTATCTCGAAAGGAAGGTGTTAGGCACCTTTCGAGGTCCACAAATGTGGGTCCCGATCGAACTCATTACATGGGGGATCTTACGTGATAAGCAAAGGTCAATTATTTTTATTAACTCAATAATAACTGAGTGTTTAAAAATGTAATAATTAATAAGCTAGACATATAACTCAGTTTTAATTAGCAATTATCTAAGTGATAAAATAATAAAATGCGTAAGCACATAAAGTCAGATAAGCGAGGAGACAGAAGTGACACATTATATAAACAAGATAAAAATAATAAGCCTAAACTACCCCAAATAATTAGAAAACAATGAAATTAAAGAAAAACTAAATCGGAGGATTTGGCCGAAGGTTGATTTTATCCTATTCGGATCAACACCTGACTTATTAATGGATGACAATGTCGTATGTCACATTGTCGGATTCTGCTTGGGGCAACTTCCATCATTTCCGACTTTCTACCTACCCCACCTAATTTGATTATTAATCTTAAAGGCGCTCTAAAGAAAGCGATAAAAACTAGCATTTCCTAAAATGCCTACCCGTCCCAACTTAATGTCCAAGAGGCGTTGGACGACCTATTTTGGATAAGGATCTAGACACAAAGGAAGTCTTAGGCTTCCTAATTAAACTCAGGAGTTTGCGTCAAACAAAACAAATAGGACTTACAACTAACACATAATAGTTTCGAACAAGCCTCTTGATTAATTAAAGTTGATTAGCATGCTTAAAAGGACAATTATTCATTTTACGTAATTAAGACCTATAGGCATGATTTCTAGGCTGGACGTATTAATCAAGGTGCCGAAAATTTAATTAACGTGCTAAAAATTAAATTAAATAAGCCGAACACTAATTAAAAGTGTGCAGGAAGTTATTTAAAATATGCAGGAATTTATTAAAAATGTGCGAAGATTAATTAAAGTGCACAGAAAAAATGATTTAAAGTGCAAAAAATTGATCAAAAATGCAGGAAATTAATTAAAGTATGCAGAAAAAATATTTTTATGTGCAGAAAATTGTTTTAAATATGCAGGAATTTAATTTAAATGTGTAAAAAATTATTTAAAATGTACAGAGAATTATAAAATGTGCAGGAAATTAATTAAAAGCTGAAAGTTGATTTAAATATGCTGAAAATTAATTAAATAGGTGGGAAATTAGTTAAATGTGTTGAAAGTTAAATAAACATGCTGGAAATTAATTAGTATACGCTGGAAATTAAATAAACATTCTAGACATTATTTTAATATGCTGGAAATTGAGTAAACATGCTAGAACATATGCTGAAAATCAGTTTTAACCAAAAATTAATTAAACATGCTTGAATTAAACTGACATATTCAAAAATTGATCTAATATGTCGGAAGTTAGTTAATGATCCTAACACATGATTTCTAGGCGATTAACCGTAGAACATTTTCCTAAGTGAAAAAATAATTTAATGAATACATGAAATTTACTAGATAATCCTATAGGCATGATATCTAGGTGATAAAATATTCAAACATAGAATCCCCACCCCTTAAGCAGTCCCCCATAATATTTTATTGTGTAGATATATGTTGGTACAATAATTATTACAAATCCAAATGAATGAAATAAAGAAAAGAAACAGAGAAGTGCTAAGTTGGACAACCCTTAACCACTCCCAAATCCCTGGCAACTTTTCATCTTGTCCGAATTTTCACCTTCACCTGTTGAACATAAAACAAGGACACCAAAACACTCGCAGAATCAAAACATACCTTTGACAGCCCATAACCAACCCTTGGCGCTGTCGAGATCCTAAAGATCTCAAGGATCCAAGGCAGGCTCATGCTAAAGGGGTTATGAGACAGGCAAAGGTCGTTTCAGATTCACCTACAACAACACTCTGGCGAGGAAACACTTAATTGGGAATATCTCATTTTAGGTCAAACCAACAAAAGCAGCTTAACATAAACACTCCAATAGGTCACGGAAGTACACAAAGGAGTAGGAAGCAGTCAGCAGGCATTTAAAGCACGCAAATCAAATAAGATCATAATCACATAGGATTAACATGAAAGTAACGAATGCATTGTTAGAGGGAACTAACTAGTTAACAGCAGTAAGTAAACGAACCAAAACTCGAGAGTCAAACACAACAATTGGCAGAGAAAAGTATACGATCAAGATCACACCAATTGTTCCAGATTTCAAGTAGGATGTGGATTTGAAATATTGTTACAAACCAAAAAAATAAGGGCTTAAAGATGTTTCAAGTGTGGAGGAGACGATGCTGTCCAGTGTCCCCTTTCATGAGAAAAAAAACTGTTTATATAGTAAAAAGAGTTGTGGGCAATCAGAAAAATAAAAAGGGAAAGGGGATATTCTCCCAATTAATTAAAAGAATTTTTGTTCTTTAAATAGACAACTGAATCATTTTCAGAAATAAATAGGTCCGATTTTTACCAAAAATACGTAAGTAAGGATCTATTTCAAATTAAAGGGAGGTGCGAAACAATAGTTGTTAACACCCAATTTTGACCTCCCAATATTCCTCCCGGACTGCTATTTTATCAAAACTATTAGTTTTAAATTTTTTGTATTATTATTTTTTTTTATCAAATAAATTCTGACATTTCATATTCATGATTTTAAAGTATGCAATTTATTTTTAGCATTTAGTTTTATATTCTTATATAATATATATAATTTACCAATTTAACTATAGTATTTTACATAATTTTGTAAATATTTATTAAATTATTTCCACAAATACGCATACCCATAATTTATAAACACGTGGTCCATAGTTTATTGCTTACTATTATTATTATTATTATTATTATTATTATTATTATTATTATTATTATTATTATTATTATTATTATTATTATTATTATTATTATAATCATCATCATCATCATCATCATCATCATCATTACTATTATAACATTTCCTTAAAATTCATATTCGTAATTTATCGGGGCCTATTTTATTTCAAATTATTATTTATCGCCAACTTTAAACAATATATTACGTGTCTTTAATATTTTTTTTTACTTACGTAATTTATTCATAATGATTTTATGACATTGATTAATTTATTAAATAGCAGTCCAATTCAATTTTCATAATTTATTTAAATTTTAGCCATTTTTGCACCCAATTTTGTGCCAATTTTAGCCTAAATTGATTTTAATTTGACCCCCAAATTGAAATCTCCAATTCTATTCCAATAAAACCTAAGTTCTGACCCAATTTCAACCCATATACCCATCTTATAAAATTTTAATCCCAGCCGTTGATATCATGTGATCAACGACTGAGATTAAATCTTCCTTTTTCTTTCCTTTTTAATTAAAATCACCCCCCCAAACCCTAATCCTTCACCATATCCGCACCACCTACCTTCTTTATCTCCCTTCTCTCTCATCGTCATTCCCACTGCATCACCGGCGAATCCCTACCGGTGGACGATGCACACCATCGTCGCACCATCCGCCTTCTCTCCTCCACTGCCGCTGCACCGTCTCCACCGGTGGAACCCTGCCAAACGCCACCCGCTCAGATGAACACCAGTTCGTACCAAACCCCGTCACCGAAACACCCCCTCTTCATCTTCTTCCACTGTCGTGTATCACCGCAGCCGGTGGACCACAACCCGACGACTACCAACCAACAGCCGCCTCACCTCCCTCTACTCTCTCCTGTTCTCTCATCTCCTCTTTCCTGATTCCGTCCATCTTTCACCACCTCGTCGGCGCGCCACCGGTGAATCCCACTGAGCTACTGCTCCGAGCTCCGACCAAGTTACATCAAAAACAAAAATCTCAAAGTTTTATGAGGGATCCCAGGTTTGATTTCTTTCCATAGATTTGAAATTAACAAAGATTGTTTGAGATTTTCGGTTTAATTTTTTGTGATAGATTGTTTGAGATTTTCGGTTTAATTTTTTGTGATTAGTGTTTGTTAATCTCCTTAGATATATGTTACAAGCCCCAAATTCTATTAACTTTGGTTTAATCCTAATGTGGTGATTCAGATACTAATTTTAATCCTTGTTTCTCTTCCATTGGTGGCTAAATTACTACTGAATTAGGTCGGAATTATGTTTTGGCATTCTCTTGATAAATGTGGTTCTGGACTATTTCGGTGATCTTTGATGTCTCTTAGATTGACTGATCATTGCTCCCCTCCCCCCCCCCCCCAAATTCAAACTTTGCGACAACTTTATTAAGTTATTGTGGTGAAATTGATTTTTCATTGATTGACTTTGGCATGTCTCAATTCCTTTAATCGAGCCTCTTTTTAGAATAGATTCGTGTAGATGTTATTTTTGGTAAGTTTGATTGACGATGCTAGTTAATTGTTTGACCCTTTTGGCAAAAGCTTTAGCTTTAATTGATTTACCCTAGCATGTTTACACCCTGTTAATTGATGTTTTCCTCCTTATTTAAACCATAATTATTTGGTATTTGATTAACTTTGGTAATAATAGTTTCGGTTGATTTCCTTTTTCCTTTAATAAATATGTGATATTCTTAGTACTTGATTTTACATGGTAAAATTAGGCTGGCTAGTGCTGTGATTACTATTTCATCCCCATCTTTATAGATTTTACTTATGTATTTTTGGTAAAAATATTAGAATTGTCTTATTTTGAAAGGATTCAGCCATCCCTTTTAAGGAAAAATCTCATTAATTGATTGGGGTAAATATTTCTTTTCCTCATTAATTCCCTAAAATAATTTTTCTGAATATTCCCTTCCCTTTAATGCTACACCACCCCATGCCTATATATATTCAGTCCATTTCTTTCATTAAGGACAAGTTTTTTTCAACTCCTACTCTCTAGACACAATAAAAATATTTCAAGTTTGGTTTTGGCTCTGACTTTGGAAAAGGCTTTTGGTTCCTTCTTGTTGCTTGCTGCTCAACGCTTTATTATTTTGCCTCTTCTTGTTTCGCCATTAACCGGTAAGTCTCTATCGACGCAATTTGATAATATTTATGTGGTAGTCTTCTTGTAACTTAAAGAGCATGCTTACCTAATTGATATGGAAATGGTGTTTTGTTTGCATTTGTCTGCCTTTCTGGTCATGGTATGTTTCGGTGTGTTTGGATTCGTTCTTGGGGTTGTATCTAACAGGTTTTGATTAGAAGGTAAAGGCTTGGGACTTGAAGAGTTGTTCTGAAGTTTCGGGGGATGCCCAGTTCGTTCATTTTTAGTCTATTTTCTTTCTTCTTTTTTTCTTTGTATTCATTTGGGTCTGTAATATTTATGGTATAAACGATAGCTATGTATAATGGATTATGGGGTGCTTATAGGGGCGGGGATACCGTGACTTGAATTTTTTCTTTTAAAAAACAAATGCAAATTATTTGACAACTTAGGCAAACAATCTAGGATAATTAATTAATTATTTTATCGCTTACAAATCATGTTTTAGGATCATTAACTAACCCTTGGATGTATTAGATTAAGTTTGATTATGGTAATTTAATTTAAGCGCGTTTAGTTAATTTTTCTGGCATGTTAAAACTGATTTCCAACATTTAATAATTGATTTCCAGCATGTCTTAGTTAATCTTGAGCATTTTTTTGATGGCTGGCTTGTTTGAGTAATTTTCGGCATACTTAGACTAATGTGGAAAATTTAATTTTTAGCACTTTTTGCTAATTTCCAGCACATTAAATTACTGTCCAACGTTAAAAATATTAACTTCCAGCATTTAAAAATTAATTTTAGCATTCATTAGTTAATTTTCTGCAAATTAAAATAAATTTTTGCAAATTTTATTTAATTTAATAATTTTCTGCAAATTAAAATAAATTTCTGCAAACTTTATGTAATTTTCTACAAAATTTAAATAATTTCTTCATACTTTATTTAAGTTTCTGCAAATTAAAAATAACTTCGGCACTTTATTTAATTTTCTGCACATTAAACAACTTTCTGCAAAATTAAACTAATTTCTGCACACCTTATCAAATTTTCTACAAATAAAAAAATAATTTCTGCACTTTATTTAGTTTTCTGAAAATTTAATAACTTTCTGCAAATTAAAATAATTTCTGCACATTTATGAACAATTTTCTGCATATCTTAATACTGCATATTTTAAAATCAATCTTCTGCATATTTTTTTTATATTTTTCTGCATATGGAAACAAATTTTTCTGCACACTTTCATTAATTTCCTGCACTTAATATTAATTTTCTGCACATTTAAATAACTTTTCTGCACAATTAAATTAATTTCCTGCATATTTAAATCAATTTTCTGCACATTAAAAGTAATTTCTTACATATTTAGATGAATTTTCAACAGTCTTTACATAATATCTAGCACTTTATTTAAATTTTTGGCACCTTAATTAATACGTCTCGCCTAGAAATCATGCTTATAGGTCTTAATCACGTAAAATAAATAACTATCTTTCAAGCATGTTAACCGCTTAATAGACTTTAGTTAAGAGACCTTTATGTGTTATTTGCAAGTCCTATTTGTCTGCGTAAATTTCGAGTCTAATTAGGAAGCCTGAGATTTTCTTTGCGTCTAGATCCCTATCCTAAGTAGGTCGTCCAACGCCTCTTGGGAATTAAGCTGGGACGGGTAGACATTTTAGGGAACGCTAGTTTTATCGCTTTCTTTAGAATGCCCTTTAAGATCAATAATCAATTAGATGGGTGGCTAGAACATTCGGAAATGATGAAAGTTGCCCCGAGCAGTATTCGACAATGCGATATGCGTCATTGTTTTTCGTTAATAAGCTGGACGCTGATCCGAATAATATAAAATTAACCTTTATCTAGATTCAATCGAATTTTATTTATTTTTGCATGCTTGTTTGGGGTAGTTTAGGAATAACTTAATGGATTTTTTCATTATAATTTGTGTCTTTCTATCTTCTTGCTTCTCCAATTTCTTTATTTATGTATGTATTTTTACTACTTTATCACATAGGTAATTATTAATAAGATAATAACTAAGTTGTATGTTTAATTTTGTTTATTATATTTTCCTATTTAAACACTTAGTTAACATTAGGCTAATAAAATAATAGACCTTTGTTTATCACATAGAATTTCCCACATAATATACAATTTGTGGACCTCGAAAGGTGCCTAACACCTTCCTTTCGAGGTAACCTGAACCCTTACCCGAATTTCTGGTTAACGTAAACTAAATTAAAATAAGTTCGTAATTAGTCTAGAATGGTGCCCTAACACACCTTAATTCGTTAGGTGGCGACTCTTCACTCTTTCAATCCTAAAAAAGAGTTGTCACGTCGAATCCTGTTTTTGCTAGAAAATGGGGCGCAACAATAGTTTCAACATTAGACAGCCTAAACTTATCATATAGAATCTAGTATTAAGGCTATCACATATTTCAATAAAGGAAGAAAAATCAAACAAAGCAAACACTACAGTTTATGAATTAAAACTTACCAAACTTAACCAAGTATCAAGTCATCCGGATATAAATAAGGGGAGTGAATCAACTTTAAAGGTGTGAACGTACGAAAGTAAATTAGTCAGAATCAAAATTTACCCAAATCGTCCAACAATTATCCTCTAATTGTCAATCAAGCTTGACATATTGAAACACCCATCTAAGTACATATTTCGAGTAATCATGTTTATCATACTAGGGCTGTCCCGGGGTTGCAAAACACCAGTAAATTAAACAATTGACAAGCAACAAAATCAATAGCCAAATTGAAAATTAGGGTTAAATGAAGGCTCATAAAAATTGGGGCTTTTCACATATGACAATCTAAAGGTGTTAATAAACATGAAATTGAAACAATCAAGTCAAAATCACGTCCCAAACATCACGAATTTTAATTCTAAGAACCTGTTTCGGGGTAATTCACAAGCAAAGCAACATAATTGAAACCAAAATTTGAGCAATAATTAAAACGGGGTTCGTTGAACCCTCGCCGGTCATCAACTCCGGCGAGGATGTGCCGACAGAGAGACAACGAACAAGAGGAGTGAGACTAAGGGAGTTCACCGGCTGATCTCTTGTGGCGGCGGTGGCATGGTGCCATGGTGGAGTTTCACCAATGGTTCACTGGAGAGGTGGTAGATACCAGTAGTGGAGAAAAGAGGAGAAGAGAAGATGTGGTTGTGGAGGGGATGATAGAGAGAAAAGGGTGATGGGGTACGACGGTGAACAAAAAACTAGAGGGAGGGAGTATATGGGTTCGCCGGCGGTGGATTTCACCGGCAATGGAGGTGCGGAGAGAAGTGGTGGAGACTGTGAGTTGAGAGGAGAGAGAGAGATCGAGAGAGAGAAGGGAAAAGAGAGGGGTGTCAGATGATTGAGGGGATAGAAGTGAATTAGGGTTTGGGGGTAGGGTGTAATTAAAAAGGAAAGAAAAGTGAGAATTAATCTCAGCTGTTGGATCAATTCTGATCAATGGCTGGGATTTAAAATTGCAAGAATGGGTTAAAAATAGGTTATCTAAATTGGATTTAATTGAAATTGGATTGGGATTTAAAATTAGGCCAGATTAAACTCTAGGCTAAAATGACAAGAATTGAGTACAAAGTGGCTAAAAATTAAATAAATCAAAAAATTAAACAAGGCTGCTATTTATTAAATATAGTAATGAAATCAATAACAATAACAAAATCAATCATTATGAAAATTGTTATGCTTAAATTAACTATGAATAAATTACGTGTATAAAATCAATGACACGTAATATATTACTTAAAGTTGACGATAAATAATAATTTGAAATAAATTATGCACCTTATAAATTATGAATACGAATTTTAAGAAAATTTATAATAATAATAACAATAATAATAATAATAATAATAATAATAATAATAATAATAATAATAATAATAATAGTAGTAGTAGACTATGTGTTTGTAAATTATGAGTATGTATATTTGTGGAGATAATTTAATAAATATTTACAAAATTATGTAAAATATTATATTTAAATTAGTAAATTATATATATTATAAAAGAATATAAAATTAAATTCTAAAAATAAATTGCATACCTTAAAATCATGAATACAAAATGTCAAAAATTATTTGATACCAAAATAATAATTAAAAATTTAAAACTAATATTTTTTGATAAAATAGCAGCCCGGGAGGAATATCGGGAGGTCAAAATTGGGTATCAACAGTTGCCCCTTCGTTGCTTCGGAATGATAGGAGAATTGTCGAGTAACAAACGTTGACGTAGTAGCCAATTTTGTCTGACCGAAAGGTTGGTTCACTGGAATCGAAAAGCGAGTGAGATTTGTTAAAATGGTGTGGCCAAGACTTTGGTTTTAAGTCGCCTACATATCTCGGGTTCACAAGAATCAGGCCATGTGTAGTTCTAGACTTAGGAATGAATGAAATTCCTAAAGAATAACGAATGTGGAATTTGAATGAAGATAGCACGAGTTGATGAGATTGGAGTATGAGTAGCTTTGAAATGTGGGATGTGAATATGATTTAGGTTAGGTTGTGAGATATAGGGTTAAAGAATCATATTCCAGAACGAGATAAAATGATTCTCAAACGTCTTTTGTTATGCTTTTAGGAGCTTACCTGCAGCTTTTTAACACAACTAGATAAAATGGTTAGCTCATATGTATAGAAAATATTAAATAATGTGGAGACAAGGAATAACAATGGATAACAATAACGATAAGAGGAGATAAGGAAGCGTATCTTGTTAGACGTTGCGCTTGTTGTCCAAGATTTTTGAGAAACCTCAAAAATCTACCCCAGTTTCAACTTTAGAGGAGAATGTGATCACGTTGACTATATGCCTGCAAAATCAATTGTCCTTATTTTAGGGCGGATGAGCCCAATTGTCTTATTTTAGGACAGACAAACCTGACATATCTTTTTTTAGGGCGGATAACCCAACATATCCTATTTTAGGGTGGATAACCCAACATATCCTCTTTTAGGGCGGATAACCCAACGTATCCAATTTTAGGGCGGATAACCCAGCGTATCCTATTTTTAGGTGGATAACCCAATATATCCCAATTTTAGGGCGGATAACCCAACATATCCTAATTTTAGGGTGGATAACCCAATATATCCTATTTTAGGGCGGATAAACCAGCATATCCTATTTTAGGTCGGATAACCCAACATATCCCAATTTCAGGGCGGATAACCCAGTATATCCTATTTTTAGGATGGATAACCCATCATATCCCAATTTTAGGATGGATAACCCAGTATATCCTATTTTTAGGATGGATAACCCAGCATATCCCAATTTTAGGGCGGATAATCCAGTATATCCTATTTTAGGGTGGATGAACCCGACATATCCTATTTTAGGGCGGATGAACCCAACATATCCTATTTTAGGGCGGATGAACCCGGAATATCCTCTGCGTTGTCTGTAACTTCTTGTCATTTTCATGCCATTGTGATGAAATTTTTGAGTACCCCTCAAAAATTTCTGCCCCAGTTTAGAATATGTTTCACACTTTCTTGCGAATCAAAACGTTGTCTGCTGGTAGAATTTTTGAGGTAATCTCAAAAATTCTGCCCCAGTGTTTACTTGTGAAGTTTTATATTCCTGCGTCACTCAAAGAAAATGTTAGTTTTAAAGAAATGATTGTCTTGTATTCGAACATCGAGGTTCGACTTCGAATCTGCAATTGTCATTTGAAGTCATGGAATGGGCCAAAATAATTCAGATTTCTTTGAATAGAATTTTGTCAAAAGCTAACATGATTTGAATATGAAGGGAAAAGAAAATTTTATTATATTGATACCTAACTCAAGAATGGGCTACCTACGTATCCAAATGGAAGTCAGATCAAACGTAGTTCATGAATACAAAGAGAAACACAAACAAAAGCAGGAAATTTTATTCATTGGAAAGAGAATTGGTACTTTGCTTATGATGGTTTGTCCTTCTCAGTTCCTTTTTTGTGCTTTACGCTTCCTTGTCAAATGTCTCGGGGCAATCTCTATCGGGTCACCTTGGACAATAATTGTACCTGTGGTAGGGTCATAGATGTTGCTTAGTAGCCCTTGTTGTACTATAATCTTGCCCTTCTAAATCAAGTCTTGGATCTTGTACCTCAATGCTGAGCATTCCTCAATATCATGACCTTGGATATTTGAATGATATGCACACTTTTTGGACAAGTCAAAATTCAAACGTGCGTATTTGGGGATCCATCCTTTCCTTGGTTTTAGAACTCCTTGAGCAAACAATCTTTGAAATATGTTGGATTAAGGGTCAGTCAAAGGGGTAAAAATATGAGGTTTCATTTTCTTTGGTTAATGAGAATTGGATGGTATTTGATAAGTTTGTCGTTGAGAATCATGTTGGTGATAATTTGGGTATTGAAATCCTTGTGGGTTATAGATGTCAAAAATAACAAATGCTTGTTGGGCATTTTAATAGTGTTGCTCTTAAGGTGGGATGGTTGTATCTTCTTCTTTTTCTTCTTTCGGCGAAGCTTTTAGTGCTTGAAAAGTAGCTTGTATTGCAGAAACATCAATAACTTTTTCTATCCGAATACCATATTCTAATCTTTTCCCAATTAAGATTAGATCTTCGAAGCTTTGAATACATAAGCCGAATAATTTTTGATAGTATATACCATCTAGCGACCTGATGAAAGTTTGAATCAACTCTTCTTCAGGCACAAGAGGACGTATCTTAAAAGCTTCCAATCGCCATCGGGTTGCATATTCCTCAAAAGATTCATGAGTCATTCTCTTTACTTCAAGCAAGTCCAGCATCGTCGGATCGACCTTGATATTACACTTATATTATCTCACAAAGTCTTGAGCCATGTCTTCCCATGTATGCCACTTGTCAAAGTCTTGTTTGACATACCAAGTGAGTGCTATTTTTGACAAGCTCTGAATGAAGAGTCTCATTAGTAAAGCTTCATTATTCCCAATGGCAACTAATCTGCCCCAATAGTCCTTTAGATGCATGATTGGATCTCCGTTCCCATCGAACATATTGAATTTTGGACTTTGTATCCTGGAGGCAAACCAATCCTTGGATGTAGACACAGTTTCTCATACCTCAAGTCGTAAATGCCTTTGGAACGTAAACACTCATCCAACCTCTTTTCTAAGTCAAAAAACTTTTATTGCGGTGTAGGTGATTACACATGATGCATTACCATATTTTGCAAAGTACCAAGATTGGCGTGTGTTAAAGATATTCGTTAAGGAGATGAATAGAGAGAAAAAAGGTATTTTGTGCTGGGGGAAGAAGCAAAATTTGTATTAGAAGAAGGATCAAGAGGGTTAGGCATATTTGCCAAATTGCACAGACTCTTAGCCGATTCAATGTTCAAATGCTAGACAACCTTTAAACAAAATAAATAAATCAAACAAAAGTTACCACATAGCACAAATACGTTTAAAACAATATAAATAGAAGACAATCCAAGATGAAGACTATGACTTAATAAGTGATCTAAGCGTAGAGATGTGGGCTTCTAACGCACGAGATAGACGATAGTGATAGAACTTACACTTTCGAGAGATTAACATGATGCTGATTTTGAAATTGTAGTGGTAAAGAAGATAAGAAAGTTAGGGGAACGAACAAGGTCGACTCATGTTGAACATCAGAGTTGTCGATTCAAAACATCCTTTGTGATTGATATCACATTACATTGTTAATCCAACCAATTTCATAAAAAATTAAAAAAGATAAAGCAGGGGAAATAAAATTTTATTATGATGAGACCTAACCCACTAAATGAGCGCCTACGTATCCTACTTAAATGGGAATCAGGTCAAACGTAGTTCCAATTACATAAAAGGAAAGCATAAAAGAAAATCCATAGTGTGTAAAGCTTATAATAATTCAAGTTCTAAGGAGCCCGGAGCGGATAAACAACATGATATCCTCTTCATAAATGCCAAACAGGTGCAAGTCATGTTTAGGAAATTAATCAACTTCAAGATTTGTCCCTATCACAATTATCACCTTGGTATCAATCATCGCTTGAATCTTGTCCTTGAAGGCAAAACACGCCTCTATAGGATGCCCTTTCATCCCAGAGTGGTCAGTGAAAACCTAATTAGGATTGTATCATTTAGACTGAGTGTTAACAGGTACGACAGGGATGGGTGTGATGTAGCCTGCTTCTCTAAGTTTTTCATACAACTGGGTTATGGGTTCAACTAAAGGGGTGTATTGTCTTGGTGGATTTTTTTGAAACTTGACTGGAGGTATAGCGGATCGATTGGATCGTTGATTTGTTGGTGGATTTGGATAAGACACGGGAATGTATTTTGATGTTGGAGCAATGGATGAAAATGGGTACCAAACAGTTTGAGTATGAGGTTTTGTGGAGGATTGTGGATAATAGGCGTAATTTGGTGTTGGAGTGATTTCTGGAGATGGATACCATATCAGTTGAGGGTGACTTTTCTTTACTATCCTCCCATTGCTTATCAAATTTTTTAGTTCTCTTTTCAGCTGGCGACATTTATCTGTGTCATGACCAGGCATGCCAGAATGGAAGGCACAATGCTTTTTGGGATCAAAGAAAGGACTTGAAGGGCAATAGGAACCAATAAGCTTAGGCTGCAAGATGCCATGTGACCTCAACATTTCAAAAGTGACTGATGGTGGTTCATCTAAGAGAGTCATAACTTGGGATTTCCTCACTTCAGGCTTTGGAGGCTTTGATGCCTCATTGATAATTGCCTTTCCCTTATCCCTGAATTGTGGTTCAACCAAACCAACCTTGTCATGTACTAGAGTTTCACCTATGAACTTCCTCTTCAGTCTATTGTCGAACCGCCCAATAAAGTCACTTGCCAAATTATCCCAAGAGACCCACTTGCTTGTATCCTTCTCTGCGTACCACATCAATGCTAGACCTATAAGTGAACTGACAAAAAGCTTCATTTTAAGACCATCACTTTGCCCTATAACCAGTAGCTTGTAGAGGTATGCTTTCAAATGGGAGCGAGGATCCCTAGACCCGTCGTATAACGAAAAGTTCAAGTCCCTAAATCTATCCTTATTTTCTTGTCCCGATTTGGGTAACTTATCCATCTCGAACTGTTGAGACAACCCTGCCTTATAGTTAGAGATCTTTCTTTCTGTTTCCTTTTCTTTGCCCATCTCTGTCAACCCATTGAGTGCTTTTTGCAGTGCAATTGAATACAAACTCTAAGATATTTGTGCGTCACAATCAGGCATAGGTGAGGTCGTCAATATAGGAGAATCCATAGTGCAGATGGGAGCAATGAAGTCAGTTTCGGATAATGGCTCTGGGAAGTCTGGTGGCATATCAGTTGAACCTTGAAGATTAGTCATTATTGCTCTGATTCTTTCTATTTTTCTATCCATACTCATGATGCTGGGCTCAAAGGGAGTAAGCTTGTCTTGGTGCAAACCCAAACTTCTACGCTCAACTTCACTGTTGACAAGGTTGATAAACATTGCTTGACTAGCCATTTTTGATGTTCAACTTTAGTCAACCTTAGAAGAAAGGAATTATGATTAGTAAAAATGCACGACAATATAATGTCTATGAGTAATGTCATGGAATAAGACATTTAAAATATGCTCATTCGAAATGAATAGTTGAGAGTTCTATATGATTTAGAAGTTGGGAAAGCCAGAGTATGACACGAATATGAAAAAATTAACTATCAAGAGTTATGGTGAAAACAATGGTATTGAAGGTGTTGAGTAAGAATGTCCTAAAATAATGAGTTACCCTCAAAGAGTAGAAATAATCTAAAACATCCTATCGAGGAATGAATCGGACCAATGGATGATTAATATGTAAAATGACATCTTTGAGGACAAGATCGAGCCATGAAGATAAGTTGAAGGAGAGTTTTGACACTAAGCCCTAAGATGGTGCGATTAGGGCCTAAAGAAATAAAGGTAAAATAACAAGACATGAATTCCAAGAGTAAGAAACTCTAAGAGTAAGGAACAACTAAAACAAAAGAAAAAAAAAGAAAACAACAACAACGTAGGTAGTAACACATGCATAGAAGTTTAAGCAAATAAGATTATGCACCTTTTTGGGGTTTCCCCCTTTGGACCTAGGACTAGGTTTCACTAATTAGCATTCGGCGCATCAAGGGTGCCAATACATTCTTGGCTGAATGAGATGCATATTCCTTAGTAAAAGAACATGCAACCCTGATCTAAAGGACAAGCATAGTTTCATGACACGGTTCCCTCAAGTTGACAACTTGAGAGTGGAAAAGCTCATGACTGTCGACGCATCGCTGATCGACCGATCTATGAGGCATTTCCCGCAAGGGTGTTTTAGGAATGAACGTAAGTGCAACCATGCAAACGTTCTTAAAAGAAAAGAAAGGAGGTTCCAAGTAGAGGAAGGTATAAGCAGAATAACAATTAAAATAAATCAATAAACACATAGCATGTAAATAAAGCGATAACAAATACGCAATTTATGAAAAGCAATAAAATAAAAACAAGTAAATAAGCGAATATAAGGAAAGCAACACACGATAGAAGACACAAAATGAAGAAAAAGAAAATAAATTAAACATGAAAAAATATATCAAATATTCACGAAAATGAATAAATGAAAAAGGGAGGGAGATGAGCATGGTACAATAAATGACTCAAAAATGAAATAAATAAAATTAAATAAGGAGTCAAATTAATCATTTAAGAAAATAAACAAAGAAAGAAGGGGAAAAGGGTGGATCATGCATAGCATGTAAGTCCTATTACCATAAAATAACAAAAAATGAAAAGAAAACACAAAACCCCACATAAACACGAATCCATAATGGTTAGAACCTAAGTATATCCCCAGCAGAGTCGCCATGCTGTTGCGCCCCATTTTTCTCACGAAAAAGCGGGATTCGACATGACGACTCTTTTTAGGATTGTTTGAGAGTGAAGAGTCGCTACCTAACAAATTAAGGTGTGTTGTGAAGATTCGCCACCTAACGAATTAAGGTGCGTTATGATACCATTCTAAACTAGTTGCGGTTAATTAATTAGTCTACGCCAACCAGAAATTCGGGTAAGGGTTCAGGTTACTTCGAAAGGAAGGTGTTAGGCACCTTTCGAGGTCCACAAATGTGGGTCCCGACCGAACTCATATATTACGTGGGTATCTTATGTGATAAGCAACGATCAATTATTTTTATTAACTTAATAATAACTGAGTGTTTAAAAATGTAAAATATTTAATAAGCTAGACATATAACTTAGTTTTAATTAGCAATTATCTAAGTGATAAAATAATAAAATGTGTAAGAACATAAAGTCAGATAAGCGAGGAGACAGAAGTGACACATTATATAAACAAGATAAAAATAATAAGCCTAAACTACCCTAAATAATTAGAAAATAATGAAATTAAAGAAAAACTAAATCGGAGAATTTGGCCGAAGGTTGATTTTATCCTATTTGGATCAGCGCCCGGCTTATTAATGGATGACAATACCGTATGTCGCAATGTCGGATTCTGCTCGGGGCAACTTCCATCATTTCCGACTTTCTACCTACCCCACCTAATTTGATTATTAATCTTAAAGGCGTTCTAAAGAAAGCGATAAAAACTAGCGTTCCCTAAAATGCCTACCCGTCCCAACTTAATGTCTAAGAGGCGTTGGACGACCTATTTTGGATAAGGATCTAGACACAAAGGAAGCCTAATTCCTAATTAAACTCAGGAGTTTGCGTCAAACAAAACAAATAAGACTTACAAATAACACATAATGGTTTCGAACAAGCCTCTTGATTAATTAAAGTTTATTAGCATGCTTAAAAGGAAAATTATTCATTTCACGTAATTAAGATCTATAAGCATAATTTCTAGGCGGGACGTATTAATCAAGGTGCCGAAAATTTAATTAACGTGCTAAAAATTAAATTAAATATGCCGAACACTAATTAAAAGTGTGCAGGAAATTATTTAAAATATGCAGAAATTTATTAAAAATGTGCGAAGATTAATTTAAGTGCACAAAAAAAATGATTTAAAGTGCAAAGAAATGATTAAAAATGCAGGAAATTAATTAAAGTATGCAGAAAATTGTTTTAAATATGCAGGAATTTAATTTAAATGTGCAAAAAATTATTTAAAATGTGTAGAGAATTATAAAATGTGCAGAAAATTAATTAAAAGCTGAAAGTTGATTTAAATATGCTGAAAATTAATTAAATAGGAGGGAAATTAGTTAAATGTGCTGAAAGTTAAATAAACATGCTGGAAATTAATTAGTATACGCTGGAAATTAAATAAACATGCTAGACTTATTTTAATATGCTGGAAATTGAGTAAACATGCTGGAACAAATGCTGAAAATCAGTTTTAACATGCCAAAAATTAATTAAACATGCTTGAATAAAAATGACATATTCAAAAATTGATCTAATATGTCGAAAGTTAGTTAATAATCTTAACACATGATTTCTAAGCGATAAAACAATTAATGACCCTAGAACGTTTGCCTAAGTGATAAAATAATTTAATTAATACATGAAATTTATTAGATAATCCTATAGGCATGATATCTAGGTGATAAAATATTCAAACATAGAATCCCCACCCCTTAAGCAGTCCCCCATAATATTTTATTATGTAGATATATGTTGGTACAATAATTATTACAAATCCAAATGAATGAAATAAAGAAAAGAAACAGAGAAGTGCTAAGTTGGACAACCCTTAACCACTCCCAAATCCCTGGCAACTTTTCATCTTGTCCGAATTTTCACCTTCACCTGTTGAACATAAAACAAGGACACCAAAACACTCGCAGAATCAAAACATACCTTTGACAGCCCATAACCAACCCTTGGCGCTGTCGAGATCCTAAAGATCTCAAGGATCCAAGGCAGGCTCATGCCAAAGGGGTTATGAGACAGGCAAAGGTCGTTTCAGATTCACCTACAACAACACTCTGGCGAGGAAACACTTAATTGGGAATATCTCATTTTAGGTCAAACCAACAAAAGCAGCTTAACATAAACACTCCAATAGGTCACGGAAGTACACAAAGGAGTAGGAAGCAGTCAGCAGGCATTTAAAGCACGCAAATCAAATAAGATCATAATCACATAGGATTAACACGAAAGTAACGAATGCATTGTTAGAGGAAACTAACCAGTTAAAAGCAGTAAGTAAATGAAAAAAAACTTGAGAGTCAACTTTAAAGGTGTGAACGTACGAAAGTAAATTAGCCAGAATCAAAATTTACCCAAATCATGAAACAGTTATCCTCTAATTGTCAATCAAGCTTGACATATTGAAACACCCATCCCATAGTACGTATTTCGAGTGATCATGTTTATCATACCAGGGCTGCTCCGTGGTTGCAAAGCACCAGTAAATTAAACAATTAACAAGCAACAAAATCAGTATCCAATTTGAAAATTAGGGTTAAATGAATGCTCGTAAAAATTGGGGCTTTTCACATATGACAATCTAAATGTGTTAATAAAAATGAAATTGAAACAATCAAGTCAAAATCACGTCCCAAACATCACGAATTTTAAATCTAAGAACATGTTTTTGGGTAATTCACAAGCAAAGCAACCAAATTGAAACCAAAATTCGAGCAATAATTAAAACGGGGTTCGTTGAACCCTAGCCGTTCATCAACTCCGACGAGGATGTGCCGACAAAGAGACAACGAACAAGAGGAGAGAAATCGAGGGAGTTCACTGGATGATCTGTTGTGGCGGCCGTGGCATGGTGCCATGGTGGAGTTTCACCAATGGTTCACCGGAAAGGTGGTGGATACTGGTGGTAGAGAAAAGAGGAGAAGAGAAGATGTGGTTGTGGAGGGTATGATAGAGAGAGAAGGGTGATGGGGTGCGGCGGTGAACAAGAAATGAGAGGGAGGAAGTATATGGGTTCACCGGCGGTGGATTTCGCCGGCGATGGAAGTGCGGCGAGAGGTGGTGGCGACTGTGAGTTGAGAGGAGAGGGAGATCGAGAGAGAGAAGGGGAGAGAGAGTGGTGTCGGCTGGTTGAGGGGTTAGAAGTTAATTAGGGTTTGGGGATAGGGTGTAATTAAAAAGAAAAGAAAAGTGAGAGTTAATCTCAGCTTTTGGATCAATTCTGATCAACAGCTGGGATTTAAAATTGCAAGAATGGGTTAAAAATAGGTTATTTAAATTGGGTTTAATTGAAATTGGATTGGTATTTAAAATTGGGCTAGATTAAACTCAATTTAGGCTAAAATTGACAAGAATTGAGTACAAAGTGGCTAGAAATTAAACAAATCAAAAAATTAAACAAGGCTGCTATTTAATAAATATAGTAATGAAATCAATAACAATAACAAAATCAATCATTATGAAAATCGTTATGCTTAAATTAACTACGAATAAATTACGTGTATAAAATCAATGACACGTAATATATTACTTAAAGTTGATGAAAAATATTAATTTGAAATAAATTATGCACCTTATAAATTATGAATACGAATTTTAAGAAAATTTATAACAACAACAACAACAACAACAACAACAACAACAACAACAACAACAACAATAATAATAATAATAATAATAATAATAATAATAGACCATGTGTTTGTAAATTATGAGTATGTATATTTGCGGAGATAATTTAATAAATATTTTTATATAAAATATTATATTTAAATTAGTAAATTATATATATTATAAAAGAATATAAAATTAAATGCTAAAAATAAATCGCATTCCTTAAACTAATGAATACGAAATGTCAGAAATTATTTGATACCAAAATAATAATTAAAAATTCAAAACTAATATTTTTTTTTAAAATAGCAGCCCGGGAGGAATATCGGGAGGTCAAAATTGGGTGTCAACAGTGCTCACTGTAACACCCCGTAAGTTTCTGAGTCTAGTTGATTACCGTAACATTCATGGAACTATTTGAACATGAGAGACTTGATGAATTATACATTAATTTGTTGGGCATTAATGAGTCTTGTGCCATTGGGCCAAATGAGGCCCAAAAATATGAGAAAGACATGGCCCAAAATGGAATTTGACCCATTCTTGCATTGCCCTTTCATTGACCAAGTAAACACATTAAATATGTGGCTAAGAATGAGACTTCATTGGACTATAAAAGGGGCTAAAAATCAGATTTTTATTCAACTCATTACACATGCCATTTTCTAGAATTATCCAAACCTTTTCTCTACACACAAACCCTAAGGCAAATACACTTGTTGGGACAAGATCACTCTTCGGTAAACTTTGGTAAGTATTTATTCTCATGGTTTAGTATATGATATGTTTAATATGGTGTATAAATCATGTTGGTTGTGTTGGCAAAGTGTTGGACAATGTACTATGTGTAAAACTGTCTATGTTTGCAATCGGAGAAGGGTTTTGCCTTATAGACTTGAAAATGGACTTGTGGTCTTGAAGGAAGTGAACTTGATGGATTCAATATTGACATGTGAGATGTGATTATAGCCTTAACTTGTTATATTCTTGTACATAATATTTGGAATTGTTGTTGTAAATTTAGTTATGGATTTGGTGACGTATTGAAAAGAAAGTGAGGTTTTGGTGATGTTTATGTGTGTTGTGAGACCATGGATAATTTTTGGCATATAAGATGATCAAAAATATGTCAAGTTAAGTTTATTCATAATCATGGATCATTCATTGCATAAAAAGACCCAAAAGAGACCCATTTTGACCAAAACGGGTATCCGCCCCCGCAGACGAGGGCACCTGCGGGTGCAGATGCCAACGCAGGTGCCTCTGTCTTCTATCAAAGGTCACCTGCAGGCGTACCTCAGCCACCTACGGGCACATGTGGATTCACAGGTCAGCCCCGAATACAGTTTTGTATGTTTTCGTCTCTCTTTGATCCCCGAAGGCCTCTATACCCTTTTTGGATGTAGTTATCAACTTATGATACCGTTTTAATGACTTTAAAGGGGAGTATGGAGGCATTTTGGACAATATTAAGTATGAATTGTTGTTCATATGATGTTATGAAGGAGTAATTGTGACGGAATGATAATGAGGAGGCTTAAAGGGTAAACGTGAGGTGAAATGCTATTGATGTATGATGTTTTGGTCAATGAATGAAATATTATGGTGTTGTTGGTATGATGATACAGTGAATTGTATTGTAAAGGGTAAAATGACATCGTATTACAGTCATATAGCTTATTGTCGTCTTGTACCCTTGTACGATAACTAGTTGTTAATGTAAGCTCCGTTATGTACTTGTATTGTAGAGTGAAACATAAAGAAGGAGCTGGACTATTGTGTTCATATATAGGCTTGTGTATTAATACTTGGAAGTGAAGGTATGTAAGGTTATTCTATCCATAGCCTTCTGCAGCACATAGTAGTCACATTGACATTATAATTGTTCCATTCCGAAATGTTCTAAAGTATCCTATTCCCGGTTACCAATTGTTGCTATCACATGTTTCCTACTCATTGATCAATTGTGATTCACATGTCTCATGTTCATTGAATAATTTTCCAAAGATCCTATGATTCCAATAATGTTATGACTATCATTATATCAATCTCAAAAGTAATGAATGAAGTAATGCATATATGGTTAATGATTGAGTATGGGTGGTAGCTTTAGAGGCATAAGCCTAGCTCAAGCCGATCCCGAGATTATTGGATCAGGGGGCAGTCCTAGAGGCATAAGCCTAGCTCGAACCGATCCTGACAGGGGGTAGCTCTAGAGGTAATAACCTAGCTCGAGCCAAACCTGAGATATGAGTTTGTGGTAGGCATCTCTAGAGGTACTAACCTAGCTCGAGCCGAGCCCGATGTATTGATTCATAGGTGGTAGCTCTAGAGGCATAAGCCTAGCTCGAGCCGATACCAACATAATGCTATGTTATGTTGAAACCCACTTTTCAGTTGGGGCCCAAGTATCACATGTCACAGGCAAAGATGAATAAACATAAAAGTAAAGAAGCAAAGAGAAAAATGAAAGCAATACACATGGTTCCCAACATGAAGAATGGTGACGTATCCTCATTGATTATTCATTTGTATTGGAGTTTATTGAAGAATTTGATGTGTCATACAGTTTCATATGAGCCTTACATACTCAGTACATTCTTCGTACTCACCCCCCCCCCCTCCGGGGGGACTTACCTTACATGTTACAGGTGCAGGCACTAGTAGACCTCCACAGTAGGTTGCCAGTTATTTGTGGATCTTTGGTGAGCTCCAGTTGGTTCGGGGCTTTCCGAGTCATAGTTGTACATGTGTTTTGTTATTGTACATGTTGTATAAAGTGGGGACTTGTCCCGACTTTCAGTTGGTCTTGTAAATGTATCTGTTAGAGGCTTTTGTAGGCATATGTGGGTACATGAACGTAAGAGATGTATGTACTTGTTGACTTAATGTCCCTGACGGCCAAGTTTCGTATATATATGTATCACATGACTTCATGCTTTCCGCTATTAGCATCTTATATCTCTATACGTGATGGTGGTGTTTCTTATGACATGTAAATGAATAGACAGGAGCAAAGATTGGTTCTCTCGGGCCTTATCGGCTTCGGGTGCCAGTCCACCCCGTTGGGATACGGGGCGTGACACTCACCCTCAAAATCAAGTCTGAATCGCTACCTAGAGCTGAGGTTGCATTTCAGCCGCTGAAATATGTTCTGCGCTCAACAAAAAGAAGAGTACATGTAGCATTAGTACAACTACAAGTAATGGTAAGTATCATAGGTCAACTAACTCTACAATGTACAATTAAGCAAGCCATAAAAGTATAGAAGTGATCATAACAGAACTCATAATCAAAGACATCAACAAATAAAGGCATTAAATAAGTAAACATTTACAAGTTAACTTTCACAAGCCTGCTCACTTAGTCACTTTCAACAACAACTCATCATCAGATGTAATCATTATAAAGTCTCTCAATGCATATGAATGAGTGCATGTATGCAAGATATGCGCATCATCTATTACTCTTCTCTTTATCATCAACAAATCTCATAACATACCGGCGTGGTACCCGACCCTTTTATCACTACATCTCATATATGTACCGACGTGGTACCCAAACCATCATCACATCATATCATATTCGTACAGGCGTGGTACCCGACCCATCATCACAACATCATTACAATGCATATGAAATGAAATGCAGTCAATAAATCACAAGTCATGTTAGAAGGCAATCATATATGTTTAATTTACAAACAAGCACAAAGCCAAGAAAGTCTAAGTGCTACAACAAAATCATAACCTACCTCAATTCCTTGCTCAAGTCACCTCTAAGCAACACTTTTGCCCTTTCGTTCTCGTAAAATCCGTTCTTGATCTAAACCAACAAGAATATGTACCCATTTCAATAATTGATCCTTTTTTTAATTACTAGGGATCAAAACCACTGATTTTAGTGATAATTTCACCCTATTTCATCATATTAGAGTTTTCTATCTCTTAAACCACATGAATTCTACTCGAATTAGTATGAGCACCTGTAATTTCACCCCCATTAATATTTTCTAACACGCTAAAATCATTCTTTACTGAATTTATACATATTCCCACCATTTTTCATTAATTTATATAACTAGGCCTAAACTCCAATTTCTATTATGAATTTGTTTTCAAAGATTTTCTATGGTTAAAGTAAGTAAATTCAAGTCTAGAATGTAATTACATACCTCAAAAGATGAAAAACTCCAAAACCCTCTGAAAATCACCTTCCCCAGAGCTCCTTTACATTTTTTGAAAAAAAGGAGAATGAATTTTTTTTTGGTTTTTAAAATTGTCAAAACCTGCGTGTTACCGCTGTAGCGGTTAGTTACCACTGCAATGATTAAAGTTCTGCTGTAGCGGTTTGCGCCTTTAAATTAAGGTCCTCATCTGCGCTTTCTTATACCATTGCAGCGGTTAATTTTTCTATTGCAGTGGTCCGAGGCAGAAGCTTGAGACCGCTCCTCTATTTTTCTCATTTTACAACACACACCATAAATTTTAAGTTCGCGAACCAGCCCCTCCACGGTAAACTCTATAGCCAGAGTTCTATAACTCCATTTTAGGTGCTAAATGTTGTTATGACTTTCTAAACTCATTGCCTATCCAAATATCACATCAACTATCACTATTAACTATCATATTAGTACTAGATTTTATTTTACTAACACACCTAAAATATTATCCAATCTTACACTAGCCCTGAATTTCTCAAAATTTGGCTAAGGGAAGACTGAGTGTAAATTTTACCCCTTTTTTCAGCGTAACGACAATTTGGGTCGTTACATTAGATACCAATTTACCCCTCATTCGTTCCCGAATGACAATTAGCCCCAATCGGTATAGGGAGACAAAGGAAAGTACCTGGGTCAATGAACAAGTGCAAATAACACTTATGCATGTCTGCCTCTGTCTCCCAAGTAGCTTCTTCAATAGTATGGTTCCTCCATTCAACATTCACACAAGGAATGACTCAGGTCCTCAACTTCCTCACATCTTCAGCTAATATAGCAATTGGTTCCTTTTCATAAGACAACTCCTTATTAAACAATTTGAGGTCCCAACAAATAATGTAATCACCATCCCCATGATACTTTTTTTAGCATAGACATATGGAATACTGGGTGAACCCCGGACATAGTAGGGGGTAAGTCTAGTCTGCACGCCACTAATCCCACTCCCTTCAAAATTTCAAAGGGTCCAATGTATCTTGGGCTTAACTTACCCTTCTTGCCAAATCGCATTACACCCTTCATGGGTGGCACCTTTAGAAGTACCTTTTATCCTTCTGCAAACTTCACATCTCTCACTTTATTATCCACGTACTCTTTTTACCGATTTTAGGAGGTTATGAGCTTTTTTTGAATGAACCTCACTTTCTCCATTAAATCCTTAACCATATCAGTACCCCAAGGCTTCACCTTAAATGCATCAAATCTCCCAATTGGAGGCCTATACCTCCTACCATACAGGCCTCAAAAGGGGTCATATCAATACTAGAATGGTAACTATTATTGTAGAAAAATTCACACAACCGTAAGTATTGGTCCCACTGACTCCCAAAGTCCACAAAACAAGACCTAAGCATATCCTTAAGCACTTGGATAGTTTGCTCTGACTGACCGTCGATTTGTGGATGGAAGGCTGTACTTAGGTCCAATCTGGACCCCAACTCTGACTGGAATTTCTCCCAAAAATTAGAGGTAAACTGAGTACCTCTGTTTGACCCATTCAAAATTGGTACCCCGTGTAACCTTAGAATCTCTTTCATATAAATCTTGGCCAACTTAGGCATATTATAGTCTACCCTAACCGAAATAAAATGAGCCGACTTAGTCAATCGATCTATAATGACCCATATAGAGTTGCACTTCCTCAATATCTTCGTACGACTAACTACAAAATCCATAGTTATCCTTTCCTACTTCCACTCCAGAATGGACATTCTCTGAAATGTATCAACCAAATTTCGGTGTTCATACTTAACCTGTTGACAGTTTTGACACTTGGTTATGAAATCCACAAAATCCTATTTCATTCTTTGCCACCAATAGTGTTGTCTCAAGTCCCTATACATCTTGTTGGCACCCATATGTACAGAGTAATTAGAATTATGAGCCTTCACTAGAATAGTCAGGATCAAATTGCTACTTGGGGCATGCATAACTGCCCTTGAATCCTCAATGATCTCTCATTATCAAGAATGACCTCTCTTGATTCACCCGGTAACATATTTTCTCTGAGGTTGTTTAACTTCTTATCCTCGAACTGCCTGCTTTTGATTTGATCAAAGAATATGGACCCATATGTGCTAACACCCTTCCTTCTATAGTCTCCTACAATCTCAGAAAATTGTTAGCCAAAGACTGTACCTATCTTTCCAATGGTCGCCTGGACACCTCCAGCAATGCTAAACTTCCCATGCTCACCGGTTTCCAGCTCAGTGCATCCGCCACTACATGAGCTTTACCTAGGTGATATAGAATTAATATGTCATAGTCTTTAATCAGCTCCATCCATCTTCTCTATCTTAGATTCAGATCCTTCTGGGTGAAAACATGTTGTAGACTGCGGTGGTCTATGAATACCTCACAGTTCACCCCATAGAGATAGTGCCTCTAAATCTTTAACGCAAATACCATAATTTCCAATTCTAAATCATGTGTGGGATAGTTTTTATCCTAAGGCTTCAATTACCGTGAGGCATAAGCAATCATGTTCCGATCCTGTATCAAAACAGTACCTAAACCCAACCATGAGGCATCATAATATACAATGAAATCTTTACCCTCAATGGGTAACGTAAGAATTGGGGTTGAGGTCAACAGGGTTTTGAGCTTTTGGAAGCTTTCCTTACACTTATCATCCCACACAAATGGGACTTTCTTTGAGTAAGGTGGGTCATATTCAAGGCAATAACAACAAATCCTTTAACAAATCAACGATAGTAACTTGCCCACCCCATAAAACTCTGAATTTTTGTCACATTTGTCAGTCTAGCCCAATTCCTAACAGCTTCAACCTTCTGCGGGTCTACCATAACCCTTTCCTTAGAAACCATGTGCCCCAAGAAAGACAATAAAGAAATCCAGAACTCACACTTAGAATTTTAGCATACAACTGCTTCTCCTTAAGCAACCCCAACACCGTATGCAAATGGGCTTTATGATTTTCTTCACTTTTGGATTAACAAATGAATCCAAAATGACTTAAAAACTCCATTCATTAGGCTCATGAAAGCAGCAGGGGAATTGGTCAACCGAAGGACATAACTAGAAACTCGTAGTTCCCATAACGTGTTCGGAACATAGTGTTTGGGATATCCTTCTCCCTGATTTTGAGCTGATGAAAATCGAAACTCAAATCAATCTTAGAGAACAATGTAACTCCCTATAGTTGGTCAAACAGTTTGTCTATTCTTGGCAAGGGATATTTGTTACGCATGGTCACCTTATTTAACTGGCGGTAGTCTATGCACATCCTCATACTGCCATCTTTCTTTTTCACAAACAACATAGGTGTACCCCAAGGAAAAATACTTAGATGAATAAAGCCCTTTTCTAACAACTCTTACAATTGAGACTTTAACTCCCTCAACTCTGCTGGTGCCATGTGATAAGAGGGAATTGAAATAGGGCAGGTCCCTGGCTCTAAATCTATACAAAAATCAACCTCTCGGTCTGGAGGCATACCCAGAAGATCATCTGAAAACACTTCTAAAAACTCATATACCACTGAGACTGATGCTATAGGAGGGACCACAAATTTATCTTCCCAACAATAGGCCAAAAATGCCCAACACCTTTTTTTTACTAGCTTTTGGGAATGAATTACTGACACAACCCTCACAGGATTAGGCTTAAAAGTACCCTCCAACTCTAACTTATCCATCTCGGACATCACTACAGTAACAATTTTGACATAACAATCAAAAATAGCACGATAAGTAGACAACCAACTCATCCCCAATATAACATCAAACTCCTTCATATCTAGAATAACTAGGTCTGCCAGGGTCTTAAACCCTATAAACATCATAGGACATGCATGATACACCTGATCAACACATAAAGACACCAGACATATATATAGGAGCATCAAGATACTCACTGTCTAAGTAACAGCCTAAAGCAAATTTCACAGACACATTAGAGAAGGTAGAACCGGGATCAAACAATACAGAAGCCATATAATCAAAAACAAGAATAGTACCTGTGATCACAACATCAGAAGCTTCTACCTCAGGATGTGTCGGGACTGCGTAAAGATGTCCCTTATCACTACCTTGACCGCTACCCCTTCCACTCTGAGCTCTATTCTACCAACTTGTCCTCCACCTCGATTGGCCTGGTTACCACCCCTATCCTGGCCACCACACCCACCTTGTGGAAAACCCCTACCATTTTCTCCACCACCAAGATCTGCCAAAAGTAGAGCAGTAGAAGATGGTTGCTGTGTCAACTGACGACCTGCAGATAATAAGTTAGGACAATACCTTCTAACGTGTCCCAAAACCCCATACGCAAAGCATTTAGGTCCTAAAGTAGGCCTCTGAACTAAAGAGGATGAAGGTGTATAGATGCCGTCTTGGGAAGGCTGGTAACTAACCCTAGATAGGCCCCTTACAGATACTAGTATAGCTAAATGATATTGATTAGAAGAACCATACCCCTTTGAGAATGTACCACTGAATTGGCCCAAGGTTCAGGCCTTCTTCTCTTCTACTTTTACCTCTCCGTATTTCTCAAGTGCTTCAGCCTTCTTGGTAAATTCAACAACATCCTGAAAAGACTTACCAGACACAACCACAGATAAAGTAGGCAACTGAATCCCAGAATTCAGACCCTTCATAAAGTACTTAATTCGCTCCTCCTCTGAGGTGATCAACAGCAGTGCATAATGAGACAAGGCATGAAACATGGCCTCATAGGTTGCCACAGACGTGTTAACCTGCTCCAATCTCAAAAAATTCATCCTTCTTCTGATCACGATAGGTGCGGAGGGAACATATTTCTTAAGGAACACATTCTGAAATTAATCCCAAGTTAGTGGAGGTAAAGCAGCTCTGCATTCTACAAAGGACCTCCACCATTGCTTAGCTTTGGCTTGCAGCTGAAAGGAAATAAACTCCACACCATACTTCTCAACAATACCCATCTTTTGTAGACGTTCATGACAATCTATTAAAAACTCAAATGCATCCTTGGACTCTATACCTTGGAATATTAGAGGTTTCATTATTATGAAATTGCAGAACAACCCATATTCATCATCCATCATCACTGGTCTAAGTACCTATTGGGGATACACCCCTGTTTTAGACCCTGCAACCATCCTTGGTTCTACAACAATGACATATTACAAGGATATGGGCGAAATATTCAGAACAACTGGAGTGTAGCCCGTGCCAGCCAAGCTACCCAAGAATCCCAACACTTGTTGAATCACTTCCACAGACAAAGGCACCGGAGCTGTACCATTTAGTGTTGGCACCACATTCTCTGGAGCTACCATTTTCGCTTCCTCAACTACCTCCTTTTTATTTTGAGCATGGTCTGTGGTGTCCTACTTTGGGGGAGGGGATGGTGATCTCTGTCTTACTGGTCTTCTGGCTGCTTGGGATCTACCCCTAATAGGTGATACCTTTCCTTCGCTCGTTCAGCTCTTCCCCTAGCTCGAGGCTTGCCTCAAACTAAAGTTCCAGCAGTCTGTGCGGGCTCTACTGTAGGGGCTGCTATGGGTGTGGTTGCTGCTGCTCTGGTAGAAGAGTATTCACCATCTGCAAACAAGAGTGGAAGGATTACATACCAATTTGGATCGCTAGCTACCAATTGGCATCAAGTCATAGCACGAAAAAAGGAAAGAAAGAAATTCATTCCTTAAGTCCTATAGCCTCTCGAAGAAAAAAACAAATGTCTCCATATCATTCCGTGGGACTCTACTAGACCTGTTCTTCTACGATGAGATCTACGAACCTAGTGCTCGGATACCATCTCTGTCATGACCCAACCGATCTTGATTGGCACCCACCCTAACCTATGGCTGGAGAACCATACTAACCTCACCTCACTAACTCAAGTGTTACTCTTATATTCACTTATATCAATACCTAGTTTTAAACAAATGCAAACAGGAAGTTATTTAATAATTTAAGTTACCATCAACCAACACCAATATTCATAAACAATATAGTGAAGAAATCTCTACTTATTACATCCCTGGGAGAAGTCACCATACAAGAAGATCTAAGTATAAAATAAGTCTGAAAATGACTAAAATATCCAAAAACACAAAACTAGGAAATCGTCTTAGTCCCAAAACAAAAGACGTCAAAATCAACAAAAAGATTCGAAGGTTGCCTGGTCATGGTGCTCACCCTCAAAATCAAGTCTGAATCGCTATCTAGAGCTGAGGTCGCATATCAGCCACTAGAAGATGTTCTGCACTCAACAAAAAGAAGAGTACAGGTAGCATCAGTACAATCATAAGTACTGGTAAGCATCATAGGTTGACTAACTCAATATTGTACAAGTAAGCAAGCCAGACAAGTATAAAAGAGATCATAACAAAACTCATAATCAAATACATCAACAACTAATGGCATCATATAAGGAAAAATTCATAAGTTTACTTTCACAAGCTTTTCCACTTAATCACTATCAATAACAACTCATCATCATATGTAATCATTATAAAGGCACTCAATGAATATGAATGAGTGCATGTATGCAAGATGTGAGCATCATCTTTTACTGTTCTCTTCATCATCAACAAACATCATAACATACCGACGTGGTATCCCACCCTTTAATCATAATATCTCATATCCGTACCGACGTGGTACCCGACCCATCATAACATATTCGTACCGACGTGGTACCCGACCTATCATCACAACATCATTACAATGCATATGAAATGAAATGCATTCAATAAATCACAAGTCATGTTAGAAGGCAATCATAGATGTTTAGTTTACAAACAAGCACAAAACCAAGAAAGTCTAAGTGCTACAACAAAACCATAGCTTACCTCAATTCCTTGCTCAAGTCACCTTTAAGCAACACTTTTTCTCTTTCATTCTCGTAAAATATATTTTTGATCTAAACCAACAAGAGTATGTATCCATTTCAATAATTGATCCTCTTTTTAATTACTAGGGATCAACACCACTGATTTTAGTGATAATTTCACCCTATTTTATCATCTTAGGATTTTCTATCTCTTAAACCACATGAATTCTACTTGAATTAGTATGAGCACCTGTAATTTCACCCCCATTAATATTTTCTAACACGCTAAAATCATTCTTTATTGAATTTATACACATTTCCACTATTATTCGTCAATTTATATAACTAGGGCTAAACTCGAATTTTTATCATGAATTTGTTTTCAAAGATTTTCTATGGTTAAAGTAAGTAAATTCAAGTCTAGAATGTAATTACGTACCTCCAAAGATGAAAAACTCCAAAACCCTCTGAAAATCACCTTCCCCAGAGCTCCCTTACATTTTTTGAAAAAAAGGAGAATGAAAATGTTTTTTGGTTTTTAAAACTGTCAAATGTAGCGATTTGAGGTAGAATATCGGGATCTCTCCTCAGTTTTGCTCATTTTACAACATACACCATAAATCTTAATATCACGAACCATTCCCTCTACTATAAACTCCATAGCTGGAGTTCTATAACTCCGTTTCAGGTGCCAGAAGTTGTTACGGCTTTCTAAACTCGTTGCCTAGAAAAATATTGCATCAAATATCACTATCAACTATCAAATTAGTACCAAATTTTGTTTTACTAACACACCTCAAAAATTGTCCAATCTTAGACTAGCCCTAAATTTCTCAAAATTCAGCTAAGGGAAAACTAAGTGTGAATTTTACATCCCTTTTTTAGCATAATGACAATTTGAGTCCTTACACACCCTCATCATCAATCATAGTCTGCTTAGCCTCACCTGCAAGACCTTATCACAAATTCTACTCAACTTAGCATCCCCAAACTGTCTAGCCTTGATCCGATCAAGAAATAAAAACCTTTCTTTTACTCAGGCTAACAATCCACCTCTCTCAAATACTTTAAGTCACATAAAATTGTTAGCTAGAGTTTGAAAATCTCTAGACAATGGACGCCTGGTAGCCTTTTAATAAGCAAGGCTACCCATACTTTCAGTCTTTCTACTCCAAGTGTCAGCCACTATGTTAGCCTTACTCGAATGGTATAAAATGGTAGCATCATAATCCTTGAGCAGCTCCATCCATCTACACTACATCAAATTCAGATCTTTTTGTGTGAATATATGCTATAAACTGCGGTGGTAAGTTGATATACCATGAATTTACGGTACTTTTGACACTTACAACATAGAAATTATACATGTTCTTGAGTACATCTTTTTCGTATGATGTATTTTTATGTGTTTGTGCAGGAAAATAGGTCCCAGAAGGTAAATGAAAAACAAGCTGAAACAGACCAAGTGTGGCTCATAGAATCTACTATGTCATTCTATGATTCCACAAACCATATCTGTAGTCGTACTGGGAACCAACTAATGTGAATTACAAAGATGATACCATGACTCGTGATAAGATAGTATGAGTCGTACTTTGCCTCGTAGTGTGGAAATATAGAAGAGTGAAAAAATCAGCCTCACACAATACGGGTCCAGTCCATGAGACTTGAAAAGCAAACATGAACCATGGTGACTCATTCTTAGAGTCATGAAGAGGAACAGCTGAAAAGAGGAATTATGGACTTCGGAACCATAAGTCTCAGTATGGGTCGTGGAATGTAAGCACGAGTCATACCTTAACTCATGGAAACTAGAAGTTAATTGCAAACCAAGAATTTCCAATCATGATCCCTAGCACAAACTTTGTCCCTCCAATCACGATCCCTATCATGATCTCCTTGCTCCAACCTTGGTTCACGCTTTGCCTTTGATAGGTAGGTCGAGAAATGCCCACTTGGTTTGCCGAAAATTGAATTTCTTCATCAAATGAGTCATCTACATCATCATCATAGAGTTGGATTCCTTTAGTAGCCATAACATATACACTTTTAGGGCCCAAACTCATGACATGCTTTGTCAACAGGTCCATTTGAGTCATCATTTTCGCCATGTTATCGTCACGCTTTTCATTATGTTTTCTTTGTTCTTGGGTACCCAAAGATCAGAAGGGAGCACCCACTTCCACCTCAGCATCTCAAGTGTGCAAGCACGATTCATCTTAGTCATTTCATCTAGCAAACACGAAGCAACCCCAAAAGTTTGATTCATCAAGGAACCACTGGCTATATTATCCGCCATAGTTTTATTCAAGGAATCCAAAAAATGGTAGAAAGTCTGTAGCAATAACTTGTCCAGTAGCTCATGAGTAGGACATTGGAGCAATTTTTTCTTGAATCAAAGCCATGACTCATGAATAGGCTCTCTACTCAATTGGCAAAAAATAGTGATTTCATCCCGAGTTTAAGCATTTGGGAAGGAGGAAATAACCTATCAAGGAATTTCTTGGTAAGCTTGATCCAAGAAGTGATTGATCCTTTAAGTAATTCTCTAATCCAAATGACAACCTCCCTCTTCAAAGAGTAAGGAAACAACTATAATCAAACAAAATCTTGAGTTATGTTTGCTATGTTGAATAGGTTGCAAACATCAAAAAAGTTCTTGAGATAATTGTTCGCATCTTCATATGGTTGGCCACCAAATAACCCCTTCATTTTTAGCAAATGAATGATTGTACTTGTAACATGAAAGGTCGTATTCCCCACCGTAGGTGGTAGGCGAATGGAACTTGCCCTTTTGACATCACCCAAGTGGTCATCCTTATCAAATTGCTCTTCATAGCTTGCGGTATCACTACCATATTAACTCATTATTTCACCTAAAGAAAAACCAAAACAACAAATAATGTAAATTTAAACTACAGCTAAACATAAGTGATTTAAAATACTTCAATAAAGGAACTCTAAACTTTTATTCCCTGACAATGATGCCATTTTTGATAACACTTAATTAGACCATTTAAAAGTTCATGCGGTCGTTGTCAATATTTTTAACCCAACTTTGAGGTTGAGGTCTATCCACAAGGAATGAATTTACAATGTTTACTTTAGAGTGTAAGTAGCTCACTTAATGTTCATACATATTAATTTAAAATAATAAAAGTAAGTGAGGGGTTTTGAAAATACTTTTGAACACTTTTGATTGTAGTTATCAAGAGAGTTCAATAGAAATAAATAAGACTTGAAAGTTGTAATCAATGACAAAAGTAACTTAGGGGTGTGTTATCATGAGTGTACAATCATACATGGGTAACTAACAATTTGCCTTAAATTAAATTAGAGCTATGGTAGGCTAGATTTTAGGTATTAATGCTAATTTCATAATTAAGCACTAAGTATCACAAGTGGGTTTTTTCAAATCCCCATGTGTACCATCGAGACCAACCTAAAACCTTAATTTGGTAGCATTATTTCTAAGATCTACAATTATGTGATATCAATCAAGTCATTGTTAACTATTATCCCTCATCCTTATCCCTTTTCTAAAGAAAGATAATGAATCTAAGCTCAGCTAGAGTTTGCAACCTCCAATTGTGAGCTAAAATAAGGAATAATAGTTAACTCAGAACAAATAATTAATAAGGAAGGAAAATAATTACTACTCTTTTATTATTAATACTGAATCATCACACACCCCTAATTTTGGGAATTTAGCCAAGCATGATAGAAGATAAAGAAATTATACCATCATGCTCATTCAAATCCACCATTAGGTTGAATTATCCACAAGTAATCCTTCAATTCCAATATAGAAAATCAATATAAAAGCTAATCCCAAACTTTTTAGATCTCAAAATTTGTAAAATATAGGGTTTGAAGTAAAAAAAAACTATTTATAGCTGAAGAAAAATGGGGACAAAATATGTACAAAAATGCCACTGCATCAGTTCAACGATCTTAAATTGTGTCGTCGAACTCTTTGGAAATATGCCAAATGTGTACAACTCCACCAAACTGACTTCAATCATTGATCTTTAGTAGTTGGATCTATTGAATTTGGTGATGGAACATCATCATCGCCTAACTCTTTGGTGATACACCAAATTGCACTTCCACTTTGCAAACTTTTACCTTCAGGACTTCATCATACTGCTTCCTTTGGAGACAAGAGTAGGACTTAGGCATTATTCCAGGCGGTTTGGTGATGTTCCAAACTTGCTTGGCAATGCGCCAAACTTGCTTGGCGATGCCACTTATCTTTTTAGCTCTTTTTCTCTATTTTTTTGCTTTCTTTGCCTTCTTCAAGCTTCTTTGATGATATTTTGGCTTCAACCCTAAAAAACAAGCAAACTAATATTAAAAAGATCTCAAAATGGCATTGATGACTTGATCTCTTACTACTTTTAGGCGAAATGAGTCACAAAATGCCGACGCATTATCAGGCTGACTGCCATAGTGGTCAACGAAGTGAGGTGAGGGACCACTATAGCGGTCCACTAAGCCACTATAGCAGGACTTTTATAGCAGTTAAACTGACTATTATAGTAGTTAGTGTTATGATTTGCCAGACCACCATAGCGGGCCACTAAGCTGTTGTGGCAGGACTGCAGTAGTGGGCAGGTGACTGCTAAAGTAGTCATCGAGCAATGTTAATGCTTAATTCAAATTTTTGTACATTATTTTATCCCTAAAATTCAAAGGTTTCATTCTTAGAACACTGTGAGAGTAATAATTTTAATCGTGTGTAAATGTTTGATTCCCCACCTCTTTGTTTAGAACGGTCTCGATAGAGAGGCCGAGTATAAAATATTGTTCGTTAATAAATAAGAGCAAGTGGGGGCAGGTAAAGGTACAATATGTAACCCTGAAAGTAATGTCCTTCTATTGCAACCTCTCACTGCTCTTTACCAATGTCCTTTTTGGAAATGAATGGTTGGTAAACTAGTATCTAATGTAATGCCCCATTCCATCATTACTAAAAATATCTACGGTAAAGGCATCAAAATCTCATTCATTATAGGTGTTAAGGTCAATTATTTAGTGTGAGAGTGTATTATTTATGAATTAAGGTCGTATAATATTCCTTGCCCAAAGTTGAGTTGAAAGTATCCCTACCGATTAAGTTTCGGTATAAATTTTTACTATGGTCAAATTCAAGCGATCACTCCTCATAGAATATGAATATTTATAAGGTCCAAGAACTACCAAATTAAATTCCATTGTGTTTTATTTGCAACACCATCGACCGTTAGTTAATCTGCTTTTGGAATAAAATGTTTTGGCCATTTTACTAAAAGATGTCCTTACTGAGAAGCTGTCGTAAGTCAGGACCGCTATAGCGGCCGTGACCACCATAGTGAGGCTTCTATAGTGATAAAAAGTCTTCTATAGGTTTGCCAAAGCAGTATATAGGTCTTAATTTTAATGGGTTTAGGGTTTTTTAACTCAAAAACCTCGTTCCAAAGCAAAAAAGGGCAATTGTCTTAAGGTTAGGATGGAAATTCTTTGTTATGGTAGGATTTTTATTCCCTTTTTACATAAATTAATATATTCTTCTGCTAGATCATTATAATAGGGGATTATGGTGAAATTCTTGGGTATTAGAACCCTAGGTCCATCAAATTATGGAAAAAAATTATGGGTATGTGTATTATAACCTAGAATTGCTTCTAGATTATAAAATAATGACTCCTAGCATGGATTTGTTATTCTAATTTTGATGGTTGGGGATCTTGAGTTAAATAAATATGGGATCTTTAGCACTAAAACTCCAGTAATGGAGATAAAATGAGTATGATAGAACTAGTTAATGGTTAACTAGCCCTTAAGTAATATTATAAACCATGAATAAGGGTAGAATTAGGGGGCTTTTAATTCCCAAAGTATTTATTTTAAGAGTAATTAATTAATTACTCTTATAATTGATTGTTTTATTTAGATGATTGAGCATTCTGGGGCATGAAGGAAGGAAAAAAGCATCCGTGATGTGGCTTGCTTGTTACAAGATCTTCGGTTGAGGTAGGTTATGATATATGAGTTATAGACTGTGGTTAGTAATAGTATGCATAATATACATGTGAAGGGAGAATCATGATTAGGCATGCGGGCACAGTGTCAGGATGGATATAACATGGAATTTAGTGAAAGCAATCTAATTTTGCGTTGATATGTTGTTGTATGAATCCCTTGATGTGTGTTTTGTGCTTGTACGACTTTTTGATAAATTACAAGGTTAATATGTGAATGTGAGTAATGATAAAGGAATTGTGTGAACTTGTAATCTAAAGACTCGACTTAAATACCTTAAATATGGTGAATTTGCTATTGTGCATGTTTTGAATGTGGGATATTCTTATTGAAATATAATTATCAGAATTGATCATGATAAAAACATGCGGTGTCATAACTTAAGAACCTCAAGTCAAGTTGGCTAAGTTCTAAAGAGTGATATGTGTAATGGCGCATAACTAAGGTGAGAATTGTAAGTTGAATAGAGTCTAATGATTGGATAATTGGCTAATGGAATAGGGTCTTGAACTTAGTAATGACTTGAACGTAAGGGTTACTAGATAATAACTGAATTTATCAGTCTCGATAGGAATAAAAGAGGATCGAATTAGTGAATGAATTTATGGATGTTGAATTAGAGTATAAACTCGATATGGTTGTAAAGATTGTATGAATAAGCTGTTGAGTAGTATTCGTACATACTTATATTTTGGGATTAATTGATTGTATATGCATTTCTAAGATTAATATTTGTGAATTGACCTTTAGACATACTTTTAATTGGTGAATTGCTGGATATTGGGTGAAAACATTGAATGACGAACCTGAATTTAACTAAGTGCCTAGATAAAGTGTGTACTTGCATTTTTAGTGCACTACATTATATCGTAGTTGGTATTTGATTTGATATGCATGATACATACATTCTACTTTATTCATAGCGCCGTGTACCACACCGGTACATGTTGCTTATCTATTGATGTTTGGAGGGTCGGTTACCATGCTGGTATATTTTGCTTATATATTGATATTCAGAGGGTCGGGTATCATACTGGTATGGTACATAGATGAAGCTGGTCCCCTACAGGTCATGGCTATTGGGCATATAAGTCCCCTTAGCATGTATGTACATATGTGAGTAGATGTAGTGATGGTTGTTATTGATATTATAATATTCGGAGGGTCGGGTACTATGTCAGTATGGTACATAGATGAAGCTTAACCCCTAAAGGTCATGACTATTAGGCATATAAGTCCCTTTGTTATGTGTGTGCAGATTTAAGGAGAGGTCGTGATGTTTATGATTGCATTTTTATATATTCATAGTCATTTGATTGCTTATTTGCATTACATAAAATGTTGTGGTGAATCAAGGTAGTATTAGACTATTCCTATGAGATGATTAAGTGATGAATGGTTTGGTGTGGTTTGCACTTGTAGTATTTAGAGGAGTCATAAACCCCTCCCTTTTATTATTAAACTTAATCTTGTTATTGTAATTGTGAAATTAGTGATAGGGTGAAGGTTGATCTTGTTGAGGTTATTGGTTGCTTAAGTGGTTATCTGTGTATGGTAATTTGTTGGTTGAAATTACTTATTATATGTTGATTTCTTATTTATGCATATTTGATTTATGCTAAGTGTGGTAGAGCTTATTTGTTAGTTGAGATATTTTATGTGTCGTGTGACTTTTATGCCTTGACAATTTGTGTGACGTTGCATTAATTGGATAAGAGGATAGAAGGATAATGGTTACTACTGGCTCATAGAGTTGGTTATAAAGATAGTACTCGCTGTGTGTGTGGTGTCAAGAGTAAAGGACCACATGTTAATCCTTGAGTTGGAAATTATGAGGAGTTGACTTGTTGAATAATGTTCACAATTTTAGTGAGAAGGCAGGGCTATTAGATGGAACTTGAATTGGCCGTTGAATCCTAGTTAAATGGGTCACTTAAACTAAGGAAATATAATTGCAAGCTCCTAGGTATGTGATGTGTGGACATATGAATTATGAATTGGAATTAAACTATTATGAAAATTATCATGCTTTCTTTCTGTGATTTCTATATGATGTTTACGTGATCTTACCCTAGTCAGTCAATGATACCTGCTAGTACGTGTGGTTGTACTGATACTACTTTTGCTATATCCCTTTTTTGGATATAGATATGTTGCAGGATCAGTTGAGGTTTCTTATTTGAACAGGAAGTATTCACCCTTAGGTTCTGCTCATCCTATTCCTATGGTGGGAGCTGTGTCTTTGTTTTTGTTCTTTATTATATTAGAAGCTCTTGTACATGTTTAGACTAGGTCTATATTATGTATTTAAATTTTTTAAGGACCTTCATTTTATAATTATGTTAACTTACCTTACAGACTATTACTTGAAGTTCTGTATAATATTGGTTGGGTGGTAAGAGTTCTCCTATCTAGTTAGAATAAAGTAGGTGCCCGCACGATCCCATAATTTTGGTAATGAAACTCTCAAGTGACAATACTACCAATTTGGACACATAATTTCTTCTTTCATGGGTGCTATCTGTAACGAAGAATTAAAGAAGAATTTGAATACATATCATATTCTGGATCAACAACACGATTCATGTAGATAAGGATGTAAGATTTTGAATCAATGGAACAAAGCACATTAATGGGATCCTCTCAAGCCCTTTATGTGCTCTTTGCAGTGTCTGATAGTTTTATCTGATAACACCGTGTTGGTACGAACGCAACTTTAATTTTTCTATTACTTTGAAGATGAGGCCTAGTTGGAGGAATTTGGAGCAACACATGAATCTGCATAAGTTTCTTAGGGGACTGCTCTATTACACAATATAGGGTATGAAATAATCGGAAACTTTTTCTTAAATTTTTGTTGTCCCTTATTTATAAAAGTGGGCCCTTCACAACCATAAATAAGATCCTACTGACACGGCTTTATAAAATTCCTAGGACACTTGAACTTTATACTCTGATACCAAGTTTGTCACATCTCGAGTCTACATCCTAGATGAGATATGGTGCTTAGAACCATGTGTGATTCCAAGCAAACTCTTTGGTTCTGGTGTAACAATAAGATCATACATTTAAAACAACTGAGCGAAAGCTTAAGCATAATAAAATGGGCAAACTAAAATAAACTTAAAGACTATAAGTTTAATAGATAAATGGTTAAAAAATAGACTACAATCAACTCATTAGACTGCCTATCTATGAAGCCTCTACTAATCATACTGACATAACTGACTACCAACATACACTCTAAACCTGCCTTCCAGAAAGACGAAGAGCATCATCAACAATGAAAGAGTCAAAGCCTATTATAGAATCTGAGTATGTACCTGCGTATCTATAAGCTACACTATAAAATAATGTATTGTACGAAAAGTATGCTTTAGTATATGGAAGGTACTGAGTATGTAGGAACAAAACTAAATAATTGAAATTGGATCTATATCATAATATGAGAAAAAGCACTAAACTTAGATTGTCATAGATATCAATATCAATTGTTAGTAAATGTAGTTAAAAGCCATAAATAAGGATTATGAAACATGCATATTTGAAATCATGCTATTTGAAATCATAGAGTGATCATACCAAGTAAAGTATCAAAATAGAGTTAAATCCTTTAGGTGGTAAAAATCTAAAGAAAATCATAATAGCTGAAATCTGAGTAAAAGCTCATTAAGAGATGAAGTAATGAAGTCATAAATCTGTATAATTGAAATTGAATTATAGCTGAAGCTGCATATCTAAAAGAGAATTATCATATCTATATTTTCATAAATAGCCAACTAAATTTAATATCACAAAATATAAGGTTCTTTTAATGGGAGTTTTTTCTAACCGACATAAACCATGTGAGTTCATGATGAACCAACTTACAATCCCAGTTGGGAAGGGTTGCCTTATATCTTGCCATGGTATAGAACTTATCTATCTATCTATGGATCTAGTATAAGCCTCTTGGGCTTAAGGGTCATCTGACTTGCAGAGTGAGACATAACGTATGGTGGCAATGTCGTTCTGGGACAAGTGTTATCTAGAACACATGTTCACTCAGTGCTAAATAATCCTCCCAAAACATACTATCTATATAGCTCAAAACATATCTATTAAGCTTATCTAGAACCTTATCATGAGTCTTGTTCAAAATTTCTTTATAAAATATATTTTGCTGTGAGACCATGCTCAAATCTGTGAAATGACTATCAAATCTTTTTTTCTAAAATCATATACTAAAATCTCTTTCTAAAACATATCTTTCAAATCATGTTCATAGCTTAAATCATGGGAAAATTTACTAAAACATGCATAACTTGTAGATTCTAAAAATAGCTTTCATAATAACGTAAAGGCTCTAAAATTCATATTTTAAGACACAATCTTTAAGAACAATGTGTAAAAATCATGTAAAGGAATAAATTCCAATAACGAGACACCTTGCTAATTGTATAAGTAAATACAATATTCATAGAAACCATAATCATAAAAAGGGACTTCAAGAAAATCTTAAAATTTGTGTAATTAAAGAGAAAATTTAAAGTGGGTTCCTAAACCATAACCATAGACTTAAATTCTTGAAATTTTAGAGTTTTGAACATAGGGATGAAAGAATTGAAGTCCTACATACCTGAGCAAGAAGAGTTCTTGAAGAGAATTTTGAGCTTGGGGTGCTTTAGAGATTTAGGATTTGAGAAACCTTTCCATCTATTCTTGAGTTTGGGAGAAGGGGAAATGAATTAGGAGAGACTATCAATGTTTTCTTCTAAGAAATAACCCTTATTGGATGTTTAAAGATATGGGGAGGGGCCTTGGGTAAGTAAAGGACTAAACTACCCCTCAAATGACTATGTAAAAGTGCAAAATAATTCTGTCTGACGGTCCAAGTGATGGACTGTGGGTCAAACTATTGAGTTTCAAGCAAATTATTAGCTCGCTGGATAGTTTTGAAGACTTCATAGTGAACGACCATCATCCAAGTGACAATTTTTCACTCAGTCTGCCGATCTCTGGCAGACTGACACTCTCTGGTAAAATGATCATAATTGTCTACTCCAAAATTAGATTACTAAACGGTCGATGGAGTTTGAAAGAAGACTCGAAGACCTTTAATTTGGTTTCTTGGGCCACAAAACTCTTCATATTATAGGATATATGATCATTTGAAGTTGTCTCTAGTAAGAACTTATATGAAAACTCAATGGGTAAAGAAGTTTTCAACTCAACTTTGTGCGAGAAGTTCCTTATAAACTTAATTCACATCCAAAAGCTCTTCCCACATTAAAGAATTGGTATTAAAACCTATGTACTATTTAATATTAGTGGATTTGGGTATATACATATTTGAAGAATGACTCGGATCATAGTTCAGAAATTCGGGGTGTTACACTTTAGAATGTCACGCTCTCTGACCTTCAACTGATAGTACCTTGATCTAAGATCAATCTTGGAGATGCATAAGGCACCGTGAAGCTGGTCGAATAGGTCATCAATTCTGGGGATGGGGTAGTTATTCTTGATTGTGACCTTATTCAACTGATGATAATCAATACAAATTCAGTGAGAACAATCTTTCTTTCGCACGAAGAGGTCTGGAGCACCCCACAGGGAAATGATAGGTCGAATGAAACCCTTATCTAATAGATCCTTTAACTGTTCTTTCAACTCTTTAAGATTGGCTGGAGTAATTCTATATAGAGGAATAGAAATACGATGCATATCTGGAAAGTGGTCTATGTTTTACCTCTTTTCGATTTGAGGGGGAGAAATGGTTTTGACTTTATCTAACTCAGAAACTTATAGAATTTTTCAAATTCAAATTAAAACATAGTCACCACTTCATTTATTTTGGAAAAATCAAGAAAACCTTTAAAATCTTTCAAAAGACTAAAACAGGTAAAATCTTTTGAATTTTATAAATTTTGGTAAGAGTTCACATTAATAATTCGAGAAGGTATTTAAGACACTCAAAATATCCGCTAACACACGATTGTACGGATATTTCAAAAACTTTGTTTTGATTTGACTAACTTTTGAAAAATGGGAATTGCTCGATTAAAATAGCAGAATTATTTCAAGGAAAGTCCATTTGTGAAACACACTTGAGTGACAAACTTGCTAAATTAAACAAAGATAAATCATGGTACTTTGTATGGGGATTTAACTAAGTTGAATAAAATTTAGGATTAAAATTTTTTGAATAAATTCTAGTATCATACGAGTAACTAATGGGAAATAAGAAGGTGAGTCGAGACACTTCGGCCCAAACCCCTACAATTGTCCAATTGGACTACCAATTTGAATTGGGTTAGGCCCATTTATCCTTTTTTTCTTCATCTTCAACCCTGTATACTAGCTTCTTTTGTTGTGTAGCACTTGTGCCACACATTTTATCTTCGGATTTTAATCCCATTTTGGGTCTTGAACAGGTTTGACTCAAGGATTTGGCCTCCTTTGCCCTTCATGGAGCATACAAAGGGATGAGTACAATTTGGACTCCAACTGGGTGTTCATTCAAGCAAAACAAAACAACAATTATTATCTATATAAAACACTGAACACATATCAAATACATGGATAAACCTAATATATAGGAAGCAAGTTAGGACAGGGATGTCTATTACACTTAGATTCCATTTGCACTTAGTCGATGATTAAAAACAAAAACAAAAATGAATGAATAAATAGCAAGATGAAATAATGGTCCCTATGCACTGTTTTGACTAATATTGAATTCATAAGCAGAATACGACCACATCATTGTAGACAGCTTGGTGCATATCTAATAAAATCCAGGAAAAAGTGGATTTGCTGAGAATGTTACTGGACAGTTAGCGTTAATTTACTCATGCTGGTGAAAAGCACCTATGATTCATGCTTATTACAAATTTTGAATGCTTACTTCATAATTGGAAAATTTCTAGCTATGGTCATCTGGCCAGAAATGGTCTTGTTCTTCAACATTTGTTTTCGAAAGTCCAAAAACCATTTACCTTTTAGCATAACATAATGGGAATTCTTGTGGATAAGCTTGATTATTCCAACCTTTATAGAAATGCGTGAAGAAAAAGGTGGACTTGAGAAGAAGGATAAGTGATACATTGAACTCACTTCACTCCAGGTTTCATTCTTTGGGGAGGACTAGAGAGTAATACCCAAAGAATAACCTTTTATTCCTTTTAGGTCTCAAATGATATTAAGAATAGAGTGAAATACTTGAGGATTCATTTGACCAACACACACTTCAACAAATAACGGTCAATCAAGAAAATGATAAAACAAACAACAGTGATCACTGTTGGAACCATATATAACTTAAAAGAAAAAGAGCTTCGCTCTGGCTCAGCCGCCAAACAAGATAAGATTAAGGGGGGTTTAACAGTTAGGGTTAGGCTATGGGAATAAACCTATCTTACCCTAAGTTTTCTCTTTGAACCAACGGTGGGTGTTCTGAAGAGGAAAATTTCCCTTTACCTTTCTTGACTATTACAAAGATGCAAGTAAAGGAGAAGATATAAAGAGAAATTCTTCTGGACTTAAAAGAAAACTTTCAATAGCCTTGTTTAGTATTGTGAACCAAAGGGTATACTTGAAACTTAATTCCAAAGTTCAATCAATATTTAAACAAGGAAACAAAGTGGAAAAAGAGTAAGCAAGCATGAATCAACTAAATAACCACGTCCATGAAAAGCTATGAAGGGCCGAGTTTCAGAGGTCAAATAAGAGTTATTGTTGAACTCTATTCATCTCCTAACAATGGTCTTTTGAGCTAGAAAATTATAGAGTAACCCCCCAAAATACCTTTTATTTTCCTCAAAGACACTTCTTGATACTGTGAACCAAGCGAGTCTTAGGAAGTCGACCAGGACTAATTCTGATCAGAATATGCACAAAGAGACTTAACCATTTTTAACTATTTTTAATAAACGACTACCACATCATATACTCAAACACTAACAAAATGATCATTTCAAGCCCTCAATCTTAATTCTTATCACACGCCAACTAGAAAATGCAACTTTAGCATACAAACACAATGCTCAATCCCAGAAAACCTTACAAAAATCAAACAAACACTTTGAAAACACGACCAGTCCACTCTCAAGAATGTAGTGAGATTCCACATTACAACATTCAAATGTGAAGAAGAAAAATGCAAAAAAGTATTAAGTTATCACCTGCTTTTGAGAAGCAAATGGGACAACGAGCCTTCAGTTGAAGAGCCTTCAACACCAGAGTTTGATTCTAACTCGTCAAAAAAACCAAAATTTTATTGGAACTCTCACTTCACTCTTTGAAACCATAGTTATGTGAGGTTAGAGAAGAGAATCTCCAGAACCCCTAATTTTCCCCAAAAGCTTCCTTCCCCAACCCTTATGCATCACTATGTATTTATAGGAGAAATTAAGAGTGAAATTGGGGGGAAAATAGGGTGATAAAATGGGATTTTATTTGAATGTTTGAAATTCAAAATCCAAAATTTGGGGAAAATGACTTGATTATTTTGAAATTGTACTAATTGGTACATTTTGGATAGAATTAAAGGAATTTCTATGAGAATATTCATTAGATTTGGTGGTAATAAATCGATTATTTCCACCTAGGGAAATTTCTAGAAACTCCTAGATCCTCCTGTTATGAATCTCACATGCCTATCATGTGAGAATCATACTGACTGACAAAATTGGGATGGAGTTGACAGATTCTTGGGATTTTTATCATTGTTGGGAATCGTTCGAGGGTAGGACGTTGTTGTGAACAATGGAGTTCACCTGGTTGTAGTGGATTTGAATCAATGAAGGGGGAAAAGGGAAAGAAAGAAAAGAGAGTAGGAGAGAATTGTGCTCGTGACTTGTTGTTGCTGCATTCTTTTGAGGATTTTGAGAAGCGCGTGGTGTGTGTGAGGGGATATGTTTGTACAGGTGAGAATATTATCGGTGTGTGTAGGAATATAGTAGGGGAATTTAGTGAATAAGGAAGAGTGGGCTGGGTAGGGGTATAAAATTTGGTCCCCTATTGGATAGAAATGAAGGGGATAAAAAGGAGAAGGTCCAATTACACTTCTTGCTAATTTATGTAAATAAAATGACCAGAACTGAATCAATTGGGAAAAATTGAGACAATATTAACTTCCTAATAAATTAATGAGCCTCTTAATTTAAAAATTGAGAGATAATTAACCTGATGAAATGCGTAATTAAGAAACTAATTACGACTAATTTCTGATTAAATGAGTTTTGAGGAAAATAGAGTATTTTTCAATTCAAACAGGATTTTCACTCGAAATAAATTCTAAAACATTTTTTAAGTAAAATTTGTATAATTCTATGCAATTAAATATAGAATATATTTATTTCATCTAAAATTCACAAAGTAGGCCTGAAATTATTTTCAAAACTTTTTACTTTAATAAAACAATTATTTCAAAATTGTTTGGACAAGAAGCTCAAGAACTAATTTGGAACGTGGAGGTCAAAAATTAGGTGTCAACAACTACCCCTCCCTTTGTGTAGGGTGAATTAAAACAACCCTTAGCAAAGTCAGTTTGACATTCCTAATTTTGTCGGACCATAAATTCATCCCTCAGAAGCGGTTGATTTTTGCATGAGTTTCAAGGAATCATGGATAGATCCTGGTATCAGGTTTTGTACATATCTCATTTCACATGAGAATTTAGGCCACTTTTAGTTCAAGGTTCTTGATTTTATGCATAATTTCCAAAGAATTCAAAAGCTATATCAATTTCGAGTTATAGAGAGATCGAAAAGCTTGTGAATGAGGAGATTGGGGGAGTTTGGATTGTAGTCAAGTTTTCAATATATATCCTAGCCTACATATCCCCAAGACTCAATAATTCATACTTCTTGTTGTTTTCCTCCATCAGTAAAAAAGGCGGTCATATTTTCTAAGACAACTTTTGTTTGGGATGAGTGATGAATAAAGTGAGATATGGAAAAAGAGGCTTGTAACCTCTTCAACATGAATATGGAATCCTTCACATCCATAGATACAATTTTACCTGGACATAGTTTCCAAAGCTCGAGGTATATCGATACCTGATTTGAGGGAAAGGGAAAGGTCACTTCTTGTGCAAGTTTAGAAATACTCTAGATGCGAAACTGAAATCAAAAATATCACAAATACCCACATGCCTTCTGATAGGGGTGTGTCTTGATGGTGGTGGAAGTCATCCTTTGGCTCACAACCAAGAAGTTTGATATTCTTCTTTGGACTATGTCCAAATTCGCTGCTAAGAAACAGTTCCACATTGTGCTACATCTTACTTAGATACATCCACACCTATGGTTTTTGAGATTTTCATCCTCTCGGATGCTCTCTAAAACATCTTGAGACATAATTTTTAGTATTAAAATAATTTCACATGGATAAATAGTGTCTTCACTTTAATGCCACACTGTGCTACGTCCCTCTTGGCACAACCTGTGTTATACTCTATGTATGACACTTTCTTTGATAAATTTATTGATTCCCTTTGTCTTCTTAGATGATTTCTTCTTGTATAAACCTATGATTTTAGTTTGAGAATTTTATCCTCTCGAATGCTCTCGATAACATCTTGAAACAAGATTGTTAGTATTAAAACAATTATACATGGAGAGATAATGCCTTCACCTCAACTCAGTGTTGTGCTACGTTCCTCTTGGCGCAGCCTGCATCATAATCTATGTATGACACATTTTTCAATAAGTTTGTTGATTCTGTTCATCTTCTTAAATCAACATGTGGTTTTGGTTTGAGAATTTCATCCTCTTGGATGATCTCGACAAAATCTGAAACAAGATTGTTAGTAGTAAATTAATTCACTAAAAAAAGCTAGTTATTTACTTACCCTTCGTGTGAGCTGATTCTAGGAAAGTGATGTCGGTCTTTTTTATCCCATGACATCCTTTATAGTTGTCGTATAGGATGGGTTTCTCGTCCACCTATGATATTTCGGGTAAAATGGTCCCTACAATCATCCATTAATCTCCCCTGTCTATCATGATAGCCCTCGCAGCCACTATTGATAATCATATGGCTTTGGGTAAGTCTTGCGCATTATACGTGTCGATACAACTTTCACATATCCCTCAAATTACTAATCTTCAGGTAATCTTGCACGTCATCTGATGTTGGATATGAGTTGACTTATAGATAACCCTCAAATTGCCAGCTTTTTGGAAATCTTGTACATCATTTAAACTTGGATAAGAGGCAACTTACAAATATCCCTTGAATTGTCAGCTTTTAGGTAATCTTGCCCTTTTATCCATTATCGAACATAATGCGGCTCACAAATTTCCCTTGAATTGCCAGTCTTTGGGTAGTCCCACACATAATCAACTTGGATATGACGCGGCTTATAGATAACCCTCGAACTATCAATTTTTGGTAGTCTTGCACATTATTTTGACTTCAGATATAGTTTTGAATGAACCTCAAATTATTATCCTTTGGGTGATCTTGCACACTATCTGGTTTCGTACATTATTGCAGCTTATAGATAACCTTCGAATGGTCAACTCTTTAGTAATCTTGCATACTATCCTATCTCGGACATTGTGGCTTATAAATAACTATTAGACTGCCATCTTTTGGGAAATTATGGCTTAAGATAGCGACCTACAGACAACCCTAGGACTGTCTAACTGTAATAGGGTGGATGGCCTGATAATCCAGCTATAACAGGGTGGATAGCCTAATATAGTCCAACTATAATAGGGTGGATGGTACGATCATATCCAACTATAACAAGGTGGATGGCTCGATATAATACAACTGTAATAAGGTGGATGGCCCAATGATGTCCAACTATAACAAGATGAACGAGTCGATAATCCAACTATAATAGGGTGGATGTCCAAATATAGTCAAAATATAATGATGTGGATGACTAGATAATCCAATTGTAATGGGGTGGGTGGATCGATATATCCTCAACACTAGACTCCATCATCTATGCGTGATAAACAGATATAAATGTAAAATACCCTCGATGTCGGACTCCACAATCTCTGTAAAATATTGGGTATAAATACTCTCATATCCTTGATGCCAGACTCTACCATCTCTTCATGATATTGGATATAAATTTTCTAATACCCTCGATGCCAGACTCCACCATCTCTGTGTGATATAGGGTATAAAAGCTCTAATACCCTCGATGCTAGACTCTACCATCTCTGTGATATATTGGGTATAAAAGCTCTCGAGGATGGTATATTTGGATATGATGGCCGTCCCGGCAGTTGTAGAACACATTACCTTTATCCCTTTATTGACATGTTTCCTCCTTTCTATGTAGCTATGCTCAAGGTAGATGATTAGTAGCCACAATGTCGGTTTTACTAGTGACTATAGTCAATTTTCAAGAAAAGTTTTAGAGGAAACATTCATAACATAAATCGAATAACTTTGTTTGTCATCAACATCCTCATTTTGAGTTGGGATATCAAAACAAGAGGTCTTTCAAATGTAAATAAATGGTTGAACCCCATCTCTAAGGACAAATACAAATACCATTTATGAATATTATATTAAGGATTAGAGGAGGATGTCCTTGCTCTCTCTTTATTGGATGATCTCTTTGTTCGCTCCATTATTATGCCGATTTCTTTGCAGGTACCTGCGCTCAAGGTAAATAGTTAGAAGATAGAATGTCACTTTTGCTAGTGACTAAGGTCAAATTTTTGGAAAGCTTTAAAGAGAGCATTCGTAATATAAATCAAATGACTTCGTTTGCAAACATCATCCTCTTTTTAAGGTGAATAGATAAGCAAAGGGTCTTTTAATTATAAATAAGTAGCTGAATCCCATCTCTGGGGACAACCACAATACCATTTTTGAACATTGAATATTTATTTCATCCTTGATTTGTTTGGGAATCTGAGGAGGATGTCATTTCTTACTCCTCATCTATCGATCCCTTTGATTTCTCTGTTGTGCTGACTTCTTTACATGCATATTTTCTAAACATCATGTGTTTTTTTTGATCCTATAATTTTTTGAGGATTTGAGAAGGATGTCATTGTTTACTCCTCATCTGTTGATTGTTGTAACCACGTAAAGATTGTTAGTTCTAGAAAACTCTACCTCTTTCAGCTCTTTCCAAGTGTCTTAGCTCCTCTTTGCCAATTTTGGGTATTCAACTTCATTGTATTCCTTTTTGAATAAAAACATATGCTAAACAATTGGAATATTTTGTTGATCCTTATCATTCTTAGAACTACCTGCACCCACAGAAAAATTGATTATTTTTATGAAACTGATTTTTGTTGACCTCCTTTAATCTTCTGCCCTTTCTTTCCATTCTCTAAGTGCATGTCATATTCAGGTGTACGTCATCTTCGGATGCTTGGCTCAACTCCTCAAGTCAGTAGATGTAAGATGAAATTAGTTTAATAAAATAATTTAAAGAAAACACTTTCTCAAATAATCTAGTTTTTTAGAAAATCTGATTTTGAAAAGAATTAGGAGGGGTCTTTGCCAATATTTTGATGTCATGTACTAGCTTGATGAACATCTATGGTTTGAGGCTTTGACATGTCTGACACTTTCTGGAGAGCTCTAGAGATCTTTCAGCATTGTATCTGGGTAGTTTGAAGATGACTTTCTAGGAAATCTTTCATAACTGAGGATTTGCCTAATTGAACTTTATCGCAGCTGGGGATTTCTTTGAAGTTGACTCTGATCTCTGTGCTAGGAAAATCTCATAGCTTGAACTTATGAATGAAGCTTGGTAGAAATTTAAAGAAGGGCCTCAAAATTTTTGCCCCAGTTAGATATCTCGAGGTAAATCCTGACTCTATTGATGGGAGAGTTAGCACTCTGCAGGGTTCTTGAGATTCTCTCTCAAAATTCTCTTCAGTGGCATTCTTTGACAGGATCTCCATTTTGACATATTGTTCTTTGGAATTTTTGAGATTGTTTCTTGAAAGTTAAACATCTCGTTCTTCAGAATTTTTGAGATCCTTCTCAAAATTTCTACCCCAGTTTTCATTTCCTAGGGTGATATAACCGAGTTGTTGGGGTGCCTACATATCTCCTTGAAGCAGGAATCAGGTCTTACATAGTTTCTTTAACATGAAAGATATTGGGATTTCCTAGTGCTGAGTAATTCTTAGGGTTTGAACTTATGAATGAAGCTCTAGCTAAAATTTGTAGGTCCTTCTCAAAATTTATTCCCCAGTTAAATGCTTTCTAGACAAATCTTGACTTGTTCACTCTGTGGAGATCTTGAGACTCTCCTCAAAATCCATTTTAGTTGCATTCTTTGCAACAACCTTCCATTCTAACTATTAAAGGATGGACCTTCTTCTTTTGAAATTTTCAGATTCCTTCTTGAAAATTCTGTCTCAGTCTCCATTTCTTGGGGTGATGTGATCGAGCTATTGGGGAAGCTACGTATTCCATTGACGCAGAAAGCAATTCATCATGTAGTTTAGGAAATTAAAAGAAATATACAAAATTCTAAAGGGTTGACCAAAGTTGACAAAGGCCGCCTATGTCTCTTTCTTAGGATTTCAGGTCAAATGTAGTTCGTACAAAAAGGAATGGGAATTTTGAGCATAAAACGATTACATTAAGAAAAGAGATTACAAGGCAACAACCATAAATAAAAGACTATCTTCAGACATAGTATTTGTTCACTGCATTAGAGTTGATTAATTTGGGCCATTCTTTGCCATGCATATCGAACAAAATCAGATCTCCTCTCGATTGCATTTTTTGAACCATATACGGTCCTTGCTAATCTGGAGCAAATTTATTTTTGTATTCCTCTTGGTGAGGAAAGATACATTTAAGGACCAATTGTCCAATTTCAAATATGCTAACTCTTAACTCTTTTTTTGAAGGCTTAAATCATCTGTTGTTGGTATAATTGGCCATGGCATATGATGCTCATACTTTTCTCATCAATTAAAATAAGTTGTTCACATCAAGCACGCACCCATTCTTCATTACTCAATCTGGTTTCTTGGATGATTCTTAAAAAGTGTATCTTAACTTCAGCGGGTATTACTACTTCTGTTCACTAAACTAGGACATAAGGCGTTTCCCCAGTCAAAGTTCTGAATATTGTGCAATATCCCAGAAAATAATAAGGAAATATTTCATGCCAAGATAGGTGACTATCAACCATCTTTCACAAGATCTTCTTGATATTCTTATCTGCAACTTCTATAAGTTCGTTCATCTGTGGAGGATATACAATAGAGTTTCGATGAGTGATTTTAAACTGTTCACAAATCTCATTCATCGTGGCTATTTAAGTTTGAACCATTGTTTATAATGATTGATTCAGGTATTCCGAGCTGAAAAATTAAGTTATTCTTGACAAAATTCGCTACTATTTTCTTGGTCACAACTTTATATGAGGTAACTTCCACCCACTTGGTGAAATAATCGATTGTAACTAGGAGGAACCTATGTCAATATGAGACTACTGGTTCTATTGTCCCAACAACATCCATGCTCTAGGGCAAAAATAGCCAAGGTGAACTCATAGCATTAAGTTCATGTAGGGGCACTAGTATCATGTCTCTATGTATCTGGCATTTAGGGGATTTCTACACATACTTTCTACAATTATTCTCTATGATCATACAGATGTATCTGTCTTTCAAAATCATCTTTGTGAGAGTGAACCCATTCATATGAGGTCCACACACTCCAACATGCACTTTTCTTAGAAGCTTTGTTGCTTCAAAGGAATCTATGCATCTTAAGAATACAAGATCTGAGGTCTTCCTATAAAGGACTTCCCTATTTAAGAAGAATTCATTCGCTATTCAGCTAATTGTCTTTTTCTGAATGATGGTAGCATCTTTGGGGTATGCCCCAATTCCAAAATACCTGTTGATATCAAAATACCATGGATTTCCATCTTATTCTACTTTGACTTGTGAACAATGCACAATTTGCTCCTTAAAACTTATCTCCAATGGATCGATGTAACTTTTAACCGGGTGTTGTGAATCATAGAGGTTATGGTATCCAAAGCATCGACGAAATTATTTTGTATCCTCATGATATGTTTGATCTCAATTTCCTTGAATCTTTGGCTTAATTCCTTCACCAATTCTACGTATGGAGTGATCTTAGCTTTTTTCACAGCCCATTCTCCTTGAATTTGGTGAATCAATAGATTTGAGTCTCCAATAACCAGTAGTTCCTAAATTTTCATGTCGATAGCCAATATGATACCAAGGATGCAAGCTTAATACTCATACATCTTGTTTGTGTACGTAAAACAAAGTTTAGCCGTTACTGGATAGTGCTAACCAGTCTCTGACACCAAGACTGCTCTAATTCTTGAATCCTTGAAATTGACTGCTCCATCGAAGGATAGTTTCAAACTGTGGTATTCTTGAGTAATGTCTTATCCTATGAACAATAATCCTTTATCTAGGAAGTAAGTTTCGAGAGGCTCATACTTTTCATCAACTGGATTCTCTGCTACGGCCTTCCATTTGATCGCCTTTTGAGTCACATATATGATGTCAAACTCACTCAACAACATTTTCCACTTTGGCAACTTCCCTATAGGCATGGCTTTCTGGAAGATGTTCTTTAAAGGATCTATCTTGGAAATGATATATATTTTATATGAAGTCAGGTAATGCCTAAGCTTCTAGGCATCCTAGGTTAGTGCAAACACATCCTTTCTGATAGAGTGTAATGAGCCTCATATGGAGTGAACTTCTTGCTCAAATAGTAGATTTCTCTTTCTTTTATTTCAGTTTTATCTTGATTCCTCAGAACACATCCGAATGTATTGTCCAAGATTGATAAGTAAAGCAACAAAGAACTCCCTTCACTTGGAGGAACTAACACCAGTGGATTAGACATGTAATCCTTGAAACTATCAAAAGCCTTATGGTATTCTTCAGTTCATTCATTCGATGCATCATTTTTCAACAGCTTGAATATAGGCTTGCGAATAATCGTTGACTGGGCTATATATTTACTGATGTAATTCAATCTTCCCAAAAAGCTCATGACTTTCTTCTTGGTTTTTGGAGGAGAAAACTATTGGATTGCCTTGATTTTTGAGGGATCGTTATTGATACCCCTTCTACTGACTATGAAGCCCAACAACTTTCTTGCTGGCACCCTAAAAGCTCACTTGGCGGGATTTAGCTTCAAATTATACTTGCGCAACCGATTAAAGAATTTTCACAAGTGGGTTAAGTGATCTAAATTCTTGTGGGATTTGATAATTATGTCATCCACGTACACTTCAATCTCTTTGTAGATCATATCAAGAAATATGGTTGTCATGGCTCTCATGTATGTAGCATTGTATTCTTGAGACCACACGATATTAACCTGTAGTGATAAAAACCCCAAGGTGTGATGAAAGTTGTTATCTATACATCTTTCTCATACATTAAGATCTGATGATACCCAGCAAAATAATGCATGAATTACTGCATTTCATGCTTCATGCAGTTGTCAATGAGAATGTGGATATTGGGTAATGAAAAGTTATCTTTGGGACTGGCTTTGTATAGATGTATGTAATCGACATAGATTCTGATCATACCATCCTTATTTGGCACTAGAACAATGTTGATTAACCATGTTGGATACTTTGTGACCTTCATAAATTTGGCTAGGATCTATTTAGTCACTTCTTCTTCGATTCTCAGACATAGATTTGGTTTAAACTTCTGTAGCAACCCTTGTGGTGTTTTTCAGATTTTTTTGTGCTTTGACCATTTTACCCTTCCTCATTTTTTTTTATATCATTTATGAGTCATGGGGATGGTTGGCATGGTCTCCAAAGTGTTCGGGAGTGATTTATATGAGTTTGGGGTTTTGAGTAGCCTTTAAGGTGATATAATTAATTTTGGTCAATATTTTTTGATACGAGCATCGTATGAGAGTTTTATTGGTTCCATTAGATTCATAACATCAATTTTGGGTTAGCAGAGTAGTTGGTTTGGTCTCGAGACTACATTGTGGGTTTTTAGTATTTGAGCGAAAACTAGTTATTTTGGCCTAAAAGTATTCCTGGTGTGGAAATTATTGATAATGCCCTCTTTTGGAAAATTTGATAGTTTCTTTGTGTCCGAAAAGTTGAAATTAGCCTAGTAGCATTGTCGTGTTACTTTTGTGGGGTCCCAAACGAATTTTAAGGGTTCAATCGGGAAATTTTCTTGTCCAAAGTTCACTGCTGGTGTAGTTTTTGGTGCAACATCTGGTTCTTCATCATGATCAAGTTTCCATGTGTCACAATCATGAGGGTTGATCAAATGACTCATCACAATCATGAGGTGGAGCACCGTATCGCAAAGAGTTAAGGTGGACTAGGTCGGGTTAATGAATCAGGATCGCGAGGCCCACTCCATGATCACGATGACCAATATCTTGGGAGGTCAACATTGACCTCCCAATCATATGGGATGTTTCACAATTGTGAGGTATTTTTCACAAAACAGTCTAAAAACCGCTCTTTCACAATTGTTCTCCATTTTTCACCATTTTTGGACTTTGGGAACTAGATTTTGGGCGATTTCAAGAGGGGTTTTCTACATTCTTGATTGGGTAAGCTTCTAACCTATTTTCTATCATTACCAATTGATAATATTTCTAGATTTAGACTTGATTTTTACTAGGATTTAAGATTTAGAACCTTTAATGTATGGGTGATATGATTCTTTATTAAAATTCTAGTTTTATCCTTTTCTTTTCTGTGTTGATTTTTGAAGTGATTTTGGACCCAAAACTGAAGTATGCTATTATGGGTATCAATAGACTCCTAATTATGCGTAGTATTTATTTTTGATATATTGGGAGCAATTCGAAGCCACTTGGAAGAGAAAGGCTTCTTGTTGAAGGGGTTGGGTTTGTGTTTTTGGCTTTTGAGATAGGTTATGACTTAACTTTCTTCAGACTGGGCTAAGTAGATAATCATTCATGTAAAGTATGCTATGGTTTGGGGATTTAATCATTATCATCATCTTTTGAAATCATTATTACTATTATTTTGCTCATGTAGGGGCTTGTGTGAACCTTATTATTGATTTGAAAGATTGTTATCATTTGGATGCCCGTGTGGGAGATGGTTCTGGTCTTGTTGATGATTATTTGTTCCTTATTATTATTTTGATGCCCGTGTGGGGTCTTGGATTGATATATGTGATACCTTATATGATTTTTTTTCAATTGTGTTTCCAAGAGGGGATGATATAATGAATTATTGGGATTGGGTGATTTGAGTTCATTCATGCCATTGTTGAACAAATTATTTTACCTTGTAGATTTTTCCATGATAAGACATACTCTTTTGTCACTCTTTTTCATGCAATTGATATTATTATGGAGCTTGGACATTGCAAAAAAAACGTACCATTTTATAAATTCCTTAGCCGATGGAAGTTCCGGTAAGGTTGACTAATGAAATTATGATTAGTATATAGGTTGTGAACCCCCCATGGGTCCTTTTCTAGAAGCTTAAGCTCAGACGGTGTATAGGAGGTGAGCATTTGAGCATTGCATGCATATCATATCGTTGTGTTGTACCACTTTTCATCTCTTCTATATGAATGATAATATGAATTTGATTTCTTTATATGTTGTGTTGATATTTCTTACACTATTATTGAGATTGTATTATTATTATACTGCTAGAAGCTATACAACTTGAGCCATAAGGACTTTTCTATTTGCATGTGGAAGCATCACTCGTAGCTTTCTTTATATGATTAGTTATCTACTTTGCTTGGTCAGCCTATGATGCCTACTGAGTGCAAGTGGACTGTACTCACTCCTACCTTTTTGTACCTTTTGGCGCAGATTTGTGTTCGAGTCCTTCTCGCTGGACATGATATTCATGTAGTTGGGATCTTTTCAAAGTCATGGTGAGCTCTTTATCTGGAGTAGGATAGGACTTTCTCTATGTTTATGATGACTTTACCTTCAATACAGAGATATACAATGTTTTTTTTTTGTACTTTCAGTTTAGAGACATACAATGTCTTTACTCCTGACACTAGTTTCTGGGGATTTGAGATGTGTATTATAGATATTTATCTTATTATGGTATTTGTCTGACTTTACTCCTAAATTCTCATATTATATTCTCTTATTTATCTTCTTTCTGCATTTATTCCCTTTTTGATATTGTGCTTACCTACTAAGGTTGGGTTGGGGTAGGTGCCATCATCACCTCACTTTTTGGGTCGTGACAAATTGGTATAAGAGCACTAGGTTCACCAGTCTCATGAGTAAAGAGCAAAATGTCTAATAGAGTCCCATGAATCGATATGTTTACATCTGTATCTATATTCGGGATGCGATGGGATATTTTTAGGTAACTTCTCTAATTTGATTACTTATCATGCGCATTGTTTATATTTAGTAGTCTAAGTTTGTATCTCACTCTTTCTATGTAGATGGTAAGAACTCTATTAGGAGCTATTCGTGATGCTGAGCCAGCACCTGCTACAGAAGCCCCCATTAGGGGATGAGACAGGGGTCACGACTGAGACTATGGTAGAGGAAGGGCTCGGGGAGCGGCTCCTGGTAGAGGACATGCTAGAGTGGCCTCTCCTAAGCCAATAATTGATCATGTTAAGGCGGCTTATTACCTAGGAAATGTGGGACCAACCTAGGCCCCTCAGTGTTTTATTGCTACTCCAGTATTACTGTAACACCTTGTACATTTCTGAGTCTAGCTGACTACCGTAATATTTATGGAAATATGAAAACATGAGAGATTTGATGAATTATGTCTTCATTGTGGGCATTAATAAGTCTTGTACAATTGGGCCCAAAATGAAGCCCAAAAACCATAGAAAGACATGGCCCAAAGTGGGAATTTGACCCATTCTTTCAATACTCATCCATTGACCAAGTAAACCCACCAAGTGTGTGGATAAGTATCATTCTAAAGGGACTATATAATCCAAATAAATCAGGTTTTTATTTCATTTGGACTCTCATGCCTTTTCTAGAATTATCCAAAGCTTTCCTCTCACACAAACCCTAAGCTCTCATCTCTTTTTGGACAAGATCATTTTTGTACAAGGCTTGGTAAGTGTTTATTATGATGGTTTACTATATTTTATGCATGAGAGATGGTGTATATTATGTTGGTTATGTTGGTGGAGTATTGAGAAGTTCATAATGTGTGAAATGTTACATGTTGCTAAATCGGAGGATGGTTTTGTCTTGTAAACATGAATATGTACTTGTGGTCTTGAAGGAAGTGAAATTTATGGAGTAAATATTGACATATGAGATGTGATTATAGTCTTACCTTGTTTTATCCTTGTGTGTAATATTTGGAATTGTTATTGTGAAATTGGTTATGGTTTTGGTGACGTATTGGCCGTAAAGTGCAGTTTTGAGTGTTGTTATGCGTGTTGTGAGATCATGGCTGATTGTTGGTGTTCAATATGATCAAAAATATTTCAAAATAAGTTTGGTTATGATCATGAACCATTCATTGCATTAAAAGACTCAAAAGAGACCAGTTCAGACCAAAATGGGCATCCGCCCCCGCAGACGAGGGCACCTGTGGGCGCAGATGCCAACGCAGGTGCCACTGGCATCTGCTACCAGCCAAATGAGGGCGCACCTCAGCCACCTGAGGGTGCAGGTGGCTTCACAGGTCAGCCCCAGGTGCGGTTTTGTATGTTTTCGTATCGTCTTGGTCCCCTATACCCTTTTTGGATGTAATTATCAACGTGTGATGTCGTTTTAATGACTTTAAAGTATCGTATGGAGGTATGTTGGACTATATTAAGTGTTGGTTGTTGTTCATATGTTGTTATTAAGGAGTAATTATAACGGAATGATGATGAGAAAGCATAAAGGGTAAGTGCACTGTGAAATGCTATTGATGTATGATATCTTGGTCAATGTGTGGAATGTTATGGTGTTGTTGATATGAAAATATAGTGGATTGTATTTTAAGGGATGACATGAAGTTATACGACAGTCATATAGTTCATTGTCGTCTTGTACGCCTGTATAGTAACTAGTTGCTAATGTAAGCTCTGATATGTACTTGTATTGTAGAGTAAAACGTAAGGAGGAAGCTGGACTGTTGTGTTCATACATAGTCTTGGGTATTCATACTTGGAAGTGAAGGTATGTAAGGTTATTCTGTCCGTATTTCTCTGCAGCACATAGTATTCACAATGGCATAACACTTGTCCCATCCCAAAATGTGTAAGGTATCCTATATCCGGTTACCACTTGTCAATATCACACGTTTCCTACTCATTGGTCAATTGTGAATCACATGTCTCATATTCATTGATAATGTTCCAAAATCCCAACAAGGTTGTGTTCCAAAGTTACAATAGTGATTATACTCATGTATCTTGTTCATTGATTATTGTCCAATGGTTCTAATAGTGTTATGTTTCCAATAATGTTTATTCACATTCCTCTCACTGTTTGATTATTGATCTAAAGCTTCAATAAAGTTATGACTATCATTGTATCAATCTCAAAGTAATGAATAAAGTAATGCATATGTGGTTAATGACCAAGTATGGGTGGTAGCTTTAGGGGTAAAATGCCTAGCTCAAGCCGATCCCAAGATTGTTGGATCAGGGGGCAGTCCTAGAGGCATAAGCCTAGCTCGGACCGAACCTGACAGGGGGCATCTTGTAACACCCCGTATACTCCCAACCCAATGTGACGACAATAAACAAAGGGTACTTTGGTGTCGAGAAGCCATAAGTATGTATTTGGTAATGTTAACAATGAGAAATTTGAAATTTGGCTTCGTACATGTGATTAGCCTTTCATAAGAGGTGTTTTGTGATTTTTGTGGCGCATTCGTGGGGTTCAAAATGAGGCTAAGAGTACCTCTAAAGAAAGTATATTAAGGCTAAGAAGTAAGTTAAAGAATAGGACTTGAAGTATCTAACCGAACCCGCGAAGAAAAGTCGAAAACTGAAATTTTTGAAAAATTTTAAGGAGGGGCGCATTTGGGATCGTGCCACGCCGCTCTGGACTAAAATTTTTAGTCCAGGGGAAGTAAGTTGGCGCGCCCAAGAGCGTGCCACCTTGGGTTTTCCATTTTTTGAAAGTTGGAAATTTCTAAGTCCCAAGGGTATCCGGGGTTGTATTGAGTCTATTTTTGCCACGTTTCTTCTACAACCATGAGCGTACACATGAAATGAGTGAAATATCATATTGGTATGATAAAATTACTCGAGAAAGAATTTGGCGTCAAAATGGCGGTTTTACCCTTTTGGTCAAAATAGGCCATACGTGGCTAGAATCGCTTGTTTTTGGGATTGAGGCCATGGATATGAATGGAGTGAGTGGGAATATTATTGTAAAACGTATGAGATGCTTTAAAAATGAGAAATTATTGATTTTATTGGGTTAAGTGAATTGGGCCCCAAAAGGACCCAAAAATGGAAAGAAAGCATGGCCCAAAATGGGTCAAAAGACCCATTCTTGCCTTGACCTTCTAGACCAAATATTAAATGCCACAAGAGTGGATAAGTATGGAATTAAAGGTCTATAAAAGGGGCCAAAAATCAGATTTTATTTCATTATACAACACACATGCTTTTCTCTCGTTTTCTAGAATTCTCAAGAAAGCTTCTCTTGGGCTCTTCAAACCCTAAGGCATTTTTGGGCAAGATCATCATCTTCCAAGCTTGGGTACGTGTTTATTATCATGTTTAAACATATTATATGCATGGAAGATTATGTATATCATGTTGGTTATGCTTGGGAGTGTTGGATATGGCACTTTGTGCTTTTGTGAAAGATGTGAAATCCATGGGATTGTAACTTGAATTATGACTTATGACTTTGATGAAAGTGCATGATATGGATGAAATAACAACACGTATGGTGTTATTATGGGCTTAAACATGTTATTTTTCTATAAGTATAAATTATGGGATTTTGGCCGATTTGTTGTTGTGAGGTGTATTAAAGTAAATTGATGGCATACTTGTGATGTGGTGGTGATGGAGAAGTGTAAAATATGAACTTGGTGTGACATGCTATTGGTTATCATGTGTTGTTCAATGTATGGAATATTGTGGAATTCTTGGTATGATGATTTTATAAATTGTGTTGTCAAGGGGGAAATGACATGTTCGAGTTAAACATGTGACTTATTGTTGTTGTATGCCATTATAAGGTTATTGGTGGTTAATGTTGGTTCCGTCATGTATTTATGTTGTAGAACAAAACATAAGGACGGAGCGGGACTATCGTATGCACGTCTAAGATTGTGTATTCGTAAGTACTTACGAATACAAGGTATGTAAGTTTACTCTTTCCGTATTCTTCTACAACATATTGTTCCTATTGACATTGGACTTGTTTCAATTCTGAGAGCCTTGAAGTATATCAATTCAGGTTGACATATATTGTTATCCATATATGTCTTATTCTTAGATGACTTATGATTCACTTATCTCTTGTTCCTTGATTGAAGTTCCGAAGATGTCATGACGTTCTAATTCCTAAAAGAACTATCTCAAGAGGGTAAAATATAAATGAATCTATGTATTCTTGAAAAGCATTTTCCAATCATGCCATGCTCCAAATCCTATATTGTGAGGATCATCTTAGTACCATTCTCATAAGAGTAATAAGAGAGATGATGTGCAAGGTAGTGTGATTATTACTCATAAGTGAAGATGTCAATCTCATGAGTTAAATGCGTGAAGTGAAATGTGCATATAAGTGTGTGCTTTACTATCATTATCTCTAGTGTGTCACTTTCCTAGCTAGACAAAGGGGTATAAGATTGTAAAGAAGTAAGGCGCTTGGGTACTAGATGTTTCATTAGGTATGGATCACATTCTAAAAGTTATAAGTTCTAGATGGAATAATTCCAATACTATGCTATGTTAGTCACTATAGACCACCAAAGGTGGAGGGCCGGTACTATATGCTTACTTATATAAGATCTCATAAGAAGTAGCAAAAGTGTTCTCTTGGAAGTAGAGAAACGAGGTAAAGTATATATGTGTGTTTCCAATAGCATAGTGATCCTCAATAGGTCATACAAGTATGTATATTCTACCTCCAAGTTCCGGGAATGTGATGTTCTAAAGTCTAGTAATGTTATGATTATGTTTGTACCAATCTGGTAAAAGTTGAGGTATAATTATGACATTATCCATGGGGTGAAATGAACACCTGTATGATGGTTCTCTATACATTATCCATAGGGTGAAATGAACACCTGCATGATGGTTCCCTATACATTATCCATGGGGTGAAATGAACACCTGCATGATGGTTCTCCTTACATTATCCATGGGGTGCAATGTACACCTGCATGATGGGTCTATGAATTTCCCACTGATCAGTTGGGCCCGGGCAGTATATGATTAATAAGTGATTAAGTGAAGTAAGGTAAGGTAGAGAAGCATGTAGAGTGGATGTATGATACCCTACCCATAGAGTGGATGTAGGTTATATTATTAATCCACCAAGAGAGTGGGTGTGTGTGGATGAATGTTATTCTTTTGTAATTTACTAACCAAGTAGTAGAACAATAGTGGTAATGAGCATAGAAGCAAGAAATAAATCTCTTGCATAGAGAAGAGTCTCATGAATAGAGGAGAAGAGTCTCTTGAGTGTAGATGTATATGAAAGATATTCTATGAATAGTAAGGATATAAAATGAATGTCCTAAAATGTTCATAACGAAAGCATTAGACAAGTTTCCAATTAGAATGATGGTTTACCCATATTGAAAAATCTCTCATAGTTATTTCATTGACATTATCATGTATGATGTAATTTCTCTAGCCTTACATACTCAGTACATTTCTCGTACTGACCCCCTCGGGGGACTTACCTTACATGTTGCAGGTGCAGGCATTAGTAGACCTCCTCAGTAGACTGTGGATCAGTTGCAGAAGTTTTGGTGAGCTCCACTTGATTCGGAGCTTTCTGGGTCATAGTTGTATATTCATTTTGATGTTGTAAAGGTAGTATAAATAGATGTATCTGTTAGAGGCTTTGTAGACATATGTGGGTATATAGATGTAAGATGTACGTTCAGTTTGACGTAATGGCCCCAACGGCCAAGTTTTATATATATATATATATATATATATATATATATATATGTCATATGTTACCAGATTCATGTCTTCCACGTAATTGCATGAGGTATAAGAAGATTCACACGAGGATATGCATACGAAGGTTCACGAGCAAAGATTGGTTCTCTCGAGCCATATCGACTTCGGGTGCCAATCCGGCCTGAATGGGATTTCGGGTCGTGACACATCTCTAGAGGTATAAACTTAGCTCGAGCCGAACCTGATATGTTGGTATGGGTGTCAGCTCTAAAGGTAATAACCTAGCTCGAGCCAATCCCGATCTATATTGATTCATAGGGTGGCATCTCTAAGGGCATAAGCCTAGCTCTAGCCGATCCCAACATAATGTTATGTTATGTTAAAAACCACTGTTCAGTCGGGGCTCGGGTATCACAGTATCACAGGCAAAGATGAATAATCCTAGAAGCAAAGAAGCAAAGAAAGCAATGGAAGTAATACACATGATTCTCAAAACACAGAATGATAACTTATCCATATTGGTTATGCATTTGTATTTGAGTTCATTGATATATTTACATATCATACAGTTTCATTTAAGCCTTACATACTCAGTACATTCTTCGTACTGACCCCTTTTGGGGATTTAACTTAATTGCTGCAGGCGCAGGTACTAGTAGGCCTCCACAGTAAGTTACCTGTTGTTGCGGATCATTGGTTAGCTCTAGTTAGTTCGGGGCTTCTCCGAGTCATAGTTGTAGATATGTTTTGGTATTGTACATGTTGTCTAAAGCGGGGACTTGTCTTGACTTTCAGTTAGCTTTGGTAAATGTATTTGTTAGAGGCTTTTGTAGACGTATGTGGGTGTATAAATGTAAGAGATACATGTCAATCTTGACTTGATGGCCTCGACGGCCAAGTTTCACATATGTATATATATATATATCACATGTTCCATGATTCCCGTCTTTAGCATGGTGTGTTCTTACATGATGGTGATGTTTCTTATGGAATGCATATGAATGAACATAGGCAAAGCTTGGTTCTCTCAAGCCTTATAGGCTACGGGTGCCAATCACGTCCCGATGGGATTCGGGGCTTGACAAAAGTGGTATCAGAGCAGGTCGTTCTAAGGGTGTCTACAAAGCCGTGTCTGAGTAGAGTCTTACTTATCGATGTGTTGTGCACCACATTTATAAGTAGGAGGCTACGGGACATTTAGGATGCTGTTTCTTTTCTTTACTTCTAGATCGTGCAATAGAGCCAGTGTTGTAAGTTGAATTATATCTGATCATGCTAATTGTTTTATTTGGTATAGTAACAATGCCAAACACGAGAAGAAGTAGAGGTAAAGGGAAGTAGGTGGATATGCCTGCTGAAGAAGGAATGAGTAGATTACCACCTGACCAAGCTAGTCAAGGTGGGGCAAATGCTGAAATTTCATCGCGGTCTTCAGGATGCCACCAATGAATGCCACGGATCAGGATCTTAGAAATGCAGTGCATATGTTAACACAGTTAGTAGCAGCACAAAGTCAAGGACGAGCTGGTCCAATGACAAATGAAGATGATGCGGCTAGAGTGGCGAGTCGCAGAACACAGGATTTCCTAAAACTGGACCCTCCCATATTCACTGGGTCAGATCCGAAAGCAGATCCACAGGTCTTCGTGGATCAAATCCAGAGGGCTCTAGAAGTTATGCACGTGACAGGGGTTGAAACAGTTGAACTTGCTGCTTATAGATTGAAAGGAGAGGCGATACTGTGGAATGAGGAGTGGAAGAAATCTCGTGATATTGATACAAATCCACCGAATTGGGAAGAATTTAAAGCGGCTTTTCTTGATCATTATCTTCCCTATGAGATCTGTATGGCTCGTGAGGATCAGTTTTTAAATCTCCATCAGGGAAATTTGAGTGTTAGAGAATACAACATGCAATTTAATTCCTTGGCACGATACGCTCCACATGTGGTAGCTACAATGACAGACAGAGTCCACTGATACGTGGATAGATTGGAGCCATATCTAGTAAGGGATTGCACCATTGCTGCCTTGAATAAAGATATGGATATTGCTAGAATACAGGCCTTCGCCTAGAAAATGGAAAATCAGAGACAGAGAAAATGGGTACATGAATTTGACAGAGGGCAGTCCAAAAGGGCTAGACCTATGGGACCATCTATGATGTCCCAAGGAGGATCTAGGCCTCGTATGTTTCCTAGACCACCTAGACGATCGTTCTCATATTCTACAGCAGGTGCTCACTTTCAGTTTTGAGGGTCTAGATGTGGTCTATCTGGGCAGAGTAGTGGGGTTCACGGATCACAGGCAACAGGTTTTCCTCGTCAGCAGTGTCAGCACTGCGAACGTATTCATACAGGTACATGCAGAGTGGGGACAAATGCTTGTTTCTAGTATGGAATGAATGGACACATGATGAAAGAGTGTCCCCAGAGAAGCATGGGTGGTATAGAACGACCGACAGGATTAGACGTTGCGTCATCAACATCGGTTCCTTTATTGGGACGAGGTGTGCAGTCTGTTGGTCGTGGTAGGGGTACCAGAGGAGCAACCAGTACTAGTGGGGTTCAGAATCGTACTTATGCTCTGGTAGACAGGCAGAACTCAGAGGCCTCTCCTGATGTCGTCACAGGTACATTATCCACATGTTCATATAATGTATATGCACTGATTGATCCAGGTTTTACATTTTCCTATGTTACTCCATTGATTGCTGCGAAATTTGCAAAGGCACCAGAATTATTTATTAAATCACTTGAAGTGTCTACACCGATTGGTGAATATATTGTTGCAAAAATAGTATATTGTAATTGTGTGGTAACTGTGTGTGGTCATGATACACTGGCCGATCTCATTGAACTAGACATGGTGGATTTTGATGTGATAGTGGGAATGGATGGGTTAGCTTCTTGTTACGCCATGGTTGATTGCTGGGCCAAAAAGGTACATTTTCATTTTCCACAAATGAATGTTTTTGAATGGAAAGGTGATGTAGGGGCACCAAGAGGAAGATTTATTTCTTATGTGAAAGCCAGGAAAATGATTTCTAAGGGTTATATATGTCACCTAGTAGGGTGAAAGATACTGAAGTGGAATCACTCACTCCGCAGTCGGTTCCAGTGGTCAATGAATTTCTGGATGTATTTCTAGAAGATCTTCCAGGCTTACCCCCAGAACGGGAAGTAGAATTTGGCATTGATGTGATTCCAGGTACTCAACCTATTTCTATTCCCCCATATAGAATGGCACCAACAGAATTGCATGAATTGAAGTAGCAGTTGAAAGATTTGCTGGACAAGGGGTTTATCAGGCCTAGTATGTCCCCGTGGGGTGCACCGGTATTATTTGTATGGAAGAAAGATGGCACATTGAGAATGTGCATCGACTATCGGCAATTGAATAAGGTAACGATCAAGAACAAATATCCCCTCCCTCGAATTGATGATTTGTTTGATCAGTTACAGGGTGCCAAGTGTTTTTTGAAGATTGACTTGAGGTCGGGTTACCATCAAGTCAGAGTTAGAGAAGAAGATGTAACCAAGACAGCTTTCCGAACACGGTATGTCCATTATGAATTTTTAGTTATGTCATTTGGACTAACAAATGCACCAGCTATGTTCATGGATTTGATGAATAGGGCGTTTAAGCCATTTCTAGACGTGTTCGTCACGGTATTATTTGTATGGAAGAAAGATGGCACATTGAGAATGTGCATCGACTATCGGCAATTGAATAAGGTAACGATCAAGAACAAATATCCCCTCCCTCGAATTGACGATTTGTTTGATCAGTTACAGGGTGCCAAGTGTTTTTCGAAGATTGACTTGAGGTCGGGTTACCATCAAGTCAGAGTTAGAGAAGAATATGTAACCAAGATAGCTTTCCGAACACGGTATGGCCATTATGAATTTTTAGTTATGTCATTTGGACTAACAAATGCACCAGCTGTGTTCATGGATTTGATAAATAGGGTGTTTAAGCCATTTCTAGACGTGTTCGTCACGGTATTTATAGATGACATTCTGGTTTATTCAAGATCACCAGAGGACCATGCTAATCACTTACGGCAGGTGTTCCAGATTCTTCGTGAGCGTAAGTTGTATGCAAAGTTCTCCAAGTGTGAGTTTTGGTTAAAATCAGTCGTATTCTTGGGTCACATTATGTCAGATGAAGGGATACAGGTTGATACACAAAAGATTGAGGCAGTGAAAAAGTGGCCAAGACCTACGACACACACAGAGATTCGTAGTTTTCTTGGACTGACAGGTTATTACAGAAGATTTGTGGAAGGTTTTTCTTTGGTTGCTGCACCTCCAACGAAGCTTACACACAAGGCAGTTAAATTTTAGTGGAATGATGCGTGTGAGAAAAGCTTCCAAGGGTTGAAAGATAAATTAACCTCCACACCAGTTTTAATACTTCCCGAAGGTACTGGAGGTTATGTAGTATATTGTGATACTTTCGGGGTTGGCCTCGGATGTGTATTGATGCAGCATGGTAATGTCATAGCATATGCCTCACGACAATTGCGGCCACATGAAAGAAACTATCCCACACATGATCTTGAATTAGCAGCGGTGGTTTTTGCTTTAAATATATGGCGTCATTATTTGTATGGAGTTCATGTCGATATCTATACTGCTCACAAAAGTTTACAATATATCTTTAAGCAGAAGGAACTCAATTTGAGGCAAAGGAGGTGGCTTGAGCTATTGAAAGACTATGATATTGATATTTTATACCATCCAGGAAAGGCAAATGTGGTAGCTGATGCATTGAGCCGCAAGGCAGCGGAAATCACTAGTGACCAATTGACGAAAAAGAAAGAGATAATCAAAGACCTATCTCAATTAGCCAGCTTGGTGGTTCGTCTACTTGAATCCTCAGATGAAGGGGTTATTGTACGAAATGCGGCTGAATCTTTGTTAATAGCTGAAGTGAAAGAGAAGCAGTGTGTAGATCCTATGTTATTGTAGTTAAAAGAAAATGTACAAAAGAACTTGACAAAGGCATTTGATCTTACACAAGAAGGGGTGCTTCAGTGCCAAGGTAGATTATGTGTACCAGATGTAGATGAGCTGAGGAAACGAATTATGACAGAGGCGCACCATTCACGCTATTCTATTCATCCGGGTGCTACTAAAATGTACCATAATTTAAAAGACGTGTATTGGTGGGGAAATATGAAGAAGAACATTTCAGAATTTGTCGCTCAGTGTCCGAATTGTCAGAAAATAAAGGTAGAGCATCAGAAACCAGGAGGTTATATGCAATGTATCAATCTTCCAGTCTGGAAGTGGGATATGATTAATATAGATGTCATCACAGGTTTGCCTCGTACACTATGGAAATTTGATTCTATATGGGTTATAGTTGATAGGCTTACCAAGTCAGCACATTTTCTACCAGTCAAGACCACTTATACAACGGAGAATTATGCAAGATTATATGTTAAATAGATAGTGCGGTTACATGGTATTCCACTTTCCATTATATCAGACAGAGGAGCACAATTTACAACGCACTTTTAGAGATCTTTCCAGCAGAGTTTGGGTGCACATGTGAATATGAGTACGGCTTTCCATCCTTAGACTGATGGACAAGCAGAAGGTACTATTCAAACACTTAAAGATATGCTACGAGCTTGCGCGTTAGATTTTCAAGGCAATTGGGATGACCATTTGCCTCTTATTGAATTTGTTTACAACAATAGCTATCATTCAAGTATTAAAATGGCACCTTATGAAGCTTTGTATGGAAGAAAATGTAGATCGCCAATTGGATGGTTTGAAACGGGTGAAACTGCTTTACTTGGTCCAGACCTTGTTCATCAAGCTATGGAGAAAGTTAAAGTGATTCAACAACGATTACAAATGGCCCAAAGTCGACACAGGTCATATACCGATGTTAGAAGAAGAGTACTTGAGTTTGCCATAGGTGATTGGGTATTTCTGAAGGTGTCACCAATGAAAGGGTTAATGTATTTCAGAAAGAAAGGAAAATTAAGTCCACGTTATATAGGCCCATATGAAATTATCAGAAGATTTGGGCAGGTTGAGTATGAGTTGGCACTACCCCAAGAACTCTCCACAATTCATCCGATATTTCATGTTTCAATGCTTCGAAAATATATAGGAGATCCATCTCGTATTGTTCCCGTTGAAGATGTCCAAATTACAGAGGATCTTACTTATGAAGAGGTACTCATTGCCATTTTGGATAGACAAGTGAAGAGGTTGAGGAATAAAGATATAGCATCCATAAAGGTACTTTGGAGAAATCAGCAAATAGAAGAAGTCACGTAGGAAGCTGAAGAAATGATGAAATCCAAGTACCCTTATTTGTTCCAAAGGGAAGAATGACAAGTAAGTATTTATAAGCTTTGAGTATATCTCTATATGATGACATGAAGAATGCTCCTAGACTTGTAAGTTTTTACTTTGAAATGATAACACTAACATTCGAGGACGAATGTCTCTAAGGGGGGAAGAATGTAACACCCCGTACGTTTCTGAGTTTAGCTGACTACTGTAGTATTTATGAAAATATGAAAACATGAGAGATTTGATGAATTATGTCTTACATTGTTGGCATTAATAAGTCTTGTACAATTGGGCCCAAAATGAAGCCCAAAAACCATAGAAAGACATGACCCAAAGTGGGAATTTGACCCATTCTTTCAATACTCATCCATTGACCAAGTAAACCCACCAAGTGTGTGTATAAGGATCATTATAAAGGGACTATATAATCCAAATAAATCATATTTTTATTTCATTTGGACTCTCATGCCTTTTCTAGAATTATCCAAAGTTTTCCTCTCACACAAACCTTAAGCTCTCATCTCTTTGTGGACAAGATCATTTTTGTACAAGGCTTGGTAAGTGTTTATTATGATGGTTTACTATATTTTATGCATGAGATATGGTGTATATTATGTTGGTTATGTTGGTGGAGTATTGAGAAGTTCATAATGTGTGAAATGTTACATGTTGATAAATCGGAGGATGGTTTTGTCTTGTAAACATGAATATGTACTTGTGGTCTTGAAGGAAGTGAAATTTATGGAGTAAATATTGAAATATGAGATGTGATTATAGTCTTACCTTGTTTTATCCTTGTGTGTAATATTTGGAATTGTTATTGTGAAATTGGTTATGGTTTTGGTGACGTATTGGCCGTAAAGTGCAGTTTTAGGTGTTGTTATGCGTGTTGTGAGATCATGGATGATTTTTGGTGTTCAATATGATCAAAAATATGTCAAAATAAGTTTGGTTATGATCATGAACCATTCATTGCATTAAAAGACTCAAAAGAGACCATTTTGGACCAAAATGGGCATCCGCCCCCACAGATGAGGGCACCTGGGGGGGGGGGGGAATATGCCAACGCAGGTGCCACTGGCATATGCTAACATCCACCTGTGGGTGCACCTCAGCCACCTGCGGGAGCAGGTGGCTTCGCAGGTCAGCCCCAGGTGCAGTTTTGTATGTTTTCGCATCTTCTTGGTCCCCGAAGGACCCTATACCCTTTTTGGATGTAATTATCAATGTGTGATGTCATTTTAATGACTTTAAAGTATCGTATGGAGGTATGTTGGACTATATTAAGTGTGGGTTGTTGTTCATATGTTGTTATGAAGGAGTAATTGTGACGGAATGATGATGAGAAAGCATAAAGGGTAAGTGTAGTGTGAAATGCTATTGATGTATGATATCTTGGTCAATGTGTGGAATGTTATGGTGTTGTTGATATGAAAATGCATTGGATTGTATTGTAAGGGATGACATGAAGTTATACGGCAGTCATATAGTTCATTGTCGTCTTGTACGCCTTTATAGTAACTAGTTGCTAATGTAAGCTCTGATATGTACTTGTATTGTAGAGTAAAATGTAAGGAGGAAGCTGGACTGTTGTGTTCATACATAGTATTGGGTATTCATACTTGGAAGTGAAGGTATGTAAGGTTATTCTGTCCGTATTCCTCTGCAGCACATAGTATTAACAATGGCATTACACTTGTCCCATCCCGAAATGTGTAAGGTATCCTATATCCGGTTACCACTTGTCAATATCACACGTTTCCTACTCATTGATCAATTGTGAATCACATGTATCTTATTCATTGATAATGTTCCAAAATCCCAACAAGGTTGTGTTCCAAAGTTCCAATAGTGATTATACTCATGTATCTTGTTCATTGATTATTGTCCAATGGTTCTAATAGTGTTATGTTTCCAATAATGTTTATTCACATGCCTCTCACTCCTTGATTATTCATCCAAAGCTTCAATAAAGTTATGACTATCATTGTATCATTCTCAAAGTAATGAATAAAGTAATGCATATGTGGTTAATGATCAAGTATGGGTGGTAGCTTTGGGGGCGAAATGCCTAACTCAAGCCAATCCCGAGATTGTTGGATCAGGGGGCAGTCCTAGAGGCATAAGCCTAGCTCGGACCAAACCTGACAGGGGGCAGCTCTAGAGGTATAAACTTAGCTCGAGCCGAACCTGATATGTTGGTATGGGTGGCAGTTATAGAGGTAATAATCTAGCTCGAGCCGATCCCGATCTATATTGATTCATAGGGTGGCAGCTCTAGGGGCATAAGCCTAGCTCAAGCCGATCCCAACATAACATTATGCTATGTTAAAACCCACTGTTCAGTCGGGGCTCGGGTATCACAGTATCACAGGTCACAGGCAAAGATGAATAATCCTAGAAGCAAAGAAGCAAAGAAAGCAATGGAAGTAATACACATGATTCTCAAAACACAGAATGATAACTTATCCATATTGGTTATGCATTTGTATTTGAGTTCATTGATATATTTACATATCATACAGTTTCATTTGAGCCTTACATACTCAGTACATTCTTCATACTGACCCCCTTTGGGCATTTACCTTATTTACTGCAGGCGCATGTACTAGTAGGCCTCCACAGTAAGTTACCTGTTGTTGCGGATCATTGGTGAGCTCTAGTTAGTTCGGGGCTTCTCCGAGTCACAGTGGTAGATATGTTTTGGTATTGTACATGTTGTCTAAAGCGGGGACTTGTTTCGATTTTCAGTTAGCTTTGGTAAATGTATTTGTTAGAGGCTTTTGTAGACGTATGTGGGTGTATAAATGTAAGAGATACATGTCAATCTTGACTTGATGGCCTCGACGGCCAAGTTTCACATATGTATATATATATATCACATGTTCCATGATTCCCGTCTTTAGCATGGTGTGTTCTTACATGATGGTGATGTTTCTTATGGCATGCATATGAATGAACATAGGCAAAGCTTGGTTCTCTCAAGACTTATCGGCTACGGGTGCCAATCACGTCCCGATGGGATTCGGGGCGTGACAATTACAAGATCTTTTGATTAGTCATTTGAACTGCTTGAATGGCATTCCTTAGGTAGGTACTCTATCGGGTTTGCCAGATAGTTTGTAGATGAGAGAGGGTGTTTAGCCACCAGGTCATGTTCTTATTTTGGTTTTTCAGACTCTCGAGGCATAACAAGCTGCTGCTGTGGCCCCATATACTAAGGTGTTACCTATCTGACTTTTTGTTCACCTGTGATTCCTAGTTTAGTGATGTCTACTTATGAGTGAAAGAGGATTGAGAGATTCATGAGATTGGAACCTCTTAAGTATAATGGTTCTATTGGTGAAGATGCATATGAGTTCTTGATAAGTTGTTAGGAGAGGTCGCATAACCTCGATTTTCTTAAGTCTCATTGTGTTGTTTACACTACCTTCCAGTTGACCGATGTGGCTATATAATGGTGGAGATATATTGTTGGTTGTAGGATAGTGGGTTCCCCTTGGTTTACTTGGACCCAATTTTTATAGATTTTCCTTGAGAGATATGTGTACTTTATCTTGAGGGAAAAGATGGGATATGAGTTTGATGACTTGGTTCAGGGCTCCATGACTTGTATAGACCTGCTATGGCTAGTATCTCCATAGAGGCTAAGAGGATTAGAAAGTTCTCAAAGGGGTTGACTACTTCTTTTCAGTTGGCGATGAGTTCTCTTTAGTTGATGACAACTCAGTTAGTGACTTCAGGTGGCTCCTTTTAGAATATTATGGATCATGCCAAGAGTATCGAGACTATTCATCGGGATTCTCAAAGTGGTGGTAGTAAGAGGTCACACTAACATGACAATTTTAGTGGTTATTCATCCATAGGTAGGGATTCTTCAGGCAGAGGTTCTCATGTTTACCACAGTAAACCAATTCAGGAAGCATTGCAGGGTTTTGATAGTGGGTTTGTGGGTTGTGAGGCTTTGAGTTGTCAAAGACCAGGTCATGTAGGTCATGGGTCTCGTTTTGGTTCTTCTGGTTATGGTGGGCAATCTACTTTGTATAGACCTTCTCAACAAGATTTGTTTAGCACATGATGATATGCTTGTAATGAGTTTGGTCACTTGGCTAGAGATTTCCCCAGACGCATGATAAGTCCTCCCCAAAAGAGTTTACATATGCTGCTTTGTACAGTACCAACACCTCTGGCTAGAAGGGATACATAGGACAGTAGATGTGGATCTCAAGGTAGTAGGGGTGGAGTTTAGGGAGATTATGGTGGTGGTTGAAGAGTCACATAGTTGGGTAGAGGGCATGGATAGTGTTATACTTTTCCTAAGAGACCTGAGGCAGTGGCCTCTGATGCTTTGTAGGTATCATCTTGATTTTCCATCATCCTGCTTCAGTTTTGTTTGACCCTGGGTCTATATTCTCTTATGTAGCTGCATATTTTTCTTCTAACATTGATGCTATGTTGAGTCCCTTGTCGGACCCATTAGTGTTTCTAACCTCTTAGGCAATTCTTTATTAGTGGATTAGGTGTATTGATAGTGTGTGATGTCTCTTTTGGGGTGTGAGACTTAGGTAGATTTAATCATTTTTTGTATGGTCGATTTTAATGTTATATTGGGTATGGGCTGGTTATCTCGTTATCAAGCAGTTTTGGATTGTTATGCCAAGAATATTACCTTAGTTATGCCTGATGCGCCGAGGTTAGAGTGAAAAAGTACTCCTAGTTCATGTCCAAAAGGGGTTATTTCTTTTCTTTGTGCTCGTTGATGTGCCGTGAACTTACGACACTTGAGACGCTTAAAACGAGGAATATTTGCAAGTCTAAGGGAACTCTTATGGATTTGTTGTGTTTCTTTTAGTGTTTGCAGGCCATATGGACTTAGGGAAGGAACATGCTGAAGATTGGACAAAATTGGCATCAGTCGAGCCTTACCACGATCATGCCTAGTCTTTCGTCCACAAGCACAAGTCTCTCAGACGGAAGGTCCTACGATCGTGAGTTGATGTCATGATAGTACCATGTGATCATGAATTTGAAGGAAAAGACACATCTGCAGGAGTTAAGTGCAAGAGGATCAGATGATACCTTTCCATGACCATGCCTTGAAAGTACGATTGTACCATGTGGTCATGTGAAGAGACTCCAGTTTTAGTAGATTGTAGATTAAAGATCAGACGACAACAACACACGATCGTATGTTGAAATCACGAGCCTATACCATTGATCATCTGATAGAAAACCTGAAAGATAACAAGTCCAAGTAGACACCACGCCAGGCAAAGGACGATCGTGGGTTCTAACCACGATCGTAGAACCCACGATCGTACCTTCTTCTCGTCCAAGGCAACCGACCTAGTTTTCTTTTTTTGTTTAGGATAGGATTTGTTTTGTCTATAAATAATTTTATAGGGTTATTTTTATGAGGTAAGACAGAATTATTATTCACAACATTACATTGTACAATTCGAAGGCATATTCTTGGGATTGAACGAACATCGTTTTTAGGGTATTAATTAAAGTTGATATGTTGGAGTTTAATTCTGTTAATAAGTTCATAATTATGTATTCATCTATGAATTCTTCTTGTGTGTTTATGACCATGAGTAGCTAAACATCACAACACGGGTTGTGGGAACCATGATGAATTAACGAAACAGGTTAAGTGCAAAGTTGTTCTAGACTGGTGTGCTTGCATGTATTGTTGTTCTAGACTGGTTAGTAATGTGACTCTCTGAGTCCAGAATGAGATGAGTGAAATTCATCTGATTAAGGTCGAAAGACGTTTGGATGAACATAATGTGTTTGATTTTGTATGCAACGCATCGGGATAGTCTGCTAGCACTAATAACCCGTGGAGTTATGATGTCATGGGGATCACAATCCTAGTGCTCTTCTGATATTGATTACAATCTAACAAACCAACAACTACAACTATTACTATTTTGTTTCACAAAATCCCCCCTTTTTACTTATTTGCCAGTTACACAGACAAAATCTTGACAGAATTTTGGCCTATTCCTCATGGGATCGACCCTAACCTGTTGGGTTCTATATTTGATTCAACGACTGCATCATACTTCTTGGGAGGTATAATTTGGGCGACATCAAATTTTGGCACCATTGCTGGGGAATACGATTACGGAGTTAATAGTTTCTGTTTGTTGAAGTTGTTGGTTTTGTTTGCTAATTTTACTTTTCTACTGATCTTAGGGCACACGCCGGTGTATGCCCTGTACTTAGAGTCAAGGAAATCTCTTGATTCCACTTGATAATGAAATTGAAAGAACTCTGAGAAACAATCGAAGAATGGTTAACGACGGAGTTTAGGATCCAACAGCCGTGTTGGTAGGTGCTCATGGGGGTGGTGAAGTTCATAACCAACCGCCAATACTTCCAACCGGTCATAAAATTGAAAAATAGGCTACTACTAGGCTGATGGTTGAGGAGAATGTAAGATAAGAAGCTGCCAGACTAGCAGCTAGAGATGCAACTACAATGCAAGATATAGCTAATTGTCTTGCTGCACTTGATATAGGGAGAGACAGAGAAGGCCCAAGATGAAAAAACTGCTACAACAATATCTTCCTACTTACGAAGACCCAGAAGAAGATTTCAACTATTTGGAGTCGATTGAGACAGGTGCTATCATTCCACCGAAATTTCCTCAAGGGACTAAGTTTGATATCATGAGTGCTATGATTTACTTGCTAAACTTAAATGGGTTAGTTGCCGGACTTCCCATTGATGATGCAAACATGCATATAATGAATTTTGTGGGGATTTGCACTTCATATAGTCTACCTGGGGTAAATCAGGAGGCTATTTGACTGAGGTTATTTCCATTCTCCTTGATGGGAGAAGCTATTCTGTGGTTGGCCTAACTACCACGTGGGTCCATCACTAATTGGAATGAATTGAGAACCCAGTTCTTGGATTGATTTTTCCCGCCTTCCAGAATGATATAGTTGAAAGATAAGATCTATAATTTCAGATAATTACAGTTAGAAGAACTATACGAAACTTGGTTGAGGTTCAAGTAAAAACTGCAGAATGTTTCAAACCATATGATGACTGGTCGAAACTTATTAGAAATCTTATACAGAGCATTGAATGCTAACACGAAGGCTATAGCAGACACCATCATAGGTGGGGCATTTATGATTTTGTGATAGGATCAAGCCTCCAATATTTTCAATTGAATCACTAAAACCAACTGGGGTTGGCATACTCGGGAGGCAGACAAGCTCGCATATACTTGTGCAATTGGAGAATCGACACAATAAAGAGCACTAGATGAGTCACTGGTTCAAGAGGTAGCACAGCTGAGAACTGAGATTGGATTACTTGCTAAGCAATTTGTGACATTTGGTGCGAAAAAGGTGAATGCAGTAGGTGCGCAAGGCAAAGCACCTAGGTATGAAGATTTGGATTCTGAAGAGGAAGCTAAATTTCTTGATAGGGAAATGGTGGGTTTCCGAGCCAAGGGTTAAGGGTATAATTAAGACAATTGGAACTCTAGGCAAGAGAATTAAGGTAGGAACTATTACGGAGATAATTATAACAAATTGGGGTACAGAGATAGAGATAGAGATCATGATGGTGATTGGAGGAGAAAATATGATTACAAAGAAATGAGTGGCCCTTACATTCCATCGGGAAACTGTGATGCTGAGTCTGGTAGTTCAAGGATGGAAGCCTTACTTGCAAAACTTATTAAGGGGATCGAGAGTCAAGAAAAATTTCCTTAAAGAGATTACGGCAGATATTTCGGGGATGAGCCAAAAAGTTGAGTCTCATGAGACCGCCATTAAACAGCTTGAGCAATAATTTGGGTAGATGTTTGCTGCATTGAATCAACATCAACCGGGCACACTTCCTAGTAACACCGTCCAAAACCCCAAGAATGATGGCCATTGTCTAGCAATTACTACTAGGAGTGGAAACATTACGATTGATCTGCTCATGCTTGTGGTTGATGAAAAGAAAGATACTCCTACATTTGTTGATGATATGAATGAGGCTGAAGTAGAAAATTTGGTGGTAGAGGATAATACATCTCGAAAGCCTCTAAATGCTGAAAACAAGTCTAAGTCTGAAAAAGGTAAGAAAAAAGAGTCCACACAATTACTAAAGCCTATTCCATGACCTCCTCCTCCTTTGAAAAAAAAAGCTCAAGAAGGAAAATATCAGAAGTTTATTTTGATATTGAAAGAATCATCGGTGAACATCCCTCTTGTGGAGGTTTTAGAGTAAATGCCATGCTATGTAAAGTTTATGAAAGACTTGGTGACGAAGAAGAGAACTGTGAGTTTCGAGCCCTTAGATAATGTGCATCACTGTAGTGAAATAGCCTCTAGATTGTTAGTTGAAAAAATGAAAGACCCAGGAGCATTTACGATTCCGTGCACTATTGGGTGTTTCAACTTTGCAAAAGCATTGTCTGATTTGGGAGCTAGCATTAACTTGATACCGCTAGCAGTTTACAAATAGTTGGGGCGTTGGGATTACCCAAGCCTACTTTGATGAGACTTCTTATGGCAGACCGAACTGTGAAAACACCGGTGGGTATCTTATGTGATGTGTTGGTAAGGGTTGCATTTTTATATTTCCAGTTGATTTTGTCATCCTTGACTGTGAGGTTGACTAGACAAATGAAGTTTAGATTGAATGATGAAAAAGTCACTTTTAATGTATGCCAGAGTATGAAGTAATCGAAACATATGCATGTGATTTTTGTTATAGATACAGTCGACGAAGATGATTTGGTTGCTCCTATTAAGGAGAGACTTGGTGTTGAGGCCCTTGCCGCAGTTATCATGAATTTTGATAGTGATGGTATTGACGAGTATGATGAGAAGGTGAATGCACTTGTTGGTAAGGGTTCATACACTTATGCACCAAATAAGCTTGATCTTGATTTGAAGAATAGAGTGACCATGCTAGCTAGACCTTCTGTTGAGGAGACTCCTATTCTGGAGCTCAAGGCTCTTTCTTCCTATATTCATTATGCATTCTTGGGGGCCAACAACCCTTTGCCAGTTATCATTGTAGCTGATTTATTGGAGTGACAAGTTGAGGCCTTGGTTTCTATTTTACAAAGGTTCAACGGGCCATTGGATGATCCATTACTGAGATTATTGGAATCCCACCTAGAATTTACACACATAAAATTCAGCTTGAGCCGGATTGTATATGATGTGCCATAATTTCATGGAACTTAAGATGCCTAAAACAAGGAAAATATGCAATAACTTGGGTATGTTTTGTAGGTATGATGTTTTTTCTGTTCTATCTTGAAGGAAAATAGCTTTTGGAGGCAAAATGGAGAAGACGGGATAAAGCATGCACTGGAAAGAAGTTTTTGAAGACAAAAGAGCAGAGTTAAAATCCACGGAAGTGACCCATGACCTGTACCTATGGTCCATAGGTCCACCCAAGGTGTGTGATTCAATACCATGGGTCAACTCTGCAGTTGTACAGTTATGCCTTATTCCTACGGTCTGGACCTACGGTCCGTGGGTTGATTCCACGACCTCGAGTCACGGTCCGTGGAAAGTTGCCAACTTTTTTCTCCTAATTTATTTAGGATAGGATTCACTTTGTATCTATAAATACACTTAGATTATCCTATGTTTAGGAGTTAATAATTACATTATTTTAAGTTGTCTATTACATTGTTTTGGATTCTATTACTTTGATTTTGTAATCTCAAACATCGATTCTAGGGTTTTCATATATAATGAGATTTTGGAGTTTTATTCGTATTGTGAGTTCATAATTATATTTTCATCATTGAATTCTTCTTGTGTTCTTGAAATCATGAGTAGCTAAACCCCATAACTATGGTTGTGTGAACCATGAGGAATTAACGAAATGGGTTAAGTGTGATGAAATTCTAAATCGATGTGACATCATGTATTGGTATTTCATTCGTTATAATTGATCTTCTAATGGTTACAATTGTTAGAAACTCACCTATATTCTAAACTTGCTTGAGAGAGAGGTAGAGATTGGGAAAAGGGAATAACAACAGAGATTTGCAGCTATCAACCTTCATCTAATAACTTGATCCATAACAGGGATACTTATCTGAGATCAAGAACAAGGGTTAGTAGCACGATACTCAGAGATCGAGAGGAGAAGAGTGGAATTCATCTAACCAAGGTCGAGAGACATTTACATGAACCTATCTTGTTAGATTTTGCATGCAACACAGTGGGACAGTTTGCCAACACATGTACCCGGTAGAGTTAAGGAATCTTGGGGATCACAGTCCTAGTGCCTTTCACATATTGATCACAAATCTGTCAATCAAAAATTGTTACTATTACTATTTGTTTACAAAAATCCCCCTTTTTACTTACTTGAGAATTACTCAGGCAAACACTCGATAGAATTTTGTCCTATTCCTTGTGGGATCGACCCTAACCTAGTTGGGTTCTATATTTGATACAACAACCGCGTTATACTTTTCTAGAGGTATAGTTTGGGCGACATCAAATTTTAGCGTTGTTACCGGGGAATACAGTTACGAAGTTGAGTGATAGTGTTTGTTCAAGTATTGGTTTCATTGCAATTTTTATTTTTCCTACTATTTGTAGGGTGTACATCGGTGTATACCCAACACTAGGAGTAAAGGCAATCCCCTGATTCCACTTGATACAGAAATAGAAAGAACGCTAAGGAATAATCAAATAATGGTGAATACCGACAAAGTTCAGGACCCCGCAGCCGTTACAGATAATCATAACCAGCCACTAATTCATCCATTTGGTCATGAAACAACTGAGAAAATCATTGCTCGATTAACGAGTGAGGGGAATACGAGACAAGAAACTCTTAGACAAGCAAATATAGATCATCGAGGAATACAAGAGGTAACACAACGCCTTGCAGCACTTGAAGAGAGACAAAGAAGACTGAGGGTGCAACCACCACCATAAAGACCATATATACCGGTTTATGATGATCCCGAAGAAGAGGATGTGGCTTATTTTGAGCCGGTTTAGAATGGTTCCATTATTCCACTAGAGTTACCTCAGGGCACTAAGTTAGACATTACAAGTGCTATGATCCACCTGCTAAACTTGAAAGGCGTATTCGTCGGTCTTTCTGCAGATGATCTGAACATGCATATGATGAACTTTGTGGGGGTCTGCACTTCATATAATTTGCCTGTATTTGACCAAGAGGCTATTCGGTTGAGATTATTTTCATTCTCTCTAACAGGAGAAGAGACTTTATGGTTGGCCGAGTTACCACGAGGTTCCATCATTACTTGGCAAGAGTTGAGAAATCAGTTTCTGAAGAGATTTTTCCCACCCTCCAAGATGCTACAGTTGAAGGATGAGATTTATACTTTCAGACAACAATAATCTAAAAACCTTTACGAGACTTGGCTACGATTCAAGAAAAAGTTGCAAAATGTTTCAAACCATAGGATGAATGGTTGAAATTTACTTGAGATCTTCTACAAAGTATTAAATGCTAATACCAAGGCTATAGCAGATACTATCAACGGTGGAGCATTTATGAGTCTGAGATGGGAACAAACTTCAGAGATTTTAGATCGGATCACTAAGACCAACCGAGGATAGAATACTCAGGAGACAGATACACCAGCTGGGACGTATGCTATTGGAGCCTCGGTAGTACAACACAGGCGTTGGATGAATCTGTAGCTCAAGAGTTCACACTGTTGAGGATATAAATTAGCTTGCTAGCCAAATAAATTATTGCTGGGGGTGTTGAGAAGGTGCATACCGTAGGTACACAAAGAAAAACACCTAGGCATGATGATTATGAATCTGATGAGGAGGCTAAGTACTTGGATCGAGAGGTGGCCGATTTCTGAGCCAAGGGCCAAAGGTCTAATCAAGACTCTTAGAACTCGAGGCAAGGGAATCAAGGTCGGAACTACTATATAGATAATTAAAACAAGTCAGGATATTGAGACAGAGACCAGGATCGTGAAGGTAATTGGAGGTGAAAGGATGATTACAAAGAGAAGAGTGGTGCATATATTCCATCGGGGAACCGTGATGCTGATTTTGAAAATTCATGAATGGAAAGCCTTCTTAATAAACTGGTTAAGGGATCATAGAGCAAGGAGAGTTGTTTGAAGGAGATTAGGGTGGACATTTTGGGAATAAGTCAGAAGGTAGAATCTCACTCGGCTGCCTTAAAACAGTTAGAGCAACAGTTTGGGAAGATATCAGTGGTATTGAACCAACGTCAGCCAGGCACTCTTCCAAGCAACTCCATTTAGAATTCGAAGAATAATGGCCATTACTACTAGAACCGAGAAGAGCGCGACTGACCCATATATACCTGTGGATAGTGGTAAGAAAGATGAGCCGGTGGTAATTGATAAAAAGGATGAGATAGAGCTAGAGAATTTAGAGGTTGAGGGCGATGCAACTCACAAGCCCCAAAATGTTGATAAGGAAGCTAAGTCTGAAAACAGGAAGGAGAAAGAGGTTACTCAAGTTCTGAAATCCATCCCATGACCTTCCCCCTTTTTTGCAAAGGTTGAAGAAGAAAGCTGAAGAAGGAAAATATCATAAATTTATCTTAATATTGAAAGAATTATCGCTGAATATATCTCTTGTTGAAGCTTTGTAGCAATTGCCAGGTTACTTAAAATTTATGAAGGACTTGGTGATGAAAAAGAGGACTGTTAGCTTCGAGCCTACTGATAACTTACATCATTGTAGTGAAATTGCTTCTCATTCACTTGTCAAGAAAAATAAAGATCTGAGAGCCTTCATAATTACTTGTACTATTGGGTCTTACAACTTTGCAAAGGCACTGTGCGATTTGGGTGCTAGCATTAACTTGATGTTGCTAACCATGTTTAAACACTTAGGATTAGGAGCACCAAAACTGACTTTGATGAGACTTCTTATGGCTGATAGAATTATGAAAAAACTGGTGGACATTTTGTATGATGTTTTGATATATGTGGCATCTTTCATCTTTTCGGTTGACTTTGTAATTCTAGACTGTGAGGTTGATTTTAAGGTTCCCATAATCTTGGGAAGACCATTCCTTGCCACCGGTCGTCCATTAGTTAACATGGAAACTGGAAGATGAAGTTCAGGTTGAATAACAAGAACGTTACCTTTAATGTTTACCATTCCATGAAGCAATCAAAATACATGCGTGTAATTTCGGTGATTGACACAGCCAAAAAAGCAAATTTAGCTTTTCCTATCGAAGAAAGGTTGGGGGTTGAAGCCCTTGCTGCCGTGATTATGAACATTAATAGTGATGGTATTGTTGAGTACGATGAGATAATTGGTGCACCTGCTGGTAGGGGATCATACACTTATGCTCCGAAGAAACTTGATCTTGATTTAAAAAATAGGGTGACCCCACCGGTTCGTCCTTCTATTGAGGAGCCTCCAGTTTTGAATATTAAGGCTCTCTCGTCTCACCCTTGCTATGCATTCTTGAGAGCCAAAAACACCTTGCCCGTTATTATTTCTGCTAAGTTTGTGGAGTGGCAAGTATAGGCTCTTGTTTTGGTGTTGAAAAGGATTAAGAGGGTCATTAGTTGGTCCATTTCTGACATTATCGGGAATGAATCTGCCCAACATTTGCACTCTTAAAATTCAGCTTGATCTCGAGTGCATACAAAGCATTGTGCATCAACATTGTCTGAACCCGCCAATGTAAGAAGTTATGAAGAGAGAAATTATCAAGTGGTTAGATTATGGTGTGGTTTACCCCATTGCTGATAGTAAGTGGGTGAGCCCGGTTCAGTGTATGCCAAAAAAGGGTGGAATCATGGTAGTTCCAAATAAGAAGAATGAGCTGATCACAATGAGGTAGGTGATAGGATGGAGAGTTTGCATGGATTATCGAAAGCTAAATTCTTAGACCAAAAAAGATCACTTTCCTATGCCCTTCATGGACCAAATATTAGATTGTCTTGCTGGCAGAGGAGGTATTTTTTTCTTGATGGTTATTCGGGGTATAATCAGATTTTTACTGCCCCCGAGGACTAAGAGAAGACCAATTTCACTTGTCCATATGGGTCATTCACGTTCAAAAGCATGCCCTTCAGTTTATGTAATGCACCGACCACTTTTCAGCAATGCATGATGTCCATTTTATCCGACATGGTGGAGGATACTATTAACGTTTTTATGGATGATTTTTCTGTAGTGGGAGACTCTTTTGATAACTGCTTGGCCCACCTTGCTAATGTGTTACAAAGATGTGACGAGTGCAACTTAGTACTGAATTGGGAAAAATGTCACTTTATGGTGAAAGAGGGCATCGTGTGGGGCATCAGATCTCAAAGAAGGGCATTAAAGTTGACAAAGCAAAGATTGAGGCGATTGAAAAGTTACCTCCACCTATTTCTGTGAAAGGGATTCGAAGTTTCTTATGTCATGCAGGTTTCTATAGAAGATTCATCAAGGATTTCTGTAAGATTGCATATCCATTATGCAATCTTTTAGAAAAGGAGGTGAGGTTTGTGTTTGATGAGGCGTGCCTGAAAGCGTTTGAGTGTCTAAAATAGAAGTTGATTTCAGCCCCTATCATTGTTTCACCAGATTGGATGATTCCATTTGAAGTTATGTGTGATGCTAGTGGAGTAGCCTTAGGTGCAGTCCTTGGCCAAAGGCGTGAGAAGATTATACATCCGATTTATTACGTTAGCAAAACACTTAGCCCGGCCCAGAAGAATTATACTGTGATCGAGCAAGAGTTGTTAGCGGTGGTCTTTGCTTTCGAGAAATTTTGATCTTAACTTAATTGGCACAAAGGTGATTGTTCACACAGACCACGCAACACTTAGATATCTTATGTCAAAAAAGAACGCCAAGCCAAGACTGATTCGGTGGGTGCTCCTATTGCAAGAATTTGACTTTGAGGTCAAGGACTGAAAGGGGACTGAGAATTAGGTTGCAGACCATCTATAAAGACTTAAAGAGAAGGCTATACTTAAATTGAGGGATGATCTTTATATTGATGATACTTTTCCAGACGAGCAAGTGTTGGTAGCATCACAAGATTTAATCCCTTAGTTTGCAGATTTTGCCAACTTTTTGGCAAGTGATCTACTCCCAGAAGATATGTCGTAACAACAGAGGAAGAGATTAATGCATGAGGTGAGAAAATTCTTCTGGGATAACCCTTATTTATTTAGGGTGTGCGCGGATGGTGTGATTCGACGGTGTATTTCGGAGGTTGAGATGATGAGTATATTAGAAGCATGCCATTCATCTTTAGTTGGGGGTCATCATGGGGGTTCGTGGACTGCTCATAAGATCTTACACTATGGTTATTATTGGCCCACCATTTATAAAGATGTGCATGACTATGCTTGGGATTGTGAGCACTATCAAAGACAAGGGAACATCTCGTGTAGACACGAACTTCTAATGATAACTATTCTTGAGCTTGAGCTGTTTGATGTGTGGGGTATTGACTTTTTGGGCCCATTTGTGAGCTCACATGGGATGAAATACATTTTGGTAGCTATTGACTATGTTTCTAAATGGGTGGAGGAAATTTTGCTTCCCAATAATGAAGGAAGGAGTGTCACGACATTTCTAAAAAAGAATATATTTTCACTATTCGAAACACCCCAAATTATCATTAGTGATGGAGGATCCCACTTTTGTAATCGACTATTCAAAGCCCTGCTTGAAAAATATGGTGTCAAACACAAGGTGGAAATACCTTATCATCCTCAGACGAGCAGCAAGTTGAGGTATCAAATCGTGATTAAGTTTATTTTGGTGAAGACTGTGAATGCCAATAGGATTGATTGGGCGAGAAGATTGGATGATGCATTATAGGCATATTGAACTGCATTCAAGAAACTGATTGGTGCATCTCCCATATCAGTTGGTGTTTGGTAAATCGTGCCATTTGCCTATCGAACTTGAACATAAGGCATTATGGGCATTGAAGAAGTTGAATCTGGAATGGAGCGAAGCGCTAAACTGAGATTAGAGTAGATGAATGAGATGGATGAATTTCGTCTCCAGGCTTATGAAAGTTCTGCGCTATATAAAGAGAAGATGAAGTTATATCATGATCGGAAGATTGAATTAAGAGAATTCCACTTGGGAGACTTGGTATTGCTCTATAACTCCAGGCTTCATTTGTTTCCTGGAAAACTAAGGTCCAAATGGCCTGGACCGTTCACTATGATAAGGGTGTTCCCGCATGGGGCAGCTGAGTTAAAAGGTGATGACGATGTACTATTCAAAGTAAATAGTCAGCGTTTTAAGCACTCTGTGGGAACTATGGAAGAAACAAGGTCGTATGAGAAACTTAGCCTTAATAAAGTCTGAGTAGTCAAGGGTGTTGGGTCGTGCCACGACATTAAATCAGGCGCTTCATGGGAGGAAACCCATGGGCTGGTTGGTGAAGCCTGATTAACCAACTTAGCCAAGTCATGTCGCGTTGTTAAATCAAGCGCTGCTTGGGAGGCAACCCAATGACCGATAGTATTTTGGATTTGTTCATTGTAGTGTGCAGAGGACAGTTGAGTTGAGAATAAAAATATGATCTAAAGTGTACAGTTCAACCCACGATGGTGACCTACGGAGTCTATTCCGTAGAAATCAGATGAACTTTTCAAGTTGTGGATTCTAATCCACGCTTGACACCTACGGACCGTGGGTCTGTTCTCGGGAAATCAGACCCAATTTTCAAGTTACGGATTCCAACCCAAGCCTGACACCTACGGATCGTAGGTCAACCTACGGACCGTAGGTCTATTCCATGGAAATTAGAATGCCCAAACCCAAACCACTCATATAATTCCTAATCCGACCCACTATCTAAAATCCTATTAAAACTAACCCCAAACCCATTAATACCCCTAAAACCCTAATCATATTTTCATCAATACCCTATTTCCAAATACCAAATCCCACAAATAATCCAAATTCTGCCATCTTCATCCTATACTAGCCTAAATTCAAATTTCCTAATCTCTTTATAACCAAAATTCAGAAACAATTTTCAACAAAAATACTAAATTCAAAACTATCCACTACCCACTACCCCAAACCCAAAATTCGACCCTACCCACCACCCCAAACACAAAATTTTACCTGACCTATTTTCCCAAAACCCTATAAAACTGACCAGACCCTCTACCCATATACCAAAATCCAACCCAATCCCCACTCACCCAAGACCCAAACCACTCAAAAATGCGATCAAAAGGGAATCCCAAGTGGGTTGATATAGGGTCTTCATCAAAATCAGAACTAAAAACCCAAAAATCAAGTTAAGGCTTTGAGATGGGTCTCCAAAACCAGAGAAAAGTGGGTCAAAAGAGGTTTATGAATTTAACAGGGTGATACTACTATTGTGCCTCATACCACGAGGCAACAAGCTAGGGCGCAGGCTGCAGCCAGGGCCACGCCTCAACCTACTACACACACCCTGCCACCTGCCACATCGGTGACTCCTACTCAATTATATAATTCTTTCCCCAGTCTGAAGAGGGGGAGGATGCTTCTGCGATCTAAAAGATGGGCAGCAGGGAGGATGCACCTGCGACCGATGAAAATGGCCAAGGTAAGGATGCTTTGGAGTCAGGGGATATTGGTGAGGACATTGAGACAACTTCTGTTTTAGGTACTGGTGTCCAGGATTCAACGACCTCCTCACAGAGACAGTTGGCTGCATAACAGGCGACTTCGGCAGTACAATCAGAGAACATGAGGTAGCGTGTTCAGGATATAAAGTCCATCTATGAAAGGAATGCGGAGCCTACTAAGCGGGGTTCGTTTAGGATAAATATCATTGAGGAGCCCCAATTTAGGATAGATGATTTGAATGAGATGCCTGATATTAAGACACTATTTGATAGATATGGCTTCGAATGGATGACAGAGCCTTGTGGTAGTTATAGTCCAGAGTTGGTTTGCGAGTTCTATGCCTTATATGCTGCTTCAATTGATTTTATCACACCTCGTACATTTTTGAACTCACGCGACTACTGTAACACCCCGTACATTTTTTTTACCTTAGTTTTGAGAGCAATAAGAACGTATTTTGTAGTGTTTTTGATGGAATATTTGAGATTGTGCTAATAAATGTGGTTAGACCCTTGAAGAGGCATTTGCGACTTTCTGGAGTATTTTTGGAGTGAAAAGTGAGGCTTGAAGGACCTCCAATTAAAGGATCTTAAATATAAGAGGCAATCTAAAGATTTGAACTTGAACCAAATCCGCAAAGAAAAGTCGAAGAAAGGAAGAAAATCAGATTTTAAGTGTCAGGCGCGCCCAGGGGCGTGCCGACCCGCTTTTGACAGAATATTTTTTGGTATGGGCAGCATAGGGGCGCGGTAGGCAGCGTGCCAGGCCGCTTTTTGCCAAATTTCTTCTCCGACCACAAGTCTCTAAATAGGGCTCTTGGGTTATTGTATCATTATTCCATCTTAGTGGGACTACTCTTGGATGATTTTGGCATCCAAATGAGAGTTAATTCTTCTTCCTTTTTATTTTTATTTCTTTTTTATAATTTTTATCGATTTATGATAAATTAAGCCATGAGTGACTAAAATCGCTTATTCTTGGGAATGAGGCTACGGACATGAATCTCGTGAGTTAAATATTGTCTTAACATTTATGGAATTATTTAGACATGATATGGTTGGTGTATTATATATTAATTTTGTTGGGCTACATTAATCTTGTGCTATTGGGCTCAATTAAGGCCCAATAATTAGGCAAAAGACATGACCCAAAATGGAAAATGACCCATTCTTCCTTTTGAACAAGTAAACCATCCATTATTTATCAAAGGGTTACCAAGGATAAGATTAAAAGGACTTTATAAGGTGGAAAAAATCATATTTTTATTCACAAAAGGGCACATGCCATTCTAGACTTTTCCCTAAAAAGATATTTTCTCTCTACTCTCAAACTCTAAGGCAACCATCTCTTGTGGAAAAGATCATCACTTTGCAAGCTTGGGTAAGTGTTTAATCTTGTGATTTAATATATTATATGCATAATATATTGTGTATAGCATGATGGTTATGTCTAAAAGTGTTGAGTAGTGCAATTTTGCTTTTTGCTAAAAGATGTGTCATCTATGTGACTTGAACTTGAAAGGAGACTTGAGGTTTTGATGGAAGTGAATGGTGTGGATGAAATATCAACATGTATGGCGTGGTTATGTCCTTAAATTTCTTTTTATATGTGTATAACTTGTGGGATTGTTGTTATGAAACGTATTGAGGTGACTTGATGTAGTAATTGTGACGTAGTGTTAATGAGAAAGCGTAAAGGATAAACTTGGTGGGAAATTCTATTGGTTTATGATGTCTTGGTCAATGTGTGGAATGTTGTGGTATTATTGGTATGACAATGCCGTGAATGGTATTTTAAAGGGTGAAATGACGTTATAGGGCAATTATGTAACTCATTGTCGTCTTATGCACTTGTAAGGTAGTTAGTTGTTAACGTGAGCTCCGTTATGTACTTGTGTTGTAGAGTAAAACATAAGGAAGGAGATGGAATATTTTGTTCACATATAGTATTGTATATTCATATTGGGAAGATAAGGTATGTAAGGTTACTCTTTCCATATCCTTCTGCAGTATATATTGTTCACATTGTCATTGTACCTGTTCCATTTCAAAATGTTCTAAGGCATCTCATTTCAGGTTGTCACCTATTGTTATTCACATGTTCCTTATTCATTGATCAATTATTATTCATGTGTCACATAATTGTGGACATGGTTCCAAAGTTCCAATAATGTTATGTTCCAAAGTTCCAATAATGTTTTAACCACCAATGTATCAATCTCACGCAAGTAAAGGTATCAATCTCTCACAAGTAAGGAATGAAATAAGGTATATATATATATGTTATGGCCCATTGATGAGGTGGATGATTGTTGATATAATACATTATATTATATTATAGCCCACCGATGAGATGGATGATTATTGATATAATACATTATGCTATTTTATGGCCCACCGATAAGGTGGATGATTATACTATAGCCCACTGATCATCTGGATAAATGATATATGTGGCCCACTGATCAGCTGGATGAATGGTAATAAAGATGAATGTAGAAGCAAAGAAAGTAAAGCAGTTGAATGAAAGTATAGCACTTGAAGGAAAGTATATATGAATGATATTATATGAATGATAATGATATGAATGAATGAATGATCGAAAATGAAAAATAACGAAAGCAATGACATGGTTCCACATAAACAGAACGGAGGTTTATCCATATCGAATACCCACTTGTACTTGATATCATTGAAGTACTTATGTATCATGCAGTTTCTTACAGCCTTACATACTCAGTACATTCTTCGTACTAACGTCCCTTGGGGGACTTACCTTACTTGCTACAGGAACAGTGCTAGTATACCTCTACAGTAGGTTGTGGGTCATTTATGAATCATTGGTGAGCTCCAGTTGGTTCGGGGCTTTTCGAGTCACTATGTACATTTGTTTTGGTATTGTAAATTTTGTATAAAGTGGGGACTTGTCCCGACTTTAGGTTGGTTATGTCTATGAATCTGTAGAGGCCTTATAGATGTTGTGGGACAAATGAGGGGATATAGGAAATGTATGCTTTTGACTTGATGGCTCTAACGACCAAGTTTCATATATATATATATATATATATATATATATATCATATGCTCTCCATGATTTACGCCATTGGTATTGTGTATTTGCATGAGATGACAAATTGTTCACTCGGGGATAGTCACATGAATGTACATAAATGAAGATTAGTTCTCTTGGGCCTTAACGGCTTCTGGTACCAGTCCGCCCCGTTGGAACTCGAGGCATGACAAGCAAGCTCGAGACCAACCAATATTGACTCACACTTTGGTTCATGGTACACGAGTTTATATATTAGAGTAGACGATATAGAGGTTCTTATTTGGTATTGATTGTGAGGTTTTGGTAAATACAGCTGAGTTTGATCATCGCATGAAGACGGTGAAGAATAAGAACAAAATAAAAGAAGCGGATCAGCGGTTAGAGCTATTACGATAGATTGCGAGTGGATCAACGGTTAGAGCTATTATGGTAGATTATGAGTTATATAGTTGAGGATAGGGTACATGCTAGATGGGTATCTGAGAAATCAGACATTAAGAAGTCCTCACAGGTGCTGATAATTCTCGTATGCTTGACCGAGTAGTTCTAGTGGCAAGCATCATGGCAGGTTATGAAATCAACTTCGCCTGCTACATTATTGAGGAGTTTCATGGGCAAGCTTTTTGAGATTTCACCAGCATTTCTTTCCCATGTATGATACAGGGTTTATTTAATATTGCTGGTGTGTTCACGCTACCTGGGGTTGATCACCACATTGAGGTGATCCGAGTGGCTGATGTAGGGTTGATGTGGCATCGGACCAACCTGGTTTCCCAAAGGAGGTCTCAGCCCTCTACTTCATCTGGAGCGGTCCTTTTTGAAGGTCATGTGGATCGAGAGAAGCCTGTTAGCACCCCAGCACCAGTTAGTGAGCCTGAGGCTATGAGACAGACTAATGAGGGCACAAAACCCATGATTGATGAGTGGGAGAAATCCACCACTACACCACCAACCCCATCTGGCATGGTTTCCATCTTGAGAGACTTTTTGCATAGCTGGTGGATAGGCAGATACAAATAATTAAGAGGTAGACTCACACAGATGCCCAGATGGCTAAGTTGGTGACTCAACTTAAGCCATGGGTTTGGTATTTGATTGATTCATCTATGGAGAGAGTCGAGGCCCGCATGCTAGCTTTCATAGATAGATTTATACGTGAGTTAAATGGGAGGATTGACAACGTTGAGCAACGGATGGGTAACCGGCTGCGAGAGGCCCATATTCCAGACTTGACGAGTTTGACACAAGAGGTCGCTTCTTTGATGGCAGAGGTTAGTGCTTTAGAAGTCAGCCACAATCCTATCATTTTGCCTATGCTGACACCAGTCCTGACAGCACCCATATTTGTGGTTGGTTTGTTTGCGGATGAGGAGCCTCTTATTGCTAGAGGCAAGAGGCCACGGAGTCCCGAGGACCAGAGTACGAGTGGAGACGAGTTTGAGATTGATATGAAGAGGGTGACTAAAGCCTCCTAGGCAGAGTTCCAGGTTAGCCAGGTTGCCTATGAGCAGAGAGCCATGAGTGCATCTTCTAGTCAGCCACCCCCTCCATCGTCAGCACCCAGTGTGGAGCCTAGAGAGTATACAGATAATCCTGCTATGGGTGGGCCCACATTCGGCTCCTTGGGAGCCACAGGTATGCCCTTCATTCCCTTGCACTTATCATATTTATAGCTTTGCACTGAGGGTAGTGCACCATTATTTAGTTGGAGGTGGGGGTATACCACTACTTAGGGGGTTTTGTTGCCGTGTTTCTTTTCCCCCGAGTGTGCTATCATAGTAGAACCAGCATGTTTAGATTGTTACTTATTTCATTATGTATTTTTGTGTTTAGTTAGGAGAAAATAAGGAGAACCTTAGTACAGTCCAGTTTTGAACAAGTTTTTTATGATGTGTTTGGTGTTTAAAGGATACCTCTCCTGAAAATTTGGTTTTGAACTATGTGTGTAGTTATGATAGTTTGTGACAACTGATGGATCTTGTTATGGCATTAGTATTATAGGCAGAATGACTGTAGCTAGCAATACATGAATTGGATAGGTAGTAGTTAATAGTGTAACCATGTGCTATGTGTGTGTGAGGTCATTACCTAGTTCACTTTATGTGTGCAATCCAGAACTTTCCCGGTTAGTCTTGCCTAGGTTAGAGGGTAGTGGTTAGGAAAGGATCATAGGACATTTTTGCATAAGTCCACTTTTAGCCTAAATTTCTAACCAAATGAAGTAAATATACCTTGATCCCGAGTTTGAGCCTTAATTGACCTTTTTCTTTCATTAACCTATTCACCTTCCCATTTTGACTTACAATGAACCTGTCTTAGCCCTGGTCCCTCCTTGGTCATTGTGTACCTTAACTCAGGCAAATTGTCTAAGTTGAGGGTGGCTATTATAGGGGTGTGTAACTTGATATGGTTATGAAGAAGGGGTTAGCAAAAGAAAAGAGAACTAATTTGGGTGCGAAGAAAAAAAAAGAAATGAAAAATATAGAGTTTGCAAAAAAAAAAAAGTAAAAAAAAGAGAAAAAAGAATATTGAAATCATAAAGAAAATTACACCCAAAATTTGAAAACAAATAAAGGAGAATAAATGAGTATGGTTGGAAAGTGGTGCCAAAAATAGTGTAGTATCAAGGAGGGTTGAGTCACCATATCCATATGCACCACTCCCATCTCCAAGCCTACATTACATGCCGATGAAAGTCCTATATTGATCCTAGTCCAATTGTCCGAAAAACTAAGGCATAGAAAATAAGGGCAAGCCTATGGTATTTTATGCACACTGTTTGAACTTCTTTGTGAGAGAGAGTGTTTTGATCCAGTCCCTATGTTGATATTCAGTAGTATACTGTGAGTTTATGGAACTTCTTGGCTATGAGAGTACATGGGTCGCATTGTTAGATGCTATTTGTTCGGATAATATCTTTTGCATTTATGCTTAGTTGCTTGTTCATAATCTGATGCCATCACTTGATTCCTTCTATGTCATGATAATATGTTGCTTGTATACGCACAGTGGTTTTGACTTGTGAATAGGAGGGGGTCAAAATTTTTGGTACCGAAAGAAATGAGTTGACTGCCATAGGTCTCTTAGGTTTCTCTTAGTTAAGCATCAAATGTGTTTTTTTTTTTTGTTCGCCTGAGGACATGCAAATGTTCTAAGTAGAGGGTGTTGATGTGCCATGATTTCATGGCACTTTTGATGCCTAAAACAAGGAAAATATGCAATAACTTGGGTATGTTTGGTAGGTATGATGTGTTTTCTATTTTATCTTGCAGGGAAATAGGTTTTGGAGGTAAAAATGGAGAAGACGGGATGAAGCATGCACAGGAAGGAAGTTTTTGAAGACAAAAGAGGAGATTTGAAATCCACGTAAGTGACCCACAACCTGGACCTACTGTCCGTAGGTCCACCCACGGTCCATGAGTCACGACCGTGGTCTAACTTCTGCAGTTGTGCAGTGATGCCTGATTCCTATGGTCTGGACCCACGGTCCGTGGGTTGATTCCACGACTTCAAGTCACGGTCCATGGAAAGTTGCCGACTTTTTTCTCCTACTTTGTTTAGGATAGGATTCAATTTGTATCTATAAATACCCTTATTACATTGATTTTGTAATCTCAAACATCGATTCTAGGGTTTTGATATATATTGAGATTTTGGAGTTTTATTCGTATTGTGAGTTCATAATTATGTTTTCATTATTGAATTCTTTTTCTGTTCTTACAATCATGAGTAGCTAAACCCTATAACTAGGGTTGTGTGAACCATGAGGAATTAACGAAATGGGTTAAGTGGGATGAAATTCTGAATCGATGTGACTGTATGTATTAGTATTTCCTTCGTTATAATTGATCTTCTAATGGTTACAATTGTTAGAAACTCACCTATATTCTAAACTTTCTCGAGAGAGATGTAGAGATTGGGAAAAGGGAATAACAACAAAGATTTGAAGCTATTAACCTTCATCTAATAACTTAAGCTGTTATAGGGATAGTTATCTGAGATTAAGAACAAGGGTTAGTAGCGCGACACTCGGAGACTGAGAGGAGAAGAGTGGAATTCATCAAACCAAGGTCGAGAGATATTTTGATGAACCTATCTTATTAGATTTTGCATGCAACACAGTGGGATATTTTGCTGGCACACGTACCCGATGGAGTTAAGGAATCTTGGGGATTATAGTCCTAGTTCCTTTCTCGTATTAATTACAAATACGACAGTCAATAATTGTTACTGTTACTATTTGTTTACAAAACTGCCTTTTTTTACTAACTTGTCAATTACTCAAACAAACACTCGATAAAATTTCAGCCTATTCCCTGTGGGATTGAGCCCAACCTAGTTAGGTTCTATATTTGATACAATGACCGTGTTATACTTTTCTTGAGGTATAGTTTGGGTGACATCAGTATACCCAGCGTTGAGCATCAACGTAGATTAAATCTTCCTATGTAAGAGGTTGTGAAGAAAGAGATCATTATGTGGTTAGATGTGGGTGTGGTTTATCCTATTGCTGATAGCAAATAGGTGAGCTCAGTCCAATATGTGCCAAAGAAAGATGGAATCACTGTGATTCCAAATGAGAAAAATAAGTTGATTCTTATGAGACCAGTCACTGGATGTAGAGTTTGCATTGTTTATAGAAAGCTGAATTTATGGACCGAGAAGGATCATTTTCCTATGCATTTCATGGACCAGATATTAGACCGTATTGCGGGTAGAGTATGGTATTATTTTCTTGTCAGTTATTCGGGTTACAATCAGATTTTTATTGCTCCCGAAGACCAAGAGAAGACCACTTTCACTTGTCCATATAGGACATTTGCATTCAAGAGGATGCCTTTTGGTCTATTTAATACTCCTGTAACATTTCAGCGTTGTATGATGTCCATCTTTTCTGACATGGTGGAGGAAACTATTGAGGTTTTCATGGATGATTTCTCAGTTGTGGGTGATTTATTTGGTGATTGCTTTGCACATGCCAACATTCTGAGGAGATGCGAAGAGTGTAGCTTGGTGTTGAATTATGAGAAGTTCCACTTTATGATAAAAGAAGAAATAGTTCTTGGTCACCGAATTTCAAAGAAGGGAATTAAAGTTGACAAGGCAAAGATTGAGGTGATTAAAAAGTTGCCTCCACCAATTTCTGTGAAAGGCATTCACAGCTTTTTGGGGCATGCAGGTTTTTATAGAAGATTCATCAAGGACTTTTCTAAGATTGCTAACCCTTTGTATAAGATTTTGGAAAAAGAGGTGAAGTTTGTGTTTGATGATGCCTGCTTGAAAGCCTCTGGGTGTCTGAAAGAGAAGTTGATTTCGGCCCCCATCATTGTGTCTATGGATTGGACCTTGCCTTTTGAGGTTATGTGTGATTCTAGCGGTGTGGCACAAGGTACAATCCTTGGAAAAAGGCGAGAGAAGATTCTACATCCCATTTACTATTCTAGCAAAGCACTTAATCCAGCTCAGTAGAACTACATAGTGACTGAGCAAGAGTTTCTTGCGGTAGTGTTTGGTTTTAAAAAATTTTGGTCTTATTTGCTTGGCACTAAAGTAATTGTGCACATTGACCATGCATCTCTTAGATACCTCATGGCAAAGAAAGATGTAAAGCCTAGGTTGATTAGGTGGGTACGTCTATTGCAAGAATTTGACTTTAAAGTGAAGGATCGAAAGGGGACCGAAAATCAAGTGGCCGGCCACTTATCATGCCTTGAGGAAGAGGCAATGCTGAAATTGAGGGATGAGCTTGAGATTTATGATACTTTTCCAGATGAACTAGTCTTGGCAGCATCACAGGACTTAATCCCTTGGTTTGCATATTTTGCCAACTACTCGACAAGTGACCTTGTTCTAGAAGATATGTCATTTCAGCAACACAAGAGATTCATGCATGAGGTAAGGAAGTTCTTTTGGGATGAGCGGTATATGTTTTTAATTTATGCTAATGGTATGATTTGTAGATGTATTTCTGAGGTGGAAACGATAAGTATCTTAGAGGCGTGTCATTCGTCTCTAGTTGGGGGTCATCATGGAGGTGCACGGACTGCGCACAAAATCTTGAAATGTAGTTACTATTGGCCTACTATCTACAAACATACATATTATTATGATAGGGCTTGTGACCAATGTCAAAGGCAAGGGAATACCTCGCGCAGACAGGAACTTCCAATGACAATGATCCTTGATCTTGAATTGTTTGATGTCTGGGGCATTGATTTTTTAGGTCCTTTTGTGAGCTCACATGGGATGAAGTATATATTAGTGGCTGTCGATTTTGTTTTTAAGTGGGTGGAGGCAATTGCACTTCCTAACAATGAAAGTAAGAGTGTCACCATATTTTTGAAGAAGAACATCTTCTCCAGATTTGGCACTCCCCGTACTATCATTAGTGATGGGGGATCGTACTTTTGTAATCATCTTTTCAAAGCCCTACTTGATAAATATAGTGTAAAGCATAAGGTGGAAACACCATACCATTGTCGAACAAGTGGGTAGGTTGAGGTCTCCAATTGGGAGACCAAGTCCATTTTGGCGAAGACCGTTAATGCCAATAGGACTGATTGGGATAGAAAGTTAGATGATGCATTATGGGCCTACCAGACAGCATACAAGACTCCCATAGGTGCATCTCCATATCAGCTTATTTATGTAAAAGCATGCCACTTGCCTGTCGAACTTAAGCATAAGGCAGTATAGGCATTAAAAAGGCTTAATCTTGAGTCAAGTGATGCAGCAAATTTGAGACTAGAAAAGGTGAATGAGATGGATGAGTTCCATCTCCACACCTATGAGAGTTCAACCTTATACAAGGAAAAGATAAATTTGCACCATGACTAGAAGATTGAACGCAGTGACTTTCAACCGTATGATTCGGTTTTGCTTTATAATTTGAGACTTTGCTTGTTTCCTGGCAAGTTGAAGTCTAGATGGTCTAGACCATTCACTGTGGTAAAAGTATTTCCACATGGTGCAATAAAGCTAAAAGAGCATGGTGTTTTCCCATTTATGGTAAACGGACAATGTGTCAAACTCTATTTGGGAAACACAGATGAAATGAAGACATATGAGGATTTAAGCCTTGATGACATTTGAGTAGTCACGGGAGCTGGGTTGTACCGCGATGTTAACTTAGCCACGTAGTGTTGTGACGTTAAATCAAGTGCTTCTTGGGAGGCAACCCATGTTTTGTACTATAATATTTATAGGGTAATATTTGTTATTGGTGCAGGAAACCATAGGAAAAAAAACGTTCTTAACTGATCACCGAACTGAACCCATGAAAGGGGTTGTACGATTGTACCAAGAACATACGATCGTGGGTTCAGTTGTCTGATGGGAGTTATACAGGATGAAAATTTAGGAGTCATTCCACAATTTGGTATCACATTCGTACTTAGATTGTACGATTGTGGTCTTAATCGTTTGATGATACTCCTGCAGATCATCAAACTGGGCATCGAACCTACGATTTTAAGTCACGATCGTGGTTATATATCACGATCGTCCTTAAGCTTTGTAGGTTCTTAGGTAATTTTTCCTAAATCTCCATTGTACAGAATTAATGTACAATTGTATAATATAACCATGATCGTACATTCTAGCCGTCTGAAGATCCCTTCAGTTTAATGAAATCGACCTGACCCAACCCAATACAAGTCCAAAAAGTATAAAAGGCCCCAACCCTTCACCCGATTTCCCTCTTCTCTTTTTCAAATATTTTTTCACTCAAAAATCCAAACCCTAATCAATCTCAAGGCTAAAATTCAAGTTGTTACCTGTGATTCAATGCCCTCATTCTTGTGTTCTCACTACTTTCAGTAAAAAAATTTGTAAGTTTTCTCAAAGAATTCTCAAAACTGTTTAACTTATACATAACAATAGGGATTTTTACAATGATTATGGTCATGGGTGTGTTAAAAATTGATTAAGTGATTGTGTTTGAGGTATTGAAAGAACATGGGAAGTCTGAGTACCCACTAGTGCATAATAATTGGTCAATAGTGTTAAAATTGTGGTCATATTGGGTCAAATAAGGGTCAAAATTTTAAAAGGGTGAAATCTACTAAGGGTTTGGGATTCCACGACACAACTTACGATCGTAGGTTGGATTGTTATGGGATGTCGTTTAGCAAACCCTCAGGAGTTCATCAAACGAATACATCCCACGATTGTAAGATCAACATACAATCATGGTATGTGCTCGTCTGATGTGACATAATTTAGTTTTTCTCAGGGATCGTTCCTATGACAGGAAGGTACAATCGTACCTTCATTGCACAATCATAGGAAGTGATCGTCTGTTGATACCTTTCCTAGTCATGTCTAGAGTACCAAACCTATGATCAGAAGGTACAATCATACCTTCATTACATGATTTTAGGTAAGGTCATCTGATTTACTTTCTGTACTTGCATACTATTTTTAACCTTGACCAAATTTTTCATTCCGATACAAGTACTATGGAACCCAAATCCAAGTAAGCTCAGGACAAGGCTCTCCAAGGCAAGATATCCAAAGAAAGAGCCCCACCAAGCTTCTCATAGAGTGGATCCAGTTCCAGTGGTTTCGAGGTGGAGTATGTGCTTAGCTCCTTCGACGAACAACACTCTCCTCTGACCAAGGGAATGGGTGCCTCTTCCATTGCTATCATAGAGGCTGCCACCCCTATCAACCTTTCCCAATCTAACGAAGGAAGGAAAGACACCCAACAGGGTAGGGATATACCTAAGGATGGTGCCGATTCTTCGAAAGGGGGAGAGGAGTCAAACTCCAAACTTTGTAACACTAATACTGCTGCTGCTACCCTGGGTCAGAGGGGCCCCGATCTAAGATGTTGGTGTGTCCCAAACTCGTGAGACTATTACTTTAATGGGGTTTCCCTCAAGAAAAATAGGAACCAAAAGAGGAATATCCAAGAAGAACCAAAGATACTCTGTGAGTCATTGCAGAAGGTTCCAGTGGCAGCCCGAGTGTTCTAGAGATACTAGTTAGGGTGGATGATGAGACCACTCTGGATTTATGGGTGTGAGCTAGTAAGGGAGTTCTATGCGAACTATGCTACAGCCCTCAAGAACATGACCCCCTCTGGAAAAGAAAAGGATATGAAGAAGCACCCCCTCCTCGACATGATAGTAGTGCGGGGCAAAGAGGTAGACATCTCCATCAAGGATATCTCTAAAGCCTTGTTCGGACCCCCCAAAATATGATTTTCAGATGACTGAGTTGAAGGAAGTGAAGAAGTTGTCCATAGAGGACAAGGCAATGCATTACAGGTGGTTAGCCGGCAACATTGCTGAGGCCGGTGTAGAAGCACCATGGGTGAACGGATTGCCAATCTACAAAAGCAGTCTCAATTTCACAGCCAAAGCATGGTGGTCCATTGTTAGGCACAGGATTGCACCCACCGCCAATGACAATATATTGGGTGTGTCCAACACCTGCCTGGTAGCTATACTAGTTGTAGAGTTATACCTGAACATCATGCATATCATCAAGGAAGAGATCAAAGATGGAGTTCTTGAGTTCAGCACCACACTTTCACTCTCATGCTTGATTATGCAGCTGCTATAGAATTTAGATGTACCCTCAGTCTCTCTAGTAGACAAGTTCATTCAGCTAACCAAGTCCATGGATTTAGCAATGATAAAAGACTTGCAGAACCTGGCTGCACCAGTTAGAGGTTTGGGGATCCCGGATGTAGGAGGGGATTCCCCTAGTGACATGCCGGCGTCTGATGCTGGTGCCTCATCTTCTCCAGTACTACAGGCCCCTACTCAGACTAGACCATTGGTTTTGACTGGATATACGTTAATTTTGATGGTTCTGTTTGAATACATTATCCAGGCCCAATTTCTTCATGGCACTCGGATTAAGAAATTGGAGAATGGGGTCAAACCCTATATGAGCAATGAGATTCGAGGTGCCATTCACACTGTGTAGACGAGGATGGATAGCTATGAAAGCTATATTTTGGCTAGGATTGATACACTCCAGGCACCAGAATTGATGGAGATTAGGACTAAATTGATAGAATTGAAAGATGTGGTCAAAATTTTGGCCGAGAGAGTTAACATAACACCTCTTCCACCACCACCTATGCCCTCATTGACAGCTTTTATGGTGGATGTGGATTCTTTGGTTCCCGATTTCTATACTCTAGCCATAGACATTGAGGAGATAGATAATGAGGAGATGGGTGGAGATTTGGAGCCTAAAAAAAGAAGAATGGGTGATGACGCTAAAAAGGAGGGGAAGAAGAAGAAGAATAAGAAGAGTAAGAGAGCGAGAGATGAACATACCTCTGAGGTAGTGATACCAGAAGGAGTTGAGATACCACCGACAGTTGTGCTGGTGAAGTAGAGTGTGGGGGTAACAAAAACTACCCCCGTAGTTGATACACTGAGTACACAGGCCACCACCGATGCCCACATAGATGAGAGTGCCTTGGCCACAACCGAAGCCACTAAAGGAGTAGAGGATGGAGGGGTCCTAGCTCGGACCCTAATCGATCAGAGTATGACATGCATCTAGTATGCCCTAGGTATGTCCCTTATCCTATGTTTTTTCTTTTCATGATTTTGTGTAATGGGGACATCATATGATTTCTAAGTTGGGGTAGGGACAGCCGAGGATTTTGTTGCCGTATTTCTTTTCACTCGGCTGTATTATCATAGTTAGGACTGGCATGTTTAAGTGTTTACTTAGTGTTTTGTTATTTTTTATATTTTAGTGTAACTTAGAGTAATTTAAGAGAACTTGGAGTAGTCTGATTAAATAAAGCATGCTTACCTATTTTGAAATGCATTTAAAATGATACCCCTCCAAAAATTAGGTTTTTGTGATGTAGTGTTTGCATGTACTATACTGGAACAAATGTTAGGATCTAGCTATGGCATTAGGATTGTTAATATGATAACCTAGCTGATTTTGTATGAACTTAATAGGTAGTAACTTAGATGAAAGCCCTGAGCTATAAGTGAGTGAGGTGTACTACCTAGTCGATCTGTTTGTGTGCGATCTAGAACTTGCCCAGTTAGTCTCGCTAAAAGCCATAGGGTAAGAGGTTACGAAAGGATCACAGGACATTTTTGAATTAGTCCACTTTAGCCTAAATGACCTACCAAAGAATCATGTATTCCTTGAACCCAAATTTTGAGCCTTATTAGACCTTTTCTTTAAACTACCAAATTCACCTTCCTAGTTTTACAATGAACTTTCTTTGGCCCTAGTCCCTCCTTGGACACTGTGTACCTCAACTCCGGCAAATCACCTAAGTTGAGGGTGGCTATTGTGTAGGGGTGCATAGAAAGTGGGTATGAAAAGTTAGTAGTGAAAAAAAAATAGAACTCGGGTATGTTATGAAGAGAAAAAAAAAATAAAAAAGAAAAAAAGAGAGAGAAATAAATAAATAAATAAATAAATAATGAGCCATTTGAAAATAAAACAGTATCCCTGATCCAAAAAGGAAAAAAAAATGGAAAAAAGGGAGAAAAATGACGGAGCAGGAAAAGTAGAGCCAAAATTAGCGTAGTTCCAAGGAGGAATAAGTCACTATACCCAAATGTACCATACCTATCCCCGAGCCTACATTATAAGCCTAGAAAGACCTATAGTGATCCTAACTCAACTGTCCGAAAGTTATAGCATAGAAAATAAGGGCAAGCCTATGGTATCAAATGCACACAACCGAACTTCTTTATGAGAGTGAGAGATTTAACTCAGTCCTGGTACTAGGTTTCATTTCATATATTGAGTGATTAGGGACTTCTTTGATGTGAGGGCGTAGAGGCTGTAGTCTAGTTATTACTTGTTTATGTAGTGTATTGATCAATGTGTTAGGTTGTCTATTCACAATGTAATGCCATATCCTAATTCCATTAGGTTAGAATACTTGCATTGCATATACAATGCATTGGTTGTTTTTGATACAAATGGAGGGTGTTGAATATACTTAGATGGTTTGCATGTGTGAAAAACTGAGTTTTGAAAAGTTCACTGCCGTAGTGATATTGATTTTGCTCTAAGTTAAGCGTCTTAGCTTGTTTAGTACTTTGTTTGCATGAGGACATACAAACGTTCTAAGTTGAGGGTGTTGATGTGCCGTGAACTGACGACACTTAAAACAAGGAATATTTGCAAGTATAAGGGCACTATGGAGTTGATGTGTTTTTTAGTGTTTGCAGGCCTTATGGACTTACAGAAGGAACATAGTGAAGATTGAACAAAATTGGCATCAGACGAGCCTTACCACGATGGTGGGATCTGACCACGATCGTGCCTAGGCTTTCATAGGTTGATTCAGATATGCCACAAGCATAAGTCTCTCAGACCAAAGGTGCTACGATCGTAAGTTGATGTCACAATTATACCATGTGATTGTGAGTTTGAAGGAAAAAACACATATGCAGGAGTCAAGTGCAAGAGGATCAGACGACAACTTCCCACGACCGTGCCTTGAAAGCATGATCGTACCATGTGGTCATGGGAAGAGACTCCAGTTTTAGTAGATTATAGACTGAAGATCAGATGACAACAACACATGATCGTATGTTAAAGTCACGAGCCCGTACCATTGATCGTCTGATGGAAGACCTGAAAGATAACAAGTCCAAGTACAAACCATGATAGGCAAAGGACAATCGTGGGTTCTAACTATGATGTACCTTCTTCTCGTCTGAGGCAACCAACACATTTTTATTTTTTTTTAGGCTAGGATTTGTTTTGTCTTTAAATACTCTTATAGGGCTATTTTTACGAGGTAAGATAGAATTATTATTCACAACATTACATTGTACAATTCGAAGGCATATTCTTGGGATAATACGAACATTGTTTCTATGGTTTTAATTAAAGTTGAGATTTTGGAGTTTAATTCTCTTAGTAAGTTTATAATTATGTATTCATCTATGAATTCTTCTTGTGTGCTTACGACCATGAGTAGCTAAACACCACAACTAGGGTTGTGGGAACCATGATAAACTAACAAAAAGAGTTAAGTGTGAAGTTATTCTAGACCGGTGTGCTTGCAGTTATTGGTATTTCCTTTGTTATGATTACTTTTCTAATGGATGCATATGTTAGAAAATCGGCTGTATTCTAGACTTGCTCGGAAGGGAGGTATAGATTAGGAAAATGAGATAACAATAGAGATTTGAAGCTATCAACTTTATCTAATTAACTTGAGCCTTGACAGGGATAGTTAATCTGAGATCAAATAACAAGGGTTAGTAATGCGATGATGTGAGTACAGAAAGAGATGAGTGAAATTCATTTGATTAGGGTTGAAAGACGTTTGGATGAACATAACTTGTTAGATTTTACATGCAATGCATCGGGAGAGTCTGCTAACATGAATAAAATGTAGAGTTATAGAGTCATAGGAATCATAATCCTAGTGCTCATCTCATATTGATTACAATCCAACAAACTAACAACTGCGACTGTTACTATTTTGTTTCGCAAAATTGCCCTTTTTTGACTTATTTGTCAGTTACGTAGGCAAACTCTTGACAAAGTTTTGGCCTATACCTTGTGGGATTAACCCAACCTTGTTGGGTTCTATATTTGATTCAACGATTTCTTTATACTTTTTAAGGGTTGCAATTTGGGAGACATCACTCGTCGCATGGTAGAAAAAGGGTGTTTTTCTACCAGTGTTGATTCATCACCTCATTTGGATTCTGTAAGAGTTGTTGGGAGTTCATGGGTGTGTTGTCTACCAACTTTCCTGGTGTTCATCTAGATGGGGATATCAATTTTGCAATTAATCTGGAGTCAAACACTAAGCCCATTTTTGTTCCCCCTTATAGAAAGGGCACGACAAAATTAAAGGAATTAAAGGAGTAATTGCAATATTTGTTGAGTAAGGGTTTCATTAGATTAAGTATTTCACCTTGGGGTTCTCCCGTCTTATTTTTGAACATGAAGGATGGTACTATGCGCATGTGTATTAATTATCAACAATTAAACTAAGTGATTATCAAGAATAAGTATCCTCTTCTGCATATCGAATAATTTGTTTGATTAGCTTTAGGGTGTGAAGGTTTTCTCTAAGATCGACTTGCGATTTGGTTACCATCAACTGAAGATTAGAGCTTTGGATATTTCCAAAGATGGCTTTCAGGATGCAGTATGGCTACTATAAGTTCTTAGTTATGTCTTTTGGTCTGACCAACGCCCCAAAAACATTTATGGAGTTGATAAATAAGGTGGTTCTGGCCATATCTTGATTTCTTTGTGATTGTGTTTATCAAAGATATCTTGGTTTATTCCAAGAGTAAGGCAGACCATGTGAGGTATTAGAGAGTCGTACTTCAGAGATTTCGAGAAGAACAGTTGTATCCCAAGTTCTCCAAGTGTGAGTTTTAGGTAGATTCTGTGTCTTTCTTGGGTCACGTAGTGACCAAGGATGGTATTACGGTCGATCTGGCCAAGGTAGAAGTGGTTCATTATTGGGCTAGGACTACTTCCCCCACTAAGATTTGGAGTTTTATTGGGTTAGAGGGATATTATCAATAATTTATAGAGGTATTTTATCCCATTATGGCCCCTTTCATTAAGTTGACTCAGAAATTGTCATCTTTTACTGGTCGGACGAGTGTGAGAGAAGTTTTTAAAAACTCAAGGAGTTGTTGACTTTGGCTTCTATATTGACTTTTCTCGAGGAGGGAATGGATTTTACCGTGTTTGCAATGGTTCCAACGTTGGCTTGGGTGGTGTTTTGGTGGAAAAGGATAAGGTGATAGCTTATGCTTCTCGACAGTTGAAGGTCCATGAGAAGAACTACCCTACTCATGATTTGAAATTAGCGATAGTTGTGTTCGGATTAAAGTTATGATGCCACTAATTGTATGGTGTTCATTATGCGATTTTCACTGATCATCATAGCCTTTAGTACTTCTTAAGTCAGTGGGATCTTAATATGAGGCAACATATATGGTTGGAGTTTCTTAAGGATTTTGATCCCAAAATTCTTTATCATCCGCACAAGGCTAATATGATAGCGGATGCCTTAAGTTAGAAAGCAGCGAGTATGGATACTTTGGCTTATCTATTGAATAAGGAGAGACCTTTGTCTTTGGATGTTCAATCTTTGGTCAACCAGTTGATTCGACTAGATATTTTGGTTTTCTTGCGTGTGTTTTACCTTGTGTTGAGATTAGATCCTCCTTGTTGGAGCAGATTCATGCTCGATAGTTTGATGATGGGAAATTGAGAATGATTTGTGATAAAGTGTTCAGTGGCGAGGTGAAGACGACATTTCTTCATCCATAGGTTGTTTAGAGAATTGGAGGTCGTTTGTGTGTGCCAAAGGTTGGTGACTTGATTAAATTGATCTTTGAAGAGGCTCATAGTTTTGAGATATTCTATCCACCCAGAGCAGCTAAGATGTACCATGACTTGAATCAACACTATTTATAATGTGGGATAAAGAAAGACATTGTGGATTTTATGGCCAAGTGTCTTAATTATCAACAGGTAAAGTATAAGCATCAGCGATTGGGTGGTTATGTAGAGATTGTCCATTCTGGAGTGGAAATAAGAGAGGATTACTATTGACATTATGCTTTGTATACCCCCAACTTTGGGGAAGTTTGATTCTATTTGGATGATTATGGATAGGATGACCAAGCCTGTGCACTTCATACCTGTGAAAGTGATTTACAATGCAGAGAAGTTGGCCAAGATCAATATTCGAGAGATTGTTTGATTGGACAGCGTGCCTATCTCCATTATTTTTGATAGGGTTACTTAGTTTACCTCAAATTTCTAGAGTTCTATGTAGAGTGAGTTGGGGACTCAGGTTGAGATAAGCAAGACATTTCACCTTCAAATAGATGGCCAGTCAGAGTGAACTATTCAGGTGTTAGAGGACATGCTTCGAGTGTGTTTTATGGATTTTGATGGTCATCGAGACCAACTCTTACCTTTAGTAGAGTTCGCCTGTAACAATAGTTACCATTCCATAATTCAAATAGTACCATTTGAGGCTTTGTATGGGAGGAGGTTTAGATCCCCTATGGGTTTGATTCCTACAAGGTTAGGCCATGAAGTACTGACTTGTTGAAAGGCTCGATGGATCGAGTAAGGTTTCAGTAGAGGCTTGTGACTGCCTAGAGTAGGAAAACGAGTTACTCTGATCAATGAGTTTGTGACATGGTATTCATGCTTGGTGAGTGAATTTTGTTGAAGGTATCACACATGAAGGGTGTGATAAGATTTGGGAAGAAAGGAAAGCTTAGTTTGAGATTCATCAAACCTTTTGAGATACTTGAGAAGGTTGGAAATATGGCCTATAGGTTGGCTTTACCTCTAAACCTGTCAGCTATACATTTGGTATTCCATGTTTGAATGTTGAATTGATACCTTGCTGATGATTACATGTGATCTGGCGGGATTCAGTTGTTTTAGATCATGATTGACCTTTGAGGAGGAGCCAATTGCTATTTTGGTTAGGCAAACTAGTAAGTTGAGATCCAAGAATATTGATTTAGTGAAAGTTTAGTGGAGACATCAACCAATTGAGGAGGCTACATAGGAGGTTGAGTCAGATATGCGGAGTAGATTTCCCATCTTTTACCGATTGAGGTACTTTCATAGCTCTTTTATTTGAGAAAAAACGTGTCACAGTGGTGGATAATGTAACAATCCTCTTGGTGATTTTTACCCTTTTCTGTGTTTTTGTCACGCTTCAAATCCCATTGGGGCAGACTGGCACCCGAAGCCATTAAGGCCCGAGAGAACCAACCTATGATCGTACACATTCATATGCATGTCACTAAGTGAACAACATTCTATCACATGTAGATACAAGATATCAAGGACGGAAGTCATGGAACGACATTCAAATAGATATGAGACTTGACCATTAGGGCCACCATGTCAAAAAGGTAATACATTCCTTCGTTCGTCTTACAATGTCTACAAAGCCTCTAACATATACATAACCATGCCTACAGTCGGGACAAGTCCCCGCTTTATACAACTGGTACACAGTACCAAAACAAGTGTATACAAGTGACTCGAAAAGCCCCGAACTAATCTGGAGCTCACCAATAGTCTGCAGATGATCCGTATCTTACTGTAAAGGTCTACTAACTCCTGTGCCTGCATCAAGTAAGGTAGGTCCCCCACGAAATGTTAGTATGAAAGAATGTACTGAGTATGTAAGGCCATAAGTAACTGCATGAGATATAGAAACTCAAATGGAATCAATTACAAGTGAATAGATAATATGGATAAACCACTGTACTGTATATGTGGAACCATAAATCAGGTTCGGCTCGACCTAGGCTTTCGCCCCCAGAGCTACCCCCTGTACTCAATCATCAACCATATATGTATTACTTCATTCTTTACTTTTGAGATTGATACATTGGTGGTGATAAAATTATTGGAACTTTGGAATAATAGTCAATGAATAAGAGACATGTGAATAACAATGTCTAACAACCTGAAATGACATACTTAGAGACATTTCATGGTAGAAATAAGTTCGGTAACAATGAGACCAATAGGTGCTGCCAAAGGATATGGAAAGAATAACCTTACATACCTTATCCTTCCAACGTGTTACTATAACAGTTCAGCTCTTCCTTAAAGCGCTACTCTACAATATGAATACGTAATGGAGCTTACATTAAAAGTCAACTACATGACAAGTTCACAAGGTGATAATAAGCTACTCGACTGCCATATAACTTCATTTCATCCTTCTACAATACAATTTACTGCCTCACCATACCAATAACACCAACCCAATCCACATATCAAATTAGATATCACAAACCAATAGGAATTCACACCAAGTTTATACTTTACATCTCCTCCTCAACACATCATCACATTTACTCCATCAACTCACCTAAATACCTTTCACAACAACACATTAAAGAAAATACACAATTGGTACAATCCAAAATGCCTATGGACTACCCCCTTAGAGCTTTCCAAATGGTAACATGAGTTGGTGAATGAATCTAAGAAGGGTAGAGGGGCCTTGGAGGGTCAAAGAGATGTAAAAACAAGCTAAACGAGGTTTTGGAAGGACCTGCGGAGCAACCTGCACCTGCAGGTGGTGAGGCGCGGTTGCAGGTGCCCCTTTGGCCCTATCCAAGGCCACCTTCGAACTCACCTGCGTGGGCAGGTGGCTCATCTGCGAAGGCGGATGCCTGATTTGGCTAAAATGAGTCATTTTTGGGTCCATCTTTGTAATAAATGGTCCATGGCCATAAGTAAGCTTCTCTTTTAATATTTTAGGTTAACTTTGATGCCAACGAACAATTGTGGTTTCAACATGCACATGAGCATCACCAAAACTATATTCTCCTTTCACTACACCACAAGTTCCATGTACAATTTCATTACAACATTTCCACATGTCATACACAAGGAGTAAACAAGTTAGGTACATAACCAAATCCTAACATGTTGAAATTTCATCCATCAAATTCATTTTCTTCAAGACCTTAAGTCCCCTTTCAAGTTTAAACCACATAGAAGGCAAATCCTTTAATAAAGGAGCAAAAGTGGATCGCTTCACAACACCTTTTAAACATAACCAAAATGATATACACAACCCATCATGCATATAATATATTAAACCATAAGGGTAAGCACTTACCAAGGCTTGCAAAGGGAAGATCTTGTCCAAAGGGGTTGTTGCTTAGGGTTTGAGAGAAGAGAAATATCTCTTGGAAAAATCTAGAATTTTGCAAGTGTGTTATGGTGAATAAAAGCTGAATTTTTTAGCCTTATATAGTCCCTCAAAACACCTCTCTTTATGGTCATCCTTAGCCAAACTTTTTGGTCAAAGATTAGGTGTTTACTTGGTCAAATCTAGAATGGGTCATTTCCTTTTGGGCCATGTCTTATTTACTTAATTGTTTGGGCCTAATTAATCCCAATAGCACAATATTAATTTATCCCAATAAATTTAGTGTGTAATACACCAACTATCTCAAGTTTAAATAATTCCATAAATGTTAAGGCAGTCAAATAAGTTTGAAAAGGTACGGGGTGTTATAGTTTTAACCATTTTCCTCTTTTCGTTGTTGTTTTGTATCATTTATGAGTTTTGGGAATGGTTGGCATAGTCCTCAAAGTGTTTGGGAGTGATTTATATGAGTTTGAGATTTTAAGTAGCCTTTAAAGTGATATAGTTGACTTTGCTCAACATTTTGTGATACGAGCGTTCGATGAGAGTTTCATAAATTCCATTAAATCCATAACATCTATTTTAGGTTAGTAGCATGGTTGTTTTGGATCTCAATACTATTTTGTGAGTTTTGAGTATTTGTGCAAAACTAGTTATTTTGGCCTAAAAGGGTTCCCGGGGTTTAACTTGTTTTTTAATCCTCGGGGTGTAACTTTTTGATATTGAACTCTTTTGGAAAATTTGATAGTCCCATTGAGTTTGGGATGTCGAAATTAGCTTAGTTGCATTATCGGGTTATTTTGTGGGGTCCCAAATAAATCTCGAGGGTTCAATTGGGATATTTTCTTATCCAAAGTTCATTGCTAGTGCAGTTTCAGGTGCAACATTTGGTCTTTCATTGTGATCGCATGGCCGCATGTTGAAATCACGTGGCTTGATTAGATGACTCATTGCAATCACGAGGTGGGGCACCGCAATTGTGAAGAGTTAAGCTGGACCAGGTTGGGTTAATGAATTACAATCGCGATGACCAATCTCTTGGGCGGTTAATATTTACCTTGAGATCACGTAAGATGTGTCACGATCATGAGGTACTTTTCACAGAACACTATAAAAACCCCACTTTCGTAATTTTTTTTTTATTTTTACCATTTCTGGACTTTCGATCGTAGTTTTTGGGGGGATTTCAAGAGGGTTTATCTACAATATTTATTGGGTAACTTCTAAACCTATTTTCTATCATTACCCATTGATAATATTGCTAAAAAATCTTCAAAACATGGTTTTTAAACTTGAGATTTTTTGTTTTACTCGGTTAATTAAGAAAATGGTTTTTTCAATGATTTCAAGCTCGATTTCAACTCAATTTTCATTGGGATTTTAGATTTAGAACCCTTAAAGTATGGGTAGTATGATTCTTTATTAAAACTCCAGTTTTATCCTTTTCTTTTAGGTGTCGATTTTTGAAGTGATTTGGGATCCGAAACCAAAGTATGCTATTATGGGCATCAATAGACTCCAAATTATGTGTAGTATCTATTTCTGATGGATTGGGAGCAATCTCAAGCTACTTGGAAGGGAAAGGTTTCTAGTTAAAGGATTTGGGTTCGTGTTTTTAGCTTTTGAGGTAGGTTATTGATGTCGCCCAAAATATATCTCCTAAGCAGTGTAAAGCGATCGCTGTCAAATATAGAACCCAACTAGGTTGGGGTCGATCCGACAGGGAATAGGTAGAATTCTGTTTAGAATACTAGATGGACTAATAAGAAAGTAAGTAAAATAGGGGGGGGGGTTGTGAATAAAAAGTGACAGTAGCAATTGTTGGTTATATCGAATTTGTAGACAATGAGAAAAATATACTAGGACTGTGATCCCCAATGACTCCTTAACTCCACCGGTTACTTATGCTAACAAAACCGTCCCTCTATGTGGCATGCAAAATCTGACAAGATATGTTCATCTAAACATCTCTCGACCTTGGTTAGCCGAATTTCACTCTTCTCCTCTCGGTCTCCGAGTGTCGCACTACTAACCCTTGTGCTAGATCTCAGATAACTATTCCCGCTAAGGCTCAAGTTATTAGGTAAAGGTTGATAGCTTCAAATCTCTGTTGTTATCTCCTTTTCACAATCTCTACCTCTCTCTCGAGCAAGTCTAGAATACAAGTGAGTTTCTAACGTTTGCAACCGTTAGAAAGCAATCAAAATGAAGGAAACAACAATACATGCATTCACAGCGGTTCAGAGTTGCTTTGTACTTAACCGGTTTCGTTAATTCCTCATGGTTCACACAAACCTAGTTGATGAGTTTAGCTACTCATAATTGTAACAGCATAAGAAGAATTCAGAGATGAAAACATAATTGCACACTCACAAAAATGAAGAAAAACTGAAATCTCAATTATCAATAAAACTCAAATTAGGGTTTGTAACTACCAAACCAAGAATATGTTTATAATCTCAAAAACTATATGAAATAGATCTCAAAATAATGCAATGAATATTTTTCGCACATAGGACTATACAGGGGTATTTATAGATACAAATCTAATCCTATCCAAATCAAAATAGGAGAACAGAGTCGGCAACTTCCACGGTATCTTGACTTGGTATCGTGAAACCAAGTCATGCCACGTAGGTTGGTGTCATGGAAATCAGGATCAATTAGATGTCTTCAAAAGTTGAGTCATGCCATCAAATCACATCACGTAGGTGGACCCATACCACGTGGATGCCTGGCGTGGAAATCAGGTAATTTGTCACCCGGGGATGTGACCCACGACACCACTTACGTCACGTGAGTGGTGTCTTGACTCCCACTCTGGTACAAATTCTTGTTCTTTCATCCTCAGACACTTCGTTCTCAGGCTTGATTCTTCCTTTTTTTATCATTTTGCCTTCAAAAACCTATTTTCCTGCAAAGTAGGACAGAAACCACATCATACCAACCAAATACACCCAAGTTGTTGCATATTTTCCTTGTTTTAAGCATCGAATGTGCCATGTAACCATGGTGTATCAACACCCTCAACTTAGAACGTTTGCATGTCCGCAGGCGAACAAAACAAAAACACACATATACCTTGATTATGAGAAACCTAAGGGACCTATAGCAGTCGACTCATTGCCTTTGGCACAAAACTTTTTCGAGCCCTCCTAGTTGCAAATCAAAACCAAAGTGTGTATACATGCAGCATATTATAATGACACAGAAGGGATCAAGTGATGGCACTAGATTATGCACAAACAACTAAGCATATATGTAAATGACATTAGTCGAACAAATAGCAGCTAATAATGCAACCCATGTACTCTCACAATAAAAGAAGTCCCATGCACTCACAGTATGCTAATAAATCTCAAATTAGGGACTCGGTCAAAACACTAGAATTTCAAACAGTGTGCATGAAATACCACAGGCTTGCCCTTATTTTCTACGCCTTAGTTTTCGGACAGTTGGACTAGGATCACTATAGGACTTTACTCGGCTTGTAATGTAGGCTTGGGGACGGGTATGGTACATATGGATATGGTGACTCAACCCTCCTTGACACTACATTATTTTTGGCTCTAACTTCCAACCTTTCTCATTTTTATTCTCCCTTATTCTCCTTTCTTTTATTTTAAGATTTTCGGTGTGATTTTCTTCACTTTCAAAACATAATTTTCTCTTCTTTTTTTTTTCTTTCTCTTTGCAATTTTTCTTCTTCTCACTCTATTTTTTCTTTTTCTTCACACCAAGACCTTTTTCTCTTTTTTTTAGTAACTTCTTCTTCATACCCAACTCAATCTACGCACCCCTATAATAGCCACCCTCAACTTAGGCGATTTGCCTGAGTTGAGGTACACAGTGTCCAAGGAGGGACCAGGGCCAAGACAGGTTCATTGTAATTAAAATGGGAAGGTGAATAGGCTAATGAAAGAAATAAGTCAATTAAGGCTCAAAATCGGGATCAAGGGATACTTATTCATTTGGTCTGGCATTTAGGCTAAAAGTGGATTTATTCAAAAACAGACTATGATCCTTTCCTAATCACTATCCTCTAACCTAGGCAAGACTAACCGGGCAAGTTCTGGATCCCACACACAAAGTGAACTAAGTAATGACCTCACACACACAGCACAGGGTTGTATTATCATCTACTACCTATTCGATTCATGAAATGCTAGCTACAGTTATTTGTCTATAATTCTAGTGCCATAACAAGATCCAACAGCTGTCACACATAAACATGCTACACACACATACTTTTAAAATAATCAATTTTCAGGAGGGGTATCCTTAACATTCAAAAAGCATAAAAAATTTCTAAACTGGACTGCACTACAGTTCCCTTACTTTTCTCCTAATTCAACACATAAACACATAATAATATAAATAACACCCTAAACATGCCGTTCTACTATGATAGCACTTGAGGGAAAAGAAACATGGCAAAAAAAAACCCCAAGAGGACATATAGATTCACAAGTACCTCCACCCCCACCAAATAAGCATGCATTGTCCCTAATGCAGTAGAGTAAAACAAAACAAGGGAGTTAGGTACCCTAGGTGCGTGGGTCTAATTTCGATCAAAATCAAAAATCAAAGCAATTGTAGAAATATTAAGACACCTTGGGTTGCCTCCCAAGCAGCGCTTGATTTAACGTCGCATCACGACGCGAGTATCTTGATTACTCAGACTTCATATCAAGATATACCCTGGGTTGGCCTCCAAGGTCATCTAAAATATTTATTTCTGAAACCACCCTCATGTCCTTTGGCTATTTCATAGTTCTGCAAATATTGAATGTGACTTTCTTATTATCCAGTCTGAATTTCAGCTCACCTCGCTCCATATCTACCAATGCTCTGTCGGTGGACAAAAATGGTCTCCCCAAAATTATGGGCATATTAAAATCGACCTCACAATCCAAGACCACAAAGTCAGCAGGGAAGATGAAATTTTCAACCTTGACCAAAACGTCACATACTATGCCCAAAGGTTTCTTGATCGTACGATCCGCCATCAATAACCGCATCTTTGTTGGCTTGAGGACTCCCAAACCTAATTTCTTGAATACTGCCAGCGACATCAAGTTAATGCTTGCACCTAGGTCACACAAAACTGACCCAATTGTGCATGGAACTGTGATGGCACCTTGATCATCTTTCTTTTGCACAAGAGAACGGGATGCAATTGCACTACAATGGTGCAAATTACCCATAGCCTCATTGGTGACAGTTCTCTTCTTCGTCACCAAGTCTTTCATGAACTTTTCATAGCTCGGCATTTGTTCCAAAGCTTCAATAAGAGGGATGTTTATAGAAAGTTGCTTCAATATGGACATTAACATATGAAATTTTCCATCCTCCTTCTTTTTCTTCAAACGCTGAGGAAATTGAGGTGGTGGCCTAGGAATGGGGGTTAGCACTTGCGGGGCTTCCTTCTCTTTCTCAGTTTCAGTATTTACCTTATTTTCATCAATTTGAGGCTTTTCCACCTCTTTCATGATATCCCCACTAACAACTTTGTTTTCATCCACCTTTTTCTTGAGACGTTGAGGGAAAGGTGGAGGAAGCCTTGGGAATGGAACATACTTCTTTATGGCTTCCTTTACTTTTTCTGTGGCCTTTGTCTGCTCTTCCAGTGGAGCATGAACACCCTCAACTTGGTTGGGTCCCTCAATGAGAGTCATTCCACTTCTTGTTGTGATAGCCATACAATGAGCATCATTTTTTGAATTCTCCACGGTATTGCTGGGAAGTGTACCTGGATGACGTTGGTTCAATGCCACAGATATCTACCCGAACTGTTACTCCAAATGTTTAATGGCTATCGAATGGGAATCTACTTTCTGACTTATTCCCAAAATGTCTGCCCTAATCTCTTTAAGACATTTTTCTTGGCTTTCTGACCTCGTAACCAGTTTATTCAGAAGGGATTCCATCCTTGAATTTCCACACTCCTTATCACGTCTTCCTGGTGGTACATAAAGGTCATTCTTCTCTCTATAATCATCTTTCCGCCTCCAATCACCGTCACGATCTCGTTCTCGATCTTTGTGTCCCGATTTGTTGTAGTTTTCTCCATAATAGTTTTGACCTTAATTTCCTTGCCTTGAGTTCTAAGAGTCTTGATTAGACCCTTGGCCCTTGGCTCGGAAGCCCGCCACTTCTTGATCGAGGTACTTCGCCTCTTTATCAGACTCACTATTATCATGTCTAGACGATTTACCTTGTGCACCTACAGCATGCACCTTTTCAGCATCTCTGGCCGCTATCTGTTTAGCCAGAAGACCAATTTCTGTTCTCAACTGAGCAACCTTTTGAGCCACAGATTCATCCAAAGCCCATTGTGCTACTTAGGCTCCAATAGCATATCTGCCGGCCGATGTATCTGCCTCCCGAGTATGCCACCCTCGATTGGTCTTAGTGATACGATCTAATATCTCTAAAGCTTGCTCCCATATCAGACTCATGAACGCTCCATCAGTGATAGTATCTGCTACAGCCTTAGTGTTTGAATTCAAAGCCCTGTAGAAAATTTCAAGCAAATTTCTACCACTCATCCTATGATTCGGCACATTCTGCAGCTTCTTCTTGAATTTGAGCCATGTCTCATAAAGTGCTTCAGAATGTAGTTGTCTGAAATTGTAAATCTCATCCTTCAACTGCAACATCTTAGAAGGTGGAAAAAATCTTTCTAGAAATTGATTCCTCAAGTCTTGCCAAGTAGTGATGGAACCTCATGGTAATTCTGCCAACCACAATGTCACTTCTCCTGTTAGGGAGAATGGGAATAATCTCAATCGAATCGCCTCTTGGTTAACTCCAAGCAGATTATAGGAAGTGCAGACACCAATAAAATTCATTACGTGCATGTTTGGATCGTCTGAAGGAAGACCGGCGAACATACCCTTCAAGTTTAGAAAATGAATCATGGTACTACTAATGTCAAACTTAGTGCCCGGAGGTAACTCTGGTGGAATGATGTCACGAGTCTCAACCGGTTCGAGATAAGCCATAGCCTCTTTTATAGGATTATCATAAACAGGCACATATGGTATTTGAAGTGGTTGTTAAGCTCTCAATCTTCTTTGTCTCTCTTCAGCTTCAGCTAGATGTTGAGCTGCCTCTTACATAGCTCGATTATCCCTTTCTGCTTACCTAAGAGCAGCTTGTCTAGTATGCTCTTCTCGAGTCAATCGAGCAGTAGTTTGATCCACTGTTTCATGACCAACCGGATGAATTGGCTGGTTATGAATGTCTACCGTGGCTGCGAGCTCCTAAACTCTGTCAGTATTCACCATTCTTCGATTAGCTCTCAGAGTTCTTTCAATTTCAAAATCAAGTGGAATCAGGGGATTGCCTCGACTCCTAGTATTGGGCATACACCGACGTGTGCCCTCAAAAGTATGTAAAAACTAAACCAATCAACTCCAATAAGCAAACTAATCATCTTCATAACCGTATTCCCTGGCAACGGCACAAAAATTAGATGTCGCCCAAAATATAACTCCTAAGCAGTATAAAGCAGTCGCTGTCAAATATAGAACCCAACTAGGTTGGGGTCGATCCGACAGGGAATAGGTAGAGTTCTGTTTAGAATACTAGATGGACTAATAAGAAAGTAAGTAAAATAGGGGGGGTTTTGTGAATAAAAAGTGACAGTAACAATTGTTGGTTATATCAAATTTGTAGACAATGAGAAAAATATACTAGGACCGTGATCCCCAATGATTCCTTAACTCCACCGGTTACTTATGCTAACAAAACCGTCCCTCTATGTGTCATGCAAAATCTGACAAGATATATTCATCTAAACATCTCTCGACCTTGGTTAGCCGAATTTCACTCTTCTCCTCTCGGTCTCCGAGTGTCGCACTACTAACCCTTGTGCTGGATCTCAGATAACTATTCCCGCTAAGGCTCAAGTTATTAGGTAAAGGTTGATAGCTTCAAATCTCTGTTGTTATCTCCTTTTCACAATCTCTACCTCTCTCTCGAGCAAGTCTAGAATACAAGTGAGTTTCTAACGTTTGCAACCGTTAGAAAGCAATCAAAATGAAGGAAACAACAATACATGCATTCACAGCGGTTCAGAGTTGCTTTGTACTTAACCGGTTTCGTTAATTCCTCATGGTTCACACAAACCTAGTTGATGAGTTTAGCTACTCATAATTGTAACAGCACAAGAAGAATTCAGAGATGAAAACATAATTGAACACTCACAATAATGAAGAAAAACTGAAATCTCAATTATCAATAAAACACGAATTAGGGTTTGTAACTACAAAACCAAGAATATGTTTATAATCTCAAAAACACTATGAAATAGCTCTCAAAACAATATAATGAATCTTTTTCACACATAGGTCTATACAAGGGTATTTATAAATACAAATCTAATCCTATCCAAATCAAAATAGGAGAATAGAGTCGACAACTTCCACGGTATCGTGACTTGGTGTCGTGGAACCAAGTCACGCCACGTAGGTTGGTGTCATGAAAATTAGGCTCAATTAGACGTCTTCAGAAGTTGAGTCACGCCATCAAATCACATCACGTAGGTGGACCCACACCACGTGGATGCCTGGCGTAGAAATCAGGCAATTTTTCACCCAGGGATGTGACCCACAGCCCCGCTCACATCACGTGAGTGGCACTCACGGCACGTGAGTGGTGTCTTGACTCCCACTCCGGTGCAGATTCTTGTTCTTTCATCCTCAGACACTTCGTTCCCGGGCTTGATTCTTCCTTTTTTATCATTTTGCCTTCAAAAACCTGTTTTCCTGCAAAGTAGGACAGAAACCACATCATACCAATCAAATACACCCAAGTTGTTGCATATTTTCCTTGTTTTAAGCATCAAAAGTGCCATGTAACCATGGCGTATCTGTTATGGATTAATTTTCTTCAGACTTGGCTAGGTAGATAACTATTCATATAATGTATGCTATGGGTTTGAGATTTTATCACTGTCTTCATCTTTTGAAATAATTATTACTATCTTATTGCTCATGTGTGGGCTTGTGTGAACCTTATTATTGACTTGAGAGATTATTATTATTGAGATGCTTGTGTAGGGGATGGTTCTTGTCTTGTTTGAGCATTATTTGTTCCTTATTATTCTTGTGATGCCCGTGTAGGGGTTTGCCTTGATATATTTTATGTCTTATATGATTCCTTGCTATTTGTTACCTTGAGGGGCTTATACCATGAATTATTGGGATTTGAGTGATTTGAGTTCATTCATGCCATTATTGAGCAGATTATTTTACGTTGTTGATTTTGCTATGATCATGCATACTCCTTCATCACTCATTTTCATGCAATTGATATTATTATGGAATTTGGAATTCTTTGCAAAAGAAAACGTACCATTTTATAAACTCCTTAGCTGATAGAAGTGCCAGTAAGGTTGACTGCTAAGATTATGATTAGTATACAGATTATGAACACTCCATGGGTCCTCTCCTGGAAGCTTGGACTCAGAGAATGCATAGGACGTGAGCATTTGATCATTGCATACATATCATATCATTGTGTTGTACCACTTTTCATCTCTCCTATGTGAATGATATTATGAGTTTGATTGCTTTATATCTTGTGTTGATATTTCTTACACTGTTGTTGAGATTGTATTATTATTATACTTTTAGTAGTTGTACAACTTGAGCCATTGGGACTTTTTTGTTTGCAGGTGGAAGCGTTACTCATAGCTTTTTTTATATGATTAGTTATCTACTTTTCTTGGTCGGCCTATGATGCCTACTAAGTATAAGTGGACCATACTTTCTCCTACTTTTCTATACCCTTTGATGCAAATCCATGTTCCAATTCTACTCATGGGCCGTGATATTCGTGCATCTAGGAATTTTTTGAAGTCTTGGTGAGATCCCTGTCCGTAGCAGGATCCGACTGCCTCTATGTTTATGGTGTCTTTACTTTTAGTTTAGAGACATACAATGGTGTAGTTTGTACACTCAGAAATACGTTGGTTTTAGAGTGCTCTTAATCATGACACTAGTTTCTGGGGATTTGAGATGCGTATTTAACATATTTATCTTGTTATCATATTTTTCTGACTTTACTCCAAAAATCTCATATTATATTCTTTTATTCATCTTCTTTCCACATATATTTCCTTTTTAAAGTTGGGCTTACCTATCAAGGTTGGGTTGTGCTAGGTACTATTATGACCTTGCTTTATGGGTCGTGACAACTTTTGAGTCTTTTGCTTACTAGGATTGAACCCTGGATCAATTGGCAACTTATGAGATACGATATCTATACTTATCCTTGGCATGTCATCATAGGATCGAGCATATACATCGATATATTCTCATAGCAATTGGATTAGTTCTCTCTTTTGTGCCTCTGTCAGATGAACACTGATTATGGTTTCTTTGGCTTCTCAATCTTCACCAAGATTAACCACCTCAGTATTTTCTAGATTGGACTTTTCTCTATTCTTGAAGTCTTTAATTTAAATCTTCTGTCAATTGTTTTGGAATAACCGACTCTCCATCATAATCTTTCCATTCATCGTTATCTGCCTCGATTTGTTCATTTAGCTCTTCACATGGCATGACATTGGAAAGTTTTAAAATATTATTATTGAAATCATAATCAAGATAAGTTAGATTATAATAACTAGATAATAAGATGAATGGTAAATATTTTCGCAATAGGGGTAGGTTTTTCATTGAATTCAGGAAAATATTTACAATCTTTGGCTCTAACCTACACAAGTGCGGGCCTATGCCTTTTGGAAAGTATAAAAAGCATTACCACCGATTTGCAATAACTAGATTTTGTCATTTTATCTACCAAAGTGAACGGGGAATTATGAGCGAAGCAGATGTCCAATTCTGCAACTGTTCTCCAGATTTAGCTTTTCTAATCACGGATGCCTCTGAGAACTCCTCCATGATCACATCATAATCTTTGAAATGTTTCCTATTCCTTCCCCAAGACCATTGCTTTCATTCCATGCTTGAACGGGAAAAGATTTGTATAGATGAGGTAAAAACTTTGGTAGCTCTTGATCAATCTTCTTCTTTGCCTTATCCTCGGACAGGTTTTGCTCAGTTCTGGTATAGCCTGAACAAAACTTGGGAGGCTTATCTAGAAATGTTTGATCAGGTGCATTCATAATCATAAACGTAGACTTTATGACTTTCTCTACTGTGTCAGAAATTGCTTGGATTATGAATTTACTTGCGACCCATTCTTTATTAGTGTTAACCATGCTTATCTGTGCTCTTCCATAGTATGACGCAACTTTCTGGAGAGTGATGACCTTTTGGTCAATCAGGTTTTGAATTTGTTTCTTCAAGTTGAGGCAATCTTTAGAGGTGTATCTGACACTTCCTCAATGATATGCATAATGTCGATCAATTCTGAAGAAACTAGATGTTCGATTAGCAGGCTTTGGTGCAATGGGATGAATTAGTCCAGCCTCTTTTAGTCTCTCAAAGATATGAGTTCGGCTTTATGCTAATGGAGTAAAAATTCGAGGAGGTTTTTTCTCAAAATTTGGACAAGAGATTTTATTTTGGTATATTGGCAGAGCCATCCAGGGGTATGTTTGTAGGTTTGGATAGAAAAGGGTTTGGTAACAAGAGATTTGGTTGGAAGTTTTGGTATGTTTGTGGAGGCACATGGAAATTTGGTTGGATGTTTTGGTATGCCGGTGGAGGTATTTGATAATTTGGTGGTGGAGTTTGGTATTCTAAGGGAGGAATTTGATATTTAGTTTGGATATAATAATGCGGTAGGGTTTCTATGGAGTTGGAAGCACATTATCATCCAAGATCGGAGTGCTAACCGCAATGGCCAAACTGGCTATGTCCTTTACTCGTTGCACTTCTTCTTGAAGCTCCTCTATTTCCCTAGCCAATTTGGTAATCTTTTCTCCTTGTGCCATTATCACACTATCCTTGATGGTAATTTTGCTCAAAGCATTTCCATCGTTACTACCAGTCATTTTTTCCTTTTCTATAACAAAGCAATGGTCAAGAGAGCAATCTTTATTCACTTTTGATCTAGTGACGCAGCAATGTTCTACCATTTTATGTCAACACAGATCAATTTATATTTAATATGTTACATTATAAAAGTAAAAATAACTCAAAAGGAAAATACGTTAGATCACATTATCAAAGTAAAAATAACTCAAAAGAAAAATACGTTAGATCTAGTTAGTGATAAATAATACAAGATATTTGATAGGAAGAAAACATATAAAATTTCTTTTATCACGGGCAAATTGATCCATAGGTTGATATTTACTCGAAAGCTTGCAATGGATAGGACTTTGCCCATTGATTTTTGGATAAGTGTGTTGGTCAAGAAGGTCAACTTTTGTTGAGTATTCTTATTCTGACGCTTCTATTTGCTAATCTATCACATCTTTATAACTCCTTTTCCAAAGAAGGGAAATGAAGGTTTTAAAGGATAGGGGCCTGGCTAAAAGGCTGCCTACTTATCTCAATTAGGAGAAAGTAGGCCTTCAGTTGTGCGAATATAAAGGTTTTATGAAATGGGTTTGTAGAGTTTTCTTGGAAATTTGGAAGACTCGGAGCATTTTGGTCAGACTTTTGCATAGTAGGCCTACATTTTTTCCTAAAGGGGTTTTATAAAAGCCATCAGAATAGGAGTAGATCAGTTCACCCTTGTAAGAAACACATGCATTACAGATATATCATACAGTATGTAAATAGTTATGGTGTGTCCTATGCAGATATGTGACCTTTATATGACAAAGATAGGACTAACAAATTGAAGGATGTGTATGCCATTTGTGAAATGTTTCATTGCCCTAAAAACATAGTAGATACAAACTGATATGAATAGATTGAATGAGGATACAAAATAGGGGAATAGGTATACAAATGAATATAAGTCCCACGCAAGGGAACAATCCTAAACTATACCGTTGTGGAAGGTACTCCATTCTCTAACTTCATGGGATTCCAAACGTTATTCGGAAGAACATTTCAAATCAAGCAACTTATCTAAATAATTCCTAACCCTGAGGGACAATGGTTAGTACAAATTGACATCCTTCAATTAATCACATAAGGGTATGATTGTATTTTCAGACCGGGGACCCTTTTCAAGACAAGGTGGTCTTGCTAATGGGCTTGATATCCCTGGGGTACTGGATCACTTAGCTCAGCATGCCTAGTCAACAGGATTTGATTTCGCCCTATCATAATTGACTAGAGTGGTTTATTTGAATTGATTGGGAAACCCAAAAGGGACATTTTGGGATAACATACCAAGAGACTGTTAACCGACTCAAATCAACTACTTCACTTGAATGTTCAAGAAAAATCAAGGTTATATACTGAAAGGTGGTTGTATATACTCACATAACCGTCCTTTTTCCTAATGTCTAATGCTTAACCGAGAAGGCGGAATATGCCATGATAATGTAACAGTATAAATTTGTGGAAATTTAAACAATTAAGCAAACAAACAGTTAAATATTACAAACTAACTATTTAGTCAAATAATACAAATGACATTTAGGAAAAAATTGGTTAGAACTTAGTTAAGTCCCCAACGAAGTTGACATTTTTTGAAATTTGGGTAAGAGTTCAAATTAATACTTCAATAAGGGTTTTAAGACACTTGAAATATCTGCTAATATGCGGTTGTCTGGTTATTTTCAAAACATTGTAGATTTGACTAACTTTTGGAAAATGGAAATTGCTCGATTAAAATAGAGGAATTATTTTGAGGAAAGCTCATTTGTGAAACACACTTGAGTGAAAAACTTGCTAAATTAAACAAAGGTAAAATCATGGTACTTTGCATGGGGATTTTGGTAAGTTGAATAAAAGTTAGGATTAAGATTTTATGAATAAATTCTAGAATCATACAAGGAACTAAAAGGGAAGGAAGAAGGTGTGTCGAGGCACCTAGGTGCAAACCCCAAAAATTGTCCAATTGGACTACCAATTTGAATTGGGTTTGGCCCATTTATCCGCTTTGTCTTCGTCTTCAACCCTGTACACTAGCTTCCCTTGTTGTATAGCTCTTAGGCCACACATTTTTTCGTCAGATTTTAATCCCATTTTGTGTCTTGAACAAGTTTGACTCAAAGATGGGCCGCCATGGCCCATCATGGAGTATACAAAGGGATTAGTCCATTTTGGATTCCAATAGGGTGTTCATGAAAGCAAAACAAAACAATAATTATTTTCTATATAAGATACTGAACATGTATCAAATACATGGATAAACTTAAAATAAAGGAAGGAAGTCAGGGGTTGGGGATGTCTATTACACTTGGATTCCATTTTCACTTAGTCGAAGATTAAACACACAAAATAAACAAATAAATGAATAGACGAAATGATGATCCCTACGCACTGTTTCGACTACTCTTGAATTTATAAGCAGAATACAACAACAACATCCTAGACGGCTTGGTGCATATCAAATAAAATCTAAGAAAAGATGTGGATTTATCGAGAACGTTACTGGACAGGTAGCGTTAATTTACTCATATTGATGTAAAACATCTGTGATTCATGCTTATTTCTAAAAAAATTTGAATGCTTACTTCACAATTGAAAAATTCCTAGCTATGGTCATCTGGCCAAAAATAGTCTTGTTCTTCAACATTTCTTTTCGAAGCTTATAAAAAACCATTTACCTTTTAGCATAGCATCACGGGAATTCTTATGGATCTTCTAGGGAATTTCAACCTTCATAGCAATGCATAAAGAAAAAGGTGGACTGGAGGTGAAGGATAAGTTATAGATTGAACTTACTTCACGCCAAGTTTCATTCTTTGAGGAGGACTAGATAGTGATACCCAAAGAATAACCCTTTTATTCCATTTAGGTCTCAGATGATATTATGAACTAAGTGAGATCTTTTAGGATTCATTTGACCAATACTGTCATGACCCAAATATCATGAGTGGCACCCATCTTAGCTCTACAGTGGGAGAACTAATCAACCCAATCCTTAGCCGAACAATTAAACACTAATACTTAACATTTATTAAGTCCTTTTCCAAAACCAACATTTATTAACTTAAAACATGCCAAATCATAACATTAGATTAATATCTCCAATAACCCAATAAAAATAATCAAATTGCTGAAATATCTCTAAGCTATAACATTTCCCCAGGACCCGAAAGTCACCATACAAGAACTGCTAATCAAAAATAAAGTCTCGAATCATAATCCCAAACTAATATCAAAATAAGAAAAGTCATAGTCTGAAATAGAGGACATAAACAAGAGGAAGATCCAATGGTTTCCCGAACATAGTGATCACCCTTGAATCGAAGCTGCCTATCATAAGCTAAAGCCGAGGTCTCATCTCAAACAATGGAATACACTCTGTACTCAACAAAAAGAAGAGTGTAATAGAATCACTACAACAACAGTGTACTGGTAGGCATCATCGACCGACTTAATTTAACACCATACAAATATATATGTTAAACAAAAGCTAGAAGCGATCAAGACACAACTCATAATCAACCAACATTTCAATACATATTCATAATTACATGAACTTACAACACCACTGACTATCCTCTTCATATCAATCCCTTTCAAGTTATTCATATCAATTCACTTATACTAGATCAATCTAGTCAACAACAATCAGGTAGGCAACAACATATGCAACACAACCAATAAATACATGCCTAGAATAGTGTTCATACATACTAGGATCAGTAGGGACCCTTAGTCATGACCTTTAGATGACGAGCTTAGTCTAAGTGCCGTATTGGTGTGGTACTCGATCCCGGTATTAAGGCTGTCAACATCTATGTCGGTATGGCACCAAATCCCAATATCATCCAAATAGGTAAAAACTACAAGAATAATGCTCATCACATTAGAATATCAATTATCAAGTTCACATTTCATTCATCAACACTTAAACCTTCAAGTTTATCATTTCAGCTTAAACTTTAACATTACCTCAACCAACAATCACAAGCATGATCGAAGGCTATTCACAATTATCTAATTCAAATATAAGCATACAGTAAAATCAAGCATACAACTATTTCCAAACCATAACCTACCTTGTATCATCATCCAAATGCACTATTTGACCAAATCCTTTCCCTTTCTCGCAAGTTTTACTCACTCTTGGTCTGTAAACAACAAATAAGAAGGATTCAATACATCATTTCCCTCTTCTAGGCATTACAAATCCAAACCCGTTGATTTTAACATATGACCTTAGCATAGTTCATCATTTTAGGATTTTCTACCCTTTAATTACTCAGAATTATACATATTTCATGATTACTAGAAAGAATTCTACGCTTGGAAGTGAATTCTAACAACCTAGAGTCAATAACAAGTGAATTCAAGTTATTCACAACTAATTCCCACCAGTTCATCAACCTAGGGTTAAACCCATACTTTGTACCATTATTATGATCCTTACAATTCTACGGATTTAATGGAGTAATCAAAAGCTAGAATGGTAGAAAAACCTTACCTCAAAAATGAAAAACCCCTAGAAATGATGAAAATCACCCTTTCTTAGCCTTAGGTCTAAAACTGAATGTTTCAGGATGAAAAATGCTAAGTCTCAAATATTTGGGTATAAAATTGCCTAATCATCGCTGCAACGATGGATTTTTTGCTGCAGTGATGCCGTTACAGCGGAACCCCTTCCACTACAGTGAGACTTAGGCCAATTGACCCTCCACCATGGCGGCGCTCTTCCTCGCTGCGATGATGTCATTGCAGAGGAAACTTGTACTTCTGAATTAGTCCTTAAATAGTAACTCAGGCTCAATTTCCAGCTATGACTTTTTCACAACACACTTCCCAAATTTTGACATCAGGCACTAGCCTTTTCACATAAATTGCTATAATTGGAGTTCCACTAATAAGTTTTATGCTCCAAAAGTTTCTGACTTTCTAAAATCATCATCTAACATATAATCAAATAAAATCCCACAGCTAACACACCAATAATTACTATATTTCTCGAGACCACACAACATCCAAACTTGATTTTCATAATTTTAGTCTAGGGGAAACCTAAGTTGCAATTTTACCCACCAACTCACTGTAATGATATTTTGGGTCATTACATTAGATATCAATGACGACAACTAATAACAAGCTATGAGAAACAAACAAGTATTACCTAAATCAATAAACAAATGTAAATAGAGCTTGTGCATATGTGCCTCAGCCTCCTAAGTGGCCTCTTCAATAGGACGGTTTCTCCAGTGAACCTTCACGGATGGAATCACCTTGGTTCTCAACCTCCTCACATCTCTATCTTCTATAGCAACATGTTTCTCTTCATAAGAGAGTTACATATCAAATAGTTCTATATCCCAATGGGTGATTTAATCTCCATTCCGTTGGTACTTCTCGAGCTTTGAGACATGGAATATCGGGTGACCTCCCGATAATATGGGTGGTAGACCCAACCTATAAGACACAAAACCTAATTCTTTCAAGATTTCAAATGGTTTGATATACCTAATACTTAGCTTACCCTTCTTTCTAAAATGCATTACACCCTTCATGGGTGATACTTTAAGCAATAACTTCTCACCCATCTCAAAGTGAACATCTCTCACCTTTTTGTCTGCATACTTCTTCTACCTATTTTGATCTACTGCCAACTTTTCTTAGATGAATCTAACCTTCTCTATTGACTCTTTAAACACATCAGTGCTCTAAGGTCACACCATGAAGGCAACAAATCACCCAATTGACGATCTACACTTCCTCTAATATAGGCTTCAAAAGGAGCCATGTTAATACTTGAGTGGTAGCTATTATTGTGTGAAAATTCACATAAAAAAAGGAACTGGTCCCAATGACTACCATAATCCATTGCACATGCCCGAAGTATGTCCTCTAGTACCAAAATTGCCTGCTCTAACTGTCCATCAGTTTGCAGATGGAAGGTTGTACTTAGGACCAACTTAGTATTGAATTCTTCTTAAAACTTCTCCTAAAAACTATTGGTAAAATATGTACCCCTTTCTGACATGATAGAGACAGGCGAACCATATAGTCTAACAATTTTCTTCACGTAAATCTTTGCCAACTTGGCCACATTATAATCCACTCGTACTGGATTTAAAGGTGCAGACTTGGTCAACTGATCAACAATTACGCAAATGGAATCTCATTTTATCAAGATCTTAGGGAGACCAACAAAAAATCCATTGATATTCTTTCCCACTTCCTGTCATGACCCAGGACTAGGCCCTGGACGTAAGTGGCATCTCAGACCAAAGAAGGCCCGAGAGGACCACTTAGCATATCATCATAATCATATACAACAATAATTATGGAAATAGACCCAATAAAAGGAAATCCAACTTAATTAGAATAATAAGTCCAACTTTGAAAAAAAAAATGATAACATTAACTACATCAGTCTAAGAAGCCTCTAACTTTAAAAATGAACATCCTAAGCCGAGACATTGCCCAACGATACCATAAAAGGGAATACTCAAAGTCTAAATAAGAAGTAAACATATGACTTTCAGAAGATGGAGGGATCACCACTCGCTTATGTTGTCCCGGGAATCCTAATGTTGCACAGAACTATGAGGAAATGCTTCCGAACCTATGTCATGAAAAGATGTAGCATACAGAGATGGTATGTACAATGAGTAATGGCATGCAACCCAGTGGAAAGGACAAGGTAGTTAGAAAGCAATACATAAAAGAAAACTTAACATAAAACATAGTAGGGAAAAAATTATAGGAGAAGTGACTCAAAAACATAAAACATAACCAGTTATTAAACTTCAATTCTGAACTATGTAGTTACAACGATATCAAGTAACCCACGAGCTATATGGGTCCAGTCCATACCCAACTGACAGGGCCTTAATCCATGTCTGTCGTATGAATTGAGATATACATTATTTAGGCATTATAGTATTCTTGTAGAGGAGAAACATCATAAGGTTATCCCTTTAAGGAGCGCACCATCCCTATGTCGGCAAAACATAGGATCAAGTGTTGGGTCACAGGGACTTACACCATTTTGATGAACTACGTAATTATCTTTAAGCCCGATTCTTACATTTTCATAAATATTTACCATTGAACATAAAAAGGGTCTTTCTTAGGGGCATTCGTTAAATTGGTATCGACATACTAAGACTTGCAAGTCATATATATCATGTCATATTCATTTCATATAATCGTTCATCAATAGCCCCATCATTTTGAAGATCTAAACACATTTCAAATATCCCTTAAAGGTTGAAGATTTCACATTTATGTAACAACATTTTCAAAATTAAGGGATGTAGTAGCTTCTTTTCTCTCACCAAAATCAAGACTTGAATAACAAAGGAAATTTATAAAAGAAAACATGACTTCTTGACTTCCTTATGTCCAATAATATTTAAAAATAATAAGGTTTCATAATTCAAGCGATAATCTAATTTCTTAAGTTCAAATAATGAATTAGGAGTAATTTCATACAAAAGGTTTCACAAACTTTAAGTAAAGTGTTCTTTCAAAAACCATTCAACAAACCCACGTTCAAAACTCATGTAAATAACACTTTCGTAATTAGGAAAATCAGCTACTAATAGATTTAGTTGAAAGGGGGTTGTTCAACATAAAGAATTTGGAGAAAGCTTAAGCTTTGAGCCTTGAATCTTGAACCCTAGGTGTTCTTGCTTCTAAGAATGTTTTGGGGAAGAATTGGATGAGTAATTTTGTAAGTTAAGGGTTTGGGATCGCTTAGTATAGGTGGGGGACGGTTTAAACCAAGGAAAGGACCAAAAAGCCCTTAAAATAAAGTAATAAAAATGCAGCCCCGTCAGGCAAGAGGGGTTGTACGACGTGCCCCCCATCGCGCTACCCCTACCTACTCGACGCACAACTCAAGGAGGAGGTGAACTAGTAGGTTCCCCCAATTAACTGTACGGCGCGGACCCCAGGCATAGCCTCCTTCGATGCAACGCACGAGTCAAAATCACGGTCAAAACTTCCTTAATGTTCCCAAACTCAATCCAAATGATTTACTCTCAACCTAAGGGTCATATAGGTATATTTTAAAGATTCAACGAGGCATAGTAAGGCACGACCAAAGTATGGGGTGTTACATTACCCCCCCTTGGGATCATTCGTCCTCGAATGATGGTTAAAGACCCTTTTAGAACAACATAAGGATTTGTATATAACATTATAGATTCATTAGACTTTAGGATTTCATCTAGACACATATACTAAGCAATGAATATGAAAAGATTAAGGATGGGAATAGGATTGGTACCTTCAACAACATCATCTGAAGGCATAAACAAAAAAGGATATCTAGCCTTCATGTCCTCTTCTGATTCCCAAGTAGCTTCCTCTACCTTTTGATCACTCCACAACACCTTTATCGAAGCAATTTATTTGGTCCTTAGTTTCTAGACTTAGCGATCCAAAATTTCTATAGGAACTTGTTCATAAGACAATGAATCTTTCACAATAATGTTCTCCATGAGAACTACAAAAGAATGATCACCCACGCACTTATTGAGCATAAACACATGAAAAATGGGATGAACCGAAGCCAAACTCGATGGTATCTCTAACTCATAAGCAATATTTCCCATCTTCCTCACAATTTAGTAAGGACTAATGTAACGAGTGCTGAGCTTGCCCTTTTTCCCAAACATCATCACCCCCTTCATAAGAGAGAATTTTAAGAACACCCAATCATCAATTTTAAACTCCAACTCTTTTTGCCTCACATCAGCATAGGATTTTTGACGACTTCAAGTGGTCTTTATCCTCTCTCAAATAATATTAACCTTTTCCATCTCTTGATGCAACAATCTAGCTTCACCTACCTCATACCATACAATAGGTGACCGACATGTCCTACCATAAAGGGCCTTGAATAGGGCTATTTGGATATTAGAGTGGTAGCTATTATTGTAAGCAAACTCAAAAAGAGGAAAGTGCTCCACCCAACTACCGTTAAAATAAAAAACACAAGCTCTTAACATATCTTCCAAAGTCTGAATAGTATGCTTCGCTTGCCCGTCCATTTTAAGATGGAAAGTGGTGCTAAGGTTCACTTGTATACCCAAACCTTTCTGAAAATCTCTCCAAAACTGAGAAGTAATTGTGTAGCTCTGTCAAATATTATCAATACAGGTGCGCCATGCAACCTAACAATCTCCTGAATGTACAACTTTACATAATTTCTTCCCGAATAAGTCGTCCTTACAGGCATGAAGTGTGCGGAGTTGGTCATCCTATCAACAATGACCCAAATAGAGTCATACTGATTTCGAGTTTGTGGAAGGCCTGTGATAAAGTCCATATTTACCATCTCCCATTACCACACCAGAATCGCTATGTCTTGTGATGTACCACAAGGCCTTAAATGTTCAACCTTAAATTGTTGACAATTAAAGCATTTATCTACAAAATTAGCAAAATCTCTTTTCATATTACTCCACCAATATATCTCCCTAAAGTAATAATACATCTTAGTAGAGCCAGGGTGAACAGTATACCTAGAAACATGGGCTTTAGTTAGAATCCTCTCACACAGATTATCAACATCAGGAACAAATATTCTCCCTTGGTAGCGGAAGATGCCATCTCCCCATATCTCAAATGCCATCACTTTCTATTGGCCAACATTCTCCTTCATTTGCACAAGTATGGGATCATTAACCTGCTTTTCTTTAACTTCATCACCCAAGAAGGATTTAGCAATTTCGTGAACAATTACAAGAGAGTTAGCATCTAGGTTTGCCTTACTTAGGTGATAATGCAAACTCATGTCATAGTCTTTCAACAGCTCAAGCCACCTCCTTTACCTGAGATTTAACTCTTTTTGCATGAAAACATATTGCAGGCTTTTGTATCAGTGAAGATGTCCACATGCACCCTATTAAATAATGATGCCAAATCTTAAGCACAAACACCACTGCCGCTAATTAAAGCTCATGGTTAGGGTAGTTTTTCTTATGATCCTTAAGTTGTCTAGAAGTATACGCCACAACCTTACCGTGATGCATAAGCACACATCCAAGTCCCACCCAAAACATATCACAATATGCCATGAGCCCCTCATTACCCTTGGATAGAGTCAAAATAGGAGCAGAAGTCAAATGATCTTTCAGTTTCTTAAAACTGGCCTCACAAGAATTAGACCATTGAAACTTTATCTTTTTCTGCATCATCTTTATTAATGGGGACGATATAGAAGAAAAACTCTCGATAAACCTCCTATGATAGCCTGCCAAACCCAAGAAACTTATAATGTCAGCCAGAGTTGTGGGTCTGGGCCACTTCTTCACAGCCTCAACCTTTTGAGGATCCACCTTAATTACTTCATTAGAAATAATTTGACCAAGAAAAGCTACGAGACTTAGCTAGAATTCACACTTGGAGAATTTTGCATATAATTTCTGATCCTTGAGAGTCTGAAGCACAATTCAGAGGTGATTGGCATGCTCCTCCTTACATCGAGAGTAAACCAGGATGTCATCAATAAAAACTATTACGAACTTATCCAAAAATTACTTAAATACCCTATTTATAAGATCCATAAAGGCTGCAGGAGCATTAGTTAAACCAAAGGACATAACTGAAAATTCAAAATAGCCATACTGGGTTTGAAAAGCCATCTTGGGAATATTAGCTTCCCAAACTTTCAACTGATGGTAACCCAAACAGAGATCTATTTTGGAGAAACACTTAGCACCTTGAAGTTGGTCAAAAAGATCATTAATTCTGGAAAGAGGTTACTTGTTTTTCATTGTGACTTTATTCAACTGGTGATAATATATACACATACGAAGAGATCCATCTTTCTTGCACATGAAAAGTATGGGGGCATGCCAACGAGAGATAGTAGGATGGATAAAGCCTTTATCAAGAATCTTTCAACTATTCTTTTAACTCTTTCAACTCTGTAGGAGCCATTCTATATGGAGGAATGGTGATTGGTCGAGTATCGGGCAAGAGGTCGATCCCAAATTCTATCTTCCTATCTGGAAAAATCCCGGGAAGGTCTTCAGAAAAAACTTTAGGAAATTTATTAACCACAGGAACAGACTGGAGTGGGGGACTTTCAGTACTAGAATCCCTGAACAAGACTAAATGGTACAAACACCCTTTGGATATCATTTTTCAGGCTCTAATATAAGAGATGAATCTTTCCTTTAGGAAAACAAAATGTAAATTTTCTGGTCCTACAATCCACAGTAGCATAACAAGAGTAAAGCCAATCCATCCCCAGAATGACATTGGAATCTATCATATTAAGTTCTACCAGATCCACCACTATTTCCGTACGAAATATAGACACAACATAATTTTTGTAGACCCTCCTCGCAATAATAGACTCACCAATACGGGTAGAAACTGAGAAGGGTTTAGGAATATTTTTGGGAGCCAATCAAAAATTCACAACCACATCAGGGGACACAAAACACATACACATCACGGGAGAAAATCTATAATATACCCATGACAACATCTGGAGAGGCCTAAAACTTTAGGCAAGTAGATAGGGCATACAGATGGTACTCCTAAAACTTTAGGCAAGTAGATAGGCCTAAAACTTTAGGCTAGTGGATGAATGAGCATGACCCCAAGATTTCGGTATAAAAAACTACTTTCCACTCTTACCACTCTTCTGGTGGCTCACTTTCTGATTTACGGGTTTAGCCCTCTAACTCTGATGCTCTTCAGCTTCCACCTTCTTTTTTCTTTCATCCTCCACCTGCTAAGCATGTACCACTAACCTAGATATATCCATGTCATTGTTCAACACTGCTCCTTTGCACTCTAGTACCACATCATTGTACACACCAGACACAAATTTCCTCATTTTGGCTCTCATAGTAGACACCAACTTTGGAGCATAATAAGACACCTGAGTAAATTTTAGAGCATACACCTTAACACTCATATTTCCCTACTTCAAGTTCACAAATTCCTCAGCCTTAGCCTCCCTCGACTCTGAGGAAAGAAATGATCAAGAAAGGCTACAAAAAAATCCTCCCAAACTGCAGGTTCAATATCCTCACCCCCAATCACTTCCCACTCATAATACCACTTATAATCCATACCTTTTATCTAATAAGCCGCCAGGTCAACTCCCTCTGTGTCACTGACATGCATAAATCTAAAAATCTTCTCCGTTTTATCTATAAAATCTTGAGGATCTTTTTCAACTTTAGATCTCGTAAAATTGGTGGGTTCAACCACATAAACTGACCAACCCTAGTAGTGTCTGAGAAATCAATGGTAGACTCAGTATTACTTGACCGACGAGACTAAGATGAAATAATCTGAGCAAATATCTGAATGGTCTGTCTAAACTCGGCATTAGTAACTTTACCCTGTGGGGACTAAGTACGTATGGGACTGTTCTGGGAGCCCGTGGGGGACTAGTCGGGACTGGTGGAACCCTAATAGGAGTAGTTAGACCAGAAGAGCAGACTCCATTATAGGTTTGTATCACATGAGTAAGGTGGACTTCTTCAGCATTTTCCCCTGCAGGAATGGAGGTTCCAGCTGAAGTCCTTTGGCTGGTAGTTATTTTTAGAGGCATGATCTGAAACCTGGGAAAATTAAGAGTTAGAAGAATTTTCTTAGATCTAGATTTTTAGAGGCATGATCTGAAACCTAGCTAGAACATGAAGAAAGGGAAACATTCCTAAATGTCTTGCAACCTCCCCTTTATAAGTGTGGAGCGCTACACACCCATTAAAAGAACTCCACTCAACATGGCTTTGTAAACACCCTAGGATACCTGAACCATGCTATAATACCATGTTTTTCATGACCCAAGACTAGGCCCTAGATGTAATGGGCATCCCATACCAAAGAAGGCCTAAGAGGACCCCTTAGCATATCATCATCAGCATACTCAAAAATAATTGTAGAAATAGACCCAATAAAAGGAAATCCAACTTACATAGAATAATAAGTCCAACTCTAAAATAAGAAAATGATAACATCAACTACACCAGCCTACGAAACCTCTAACTTTAAGAGTGAACATTCTAGATGGGATATGGCCCCAACGATACCATAAAATGGAATACTCAAAGTTTGAATAAGAAGTACACATATGCCTTTTGGAAGATGGAGGGCTCACCACTCGCTTATGTTGTCTCAGGAATCCTAATGCTACACAGAACTACGAGGAAATGCTTCTGAACCTACATCGTGAGAAGATCTAGCATCCTGGATCTGTTAGTATGGCGAGTAATGACATGCAATTCAGAGGAAGGGACAAGGTAGTTATAAAGCAAGTCATAAAAGAAAACTTAACATAAAACATAGTAGGGAAAAAATTATGGGACAAGTGACTCAAAAACATAAAACATAACTAGTTATTAAACTTTAATTCTGAGCCATGTAGTTTCACTGACATCAAGTAACCCATAGGCTATATAGGTCCGGTCCATACCCAACCGGCAGGGCCTCAATCTATGTTTCCCACATGAATTGAGATATATATCATTTTTCCATCATAATATCCTCCTAGAGGAGAAATATTATAAGGTTTTCCCGTTAAGGAATGAACCATCCCTATGTCGACAAAACATAGGTTTTAGGTGTTGGGTCACGGGGACTTACACCTTCTCGTTGAACTATATAATTCTCTTTAAGCTTGATTCTTACATTTTCATAAACATTTTCCATTGAACATAAAATAAGGCTTTCGTAGGAGCATTCATTAAATTGGTATCATCACATCATACCAAGACTTGCAAGTTATACATATAATGCCATATTCGTTTCATAAAATCGTTCATCAATAGACTCATCATTTTGAAGGTCTAAACACATTTCAAATATCCCTTAAAGGTTGAAAATTTCACATTTAAGTAACAACATTTTCAAAACTAAGGGATGTAGTAGCTTTTTTTCTCTCACCAAAATCAAAACTTGAATAACAAAGGTGATTTATAAAAGAAAACATGACTTCTTGACTTCTCTATGTCCCAATAATATTTCTAAATAACAAGGTTTCATAATTCAAGCAATAACCTCAATTCTCAAGTTCAAATATTGAATTAAGAGTAATTTCATAGAAAAGGTTTCACAAACTTTAAGTAAACTCTTCTTTCAAAAAACATTCAACAAACCCAAATTTAAAACTCATACAAATACCACTTTCATAATTAGGAAAATCATCCACTAATAAATTTAGTTGAAAGGGGATTTTTCAACATACTTCTTGACGGAAATTGTTTTTTGAAAGCTTGAGATTTGAGCCTTGAATATTGAACCCTAGGTGTTCTTGCTTCTAAGAATGTTTTGGGGCAGATGGGATGAGCTATGACTGATTAATTTCATAAGTTAGGGGTTTGGGGTCATCTAGTATAGGTGGGGGATGGTTTTAATCAAGAAAAGGACTAAAATACCCTTAAAATAACATAGTAAAAACACTATCCCGTTAGGCAATGAGGGATGTGCGGTGCACCCCCATCACACGTCCCCTACCTACGTGGCATGCAACTCTAGGCGGAAGTGAACCAATAGGTTCCCCCGCTTGGCTGTGCGGCATAGACCCTATGGTATAGCCCCCTTTGATGCGATGTACGGGTCTAAAATCACATCCAAAACTTCCTTAACATTCCCAAACTCAACCCAAATAATTTTCACTCAACCTAAGGGTTATATAGGTTCATTTTTAAGCTTCAAAAGGGTATAGTAAGGCACGACCAAAGTACGGGGTTTTACACTTCCATTTTGGAATGAGCATCCTCTAAAATATGCCACCGGGTTTTTTATGCTCATACTTAACCTATTGAAAGTTTTGACACTTATTCATGAAATCAATAATGTCTCACTTCATCCGATGCCACCAATAATGTTGCTTTAAGTCTCTATACATCTTGGTTGCACTCGAATGTATGAAGTACTTAGAACGATGAGCTAGTAGAAATCATGTTGCCCATATGGGGTACACACACGCCCCCTTCTTCTCAACACACCTTCCTCATTAAGAGTGGCCCCCTTGGTTTCGCCTTGTAACACATTAGCCAGGATTTTATTTAATTTCTCATCCTCAAATTGCCTCTCTTTAATCTGGTCAAGGAAAGTGGATGTAGCCTCAACATTGGCAAAAAATCCTCCCTTATTAGTCACCTGCAGTCTCATCAAACTCTTAGTTAAGGTTTGCACCTCCCTAGCCAACGAATATCTTGACACCTCCTAACACACCAAACATTCCATCCTCACAGGCTTCAGACTCAAAGCATCCGCTACCACATTTGCCTTGCCCAGATGATAAAGAATTAAAATATCAGATATTTTAAGTAGCTCTATCCACCTTCGCTATCTCAAATTCAATCTCTCGGCTCAAATACATATTCCAAGCTGCAGTGATCAATGAATACCTCACACTTAACCTTATAAAGATAATGACTCAAAATTTTGAGATCGAACACCACCACTGCCACTCTAAATCATGGGCGGGGTACTCTTTTCATACACTTTCAACTTTTTTGAAGCATAGGCAATCACATTCTTTTCCTGCATCAAAACAACACCCAAACAAGAACGTGAATCATCAGAATACACAATAAAATCTTTACCTTCAACTGGAAAGGTAAGAATAGGAGCTGAGGTTAGTAAAGTCTTGAGTTTTTTAACGCTTTCCTCACATTCATTAGTCCATATAAAAGGTATCTCTTTCTGAGGTAAACGTTTCATATGTGAAGCTATGGATGCGAACCCTTTCATAAATCGACAATAATAGTTGCGGTCTAGCCTAATTCCTAACAACCTCAATCTTTTGTGAGTCTACCGGGTCTACCATAACTCCTTCTTTAAATACCACGTGCCCCAAGAAAGACACTAAAGACATCCAAATTTCACACTTGGAATAATTAGCATAAAGTTGTTTCTCCTTAAGTAACCCCAACATGGTATGCAAGTGAGCTTCATGTTCCTCACTACTCTTGGAGTAGACCAAGATGTCATCAATGAAAATAATTACGAATGAATCTAAATAAGATTTGAATACCCCATTCATCAAACCCATAACGCTGGCTGAGGCATTGGTCAAGAGAAAAGACATTGTCAAAAACTCATAATGAACTTAACGAATCTGAAAGGCGGTCTTTGGTATGTCTTTTGCCTGAATCTTAAGCTGATAATAACCTAACCTTAGATCAGTTTTAGAAAACACTACAACATCCTGCAACTGGTTGAACAAGTCATCTATCCTAGGCAAAGGATACTTATTACGAATTATTTCCTTGTTCAACTGCAGGTAGTCTATGTACATCTACATAGTACCATCTTTCTTCTTAACAAAAATGATAGGAGCACCCCACAGAGAAGTACTAGGATGGATAAAACCCTTCCCCAACAATTCTTGCCACTGAGATTTTAGTTCCCTTAACTCTGTCGGTGCCATTCTGTAAGGAGGAATAGAAATAGGGCGAATGCGGCTCTAAGACTATACAAAAGTCAATGTCACGATCAGGTGGAATCTATAGGAAGATCATTAGGGAGAACCCCTAGAAATTCACACACTATTGATACCGAAACAATAGTAGGGACTGTTGTACTATCATCTTGAAGATGGGTTAGAAATGCCTAACACCCCCTCTTAACTAGCTTTTGGGCACAAATAGCAAAAACAATTCTCTAGGGAGTAGGCTTATAAATGTTCTCCCACTATAATCTCTCCATCTCCGGCATAGCTATGGTGATAGTCTTAGCATAATTATTAAGGATAGCATAGTAAGGAGATGATCAACTCATCCCCAAAATAATATCAAAATCTTCCATGTCTAAAATCACTAAGTCTGTCAATGTTTTTTACCCTATATGCACTACTGGACAAGCTCGGTAAACCTGATCAACATATACAAAAACCCCAACTGGGTAGATACATACATAGGTGTATCAATCATTTCACAAACTAAATCCTAGCCCAAAGCAAACTTCACAAACACATAAAAAAAGTGGAACCCATATCAAATAATATATAATCCATACGATCACATACAAGAAGGTATCTATGATCACTGCATCAGAAGCTTCAGCTTTAGGGTGACCTAGAACTACATACATATGAGCCTTATCACCAATTTGACCACCACCTCTATAAGCCTATGCACTACCCTGACTAACCTGTCCTTCACCATGATTGTCTCGGTAGCCACCTTTACCAGTAGTATGACCACCACGTCTACCCTATAGATGACCACTACCATTTTCTCCCTCGCCACGACCTCCCGGAACTAAAGCTATGGAAGTTGGATGCTAAGTCAACTAATCTGTGGGTATATAACTAGGGAAATACCTTTGAATGTCACCTACTTCTACGCACTCAAAACATCTACGGTTTAGAGCAGGCTACTGGACTGAAGATGCTCAAGGTATATAACTGTACCTGAGGGTTCATGACTGACCCCTGACGAGCCCCCAGCAGACAAAGTCATCATTGAATGAATCAACCCTGTAGAGTAGCTCTGCAAACCACGACCTTGCAAATAAGAACCACTGAAATGACCTAATTTATTGGCTCTCTTCTCCTCTGCTCTAACACTACTTTGTTGTTTCACCCCTTCCACTTTCTTTACAAATTCCACCATCTCCTGAAAAGTTTTTTCAAAAGAGGTCCTTTGAAGTGAATGCACTTGAAAACCTATCTTTAAACCCCTCAACGAAAAATTTGATCCTCTCCTCTTTAGTAAGAATCAATTGCAAGACATACCGAGGCAGATCATGAAATTTTGCCTCATAGGCTGCCACTGACATGTTACCCTGCTTAATCCTCATGAACTCATCTTTCTTCCTCTCCCACAAAGTATGGGGAACATATTTCACAAGAAACAGAACTTGAAACTAAGATCAAGTTAGTGGAGGTAAAGCAACCCTACACTTAATAAAGGATCTCCACCATTGCTTAGCCATTCCCTGCACCTGAAAAATAATAAATTTCACTCCATATCTCTCCATAATCCCCATCTTACATCGATGGTCATGACAATCAATCAAAAACTCATAAGCATCCTCCAACTCAGCAGCTTGAAACTTGGAGGTTTCATTTTCAGAAATTTATAGAACAAATCCTACTCATCACTGGTCATAACTGGACCTGATATCTATCGGAGAAAGACTCCCATTTCAAAACCTTCATCCATCCGAGGTGCTACAGCAGGGGCATGCTATAAAAATGGAGGTTGGAAGGTCGAAACTGTCTGAGTAGCACTAGTGCCTGCTAAACCGCTCAAAAATCCCAACACCTACTGGATCAACTCTGAGGACATAGGCACCTGAGTTGCACCACCCTGTATAGGCACAACATTTTATAGAATTGGGGCTTCCTCCTCCTCAACTACCAATTCCTCATCCTAAACGAAGTCTGGAGCAGCCTCATGTAGGGGAAGGGATGGTGATCTCTTCCTAGCCTGTCCTCTACCCCTGATGGGTGTTGCCCTTCATCCTCTTCTTCTTTCCTTTCCTCTCACCCAAAATCTACCCCGAATCGTGGCCCCATCAGCCAATTTAGGTACTACTGCTGCTCTAACTAAGCGTCTATTCACCATCTGTGAAACAAGAATGAAGGAACCCAGATACCAATTTGGATCACTAGATACCAATTGGAATTAAGTACTAGCACGAAGGAAAGAAAAAAGTGAATTTTTTTCCTAAAGTCTTGTAGCCTCTCAAAAAAAAGTACAGACGTCTCCATACCATTCTGCAAGACTCTACTACCTATTCTTGTACGATAAGATTGATGAACCCAGTGTTCTGATACCATTTTTTTCATGACCCAAATGGTCATGAGTGGCACCCACCCTAACTCTACAGTAGGAGAACCAATCAACTCAACTCTTAGCCGACAAATTAAACACTAAAACTTAACATTTACTAAGTCCTTTTCCAAAACCACAATTAATTAACTTAAAACATGGAAAATCATAACATCAATTTAATATCTCTAATAACCTAATAAAAATAACTAAAGTGCGGAAATATCTCTAAACTATTAATCTCCATGGGAACCGAATGTCACAGGACAAGAACTACTAATCAAAAACAAAGTCTAGAATCATAATCCAATACTACTATCAAAATGAGAAAAGTCATAGTTTAGAATAAAGGACATGAACAAGAGAAAGATCCAATGGTTGCCCGAACATGGTGGTCACCTTTGAATCAAAATTACCAATCACAAGCTAAAGCCGAGATCTTGTCTCAAATGCTGGAACATGCTCTACACTCAATAAAAAAAAAAAGCACAGTTAGTATTAATACAACCACAATATACTGGTAGGCACAATCAACCGACTTAACTTAACACCATACTAATAGATAAGTTAAATAAAAGCAAGAGGCGATTAAGACACAACTCATAATCAACCAACATTTCAATGCATATTTATGATTATATCAACTTAAAACAGCACTGAGTATCCTCTTCATAGCAATCCCTTTCAAGTTATTCATATAAATTGACTTACACTTAAGCAATCCAGTCAACAACATTTAGGTAAGCAACAACATATGCAATGCAACCAATTAATGTATGCCTAAAATAATGTATATACTTACTAGGGTCAGCAGGGACCCTTAGTCATCACCTACAGGGGACGAGCTCAATCATATACCGTACTGGCATTTTTCTGATCAATATAATAAGGTTGTCAATATCTATGCCGGCGTGGCAAACGATCCCAATATCATCAAAATAGGTAAAAACCTTTTCATATTTCATTCATAAACACTTAAACCTTCAAGTTTCACATTTTAGCTTAAACATTAACATCACCTCATCCAACAATCATAAGCATGCTCGAAGGCTAATCACAATCATCTAACTCAAATATAAGCAAAGAGTTAAATCAAATCTACAACTACTTTCAAACCATATTCTCATCCAAATACACTATTTAGCTAAAACTTTACCCTTTCTCGCAAGTTCTTCTCGCTTTGGGTCTATAAACATCAATAAGAATGACTCAATACATCATTCTCCACTTCTAGGCTTTACAAACCCAAACCAATTGATTTTAACACATGAACTTAGCCTAGTTCATCATTCTAATAATTTCTACCCTTTAATCTCTTTGAATTCTTCATATTTCATAATTACTAGAAAGAATTCTATGCTAGGAAGTTAATTCTAACAACCTAGTGTCAATAACAAGTGAATTTAAGCTATTCACAACCAATTCCCACCAGTTCATCAACCTAGGGCTAAACCCATACTTCCTACTAGTATTATGATCCTTACAATTAGATGAAATTTAATGGAGTAATCATAATTTATAATGGTAGAAAAACCTTTTTTTGATGATAGAAAATCCCTAGGAATGAAGAAAATCGTCCTTCCTTAGCCTTGGGTCGAAAACTAAATGTTTTAGGATGAAAAATGCTAAGTCTCATATTTCTACGTATAAAAATGCCTAATCATTACTGCAGCGATGGATTTGTCACTGCAGCAGAAATCCTTTGGCTGCAGAGAGACTTAGGCCAATTGCCCCTCCATCATGGCGACCCTCTTCCTCACTACAGCGACCCTACTGCAGGGGAAAGTTCTATAGCTGCAGCGATCCATAAATATTAACTCATGCTTAATTCCAAAAAATGCCCATTTCACAATACACTTCCCATATTTTGATATTACATACTAACCTTTGAAATTGCTATAACCAGAGTTCTACTAACCCATTTTATGCACCAGAAGTTTCTATGAATTCCTAAACTCATCATCTAACATATAATCAAATCAAATTACACAACTAACACACCAATAATTACCAGATTTCTCTAAACTACACAACACCTAGAATTCATCCAAAATTTCACAATTTTAGTCTAGGGGAAGGCTAAGTTGCAATATTACCCACCAACTCAACGTAAAGACGCTTTGGGACATTACCAAAAAAAACTTTAACAAATAATATTTATTCAAGAAAATGAGAAAATAAACTACAGTGATCACACTTAGAACCATATATAACTTAAAAGAAAAAGAGCTTGGCTCAGGATTGGCCCTCACAACAAACAAGATAAGATTAAATGGGGTTTGATAGTTAAGGTTAGGCTGTGGTAACAAGACTATCTTACCCCAAGATTTCTCTTTATACCAATAATGGGTGTTCCAAAGAGGAAAGTTTCCCTTTAACTTTCTTGACTATTACAAAGATGAAAGTAAAAGAGAAGCTATGAAGAGAAACTCTTCCGCACTTCAAAGAAAACTTTCAAGAGCCTTGTTTTGTATTGTGAACCAAAAGGGATAATTGAAACTTAATTCCAATGTATAATCAATTTCTAAGCAAAGAAGCAAGGTGAAAAAAGAGTAAGTAAGCAAGAATAAGTCAAATAACCACGTCCATGTAAAGCTATGAAGGGTCGAGTTTCAGAATTGAAATAAGATTTATTGTTGAACTATATTTCATCTCCTAAAAATGGTTTTTTGAGCAAGAAAAAGATAGAGTAACCCCCCCAAAGACTTTTTGTTTACCTCAAAGACTTTTCTTAATACTATGAACCAATAGAGTCTTAGGAAGTCTAACCTGGACTAACTCAGATCAGAATATGCACAAAGACACTGTCACGACCTAATTTCTCTAGTCATGATGGCACCTACTTTAACCCACTAGTAGGTAAACCAAGCCATTGCCCAAAACAACAAGTAATAGGCTAATGGGTGGAAGATGAAAGGGAAACAAGAAGGAAACCAACAATAACATTAATATTGGCGGAAGCAGAAAAGATATACACATATAATAAACTATACAGGAGAGAGAATCGGTTGAAAAATATAAAATGAATCCCTCCTCAGACGTAGTAAGGTCGGTACAAGAGTCAATATAACCACAAACAAGAGTACTAAACAGTATCCAAAATATACATATATACATAGTAGTCTCAAAAATACAAAAACTATAACTGAAACTGATGGAGGAGGATCAGCTTCGGACTTTAGAAAGCTCACACCGTCTCCGAATCAGTAGCAAGGCCCTAGGATAATGTCAACGACATGGCTCATACTAGGATCTGCATCAAGGAAAGGATGCAGAAGTGCATTTGAGTACTAAAGAAACGGGTACTCAGTAGGCATCATCGGCCGACTGAGCTCAAATATAGTAAATGCATAAATATAATGTGAGAGTGTAAGCTAAAGTCAACAGTAAAGGGGTAGAAATGTAAATAACAACTATGCTAATAAAATGCGATAAAGGAAAATAAGTAACTCAAAAATAAGAGCAAAGGACTAACTACAAACTAACTGGGCCACCATAAGCCCAGAAGGCACACACAAGAAGACAATTAACCTGATCGAGTCTCCATAAGCCCGGTGGGTGCAAACAAGAGAAAATATAAGGTAGGAATCATAAATAACCTTTAACTATAGCAATCTCAAATGACCTTCCGATCCAAATCTATAATAAAAATACATATATGTATCCGGCTGGAACCAGAACCAGTGGATAATAACAAGAGGCAAAACACTAGGCTAGAACAAAAAATAGTGGATAGTAACAAGAGGCCAAATGATCCATACAAAACAGATAGAACTCCCATTACCCAAACCAAGTACAACTGTCAAAACTCTCAATAATAACCATAATCAACACCAGAACACCCAAATATTAGTCATAGATTGATGTCAGACTCAAACCAAAACTCATAAGTAACAAATCATAACCATAATAGATGATCCAATTAGGATCAAACCATATCTATAAGCCAATGCCAGTCTCGTATCAGAACTTATAGTAGTAGCGATAGAGCATACACCGGACTCAAACCAGATCTGAAATGTATATATATAAGCATAACCAGCTAGCAAAATTCCAAAGGTTTAAAGCCTATCTCTAATCCATATAATCATATAGATCAATTTCGAGCAGCTAAATCCACTAAACATGGGTTCTAATTACTAGATCAAGAAGGTGCGGTCCAGGGTCAGTTACTACTTTACCTGGGGAAAAAAATGCTAAACAGGCCAGTAATTAAGTCTAAGTCAATCTCAACCCAAGGTAGTAGAATAATATAGCAGCCATGAGTCTAACTAATCCTAAAGGTGCTTTATTGCAAACATTCTATCTAAAAGGGGTGGTGGGGCCCACTATGAGGTCCCGATAATCCATCCTAAGGCAGAACCTACCTGAGTCTAGTCTAAGTCTTCCCAATCCTATCTTAAGGTGCTATAAGCGCTAACTCTAGTCCTAAAGAATGATATTACACTATACTAAGGGGTAACAAGCCCAGATTCTACCAAAAAGTGGGCCCTAACAGGCTAAATAAGATGTAAAATGCTAAAACAATAATCGGTCCAAAACTACCCACCCAAAACTAGAGCAATAGTATTCTAATACCATAATTAAACTCAATCTAAAACAAGGGTAAGCCTAGCCTACCTGGATGCTGCCAAAAGCTCAACGAATCCTTTACACTAGAGCTTTCCCCTTCTAAAAAGCCTTCAAGAGCTTCCACGCTATCAAAATAATGATTTATGCATAAAGATGAGAAAGATGATACCCATATTACGTATAAATACTCCAAGTCAGAAATCCAATTAAAAAATTCTTTGTGGGTCCCACTTACAAAATCAAAAAGTTTAAACCGTCACAACATCCCACGTAGCTCAGGGATCATTTGCCACATAAATATAGCCAAATCCGAGCTCAAACAGTGCCAAATAAGTCCCAACCAGAATTGGGAATTTAAGGATAGAATCAGAGAATTACATGGAAAGTTAACGGAAAACTTATAGATTAACGCTGATATAGGGCCTGCAAACATGTCCCTAAGCTAACCCCAACTCAAATATACAATTCTTCCATAATTTACAAGCTCAACTACTCCTTAATTGTGTTGGTACTTAAGAAAAATAAGAGGGAAAAATGGAGGAGAAGATATATTTACTGCCAGGGGTTTCCTCATCACTATTGCGAGGTCCCCTAGTCACGGTCGCGACATCCCACTAACGGGACCATCAAAATCACAGTGGCCTAGACATGCGATCATGATAAATAAGCTAGCCCAGCCCCACGAACTCCTTCATCGTGGTCGCGGGCCCTAAAGCCTAGCAATCACGATGACTAAGATCATGGACCCTCGCGATCGTAGGGTTCCTCATCGCGATAGTGATGAAGAACCTGGGCCTGCACCAGGTGCTGATGCACTAGTAATTTCCCCAAGTTGTATATATTCTGACTGGGCCCTTGGGATTTGTTCAAAATCTTGTGAACACAAATGAACTATGTTATTCCTATAAAATTTATCATTCCGGACTCAACGATGTCATTAAAATTTCAATCTGAGGTCATTTCAATAAAAAATGGTTTCCACACCTAAGGGGCCATTTTAACCAAAATCCACCCAATAGACCAAAATGTGTCTGGAAGCCTCGAGACCTGGACCAAGTATTCCTCGAGCCTAAAATCGATATTTCGGAGCTAATGAGACTGTCAAAAGTGGCATCCAAGGCCCATTCCTTAACTTCAAAAGCTCTAACTAGGGAATTGGCTCTAAAAACCAAACTACCCTGTAGCTGTCAGTCCCTACAAGTCATAAATGACATGGGACTGCTATAGGAAAGCTCTAAACGCAGAAAAAGCATGAAAATAGGGAAAATGATATGGAGGGTCATTACTGACACTTAACCATTTTTTCGCTATTTAAATACACGACTACTACATCATATACTCCAAAACTAACAGAATGATCATTTCAGGCCCTCAATCTTAATACTTATCACACGTCAAATTGAGAATGTAGCTTTAACATACAAACACAACTCTCAATCCCAAAAAGCCTTACCAAAATCAAATAAACATTGTGAAAATAATACTAGCCCACTCTCACAAATATAGTGAGATTCCACATTGCAACATTTATATGTGAAGAAGAGAAATGGAAAAAAAATGGAGTTTTCTCCTATTTTTGAGCAGCGAATGAGACAATGAGCCTTCAGGAGAAGAACCTTCACCACTGGAGTTTGATTTCTCACATAAATCTTTCAAACCTTTGGTTACGTGAGGTTAGAGAAGAGAATCTCCAGAAACCCTATTTTTTCTCCAAAAGCTTCCTCCCCCAGCCCTTATTCATTACTATGTATTTATAGGAGATATTAAGAGTGAAATTGGGGGAAAATAGAGGGGTAATATGGGATTTTGTTTGAATATTTGAAATTCAAAATCTAAAATTTAGGGAAAACGGCTTGAGTGTTCCGAAATTATAATAATTGGTACAATTCAGCTATAATTAAAGGAATTTCTATGAGAATATTCTTTAGATTTGGGGGGGAAATTTGATTATTGCCGCCTAGGGCAGTTTCTAGAATCTCCTAGGTCCTTCTAGCATGAATTTTGTGTGCCTATCATGTGGGAATCATATTGACAGATAGAATTTGGATGGAATTTATCGATTCTTGGGACTTTTGACGTCGTTGGAAATGTTTGAGGGTTGGACATTGTTCTGAATGTTGGAGTTTGCTTGGTTGTACTTGGTTTCAATTAAAGAAGAAGAAAAAAAGGAAGGAAAGAGAAGAGACTGGGAGAGAGTTGTGCGCGTGACTTGTTGTTGCTTTATTTTTTTTGAGGATTTTGAGAAGCATATGGTATGCGTGAGGGTATATGTTTGTACAGGTAAGAATATTATCGGTGTGTGTAGAAATATAGTAGGGGAATTTAGTGAATAAGGAAGAGTGGGCCGTGTCAGGGGTATATGATTTGGGCTCCAAATAGACTGAAGTGAGGGGGATAAAAAAGGGGATGGTCCAATTACACTTCTATTCAATTTATGTTAGTAAAATGACCAAAACTGAATCAATTGAGCAAACATGAGATGAAATTAACTTTCTAATTAATTAATGAGCCTCTTAATTTAACAACTAAGAAATAATTAACCTGATGAAATGCATAATTAAAAAACTAATTACAACTAATTTTCAATTGAATCAATTTTGAGCTAAATTGAGTATTTTTCAATTCAAACATGATTTTCACTCAAAATAAATTCTAAAACATTTTCTTGAGAAAAATTTATATAATTTTATATAATTAAATATAGAATATATTTATTACATCTAAAATTCATAAAGTAGTACTAAAATTATTTTCAAAATATTTTACTTTAATAAAATAATAATTTCAAAATTGTTTGGAATACAAGACGCTCAAAAAATAACTCAGAATGTGGAGGAAAAAAATAAGGTATCAACAGTCTATACCAAAGTCGATCTCCTTGTCAAGAGGGACTTAGGTCAGATCCTCAGGAAACTCACTAACTATCAAAACTGACTGAAGAGATGGGTTCTCGGACTTAGAATACTTCACCCAGACTAGGTGATAAATTCAACCCTTAGAAACCATCTTCCTAGCCTTAAGATAAGAAATGAAAAGACCTTTAGATACTATAAGACTACCCTACTATTCTTAGATAGGCTAATTTTGAAACTGAAACTTCACTATTTTGGTTCTACAGTCAATTGATGCATAACAGGAATGTAGCCAATCCATGCCTAGAATGATGTTAAAGTTTGTCATATCTAGTTCAACTAAATCAGTTGTGGAGTATTTGTGAAGGACTGAGACTGTGCAATTTTTTCCATTCTAGCTTTGACTGACTCACCTACTGAAGTGAAAATAGAAAAAGATTCTAGGAGTTGTTAAGGACTGACTCCAAACTTTATTCCAACATAAGTGGTCACGAAAGACAATATAGCCCCTTGTCTAACAATGTATCAACATCATAAGAGAAGATCTATAATTTATTGGTAACCATATAAGGTGAACTCTCCTGATCCTAATAAGAAGATAGCGCATAGAAATGGTTCTAACTTTAACAAACGCCTACACTAGAAATAGCACTCTTTTGAATTTTTCTACCTGCTGGAGCTGCTGATGAAGTAGACTAAGCTTGATTGCCTTCATTGCCCTACTTGGCAGAGGGGCAATCCTTAAACTTGTGAGTGACCTGACTGCATCTAAAACAATCCTCTTTACTATAGGTGTAATTTCTAGGATGATTCATACCACATTTGCTACAAGTACTGTAGGATTATCCCCTTGCAACGCTACTCTGAGAAGGAGAGTCTGACACTCTACCCTTCTAATCCTACCTAGGTCTAGGTGCTGGAGTATTAGCTGATAATGGAGCTGGTCCGAATGATTTCTGCTGAAAATATGACTGATTACCACCACCCATTCTCTACTGGTTTAACTCAAAGTTATGTATTCTGTCCCTCTTATACTCTTTCTCTCTCTCTCTCTCTTTCTTTCATGACCCAACCGGTCATGATTGACACCTGCCCTAACCTATGGCAGGAGAACCATACTAATCTCACATTTACTCAATTAATTGTTACTCTGTCATTCACATTATTATATTTCCCAAGTATTAAATCAATTTAAAAAATGTTTTCATTTAATTAGACATCTTAGTCACCAAAATAATCATCCATAAATCGTCAGAGTGCGGAAACCTCTATTACTACAATCCCCGGGTCCTGAAGTCGCCGTATAAGAAAATCTAAAAGAAAGAAAAACTAAGTCTAAAAAACATCTAGCAACATCCAAAAAAATAATCAAGAGTAATCATCTTAGTCCCGAAAACAAAGGACGTCAACAACATAAGAAGATCTGAAGGTTGCCCAGATATGTTTCTCACCCTCAAAATTAGATCCGAACTGCTAACTAGAGCCAAAGTCGCGTGTCAACCGGTGGAAGATGCTCTACACTCAATAAAAATAAGAGTACATGTAGCATCAGTACATCAACAAGTACTGGTAAGCATCATAGGTCGACTAACTTAATAATGTACAAGCAAGCAAGTCAAACAAGTATGAAAGCAATCATAACAAAATTCATAATCACTGATATCAATCAAATAACACATCATAGATCACCATATAATTGCACTCACAAGATCACTTGTATAAGCTTTCATACTTAATCATTTTCATCAACCATTCATCATAACATATATTCATCAAATAGCACTCAATGCATATAAAAGATTATATGCAAGATGTTCGCATCATCTCTTACCCTTTCTCATCCTTCTCATTAACATCATAATGTACCAGTGTGATACCCAACCCATTATTATAACATATCAAATTATATTGGCATGGTACCCGATCCATTATAATATCATATCATATTGTACCGACACGGTACCCGACGTATCATCTCAACACCTTATCATGATGCAATGAAAATACAATGCATTCATCAAATCACAAATCATTCTAGAAGACAATCACTGATGTTTAAATCACAAACAAGCACAAAGCCAAGAAAGTTTAGCTACTACACAAAACCATAACCTACCTCAAATCCTTTGGTCAAAGTTACCTATACACCATACTTTTCCCCTTTTGTTCTTGTTCAATTCGTTCTTGATCTATACAATAATAAAATATACACACATTTCAATAATTCATCCCTTTTCAACTACTAGGGATCATAAATCACTGATTTTAGTCATAAATTTATCCTATTTCATCATCTTAGGGTTTTCTTATCATTTAAACTTCATGAACACTACTAAAATTAGAATATATAGTCATAATTCTAGTCCCATTAGTATATTCTAACACCCTAGGATCATCACATACCGAATTCATAAACATTCCCATCATTTTTCACCAATTTCCATAAACTAGGGTTAAACCCCAAAACCCACCACTAATCTATTTCTAGTGATTTTCTAAGGTTAAACGAAGTAATTTCAAGTCTAGAATGTAATTACTTACCTCCAAAGATGAACAACTTCAAATTTCCACTGAAAATTGCCTTTTCCCAGAATCAAATTACATTATTCAAAAAGTGGGGAATGAAAATATTTTCTTGGCTTTTAAAATTGTAAATTACTATGTGTTACCGCTGTAGTGGTTAAAATTCCACTACAGCAATTCGCGTCCCTTTTCATAGAGGCTGCCACTGCGGTTCGAATTACCGCCGCAGCGGTACTGCTACAATGGTTACTTTTTCTGCTGCAGTGGTCCGAGGAAGAAAATTGGGATCTTTCTTCAGTTTTTCTCATTTCACAACTCACACCACAAATTTTGATAACGCAAACCAACCCCTGCACGATAAATGCTATAACCGGAGTTTTGTAACTCCATTTTACATGCCGAAAGTTGGTACGACTTCCTACGCTTGTTGGATATCCAACTATCACATCAAACCCACTATTACCAATCATATCAACACCATATTTTACTCATCTACCACACCTTCTCAAATTTAAGCCAAAACTGGATTAGCCCTGAATTTATCAAAATTTAGGTAAGGGTAGTCTAGGTACAACTTTTACCTCCTAACTCGACGTAACGACATTTTGGGTTGTTACATAGATACCAATTTACCACTCGTTCATCATCGAATGTCCATTTACCTGAAAAGACATAACAACTGGGATAAAGTGTACCTAAGTTAATGAATAAGTGTGGATATCGCTTACGCATGTCCACTTCCGTCTCCCATATAGATTCCTCAATGGTGCAGTTTCTCCACTGATCCTTCACACAAAGGATAACTCGTGTCCTCGACATCCTCACATCCTTGGAAAGAATAGCAATCAGTTCTTATTCATAGGGTAGTTCCTTGTCAAATAATTCTGTGTTCCAACGAATAATGTAGTCACCATCTCCATGGTATTTCTTCAACATAGACACATGAAATATGGGGTGAACCCAGAACATACTAGGGGTAAAGCCATCCTGTATGCTGTTGGCCTCACTTTCTTCAACACCTCAAAAGTTCCTATGTACCTTGGGCTCAACTTGCCCTTCTTGCTGAATCGCATCACACCTTTCATGGGTGACACTTTCAAAAGTACTTTCCCTTTTTCTCAAACTTTATGTCTCTTACCTTTTTATCCGCATACTCCTTCAGTCGTCTTTGAGCTACTATGAGTTTCTCCTGTATGAATCTTACTTTTTCTATTGAGTCCTTGAGCATATTAGTGCCCCAAGTCTCACTTCGAACGTGTCAAACCACCCAATTCGTGACTGATGTACCATTGTTTCATGGCACTTTCTATGATTAAAACAAAGAAAATATGCAATAACTCGGGTATTTTTGGTTGGTATGATGTGTTTTCTGTTCTATATTGTAGGAGAATAGGTTTTTGGAGGCAAAATGGACAAAAATGAAGGATCATGCTCATGAACGAAGTATCTGAAGATGAAAGAGCCAAGTCCTGCACCAGAGGAGTGACTCACGGAAGGACCCACGTCACGTGAGTTGACCTATGTGGCATGGGCCTGTGCCGTAAGTCAACTCCTGCAGTTAGTTGGAGTAGCCTTATTTCCATGATAGGACCCACGTGGTGTGGGTCAACCCATGTAGCATGGGTTGGTACCGTGGAAAAGTGCCGACTCTGTTTTCCTGTTTTGTTTAGGATAGGATTCACATTGTATCTATAAATACCCCTATATTGTACTATGCTTAGGGGTTGGTTATTACATTGTTTTGATGTATATTTTTATTATTTTGAGTTCATAAATACATTATTTATTTTGTAATATTGGAACACCGATTCTAGGGTTTTTACTCATACTGAGATTTCAGAGTTTTTTTGTTATTGTAAGTTTACAATTATGTTTTCATCATTGAATTCTTATTGTGTTCTTGCAATCATGAGTAGCTAAACCCATCAACTAGAGTTGTGTGAACCATGAGGAATTAACGAAACGGGTTAAGTGCAAAGCAATTCTGAACCGTTGTGAATGAATGTATTATTATTACCTTCATTATAATTGATCTTCTAATGGTTGCAAACGTTAAAAACTTGCCTGTATTCTAGATTTTCTCGAGAGAGAGGTAGAGATTGGGAAAATGGAATAACAACAGAGATTTAAAGCTATCGACCATCATCTAATAACTTGAGCCTTAGCAGGGATAGTTATCTGAGATCAGGACAAGGGTTAGTAGTGCGACACTCAGATACCCAGAGCAGAAGAGTCAAATTCGTCTAACCAAGGTTGAGAGATGTTTAGATGAACTTAACTTGTTAGATTTTGCATGCAATACAGCGGGTTGAGCATATTAGTGCCCCAAGGTCTCACTTCGAACGCGTCAAACCACCCAATTAGGGACCTACATCATCTACCATATAAGGCCTCAAAAGGAGCCATGTCAATACTAGAGTGGTAGATATTGTTGTAAGAAAACTCACACAACAGTAGGTATTCATCCCATTGACCCACGAAGTCCATAACGTAAGCCCGGAACATATCCTTAAGCACTTGGATAGTCTGTTTAGATTAACCGTCTGTCTGCGGGTGGAAAGTTGTTCTCAAGTCCAATCTAGAACCGTCTGTCTGTGGGTAGCAATTAACGATATCATAAATTTTATATCTATTTAAATGATATAGCTAGTACCAAAAAAAAAAGGACAACCATTAGAAATTATTGTTAACAATAATGACGATATGTCATATCATAGTTTATTCACAAGTGAAAGAGTTGCATAATATTAATTTTATAAGAGAATTCATATAGAATTAGAATGACTAACCAATTTTTAGTGACAGAATGTATCAATCCAAAGAATTTGGTTAAAATTGTAAATACGCCAGTTTCAAAGTATTGATTATATATGAGTCATTACACACAAAAATCTTTTCAATTAACAATTATCTATACATGATAAATTATTATTTTTAACTTCAAGAAATTACTAAAATCACAAAAGAAAACTTCTCAATTAGCAATTGTCTATTAAAAATACATGATGTTTTTGTTAACACAAAACACATACTAAAATTTTAGAAAACTTACCTCAAATCACAAGCAAATTTGTCTCTTCAATCATTAGATACATCAAGATTTCACAAAATAAATAAAAAATTCTTAATTAGCAATTGTCTATCAAGAATACATGATATTTTCTATATTGTAATCTTTAGAAAACTTACCTCATATCACAAGTAAATTTGTCTCTTCAATCATAAGATATATCAAGATTTCACAAAAAAGATTCTTAATTAGCAATTGTTTATCAAAAATACATGATAATTTATTTATTGTAAACTTCAAGAACATACTAAAATTTTAGAAAAATTACCTCAAATTACAAGAAAATTTACCTATTTAATCATAGATACTATCAATATTTCAATTGGTAAGAAAATTCTTCTTTAAAAGTTAATAGACATCAAGGTTTAAACCAAAAAACTGACCTTTTGATATATCAGTAAAATTTTCCAAAAAATAAAAAAACTACCGAAGTGTAAAGAATTAATTTTCTTAAAATTACTTTATGGAATTTTTGTTTTTATTTTTGGGAAATTTAGGGAATGCTTTCTTTTTTTTTTTTTTTTTTGTATATTTACCACTGGGACGTTATTTTTTATTTTTTTAAACTTTAGGAAAGTTTTGGGTTTTGTTTTTGGGAACTTTGGGGAATATATATATTTTTTAAAAAATATTTTTACCATTGAAAAAACGAATGCTTTTTTTTAATTAAAATTTAAAAGAATATGTTTTATTTTTGGAACTTTAGGGCTGTTGTTTGCTTTTTTTTTCTTTTTTTTTTTTGGCGCGGGGCGAACTTTAGGAAATGTTTTTTTTTTTTTTTTTTTTGGAAATTTTAGAAAATAATATTACTAGTATTTTAATATATGTTAGTTTTTATATATAATTCTATTTTTAATTGAGAAAAATAGGTAATCAAAATTTAAAAGAACGTGTTTTATTTTTGGAACTTTAGGGTAGTTGTTGGCTTTTTTGGAGGGAACTTTAGGAAAGGTTTTCTATTCTTTTTTGGAACTTTTAGAAAATAATATTATTAGTATTGTAATATATGTTAGTGTTTATATATAATTATAATTTTAGCTGAGAAAAATAGGAAAAGACAATTTGGCCTATTGTAGGATCTTTTAATGAAGGGCAAAAAGTTCGAATCACTTTTCTAAGGGTCTTTACTCTTTAATAGAATATAGATTCTTGGATTATTCTAGATATGGTTTTGTTAGCATCCTCTGTATGATGACATTAAGATCTTGGAGATGTGATAGTTAGAACTCCTACATTATTATTTATTAGATTGAGATTATCAGTATAACTATGTTTTACAAGCTGTTAATTATTAAATAAAGTGGTTTAGGTTTGAATTAGATGGTAATGTATGGTTCTTCCACCAAAGGGTTAGTGTGGGTGTCATTCACGACCACTTGGATCATGATAAAGTTGGTATCAGAGCCCTAGGTTCATTGATCTCCTTGTCCATAGACATGTTTGGTAGAGTCTTGCGGAATAAATGCGTCTGTACTTTTTTTTTGAGAGGCTACAAGATAATAGGAAAACTCAATGCTTTCATTCTTTCATGTTATTACTTGAGTCCAATTGGTATCTATTGATCCAAATTGGTATTTGACCTTTTTAATTCTTTTCTCTCATAGATTGTGAGGACATATGCAACAGGAGCAAGAGCAGAGTCACCTATGCTGGCCGCTGGGGCTACAACTCATGCTAAACAATGTGCAAGAGGAGAAGGTTAGGGGTCAGAGATTAGGAGCAGCACCTGCCAAGGACAGGGCTCGTGATGCTGGACAGGCTTGTGATAGGTTAGAATCTCCTCCCCCACTAGAGGAACTCACTTATGTAGTAGTAATGGTGGTAGTAGTACAAGACCAGGATGATATTACTCATGCTGTAGGTTCTTCAAATGTGATACAACAGGTTTTGGCTTTGTTGAGTGGTTTGGCCAAGATTGAGGCGGTCCTCACATCTTCTGTAGGTAAATATCTTGGAGTTCAACATGTTGTAGTTGTTTCTCCAAGATTTGATAAGGCTTCCAAGATAGGGATATTTCTAAGACCAGTAACTGGACATGTGATAACAGAAGAGAAACATGATTTATTTTGGAGATTCTGTAAAATGAAGCCTCTAGTTTTCGATGGTACTAAGAATAAGGATGCTTATAAGTTCATTATTGAATATCGTGAAAGGCTCTATAAGATGGGGGTAGTGGAGAGATATGGGGTGGAGTTTGTTAATTTTAAGTTGCATGGAAATGAAAAGTTATGGTGGAGAGCTTTTGTGGAGTATAAGCATACTCGAGCCTCTTCGTTGACTTGGACATAGATTACTCAATCTTCCTGGAGAAGTATGTTCCTTGTACTTTGTGTGAAAGGAGGCGAGATGAGTTTACTAATATTGAGCATGGAAATTCTTTTGATTTAGACTATGAGATCCGATTTCACTCACTTTATAGGTATTCGTTGTAACTATTACACACAAAAGAGGAGAGGATCTGTCGATTCATCTAATGGTTGAACGCGGGACTTCAACTATTAGCTCTTCAGTTAATGTCATCTGTTAAGAATTTTTAGGAAATGGTTGAGTGTGTTATAAATGTGGAAGGGATAAAACATGATGGTTATGCAAAGTCTGTGGAAAAAAGGCCCGAAAGGGTGGTAGCTATAGTGGCTTTTTCTCTAAGGGTCTAGTTTTCTCAAGGGTATTCTGGGTGTCCCGTTCAGTCATCATACAGGTATAATCTAGGGGTCTGTCAGTCTACTTCAGATCATAATGGGTATATCATTTATTTGTCTTTGTCTTAGAGGCATACTTTTGTTATAGGAATGTTATGAGTACGATAACCTTAGTCACATTTAAAGATGGTGTCCTAGATTTAGATAGGTTGGTTAGTTAGTTCAACAACCAACTCCTCCAAATCCATCTCCAGCAGGTAGGGGAGGTAGTATACATAGTAGTGATCATCCTCAAGGAGGGTGTGGTGGCCACACAACAAGTAAAGGTGTCACCCAACCTAATCAAGGTGGTGGACATGCTGGTAAAAGTGGTACTCCACCTGGTAGGGATGTCGTACAGACAGGTGTTAAAACTTATTTCTATGTTTCCTCGAGCAGGCCAGAGGTAAAGGCATCTGACGTAGTGATCAATGGTACTATTCTAGTCTATGACCAAATGGCTACAGTCTTATTTGATCCCGTCTATACATTTTCTTATATGTTTACCTATTTTACTGTGAGATTGGATATGATATGTAATTTTCTCAATTTTTTTGTCAATATTTCCACCCATGTTGGTGATTATATATTTGTAGATAGAGTATACCATTCTTGTCTTGTTACTTTCATGGGGTGTGAAACCTAGGTAGACTTAGTAATTCTTGATATGGTTGATTTTAATTTCATTTTTGGGATGAGTCGACTATTTCCTTACCATGCGATATTAGATTGTCATGCCAAGACAATGACTATAGCTATGATAGGTATGTGTAGTCTTAATTGAAGGGTGACTGATTTCTTGTTGTCAAAAAGATTATTTCCTTTATTAGTGCTAAGAAGTTTATTAAGAGAGGGTGTTTGGCATTTTTAGTGCATCTTCAGGATGCTAGTGTAGAGGTTCCACCTATTGGGTCATTTCGTTTTGTATGTTATTTCTTATAGGTGTTTCCCATGGATTGGCCTGGCATTCCACAAAAATATGGTATCGACTTGTGTATTCATTTAGAGTCTGGTACTCATCCTATTTCTATTCTTTCATATAGAATGGCACCTACTGAGTTGAAAGTTCAGTTACAAGACTAACTTACTAAGGGGTTTATATCTCCAAGTGCCTTCTCTTGAGGTACTCCTGTGTTTTTTGTGAAAAATAAAGATGGGAGTATGCATATGTGCATTAACTACCATTAGCCTAATAAGGTCACTATTTGGAATAAGTATCCTCTTCCTCGCATAGATGACTAGTTTGACCAGGTTTAGGGTGCATAAGTCTTGTCTAAGATTGAATTGAGTTTTTGGTATCATAAGTTGAAGATTCGGGCTGAGGATATTTCTAAGACTACTTTTCAAACCATGTATGGGCATTATGAGTTTTTGGTAATGTCTTTTGGGCTTACTAATGCCCCAAACTCCTTTTATGAGTTTGATAAATGGGTTCTTTAATCCCTATCTAGATTCTTTTGGTATTGTGTTTATTGATGACATTCTAGTGTATTTGAAGAGTAAAGAAGAACATGAGAACCACTTGAGGGTGGTGTTAGGGGTTTTCAAAAAGAAGCAATTATATGCTAAATTCTCTAAGGGTGAGTTTTTGCTGCCATCTATATCTTTCTTAGCGCATATGGTTTGAAAGGATAGAATTATAGTTGATTTCGTAGAAAATAGAGGCAATTAAGAGTTAGGCTAGGCCTACTTCAGTTACTAAGATTCACATCTTTATGGGATTGGCTAGCTACTATGGCCAAATTGTGAATGGGTTCACCTCTATTGCTCCACAACTGACTCACTTGTCTTAGAAGGATGTTCCATTTCAGTTGTCTCAGGAGTGTGAGGAGATTTGTAAAAAGCTCAAGACTTTGATGACTAAACTCCTATCCTGTATTGCTTGTGGAGGGTAAGGACATTGTTGTTTATTGAGATACTTTATGTTCTGGATTGGATGTTGTTTTGATGTAGGATCAAAAAGTCATTGCATATTCTTCTAAGGCAGTTGAAGGTGCATGAAAAGCACTATCTTGCACATGACTTAGAGTTGGTAGCTATAGTAGTTGCTCTAAAGATTTGGGACACTATTTGTATAGTGTCTGTTGTTAGGTGTTTACTAATCACCATAGTCCGCAACTTGTGTTTATGTAGAGGGATTTGAACTTTAGGCAGCATATATGGGTGGAGATGCTCAAGGACTATGATAATACTATATTATATCATTAGGGTAGGGTGAATATGTGTTGCAACCCAGCTATACACTCAAGTTTACGTGATCGTTTAAGTAATAAAGTGGCTCCTTTAAAAGAGCTGGCTATCGAACCCAAGGGACTATCATCAACAGAAATCAATTCTAGACGTCAAACAATAATTTAGAACTAGTGTTGCGAAGAGGAAAAGGGATTTGGTGCTAAAAATTAAATGATTGCGGACTATGAACTCCTATCTTCGCTAGTGTAACTTCGGTTTTGGCAAATGTGCTCGAAAAATCAATAAAAAGTGAATTCACAGGGCTAAGGCACTCCGAACGTGATCTCTTGAGCATAATTGGTATTGGTTTAAGCAATTTGAGTTGTTTATGTTGGTTATTGATCCCGAGGTTAATTTCACAATTATATTTGTCTCCAAACTATAATCGTCTACCAAAAATAGGGAACTTAACTACGTCAATGAGTGGTGATAAGCTTAACCAATTCTAGTGCATTTAAGTTTTCTTCTCGTAATTGACCAAGTGTGGTGGATTAGGTACCTCTTGGTCCTAACCACATGTCAATCCCTTAGAATTCATTCCCCGAGAAAGACCACACTTCGTATATTCCACGTTCTATCTATTAGTTTCTCTCTCGAGTTTACTTCAAGACAAGGAATGTATTTCAATGGTGATCAAGCATCAAAATAATGAAATTAAGAATATAGGAATAACCAATTTATGATAAACTTCAGCAAAAACCACTAAAATTAACCCAAGAGATTCATGTTCTTGGCCTTAACCCCAAGAATGAGGGATTTTAGCCACTCATAATGTTAATCAACATCCAAAAGTAATAAAATACCATAAAAATAATTAAAAACTGAAAAGATGAGTAATGAAACCTAATTTCAATGCCCCAAAACGCCCAAAGTAGCCTAGTCAATATGGAATGTGATACAATAACTCAAAAGCCCTATTTATAGAGTGAATTCGAGGTAAAAATTAGCCAAAAAGTGGCCCGGCATGCCCTTGGGCGCCTGGCACTTAGGCGAATTTTGCCTCAGCCAAGGTGTACTCCAGGCAGCCTGGCACGCCTTGAAACGCGCCCCAATGCTGCCTCCCAAAACCAAATTTTTCACAAAAGTGGGCTGGCACGCCCTGAAACGCGCCAGACCCTTAATTTTTGGTTTTCTTCTTTCGTCGACTGTTCTTTGCGGATTTGGCATAACTCTTCAAGTTCAACTCTTTGGCTTGCCTCTTATCATCAATATCCTTTGTTCGTAGCTTCTCCAAGCCTTGCTTTCCACGCCAAAAATGCTCCAAATATTCGTAAATTCCACCTACAAGGGTCTAATCACATTGGTTAGCACAATATCACATAATCTATCAAAACCATGCAAAACATATACGTATTGATCTCAAAACTAAGGTAAACATGGGTTAAAGTCGCTCCTAAGGCATATAAATACGCCTTAGATCACCACCCCACACTTGAACCTTTGTTTGTCCTCGAACAATAACCACACTCAAATCCGGGCAACTTTAGATAATTGACACACAATAGGCATTCTTGCATAGCTACACAACCATATTTATCAACTTATGCACCAACATACTAGGGTCACAAACAAATGAATAACAAATTGAAGCAACCTTTCCTCCCAAAACAACTTTGCTAGTTACAAATTCATGCGTGACACGTTACTAATAGATCACCACACTTCACTGAACATGCGCCCTTACCACAAGAGAATCACCCCACACTTCTACAAAATAATTACTAACTGGGTGCATGAATGAAAGTTCACTCACTCTCAAAAAGAATTCACATGAAACACAAGATGAACCATAAGCTTGCCCTTAGTGTAATACTCCACTAATGTTAAAATGTTAAAGCTCAAGATCAAGTAGGACTTTAGGGGTTGTAATGTAGGCTTTGGGACGGGTAGGAACTATTTGGTCAAGAATAGTGACTATCTTCCCTAAGCGCTTTAATACACTACAAATTACCTTCCGACCACCTTCAACCGAACTATTTTTCACCACTTTTATCTTCCCATCTCTCTTTTGTTTTTCCCCATATTTTTAAGCTAGCTTAGCATATTGGGTAAGGAATAACTGCTATCACCCATTGATTGAGAAAAAATTATATATTTTTAAATTTTTTTTTTCTTTCTTTAACCATATTCCCTACCAACACACACACAAGCTTTTTCACACACCCATAGGAAATATACTTGGGGCTTTAACTTAACTCTTTCCGTCTTCCAAACTTTTGCACTCCTTCACCTCTTGATTTCTTAATTAAAGCGCTTAGGAGTTGTGGATCAAATTCTAGTTCATTGAAAGAAAAGGATCAATCTATATGTAAAGCTACCAAGAAAAAGGCTAAAGGCTCAACGGGGCTAACTAAGATTATGCAAAGAGGGTAGATAAAGTAGGTTTAAAACATGGCTATCAAGGAAATGCCTATATCATCTCCTAAACTCAACATCTTTATTTCGCTTCGCAGACACACCGGGCAAGTTCTAGACATATTATGCACATGGAATATCACAAAAACCTTACTCACACATGGCACATGTTCAGCTCAGTAGGCTCACCCTAAATTATCTGAAATCATGCATAAGTTCAACATTAAGCAACATAGCCAGTCAACTAAGTGAGAATTAGGCGTCTCAACATTTGCTATTGTATATCCTATCATGTTTCATATGTATATGCACAATTGTATAGCAAGCAAGAACACCCGACACGACACTACATGACTAATTTGCTCTTAAGACGGTCGTCATCCATCCATCATAGAGCAAATCCCTTAGTCCTATGACTGGGGCGACTCCAAAGTAATAAACACCAAAAACAACATAAAAAAAATTTAAAATCTTTTTGTGGTTTTCTACGGTTCAAAGGGACTCTCCTTAATAAAAGAACCGAAAACAAAGGTTAAGGAACCCAAAATAAAAGCATACAGAAGCACACATATACATACATACAAGGGAATCCCATCATACCCCACCCCACACTTAAGAGATTAGGATTGTCCCCAATGCTACAAAAATAAACAATGCAAGAGTAGGGTGTAAGGAGCTCCCTGGTCAGTCAAGGAAGTCGTCTTCCTTCGGCCCACGGACCTCTAGTGGAGTATCATCTGCCTCCACTTCGTCATCAAAATTGGTCTGGTGTTCATTTTCATCTGTGGGGACATCATCATCCACAGGCTCAACAAAATCAGGACCAATTCTCAATAAGGCCATGGCATGCTCGTTAAGAGGATAATCCCTCTCAACCTAGCTCAGCTCTTCCGCCGTAGAAGGCCTACCCCCAGTCCTGTGGCAGAGCATCTCCAACCCATACATACAGGCTAAAATACCGTCATCTCGAGCGTGACGCTCTGCTAAGGTAAGAGTGGGGCCGAGTGCATCCGGTGCCCTGGTTTGGTAACATCTACAGGAGTCTGCACCAAAGGAGGATGATAATCAAATGCCTCCTCGGGCACTTCGAATGCTCGCATCAATTTAGTCAACAACTCACCAAAAGCATAACGAAGACCTCCTTTCAACCGAGTTCGGCGCATAGCCGACAGCACTACAGACCCTACATTAATCTCCACATCAGTCATGAGAGCATACACAAGACAGACACGATCTAGCGTAACCTCCGTCATGTGGATCCCCAGAATCAAGCAACAGCATACAATCTTCAACCAGATTCATGCCTCCTTATTCAAATGAGCATAGGGTAGACTCAAGTGGTACCCTCTTTGGTGATGGAGCAACCATCTAACTGTTGAACGTTGTCCGCAAAGAGTGTGTCTAATATCAGTATAAGTGGTCCTAGCATTTAGCCTGAGGAGGTCATAGGGACTAGCCCGAGAGTGGACTCCCAATAATCCTATAATGCCCAAGAAATCAAGTATCACATCCGTCCCTCATACAACAACCGAGCTAATTGGTGCATCCGTGTTCCAGTTTGCATATAATTACCTCACCAAGTGGAGGTTACAATCTATAGGTCTGTCGAAGATAAACTCCATTCCCAATTGCACAATTCGAGCCAATATCCTAGGGTAAGTCCGAGCTAGACTTGCCCTATCAATAAATTCATCGGCAAAGTATTTAGCTTCAATGTTGACAACTTGATCTTAGCTGTTCTAGTTTGCAGGCTTACTTCATCGGAACACTGGCAAGGAACAAAGATTTGGTAAATTGGCCAAGTGGCAAGGAACACGCCCTGAAACGCGCCCCAATGCTGCCTCCCAAAACCAAATTTTTCACAAAAGCGGCCTGGCACGCCTTGAAATGCGCCAGGCCCTTAATTTTTTGTTTTCTTCTTTCGTTGACTGTTCTTTGCGGATTTGGCATAATTCTTCAAGTTCAACTCTTTGTCTTGCCTCTTATCATCAATATCCTTTGTTCGTAGCTTCTCTAAGCCTTGCTTTCCACGCCAAAAATGCTTCAAATAGTCGTAAATTCCACCTACAAGGGTCTAATCACATTGGTTCACACAATATCACATAATCTATCAAAACCATGCAAAACATATACATATTGATCTCAAAACTAAGGTAAACATGGGTTAAAGTCGCTCCTAAGGCATATAAATACACCTTAGATCACCACCCCAAAAACTTGTTGCGACCCAGCTATACACACAAGTGTACGTGATCATTTAAGTAATAAAGTGGCTCGTTTAAAAGAGTTGGATATCGAACCCAAGGGACTATCATCAACAGAAATCAATTCTAGACATCAAACAATAATTTAGAACTAGTGTTGCGAAGAGGAAAAGGGATTTGGTGCTAAAAATTAAATGATTGCGGACTATGAACTCCTATCTTCGCTAGTGTAACTTCGGTTTTGGCAAATGTGCTCGAAAAATCAATAAAAAGTGAATTCACAGGGCTAAGGCACTCCGAACGTGATCTCTTGAGCATAATTGGTATTGGTTTAAGCAATTTGAGTTGTTTATGTTGGTTATTGATCTCGAGGTTAATTTCACAATTATATTTGCCTCCAAACTATAATCGTCTACCAAAAATTGGGAACTTAACTACGTCAATGAGTGGTGATAAGCTTAACCAATTCTAGTGCATTTAAGTTTTCTTCTCGTAATTGACCAAGTGTGGTGGATTAGGTACCTCTCGGTCCTAACCACATGTCAATCCCTTAGAATTCATTCCTCGAGAAAGACCACACTTCGTATATTCCATGTTCTATCTATTAGTTTCTCTCTCGAGTTTACTTCAAGACAAGGAATGTATTTCAATGGTGATCAAGCATCAAAATAATGAAATTAAGAATATAGGAATAACCAATTTATGATAAACTTCAGAAAAAACCACTAAAATTAACCCAAGAGATTCATGTTCTTGGCCTTAACCCCAAGAATGAGGGATTTTAGCCACTCATAATGTTAATCAACATCCAAAAGTAATAAAATACCGTAAAAATAATTAAAAACTGAAAAGATGAGTAATAAAACCTAATTTCAATGCCCAAAACCGCCCAAAGTAGCCTAGTCAATATGGAATGTGATACAATAACTCAAAAGCCCTATTTATAGAGTGAATTCGAGGCAAAAATTAACCAAAAAGCGGCCCGGCACGCCCTTGGGCGGGCCTGGCACTTAGGCGAATTTTGCCTCAGCCAAGGTGTGCTACAGGCGGCCTGGCATGCCCTGAAACGCGCCCCAATGCTGCCTCCCAAAACCAAATTTTTCACAAAAGCGGCCTGGCACGCCCTGAAATGCTCCAGGCCCTTAATTTTTGGTTTTCTTCTTTCGTCGACTGTTCTTTGAGGATTTGGCATAATTCTTCAAGTTCAAATCTTTGGCTTGCCTCTTATCATCAATATCCTTTGTTCGTAGCTTCTCCAAGCCTTGCTTTCCACGCCAAAAATGGTCCAAATAGTCATAAATTCCACCTACAAGGGTCTAATCACATTGGTTAGCACAATATCACATAATCTATCAAAACCATGCAAAACATATACATATTGATCTCAAAACTAAGGTAAATATGGGTTAAAGTCGCTCCTAAGGCATATAAATACGCCTTAGATCAATATGTTAGTTGATGCTCTGAGTAAGAAGCCTGTGAGTATGGGTAGCCTGGATTATCTGGAGGTTACAAGATGTTTGTTAGCTAAAGAGGTTCAGAAACTGAATATTAATTTTATGCGCTTCAAATATTTGAAAAAGGTAGAGTGTTAGCTTGTGTAGAGGCAACATCTTCGTTTATAGAGAAGATCAAGGCTAGACAATTTGAGAATGCTAAGTTAAGTAAGAATCGTGATAAGGTCTTATACGGAGAGGCCAAAGAGGTTGTGATTGACGTTGAGGGTGCCTTAAGGATTAAGGGACTTGTATGTGTTCCCCGTGTTGATGATCTAATTTAGGCTATTCTTACAGAGGATCATAGTTTGAGGTACTCTATATATCCTGATGAGAACAAAAGGTATCATGATTTTAGACAACATTATTGATGGGGTAGGATGAAGCGTGATATTATTGATTTTGTTACCCAATGTTCAAATTGTCAACAGGTAAAGTATGAGCACCAAAGCCTTAGAGGGACACTTTAGAGAATGACCATTCCTGAATGGAAATGGGAAAGGATTTCAATGGACTTTGTAGTTGGTTTTTCAAGGGCCTTGAGGAAGTTTTATTCAATATAGGTGATCATTGATAGGTTCACTAAATCTACACACTTCATTCTGGTATAGAAAACTTAAAATATAGAGAAGTAAGCCTAGATTTACATCTGCAAGGTTGTACGATTGCATGGAGTTTCAATCTCTATCATCTCCAATAGAAGTACGTAGTTTAATTCTTACTTTTGGAATAAATTACTTGTTGAGTTTGGTACCAGGTTAGCCCTTAGTACAATATTTCCTCCTCAGACCGATGGGCCGTTTGAGTGGATAATTCATGTTTTAGAGGACATGCTCCACGTGTGTGTGATATGCTTTCGTGGTTTTTGCACCAAATTTTGCCATTGGTAGAGTTTGCATACAACAATAGTTAATTCTTGAGTATTGATATGGCTCTATTTGAGGCATTGTATTGGAGGAGATGTAGATATTCTATCAATTGGTTTGCTGCTTTTGAGGTGAGACCATAGGGTACTGATCTTTTGAGGGAGTCGCTAGAAAAGGTGAAGTTCATTGAAGAGAAGCTTGTACCAGCCAATAGTAGGTAAAAAAATTATGCAAACCTAAATGTTAGAGATATGGAATTCATGATAAAATAATAAGTGTAACTCAATGTTTCACCCATAAAGGGTGTGATGAGGTTTGTTAAGTGCGGCAAGCTCAGCCTGAGGTGCATTAGGCCATTTAAGATTCTTGAGCATGTGGGGAGGGTAGCCTATGAATTGGATTTGCCTCCAGGTCTTTCAGGAGTTCACTCAATATTTCATATTTCTATGTTGAAGAAATATCATTGTGATAGAAATTATATCATTCACTGGGATTTAGTCCTATTTGATGAGAATTTGTCATATCAAGAAGAGCCTATGGCTATTTTAGATAAAGGGGTTCACAAATTGAGGTCCAGAGAGATTTTTTTGGTGAAGGTCTAATAGAAGAACCATCTTGTTGAAAAGGCCATTTAGGAGACCAAATTAGACATGTGTAGCATGTTTCACCATCTTTTTTTCGAGTCAGTTAATCATCCCATGTTTTCCTTCTTGTTTGTTTGAGGATAAATGATTATTTAATTGGTATCTGATATAATGACCCTCCCAATTGTTATAGAGTGGTTAGGGCTTAATTACCCTGGTTTAACCTAAAAATGTGTGTTGTACCTATTCATGGTGAATCTTGATTCACTGTGTTATGTTTTGTTAGGGGGTTAACCTAGTAATTTAAACCTCCATAGGAAAAATTTGAGACAAAAAATAAAATTGTTGCATGTGGTTTAAGGGTTTGTCGTGTTGGGGGATTCTTTGTGATGTCTAAATTTGATCATTTTTGTTGTGAAATGGGGCAGGGAAGCAACTTTAACCAATCTACTGTTTAAGGACCACTGCAGTGATGGGATTCCCACTGCAGTAATGCCTTCGTAGCAGTCAGAGTCACATTGTAGTAGGGCTGAGTGATTCATCATGACCTCCAAATTGAGCCCTATTTCACTATAGTAAAGCTGATGTAGCGAGAAATAGGTCCGCTACGGTGGAAGAAGCAAGGCAGAATTCCTGTTTAAGTGTTATATTCCTAGTTTCAACTCATTAACTTAAAAGCTCTGTTCTAGAGCTCTACAAAGGTGATTTTCCTAAATTTAGGGTGGAGTTTCTCATTTAGGGCTATGGGGTGGATTTTGATGAAAATTGGAAACTTAGGTATGGGACCCACATTCTGTCAAAACGACCTCGGATGGGAATTTTGATGGTTCTGTTGAGTTCTGTAATTAATTCTTAATCTTTTTGCTTATTGTTGGGACTATTATTGAGCTCAAATTATGCTCAATTTTGGGGCAATTGATCCTTGAGCTGAGAGGGACCTAGTGACAGATTTAATCCTAGATTTCGTCCGTGGGTCCCACTATTCATTTTTTAGCTTGATTTCTGACTTGGAGCATAAATTTTCAATATGGGTATCGATATTCTCATCTTGATAAATAGAATATTATTTTGATAGTATGGCAGCGGTCGAAGGCTTCTCAGAAGGGAAAAGCTCCATTATAGAGGTTTTCATGTGCTTTTGGTGGCGTCCAAGTTGGCTAGGCTTACCTTTCTCCTACACTTTATTTTTTTATGGTGTTAGAGTGATATTATACTAGTTGTGGGTGGGTTCTGGATATTATTTTAGCATTTTTTTGACTATTTTGAGCCAATTAGAGGGCGCATAGAGTAGATTTTGGCCCCATTTCCCTTAGCATAGTACTTTCTTATCCTTTAGGATTAGACTTAGCCTATTTAGGATCATGGGATGAGATTTTGAAGCCTTATCCTATTTAGGTAGGTGCTTGCCATAGGTTGGATTTTTGGAACTTGTAGCCGGGCCTTATTATTTTTTTAAGGATAGGTTGTTGTAGAATAATTTCCTTCTACACTTAATTTGGTTATAGTTTATCTTTAGTAGACTGTCATGTGGGATTGGGTTCCCTTAATCGTTACTTTTAATCCTGTTAACTTTGATACCCTCGCCTTATTTGTATTTTGACTTCAAATCGTGACTTTTAAATTAATAAATAGAATCTGGTTTTCCTTTAATGATTTAGCTTCGAAAATGTGATTAATGACTAGATGAACTTGGGAAGAAGCATAATCTTGGTATATTTCCATGAATGGTTTACTTATGATTTTTGGTTCGAGTTTGACACCTGGCATATTGTTATTATTTATTAGTTTTAGTTTGAATCTGGCATTTGCTACATTGTTATTTTCATTAGTTTTGGTTCAAGTCCAGCATTTATTATCATTAATATTATTGATCTAGGGTTGGAAATCTGGTAGAGATCGGTAGGATTTATGGTTATGGCCGTAATTGAGTATTAGGTACGCATATAACACATTTTGGCTTGTTGTACTTTCATTATTGTTATATCCTGTCCTTACTTTAGTATTACTCTTTGCTTGTACCCAACGTTCTTACAAGGGGCTCAGTTAGGTTTATTTCTCTTTATGTGTGCCTTCTGGGCTTAGGGGGGTCCAGTTAGGTTGTTGCTAGTCTTTTATTTCTACTCTTGAGTTGCTTACTTTCGATTTATCATATTTGCTAGCATAGCCTATTATTTCCATTTTCGTCTCTTAATTATTGACTTTAGATTATATGCTCGCACTTTATTTGTACTTTTACTGTAATAGAGCTCAGTTGGCCTATGATGCCTACTGAGTACCTGTGTTTTGGTTCTTTTTCCCTGATGCAGACCCTAGTATGAGTCACTGCCATTCATGTTGACCTCAGGTTGTGCTATTAATCAAAGATTCGGTGAGCTTTCAGAGTCTGAAGCTGATCCTCCTCCTTCTACTATCATTATAGTCTTATTTTATATATTCTGAGACTAAGATGTATATTTTGGCCCTGTATAGTACTATTTTTGACTTAGTGGCTCTTGTACTGACCTTATCAAGTCATCGAGGATTCATTTTGGTATTTTAATCCTCTTCCCTCTTTTGTATAACATGCTTATCTATGTATATATTCCTATTCTAGTTGCTTATTATTACAGTTGATTCCTTATTTATTTATCTTCCACAAATTAGCCCGTTACTGTTCTGGGTTATGGTTTGGCTTACCTACTTTTGAGTTGAAGTAGGTACCATCCTAACCAGAGAAATTAGGTTGTGACAAGTTTGGTATCAGATCCTAGGTTCACCAGTATCGTCGGTACAAGAGCAAGTGTCTAGTAAAGTCCCATGAATTGGTATGATGAACTCTGTATCCTATCTTCAAGAAGCTACTGGATATTCATACAAAAATCTCACCCATTTGATTTATTATCATGTGTTGTGTCTATATTAGTTTCTAGATTCTCATTTGTTTCACTCTTTTATAGATGGATAGGACGCGAGCTACAACGGCCGTAGATGGGACCTCGAGCCTCCAACTACGACACCGATTAAATATAAAGGTCGACCCTAAGGTCAAGGTTAGGCTAGAGCTGCAGCCCTAACTCGAGGACACACCAGGGAGCCTTTAATAGATCTGGTTATTGATCATGCACCTGAGATAGCACCAGAGAATCTACCACCACAATAGTCGGTGGGCTAGGGGGCATCCCAGGCCCCACCTAGATTTATATCTTCATCTATTCTTTGGGATAACATGGTACAATAATTGAGTATGATTGGTTGCTAGCTGATGGATGGGGCTCAGGCATCCGCTCAAGGGGCAGCCCAGTGTGGACTTGTTATAGGAGTGCAGCGTGGAACTGCAGCTCCTACAGTAGAGGTTCCACCAGCATCAGTAGTTCCACAACCAGCAACAACCCATCTAACCATGACTTTTGAGGAGCTAAAAATGCTAGGACAGTTTTTTAGATTGGCTCCACCAAGGTTGTAGGGCCCCCAGAAAAGGATGCATTTGAGTTCCTTACAAAATATAAGGAGAGGTTTCATAATTTGGGCCTGATTGAGTCACATGGTGTTGATTACACCACTCTCTAGTTTGATAGAGTAGTGAGGCAGTAGTGGAGGGGGTATATTGACTCCAGACCAGCTGGATCTCTTTCTCTGACTTGGACTCAGTTCTTTGAGGCTTTTTTGGAGAAGGATATGCCATGCAGCATGTGCGAACACATGAGGGATTAGTTCACAGGGCTATAACAGAGTTCTATAATGGTGGCTGAGGAGGATGTGGGATTTTATGAGTTATCCAGACATGCCACTATAATTCTACCTGCTGTGTATGAGAGGATATGATGCTTCATTAGATGACTGAGACTTCCGCTCTGTATGGTCGCTCAGATTTTAGTAGTTGCGTTTGGTTTTTTATTGATATTACTAATTATGTTTACACTATCAAGGGTTTGTATTATGAGGTTCTTAGGGGGTAATTATAAAAGGCCTCGTCATCAGGGTAGCTATAGTGGGAGTTATAATGGTGCTTAGTTAAAGGGAAGAGGTTTTCAGGGCTGGTATCCTCAACAATAGTTGTATCAGCAGCAGGGTCAGTCTAGAAGGACCATTCAGGCAACGCTATAGATATCAGATGGGGGTCAACCTAGTTATATTAATTTTAGCATGCATGGTGGTCTGTTGTCGAGAGACATTTGGTCAGAGTGTTTATGCTGAGGTGGCTATTTTAGGTCAGTCAAACCTTCTCTTCAGGTTAGAGTGCTTATAAGATACTATGATTATAGTATTATGGGTCATTTTTCTAGAAAGTGTCCCCAACATAGGATGATTGAGCCTTCTACACAAAGTATTCAGCCGATCAGGTCAGTGATGCCTTCAGCTAGGGGTGGTGCACAAGGTCACAGGGGTGGTCCCTAGGGTTCTCATAGAGGTCCTCAGGTAGGTAAGATAGGTGGTCAGGTTAGAATCCAATTCAGAGGTAGGTGGGGTCATCTATATGCTGCACCTGGTAGGCCATAGGCTGAGGCTTTGGATACTGTTATTACAAGTATGATCACGGTCTGCCATTAGCCAACTTCTACTTTATTTGATCCAGGATCCACACATTTTTATGTGTCTACTTATTATGTATCTCAATTTGGGTTGTCTTGGGAGACATTATCTATGCTTATGCATGTAGCTACTCCCACGGGTGATTCTTTAGTAGTGGATCGGGTGTATAGATTGTGTATTGTGACTATTCGGGAGTATGACCCTCGAGCTGACCTTATTATGCTACACATGGTTGATTTCGACATGATTCTGGGCATAGACTGGTTATCCTTCTATCATATTGTCACGCCTCGAATTCCAACGGGGCGGACTGGCACACGAAGCCGGTAAGGCCCAAGAGAACCAATCTTCATTCATGTACATTCATATTCATGTCACTCAAGGAACATCACTATCACATATAGATACAAGATTCTAATGGCGGAAGTCATGGAAAACATATGATATATACATATGTGAAACTTGGCCATTAGGACCACCATGTTAAAAGCATACATCTTTTCATTCCTTCGTTTATCCCACAACATCTACAAAACCTATACAGATACATAGACATAACCAACCTACAGTCGGGACACGTCCCCGCTTTATACAATACCAAACAAATGTACATAGTGACTCGAAAAGCCCTGAACCAACTAGAGCTCACCAATGATACGCAAATGACGCGCAACCTACTGTAGAGGTCTACTAGCACCTGTTCCTGCATCAAGTAAGGTAAATCCCCCAAGGGACGTCAGTACGAAGAATATACTGAGTATGTAAGGCTATAAAAAACTGTATGAAACATATAATAACTTCAATGGAATCGAATACAAGAGAGTGGACAATATTGATAAACCACCATTGTGTATGTGTGGGACCATGTACATTGCTTTAATTACTTTTTTTTCTTTATGTACGTTACTGTCAATATATAATACCGTCAATATATATATATATACCCACCAATATATAACCTTCAATATATAATATACCATAAATCAATAAAGTAGGTTCGACCCTAGTTAGGTTTTCACCCCTTTGGGCTACCCCCTGTCAGGTTCGGCATCAAGCCAGGCTTTTGCCCCACTGAACTTCCCCCCTGATCCAATAAATCTCGGGATCATCTCTAGTTAGGCTTTCGCCCCTTTGAGCTATCACCCATAAATCAATGAAGCAGTTTTGGCATCAAGTTTGGCTTTTACCCCACTGAGCTTTCCCCCTGATCCAATAATCTCGGGATCGGCTTGAGCTAGGCTTTCGCCCCCAAAGCTACTACCCATACTCAAAGAACCATAAAGTAACCATAAAGTAACTATAAAGTAATTATAAAGTAATTATAAAGTAACCATATATGTATTACTTCTTTGCATTACTTCTTTCCTTTACTTTTGTGAGATTGATACATTGGTGGTTATAACATTATTGGAACTTTGGAACGTAACATTATTGTAACTTTGGAACAATGTCCACAATTATGTGACACATGAATAACAATTGGTCTATGAAAAAGGAACATGGGAATAACAATAGATGACAATCTGGAATGAGATACCTTAGAACATTTCAGAATGGAACAAGTACAATGACAATGTGAACACTATGTGCTGCAGAAGGATACGAAAAGAGTAACCTCACATACCTTATCTTTCAAATGTGAATACACAATCTTATATATGGATACAACAATCCATATCCTTCCTTACGTTTTACTCTATAACACAAGTACATAACAGAGCTCACGTTAACAACCAACTACATTACAAGTGCATAAAACGACAACGAACTACATGACTGCCATATAAAGTCATTTTGCCCTTCACAATAACATTCACTGCATTACCATACCAAAAACACCACAACATGCCACACATCAACCAAGACATCATAAACCAATAGCATTTCACACCAAGTTTATGCTTTACACTTCCCCTTCAACACTACGTCACCTTTACTCCATCAAGTCACTTAAATACCTTTCACAATAACGCATTAAAAACAATAAATAATTGATACCATTCAAAATACCTCCAGTATACTCCTTTAAAGTCATTCAAAAGGTACCATAAGTTGATAATTGCATCCATGAAGGGTATAGGGGTTTCAGGGGATCAAGGAGAGACAAAAACATGCAAAACGGGGTTTTGGGCTGGCCTGCGAAGCCACATGCACACTAAGGTGGGTGAGTTGAGTCTGCAGGTGACCATTGTCTTGGTCCAGGTCCAGCTGCGTTGGCATCTGCGCCCGCAGGTGCCCTGCCTGCGAGGGCGGGTGCCCGTTTCAGCCTCCGGGGGTCATTTTTGGGTCCTTTTTCGCAATGAATGGTCCATGGTCATAATTAAACTTTTATTTTCTTATTTTAAATTATATTTGATTCCAATGAATATCCATGGTTTCACAACACACATAAACATCACCAAACTACATTCTCCTTTCAATACACCACCAATTCCATGCCTAATTTCATAGCAACAATTCCAAATGTTATACACAAAAAGAAATCAAGTTAAGGGAATAAACACATATTACATGTTGATATGTAATCCATCAAGTTCACTTCCCTCAATACCACAAGTCCACTTTCAAGTTTAGAGGGCAAAACCTTTCACCGATTAAGCAAAAATAGACTGTTTTACACATAGTGGATTGTCCAACACTTTGCCAACATAAACAACATGATTTATACACAATATTAAGCATATAATATACTAAACCATGAGATTAAACACTTAAAAAAGCTTTCAAAAGAGTGATCTTGTCCAAATAGATAGTTGCTTAGGGTTTGAGAGTAGAGAGAAAAATATCTTTTTTGTGGAAAAGTCTAGAATTTGGCATGTGTGTTTTATTGAATAAAATCTGATTTTTCTTGGCCTTTTATAGTACCTCATGTCATCCTTATCCAAACACTTAGTCAATAATTGAGGGTTTACTTGGTCAAAGAAAGAATGGGTCATTTTCCCATTTTGGGCCATGTCTTTTGCTCAATTATTGGGCCTTTATTGAGCCCATTAACACGTGATTAGTTTATCCCAATAACTTCCATGAATAATATACCATCAATCACAACTTAATTAATTCCATGAACATTAGGGTAGTCGCGTGAGTTCAAAAATGTACGGGGTGTTACATCCTTCCCCCCTTAGAAACATTCGTCCTCCAATGTTAGTGACATTATCCAATTTAAGAAATTTCAAGTCTAGGATCATTCTTCATGTTATCATATATACATAATGCTTATAGATACTTACTTGTTATTGCTCCTATTCCGCACCTTGAACTGTTTCTTCCATTTGAAACAAATACGAGTATCTCGACTTCATCATATCTTTCGCTTCCCATATGATTTCTTCTACTCGCTGATTCCTCCAAAGTACTTTCACGGAAGATATTTCTTTATTCCTTAACCTCCTCCATGGTAGCCATACGAGATGGATCTCTCATGTACTTTCAAAGCATCGACTATGAAACACTGGATGAACTGTGGAGAGTTCTTGGGGTATTTCAAATTCATACACGACTTGACCAAATCATCGAACAATCTTATGTGGCTTGATATATATAGGGTCGACTTTCCTTTCATTCCAAATCTCATTACCCCTTTCATTGGTGACATTTTCACAAATACCCAGTCATCTGTATAAGCTCGTAGCATATCTTCAAGTATTTGAATAGTACGTTCTGCTTGTCCATCTGTCTGAGGATGAAAAGCCATACTTAACTTCACTTGGATTCCCAAACTCTTCTTTCAAATCATTTCTTTCAAATCATGATACATTTTGGTGTCTCCCGAATGAATAGAATATCGTGAATGATGTACATCTGTCATAATCCGTTTCTTCAGCTCATCTACATCTGGCACATATAACCTACCTTGGAACTGAAATACTCCCTCTTGCGTAAGATTAAACGCCTTCGTCAAACCTTGTTGTACATTCTCTTTCAGCTGCGATAACATAGAATACGCATACTGGTTTTCCTTTACTTCACCTACTAAAGAAAATTCTGCCGCATTTTGCACTGTAACTCCTTCATCTGGAGTTTCAAGAAGACGAACCCCCAAGATGTCTAATTGATGTAAATCCTTGACAATACCTTGCTTTTCCGTCAACTGGCCACAAGTGCTTCCTCTTGCTTTGCGGCTTAATGCATCGACTAACACATTTGCTTTCCCTAGATGGTATAAAATATCGATATCATAATCCTTTAAGAGTTCCAGCCACCTCCACTGCCTCAGATTTAAGTCTTTTTGCTTAAAGATATACTGCAAACTTTTATGATCGGTGTAGATGTCAACATGAACCCCATACAAATAATGGCGCTATATCTTAAAGGCAAATATCACAGCTGTCAGCTCAAGATCATGTGTGGGATAATTTCTCTCATGTGCTCGCAACTGTCTTGAGGCATACGCAATTACATTATCGTGCTGCATCAATACACATCCTAAGCCGACTCCTGAAGTATCACAATATACTGCATACCCTTCTGTACCTTTCGGAAGTACTAATATAGGTGTGGAAGTAAATTTTGTCCTTCAGCTCTTGGAAACTCGTCTCACATGTATCATTCCACTGAAACTTGATTGCCTTATGTGTTAACTTTGTTAAATGCGCTGCAATGGAAGAAAACCCTTCAACACACCTTCTATAATAACCGTCCAATCCAAGAAAACTATGAATCTCTCTTGCGTCGTAGGTCTTGACCAATTCTTCACCGCTTCTATCTTTTGCGTATCAATCCTTATTTCTTCATTCGACAAAATATGACCCAAGAATACTACAAATTTCAACCAAAACTCACATTCAGAGAACTTCGCATATAACTTATGATTACGAAGAATCTGTAACACCTATCGTAAGTGATTAGCATGGTCCTCTTCCAATTGTGAATAAACCCAAATATTATTTAAAAATGGCTTGAACACCCTATTCGTCTCATCTATAAAAACTGCTGGTGCATTTTTTAGTCCAAATGACATAACTAAAACTTCATAATGATTATATCGTGTTCGAAAAGTTGTCTTGGGTATATCTTTTTCTCTAACCCTTACCTGATGATATCCCGATCTCAGGTCAATCTTTGAAAAGCATTTAGCACCCCGTAATTGTTCAAATAAATCATCAATTCTGGGGAGGGGATATTTATTCTTACCTGGCACCGTATTTAGTTGACGATAATCAATGCACATTCTCAATGTGCCATCATTCTTCCGTACACACAATACTGGTGCACCCCAAGAGGACATACTAGGCCTTATGAATCCCCTTGGATATCATTTTTCCTTGCCTTGAGATAGGAAATAAATTTACCCCTCGGTGCTCCCACATTACCCTTCCATTCAAGAACATTCTTTGTGGAAGATGAAAAAGTAACTTCTTAGCTCGGCAATCTACTGTGGCCTAACAAGAAGCCAACCAATGCATACCCATTATAACATTAAAATCTACCATTTCCAGCTCAATAAGATCAGTCAACGTAACATGATCACAAACAGGTACTATACAATTATGATATACTCTCTTATAATAGAGGCACCAACAGGTATAGATACTTCAAATGGTTTAACTAATAATTCCAGTGTTCTTTTAAAATTATTTTTTTCAGCATTAATGGGGTAACATATGATAGGGTAGAACCCAGATCAATCAATGCATATACATTATATGAAAAGATGGATAATGTACCTATCACTACATCAGGATAGGCCTCTAAGTTCTGCCAACCCGCTAGAGCATAAGTACGGTTCTGTATTCCACTAAAACTGGTTGCTCCTATAGCACCTCTACCACGACTAACAGGCTGCACACCTCGACCTAAGGAATGAACAGATGATAATGATGCAACGGTTGATCCCGTAGGTCGCATCATATTACCCGTGCCCCTTTTTGGGCAGTCTTCCACCAGGTGCCCAGACATACCGCACCAACAACAAATATTCGTTCCAAACCGACATTCCTTTAAATGAAGCTTCCCGCAGTGTTGACACAGCTGCCTAGAAAACCCCGATAGGTTCATACTTCCTTGTTCTCGATACCCCGCTGTTTGTGAACCTCGAATTCCACTACTTTGCCCAACGTGACTGCCTCCAAACACTTGGAATTGGGATTGAGTGCCTGCTTTAGGATAAGAAAGTGAGGGTCTATAAGGTCTATTAAAACCCAAGGCCTAAATTCTCCTTGGGACGCCATGAACTTTCCCATAGGTCTAGCCTTCTTCTATGGCCCCCTTTCAAATTCTTACGTCCTTCTTATTTGCCTCTGATCCTCCATTTTCTATGCAAAGGCTTGTATTCTGGTTGTATCCATATCCCTATACAAATCAGCAATCGTACAATCCCTCAACAAGTATGGCTCTAACCTGTCCATATATCGATGGACTCTGGCCATCATGGCTACTACATTAGGAGAATATCGAGTCAACGAGTTAAATCGAATACTATACTCTCTAACACTCATATTTCCTTGACGAAGATTTAAAAACTGGTCTACACGAGCCTCTCGGATCTCATATGGAAGATAGTGATCAAGGAATGCCACTTTAAATTCTTCCCAACTAGCTGGAAGTACACCAATACCCCTAGATCGTTTCCAATCTTCGTACCATAATATAGCCTCCCCTTTCAATCTATACGCCGCAAGCTCAACTGTTTCTACACCAAATATGTGCATGACATCCAAAGCCCTTTGGATTTGATATATAAAATCTTGCGGGTCTTCATAAAGATCCGATCCAGTGAATATAGGAGGATCTAATTTCAAAAAATTCTGTGTCCTTCGATTAGCTTCCCTATCCACACCGTCATTACTTGTAGTTGGACCAACTTGTCCTTGAATTTGTGCAACAACTATACGAGTCAACATTTGCACCGTATTCCTTAGATCTTGAACAGTAGCATTAACAGGTGGTTCGACAGGTTCTTCTCTCCTTCTCGGCTCTTCTGGAGCTGGAAAAGTAGAAGAAGTCTGTGATGCAAATACAGTGTCAACCCCACCTTGACTAGCTTGGTCAGGTGGTGATTTACTAGTTACTTCTCCAGCAAGTGTATCTACCTGCTTACCTTTGCCCCTACCTCGTCTTGTCATCGGCATTTTACTATAACAAAGAAAACCAACTTCAATGGTCAGATGTAATTCCACCTATAACATTGGCTCTATTGCACGATCTAGAAATGAAGAAAAGAAACAACTCCTAAATGTCCTGTAGCCTCCTACTTATAAATGTGGTGCACAACACATCCATAAGAAAGACTCTACTCAGACACGGCTTTGTAGACACCCTTAGGATGACCTGCTCTGATACCACTTTTGTCACACCTCGAATTCCAACGGGGCGGAATGGAACCCGAAGCCGGTAAGGCCCGAGAGAACCAATCTTCATTCATGTACATTCATATACATGTCACTCAAGGAATACTACTATCACGTATAGATACAATATTCTAATGGCGGAAGTCATGGAAAACATATGATATATACATCTATGAAACTTGGCCGTTAGGGCCACTATGTCAAAAGCATACATCTCTTCATTCCTTCATTTGTCCCACAACATTTACAAAGCCTCTATAGATACATAGACATAACCAACCTACAGTCGGGACACGTCCCCGCTTTATACAATACCAAACAAATGTACATAATGACTCGAAAAGCCCCGAACCAACTGGAGCTCACCAATGATCCGCAAATGACCTGCAACCTACTGTGGAGGTCTACTAGCACCTGTGCCTGTAGCAAGTAAGGTAAGTCCTCCAAGGGACGTCAGTACAAAGAATGTACTGAGTATGTAAGGCTATAAAAAACTGTATGAAACATATAATAACTTTAATGGAATCGAATACAAGAGAGTGGACAATATTGATAAACCACCATTGTGTATATGTGGGACCATGTACATTGTTTTCATTACTTTCTTTGCTTTATGTACGTTACTATCAATATATAATAGCGTCAATATATATATAACCGTCAATATATACCCGTCAATATATAACCGTCAATATATAATATACCATAAATCAATAAAGTAGGTTTGGCCCTAGTTAGGTATTCACCCCTTTGGGTTACCCCCTGTCAGGTTCAACATCAAGCCAGGCTTTTGCCCCACTGAGCTTCCCCCCTGATCCAATAAATCTCGAGATCATCTCTAGTTAGGTTTTCGCCCCTTTGAGATATCACCCATAAATCAATGAAGAAGGTTCGGCATCAAGTTTGGCTTTTACCCTACTGAGCTTTCCCCCTGATCCAATAATCTCGGGATCGACTTGAGCTAGGCTTTCGCCCCCAAAGCTACCACCCATACTCAAAGAACCATAAAGTAACTATAAAGTAATTATAAAGTAATTATAAAGTAACTATAAAGTAACCATAAGGTAACCATATATGTATTACTTCTTTGCATTACTTCTTTCCTTTACTTTTGTGAGATTGATACATTGGTGGTTATAACATTATTGGAACTTTAGAACGTAACATTATTGGAACTTTGGAACAATGTCCACAATTATGTGACACATGAATAAAAATTGGTCAATTAATAAGGAACTTGGGAATAACAATAGATGACAACCTGGAATGAGATACCTTAGAACATTTCGGAATGGAACAAGTACAATGACAATGTGAACACTATGTGCTGAAGAAGGATACGAAAAGAGTAACCTCACATACCTTATCTTCCAAATGTGAATACACAATCCTATATGTTGATACAACAATCCATATCCTTCCTTACATTTTACTCTATAATACAAGTACATAACGGAGCTCACGTTAACAACCAACTACATTACAAGTGCATAAAACGACAACGAACTACATGACTGCCATATAATGTCATTTCTCCCTTCACAATACCATTCACTGCATTACCATACCAAAAACACCACAACATGCCACACATCAACCAATACATCATAAACCAATAGCATTTCACACCAAGTTTATGCTTTACACTTCCCCTTCAACACTACGTCACCTTTACTCTATCAAGTCACTTAAATAGCATTCATAATAACACATTAACAACAATATATAATTGATACCATTCAAAATACCTCCAGTATACTCCTTTAAAGTCATTCAAAAGGTACCATAAGTTGATAATTGCATCCATGAAGGGTATAGGGGTTTTGGGGGATCAAAGACAGACAAAAACATGCAAAACGGGGTTCTGGGCTGACCTTCGAAGCCACATGCGCCCGAAGGTGGGTGAGTTGAGTCCTCAGGTTACCATTTTCCTGGTCCAGGGCCACCTGCATTGGCATCTGCGCCCGCATGTGCCCTGCCCGCGAGGGCGGGTGCCCGTTTCAGCCTCCGGGGGTCATTTTTGGGTCCTTTTTCGCAATGAATGGTCCATGGTCATAATTAAACTTTTCTTTTCATATTTTAAGTTATCTTAGATTCCAACTAACATCCATGGTTTCACAACGCACATAAACATCACCAAACTACATTCTCCTTTCAATACACCACCAATTCCATGCCCAATTTCATAACAACAATTCCAAATGTTATACACAAAGAGAAAGCAATTTAAGGACATAAAAACATCTTACATGTTGATATTTAATCCATCAATTTCACTTTCTTAAAGACCACAAGTCCACTTTCAAGTTTAGAGGGCAAAACCCTTCACCGATTAAGCAAAAATAGACTGTTTTACACATAGTGGATTGTCCAACACTTTGAAAACATAACCAATGTGATTTATACAACATATTAAGAATATAATATACTAAACCATGAGAGTAAACACTTACCAAAGCTTTCAAAAGAGTGATCTTGTCCAAAGAGATAGTTGCTTAGGGTTTGAGAGTAGAGAGAAAAATATCTTTTTGGTGGAAAAGTCCAGAATTTGGAATGTGTGCTTTATTGAATAAAATATGATTTTTCTTGGATTTTTAAGTCCTTCATGTCATCCTTATCCAAACACTTAGTCAATAATTGAGGGTTTACTTGGTCAAAGAAAGAATGGGTCATTTTCCCATTTTGGGCCATGTCTTTTGCTCAATTATTGGGCCTTTATTGAGCCCATTAACACGTGATTAGTTTATCCCAATAACTTCCATGAATAATATACCATCTATCACAACTTAATTAATTCCATGAACATTAGGGTAGTCGCGTGAGTTCAGAAATGTACGGGGTGTTACACATATTATCTTGGATTATTTTTCTAACACTATTACCTTAGTCATACCTAACATACCCCCATTTATGTGGCATGGTACTTATCACCGCACACGATGTGGATTATTTCTTATATTTGGGCTAGGAGACTGGTATCGAGAGGGTATGTGTCCTACTTTGCATATGTTTGTGATGTCAGTATTGAGAGTACTTTATTTGACTCTGTTCCTATAGTCTCTGAGTTCCCTAATGTCTTTTCTACCGACTTATGTGGCCTTTTTCCCAACTGTGATATAGATTTTGCTATTGACCTTGAGTCGGGCACCCAACCCATCTTTATCACACCTTACCATATGATTTTTACCTAGCTAAAAGAGCTAAATATTTAGATTTAGGATCTTCTAGGTAATTCATTTATTAGACCTAGTGTATCACCTTAGTGTGCTCCATTTCTATTTGTGAAGAAGAAGGATGGTTCTATATGTATGTGTATCGATTATACGTAGTTGAACAAGGTGACAATGAGAAATAAGTATCCTATGCCTCGTATCGATGACCTATTTCACCAGATCTAGGGTGCAACCATGTTTTCTTAGATTGACTTGAGATCTGTCTACCCAAAACATCCTTAAGACAGCCTTCAGGACTCGCTATGACCATTACAAGTTCCTGGTGATATTTTGGGTGGACCAATGTGTAACAACATTTATGGAATTGATGAACCATTTACTCAAGACTTATTTAGACTCTTTTATAATTGTATTTATTGACATTCTTGTCTATTCGAGGACTAGGGACAAGCACGAGCATCATTTAAGGATTGTGCTCCACACTTTGAGAGATCATCAGCTTTATGCTATGTTCTAAAAGTTCAAGTTCTGGCTTGATTTAGTAGCATTCTTTCAGTACATGGTGTCCAATGACAGGATTATGGTATACCCAGGGAATATTGAGGCCATTTGTGATTGGGCTAGGACTACATCTCTGACTAAGGTCCATAACTTTATTGGGTTGGCAAGTTGGCTATAGTCGGTTCGTCAAGGGATTCACCTCTATTGTAGCAATTATGACCAGATTGATCAGACAGAAGGTTGCCTTACAGTGGTTCAATGTGTGTGAGGTGAGCTTTCTGAAGCTCAAGGACTTGCTCACTTCAGTTTTTATTCTTACTCTGCAAGTTGAGGGCAAGCGGTTTAATGGATATTATGATGCTTTAGGTGTTGGTTAAGGTTGTGTTCTGATACAGTAGGGATGATTTATAGCATATGCTTCTAGATAAATAAAAGCCTATGAGTGCAACTACCCTACTCATGACTTGGAGATAGCGACGATAGTTTTTACACTTAGATTTGGAAGCATTGCCTGTATGGTGTTTGCTGCAAGATATTCATTGAGCACCATAGTCTTTAGTACATTATGACTCAGAAGGAACTTAATTTGAGATAGCACAGGTTGATTGAGTTGCTGAAAGACTGTTTATTCTATACCATTCAGGCAAGGCGAATATGGTAGAGTACGCATAGAGTCGAAAGGCAGTGAGAATGGGGAGCTTAGACTTACTTTTAGTTTTGAAGCGACTATTGTCCTCGTACATCCAGTCCTTAGACAATAAGTTAATTTGGCTTGATATTTTAGACCCTAGGAGGATTCTTGCTAGTATTTAGGCTTGGTCTACTTTATTGGAGCATATTCAAGGTTGGTAGTTTGAGGATAGTAGGTTGTGTGGCATTCAAGATCAGGTGTCGAAGGGTGAGTCCAGGAGGGCTAGCTAGACTCTAAGGGTATATTGAGGTTTGATAGTTGCATTTGTGTTTTGAGGTAGGAGGTTTAATTCGATTGATACTTCAGAAGGCTCATAGCTCTAGATATTCCGTATGAAAAGATATATAGCAGATTTTGTAGCTTAATATTTATGTTGTCAGTATGTGAAGGCCGAACATTTGAGGACAGGTGGTTTGCTGAAAAGGCTACCCATTCCTGAGTGGAAATAAGAGTGGATTACTATAGAATTTGTGGGTGGTTTTCCTTGTACTTCTAATGGTTTTGATAGAGTTTGGGTTATCATAGATCTATTAACTATGTCTGCCTATTTCATACCTATTCTTTCTTCCTATAGAGTCGAGAGGTTGGCTCAAATTTATGTTTGAAAGGTGGTTCACCTTTAAAGAGTGTTACTGTCTATTATTTCAAATAGAAATTCTTAGTTCATCTCTAGCTTCTGGAGGATATTTCAAGAGGATTTGGGTACCCAAATCAATCTTAGCATAGAATTTCTTCCCCAGACTGATGGACAGTCGGAGCAGGCTATTCAGGTTTTGGAGGATATGCTCTCACCATGTGTCATGGACTTTGGGGGTCAGTGGGAACAATATTTAGCCTTAGCAGAGTTTACCTACAATAATATCTACTATTTGAGTATTCAGATGGCACCATTCAAGGAATTATATGGTAGGCAATGTCGATCTTTGATCAGTTGGTTTGAGAATTTTATGGCTGGACCATGAGGTACCAACTTGCTTTGAGAGATATTGCACAGAGTGTGAGTTATTCAGGATAGGCTTTGGGTAGCTTAGAACAGACAGAAGAGTTATGCTGATCGTAGGCTTCATGCCTTGAGATTTGGAGTTTGTGATCAAGTTTTTCATTGTGTGTCGCCTATGATGAGCGTGATAAAGTTTGGGAGAAGGGGAAAGCTCATCCCTAGGTATATCAGACCATTTGAGATCCTTCAGACAATTAGGGATGTAGCTCATGAGTTAGCCTTACCTCAAGCCTTTTCAGCTATTCGTATAATTTTTCTCATGCATCGATGTTGTGGCGATATATTTTGGATGAGTCTCACATGCTCCAATGGGACTCAATTCAGTTAGTTGATAGGTTGACCTTTGTGGAGGAGCGTACTTCTATCCTAGCTAGAGATGCCAAACGGTTGCATTCAAGAGATATTCCTATATTTAAGGTTTAGTGGAGACACCGTCTAGTCAAGGAGTTTACCTGGGAGACCAAGTATGATATGAAAACTCAGTATCCCCACATGTTCGAGCCTTTAGGAACTTCTTAAGTCTCTACTTTCGCAGATAAAAGTCCCTTTACTACTGGATGTGGTAATGGCCCTCCAAGTGATTTTCTAGGTATTCATACTTTTCCTATATTTAGAGCTTTCCTATAGGTGCCCTAGGTCATTTATGACTTGTTGGGACTAACAGTTCCGTTACTGGGCAATTCATTTGCTTTTTATAGCCATTTTCCTATTTTGGAACTTTTAAAGTTGAGAAAATGGTCTCGGGCTAAGACATCAAGTAAATAGCCTCAGGTGCTAATTCTGACAGTTTCATTTACGCCAAAATGTCGATTTTAGGCTAGAGGACCCTTGGTCTGGGTCCTGAGTCTTCTAGACTTATTTTTGGTTTTTGAGTGGATTTTGGTAAAAATTGGAACCTTGGGTATGGGACCCATATTCTGTCAAAACAATATTGGATGGAAATTTTGATGGTTTCGTTAAGTCCAAAAGACTGAATTTTGTAGGGTAGCATAGTTTATTTGTGTGCAAGGGGGTTTCAAATGAATCTTGAGCACTCGATCGGAGTCTACTTGGACTTAGCAAAATTGGCTGGTGCATCTACTTAAGCGGCCTGGAGACCGCTTTAGAAGCCTGGGACCTGTAACGACCTATTCCATTGCTACTAAAACTATTTATGATAAAGGCATAAGAATCTTTTTTATCATACGTGTTAGGATCAATTCTTTAGTATGGGAGTGCATTCGATAGGAATTAAGGTCATACAATACCCCTAGCACAAAGTTATCTTTGAAGTTTCCTTAATCGATTGAGTATCGGGCTAAGTTTAAACTAGGGTCAACTTTAAACTAGCACTCCTCCTAGAATATAAGGAGTTATAGTGCCCAATACCCACCAAATTAGAGATCTCTAAGTATTCTTTCAAACATAACATATGGGTTTAAACTCCAGAACATAAAATTATCATTCCCCATCCCTAGAAAGGTGATTTCTTTATTTTTATACCAATTTTCACCTTCAAGGTATGTTTTCCCGTCAATCTACCTCTCATTTGATTTTAAAATCCTTTGAATAATATTAGATTGATCATGGCGGTGGTAGAAAGTTAACCTAGGTGGAATTCTCCGATGTAAAGTGAATTAATTGGTTGAAATCCCTTGAATTTTAGTTACTATTGATAGATTATGTTCTTGGGACTAGAAATTGATCTAACCATTCAAAAATATAGAGATTTTGAGTAAATTGAAGGGTAGATAACCCTAGAATGATTAGTTTATGCATGAACTTGGGTTGAAATAAATGAAAGTTAGGTTATATGCCTAGAATTTGTAGAACAATTGTTTAATTGTTATTTGATTGTTATTGTTAAATAGAGATCCCATTGAGCAGCAAGAAAAGGCAGGGAAACGACAGAATCGTGCATTCCGTAACAGCAGCTTAGCGCCCAGGTAGGCTAGGCTTAATGTGAAGTGGATCTTGGTTCAATTGCATGACTATAATATACTTTTATGGAAGATTCATGCTTAGGCCTGCGGGAACATTGAATGGTCAGTAATAGTCAAAATGTGAACATGAATTGAATCTAATTTGGTTTAATTATTGTTTTGGGGTAAGTCTTTAATAATTTTATGAATTATGTGTTAATTGTGATAGTTAGTAAGAATATATATATATATATATATATATATATATGTTGGTGTCCTGTTATGGGACTATGGGATGTGAAAACTAATAACTAGTAATTGTGGTATTTTTAAAAACTGGAAGGTGTTGATGTAATGACAGTGAATGGGTTGGATAGTTTGGTTGAATTTGTGGATTATAATCATAGTTATGCAATTGGGTGATGAATTAGTCTTTGCTTTAGCTTTGTCATAATTTTATGGTTATTAAGAATCGAATTAAGGATAATTATCTATAATTGAGCAGATTTAGCTAAATAATCAGTCATTGGTTGCATGGCATGATAGTAAATATAAATACTTGATTTTTCTTAAGAATCTATTGGACATGCTAAATGATTTATCATAAATGTTGTTGAATAATGAAATCATTGTATTTCTGGATAAGAATTGTGTTGCGGTGCAAGTGGTGATATTTGTAGACTTGCTTGATGATTGCACTTGAACAATAGGTGATGGTTAAATGTGGTTGAAAACCCAACTTGGTTTATGTGTTGATGTTAACTGTTTCTTCATATACTTGTTACAATGCATGTTCAAAGAAAGTAAATCATTTAATGATATCCTAAGTGTTAAGCACATATAATGAGGCTATATTAAGGGATTGTTGATTGAACAAGCATGGTTGTTTATTTTAATTATGGTTGTAATTATTGTGATATCTATTGTGTATTGTGGGATGTACCGGTAATCGGACATCTTCACGAGATTTATACTTATTATTGTAGGCAGTTCCGGTATTTGGACATCTTCATGGAATTTATACTTATTATTGCGGGATGTACCAGTATTTGGACATCTGCATGGGATTTATACTTATTATTTTGGGATGTACTGGTATTTGAATATCTTCACAGGATTATTATTGTGGGTGTACAGGTATTTGGACATCTTTACATGATTTATACTTATTATTGTGACATTCCAACTTGTTATTAGAACTTGGGTTTCTAGTGCGAACTGATTTTCTTGGCTTATAATTATCCTTGCCATGATGAGAATTCTAATTTTGATATTTCACTAGACTTCATGAAATTAAGGACAACTAGAGTTAGTTGTAAAATAGTCTTGTGTGTTGACTTGTAGTTGGGTGTATATTTGTCTAAGTGTACACATTGTTATGGAATATTTGAAGTATATGTCATGGTTTTTTCCTTTAATGTGGTAAATGGAGATGATAATAATTGTTTTATGAGTGAAGGTTAAGGAAATATTGGGTAGTTAATCCTTGCAGTACTAGCTTGACTGTGAAGTTGTGTGCACTCATATTTAGCCTAGGCCAAAGATCTAAAGGCTGGTGTATTTGAGGGATAGTGAAAGTTACTTACACTAAGTGATGACATGAATTATAGACTGAGAGGATGTAAACTGTCACATTATATGTACATGATTTATCTGGAATTTCTATATTATATGTTGTGTGATTTAACCTTGGTCGACTGATGACCCCTACTAGTACAGATTGTTTTTACTAATGCTACACTTGTTATACCCTTTTTGGGGTATAGTCTGGTTGCAAGATCAATTGATGTTATACCCTTTTTGGGGTATAGTCTGGTTGCAAGATCAATTGATGTTTCTCAAGTGACATGGATAGTGATCTCCAACAACTTCTACTCATTTCATTCCTACGGTGGGAGCTGCATCCTTTATGTTGTCATTTACTTATTAGAAGCTCTTGTACATTGTATAGACTAAGTCCTCGGGGAAAGTGTTTTTATTTATAATTTATTGTAAAAGACTGTATCATTTATCAGATTTTGAGATCCTTAATGAAATTGCTTAGACTTTCGCATATATGTTGAAAAGGGTGGTAAGGGTTCTCCTATCTAGGTGGATTAGAGTAGGTTCCCTCACAATCCTGTTAGTTGGGTGAGACAGTATCATTTTAAAGGTATCCGCTTATTTGGCCCGGGACCGCTTTAGCAGTAGCTGACCAGTCGATCGGGGGTCACTTAAGCGCCCTTTAGCAACTTTAGTAGTGACCGCTTATGCGGTTATTTGGCCGCTTAAGCAGCCACTTTTGAGTGTATATATACTATCTTCCTGACCCTGAGAGCTCAAAAATTAGTGAGAATTTATAAATTGGAGTTGGGATTGCATTGGGAACGTTGAAGTGATCTTTTCCCCAACGTTGAAGTGATCTTTTCTTCGACAATATCTCGTAAGTTCCTAGGCTAAATCTCTGTTTAATTCTTTAATTAATTCTTAATCTTCTCGCATATTATTGGGACTATTTAGGGCTATTATTGTGCTTAGAATACGCTTAATTTTGGGGCAAGTGATCCTTAAGCTGAGAGGAACATAGTGGCAGATTCAATTCTTGATTCTGTCGGTGAGCCTCACTATTTGATTTTTAGCTCAATTTTTGAACCAAAGTGTAAATTTACAATATGGATGTTGATATTCTTATCTTGATGTGTTGAATATTATTTGATAGTGTGGCAGCAGTCGGAGGCTTCTCAGAAGGGAAAATCTTCATTGTAGAGGTTTTTGCATGATTTCGACGGTGTCCAGGTAGGATAGGCTTACCCTTTTCATAGACTTTGCTTTGTTATAGTTTTAGTTTGATATTGTGCTAGTTGTGGGTGGGTTCTTATGGCCCGGATATTCTTTTAGCATTTTCTGACTATTTTTAGCCAATTAGCTGGCACTTAGAGTAGATTTTGCCTTGTTTCCCTTAAGATAGTACTTGCTTATTCTTCAGGATTAGACTTAGCCTATTTAGGGTTGTGGTATGGGATTGTGAAGCCTTATCCTAGGTTTGGGTAGGTGCATTCCTTAGGTTGGGTTTTTGGGACTTGTAGCGGGCCTTATCACTTTTTATGATTGGTTGTTGTAGAATAATGTCCATCTAGAAATAATTTAGTTATATTTTATATTTTGGAGACTGTAATGTGGGATCGGGTTTCCTTAATAGTTACCTTTAAGACACTTAGATTCAATACCCTTGCCTTATTAATATTTTGACTTCAAATTGTGACTTTAAACTTAATAAATGGAATTTAGTTTTCCTTTAATAATTTGGCTTTTAAAACGGGATTAATATCTAGATAAACATCAGAAGAAGTATAATCCTCATATATTTCCACAAATGGCTTACTTATGAGTTTTGGTTTGAGTTCGACACATGAAATATTGTTATTATCTGTTAGTTCTGATTCGAGTCTGACATCTGCTATATTGTTATTATTCACTAGTTTTGGTTCGAATCGATCATTTATTATCATTACTATTACTGATTTGGGGTTGGAAATCCTGTAGAGATCAGTATGATTTGTGGTTATGACTAGAGAAGGAGTATAAGCTACGCATATCACACATTTTGGCTCATTTTACTTACATTAATGTTATATCCTATCCTTACTTTAGTATTACTCTTTGCATGTATCCATCATGCTTATGGGGGCCCGGTTGGGTTTAATTCTCCTTGTGTGTGCCTTCTAGGCTTATGGGAGTCCAGTAAGGTTATAACTAGGCTTTTATTTCCACTCTCGAGTTACTTACTTTTGATTTATCGCATTTGCTGAGCATAGCCTATTATTTCCATTTCCATCCTTTAATTATTGACTTTAGATTATATACTCGCACTTTATTTATACTTTTACTATAATTGAGGTCAGTCGACCTATGATGCCTACTGATTACCCGTGTTTTGGTACTCATACTATATTTCTGCATCTTTTCCCCTAATTTAGACCCTAGTATGAGTCACCGTCATCGATGCTGATTTCAGGCTATGCTGTTGATTGGAGATTTAGTGATCTTTCAGAGTCTGGAACTGATCCTACTCCTTCTGCTGTTATGATAGTCTTATTTTGTATATTCCGAGACTCTGATGTATATTTTGGCACTATCTAGTACTCTTTTTGTCTTAATGGCTCTTGTACTAATCTTACCAGTACTTGGGGGATTCATTTTGGTATTTTTGTCCTTTTCCCTCTCTTGTATAGCATGCTTATCTATGTATATATTCCTAATCTAATTGCTTATTATTACAGTTATATCCTTATTTCTTCAACTTTCGCCTGTTAGCCCGTTACTTGTATTTTTGGGTTATGGTTTGGGTTACCTACTGGTCGGTTAAAGTAGGTTCCATCATGACCTGAGAAATTGGGTCGTGAAAGGAGGCTATGGTGCGGGCGCCTTATTTTGCTGCACCTGTACCTGCGCTTGCACTTATAACTTTAAGTCCTCTGCTGATTCAAGCATTCATTAACCATTTTAATAAACTGATTCTGTAAATTATTCCATCAATTGAGAACACCAGTATTGACGATCAGGAGGAGGAGGAGCTTGACTTAGAACTTAGGCTTTATGTCTTAGTCAACTTTAATTTGTTGTTTTGTTTGGTTGTTGTTTTGTAATGACCCTCCAGTTCATTTTTGGTATTTCTGCACTATTTTAAGGTTTAGAGCTTTCCCATAGCTGCGCCAATTCATTATGACTTATTGAAGCTGACAGTTTGGTTGCCGGGTAGTTCATTTGGTTTTTAGAGCCAATTCCCTATTTTGAAGTTTTCACTATTAAGGAAAGGGTGTCTGCCATGAACATCAGGTAAACTACCTCGTATGCCAATTCTGACAGTTTTGTTAGCTTTGAAACATCGATATTAGGCTAGGGGGACCCTTGGTTTGTATCCCAAGGCTTCCAAACTTGTTTTAGGCCATTAGGTGGATTTTGGTTCAAATGATCATTAGGTGTGGGACCCATATTTAATCTAAACGACCTCAGATGGAAATTTTGATGGCTCCATTGAGTGTAGAATGTGAAATTTTATAGGGTAGCATAGTTCATTTTCGTTCACAAGATTTCGAATAAATATCGAGGGTCCGATCGGAGATTTGGCACTTGGCTAAAACTGCTAGTGCAACTTCAGCTAGTGCATGACAAAAATGACCTACACATTCGCGAGGCCTTGGCTACATTCGCGAAGGCCAAGAGTATCGGCCATCGCATTCGCGAGCTTGTCTTTGAGATCGCAAAGAGTCTCTTCCAGATCGGATCAGACTTTCTCCTTCACGATCGTGGTTGACCGACTGCGTTTGTGAAGGGTAAGCTGGGTATTGGTCCGCGTTTGCAATGGGGTCCCCCCCAATCGCGATGAAGGGACCCCTGGCAGTATTTATTATTGTGGAACCTGATTTCTCTCCATTTTCCTTAAGTCCCAACACCATATAAACCCAAGGGAGCATGTGGAGAGTGGAGATCGATTATTGGAGGTGAGTTGGGGATGCTATTTTGGTCATTTTGTCATCGATATTTTCGTAAGTTTCCTTTAATTTCTTAGTTAATTTTCTGATTTTAATCTAAATTGCAAGCTTACTTTACTGGCTGATTTAGGATTCGTTTGTGCTCGGATTTCACCCATTTTTAAGGATAAATGAACCTTAAGCCTAGAGGGATATTTTGACGATTTAAAATTTGTGATTCCGTAAGTGGGCCCCATATGGGATTTTTAGCTCGATTTTGGACCCAGAGCATTCATATGCAATATGGGTATTGTTATTCTCATGAATTCTCATGTTAATGCATAGATTGTTATTTTGACAGCATGACATCGTGCGGAGGCTTCTCGGAAGGAAAAAGTTTTGATCTAGTGGACTTTCTCAAGCTTTCGGCGGCGTCCAGGTAGTCTAGGCGTACATTTCTCCTAGATTGAGTTTTATTATTGTATCAGTATAGTATTGTGCTAGATTTGGGTGGGTACTTACGGCTTGGTTGCATGTTCAGAAAATTATTGATAGTTTAGCTCATTAAATAGTCATTTTAGATAGGATTTGACTAATTCTTTCTCCTTTGAGTTAGATTGAACTTTAAGATTAGTTTTGACGTATTTTATACCTTGAAATAGAACTTTAAAGCCTTAGTCTAATTTAGGGTAGAACTTTCCTTAGTATGGACTTTCGGGATTAGTAGCAGGCCCCACCGACCCTCTTTTAGGTCAAATATCCTAATTAACTCAATTGTAGACCTAGGGGACCTTCTTTCATCATCTTGTAAACAATATTGAACCTTAGGATGATTTAGATATCTTTTCATCACTTGGCTAAACTTGTTATCTAATATTTGCTTTAAAGTTTTGGTTTGAGTCTGGTATTTACTATTTACCTATGATGCTAAAGTTTTGGTTTGAGTACTGCATTTAATTTTCAGTTATGATTATAAAGTTCTGGTTCGATTTCGGCAGTTATGGTACGAAGGGATTTTCAGATATGATTTTGGTTGTTGTTTAGTTTATGTTTCCTACAGTCGGTGACTCTTCCTTAATTGTACCCATCGGGTTTATGGGGGCTCGATTGGGTTAATCCTATCTTGTTTGTGCCTTCTGGGATTATTGGGCCCCAACTATGTTGTAGTTAGCTTGTTTTCATTTTGAATTATTTATCTTGTTTACTTATTATTTATTAGTCAGAGCATTATTTAAGGTTTGCCCTTTTATCCCTGACTTTAGTTTACATTCTCATATCTTAATATGCTTTTATTATGATTTAGCTCAGTCGGTTGATGATGTCTACTAAGTACCCATTGTTTTGGTACTCATACTACACTTCTGCATCTTTTTCTGATACAGATTAGAGTACGAGTCATCGCCACTGACATTCTATCCAACTTACTCTCAGGATTCAGAGATAGGGTGAGTTTTCAAAGTCGGAGCTGATTCTCTCTCCTTTCATTACTTTTGGATAGTCTTACTTTTTGTGACTATAGTTATATTGGATACCATTTAGTACTCTTATTCTTTTGGATTTAGTGTCTCTTGTTCCTACCTTATTAGGTCGTGGGACATTCTTTTGCATACTTTCTCTCTCTCATTTGATACTTTTTCTATTGCACTTATATTTTATCGTCTACAATTCTATTATATGCTTACTTTCGGTATTTATTTTACCTTCCACTAACTATCCCCTTACTTGTCATTATCGGATATGGTTTGTCTTACCTACTGGTGGGTAAAAATAGGTGCCATCATGACTCATGAAATTGCATCGTGACAAATTGGTATCAAAGCCTAGGTTCACTGGTATTGTTGGTACAAGAGCAAGTGTTTACTAGAGTCCTGCGGATGAGAACAATTATGTTTGTATCCTATCTTCGGTAGGCTACAAGACATTCTAAGGGAAAATATCACTTTCTTTGTTTATTTTGTGCATTGAGTCTGAGTTGGTTTCTAATTTCTCATTTTTCCATTCTTTCACAGATGGTTAGGATGCGAGCTACGGTGACCAGAGACAAGGACCCTAAGTCTGTAGCCAGAGCTCTCGTTAGAAGTCGTGGTCGACCCAGAGGATGCAGCCAGGCTATAGCTGCAGCCCCAGCTAGGGGTCAAGGTAGGGAGCCTTGACCAGATCCTGTTGTCGCTCTCGAGCCAGAGATTCTGCCACCCCAGCCATTGGATGGGTAGGGGCAGCTAGGGCTCCACCGGGGTTTATTTCCTCTTTATTGCTCAGAGATGCCTTGGTCCAGTTATTGGGATTAGTTGGTGGTACACATTCTGATGGTGCTCAGTCAGCAGACCAGAGTGGTACTGATTTATGGGCGCAGCCTGCAGTTGTGGCCCCTAGAGTTGAGATTCCTCCAGTACCAGTAGCTCCGCAGCCAACAGTTGTTCAACCTATTTTGTCTTCCTAGGAGCAAAAGATAACGGGCCAATTCCTGAGATTGACTCCACCTAGGTTTGCAGGGACCCCAGGGGAGGATACTTATGAGTTTCTTACTAGTTGCGAGGAGAGGCTCCAAAATTTGTGGCTGGTTCAGCAATGCAGAATGGACTATATTGCTTATCTTCTTGATAGGGTAGTTTGATAGTGGTGGAGGGGTTATCTTGATTCCATACCAACTAGATCTTTACCTATGACTTAGACTCAGTTCTTCAAGGCTTTCTGGGAGAAGTACATGCCTCGCATTATGCGTGAGCGCTTGAGAGATGAGTTTTCTGCTTTAAGATAGAGTTCTATGATTGTGGATGAATATGAGGTGAGATTTCACGAGTTAGCCAGCTATGCCACCATGATTTTGCATACAGAGTATGAGAGGATTCAGTGTTTTGTCAGAGGGTTGATTCTAGGACACCGCAGGGCTACTCAGACTGTGGTGACTGTAGGGAAGTATTTTCTGATATTGTTGCTTATATCAATTCTATAGAAGAAATGGATCGCGATGCCCAAGGGTACAGTGATAAGAGGCCGCGTCACCAGGGTAGTTTTAGTGAGAGCCAGAGTGGTTCGCAGTTCAAGGGTAGTGGTTTTCAGGGTAGGTACCCTCAGCGTCAGTCTTATCAGCACCAGGGTCATTCTAGTCGACCTGTTCAGGTTGTACTTCAAATTACTAACGGACATCAACCCAGTTATAGTGACTTTAGAAGTCAGAGCAGGGGTCAGCCTTCTAGGGGGCATATTCTGGGTCTTCTAGCTACGGTGGCTATTTTGGGTCAGTCGGATCTTCTGGGCAGAGCGGAGTACCTGGAGCATGCTATGATTGTGGGGTCGTCCACCATTACTCTAGAGAGTGTCCCTGATGTAGGACCATTATACCTGCAGTGTAGAGTGTTCAGCCTATTAGGGTTTTCCCAACCCCAACTAGAGGTGGTGTACAGGGTTGTAGAGGTGGGCCCCAGGGTTATCGAGGAGGTCCTCAGGCAGGTATGATGGGTTATCGGTCTGGCGCCTAGCAAAGTGGCGGGAGAGGTCATTTGTATATTGTACCTGGTAGACTGGAGGTAGAGTCTTCGAATGGTGTTATTATAGGTACGATTTGAGTATGCCTTTAGCCAGCTATTGCTTTATTTGATATGAGATCCACTTATTCATGTGTCTGCTTATTATACCCCGCGGTTAGAGTTGTCTTAGGAGCCTTTATCTATTCCATTGCATGTATCTACTCTCGTAGGTGATTCTGTAGTAGTAAATCAAGTTTATAGGTCATATGTTCTGACCGTTTGAGAGTTTGATACTCGGGCTGACCTTATTCTGCTAGATATGGTGGATTTTGATGTGATTCAGGGTGTGGACTGGTTATCCCCCTATCATGCATTTTGGATTGCTTTGCCAAGAATGTTACCTTAGCTATGCCTGGTATACCTTCAGTGGTATGGTGGGGTTCTTTTAGCTGTGCACCAATAGGGATTATCTTTTATATTAGGTCTAGGAGACTGGCATCGAGGGGTTGTGAGTCTTATCTTTTGTATAATCATGATGTTAGTGCCAAGAGTCCTTCTCTTGATTCTGTTCCTATTTTTCATGAGTTTTTTGATGTTTTCCCTACCGACCTACCCCTCCTGAGCATGATATTGATTTTGCTATTGATCATGAGCCAGGTACCCGACCTATTTCTATGACACCTTACCACATGGCTCCTTCCAAGCTTATGCAGCTAAATTATCAACTTCAGGATCTCTTAGGTAAGGGTTTTATTAGGCTGAGCGTATCTCCTTGGGGTGCTTCTGTCTTGTTCGTAAAGAAAAATAATGGTTCCATTTATATGTGTATCGACTATAGGCAGCATAATAAGGTGACAGTGAAGAATAAGTATCCTATGCCTCGTATTGATGATTTATTTGACCAGCTTCAAGGTGCGGCAGTGTTTTCTAAGATTAACTTGAGATCAGGTTACCACCAATTGAGGATTCAGGCCGAGGATATCCCTAAGACAGCCTTCGAAACACGCTATGGCCATTATGAGTTCTTGGTAATGTCTTTTGAGTTGACCAATGCCCCAACAACATTCATGGATTTGATGAACCGTGTTTTCAAGCCCTGTTTGGACTCCTTCATGATAATTTTCATTGATGATATCCTTGTTTATTCAAGGAGTAGAGAGGAGCATGAGCAACATTTGAGGTATGTGCTTCATACTTTGAGAGATCATAGGCTTTTCGCCAAAATCTCAAAGTGTGAGTTCTGGCTTGAGTCGGTGACATTCCTAGGACACGTGGTGTTTAAAAATAGGATTATTGTTGAGTCACGCAGAGTGGACAATACAGCTCATCAGATTGACAGGGCAGTGCACCAGTGGTGGTGGGGTTATCTTGATTCCATACCAACTAGATCTTCACATATGACTTGGACTCAGTTTGGTGAGGCTTTCTTAGAGAAGTAAATTCTTTTCACTATGCGTGAGTTCCTGAGGGATGAGTTTTCTGCTTTTAGATAGGGTTCTATGATGGTGATCTAGTATGAGGCGATATTTTATGAGTTAGCTAGACATGCCACCATGATTCTGCCTACAGAGTACGAGAGGATTCAGTGCTTTGTCAGAGGATTGAGTCTACCACTCCGCAGGGCTACTTAGAGTTTGGTGACTTTAGGTAATTCTTTTTCTAATAATATCACTCATGTCTATTTTATAGAGGAGATAGATTACGAGGACCAAGGGGGTAGCGATAAGAGGCCACATCAGTAAGGTAGTTTTAGTGAGAGCCAGAGCGGCTCGTAGTTCAAGGGAAGAGGTTTTCTGGGTTGGTACCCTCAGCATCATTCATATATGTACCAAGGTCAGTCTAGTAGACCCGTTTAGGCAACATTTCAGATTACTAATGGGGATCAGCCCGATTATAGTGACTTCAGCAGTCATAGTAGGGGTCAGCCTTCTAGAGGTGTACATTCTGGGTCTTCTAGCAGAGGTGGATATTTTGGGTCAGCCAAATCTTTTGGGTAGAGCGGAGTGCCCGGAGCTTTTTATGATTGTGGGGTCATTGGTCATTACTTTAGAGAGTGTCCCCACCGTGGGACCATTGTGCCTGTAGTACAGAGTGTTCAGCCGATTAGAGCAGTGCTGTCCCCGATTAGAGGTGGTGCGTAGGGTTGCAAAAGTGGTCTTCAGGGTTTTCGAGGAGGTCCTCTGGTAGGTAGGATGGGTAGTCGGTCAGGCATCCAGAAAGGTAGAGGGCGAGGTCATATGTATGTTGTACCTAGTAGACCGGAGGCAGAGTCTTTGGATGCTATTATAACATGTGCAATTTTAGTGTGCCATCATCCTGCTATTGCTTTATTTGATCCAGGATCCACTTATTCATGTGTCTGCTGATTATGCCCCACTGTTAGAGTTGTCTTAAGAGCCTTTATTTCTATCATTGTATGTATCTACTCCCATAGGTGATTTTTTAGTAGTGGATCGAGTTTATAGGTCATGTGTTGTGACCATTTGTGATTTTGATACTCAGGCTGACCTTATTGTGCAAGATATAGTGGATTTTGATGTGATTCTAGGCATGGACTGGTGTACCCTCAATAATCAAGAAACAAGATACCTTAATATAACCACTATTGGAACTTTGGAATGTAACCTTATTGGGCTTTTGGAACAATACTCATGAATATGAGACATGAGATTCTCAATTGATCATTGAGTAGGAAACATATGATAATGACCATTGATAACCGGATATAGGGTACCTTAGCACCTTTCGGGATGGAACAAGCGTAATGTCAATGTGAATACTATGCCATGATTAGAAAATCTATTCAAGACTAAATAGACTCTCCTTACATCGTTACTTTCTTTGAGATAGCTTCCTTAGCATTTATCACATTATGACAACTTTGGAACTTCAGTCAATGAATAGGAGATATTTAAATCATAATTCGTCTAAGAGTCGGACACATGTGAATGACAATATATCTCAACCTGAACTGATATACCTTTGGACATTTCGGACTGGAATAGATGAAATGTCACTATGATCAATATGCTGCAGAAGGATATAGAAAGAGTAACCTTACATACCTTCACTTCCAAGTATGAGCATACGAGTCTATATATAAACACAACAGTCCATCTCCTTCCTTATGTTTCACTCTACAACACAAGTTCATAATGGAACTCTCGTTAACAAAAATTTATCGTACAAGTGTATAAAATGACAATGAGCTATATGACTGCTGTACAAGGTCATATAACCCCTTATAATAAAATCCACTGCATTCTCATACCAACAAAACCATAACATTCCACACATTGACCAAGTTATCATACATCAATAGCATTTCACACTACACTTACCCTTTTTGCTTCCTTATTATCATTCTATCACAAATTTCTCCTATCAACTTGCCCCATAACAACTTATAAACAACAATACATACTTAACATAGTCCAACATACCTCCATACGCCCCTTTAAAGTCATTAAAACGACATCACAAGTTGTTAGTTACATCCAAAAAGGGTATAGGGGCCTTTGGGGATCAACTAGAGACGAAAAAACACAAAACTAATTCTGGGGATGACCTGCGCTGCCACCTGCGCCCACAGGTGGCTGAGGTGTGAGCGCAGGTGACCTTTGGCAGCAGCCAGAGGCACCTGCGTTGGCATCTGCGCCCGCAGGTGCCCTCGTCTGCGGGGACGGATGCCCGTTTTGGTTTGAAATGGTCTCTTTTGGGTCTTTTCATGAAATGAATGGTCCATGATCATAACCAAACTTATTTTGACATATTCTTGATCATCTTGGACACCAAAAATCATCCATGGTCTCACAACACACATAACAACACCCAAAACTGCACTTTACGGCTAATACATCACCAAAACCATAACCAATTTCACAATAAAAATTCCAAACATTTTTCACAAGAATAAAACAAGGTAAGACTATAATCACATCTCCATGTCAATATTTACTCCATCAATTTCACTTATTCAACACCACAAGTACATATTCAAGGTTACAAGACAAGACCATCCTCCGATTTAGCAACATGTAACATTTCACATTTGTGAACTTCCCAATACACCACCAACATAACCAACATAATATACACCATCTCTCATGAATAAAACATATTAAACCATCATGATAATAACTTAACAATACTTGTACAAGGATGATCTTGGCCAAAGGAGTGACTTAGGGTTCTTGTGAGACAAAGAGAAAATTATGGAAAAGCCTAGAAAAGGCATGAGAGTCCAATGAAATAAAAAATCTGATTTTTCACTCTATATAGTCCCTCATGTCTCTCTTATCTCTTCCTTAGCATTTAATGCAAGGGTTGATTTGGTCAAATGGAGCAAATTGGAAGAATGGGTCAAAAATCCTTTTTTGGGCCATGTCTTTCTCTTATAATTGTTTTGGGCTTCTTTTAAGGCCCAATGGTGTAAGACTTTTTAATGTCCACAATTTAATACATAAAGCCCACAATTCAATACATAATTAATAAAATCTCTCATGTTTTCATATTTCCATAAATATTACGGTAGTCAGCTAGACTCCGAAACGTACGGGGTGTTACATGGTGGTAATCTAATCTCAAGTCAATCATAAAAAACTCTACCACACCTTAAAGCTGGTCAAATTAATCATTAATACGATGCATATGATACATATTCTTCACTGTCACTTTATTCAGCTACCTGTAGTCGAGACACATATATATAAAACCATCCTTTTTCTTTATGGACAAGACAAGAGCACCCCAAGAGATCCTAAATTTGAGAATTTAGCTCCTTTAGCTTGGCAGGAGCCATGCGGTAAGGTGCCATAGAAAGAGGTCAGGGGCCCGACTCAAGATCAATAGCAAACTCAATATCACGCTCAGGAGGAAGACTAGGTAGGTCGGTAGAAAAATCATCAAAAAACTCACTAACAATAGGAACAGAATCAAGCGAAGGACTCTTGGAACTAATATCATGAACATAAACAAGATAAGACTTGCAACCCCTCGATACCAGTCAACTAGCCCGAGCATAAGACATAATCCCCATCGGTGTGTAGCTAAAAGAACCCTACCATATGGTTCCAATGGTGTTATGTTTCCACTAAGGCTATGTTTTCAATAATGTTTATTTATATGTCTTCTATTATTGGGTATGGTTCCAAAGCTTCCAAAAATGTTATGCCAAAGGAATGTATCAATCTCTCACAAGTGAATGTACTAATCTCTCAGAAGTAAAGATATCAATCTCTCTAACGTAAAGAAGTGAAGTAAAGCATATGTGGTTAATGATCAAGTATAGGTGACAGTTTTGGGGGCATAAGCCTAGCTCAAGCCGATCCCAGGATCAGGGGGCAGTCCTAGAGGCATAAGCCTAGATCGGACCGAACCTGACGGGGGCAGCTCTAGAGGTATAAACCTAGCTCGAGCCGAACCTGACACATTGATTTATGGGTGGCAGCTCTAGAGGTAAAAACCTAGCTCGAGTCGATCCCAATATATTGATTCATAGGGTGGAAGATCTGAAGGCATAAGCCTAGATCGAGCCGATCCCAACATAACGATATGTTATGTAAACCCACTGATAAGTTGGGGCCTAGGTATCATAGTTCACAGGCAAAGATGATTCATCATAGAAGCAAAGAAGCAAAGAAAGTAATGAAAGAAATAGACCTAATTCCAAAAGCACAGATTGATGGTTTATCCATATTTACTATTTTATTACAGTTGTTTTCCAGTGATGTTCATATGTATATTAACCCATGAATAGAGTAGAGGTATGTTATATTATTAACCCAAATCTCTAGAATTTCTTGGATAGAAGAATCTCTAGGACTTCTTGAATAGAAGAATCTCTGAGAAACAAGTCTTTTGAGTGGAGGTAACTCTCTGGAATAAAGGGGTATGTAAGGGATAGTACATGAATAATAAGTACAAGAGAGAATAATCATAAGGGGCAATGACATAAGAAATATAAGTACATGGTTCATTACATTCAGAAAGAAAGTTTATTCACATTGTCTATTTCTCTTATAATGATTCCATTATTGCTATGATGTTTAATGCAGTTCTTATGAGCCTTACATACTCAGTACATTCTTCGTACTGACCCCCTCCGGGGACTTACTTTAAATGTTGCAGGTGCAGGTACTAGTAGACCTCCGCTGTAGGTTGACAGTATTTGCAGATTTTTGGTGAGTCCCAGTTGGTTCGGGACTTTCCTAGTCAGACTTATACATTTGTTTGATGTGTAAATGTTGTATAAAGCGGGGAATTGTACCGATTTTAAGCTGGTCTTATAGATGCATCTGTTAGAGGCTTTTGTAGACGTATGTGGGTATATGGATGAAAGAAATGTATGTTCACTAGACTTGCTGGCCCTAACGGCCAAGTTTCATATTGTACATGTTTTCCATGACTTTCGCCATTGGCATTTTATATGTTATCAGTTATGTGAGCTAGTACAATGTTAATACGAGGATATGCATATGTACAGGAGTAAATATTGGTTCTCTCGGGCCATACCGGCTTCGGGTGCCAATCACACCTTAAATGGGATTTGGGGCGTGACAAAAGTGGTATCAGAGCAGTTCGTTCTAAGGATGTCTACAAAGCCGTGTCTGAGTAGAGTCTTACTTATCAATGTGTTGTGCACCACATTTATAAGTAGGAGGCTAGGGGACATTTAGGTTGTTGTTTCTTTTCTTCATTCCAGATCTTGCAATAGAGCCAGTGTTGTAAGTGAATTGTATCTGATCATGGTAATGGTTTTTCTTTGGTATAGTAAAAATACCAATCACAAGAAGAGGTAGAGGCAAAAGTAAGCCATTAGTTATGTCGGCCGGTGAAGGAATAAGTAAATCATCACCTGACCAAGCTGGTCAAGGTTATCTCCACCTGTTGGTGCATTTACTAGGCACATACCGTAATGGTATAGTAGATGTTGTGATCATAGATGATTAAGTACTTTTAAAGATGATATTAATGAAAGAGGCAATGGGATTTTGAACGAAAAGGGGAAATTGCCTTATACAGTATGCCATATGAAATTGCCGGAAGTGCATAAAGAGTTCTATTTCATGTTGCTCCCATTAACAATATACAAATTATAGAGGATGTCACTTGGAAGAGCTACCTGTTGCTATCCTAGATCAACAAGTCGGAGATGAATCTATTGTGTATATCGTAAGTGTATAGTGAAGGTGGTGATCATGATACATTAGTTGACTTTGTTAAGTAGGACATGGTAGTGTTGGACGTGACAATGGGTACGTATTGGTTGGCTTCTTGTTAGGCCACAGTAGAGTGCCAAGCTAAGAAAGTATATTTTCATTTTCCATAAAGAATGTTCTTGAATAGAAGGATAATGTCAGACCATCGAGAGGTAACTCTATTGCCTATCTGAAGGCAAAGAAAATGATACTCTAAGGGATACATGTGCTACTTAGTAAAAGTGAAAAGATGCTAATGATTGAAATGAAGGAATGAGTGAATGATGAAATAAAAAGTGAGTGATGATGATATACCCAAGACAGCATTACGAACAAGGTAAGGTTATTACAAATTCTTAGCATGTCAATTGGGATAGCGAATGAACCTGAAGTTTTTATGGATTTTATGAATAGAATGAAGCCATTCTTAGACAAGTCTGTAACAAAGTTTACAGAGGTTATGGTGGTCTACTCGAAGACCATAAGGAACTCATGCTAACTAGTTACGGCAAATGTCATAGATTCTTCGTGACCATACGATATAGACACAAATTCTCTAAGGGTGAATGCTAGGTAAAACCCGTAGCATTCTTGGGTCACATAGTATCAGATGAAGGAATAAGGGACTATATACCAAAGGTGGAAGCCGTGAAGAATTGGATAAAACCTACAACGCCTATAATGATTTGTAGTTTTCTTGAGTTAGTCGGGTGGTACAGAAAGTTTGTTGGAGAGATTATCTTCCATTACAATACCCTTACCAAGTTAACACAAAGTAAATAAGTTTCGGTGGAATGATGTATGTGAAATTTTTTTTTGAAAGAGATGAAAAAAACTAAATTGACTCCTACACTTGTACTAGTACCTCCCATAGGCACATAAGAGTATGCAGTGTATTGTGATGTTTTACAAGTGGGTATGGGATGTGTATACATGCAGTACGACAATGTGATAGCGTATACCTTAAGACAATTGTGTCCACATAAAAGAATTTATCCCATATATGATTTTAAGTTAACAGTTGTGACAATTGCTTATAGTAGATGGCACCACTACTTGTATAAAACTTCAGGTGAAAGAATTATAGTGTCAAATGTGGCAGAAGTTTCATTGGTATCTAAGAAAAAGAAGAGCAATATGTAAATCCTATGTTTAGTTCAATTGAAAAAGAATGTACAACAATGTTCGACAAAGGTATTTGAGCAAACACAAATGAGAGTACTTTAACGCCAATGTAGATGGTGTGTACTGGGTATAGACGAGTTAAGGAAATGAATTACGACAGAAGAACATCGTTCACGGTATTTTGGTCATTCGAAAACAACCAAAATGTACCATGGTTTAACAGAGAGGTCTTGGTAAGGTTACATGAGGAGCGCAATGAAGAACTTGTAGCTTAATGTCCAAGCGATCACTGATTAACAGTATGGCATCAGAAATCTATATGTTTTATGCAATGTATTACCCTTCCAGTTTGGAAGTGGAACATGAATAACATGGATTTAACCACAGGGTTGCCTCGTATACTGCAAAGGTTGATTCTATATATAGGTAATAGTTGACAGGCTTACTGAGTCAGCGTATTTCCTACCAGTTAGGACCACCGATACAGCTAAACATTATGCAAATTTGTATGTTACAGAGATAGTACAATTACATGGGATTCCACTTACTATTATATCAAACAGGAGAACTTACTTTATTGCACAGTGTTGGAAGTCTTTCCAGTAAAGCATGGGTACACAGATGGATATAAATAAGGCTTGTCATCCTCGGGTGGATGGACAAACAGAACATATTATATGAACATTTGAAGATATTCCACGAGCTGGTACATTGAACCTTAAAGGTAGTTGGGGGTGAACGTCTGTTGTCTAGTGAAATTGCTTACAAGAAAAAGAATCAAAATGCACCTTACGAAGCTGTTATAAAAATATATATATATATATATATATATATAATATCAATTGGATGGATTACAGCTGAGGAAATTTGCCTTGCTCGGGTCAGATTTTGTTCGTCAAGCTATCCAGAAAGTGAATGTGATATAACAATGTGATATAATAACAGCTACAAATGGCCCAAAGTTGATATAAATCATATGTTGATATTAGAAGAAGGGAATTAAAATGTTCCATAGGTGATTGGGTATTTTGGCATTGTCACCAATGAAGAAAGATAATGAGAATTCAGAAAGAAAGGAACATTGTCCAAAGATTGGAGCGAATTGCGTATCTGTTAGCACTAGTCCAAGAACTCTTTACATTTCATTCAATATTCCATATTCGCTGCTTTGAAAGTACATAGGATATTATCTCGTATTGCTCCCATCGGTGATATATAAGTTACAGAAGATCTCACATGTGAAGAGGTACTCGTATTTGTTGTAAACAGAAGAGAAAGTTTAAAGTGTGGAAATGGAGTAATAACAAGGAAGTATCCATTAGCATTATGTGTATATGTATATATGTGTTGAGATAAAGATGCATGGGATGTACATGAAATGATGTTGCTAACATTCGAGGACGAATGTTCCAAAGGGGGGAAGAATGTAACACCCCGTACGTTTCAGAGTCTAGCTGACTACCGTAACATTTATGGAAATATGAAAACATGAGAGATTTGATTAATTATATATTGAATTGTGGGCTTTATGTATTAAATTGTGGACATTAAAAAGTCTTACACCATTGGGCCTTAAAAGAAGCCCAAAATAATTATAAGAGAAAGACATGGCCCAAAAAAGGATTTTTGACCCATTCTTCCAATTTGCTCCATTTGACCAAATCAACCCTTGCATTAAATGCTAAGGAAGAGATAAGAGATACATGAGGGACTATATAAAGAGAAAAATCAGATTTTTTATTTCATTGGACTCTCATGCCTTTTCTAGGCTTTTCCACAATTTTCTCTTTGTCTCTCAAGAGCCCTAAGTCACTCCTTTGGCCAAGATCATCCTTGTACAAGGATTGTTAAGTGCTTATAATGATGGTTTAATAGGTTTTATGCATGATAGATGGTGTATATTATTTTGGTTATGTTGGTGGTGTATTGGGAAGTTCACAAAATGTGAAATGTTACATGTTGCTAAATCGGAGTATGGTCTTGTCTTGTAACCTTGAATATGTACTTGTGGTATTGAATAAGTGAACTTGATGGAGTAAATATTGACATGTGATATGTGATTATAGTCTTACCTTGTTTTATTCTTGTGAAAAATGTTTGGAATTTTTATTGCGAAATTAGTTATGGTTTTGGTGACGTATTGGCCGTAAAGTACAGTTTTGGGTGTTGTTATGTGTGTTGTGAGACCATGGATGATTTTTGGTGTCCAAGATGATCAAGAATATTTAAAAATAAGTTTGGTTATGATCATGGACCATTCATTTCATGAAAAGACCCAAAAGAGACCATTTCAGACCAAAACGGGCATCTGTCCCCGCAGACGAGGGCACCTGCGGGCGTAGATGCCAACGCAGGTGCCTCTGGCTGCTACCAAAGGTCACCTGCGCTCACACCTCAGCCACCTGCGGGCGCAGGTGGCAGCGCAGGTCATCCCCAAAATTAGTTTTGTGTTTTTTCGTCTCTAGTTGATCCCCGAAGGCCCCTATACCCTTTTTGGATGTAACTAACAACTTGTGATGTCGTTTTAATGACTTTAAAGGGGTGTATGGAGGTATGTTGGACTATGTTAAGTATGTATTGTTGTTTATAAGTTGTTATGGGGCAAGTTGATAGGAGAAATTTGTGATAGAATGATAATAAGGAAGCAAAAAGGGTAAGTGTAGTGTGAAATGCTATTGATGTATGATAACTTGGTCAATGTGTGGAATGTTATGGTTTTGTTGGTATGAGAATGCAGTGGATTTTATTATAAGGGGTTATATGACCTTGTACGGCAGTCATATAGCTCATTGTCATTTTATACACTTGTACGATAAATTTTTGTTAACGAGAGTTCCATTATGAACTTGTGTTGTAGAGTGAAACATAAGGAAGGAGCTGGACTGTTGTGTTTATATATAGACTCGTATGCTCATACTTGGAAGTGAAGGTATGTAAGGTTACTCTTTCTATATCCTTCTGCAGCATATTGATCATAATGACATTTCATCTATTCCAGTCCGAAATGTCCAAAGGTATATCAGTTCAGGTTGAGATATATTGTCATTCACATGTGTCCGACTCTTAGACGAATTATGATTTAAATATCTCCTATTCATTGACTGAAGTTCCAAAGTTGTCATAATGTGATAAATGCTAAGGAAGCTATCTCAAAGAAAGTAACGATGTAAGGAGAGTCTATTTAGTCTTGAATAGATTTTCTAATCATGGCATAGTATTCACATTGACATTACGCTTGTTCCATCCCGAAAGGTGCTAAGGTACCCTATATCCGGTTATCAATGGTCATTATCATATGTTTCCTACTCAATGATCAATTGAGAATCTCATGTCTCATATTCATGAGTATTGTTCCAAAAGCCCAATAAGGTTACATTCCAAAGTTCCAATAGTGGTTATATTAAGGTATCTTGTTTCTTGATTATTGTCCAATGGTTCCAATGGTGTTATGTTTCCACTAAGGCTATGTTTTCAATAATGTTTATTTATATGTCTTCTATTATTGGGTATGGTTCCAAAGCTTCCAAAAATGTTATGCCAAAGGAATGTATGAATCTCTCACAAGTGAAAGTACTAATATCTCACAAGTAAATATATCAATCTCTCTAAAGTAAAGAAGTGAAGTAATGCATATGTGGTTAATGATCAAGTATGGGTTGCAGCTTTGGGGGCATAAGCCTAGCTTAAGCCGATCAAGCCGATCCCAGGATCAGGGGGCAGTCCTAGAGGCATAAGCCTAGCTCGGACCGAATCTGACAGGGGGAAGCTCTAGAGGTATAAACCTAGCTCGAGCCGAACCTGACACATTGATTTATGGGTGGCAGCTCTAGAGGTAAAAACCTAGCTCGAGCCGATCCCAATATATTGATTCATAGGGTGGCATATCTGGAGGGATAAGCCTAGCTCGAGCCGATCCCAACATAACGATATGTTATGTAAACCCACTAATCAGTGGGGGGCCGGGTATCACAGTTCATAAGCAAAGATGAATCATCATAGAAGCAAAGAAAGTAATGAAAGCAATAGACCTAATTCCAAAAGCACAGATTGATGGTTTATCCATATTTACTATTTTATTACAGTTGTTTTCCAGTGATGTTCATATGTATATTAACCCATGAATAGAGTAGAGGTATGTTATATTATTAACCCAAATCTCTAGAATCTCTTGGATAGAAGAATCTCTAGGACTTCTTGAATAGAAGAATCTCTGAGAAACAAGTCTTTTGAGTGGAGGTAACTCTCTGGAATAAAGGGGTATGTAAGGGATAGTACATGAATAATAAGGACATGAGAGAATAATCATAAGGGGCAATGACAGAAGAAATATAAGTACATGATTCATTACATTCAGAAAGAGAGTTTATTCACATTGTCCATTTCTCTTATATTGATTCCATTGTTGCATTGATGTTTAATGCAGTTCTTATGAGCCTTACATACTCAATAAATTCTTTGTATTGACCCCCTCGGGGGACTTACTTTAAATGTTGCAGGTGCAGGCACTAGTAGACCTCCGCTGTAGGTTGACAGTATTTGCAGATTTTTGGTGAGCCCAGTTGGTTCGGGACTTTCCTAGTCAGACTTGTACATTTCTTTGATGTGTAAATATTGTATAAAGCGGGGACTTGTACCGATTTTAATCTGGTCTTATAGATGCATCTGTTAGAGGCTTTTGTAGACGTATGTGGGTATATGGATGAAAGAGATGTATGTTTACTCGACTTGCTGGCCCTAACGGCCAAGTTTCATATTGTACATGTTTTCCATGACTTTCGCCATTAGCATTTTGTATGTTATCAGTTATGTGAGATAGTACAATGTTAATACGAGGATATGCATATGTACAGGAACAAAGATTGGTTCTCTCGGGCCATACCGGCTTCGGGTGCCAATCACACCTCAAATGGGATTTGGTGCGTGACACACCAGTTGAGGATTCAGGCAGAGGATATTCCTAAGTCAACTTTTAGAACTCGCTCTAGCCATTATGAGTTCTTGGTGATGTATTTTGGGTTCACTAATGCCCCAACAACGTTTATGGATTTAATGAACCATGTTTTTAGGCCATATTTGGACACCTTTGTAACAGTTTTCATTGATGATATCCTTGTTTATTCGAGGAGTAGAGAGGAGCACAAGCAGCATTTGAGGACTGTGCTTCACACTTTGAGAGATCATCGGCTTTTCTCCATATTCTCAAAGTGCGAGTTCTTGCTTGAGTCGGTGACATTCCTAGGACACAGGTGTCTAAGGATGGGATTATGTAAGATCCAGCAAAAATTAAGGCTATTTGTGATTGGGCCAGACCTATATCTCCAATCAAGGTTTACGGCTTTATTGGTTTGGAAGGTTACTACATATGGTTCATCAAGAGATTTTCTACTATTGCAGGACCTTTGACCAGATTGATAAGAAAAAAGGTTCCTTTTCAGTGGTCTGAAGAGTGTGAGTTGACCTTTTACGAAGCTCAAAGACTTGCATAGTTCAGCTTCTATTTTGAATCTTCCAGTTGAGGGCAAGGGGTTTACTGTATATTATGATGCTTCTGGTGTTGCAACTACCCCACACTTAATTTGGAGTTAGCGGCGATAGTTTTCACACTTAAGATTTAGAGGCATTACTTGCACTATGTTCATTTTGAGATATTCACCGACCATCATAATCTTCAGTACATTATGACTCATAGGGAGCTTAAATCAAGGCAGCGCAGGTGGATCGAGTTGCTAAATGTCACGACCCGAATCCCATTCGGGACGGACTGGCACCCAAAGCCGATATGGCTCGAGAGAACCAATCTATGCTCATGTACATTCGTATGCATATCCTCATGTGATTATTATTATCCCTCATGCAACTATGAGGAAGTGATGGACATGGAAACATATGCCATATCTATATATATATATATGAAACTTGGCCGTTAGGGCCATCAAGTCAAAAGGATCATACGTCTCTTACATTCACATACCCACATATGTCTACAAAAGCCTTTAACAGATGCATTTACAAGACCATCTAAAAGTTGGGACAAGTCCCAGCTTTATACATCATTTACAACATCAAAACAACAGTACAACTGTGACTCGAAAAGTCCTGAAGCAAATGGGGCTCACCAAAAATCTGCAAATACTGTCAACCTACTGTGGAAGTCTACTAGTGCCTGCACCTGCAACATGTAAGATAAGTCCCCCAAGAGGGGTCAGTACGAAGAATGTACTGAGTATGTAAGGCTCATAAGAAACTACATCATACATGAGAATGTCAATGAAATAGAATATGAGAGAATATTCAATATGGATAAACCATAGTTTTATATGAGGAATCATGCATATTGCTTCAGTTATTGTTATTTTAGATTACTCACTTATATCCTTATTATTCATATAATATCTTTCATACACATCTTCATTCAAGAGAATTTTCCTTCACTCAAGAGATTCTTTCTATTCAAGAAATTCTTCTACTCAAGAGATTCCTCTATTCAAGAGATTTGGGTTAATAATATAACATACATCCACTCGATTGGTGGGTTAATAATATAACATACATCTACTCGATTGGTGGGTTAATAACATACATCCACTCTATTGGTGGGTTAACATACATCCACTCTATTGGTGTGTTAATAACATACATCCACTCTATTGGTGGGTTAATAACATACATCCACTATATTGGTGGGTTAACATACATCCATTCCATGGGTGGGTTAACATACATCCACTCTTTTGGTGGGTTAACATACATCCACTCAATTGGTGGGTAGTGGCGGGATCGACCCATGCTAGGTGTTCTTTTCACCCCTGGGATACCACCCGAGAATTCTCATCAATTAAATATTTTCTTATTCTTATTTGGGAGAGATTGATTTATTCACTTATGAGAGGTTGATATACTCACTTATGAGAGATTGATACATTGAGGATCATGACACTATTTGAAACACACAAATATATTGCTTCACTTCTAGACTTCATGAGATTGACACCTTAACTTGAGGGATAGATATATTAGCTCGCACATTACCCCTTCACTACTCTTATGAGATCTTATGAGATTGGTATTTTTACACTTGTGAGAGATTGGTACAAACATAATCATAATAATATTGGATTTGGAACATGACATGATTGGAAATACTATTCAAGCATAAATAGATTCTCTTTACACCTTACTCTCTTTGAGATAGTTCTTTTAGAAATTACACTGTCATGATAGCTTTGGAACTTCAGTCAATGAATAAGAGATACGTGAATCATAATTCATCTAGGAATAGGACATCTATGAATAACAATATATCTCAACCTGAACTGGGATACTTTAGAACACTTCAGACATGAGTAAGTACCATAACAAGGTGAATACTCTATGCTGCAGAAAGATACGGAAAGAGTAACCTTACATACCTTGTCGTCTCACTACGAATACACAAGCCTATATGGGGATACAATAGTCTAGCTTTCTCCTTTACATTTCACTCTACAACACAAGTATATATCGAAGCTTACATTAGCAACTAGTTACTATACAAACATACAAAATGACAATGAGCTATATGACTGTCGTATAACGTCATGTCACCCCTTACAATGCAATCCACTGCATTTTCATACCAACGACACCATAACATTCCACACATTGACCAAGATATCATACATCAATAGCATTTCACACCACACTTACCCTTTATGCTTTCTCATTATCATTCCGTCACAATTACTCCTATCAACTTGTATCATCAAAACTTATGAACAACAATACCTAATTAACATATTCCAACATGCCTCCATACTACCCTTTAAAGTCATTAAAATGACATCACAAGTTGTTAATTATATCTATAAAGGGTATAGGGGCCTTCGGGGGTCAAAGAGGGACAAAAACATGCAAAACAGTGTTATGGAAGGGACCTGCGAAGCCACCTATGGCCGCATATGGCCCTTGGCAGTTTCCAGGGGCATCTGCATTGGCACCTGCGCCCGTAGGTGCCTCACCTGCGAGGGCGGATGCCCATTTTCGGCCAAATTGGTCTCTGGGTATTTTTATACAATGAATGGTACATGATCATAAATAAACTTCTTTTAACATATTTTTGATCATCTTAGATTCCAACAATCAGCCATGGTCTCACAACACACATAAACATCACCAAAACCTCACTTTCGCTCCAATCCGTCATCAAATCCATAACCAAATTTACAACAACAATTCCAAACATTATACACAAAGATAAAATAAGGTAAGACTATAATAACATCTCACATGTCAATATTTAATCCATAAAGTTCACTTCCTTCAAGACCACAAGTCCATGTTCAAGTTTATAAGGCAAAACCATCCTCCGATTTAGCAAACACAAATTGTTTTACACATAGTGAACTTCTCACACTTCACCAACATAACCAACATGATATAAACCATCTTACATGGATAAAATATATTTAACCATAATAATATACACTTACCAAGTCTTGCAAGATGATGATCTTGGTCCAAGGGATGAAGGTCTAGGGTTTGTAGGAGATAAGGAAATGTTGAGATAATTCTAGAAAAAGGCATGGGTGTCACAGTGGAATAAAATATGATTTTGTTCCCTTTTTATAGTCCTTTTAAGTCTTTCTTATCCAACTCTTAACATTAAATGCATGGTTGATTTGGTCAAATGGAAGATTGGATCATTTTTGCCCCATTGGGCCAAGTCTTTTTATGATCTTTGGGCCTCCTTTGGCCCAATGGCACAAGACTCATGTAAGACCCAACAAATTAATGACTAACTCATCAAATCTCCCATGTTTAACTAATTCCATAAATGTACACGTAGTCGTATAGGTTCGACAACATACGGGGTGTTACACCTCCTACAAAGGTCTAATCTCATGCACTAGGCCCAATATCAATTATCTCATCAATAACATTTCAAAATACATACTTTTGACTCTCGACACTTGAGTAACCATTGTTCAACGTCGTCAAGTAGGGTTTGGTAGGTACGGGGTGTTACACTAAAGGACCTTGATATCTCTAATTTATGCCATTCGGGCAAGACGCACGTGGTAACGGACACCTTGAGCCGAAAATCGATGAGTATGGGTAACTTGGCCTTCATTTTAGTTTTAAAGCGGTCGTTGGCATTAGATATTCACTCCTTCGCTAACTTGATGGTTCAGCTTGACATTTTATACCCAAGGAGGATTCTTTCCACTGTTGAACCTAGGTCTACCTTGATGGAGTGGATTAAAAATTGTCAGTTTGAGGATAGTATACTTTTTGACATCCATGATCAGGTTCAGAGGGGTGAGTCCAGTTGGGCTACCTTTTATTCCAAGGGTATTCTGAGATTTGATAGTTGTATTTGTGCCTCATAGGTTGGAGACCTAATTTAGTCGATATTGTAGGAGGATCATAGCTCCCAATATTATATTTACCCTGGGACAACTAAGATGTATAGAGATTTAAGGCAACACTACTGGTGCAGTGGTATGAAGAAGGATGTAGCAGACTTTGTAGCTTAGTGTTTGGGTTGTTAGTTGGTAATGACCGAACATCAGAGACCGAATGGATTACTTCAGAGACTACCCATTCTTGAGTGGAAGTGGGAGCAGATTACTATAGACTTCGTGAGTGGTTTACAATATACTTCTTGTAGTTCTAACAGTATTTGGGTCATTGTAGATCGATTGACCAAATTGGCCCATTTCCTTCATATTCAGATGTCTTTTAGTGCCGAGCGGTTGGCCCGTATCTATGTTTGTGAGGTAGTTCATCTTTATGGAGTACCCATGTGTATTATTTTAGATAGAGTCTTTGTTTTCACCTCTAGCTTTTGGTGGACATTTCAGAAGAAGTTGGGTACTCAGGTTGATCTTAGTACCGCTTTCCACCCTCAGACGGATGGTTAGTTAGAGTGGACTATTCAATCTTTGGAGGATATACACCGAGTGTGAGTTATGAACTTTGGCGGTCAGTAGGAGCAGTATTTAGCCTTAGCAGAGTTTGCTTATAACAATAGCTACCATTCGAGTATTGAGATGTCACTACTTGAGGTATTATATGGTAGGCATTTTCGATCTTCGATTAGTTGGTTTGAGACTTCTGAGGTTAGTCCCCATGGTACCGACCTGCTTCATGAGACTTTTGATAAGGTTTGGGTGATTCAGGATAGGCTGCGGGTAGCTCAGAGTAGGAAAAAGAGTTATGCCAACCGTAGGCTTTGGGAGTTGAGGTTTGAGTTTGTGATCGAGTTTTACTTAGAGGATCTCCCATGAATGGCGTGATGAGGTTTGGGAAGAGGGGCAAGCTTATCGCCAAATATATTGGACTATTGGATATACTTTGGACCATTGGTGAGGTGGCTTATGAATTAGCCTTGCCCCCATATTTTTCAGCTGTTCACCCAGTTTTCCATGTCTCCATGCTGCGGCGACATATTCTGGATGAGTATCACGTGCTTTTTTGGGACTCAGTTCAGTTGGATGAGAGGCTGACCTTCGTGGAGGAGCCAGTTTCTATACTGGCAAGGGATGTCTGGCGGTTGCGCTCTAGAGAGATTCTAGTGGTTAATGTTCAGTGGAGGCACCATCCAATTGAGAAGGCTACTTAGGAGATCAAGGATGATATGCGAGCCCTGTATCCCTACCTATTTGAGCCTTCAGGTACATCTTCATTCTTTACTCTCACGGATGAAAGTCCTTTTAGTAGTGGATATTGTAATGACCCACTAGGTCATTTTCTGCATTTCCCCACTATTTAGAAATTTAGAGCTTTCCCATAGTTTCATCAAGTCATTTATGACTTGCTGGAGCTGACAGTTCGGTTACCGGGCAGTTCATTTGATTTTTAGAGCCAATTCCCTATTTTGAAGTTTCCTCTGTTAATAATTGGGTGTTGGGCCTAAACATTAGGTAAACGACATCGTATGCCAATTCTGACAGTTCCATTAGCTCCGGCACATTGATTTTAGGCTAGTAGGACCCTTGGTTTGGGTCCCGAGGCTTCCAGACTCATTTTGGGCCATTGAGTGGATTTTGGTTAAAATGGCCATTTGGTATGGGACCCACATTACATCAAAATGACCTCGGATAGAAATTTTGATGGCACCGTTGAGACCAAAATGTCAAATTTGGTAGGGTATCATAGTTCATTTGCATTCACGGGATTCCGAATGAATCCCGAGAGTCCGATCGGAGATTTGGCACTTGGCCAAAACAGCTAGTGCAGGCCAAAAATGGCCTTCACGTTCGTGAGGCCTTGGCTGCTTTCGCGAAGGCCAAGAGTATCAGCCATCGCATTCCCGAGCTTGTCTTCGCGATTTCAAAGAGTCACCTCCTGACCGTATTAGACATTCTCCTTTGCTATCACAGTGAATCGACTGCGTTCTCAAAAGGTCAATCGGGTCATGGTCCGCGTTCAAGATGGGGTCCCTACGATCGCGATGAAGGGACCCCTGGAAGTATTTATTGTTGTGGAACCAGATTTCTCTCCATTTTCCTTAAGTCCCAACACCATATTGTCACACCCCGAATCCCTACGAGGCGTGATTGTCACCCGAAGCCGATATGGCCCGAGAGAACCAATCTTTTCTCACGTTCGTTCATATGCATGTACCTTTTATGAATAACATACTATCTCATGTAATTGATGGAATATGAAATGCCATATATATACATATATAAAACTTGGCCGTTGGGGCCATTTCATCAAACTGAAGGTATATATCTTACATCCATATACCCACACATGTCTACAAAAGCCTCTAAATACATACACAACCATTTCATAACATCTACAACATCAAATCCAATGCATAACTATGACTCAGAAAGTCTCGAACCAACTGGGGCTCACCAAAAATCTGCAATTATTGTCACCCTACTGTGGAGGTTTACTAGTGCCTGCACCTGCAACATTTAAGGTAAGTCCCCCGAGGGGGTCAGTACGAAGAATGTACTGAGTATGTAAGGCCATAAGAAAACTGCGTCAATACATAAGAACTTCAATGGAAATAATTATAAGAGGAACTCTATATGTAGAACCATGTACCTTTCTTTCTTTATTATCATCTCTAATGATACGTACATAATAACAACCACCATGGAATCAATATGAGAGAAATAGCAAATGTGAATAAACTCTCTTTCTGTATGTGGGATACCATGTACATTACGTTCTTTCTTTCCCTTGCCTTTACTTTACTTTACTTTTACATTGCTCATATGCTATTAGGGCCCTCATCATGCAGGTGATCTTTTCACCCCATGGATAAAATATCATCATCATGCAGGTATTCTTTTTACCCCATGGATAAGATCATGTCATCATGCAGGTGCTCTTGCACCCCATGGATAAATAAACATCATCATGCAGGTGTTTGCATCCCATGGATAAAGGAACATCATCATGCAGGTATTTGCACCCCATGGATAAAGGAACATCATCATCATCATTACTTTGTTCTTACTTCATTTCTTTACTTTTGAGATTGATACTTTAACTTGTGAGAGATTGGTACTTTTGCTTATGAGAGATTATTACAATGATAGTCACAACTTTCTTTGAAGCTTTGGATCAATAATCAATGAATGAGAAACATGTGAATAAGCATTATTGGAAACATAGCCTTCATGGAAACATAACACTGTTGGAACCACTGGACAATGATCAATGAACAAGATACATGAGTATAACCACTATTGAAACCTTGGAACATAACCTCATTACTCTTGTTGAGATAGTTCTCTTAGACCTTATAACATATGACAACTTAAGAACTTCCGTCCATAAATAAGAACTAAGTGGGTCATGATTCGTCTAGGAATAAAACACATATGAATAACAATATATATCAAGCTTAGTTGGAATACTATAGAACCCCTTCGTCAACCAATGATCATAAGTCAACCAATGGACATGAGTCCATAAATGAACATGAGTCATAAGATTCACCATTGACCAATGAGTAAGGGACATATGAGTAACTCTAGCCAACTATCGGATACGGAATATCTTAGAGTATTTCGGAATCGAATGAGTACCATGACAATATGAACACCATATGTTGTAGAAGGAAATAGAAGAATAACCTTACATACCTTTGCGTCTCACTATGAATACCCAAACTTATATGGAAATACAATAGTCCAGCTCTTTCCTTACGTCTCACTCTACATCACAAGTACATAACGAAGCTTATATTAGCAACCAACTACCTTACAAGTGCACAAGATGAACATGAATCACATAGTTACTTTAGAACGTCATTTATCGCATCAACATGCCAACACTACCATAACATTCCACTCATTGACCAAGATTTCATACAACAATAGCATTTCACATCACACTTACCCTTTATGCCTTCTCATTTCCATTCCGTCACATTTACACTTATATATTTTCCTCATAACAACATATGAACAACTATCCACATTTAATACAGTCCAACATGCCTTCATATGACACTTTAAGGTCATTAAAATGACATCACAAGTTGATAATTACATCCATGAAGGGAATAGGGGTTTCGGGGGGCCAAAGGGATGCAAAAACAAGCAATTCGGAGTTCTGGGCCGATCCGCTAAGCCAACTGCGCCCGCAGGTGGATGACCTGCATCCACAGGTGACTTTTGGCAGTATCCAGAGGCACCTGCATTGGCACCTGCGCCCGCAGGCGCTTTGTCTGCGAGGGCGGGTGCCCGTTTTGGTCCGAAATGGTCTTTTTGGGGTCTTTTTTATGCAATGAATGCTCCATGATCATAACCAAACTTATTTTAACATATTTTGATCATATTATATGCCAAAAATCATCCATGGTCTCACAACACAAATAACAACACCAAAACGACACTTTACGGCCAATCCGCCACCAAAACCATAACCAATTTTACAATAGAAATTCCAAACATTATGCACCATGAACAAACAAGGGGAGACTATAATCACATATCACATGAAAATAGTGAATCCATCAAATTCATTTTCTTCAAGACCACAAGCCCATGTTCAAGTTTACAAGGCAAGACCATCCTCCGAATTAACATACACATACACTTCACACATAGTGAACTTCTCACACTCCACCAACATAATATAAATCATTTTCCATGCATAAAATATATGAAACCATAATAATATCCACTTAACAATACTCACCAAGTGATGATCTGTGGCCAAAAGGATGAAGGCTTAGGGTTTGAGTTGAGAGAATATTGTGGAAATTTCTAGACTTTGGCATGTGTAACCAAGTGAATAAATATCAGATTTTTGGTTCCTTTTATAGACCCTTAATGGTCATCTTTATCCATCTATTGGTCAATACTTAATGGTTTGATTTGGTCAAAAGAAGAATGGATCATTTCCCATTCATTTGGGCCATGTCTTTTGTGTCTTTTTGGGCCTCCCTTGAGCCCAATGGCTCAAGACTTCTTTAGCCCACTAACTTTTGTATATAATTCATTATATATATATATATGTCCCTCAAGTCACCCTTATCTATCTCTTGGCATTAAATGCATGGTTGATTTGGTCAAATGGAAGATTGGAAGAATGGGTCAAATTGTTATATTGGGCCATGTCTTCTTGTTCATTTTGGGCTTCATATTTGGGCCCAATAATACAAGACTTATTAAATGCCCACATTTCAATACAAAAATTATCAATTCTCTTATGTTGTCATATTTCCATACATGTACATGTAGTCGTATAGGTTCAGCAACGTACGGAGTGTTACACCTCCCACGAGGGTCTAATCCCTTGTACTAGGCCCAATATCAATTAACTCATCAATAACATTAAATAATACATACCTTTGGCTCTCGACACTTAAGTAAATATTGTTCAACGTCATAAAATAGGATTTGGTAGGTACGGGGTGTTACATTCTTCCCCCTTTAGGAACATTCATCCTCGAATGTTAACAATGCCGTCTCATGTGTAATAAATGCATTTCTATACGTATACTCATATAGATACTTACTTAGTCTCTCTCCACTTTCACACTTCTAAACTTTTCCCTTTCGTTTGGAGCAAATATAGGTACCTTGGTCTTATCACTTTGTTTCCAGCTTCTCATCATTTATTTACTAACCCTTGCACCTGTCGGTCTAGAATAGCCATAGGCATCTCTTCTTAGTGGGATCCTCCATAACTTGTAAATTTTCAATAAAAGTAATGGATCTCGGCGTATAACTTGTGTTAACTTATAGCTACTACTGTACCACCTTAATCTCTATAACTTAGTGAACAAAATCTAGCCCAAGTAAGGTAGTTCCACTCGCTCTGGATCACCCAATAGATGACTTAAAATTTCTTCTATATAAACCTTTGTAAGGGGTAGATAATCACCTCACTACCTTCATAATACAATGTATAAGCTGGTAATACAAGTTCAAGTGTCTGGATGCTACGTTCTTCTTGCCCACCTGTTTAAGGATGAAAAACTGTACCTAACTTCACTTGTATATCTAAACTTTCCGTATCTTTGGTTGTTACCTCGCTCAATTGACGATAATCAATACCCATTCTCAATGTGTCGTTTCTTTTTTGTGCAATTAACATTGATGTACCCTTCAGGGACATACTAAGTCTTGCTAGCTGACACGTGTATACCTTAAACATTGTTTTCCTTACCTCAGGATAGGAAGCAAATTTACCTTTTCGCTCAAGGACAGTCTTTATGAAAACAAAAAAAATAGGAATATATTTTCTTATCTCGTCAATTTTCGTGTCATACAGGAAGCCAACCACTTCATATCCATTATAACATTAAAATCCTTCATTTCTATCTCCATAAGATCAACCATCATAACATGATCAAAACTATCTACAATACCCTTATGATAGGTTCTTTTTAACTATACTATATTCACCGACAGGTGGAGATATTTTCATTGATTTAACTAATAACTCTAGTGCCCATAGTATTCGCATGATAGTAGGTGATGGAATAATATACGATAGAGTAGAGCTCAGATCAGTCAATACATATACATCATGTAACAATATGGTAATATACCTAAATACCTGTATCATCATCAGGAGATGTTCCCTGATTCTGTCGGTCCACTAAAGCATAAGTCTGATTCTGGACCCTACTAGTACTGGCTACTCCTTCGGCACCTCTGTCACAACCAACAGACTGCACACCTTGATATAAAGAAGGAATCGATGCTGATAATGCCACAGTGGACCCCACAGGTCGTACCATACTACCCAAACCTCATCGTGGGCAGTCCTTCATTATGTGACTCGGCATACCACACCAATAACAAGCATTCGTCCCCCTACGATATTCACCTTCATGAAATCGTCTGCAAAATTGGCACAACGGGCGAGGAGACCCCGCTGTCTGTGCATCTGGCATCCTACCACTCTGCCCAATATGACTGCCCCTGAATCCCCGGGAGTGAGATGGAGCACCTGCTATGGAATAAGAGAATAAGGGTTTAGGCGGTAACATTCGAGATCTAGATCCTTCTGGGGACACCATAGACTGCCTCGTAGATCTGGCCCTTTTTGATGGCCCTTCCTCAAATTTCTGTGTCCTTCTTCTTTGCCTTTGATCCTCCATTTTATGGGCGAAGGCTTGAATTCTTGCTATATCCATGTCTTTATTTAAGGCAGCAATGGTACAGTCTCTTACCAAATATGGCTCTAATCTGTCCACGTATTGATGGACCCTATCCGTCATTGTAGCCACCACATTCGTAGCATATCGAGCTAAAGAATTAAACTGAAGACTGTATTCCCGAACACTCATGTTCCCTTGGCGTAAATTCAGAAACTGATTGGCATGTGCCTCCCGAATTTCATAAGGGAGGTAATGATCAAGGAACGTTGTTTTAAATTCTCCCCAACTAGATAGGAGTGCATCAATACCCCTTGATCCTTTCCAGTCTTCATACCACAATATTGCTTCGCCTTTCAGTCTATAGGCTGTCAGTTCCACCATTTTAACTCCAGTCACGTGCATAACTTCTAGAGACCTTTGGATTTGATCCACGAAGTCCTGTGGATCTGCTTCTAAGTCTGACCCAATGAATATAGGTGGGTCCAATTTTAGAAAATCTTGCGTACGCCGACTAGCTGCCCTAGCCGCGTCATCTTCATTTACCATTGGACCAGTTCGCCCTTGTGCTTGTGCAACCACTAACTGAGTCAACATATGTATTGTATTTCTTAAATCCTGATCAGTGGCATTCACTGGCGGTTCTGCAGGTACTTCTCTACCTCCTGGCTCTTCTGGAGCTGGTAAAGTAGAGGAAGACTGCGATGCAATTTCAGCATTTGCTTCACCTTGACTAGCTTGGTCAGGTGGTAATCTACTCATTCCTTCTCCGGCAGACATATCTACCTGCTTACTTTTTCCTATATTTCTTCTTATGATTGGCATTTTATGATACCAAAGAAAAATAAGTACCATGGTAAGATACAATTGAACTTACAACACTGGCTCTATTGCACGATCTAGAAGTGAAGAAAAGAAACAACATCCTAAATGTCCCGTAGCCTTCTACTTATAAATGTGGTGCACAACACATTGATAATTAAGACTCTAATCAGAAACGGCTTTGTAGACACCCTTAGAACGACCTGCTCTGATACCACTTTGTCACACCCCGAATCCCTAGGAGGCGTGATTGGCACCCAAAGCCGATATGGCCCGAGAGAACCAATATTTGCTCACGTTCGTTCATATGCAAGTCCCTTTTATGAATAACATACTATCTCATGTAATTGATGGAATATGAAATGCCATATATATACATATATAAAACTTGGCCGTTGGGGCCATTTCGTCAAACTGAACGTATATATCTTACATCCATATACCCACACATGTCTACAAAAGCCTCTAAATACATACACAACCATTTCATAACATCTACAACATCAAATCCAATGCATAACTATGAATCAGAAAGTCCCGAACCAACTGGGGCTCACCAAAAATCTGCAATTACTGTCACCCTACTGTGGGGGTCTACTAGTGCCTGCACCTGCAACATGTAAGGTAAGTCCCCCAAGGGGGGTCAGTACGAAGAATGTACTGAGTATGTAAGGCCATAATAAAACTGCGTCAATACATAAGAACTTCAATGGAAATAATTATAAGAGGAACTCTATATGTAGAACCATGTACCTTTTTTTCTTTATTATCATCTCCAATGATACATACATAATAACAACCACCATGGAATCAATATAAGAGAAATAGGAAATGTGAATAAACTCTCTTTCTGTATGTGGGATACTATGTACATTACGTTCTTTCTTTCCCTTGCCTTTACTTTACTTTACTTTTACATTGCTCATATGCTGTTAGGGCCCTCATCATGCAGGTGATCTTTTCACCCCATGGATAAAATATCATCATCATGCAGGTATTCTTTTTACCCCATGGATAAGATCATGTCATCATGCAGGTGCTCTTGCACCCCATGGATAAATGAACATCATTATGCAGGTGTTTGCACCCCATGGATAAAGGAACATCATCATGCAGGCGTTTGCACCCCATGGATAAAGGAACATCATCATCATCATTACTTTGTTCTTACTTCATTTCTTTACTTTTGAGATTGATACTTTAACTTGTGAGAGATTGGTACTTTTGCTTATGAGAGATTATTACAATGATAGTCACAACTTTCTTTGAAGCTTTGGATCAATAATCAATGAGTGAGAAACATGTGAATAAGCATTATTGGAAACATAGCCTTCATGGAAACATAACACTGTTGGAACCACTGGACAATGATCAATGAACAAGATACATGAGTATAACCACTATTGAAACCTTGGAACATAACCTCATTACTCTTGTTGAGATAGTTCTCTTAGACCTTATAACATATGACAACTTAAGAACTCCCATCCATAAATAAGAACTAAGTGGGTCATGATTCGTCTAGGAGTAAAACACATATGAATAACAATATATATCAACCTTAGTTGGAATACTATAGAACCCCTTCATAATAGAACACTTTTGAAATCTTAGGATATTGATCACTAAATACGATACATGTGGATTTCAACTGGTCACCAACTAGAAATGTGCTACCTTAGAACCTTATAGAACTTTTCACCTACTAGCCAATGATCATAAGTCAACCAATGGACATGAGTCCATCAATGAACATGAGTCATATGATTCACCATTGACCAATGATTAAGGGACATATGAGTAACTCTAGCCAACTATTGGATACGGAATATCTTAGAGTATTTCAGAATCGAATGAGTACCATGACAATATGAACACCATATGTTGCAGAAGGAAATAGAAGAATAACCTTACATACCTTTGCGTTTCACTATGAATACCCAAACTTATATGGAAATACAATAGTCCAGCTCTTTCCTTACGTCTCACTCTACATCACAAGTACATAACGAAGCTTATATTAGCAACCAACTACCTTACAAGTGCACAAGATGACCATGAATCACATAGTTACTTTAGAACGTCATTTATCGCATCAACATGCCAACACTACCATAACATTCCACTCATTGACCAAGATTTCATACAACAATAGCATTTCGCATCACACTTACCCTTTATGCCTTCTCATTTCCATTCCGTCACATTTACGCTTATCAATTTGCCTCATAACAACATATGAACAACCATCCACATTTAATACAGTCTAACATGCCTTCATATGACACTTTAAGGTCATTAAAATGACATCACAACTTGATAATTACATACATGAAGGGAATAGGGGTTTCGGGGGGCCAAAGGGATGCAAAAACAAGCAATTCGGAGTTCTGGGCCGATCCGCTAAGCCAACTGCGCCCGCAGGTGGATGAACTGCATCCGAATGTGACCTTTGGCAGTATCCAGAGGCACCTGCATTGGCACCTGCGCCCGCAGGTGCTTCATCTGCGAGGGCAGGTGCCCGTTTTGGTCCAAAATGGTCTTTTTGGGGTATTTTTTATGCAATGAATGGTCCATGTTCATAAACAAACTTATTTTAACATATTTTGATCATCTTATATGCCAAAAATCATACATGGTCTCACAACACAACTAACAACACCAAAACGACACTTTACGGCCAATCCGCCACCAAAACCATAACCAATTTCACAATAGAAATTCCAAACATTATGCACCATGAAAAAACAAGGGGAGACTATAATAACATATCACATGACAGTAGTGAATCCATCAAATTCATTTTCTTCAAGACCACAAGCCCATGTTCAAGTTTACAAGGCAAAACCATCCTCCGAATTAACATACACATACACTTCACACATAGTGAACTTCTCACACTCCACCAACATAATATAAATCATTTTCCATGCATAAAATATATGAAACAATAATAATATCCACTTAACAATACTCACCAAGTGATGATCTGTGGCCAAAAGGATGAAGGCTTAGGGTTTGAGTTGAGAGAATATTGTGGAAATTTCTAGACTTTGGCATGTGTAACCAAGTGAATAAATATCAGATTTTTGGTTCCTTTTATAGACCCTTAATGGTCATCTTTATCCATCTATTGGTCAATACTTAATGGTTTGATTTGGTCAAAAGAAGAATGGATCATTTCCCATTCATTTGGGCCATGTCTTTTGTGTCTTTTTGGGCCTCCCTTGAGCCCAATGGCTCAAGACTTCTTTAGCCCACTAACTTTTGTATATAATTCATTATATATATATATATGTCCCTCAAGTCACCCTTATCTATCTCTTGGCATTAAATGCATGGTTGATTTGGTCAAATGGAAGATTGGAAGAATGGGTCAAATTGTTATATTGGGCCATGACTTCTTGTTCATTTTGGGCTTCATATTTGGGCCCAATAATACAAGACTTATTAAATGCCCACATTTCAATACAAAAATTATCAATTCTCTTATGTTGTCATATTTCCATACATGTACATGTAGCCATATAGGTTCGGCAACGTACGGAGTGTTACACCTCCCACGAGGGTCTAATCCCTTGTACTAGGCCCAATATCAATTAACTCATCAATAACATTAAATAATACATACCTTTGGTTCTCGACACTTAAGTAAATATTGTTCAACGTCATAAAATAGGATTTGGTAGGTACGGGTTGTTACACATATAAACCCTAGAAAGCTTGTGGAGAGTAGAGATCGATTATTGGGTGTTCGGGGTGAGTTGGGGATGCTATTTTGGTCATTTTGTCTTTGATAATTCCATAAGTTTTCTTTAATCTCTTAGTTAATTTTTTGATTGTTATCCGAATCCCTAGCTTACTTTACGGTCTTATTTAGGGTTCGTATGTGCTCGAATTTTACCCATTTTTTAGGGACATTTTAACAATTTTAATTTGTGATTCTGTAAGCAGGCCCCATATGGGATTTTTAGCTCAATTTTGGAACTGGAGCATTTATATACAATATGGGTATTGTTATTCTCGTGTTAATGCATATATTATTATTTTGATAGTATGGCATCATATAGAGGCTTCTCGGATGGAAAAAGCTCCGATCTAGTGGACTTTCTCGAGCTTTCGGCGGCGTATAGGTAGGCTAGGCTTAGTTTCCTCCTATAATGAGCTTTATTATGGTGTTAATATAGTATTGTGCCAGATTTGGGGTACTTATGGCTTTGTTGCATGTTTAGCGAATTTTGGATTGTTTAGTCGATTAAAAAGTCGTTTTAGATTGGATTTGACGCATTCTTTCTCATTTGAGTTATATTGTACCTTAAGATTATTTTCGACCTATTGATACCATAAAAGAGAACCTTAAATCCTTAGTCTAGTTTGTGGTATAACTTCCCTTAGTACGGACTTTCGAGATTAGTAGTGGGCCCCATCGACCCTCTTTTAGGTCAAATATCCTAATTAACTCCTTGTAGACCTAAGAAGCCTTCTTTCGTCATCTTTTATACAATCATGAACCTTAGGATGATTTAGATATCTTTTCATCCCTTGGATAGACTTGTTATTTAATATTTGCTTTAAATTTCGATTCGAGTTCGGCAGTTACTATTCACTTATGAGGCTAAAGTTCTGGTTCGAGTTTGGCATTTAATTTTCACTTATGATGCTAAAGTTATGGTTCGAGTCCGGTATTTAATGTTCACTTATGATGCTAGAGTTACGGTTCGATTCCAGTGGTTATGGAACAAAGGGATTCTCAAAAATGATTTCGGTTGTCGTTTACTTTATGTTTACTACTGTTACTGACTCTTCCTTGATTGTACCCATTGGGCTTATGGGGGCTCTATTGGGTTAATCCTCTCTTGTAAGTGCATTTTGGGCTTATGGAGCTAGTTAGCTTGTATTTTTCCGAATTGGCTATCTTGTTTACTTATCATTTATCAGTCGGAACATTATTTCAGGTTTGCTCCTTAATCCCTGATTTTAGTTTACATTCTCATATCTTATTATGCTTTTATTATGATTTATCTCAGTCGGCAGATAATATCTACTGAGTACCCATTGTTTTAGTACTCATACTACACTTCTGCATCTTTTTCTGATGCAGATCCGAGTACGAGTCACCGCCACTTATGTTCTATCCAGCTTGCTCTCAGGATTCGATGATAGGGTAAGGTTTTAGAGCCGAAGCTAATTCTTTCTCCTTCCATTACTTTTGGATAATCTTTACTTTTCGAAACTACCTTTATATTGGATACTATTTAGTACTCTTATTCTTTTGAATTTAGTGGCTTTTGTACCGACCTTGCTAGGTCATGGGACATTCTTTTGCATACTTTCTCTCTCCTTTGATATTTGTACTATTGCACTAATATTTTATTGCCTACAATACTATTGTATGCTTAATTTTGGTGTTTATTATACCTTACACCAACTAGCCCCTTACTTGTCGTTTTGGGCTATGGTTTGTCCTACCTACTGTTGGGTTAAAGTAGGTGTCATCATGACTCGCAAAATTGGGTCGTGACACATTTCCATCTGTCTTATGTTTGTTGCAATAATTGTCTTTTGTTTAATTTTATGTTTTGAATCTATTTTATGTCTTTACCACATAAATTAATTAAATGTCATTTCAATGAAAGCATAAAATAAAAATAATATTTTTTTGTGACAAAATTAGGCATATTAATAATGACAGAAGTAGATTCTCTAATTACTGTTAATTATACAGGTCGAGCTATGTGTTATCACTAGAAACTGAGAAATAAAGTATGTAATAAATTAGAAGGTAAAAAAAAATTATATTCCATGACCATAAATAGTCAACACTATAATCTCAATACACAAGAAAGAAGAAAGAGGATATCTCAGAAAGCACAAGAAATATGAAGATTGAGATCTAGAGAAAAGCAACAAAAAAGGGAGCAAAAAGAAGGTAAAAAAATTGGAACAATGATCTCTTTTAAAAAATCAATTATTTCATGGGAAAACCACTAAGAACTGAAGGAAGTCTAACGAGACATAATGAGTACATGACTTCCTATTAATTAATTAATTAAATCTTTTGATAACTGCTAATATATGAAAAACACCGAAGTACATAATTTTTTTCTGCTCACTTGTTACTAAACATACCAATAGACCCCCCACCTTCCAAGAAGTTCTTTCCCTTCTCTAGAAATTAAATTAGTGAAAGGTAATTATGACAATATAATGTACGGTGAATGGTGAAAATATGACTCAGAACTCACACATCAACCTTTAATACTTTGGGAGTAAGATTAAAGTTTTACTAATTTGAGTGTAAAATTCAAAGTTCAAATGTTAATTAATGCAACTACGGAAGTAAATTTGGGAGTCCTACTACTTCAGAAGTAAATCTTAGAGTATTTACTACTTCATGAATAAATTTTAGATTTACTATTTTGGGAATAAATTTTAAAAGTATTTACAACTTAGGGAGTAAACCATAAAATTTTAAGAATAGTTCTTCTTAATAATTCTACCCCGAACTCAAATATGAGTTAAATTTATATTGATCACAAATTCTATTTATTACTGTTTGAATTGAACGTGATTAAATTTCAATATTATCCACTAATCAAAGTTCAAGCCAGCTATTATTAATCAAAGAGATATTAATCAAATAGTCAACAAGTCCAGAAAATAATTTATTCATAGCTTATTATTTCAGTTGTTTCTTTTTTTCCCTTTCATTTTGTTAAATAGAAAGAAATTCTATCATCAATTTCATGAAACTGTTTAGATAAATGAAAAATACATATTAAAAAAAGATCCTAAGGCGTGTAATGAACACTCATTTCTTGTTCATGCATGGATTAGGGCGCATAGCATGACTTTGGTACAAGGTAATAACAACATAATATCCTTAGGTTACAAGGCCACAACTCTTGACTTGGTCGCGTACAACGTGCATTATAAGGATTCGAAAGAAGTCAAGTCTATCTCCGACTATGTAGAGCCGTTAATTCACGTCGTCGAGCTTCTTCCACTGGACGATTGGTTGATTAGTTTGCCATGTCATGGATAGGCTTGAATTTTTCAGGTGTTGATATACATAAGAATCTAATGAGATTTTTCTCAATAATCTTGAAAGTTTTATAGGGAGGGTCCATTGCTTACAATATATACATTGGGATAGCCTACAAAATTTGTTTAGTATGTGTTAGTTTTCCACTATAGAAAAGCAATTTACTATGCCAATCACTTATTGTCTTAACAATTTTAGAAACCAAAATGTCAAAATATTCTATCTTTCCAATATAAATAAGACAGACTACGTAATAAAATTGAAACTCCTTTTCCAGGAATCTAATGGCCCCTCCCTGTTAATTCTGTGGTTTGAAGTTTTAGGATCCGTGATGAATAAATTCTTCTCCCTTTAACTTTTTTACCAACGCCCTTATCACATATATATATCTATCACTTTTATGATAGACTTAATGGATTTGGTTTTGCAATCACAGAAGATGAAAATGTCATCTGCATCAGCATGAAGGTTGATTTGAGGCCCTTTATCATTCATAGAGGAAGGGATGAATCTACTATTGTTGTAAAGATTATTTAGTTGTCTTAAAATCACTTTAGATGCAAGGATGAAAAAGAAGGAGAAAGAGGGTATCCCTGTGTAGAAGTGAAGAGACCTTTTCATCTACCATTTATGATAATGAAATACCAAACTCCAGTTATCAACCTGAAAATCATGTTAGTAAAAGAATGCTAGAAACCAAACTTCTAAAGAACTAAAATAAGGAATGGCCCAACAAATCTATCATTGGCCTAGGCCCTATCAAGTTTAATGATCATATTGCCTCCAACATTATCAAGTTTAATACCTTGGGAAATGTCACGACCCAAAATAATAAGGGTGGTGATGGCACTTACCCCAATCCAGTCATGGTAGGTAAATCAAATTCAACAAACAAAACCTAACAAAACAATAAAATATCAATATGAATAACTCGGAGTAACTCCAAATATCCTCAAGTGGAAGTAAAACTTACACTAAAATCCCAGGTCTCAGCTATCACAAATACAAAAGTGACCTCTAAATAAAATGTCAAAACAATAATGCATTGGTGTCCAAGAAGTATATATGACAGGAATAAAAGATAGAAAAAGCTGGGAAAATTTCGGAACATAGGAGCTCACCAAAGCTTCAAATCAATAATTCTGAAGGATAAAGGGTTGCGTTGGCAGTTCATTTTAGGATCTGTATTAGAAGGATGGAAAAAAGTATGGTGAGTACAACAACTAGTACTCAGTAGGCATTATAGGCCAACTGAGCTCAAGTAGATACTATATCATCTAACGAAATATCTAACCCTACATACAGAAAGGCCAGCAATTTAATAGTACAATATAATAAGAACACTTCACAACATAATGAAGATAAATGATAGATGCAATGCGATATTGTTCTATGAAATACAATGTCCAATGCCTACTGATGTACACCTTATTCATAGTGGCATGCTATGAGGTGGGATCCATAGGGAACGCACACAGTCCAGATACCCTGTCCAAAATCTTACCTCAGACTCACAAACCCATTTGGTATCTTACCACGGACTAAATCAATAGAAGTTAGTTCATTTCCTTTCAAAATCAGTGTTTTCAATGGTACAATTTACTGATCCTCGAAATGAATAAATATACATGATCACAATAACAAAATGAATTCAAATACTACAGATATATAAAATCTCAAGGCAATACTCAACTCGTAAGCTTAGGGTATAAGCCTCAATATCAATTTAGGTTTCAAATCTCAATCGTAAGTCGTACTAGTATTTCCATATCATTGCTTTCCATATCATTTCCATCATGACATTTAACCTTCATGTAATAAATGATGTATAAGACATCTAAAAATACAATGTACAAGTTAAAAAACCTAAACCTCATGTCATTTATTGACATAAACCCCAATTCGGGTATCACAATATTAATCCATCTTATTATTTGCTTTTGTTCACCAATTCACCAATACGATAGCATATACTACACGATAAATCCCCGCCCAACCTATGTTTGAAGAAAAATAAGGCATAACCTACCTCAAAACCGAATAAATCACCATGAACCACCATCAAAGCATATTCCCTTTCCAAACAACCTCTTATCACTCCCTATCTATCTAGAACAGGTACTACATGTGAATACGATTCCATTGGTACCCATATTGCTATACTTCTACTTTGAATCCAAAAAGTCGATCCCATGACCCCAAGGAAAAATTGAAATTTTATTTGAAAATTATGTTATCCATAAGTTAAGGAGTTTAACAATGAAACTTCATTAAAATGGTGATAAAATAATCTTAAAATCGTTAAAATATCATTTATTAACTTTACCTCAAAATCCCCAAAATTTCCATCTGAAAAACTAAGATTTGAAGATGAACTCATGAATAAATATCATGACCCAAATAACCAGATCGTGCGGGCAGCTACTCTAATCCACCTAGATTGGCGAACCCTTACCACCCATTTAAAACAAATGTGGAAGTTATAAATAGTTTTAATAAAAACTTCAAAAATTTGATAAATATAGCACATTTTTCAAAATACATAAAGTAATAAAAGCACCTTTCCCAAGGACCTAATCTAGACAAGTACAAGAGCTGCTACAAGACAAGAAAAATAACCAAGACCCAGCTTCCACCATAGGAATAAGAAGACAGAAGTTTCTGAAGATCTCTAACGCATCAAGCAAGAAACACCAAATGATCCTGCAACCAGACTATACCTCGAAAAGGGTATAACAAGAGTAGTATCAGTACAACCACACGTTATGGAAGCATCATCAGTCAAACCAAGTTAGATCACATTAACACAACATAAATATTCAAAAGGAAACATGCACTTAAATAATTTCATTAGACAAATACCTTCCTCTAATTAATTCTTCACCTCCCTAGTTTTATAAACTCTTTGTCGAAAACTACCTTATTCTTTAGCCAAATTCACTAATCCACCAGTCAATCACCACACCACATTTAACTCTAAGCATCACTTTACAATTATTCTGACACCTCGAGGTATGTATTAATCACCCACTTAATTAAGGACTCAACGACAATGACCATGACAAATCCCAACCCTTAATACCATTTTAAATAACCTCAACAATTATCATGTTTCTCAGAAATACCTACTTGTAGAGACACCCATTCATCATAGGAACATATAACCAACTAATACCAAGTCAACAACACCTTCACTTACTTTATTCCCATCAATATCAACAATCAAACAAGTATAATTCAATACAAAAATCCACCAAGGCAATACCATGTCCAATAACAACAACCAACAACCAGACAAGTATAAGTTATGAAAGTCAATTCATCAAGTACAGATTATGACTAAAAATAATAGACCAAATAAATAATTCATGACTAACAACAATAAGTTTCACATTGCCTTAGTTACTCTTTAAATATACATTAATAGAAGTTTTGACTTTCAATTACGCCAGTAGCCTGAACCACACAAGGATTCAATATAACAACATTAATGTCAACCGTTTCACACAAGGAACCTAGTACATTGATAACTACTGAACCCGGTCCGCTTAAGGAACCATAAAATAATGATAACAACAAAACCCGGTTCACTCAAAAAACCATCAAATTCACCAATACCGTGTACACACATGCTAAGGGTCTTATGGTTTCCTACTAGCCATGACTTACAGGGACGAGCTCATTCCATGTACCAAATATCCCAGACACCTAGTGTCTGCCACCCTTATCCCAAAACAATATGACGCCACCCTTATTACAACACCCCCACCATTATACTCCCTAAGTTTCACCAATTTCATGATGATAACCTTTACCGCTTCATCTCACAATAACAAGTGAGATCACAATAAGTACAATCACAATGATAATAACACAATCACAATAAGAATACACAATCACACTTGTACAACCAACAAGTCTTTCATACAACCTCATTAGATATGATTAGAAACTTAGGATATTGTTCAACAATTACACCTCTTAAATAAGCATTGTAACAAGTACATAAAGATACAATTAATATGCACACATAAACCAAATTGGGTTTTCAACTACATTTAACTGTCACCTACTAGGTCACGAATCGCACGAATATTCCTCATATCATTTAAGAACTTATCTAGGACTTTTAATATCTAAATACGCATCAAAACATTTGGTTCACACATTAATACATCCAACCTTCCATTTTAACCCTAAGTTATCACCCTATGTACTCCTCCACCTAGCATTCTTATTTAATTTACACATGCCATTAATCATCTCCAAATCAACATTTGTTAGTGTTTAATAACAAATTCGAGCTTATGAACATTACCATTATCCATAATTTGGTTTTAGCATTTATAAGAATACACACCATCTCACATCACAGATCAATATTACACACAACCATAATTCATATTCAAAAAAATCCAGAGCTACTCTTTTTATCCAACCAAACACCATACTCTCGGGCCTAAACATAGAATCTTCTATCAATCTATATTATGAATATGTTTTCTAACCCAGGGCTATGCTACTCAATTAAACCTAGCCTACTTGGATGCAAATCAGCTACTACAGAGGTACGAATACAAACTTCTGACTCCATGCTAGTGATTTCTAGTGTGAAATCCATAAGAAAATTATGGGTTTTACCCCGTTCAAGAATATCCCTTCTTCTCCATTGCTCCAAGACTATGAGCTAACCCTAGTGGGTTTTAGAAGGAAACATCATCCTATTTGCAACTAAAGAGGAGAAACAAACTAATGAAAATAGGGGATTGATTTTGGTCATCGGTGTTTCGCTATAGCGGCTGGTAGGATGCTACCATGGCTCCATTATAGCAGGAAAATTACCGCTATAGCGGGATGATATCAATCCATTCAAAATTCATATTCTAAATTTTTTCCATAAATTATTTTATGAAACTAATTCTAGGATACATTACAAAAATTCTCGTACCTTGTGCCCTTGGATGAAGTGCCTTTAATAATGACAGAATGGGTCGTTATAAAAATATAATGACCCTCTAGGTCATTTTACCCATTTTCATACTTTTACTATATTTAGAGATTTCCCACAGCTGCCCTAGGTCATTTATGCCTTGCTGGGATAGACAATTTGGTTACTAGGCAATTCGTTTGGTTTTTAGAGACATGTCCCTACTTTGGTGCTTCTAAAGTTAAGAAATGGGTCTCATACTGAAACCTCAGGTAAATAGCCTTGAATTCCATTTTTGATAGTCTCATTAGCTCCAAAACTATAATTTTAGGCTAGGGGGACCCTTGGTCTGGGTCTCGAGACTTTCTGACTCATTTTGGGCTACAGGGTGGAATTTGGTTAAAATGACCCTTAGGAGTGTGGGACCAACTTTTTATTGAAAGAACCCCATATGGAAATTTTGATGGCACCATTTAGTCTAGAATGACAAATTTGGTAGGGTAGCAAAGTTTGTTTGCATTCACGGGATTCTGAATGAATCACGAGGGTTCGGTCAAAATATTTACAACTTGGTAGAATTGTTGGTACATCAGCACCTTGTGCAGGCCTATTTCCTTAGTCGCGGCAGTGAAAAGGACCCCTGTGATCGCGAGGGGCCATGATCTTAGTCATCCTAATTGAAAGGCTTGAGGGATCGCGACCGCGATATAGGAGATAGTGGGGCCGAGCCAGCTTGTTCATCGCGACCACGTGGCTAGGCCACCCCAATCGCGATGTTTCGTTAGTGGGATATTACAACCACACCCAAGGGAGCTCGCGACAGCGATGAGAAAACCCCTGGTAGTATATATATACATTTTCTTTCATTTTTCTATCATTATTTTCTAAGTCTAAACTCTATTAGAGGCTATTAAAGCTCATGAATTGCTGGAAAATAGTATAATTGAGCTAGGTTTAGCTTAGGGACGTGTTTGTAGGCCCTATATCATTATTAATCCATAAGTTTCCCCATTAATTTTCATGTAATTTTCCAATTTGACTCCTAAATTCTCGATGGTGTTGGGATTGATTTTGAAGTCTGTTTTAATCTCAAAATTGGCTACATCTTTGTGGCTTTTGATGCCTAAGATTTGCGGGATAGTGTGATGGTTTCAATTTAGTGATTCCGCGAGCGGGCCCCATATGGGATTTTTAGTCCAATTTTTTACATAAAAATTTATAAACAATATGGGTATTATTTTACTCGTCTTAATGCATAGATCATTATTTTGGTAGAGTGGCAACTCTCAGAGGCTTCTCAAAAGGAAAATGCTCCAATTTAGAGGATTTGGCGAGCGTTCGGTGGCGTCCAGGTAGGTTAGACTTACCATACTTTTATATTCATCTAACTTATGGTATTAGAGTATGATTATGCTAGTTTTGGGTATGTAATTTTAGCCTAGGTACCATTTTAGTAATTTTATACCTTATTTAGTCGGTAAGGGCCCATTTTAGTAGATTTCATCCCCATTCTCCCCTAATATAGTGTATGATCCTCCTTTAGGGCTAGGTTTAGTGCTATTACTACCCTGAGATGGGAATGGGAAGCTTTATACTAGACTCGGGTAGGTTTCAATTTAGGTTTGGTTATTGAGACCCTGTAGTGGGCCCCACTGTCCTTTTAAGATAGTGTAATATGGTATGAAGACTTTTTAGGCTTAGTTAGAGCCTTGACTACCATTTTAGGCTACTTCTTTGGGATGGGTTGACTTATACTTGATTTCTGGCCTGTTTTAGCTCTTTTTCTCGGGTAGAGTAGTAATTGACCTAGACCGCTCTTTCTTGACCTAGTATTTGGGACCCGGCTTGCCGTAGTGGACTTACCCACCCGATATTGGTATTTATGACCCTTATGGATTGAAAATATAGTCAAAACTTTATATTTCCTCCCTCTATCTAGTTAGGTTTATGTTTATGTAAATGCATTTTAGTTCAGATTTGAGTTCGGTATATGCATTATGGCTATTGTTATTATGAGTTCTAGCATGACTTTGGCATCATTTACGGTTATGGTTATGGTTACTATGTATGAGCTTCAATATGGTTTTTGTATTAGTTTATGGTTGAGATTCATTTCTTATGGGATCACTTATTTTTTATTACGGTATGGTTACTATAAGTTCCAGTTCGAGTTCAACATTTGTTTATGATATAGTGTGGATGTTCAAGAGTTTTTTTACTGTTGTTACTAAGAGTATTGGCAGTGGTACTGAGTTTTGTTGCACATGATAAATGTTGACTCTTATTATTACCCACTACTTCTGGTTCGAACTCGGCGTCTGGCCTCACGTTACTGGCCGTTGGTGCCGGTTCAAGCCTGGTACATATCTAGATTTTAATCTTGGATTTGGGGATTAAAAAAATATTACTTGACATCGGTTCAGTCATTGGATACTTATGTTTTCTATCTTAGTTCCTTTTGTTTGCACTTGCCAGTTTATGGGGAACTCGATAGGGTTAATTGTCTTCTTATGTGTGCCTTCTGGCTTATGGGGGCCCAGTTAGGTTGTAGTTAGCTTGTTTCTTCCAGTTAGGTTGTAGTTAGCTTGTTTCTCTTACTTTTTGAGTTATTTATTTTCGTACTATGCTTACTCAGTACATTATATATTTACCTTTTTCCCATGTTACTGTTGACTTAGCTTACACTCTTGCATTGTATTTATACTTTTACTATAGTTGAGCTCAGTCGGCCGATGATGTCTACTGAGTACCCATGACATTGGTTTTCATACTGCACTTTTGTATCTTTTTCCTGATGTAGATCCGAGTACGAGCCATCGGTATTGACCCTATTCTCAGTCCCAGCTACTAATCTGGAGATGGGGTGAGCTTTCTCGTGTCCGAGGCTGATCCTCTTCAATCTATTTCAGTTCCAAACTTTTTCATTTCGAGACTACTCTATATGTATATATTTTGGATACAGTCTAGTACTCTTTTTTTTTGTTGTAGTGGCTCTAGTACTGACCTTACCAGGTCTTGTGAGGGATTCATTTTGTTCATTTTGTCCTCTCTCTCTCTTGTACGACATGTTGTGTTTATATATATATCTCCTTGATTCCATTTATATTATTGTTTTATATCAGTTTCACCCTTGTGTTTCGCTACTTTTCCTCCCGTTAGCCTATTACTTAAAATTCTGGGCTATGGCTTGGCTTCCTACTGGAGGTTAAAGTAGGTGCTATCATGACCTGAGAAATTGGGTCCTGACAACTTGGTATTAGAGCCTAGGTTCACTGGTATTGCTGGTACATGAGCTAATTTTTAGTAGAGTCCCGTAGATCGGTACAGAGATGTCTATATCCTATCTTTGGGAGGCTACAGGATATTTTGAGGAAAATCTCACCTTTTTGGTTCACTTTCTTACGCTATGTCTATGTTGGTTCCCAAATTCTTATTTTGCTTCACTCTTTCGTAGATGGTTAGGATGCGAGTCTTGCCAGCCAGGGTTCAAGACCCTGAGCCTGCTGGTAGAGCGCCAGTTTGGGGCAAAGGTTGACCTAGAGGTCGAGATCGGGCTAGGGAACCATCGTCATATCATATTGTTGCTTCTGAGCCAGAGATAGCACTAGAGGTACTACAACCACAACAGTAAGTGGGATAGAGGGCAGAATAGGCCCCACCTGGGTTTATATCTCCGAAAATTTTATGTTGCCCAAAATATACCTTCGGAAAAGTATAGTGTGGTCGCTGAATCAAATATAGAACCCAACTAGATTGGGGTCGATCCCACAGGGAATAGGTCGAAGTGTAAGTAGAATACCGGATGGAACAATTGGAAAGTAAGTAAAACTAGGGGTTTTTACTAATGAATAGTAACAATAACGATTGTTGGTTGTATTGAGTTTGTAGACAATAAGAGAAATACACTAGGACTGTGATCCCTAATGATTCCTTAACTCCACCGGTTACTTGTGCTAACAAGATCTTCCCGTTGCGTTGCATGAAAAATCTAACAAGTTAAGTTCATCTAAATGTCTCTCGACCTTCATTAGATGAATTTCTCTCTTCTCCTCTCGATTTTCGAGTGTCGCACTACTAACCCTTGTCCTGGATCTCAGATAACCATTCCCGCTAAGGCTCTGATTATTAGATGAAGGTTGATAGCATCAAATCTCTGTTGTTATCTCCTTTTCCCAAGATCTACCTCTCTCTCGAGAATGTCTAGAAGACAGCTGAGTTTCTAACGTTTGAACCCGTTAGAAAAGCAATCACAACGAAGGAAACAACAATACATGCATTCACAGCGATACAAAATTGCTTTGCACTTAACCGATTTCGTTAATTCCTCATGGTTCACACAACCCTAGTTGATGGGTTTAGTTGCTCATAATTGTAAGAACACAAGAAGAATTCAAAGATGAAAGCATAATTATGATCTCATAACAATGAAGAAAAATCAAAATCTCAATTATCAATAAAACTCAAATTAGGGTTTGTGACTACAAAACCAAGAATATGTCTGAAACAGTATGAAATAACTCTCAAAATAATATATTGTCTAACTCTCGCACTTAGGACTATACAGGGGTATTTATAGATACAAAACTAATCCTATCCAAAACAAAATAGGAGAACAGAGTCGGCAACTTCCACGGTATCGTGACTTGGTGTCGTGGAACCAAATCACGCCACGTAGGTTGGTGTCGTGGCAATCAGGCTCAATTAGACGTCTTTAGTAGTTGGTCATGGCAGGCTTCCACGTCACGTGGGTGGTAGTCACTCCACGTGACTCCTGCGGTGGAAATCAGACTTTTTCTTCAATCTCTGAACTTGAGTCACGATAGCCACTCACGTCACGTGAGTGGCTTCCACGTCATGTAGGTAGTGGCGTGACTACCTCTGGTGCATATTCTAGTTCTTTCTTCTTTTGACACTTCGTTCTCGGGCTTGATTCTTCCTTTTTTTGATTATTTTGCCTTTAAAACCTGTTTTCCTGCAAAGTAGGACAGAAACCGCATCATACCAATAAAACACACCCAATTTATTGCATATTTTCCTTGTTTTTAGCATCAAAAGTGCCATGTAACCATGACACACCAACACCCTCAACTTAGAACATTTGCATGTCCTCAGGCGAACAAAATAAAAATAAACATACACAATGCTTAACTAAGAGAAACCTAAGGGACTTGTGGCAGTCTGCTCGTTGCCTTTGGCACAAAACCTTTTCTAACCCCTCCTCTTTACAAATCAAGACCAATGTGTGTATTCAAGTAGCATAGTATCATGATACAGAAGGGATCAAGTGATGGCACCAGATTATGCACAAACAACTAAGCAAATATGCAATTAACATTTCTCGAACAACTAGCAGCTAATTATGCAGCCCATGTGCTCTCACAATCAAAGAAGTCCCATGCACTCACTGTATACTAATGAATATCATCGTAGGGATGAGGTAAAAACACTCACGCTCAAAAAGAAGTCAAAACAGTGTGCATGAAATACCATAGGCTTGCCCTTATTTTCTAAACCTTCGTTTTCGGACAGTTGGACTAGGATCACTATAGGACTTTACTCGGCTTGTATTGTAGGCTTAGGGACGGGTATGGTACATATGGGTATGGTGACTCAACCTTCCTTGACACTACACTATTTTTGGCTCCAACTTTCAACTTTTCTCATTTTTATTCTCCCTTATTCTCCTTTCTTTTATTTTCAGATTTTTGGGTGTGATTTTCTTCACTTTCAAAAAGTAATTTTCTCTTCTTTTTTTTTTCTTCTTTGCACTTTATTTTTCTTTTCTTTTTCTTTTATTAACCTCTTCTTCATACCCAACTCAATCTACGCACCCCTATAATAGTCACCCTCAACTTAGGCGATTTCCCTGCGTTGAGGTACACAGTGTCCAAGGAGGGACCAGGGCCAAGACGGGTTCATTGTAATTAAAATGGGAAGGTTAATAGGCTAATGAAAGAAATAGGACAGTTATGGCTCAAAGTCGGGATCAAGGGATACTTATTCATTTGGTTTGGCTTTTTAGGCTAAAAGTGGACTTTATTCAAAAAAGGCCTATGATCCTTTCCTAACCACTATCCTCTAACTTAGGCAAGACTAACCGGGCAAGTTCTGGATCGCACACACACAGTTAACTAAGTAGTGACCTCACACACACATAGCATAGGGTTGTATTATCAACTTACTACCTATCCAGCTCATGCAATGCTAGCTACAGTTATTTGCCTATAATCCTAGTGCCATAACAAGATCCAACAGTTGTCACACACAAGCATGCTATTCACACAATTCAAAAATAGAAATTTTTAGGAGGGGTATCCTTAACATTCAAAACACATAAAAATCTTTCAGAAACTGGACTGCACTACAGTTCCCTTATTTTTCTCCTAATTTAGCAAGAAACACAAAAAAATCATCAATAACATCCTAAACATGCTGGTTCTACTATGATAGCACACTCAGGGGAAAAGAAACACGGCAACAAAACCCCCCAAGTGGTGGTACACCCCCACCCCCAACTAAACATGGTGCAATACCCTCAATGCACCGATATCAATCAAATACAAGGGAGTGAATACATATTTGTGGCACCCTAAGCGCCGAAAGTGGGCCCGCCAGCAGCGGGATCATCAGACTGTGCAGTAGTAGGTGCATCCGATGGAGGGATAGCCTGACTAGTAGATGCACCACGCGCCCTCTGCTCCACCTCAATCTGACTCGCATGGTACTCCACCCGGGAGGCTTTAATTGCCCTCCGCAGATCACTCTCGTACTCAGCATCACTATCACCCCGATCCTCCGGACTGCGGGGTCTCTTGCCTCTATCCATCGGAGGCTCCTCATCAGCAAACAAATCAACCTCAAATGCTGGTCGCACGGAGGTATGGGAAGGTATAGGTGGTATAATAGGAGTGCTACTCGATGCCAATGCCCGAACCTCCTCTCTCAAAGGAGCTACCTCTTGGGACAAGCCGGTCATATCAAGGCTCGGTGCAGCACTCAAGCGGGAGGCCATACGTGCCTCAAAACTATCAACCCTCCCATGCAATCCCCTCACAAACTGGTCTATTGCCGCAGTCATCCGCGTCTCCACTCTAGTCTCCGCAGCCTCTACTGTGGTCCTAACCCAAGGCTTAAGCTGGGATACCAACTTATCCATCTGGGTCTCAGTGTGAGCCTGGCGCTCAAACATTTCCATCTGCCTATCAATCAACTGTTATAAAAAGTCCCTCGATACTGAAACCATCCCAGCAGGAAGCGATGGAGCACTAGTACTGGGTACCTCATCATCAATAGGGCCAGCGCCCTCAGTCTGTATAGGAATAGTCACAGGTACTCTAACCGGTGCAGGAACAGGCAAAGGGGCACTACTCGGCTCATCCAGGGTTGTGCCCGACGACTCAGACTGCTGTGACCCTTGTGGAAGAATGGGGTGTGAACCCCTCTGCTGCATCAGTCCAATATCCGCAATGCGGGTCACCTCGATATAACGGTCGAAGGCAGGTATCCTGGCCACCCCTTCCCTATCACACAGCCCTTGGATCAAGCATGGAAAGGGTATACTCGTGTGATCTCTGAAAGCCCGCTCGTGGATCTCCCGGACTATGTACCTCGCAAAATGAATCTCATAACCAGCCAAGATGCTGGCTACTACTACAGCCCAGTCCAATGTGAGTGAGTTGTCAGCATTAGTTGGACCCAACCGATGCCGAACCACGGACCACCAGAATCTACCAGCAAAATAAAGCGTGGACTTTTTGATGTCCAGCTTCCCAGTCACCTAACTAGCCGCCACACCATCTTCGGCTATGTACCCTGTAATCCATTTAAGCAGGTCCAATTTCTTCTCTGCATCTTGCATCTTAGCTCTATCTCTGACAGTGTCCATTCTATGATCAAATTTCGCAGTTGAAGCCAGGAGTAGACGGTCGGCCCCAAATAAGAAGCGGTGAATGGTCTGCTCTGAAATATCCACGCTGGTACCACGAACCATGACGTGAGTCAAAAATGGCTGCAAAATATATTTTTGCCCAACAGGAGTGCCCAGGTCAACCAACGCAGCATAAGAGGCATAAAACTCTCGGACTAACTCTGAGCTATAACGACCAGAAGGTTGCGCCATCCATCCCAATCCATATCTCTCAAAGACAGGCCATATGTCAGGTAGTGTCAACTCATCCACCCGATATCGCGGCTCCTCCATAATGCTCCTCCGACACACACCCCTCTTCGTCAATTCAGTGTCTCTATCATAAAAATCATGCATGCCCTGCACATACCAACGCTGAACCTCCGTACACTGCGCGGGAGTCGGAGCACTCTGGGCACCAGAACCTGAAATAGAAGCTGTAGCCTCCGCCGCAGAAGTACCCTAACCCGTACCATCATCTGCAGAGCCTGACGCAGAAGCATCCTCCCCCTCTTCAGACTGGAGGGCGTACTCAGAGGACTCAGCCGAAACAACTGGCTCAACAGGTGGTGGGGCTGACGAAAGTGCTGCCCGGGCAGCCGCTCGGGCTCGCGTCTGTAACCTCGTCGCCCGAGGGACCAAAGAAGTGTCATCCTGACTAATGTCAAACTCCTCTACAGACCCACTTTTATCAGACTCAGTCAATTCATCATATAGATGGGTCGGTAAATCCAGATTTTTGATGCGAATTCGGGATGAGGAATCAAGATGGTCACTTTTGGGGTTTGATTTGGGAGGCATGGTAACGGGTTTGGGTTAGATTTTTAAGTTTACGGGTTGGGTTTGGATCGAATTTGGGTAATAGGGTCAGATTTTTAGGTGATTTACGGAATGGGTTCTTGGATTGTGGTTGAGAGTTGAAATAGGGGCTTGGATTTTAGGTGAATTTGCTCGTGGGGGGTTGGATTTTTGCAATAGAGGTGGTGGGAGGGTCGTATTCATGGTAATGGAGTAGAGAGAGAGGGGAGATTAGGGTTTAGGAGTAAAAGATGAAATTAAAGAAGGAATGGGGAATTTCAGGTTTTGTTACTGGTATAGGAGATGGGAACCGGTTTTATATCCAAAATTGGGTCTGGGTCGGGTTAGATTTTGCCCACTGCAGTTTTTTAAAATTTCATGGTACAACCCACGTGACGTGGATTGGACTCACGTCATGTGGTTCTTGTCGTAGGTATGGTCCTGCGATTTATAGTTTCCTCTGATTTCCACGATACTACCCACGTGACGTGGGTTGGACTCAAGTCACGTGGGTCCTCTGCCGTAGGTGAGATTCTGAAACCTGAATTTAAACTCTAATTTTAACGATACCAACCACGTGGCGTGGAAGACACTCACGTGACATGATTCTTATCGTGGATGATATTGAACCAATTCAGGTAAATTTTGTGATTTTCAGCTAACTGCTCCTCAATAATCAGATCTCCGCATAACAAAATCTTGGGTTGCCTCCCAATCAGCGCTTGATTTAATGTCGCGGCACGACACGGCTAAATTGGATACTCAGACTTCACCAACTAGCCCATGGGTTGCCTCCCATGAAGCACCTAGTTTAACGTCGTGGCTAACTTGGATACTCTGACTTCACCAAGTTCAAGTTCTTCAATCATCCTTATTTCTTCCAGAACTCCCACATAATGCTTAACACACTGTCCATTGACTTTGAATAGAACATTATCTATTTTTTTTAGCTCAATAGCACCATGTGAGAATACCCGAACGACCGTGAATGGGCTTGACCATTTGGATTTTAGTTTTCCAACAAACAGGCGAAACTTAGAATTATACAGTAAAACTAAGTATCCCGGGTGAAACTCTCGATTCTCAATTCGACGATCATGATACAATTTCATCTTCTCTTTATACAATGCTGAACTTTCATAATCCCGGAGATGAAATTCATCTATCTCATTCATCTTCTCAAGTCGCAATTAAGCTGTTTCAGTCCAGTCTAAATTCACCCTTTTCAACGCCCACAAATCCTTATGTTCCAATTCAACGGGCAAATGGAAAGACTTTCCAAAAACCAACTGATATGGTGATGCACCAATTGGTGTTTTGAAAGCAGTCTAATACGTCCATAACGCATCATCCAGTCTTCGATCCCAATCAGTCCTATTTGCATTAACTGTTTTCGTCAAAATGGACTTGATCTCGAGATTTGACACCTCAACCTGCCCGCTTGTCTGAGGATGGTAAGGTGTTGCCACCTTATGTTTGACACCATATTTTTCAAGCAGGGATGTGAACAGACGGTTGCAAAAGTGGGATCCTCCATCACTAATAATAACTCGGGATGTCCCGAAGCGTGAAAATATGTTCTTTTTCAAGAAAGCTGTGACACTTCTCCCTTCGTTATTAGGAAACGCAATTGCCTCCACCCACTTAGAAACGTAGTCAACGGCTACCAAGATGTATTTCATTCCATGAGAGCTCACAAAAGGACCTATAAAGTCAACTCCCCACACATCGAACAATTCAAGCTCAAGTATAGTTGTCATGGGAAGTTCGTGTCTGCGTGAAATATTGCCTTGCCTTTGACATCGATCACAAGCGCGAGCATAGTCATGAGCATCTTTGTAAATACTGGGCCAGTAGTACCCACATTGCAAGATTTTATGGGCAGTCCGTGCACCTCCATGATGACCCCCAACTGGAGATGAGTGACATGCCTCCAAAATACTTATCATCTCGGACTCTGGGACACATCTTTGAATTATGCCATCAGCACACACCCTAAACAAATACGGCTCATCCCAGAAGAATTTTCTTACCTCATGCATGAATTTATTTCTTTGCTGATATGTCATATCCTCCGAAACTAGATCACTTTCCAAAAAGTTGGCAAAATCAGCAAACCAAGGGATTAAGTCTTGGGATGCTACCAGTACTTGCTCATCTGGAAAAGTATCATCAATCCCAAGATCATCCTTCAATTTAAGCATGGCCTCCTCCTCAAGGCGTGAAGGATGGTAAGCCACTTGATTTTCAGTCCCCTTACGATCCTTCACTTCAAAGTCAAATTCTTGCAATAGAAGTACCCACCGAATCAGTCTTGGCTTAGCATCCTTTTTTGACATAAGATACCGAAGAGCTGCATGATCTGTATGCACAATCACTTTTGTACCAATCAAGTAAGATCTGAATTTCTCAAAAGCGAATACTATGCCAAACAACTCCTACTCAGTCACAGTGTAATTCTTTTGAGCTGGATTAAGCACTTTTCTAGAGTAGTAAATCGGATGTAATATCTTCTCACGTCTTTGGCCAAGGACTGCACCCAAAGCCACTCCACTAGCATCTCACATAACCTCAAAAGGCTTAGTCCAATCCAGTGACACAATAATAGGGGCTGAAACCAACTTATCCTTAAGACACTCAAATGCTTTAATACATACTTCCTCAAATACAAACTTCACCTCTTTCTCTAAAAGTTTGCACAAGGGATGTGCAATCTTGGAGAAATCCTTGATGAATCTTCTATAAAAACCAGCATGACCTAAGTAACTTCGAATACCTTTTACAGAGATAGGTGGGGGTATCTTCTCAATTACTTCAATCTTTGACTTATCCACCTCAATGCCATTCTTCGAAATCTGATGCCCCAATACGATACCCTCATTTACCATAAAATGACATTTTTCCCAATTCAGCACTAGGTTGCACTCCTCGCATCTTTGTAGCACATTGGCAAGGTGTGCCAAACAACCATCAAATGAGTCTCCCATAACAAAAAAATCATCCATAAAAACCTCGATAGTGTCTTCCACCATGTCAGAGAAAATAGACATTATACAGCATTGGAAGGTGGTTGGTGCATTACACAAATCGAAAGGCATCCTCTTGAATGCGAACGTCCCGTATGGACAAGCAAAAGTGGTCTTCTCTTGGTCTTCGGGGGCAATAAAAATCTGATTATACCTCGAATAGCCATCAAGAAAACAATACCATCCTCTACCAGCAAGACGGTCTAACATCTGGTCCATGAAGGCATAGCAAAATAATCCTTTTCAGTCCACGAATTCAGCTTCCGATAGTCCATGCAAACTCTCCATCCAGTCACCGGCCTCATTAGAATCAACTCATTTTTTTCATTTGGAACCACAGTGATTCCTCCCTTTTTCGGCACACACTGAACAGGGCTCACCCACTTGCTATCAGCAATAGGGTAAACCACTCTTGCATCTAACCACTTGATGATTTCTTTCTTCACAACCTCTTGCATAGGTGGGTTCATACGACGCTGGTGCTCCATGCTAGGTATGCACTCAGGAATAAGCTGGATCTTATGAGTGCAAATATCGGGTGGAATACCTATAATATCAGCAATGGACCAACCAATGGCCCTCTTAAATCTTCTCAATACTGAAACCAAAGCCTCTACTTGCCAATCCACCAATTTAGCCGAAATAATCATTGGCAAGGTATTGTTAGCTCCCAAGAATGTATAGCGAAGGTGGGCCAGAAGAGCCTTAAGCTCTAAAACTGGAGGCTCCTCAATAGACGAAAGAGCTGGTGGAGTTACCCTATTCTTCAAATCGAGATCCTGTTTCTTTGGAGCATAAGTGTATGCTCCTTTACCCGCAAGTACACCCACCATCTCATCATAGTCTTCAATGTCATTGTCTTCAAAATTCATGATCACGGCAGCCAGAGGTTCTACTCCCAACCTTTCTTCAAGGGACAAAACAACCTCACTATCATCAACTGCATCTATCACTGAAATCACCAGCTTATCTCTTGGCTGCTTCATTGAACGGCAGACATTGAAAGTAACCTGTTCATTATTCAATCTAAATTTGAGCTGCCCTATTTCCATATCAACCAATGCACATCCCGTGGCAAGGAATGTTCTTACCAATATGATGGGAACCTCAAAGTCAACTTCACAATCGAGAATCACAAAATCAACCAGAAAAATGAAAGATCCAACCTTTACCAAAACATCGTATAGAATGCTCACCGACTTTTTCACAGTTCTAACGGCCATGAGAAGTCTCATAGAGGTTGGTTTTGGTGCTCTCAACCCCAATTGCTTGAACACGGCTAATGGAATTAGGTTGATGCTAGCACCCAAATCGTACAGTGCTTTAGCAAAGTCGTAGGACCCAATAGTACAAGGAATTGTGAAAGCTCCTGGCTCCTCCTTCTTTTCAACTAGGGAACGCGAAGCAACTGCACTACAGTGATGTATGTTATCTGCTGGCTCAAAACTGACCGTTCTCTTCTTTGTCACCAAGTATTTCATGAACTTTGCATAACCTGGCATCTGCTCCAATGCCTCTACAAGAGGGATGTTTACTGACAGCTCCTTCAGCATAGTGATGAACTTCTGATATTTTCCTTTCTCAGCCTTCTTCTTCAATCTTTGAGGATAGGGAGGAGGAGGTCGTGGGATAGTTTTGAGCACTTTTGGTACCTCTTTTTCCTTCCTCTTCTATGATTTTACATTATCGCTATCATCATGATGATTTGGAATCGTGTCACCCTTTGCGTTATCCGGCTCTAACTCAACTTCTACATCAATAACCACTGGTTCATTAGCCACACCACTGTCGGCGGGTATGGGTGGATCTATCGTGCACTTCCCGCTTCTAGTAGTAATGGCGATACAATGACTATCATTTTTCGGATTCTGGACGGTATTTCTTGGAAGGGTGCCTGGCTGACATTGATTCAGTGCTAATGAAATCTGCCCAAATTGTTGCTCCAACTGTTTAATGGCAGTTGAATGAGACTCCACTTTATGACTTATACCCGAAATGTCAGTCCTAATCTCCTTCAAGCAATACTCCTGACTTTATGCTCCTTTGACCAATTTATTGAGAAGTGCCTCCATCCTTGAATTTCCAGACTCCTCATCACGTCTTCCTGGTGGTGCATAAAGGTCATTCTTCTCTCTATTATCATCTTTCTGCCTCTAATCACCATCACGGTCTAGTTCTCGATATTTGTATCCCGACTTGTTGTAGTTGTCTCCATAATAATTTCGACCTTGATTCCCTTGCCTTGAGTTCCAAGAGTCTTGATTAGACCCTTGGCTCGAAAACCCGCTACTTCGCGATCTAGATACTTCACCTCTTCATCAGACTCACTATCATCATGTCTAGCCGATTTACTTTGTGCACCTACAGCATGCACCTTTTCCGCATCTCTGGCCTCTATTTGTTTAGCCAGAAGACCAATTTCTGTCCTCAACTAAGCGACCTCTTGAGCCACAGATTCATCCAAAGCCCTTTGAGCTGCTGAAGCTCCAATAGCATATGTGCCAGCCGGCCTATCTTCCTCTTAAGTATGCCATCCTCGGTTGGTCTTAGTGACACTATCTAATATCTCCAAAGCTTGTTACCATCTCAAACTCATGAATGCTCCACCAGTGATAGTATCTGCTACCGCCTCTGTGTTGACATTCAAAGCCCTATAGAAGATTTCAAGTAAATTCATACCACTCATCCTATGATTTGGCATATTCTGCAGCTTTTTTTTGAACCTCAGCCATGTCTCATAGAGTGCTTCAGAATGAAGCTGTCTGAAATTATAGATCTTGTCATTCAACTGCAGTATCTTCGACGGTGGGAAAAACTTTTCCAAAAATTGATTTCTCAATTCTTGCCAAGTAGTGATGGAACCTTGTGGTAGCTCAGCCAACCATAAAGTAGCCTCTCCTGTTAGAGAGAATGGGAACAATCTCAACCGAATTGCCTCCTGATCAACTCCTGGAAAATTATATGATGTGCAAACCCCCACAAAATTCATTACATGCATGTTTGGATCATCCGTGGGCAGACCGGCAAACACACCCTTTAAGTTTAGTAGGTGAATCATAGCACTAGTAATGTCAAACTTAGTGCCCAGAGGTAACGCTGGTGGAACGATCACACCAGTCTCTATTGGCTCAAAGTAGGCTATATCTTCTTCTTCAGGATCATCATATACAGGCACATATGGTCTTGGTTGTTCTCTTAGTCGTCTTTGTCTATCTTCAGCATTAGCCAGACGCTGTGTTGCTTCCTGCATAGCTCAATAATCTCTCTCCGCTTGTCTAAGAGCAGCTTGTCTAGCATGCTCCTCTCGTGTCAATCGAGCAGTAGTTTAATCCGCTATTTCCTGACCAACCGAATGAATTAGCTAGTTGTGAATATCTCCCGCAGCTGCGGGATTCTGAACTCCTTCAGTACTCACCACTCTCCGATTAGCTCTTAGAGTCCTTTCGATTCCAAGATCAAGTGGAATCAGGGGATTGTCTTGACTCCTAGTATATGGTATACACCGGCGTATGCCCTCAAAAGTATGTAAAAACACAACCAATCAACTCCAACCAGTAATAATCAACTCCATAACTGTATTCCCCGGCAACGGCGCCAAAATTTGATGTCGCCCAAAATATACCTCCAAAAAAGTATAGTGCGGTCACTGAATCAAATATAAAACCCAACTAGGTTGGGGTCGATCCCAAAAGGAATACGTCAAAGTGTAAGTAGAATATCGGATGGAACAATTGGAAAGTAAGTAAAACTGGGGGGGTTTGCTAATAAATAGTAACAATAACGATTGTTGGTTGTATTGAGTTTGTAGACAATAAGAGAAATACACTAGGACTGTGATCCCCAATGATTCCTTAACTCCACCGGTTACTTGTGCTAACAATATTATCCCGCTGCGTTTCATGCAAAATCTAACAAGTTAGGTTCATCTAACTGTCTCTCGACCTTCATTTGACGAATTTCACTCTTATCCTCTCGGTTTTCGAGTGTCGCACTACTAACCCTTGTCCTGGATCTCAGATAACCATTCCCACTAAGGCTCCGGTTATTAGATGAAGGTTGATAGCTTCAAATCTCTGATGTTATCTCCTTTTCCCAAGCTCTACCTCTCTCTCTAGCAAGTCTAGAAGATAGGCGAGTTTCTAACATTTGCAACCGTTAGAAAAGCAATCACAACGAAGGAAACAACAATACAGGCATTCACAGCGATACAAAATTGCTTAGCACTTAACCGGTTTAGTTAATTTCTCATGGTTCACACAACCCTAGTTGATGGGTTTAGCTTCTCATAATTGTAAGAACACAAGAAGAATTCAAATATGAAAGTATAATTATGATCTCACAACAATGAAGAAAAACCAAAATCTCAATTATCAATAAAACTCAAATTAGGGTTTGTGACTACAAAACCAAGAATATGTCTGAAACAGTATGAAATAACTCTCAAAATAATATATTGTCTAACTCTCGCACTTAGGACTATACAGGGGTATTTATAGATACAAAACTAATCCTATCCAAAACAAAATAGGAGAACAGAGTCGGCAACTTCCACGGTATCGTGACTTGGTATCGTGGAACCAAATCACGCCACGTAGGTTGGTGTCGTGGGAATCAGGCTCAATTAGATGTCTTCAGAAGTTGGGTCACGAAAGGTTTCCACGTCACGTGGGTGGTAGTCACGCCACGTGACTCCTGCCGTGGAAATCAGACTTTTTCTTCAATCTCTGAACTTGAGTCACGACAGCCACTCACGTCACGTGAGTGGCTTCCATATCATGTAGGTAGTGGCGTGACTCCTCCTCTGGTGCAGATTCTAGTTCTTTCTTCTTTCGACACTTCGTTCTCGGGCTTGATTCTTCTTTTTTTTGATTATTTGCCTTTAAAACCTGTTTTCCTGCAAAGTAGGACAGAAACCGCATCATACCAACAAAACACACCCTAGTTATTGCATATTTTTCTTGTTTTAAGAATCAAAAGTGCCATGTAACCATGACACATCAGTACTACAGCCACAACAGTAAGTGGGATAGAGGGTAGAATAGGCCCCACATGGGTTTATACCTTCTGCAGTTCTCCGAGATGCATTGGTTCAATTATTGAAGTTAGTTGGTGGTCTACTGACAAATAGAACTCAGATAAAAGCCCAATATGGTATTGGTTTAGAGGCGCAGCCTGCAGCTGTGGCTCCTAGAACAGAGGTTTCAGCAGCACCAATAGTTCCGCAATTGGTGGATGCCAAGCCAGTTATGACCGTGAATTAGCAGAAGAAGTTGGGCCAATTTCTAAGATTGACTCCACCCCGGTTTGCTAGGGTCCCAAGAGGGGATGCTTATGAGTTTCTGACAAGTTGTGAGGACAGGCTGAATAATTTGGGTTTGGTCGAGTCTCGCAGCGTGGATTATACTACTTATCAGCTTGACAGGGCAGCGAGACAATGGTGGAGAGGTTATCTTGATTCCAGGCCGGTTATATATCTACCTATTACTTGGACTCAGTTCTCCGAGGCTTTTTTAGGGAATTTCATGCCTCACAGCATGTGCGAGCACCTCAGGGATGAGTTTTATGCATTGATATAGGGTTCTATGATTGTGGCCGAGTATAAGGTGAGGTTTCACAAGCTAGCCTGGCATGCTATTATGATTCTTCCTACAGAGTACATGAGGATTTAGTTTTTTTGTTAGAGGGTTGAGACTACTGCTCCATAGGGCTACGCAGAGTTTGGTGACTTTGAGGAAGTCTTTCCCTGATATTGCTGACCCTATCTATACTATTAAGGAGATGGATCATGAGGCTCAAGGGGGCAGCAATTAAAGGCCCCGTTATCAGGGTAGTTATAATGGGAGCCACATCGACTCACAGTTAAGAGGCTGAGGATTTCAGGATAGGTACCCCCCAGTGTCAGTCTTATCAGCACCAGGGTCAGCCTAGTAGGCCCGTTCAGGCAGAGCTTTAGATTTCAAATAGGGGTTAACCAAGCTATGGTAGATTGGGTGGTCAGAGCACTATTCAGCCAGCGAGTGGCCTTCAGTCATGGTCATCAGGTTTAGGTGGCCATTTAGAGTCAGCTAGACCTTCTAGACAAATCAGAGTGCCAGGGGATTGCTATGAGTATAGTGTTGTTGGTCACTTCCCTAAAAAGTGTCCCCGCCATGGGATAATTGAACCTTCAGTTCAGAGCACACAACTGATCAGATCAGTGCCTCCGTCGATTAGGAGTGGAGCTCAAGGTAGTAGGGGTGGTCCCCAGGGTTCTAGAGGTAGCCCCCAGGCTGGTAGGATAGGTGGTCGGGTAAGTACCCAGTCTGGTAATGGACAGGGCCATTTGTATGTTGTACCGGGTAGGCCAGAGGCTGAGGCTTTGTATATTGTGATTACAGGTACGATTTTAGTATGCCATCAGCCAACTTTTGCTTTTTTTGATCCCGACTCCATGTTTTCATATCTTTTTGCTTATTATGCTCTACAATAGGGTTTGTCTTCGAAGTCTTTATCTGTGCCATTGTGTATATCTACCTCCGTGGCTCATTATTTAGTAGTGGATCGGGTGTATAGATCATATTTGGTGATTATTTTAGAGTTTAATACTCGGGTTGATCTTATTGTGTTAGTAAGGTGGATTTTAATGTAATTCTGGGCATAGACTGGTTATCCCCCTATCATACGGTCTTGGATTGCTTCACCAAGACTGTTACCTTAGCCATGCCTAGCATATTGATACGATACAAAATGTGAAAAAGGAAAACAAAGTACGAAAATCAAAAGACAATAAAGGAAAAGGATAAAAGATACATAATAAGACACAAAAGAGGAAATAGTAAGCGAATCAAAGGTGTATTAAATCAACGACCCTCAAATCATAATCCTACAAGAAGCACCTTATTCTTACGTAGACCCCAAGTGACATAATCACTCACAACCAACGCTTCACATGATTCAACAAACTCCCAACAAGCTCTCACAAATACTCACAAGTGTATCTCTTATTATCATTCATCAACTAACCCTAAAAAGAAAAGGAAAGCTAACTATTTATTGCTATGGGCTTTATTACAAAATGGCCCCAAAAGTGACCCAATAAGACAAGGTGGCCTATTAGGCCCTTTTATCAATGCACCTCCTACGCTCCAAGCTATCATCAAAATAAGATGTTGCTTGATGGGACCTTGGAGTGCATCATTGGATATAGCGCCTTTCGGGTGCCAATCTATCATCCAAACACATATTTGCCTTTCTAGGGTGACCAAGTCTTTGATCCTTTATTGTTGTCCTAGAAGCATAGATCTCGAGAGATTGGAGCTAATCCAGCTTTTATCATCCTCCCATTCATGAAAAGGATTCGACCTCGAATCCAAATCTTTTGTCGACTTGTCATCACACTTTCCAAGTTTGGAATCCTTGGGCAAGAACTCTGTTAGGCCTTCAAGTTTATCTTCACAAGGCACTCTCCTTGTATCCTCCTTTGGATGTATTTGTTCATGAACTTTCATAAGAGAAGGTGTGATACTAGGTAAAATGCTAGTATCGTGGTTAGTGGGTAACAGAGGTCTCATGTTGGAAGTGTCTTTGTCAAATTGGATTTGGAGTGGTCGAACAACAATGGGTGGAACTTGTTTCTCATTTGGTAGGCTTGATGAAGTTTCCTTAGGGAATTGTTTCTACATGTTTGCCACCTTGACTTCCATATGTGTCATAGTGCCTTCCATGTGTGACAAGGTTCCACACATTTTCTCTACAACTTGTTGTACCCCTAGGAGTGCCTCCAAGATGGAATCAAGGGTTGCTCCACCCATGGTCCTTAGTACATTGATAAATGGGATGAATAAAATATGGATGACTCGATTAAAGGACAAAAGAACTTGACTCAAAAGTTAAATAAGAAAGAAAATGACAAAAGCACACATAGAAAAGAACAAGAAAGAAAATGAACTTATGAAATAATCACAACCAAGTAGAATGATTACTAGTTGTTAATTAGTTCAGGAATCAAAGAGATGAGATTAGGAATCAAGAAATAGGATTAGAAGGTTAGAACTTGAGGGAAAATTGACTTGAAGTTGTTGACCTACGCTGGGTGAGGTGCAGCCACAGGTGATGGGCTACGTGGGCAGATGGAACTTTACAGGTCAAACCTGTATGCTGGAAATGGCTCCTGCGTGGTGACCTGCATTCACAAGCGCTGACCTGCATGGGAATGTGCGGGCACAGGTACCCCAGGTTAGTACAGCTGGAGTTCTGAAATTTGTCCTCTTGTGGGCCCTTTTGCACTCTCTCTTGCAATATTCCCTTTTCTTTTGGATATTCCTTTGTACCAACATCCAAACACTTTTCTCTTTCTTCCTTTTTGGATCTAACAACTACTTTTGACAATTCATCCTCTTGAAGATATGAATTTTGGGATGAACACCAAGAACAACTTGAATATTCAAAAATTCATATCTCTCTCAATTTAGCTCCAAATCTCACAAAATTTGAAACACAATCTCCTTTTGGTATGGGTAATAAATCCCAATACCTCTAAACCTTCAATTCCACTCAAATAATTTCAAATTTGAAGATCCACTTTGAAAGTTTTTCAAGCTCAAACTCAACAATGGTAGAACCTTCAAATCAACTTTGATTATGCTCAAATTTGAGATTTAGACTCCAATAGTACTAGGGAACAAGAATCTATCACTAAAAATGCAAGAAAACACAAAAATCAAAAAATCAAAATTTGGGCTAACCCCAAAAATGTGAAACACTAATTTTTTTTGTGTGATTTTTGATTTTCTTTTGATAACACACCCAAGATTCTAAGATCGACTCTGATACCAAATGATACGATATAAAATACAAAAAGGGAAAACTAAGTATGGAAATGAAAAAACTATAAAGGAAAAAGATAAAATATAGATAATAAGATACAAAAGAGGAAATACTAAGCAAATCAAAGGTGTATTAAACCAATGATCCTCAAAAAATAATCCTACATGAAGCACCTTATTCTTACATAGACCCCAAGTGACATAATCACTCGCAAACATTATTTCATACGATTCAACAAGCTCCCAACAAGCTCTCATAAACACTCGCAATTGTATCTCTCATCATCATTCATTAACTAACCGTAAAAATAAAAGGAAAGCTAATTATTTATAGCCATGGGCTTTATTACAAAATGGGCACAAAAGTGACACAATAAGACAAAGTGGCCTATTAGGCCCTTTTAACAATGTACCTCCTACACTCCAAGCTATCATCCAACAATGATGTTTCTCGATGGGCCCTTGGAGTGCATCATCGTATATAGCAACTTTCGGGTTCCAACGAGTGCATCATCGGATATAGTACCTTTCGGGTGCCAAACTTTCATCCAAACACATAGTTGCTTTCCTTGGATGACCAAGTATTTGATCCTTTGGTGTTGTCCTCAAAATAGATCTCGAGAGATTAGAGCTAATATGGCTTGTATCACATACCCTCGGTTGTAAGACAGGGTTCTTTTAGCAGCGTGCCAATGGGGATCATTTCTTATATTCAGGCTAAGAGACCAGTATAGAGGTTTTGTGTAACACCCCGTACATTTCCGGAGCTATGTTATTACCGTAACATTTATGGACTTATTTAAACATGAGACTTGTTGGGGTTTTACATATTAATTTGGTTGGGCTGAATTCACATGCAATCATGGGCTCAATTTGAGGCCCAAAATCAACAAGAAAGACATGGCCCAAAGTGAAAAAAATGATTCATTCTTGCTTTGACCAAAGAAAACCCTTAATTATTGACTAATTGGATGGCTAAGTATGACCATGAGGAACTATATAAGGCCACAATTCAGATTTTTAATCAACAAAAGCCACATGTAATTTCTAGAAATTTCCACAACACTCTTTTCTCTTCCAAACCCTAAGCTACCATCTCTTTGGACAAGATCAACTCTTTTTCAAGCCTTGTTAAGTGTTTATTTTTATGGTTTAATACATTATATTCATGGAATATGGTGTATATCATGTTGGTGAAGTGTGAGAAGTTCACTATGTGTGAAACAATTTGTGTTTGCTTAATCGGTGAAGGGTTTTGCCTTGTAAACTTGAAAATGGACTCGTGGTATTGAAGGAAGTGAACTTGAAGGATTCAATATTGACATGTGAGATGTGATTATATCCCTAACTTATTTTATTCTTGTACATAATGTTTGGAATTGTTAATGGAAAAGTGAGCACGGAAGTGGTGATGTATTGAAAGGAAAATGTAATTTTTGTGATGTTTATGTGCATATGAAACCATGGTTGTTCGTTGGCATATAAGATGATCAAAAATATGTTAATATAACCTTAGTTATGATCACGGACCATTTATTGCCAAAAAAGGACCTAAAACGAACCCCGATGGCCAAAAATGGGCATACGCCCTCGCAGGTGAGGCACCTGCGGGTGTAGGTGCCAACGCAGATGCCCATGGGCACTGCCTAGGGACATCTGCGGCTGCATTTCAGCCACCTGTGGTGGAATTTGGCTTCGCATGTCACAACAGAACTCCATTTCGGGTGTTTTTGTCTCCCGTTGATCCCCGAAGACTCCTATACCCTTCATGGATGCAATTATCAACTTATGGTACCTTTTGAATGACTTTAAAGGAGTATACCGGAGGTATTTTTAATGGGATCAATTATGTATTGTTGTTAATGTGTTATTGTGAAAGTTATCGAGTGACTTGACGAAGAAAAGTCAACGTAGTGTTAATGAGGAAGTGTAAAGGGTAAACTTGGTGTGAAATGTTATTGGTTTATGATGTCTTGGTCAATGTGTAGAATGTTATGGCATTGTTGGTATGGTGATGCAGTAAATGGTATTGTAAGATGATGAAATAATGTTATACGACAGTCACGTAATTCATTGTCGTAGTATGCATAAGGTAGTTGGTTGTTAACATGAGCTTTGTTATGTAATTGTGTTGTAGAGTAACACATAAGGAAGGAGATGGATTATTGTATCCACATATAGGACTGTGTATTCATATTGAGAAGATAAGGTATGTAAGGTTACTTTTACCGTATCCTTCTGCAGCACATATTATTCACATTGTCATCGTACCTATTCCTATTTCGAGATGTCTCAAAGTATCTCATGTTAGGTTATCATATTTTGTTATTCACATGTCTCATAATCATAAATTGAGGTTCCAAAGCTCCAGTAATGTTACGACTATCAACATATCAATCTCTCAAAAGTAAAAGAAAGAACGAATGTTAAAAAAAAAATACATATATGGTTACTTACTTTATAGTTACTTTACGGTTACTTTATGGTTCTTTGAGTACGGGTGGCAGCTCTGGAGGGATAATCCTAGCTCGAACCTAACCTGCTTCATTATTGATGATTAATTTTATTGACGATTGCATATTGACAGTTACTTTTATTGACGGTTGCATATTGACGGTTACTCATATTGACGGTTGCATATATTGATGGTTATGTATTCAACGGTAATGTGAATGGTAATGTACATAAGGCAAGAGATTAATGAACATAAAGTACATGGTTCCACGCATTCAGATCGATGGTTTGTCTATATTGGCTATTCCTTCATATTTGATTCCATTAAGGGCCTTATGTATCATGCAGTTTCTTATAGCCTTACATACTCAGTACATTCTTCGTACTGACCCCTTTGGGGGAATTTACCTTACTTTCTGCAGGCATAGGTACTTACAGACCTCCACAGTAGGTTGCGGATCATTTGCGGATCTTTGGTGAGCTCCAATTGGTTTGGGGCTTTTCAAGTCATAGTGTATGTTTGTTGGTATTGTATATATTGTGTAAAGCGGGAACTTGTCCCGACTGTAGGCTGGTTATGTACATGTATCTATAGAGGGTTTGTAGACGTATGTGGGATGATGAATGTAAGAGACATATATCCATTTTGACTTGATGGCCCTAACGGCCAAGTTTCATATATTGTATATGTCATGACTTCCGCCATTGGTATTTGTTTATTATATGGGATAGAATGATATTCATATAGAGACATGCATACGAAGATGCATGAGTAAAGATTGGTTCTCTCGGGCCTCAATGACTTCGGGTGCCAGTCCGCCTCAATGGGATTTGGGGTGTGACAAAAATGGTATCAAAGCGGGTCATTATAAGGGTGTCTACAAAACTGTGTCTGAGTAGAGTCTTATGAATGTGTTGTGCACCACATTTATAAGTAGCAGGCTATGGGACATTTAGGAGTTGTTTCTTTTCTTCATTTCTAGATCATACAATAGAGCCAATGTTGTTAGTAAAATTATATCTGACCATTGGAATTGATTTTCTTGTTTATAGTAAAAATGTCGGTTACAAGACGAGGTAAAGGTAAGCAGGTAGATATGCCTGGCGAAGAAAGAATGAGTAACTCACCACCTGACCAAGCTAGTCAAGGTGGGGCTGACGCTGAAATTGCATCGCGGTCTTCTTCTACTTTTCCAGCTCCAAAAGAGTTGAGGGGTAGAGATGTGCTGGCAGAACCTCTTGTAAATGTCACTGACCAAGAGTTAAGAAATACAGTGCATATGTTGACTCAACTAGTTGCTGCACAAACCCAAGGACAAGTTGGTCCAATGACAGGCAATGACAGTGAGGCTAGAGCAGATAGTCGGAGGACACAGGATTTTCTGAAATTAGACCCTCCCATATTCACTGGGTCAGATCCGAAAGCAGATCTAAAGGACTTTGTGGATCAAATTAAAAGGGCCTTAGAAGTTATGCATATGACTGGTGTAGAAACAGTGGAACTCACAGCATATAGACTAAAAGGCGAGGCTATATTATGGTACGAAGACTGGAAACGCTCGAGGGGTATTGATGTACTTCCAGCTAGTTGGGAAGAATTTAAAAGGGCATTCCTTGATCATTACCTCCAATATGAGATCTGTGAGGCTCATACGGATCAGTTTTTAAATCTCCATCAGCGAAATTTGAGTGTCAGAGAGTACAGTCTTCAGTTTAATTCTTTTGCTAGGTATGCTCCAAATGTAGTAGCCACTATGGCCGACAGAGTCCATCGGTATGTGGACAGATTGGAACCATATTTGGTGAGGGACTGTACTATTGCTGCGTTAAATAGAGATATGGATATAGCAAGAATACAAACCTTTGCACAGAAAATGGAGTATCAGAGGCAACGGAGGACACAGGAATTTGAAGAAGAGTCGTCAAAGAGAGATAGGTTTATGGGACAGTTTATGGCGTCCCAAGGAGACTTTAGGCCTCGGGTTTTTAATAGACCTCTGAGACCCTCACTTTCTTAGCCTACAGCAGGCACTCAATCCCAATTCCAAGGGCTTAGAGACAGTTACGTTGATCAAAGTAGTGGATTTCGAGGTTCACAAATAGTGAGGTATCGAGAACAGGGAAGTATGAACCAATCAGGATTTTCTCGCCAGTCGTGTCAACACTGCGAAAAGCTTCATTTAAAGGAATGCCAGTTTGGAATAAATATTTGCTTTTGGTGTGGTATGTCCGTGCACCTAGTGAGAGACTTCCCAAGAAGGGGCATGGGTAATAGGAAGCGACCTATGGGATCAACCGTTGCATCATCATCATCGATTCCTTCATTAGGCTGAGGTGTACAGCCTGTTGGTCGTGGTAGAGGTGCTATAGGAGCAGCCAGTTTTAGTGGAATATAGGACCATACCTATGCTCTAGCGGGTCGTCAGAATTTGGAGGCCTACCCTGATGTAGTGACAGGTACATTATCTGTCTTTTCATATGAAGTATATGCATTGATTGATCCGGGTTCTACCCTACCATATGTTACTCTATTGATTGCTGAAATTTCTTTTTTAAAAGAACACCAGAATTATTAGTTAACCCATTTGAAGTATCTACACCAAAAGGGGAATCTATTGTAGCTAAAAGAGTTTATCGTAATTGTATAGTAATTGTTTATGACCATGACACACTGACTGATCTTATTAAGATGGAAAGGGTGGATTTTATGGAATGTGCCACAGTAGATGGCTGAACTAAGAAGTTATATTTTCATTTTCCACAAAAGAATGTTCGTGAATGGAAGGATAATGTGGGATCATTGAGAGCAAAGAAAATGATATCCAAAAGGATTCATAAGGCCTAGTATGTTCCCTTGGGGTGCACCAGTATTATGCGTACAAAAGAATGATGGCATATTATGAATGTGTATTGATAGTGGGTAACTGGATAAAGTGACGATTAAGAATAATTATTCCCCTTCTAGACAAATATCCCCTCCCCAGAGTCGCTGATTTATTTGACTAATTACAGGGTGCCAAATAATTTTTTTTAAAAAAAAAAGGTGATTGACTTGAGATTGGGATATAGAAAAAAAAATATACTCACGACAGCTTTTCGAATACGGTAGGGTCACTATGAATTCCTAGTTATGTCATTTGGACTAACAAATGCACCAACTGTTTTTATGGATCTGAAGAGTAGGGTGTTCAAGCCATATGTTTTTGGATGCATTCGCGACAGTGTTTATAGATGACGTCCTGGTTTATTCAAGACCACTAGAGGACCATGCTAATTACTTACTATAGGTACTATGGATTCTTTGCGATTGCAAGTAATATGCAGAGTTTTCTAAATGTGAGTTTGGTTACAATCTATAGCATTCTTAGGTCACACGGTATCAGATGAAGGGATAAGAGTTTCCAAGAGATGAAAGGTAACTTGACTTCTACACCCGTATTAATACTTTCCAAAGGTACAGAAGGGTATATAGTATTTGTGATAGCTTATGTTTCAAGACAATTGCGTCCATATGAATAAAGAACTTATTCGACACATGATCGTTTACATTGCTATATATATACTGATTATAGAAAGTTTACCATATATTTTTAAGCAGAAGGACCTCAATGTGAGGCAGCAAGGGTGATTGGAACTCTTAAAAATACTATAATATTGATATTTTATATATCATTCAGGGAAGGTAAATGTGGTAGCCGACGCGTTAAGCCGCAAAGCAATAGGAAGCACTAGTGGACAGTTTATGGAAAAGCAAAGTATAGTCTGACTACATCGATTGGACAGATTGGTAGTTCATTTTCTTGAAACTCCACATGAAAGAGTCACAGTGAAAAATGTGGTAGAGTTTTCATTAATAGCTGCAGTAAGGGAAAACTAGTATGCGGATTCTATGTTATCGCAGCTGAGAGAGAATGTACAGCAAAAGTTGATAAAGGCGTTTGACATTACGCAAGAGGAAGTGATCCAGTGCCAAAGAAAATTGTGTGTACCGTATGTATATAAATTAAGGAGACATATTATAATAAAGGCACATCATTCACGACTCGTAGCATTCTATTCATCCGGGAGCTACCACAATGTATTATAATTTGAAAGACATGTGGGAGCTACCACAATGTATTATAATTTGAAAGACATGTACTGGTGGGGTAACATAAAGAAGAACATTGAAGAAAATGTAGCTCAATGTCCAAATTGTCAACCAGTAAAAGTAGAACATCAGAAAACCTGAAGGTTATAGGCAATGTATTCATCTTCCAATCGGGAAGTGGGACGGGTAAGTGCATATCAATTAGCACTACCCCAAGAACTCTCCACATTTCATTCAGTATTTCATGATTCAATGCTTTGAAGTATAGAAGAGATCCATCTCGTATTGCTCCCATTGGAGATGTACAGGTCACAGAGGATCTCACATATGAAGAGGTACCTACTACTAGTCGTGATCGATAAGTGAAAGGATTAAGCATAAAGAATTAGCTTTCAGAAAGGTACTATTGGAGGAATCAGCAATTAGACGGAATCACATGGGAAACCGAAGAACTGATGAAATCTAAGGTACGCATATTGGTTGTGAAAAAAAAAAGTTCAAGGTGCGAAAATAAAGAAATAACAAGTAGATCTTTCCAAGTATCATGTGTATATGAGAACATGAAGGATACACTTAGATGTAACTTTGTTGTACATGAGACGATGTTACTAACATTCGAGGACGAATGTTTCTAAGGTGAGAAGGATGTAACACCCCGTACATTTCCGGAGCTATGTTATTACCGTAACATTTATGGACTTATTTAAACATGAGACTTGTTGGGGTTTTACATATTAATTTGGTTGGGCTGAATTCACATGCAATCATGGGCTCAATTTGAGGCCCAAAATCAACAAGAAAGACATGGCCCAAAGTGAAAAAAATGATTCATTCTTGCTTTGACCAAAGAAAACCCTTAATTATTGACTAATTGGATGGCTAAGTATGACCATGAGGAACTATATAAGGCCACAATTCAGATTTTTAATCAACAAAAGCCACATGTAATTTCTAGAAATTTCCACAACACTCTTTTCTCTTCCAAACCCTAAGCTACCATCTCTTTGGACAAGATCAACTCTTTTTCAAGCCTTGTTAAGTGTTTATTTTTATGGTTTAATACATTATATGCATGGAATATGGTGTATATCATGTTGGTTATGTTGGTGAAGTGTGAGAAGTTCACTATGTGTGAAACAATTTGTGTTTGCTTAATCGGTGAAGGGTTTTGCCTTGTAAACTTGAAAATGGACTCGTGGTATTGAAGGAAGTGAACATGAAGGATACAATATTGACATGTGATATGTGATTATAGCCCTAACTTATTTTATTCTTGTACATAATGTTTTGAATTGTTATTGGAAAAGTGAGCATGGAAGTGGTGATGTATTAAAAAGAAAATGTAATTTTTGTGATGTTTATGTGCATATGAAACCATGGCTGTTAGTTGGAATTTAACATGATCTAAAATATGTTAAGATAAGCTTAGTTATGATCATGGACCATTTCTTACCAAAAAAGGACCCAAAACGAACCCCGGTGGCCGAAAATGGGCATCCGCCCTCGCAGGTGAGGCACCTGCGGGCGTAGGTGCCAATGTATATGCACCTGGGCACTGTCTAGGGCCATATGCGGATGCATTTCATCCACCTATGGGTGCAGGTGGCTTCGGATGTCACAACAGAACTCCGTTTTGGGTGTTTTTGTCTCCCGTTGATCCCCGAAGACCCCTATACCCTTCATGGATGCAACTATCAACTTATGGTACCTTTTGAATGACTTTAAAGGAGTATACCGGAGGTATTTTGAATGGTATCAATTATGTATTATTGTTAATGTGTTACTATGAAAGTTATCGAGTGACTTGAAGGAGAAAAGGCAACGTAGTGTTAATGAGGAAGTGTAAAGGGTAAACTTGGTGTGAAATGTTATTGGTTTATGATGTATTGGTCAATGTGTAGAATTTTATGGCATTGTTGGTATGGTGATGCATTAAATGGTATTGTAAGAGGATGAAATAACGTTATACGACAGTGACGTAATTCATTGTCGTAGTATGCACTTGTAAGGTAGTTGGTTGTTAACATGAGCTTTGTTATGTACTTGTGTTGTAGAGTAACACATAAGGAAGGAGCTGGATTATTGTATCCACATATAGGACTGTGTATTCATATTGAGAAGATAAGGTATGTAAGGTTACTCTTACCGTATCCTTCTGCAGCACATATTGTTCACATTGTCATCGTACCTGTTCCTATTTTGAGATGTCTCAAAGTATCTCATGTCAGGTTATCATATTTTGTTATTCACATGTCTCATAATCATAAATTGAGGTTCCAAAGCTCCAGTAATGTTACGGCTATCAACATATCAATCTCTCAAAAGTAAAAGAAAGAAGGAATGCTAAAAAAAAATAATACATATATGGTTGCTTACTTTATAGTTACTTTATGGTTACTTTATGGTTCTTTGAGTACGGGTGGCAGCTCTGGAGGTATGAACCTAGCTCGAGCCGAACCTGCTTCATTATTGACGGTTAGTTTTATTGACGATTGCATATTGACGGTTACTTTTATTGACGGTTGCATATTGACGGTTGCATATATTGATGGTTATGTATTCAACGGTAATGTAAATTGTAATGTACATAAGGCAAGAGATTAATGAACATAAAGTACATGGTTCCAAGCATTCAGATCAATAGTTTGTCTATATTGGCTATTCCTTCATATTTGATTCCATTAAGGGCCTTATGTATCATGCAGTTTCTTATAGCCTTACATACTTAGTACATTCTTCGTACTGACCCCTTTGGGGGAATTTACCTTACTTGCTGCAGGCACAGGTACTTACAAATCTCCACAGTATGTTGTGGATCATTTGCGGATCTTTGGTAAGCTTCAATTGGTTCGGGGCTTTTCAAGTCATAGTGTATGTTTGTTGGTATTGTATATATTGTGTAAAGCGGGGACTTGTCCCGACTGTAGGTTGGTTATGTACATGTATCTATAGAGGGTTTGTAGACGTATGTGGGATGATGAATGTAAGAGACATATATCCATTTTGACTTGATGGCCCTAACGGCCAAGTTTCATATATTGTATATGTCATGACTTCCGCCATTGGTATTTGTTTATTATATGGTATAGAATGATATTCATATAGAGATATTCATACGAAGGTGCATGAGTAAAGATTGGTTCTCTCGGGCCTCAACGGCTTCGGGTGCCAGTCCGCCTCAATGGGATTTGGGGTGTGACATTTTGTGAGTCATTCCTTTCTTATAATTTGGATGTTAGTGTTGTGATTCCTTTGCTTGACTCTGTTCCTATTGTTTGTGATTTTCCTAAAGTTTTTCCTACCGACTCACCTGGCCTTTCTTTTGAGCGTGATATTAAGTTTGCTATTGACCTCGAGCCGAGCACCTGACCTATTTCTATGACTCTTTATCGTATGGCTCCTACCGAGATAAAGAAGATAAATATTTAGCCTTAGGATCTTATGGGTAAGGGTTTTGTTAGACCAAGTGTATCACCTTGGGGTGCTTCAGTTCTATTTGTTAAAAATAAAAATGGTTCTATGCGTATATATAGTGACTACAGGTAGCTGAATAAAGTAACAGTGAAGAATAAGTATTCAATGCCTCGTATCGATGATTTATTTGACCAGCTTCAGGGTACAGCGATGTTTTCTAAGATTGATTTGAGGTCTGGTTACGACTAGTTGAGGATTATGACTAAGGACATCCCTAATATAGCCTTCAGGACTCGTTACAACCATTATGATTTCCTAGTGATGTCTTTTGGGTTTACAAATACCCCAACAACATTTATGGATTTGATGAACCGCATTTTCAGGCCTTATTTGTACTCCTTCGTGATTGTTTTCATTGATGACCTTCTGGTATATTCGAGGAGTAGGGAGGAGCATGAGCAGCATTTGAGGAATGTGCTTTACACTTTGAGAGATCATAGGCTTTATGCCAAATTCTCAAATTGCAAGTTCTGTCTTAAGTCTTTAGCTTTCTTAGGGCCGGTGGTATCTGAGGATGGTATTATGGTAGACCCAACAAATATTAAGGCTATTCATGATTGGGCGAAGCCTATGTTTCCTACTGAGGTTCGAATTTTAATGGGTTAACAGGCCACTACAGGCGATTCATCAAGAGATTTGCTTCTATTGCAGCCCCTATGACCAGGTTTACTAGGAAAGAGGTTCTGTTTCAGTAGTCTATAAGTTATGAGGAAAGATTTCTTAAGCTCAAAGACTTGCTCACTTTAGCTGTTATTCTGAATCTTCCAGTTGAGGGTGAGGGGTTCACCATCTATTGTTATACTACTGATATTTGTTTTGGGTGTGTTTTGATCTAGCAAGGTTGAGTTATTCTATATGCATCGAGGCAGCTGAAGGTGCATGAGCGCAACTACCCCACTTATGATTTTGAGTTGGCTACTGTAGTTTTTACGTTGAAGATTTGGAGGCATTACTTGTATAGTGTTCGCTATGAGATCTTCACTGACCACTATAGTCTTCAGGATATTATAACCCAGAGGGAGCTAAATTTGAGGCAGCATAGATTGATTGAGTCGCTGAAGGAATATAATATCTCTATTCTATACCACCCGAGTAAGGGGAATGTGGTAGTGGATGCCATGAGATAGAAGGCAGTGAGTTTATGTAGCTTGGCCTTCATTCAATTTCACAGTGGCCTTTGGCTTTGTATATCCAGTCCCTAGCCAACATGTTAATTCATCTTGATATTTCAAAACCCGAAAGGATTCTTGCTAGCATTAAGGCCAGATCTACCTTGTTGGAGCAGATTTGGAGTCATCAGTTTGAGTATGGCAGGCTCCATAGCATTCGAGGGCAAGTGTTGAGAGGTGATTCCAGGAGGACTACCTTAGATTTTGAGGGTGTTTTGAGATTTAACGATCGTATCTGTGTTCTGAGGGTTGGAGATTTGATACAGTTGATTCTTTGTGAGGCTCATAGCTTTAGGTATTTTATTTACCCCAGGTCAATTAAAATGTATAAAGATTTGAGGCAGCATTTTTGGTGGAGAGGTATGCAGAGAGATATAACAGAGTTTATGGCTCGATGCCTTTGCTGTCAGCAGGTAAAGGTGGAGCATCAGAGACCTGGAGGATTACTTCAGAGGCTACCTATTCTCGAGTGGAAATGGGAGCGGGTTACTATGGATTTTGTAGGTAGATTGCCTCGTACATCTCGTGGTTCATATAGCATTTGGGTAATCGTGGATCGATTGACCAAATCTGCCCATTTCATCCCTGTTCAGACTTTCTTCAGCAACGAGAGATTAGCCCATGTCTATATTCGAGAGGTGGTTCACCTTCATGGGGTCCCCATGTCTATTATTTCAGATTGAGGCTCTCAGTTCATTTCTAGTTTCTAGAGGACATTTCAGGAGGATTTGGGAACCCAAATTGATCTTAGTATCACTTTTCATCCCCATACTGATGGGAAGTCAGATCGAACTATTCAGGTTTGGAAGGATATGCTCCACGCTTGTGTGTTGGATTTTTGAGGTCAGTAGGATTAATTTCTAGCTTTGGCTGAGTTTGCGTATAATAACAGTAACCACTCGAGTATTCAGATGGCACCATTTGAGGCATTGTATGGTAGGCATTGTAGATCTCAAATGGGTTGGTTTGAGACTTCTTAGGTTAGGCCTCGTGGTATGAATTTGCTTCGTATGTCTTTGTACTAGGTTCGAGTGATTCAGGATAGGCTATGGGCAGCTCAGAGCAGACAGAAGAGTTATGCTGACTGTAGATTTCATGCCTTGAGGTTCAAGGTTAGTGACCGGGTCTTTTTGTGAGTATCGCCTATGTAGGGCGTGATGAGGTTTGGGAGGAGGGGAAAGTTCAGCCCCAGTTATGTTGGACCATTTGGGATCCTATGGTCAATTGGGGATATAATATATGAGTTACCTATGGCTCCCGCCTTTTCAACCATCCATCCAGTTTTCCATGTATCTATACTGCAGCGTTACATTCTTGATGAGTGGCACGTGCTTCAGTGGGACTTGATGTAGTTGGATGAGAGGTTAACCTTTACAGAGGAGATTGTGTCTATTTTGGCCAGAGATGTCAGGCAGTTGCACTCAAGAAACATTCCAGTAGTTAAGGTTCAGTGGCGACACTGTCCAGTCAAAAAGGATACCTGGGAGACTGAGTGTGATATGCAGGCCTAAAATCCCTACCTATTCGAGCCATTAAGTACACCTTGATCCTTTACTTTTACGGATAAAATTTCTTTTAGTAGTGGATTTTGTAATGAACCTCTAGGTCATGTTCCTTGTTTTTGTGCTTTTATAGTATTTAGAGCTTTTCTATAGCTTCCCCAGGTCATTTCTGATTTACTGGGACTAACAGTTCGATTACCGGGTCGTTCGTATGGTTTTTAGAGCTATTTTCCTGTTTTGAAGATTTTAAAGTTAAAAAATGGGTCTCAGGCCCAAACCTTAGGTAAATGGCCTTGGATACCATTTCTTATAGTCTCATCATCTCTGGAACATTGATTTTAGGCTAGGGGACCCTTGGTCTGGGTCCTGAAGCTTCTAGAGTCATTTTGGGCTACTGGGTGGAATTTGGTTAAAACGACACTTGGGGGTGTGGGACCCACTTTTTATTGAAATGACCCCGGATGGAAATTTTGATGGCTTCGTTGAGTCTGAATATTGAATTTAGTGGCGTAGAATAGTTCGTTTGTGTTCACAGGATTCTGAACGAATCCTAAGGGTCCTGTCTGAATATTTACAACTTGGTGGAATTGCAAGTGCATCAACACCTGGTGTAGGCCCAGTTCCTTCATCATGACCATGATGAGGACCCCCGTGATTGCGAGGTTCCATGATCTTAGTCATTGAGATAATGAGGCTCGAGGGCTCGCGACAGCGATGAAGGAGATTGTGGGGCAGGGCTAACTTGTCCATCGCGATCGTGTGTCTAGGACCCCGCGATCGCGATGGTGTCGTTACTGGGATGTCGTGACCATGGCTAGGGGACCTCATGACAGCAATGAGGAAAACCCTGGTAGTATATATATACCTTCCCCTTTATTTTTCTCACATTATTTTCTAAGTGTAAACTCTATTAGAGGCCATTAGAACTCCTGAATTGTGGGAGTATAGTATAATTGTGCTGGGTTTAGCTTGGGGATGTGTTTGTGGGCCCTATATCATCATTAATCCATAAGTTTCCCCATTAATTTTCATGTAATTTTCTGATTTGATTTCTAAATTCTCAAAGGTGTTAGGACTGATTTTGAGGACTGTTTTGAGCTCGAAATTGGCTACTTTTTTATGGCTTTTGATCCTAGAGTTGCGTGGGACATTGTGACAGTTTCAATTTCGTGATTCCACAAGTGGGCTCCATGTGGAAATTTTAATCCAATTTCTAGCCCAGAGCATTTATATGCAATATGGGTATGATTTTACTCGTCTTGATGCATAGATCGTTAGTTTGGTAGCATGGAAGCTCTCATAGCCTTCTTGAAAGGGGAAAGCTCCGATTTAGAGGATTCAACGGTGTCCAGGTAAGGTAGGCTTACCCTACTTTTAGATTGAGCTTACTTATGATATTAGCGTACTATTGTGCTAGTTTTGGGCAGGTAGTTTTAGACTGGGTATCGTTTTAGTATTTTTACTCCTTATTTAGCCTGTGAGGGCCCTATTTTGGTAGATTTTGAGCTCGTTATCCTCTAGTATAGTGTATGATCATCCTTTAGTGCAAGGTTTAGTTCTATTAGTACCTTGAGATGGGAATGGGAAGCCTTATACTACACTCGGGTAGGTTCTGATTTAGATTTGGTTATCGAAATCCTATAGTGGGCCCTATTATCCTTTTTAAATTGTGTATTATGGAATGAAGACTCTTTAGGCTTAGTTAGACCCTTGACTATAAGTTTAGGCTACTTCCTTGGGGTGGGTTGACTTAGACTTGATTTCTGGCATGTTTTAGCTCTTTTTCCCGGGTAGAGTAGTAATTGACCTAGATCTCTCTTCCTTGACCCAGTATTGGGACCCTCCTTGCCGTTGTGGACTTACCCACCCGAGATTGGTATTTATGACCCTTATGGCTTGAAAATATGCTCGACACTCTTGGATTTCCCCCCGCTATCTAGTTAGGTTTATGTTTATGTAAAGCATTACAGTTTCGATTCGAGTCCGATATATGCTTTATGGCTATAATTATTATGAGTTCTGGCATAGCTCTAGCATCAATTATGGTTATGGTTATGCTTACTATGTACGAGTTGCTTTATGCTTTTGGTATCAATTTATGGTTGAGATTGGCTTGTTATGGGATCATATGTTTCTGGTTACGGTATAGTTACTATGAGTTTCGATTTGAGTCTGACATTTGTTTATGATATTGTGTAGATGTTTAGGAGTTGTTTATGGTTGTTACTAAGAGAATTGGTAGTGGTACTGAGTTCTGTTGTACATGATTCATGTGGCCTCTCATTTTTACCCACTATTTTTTGTTCGAACCCAATGTCTGGTCTCTCATTACTACCCGTTCGTGTCGGTTCAAATGGTACACATCTAGATTTTCATCTTGTATTTGGGATATAAAAAAATGTTACTTGAGATCGGTTTAGTCACTGGCTACTTATGGTTTGTATCGTAGTTCCTTTTGTTTGCACCAGTCGGCTTTTGGGGCCTCGGTAGGATTAATTGTATTCTTGTGTGTGCCTTCTGGGCTTATGGGGGCCCAGTTAAGTTGTAGTTAGCTCGTTTCTCTTACTTTTTGAGGTATTTATTTCTATTACAATGCTTGCTTAACACATTATATATTTAACTTTTTCCCATGTAATTGTTTACTTAGATTACACTCTCACATTGTATTTACGCTTTTACTATATTTGAGTTCTGTCGGCCGATGATGTCTACTGAGTACCCGTTGCATTGGTACTCATACTATACTTCTGCATCTTTTTCCTGATGTAGATCTGAGTATGAGCCACCGACATTGACGTTATTCTCAGGTCTAAGAACTAATCCGGAGATAGGGTGAGCTTTCTAGAGTTTGAGGCTGATCCTCATCCATCTATTTCAGTTACAGTCTTTTGCATTCCGAGACCACTATATATGTATATATTTATGATACTATCTAGTACTCTTTTTTTGGTTATAGTGGCTCTAGTACTGACCTTGCCAGGTCTCGGGAGGGATTTATTTCACCCTTGTGTTCCACTATTTTTTCGCCCGTTAGCCCATTACTTGACGTTTCGGGCTATGGTTTGGCTTACCTACTAGTGGGTTAAAGTAGGTGCCATCATGACATGAGAAATTGGATCATGACAAAAAAATCATTGGGGAAAATGGAAAAGTAGTGTAAGAATCATACCATAGGAAATAATCTCAAAAATTACCTTTTGAATCTCTGTGTTCTCAAGCTTCAAAAATTGAGTTATCATATTTTAGACCAAAAATGGAATTTTAAATCTACCCAGGTACATTGCTCATTGAAATCGCAATAAACAACATCTATTCGGACCTGAACCCAATGAAAGATGCCCTTTGCAATTACGAAAGAGGCCATGTGATCGTAGTGCACAGACTGGATATACATTGCAATTGCAGTCCCACCCTTCATGATCGAATAGAACAAGCTGGAGGCTTTCCATGATTATGGCCAGACCCATTGTAATCACGAAGAGCAGTTTAATTGCACCAGATTGTAGGTGAACCAACAGAGAAAATGGCTCCAAAATTCTCCAAACAAACCCTCAAAATTCACCCAGAATACAAACTAGCTATGCTACTAGACTAAAAACGACATTTCAGACATAGTAAAATCATCATATCTTCGAATGGAGGTTATTATCAATGTAATATCAATTAAATACTAGCTTATATCTTAAACTTTCAACTTTCCAATCAACTACTATCATGATCTAAAATGTGAGGTCATGATGGCCCATACCCTACCCTAACCCTTGGTAGGTAAGTGTAACCACCCTTATTGTGATTTTAGTTTGTACTGTGTTTTGAACATTTTTCCCTTCCCTATAGTTGCTATATGCTATTTATGTGTTGTGGGTTTGGTTGTCTTAGTCCTCGAAGTGATCGGGAGTGATTTAAGTGAGTTTGAGCTTTAGAGAAGCCTTAAATGTGTTTAGTTTGACTTTGGTCAATATTTTGTGATCCGAGTGTCAGTAGTGATTATATCATTTCTATTAGCTTCATAATGTCAATTATGGGTTAGTAGCGTGGTTGGTTGGGTTCTGAGTCTTTCTATTGAGTTTTGACCTCTTAGCCAAAAAACTAGTTAAACTTAGCCTAATGGGGTATCTAGAGTTAACTCATTGAAAATGATGTCTTTTTCGTAAATCCGATGGTTCCATTGAATTTTAAATGTCTAAACAAGCCTAGTAGCATTGTTGATTTATTTTTGTGGGGTCCTAAAAGAATCTCGAGGGTATGATTGGAGGATTTTTATCATTTTCTTAGTTGCTGAACTGTTCTATCTGGTGCAAAATAAATCCTACTTTGTGTTAGTGGACCCCTTACCGTGATCATGTAGAAGGACAATATTATTCATCATGAACGCAATGGTGGGACCGCATTCAAAATGGGTTGCCTCTTTTGTTCATCACATTTGTGGGGTAGTGACCGTGTTCGTAAAGGGTTAGTTGGTCGAAGTTCGAGTTGGTCTTCATCGCAATCGTAATGGTTTGACTGCAATCATGGGACTCAGGTTGGGTTGGTCATCATATTCACAGGTAGGGGCCCGTGTTTGTGAAGAAGGATTTATAGCTGGAAAGTATTAAATTCTTTTTCACGTCTAAAACCCTGTTTTCACTATTATTAGACTTTGGGAGCTCAGCTCTTGGCGATTTCAAAGCGAAATCTCATCAATCTTGTGTGGGTAAACTCTAAACTCCTATTTTAATCATTTCATATTGCTTTCATCTTCAAAACAATTTCAAAACTTGGATTTCCAACTAGTAATTTTGGGAGTTTTTCCCGCTATTTGGAAAAATAGTTTTTTTTATTTTAAGCTTGATTTAAACTTGTTTTTAGTTGGTTTTCGTATTTAGAGTCCTTGAAGTATGGAAAACTTTAAATATCAAATAAAATTCCATTTTTACTCTTTTGTCTTTGGGGTTGATTTTTAAGCTATTTTTGGACCCGAAATGAAAGTAGCTAATGTAGGTATTGTTAGACACCGTTTGACGTGTAGATTTCATTTTTGATAGATTTAGTTTGTTCTGAAGTCGTGCATAAAGGAAATGCTCTATGTTGAAGGGTCCAGGCTCGTGATTCAGCTTTTCGAGGTAGGTTATTGCCTAACTTTCTATAGACTGGGTTGGGTAGTTAAGCATTTATGTAAAGTATGCTATGGTTTGGGATTGTATTTTGAAATAGTTATTTTATCATGTTTACTTGATATATTATTATTATTTTGATGCCCAAGTGGAGGCATTTATGAGCATTATATTTGACTTGAGAGGTGATTATTATGGTGATTCCTGAGTGGGGGTTGATATTGGTTTTATTTGAGCATTATTTGCCATCTATCTTTACTGTTATACCCGAGTGGGGGCTTGAATTGATATTATTGATGTCTTACATGACTATTCATTATTGTGGTACCGTGCGATGATTTATATCATGATTTATTGAGATTTGAGGAGTTTTGAGCTCATTTAATACCATCATTGACTTGATTAATTATATGATATTTTTTTTATTATGAGCATACATCCTCATTTCATTAATCCATATACATGGAATTGGTACTATGTAGAAACACTAATTTTGAAAGAAAATGAAAAACTTTTTAAAACCATTGATCAAAGATTCTTTCGGCAAGGTTGATTGAGCTATGAGATTTAAATTGTGAAAGTGTATGGGTTGTGTTCCCCCTATAGGTCCTGTCCTAGAAGCTTATACTCAGAAAGTGTATACAAGGCAATGCGATAGTTGTCATCCAATGTCTTACTTCATCATTATCCCACTACATTTGCATTGCATCATTTGCACTTATATTTATTTGTTTGTTATTGTGTATTTAGTCTTGTCTTATATATTCATGTGCAACTATTCTTATATAGATATTATACTTGTAGAATTTTTAGGAAATACAGTTTGAGCCACTATTGGGAACTTTTCTATATACAAGTGGAACTGTTCTCATAGTGTTCTTTACTTGTTTAGTTTTTTGCTTTGCGCAGTTGGCCTATGACACCTACTAAGTATAAGTGGACCATACTCACTCCTACTTTTGTTCCCTTTTAGTACAGATTCAAGTACGAGTACAACTCACAGTTGCTGATTTATGTTGCAAGAGCAGGTTGTCTAATAGAGCAGGACGTCTAATAGAGTCCCGCGGATCCATATTTTGACATCTATACCTATCTTTGGGAGGCAATGTGAGATTTTTAGGAAAACTTCTCAAATTTGAATCCATATCGTGCGTATTATTCATATCAAATATTCTAAACTTGTATTCTATTCTTTTTACGCAGATGGTGAGGACTAGATCCTGAGTTGTTGAGGATTCTGAGCCAGCACCCAATGCTGGAGCCCCAGTCAGGGGGAGAGGTAGAGGTAGCAACTGAAATAGGTGTAAAGGTCGGGCAGAAGGAGTGGCTCCAGCTAGAGTACAAGCTAGAGCGGACCTCTCTTGAGCCTGAGATTAAGCATGATGAAGAGGTTTATAAGGTAGATGAAGTGGGACTAGATCAGGCCCCTGAGAGATTCATGGTTACCCCAATATTGTAGGATCTATTAGTCTATCTCTTGGGCTATTTGGATTGCATTCCCAAAACTGGTATTCTACCAGGTACATCAGATGGTTCTCATACTATAAGAGGGGTACAACTGCCAAAGTAGGCTACTACTCATGGTTTTGAAATGTCTGAGGCATATCCAACTACTATGGTATCCCTACGTGTTGATACTTTGCCTACTAGATTGGTTATTCTGCCTATTGCTCCAGGTCCTATTATGTCTGCCGATGGGTAGAAGAGATTTGAAAAATTCATTAGATTATCCACTCCCAAGTTTAGTGGGGCATTTGGTGAGGATGCTTATGAGTTTTTGATCAACTGTCAGGAGAGGTTTAATAACCTTGGTTTTCTTGAGTCCCATGGGGTTCCTTACACTACCTATTAGTTAACTAATATGGATAGGCAGTGGTGGAGGTCTCTTATTAGTTGTCAACTAGCGGACCCAGTTTTTAATGACTTTTCTAGAGCGATTTTTGCCCTTTAGCTTGAGGGACCAACAAAAAGATGAGTTTGATGATTTGGAGTAGGGCTCCATGACTATTGCTGAGTATGAGGCTAGTTTTCTTCCCTTATCCAAATATTCCAATGCTAGTATCTCCATTGAATCTGAGACGATCAAAAATTTTGTTAAGGGTTTGTCTAGTAATTACCAGTTGGCGACGACTAAGTTACTAGTTTCTAGAGGTTCTTTTCCTAGCATTGTGGATCATGCCAAAGATGATTGAGACTATTCGCCAAGGTATACAGGGTGGTGGTGCTAAGAGGGTATGCCAAGAGGGTGATTTCAGTGGTCATGCATCGTGAGGTAGAGATTTCTCAGGCAGAGGTTCTCATGGATATCATCGCAGACCAATTCAGGCAGCGTTGCAGAGTTTATATGGTAGGTTTGTGGGTTCTGAGACTTTTAGTGGTTAGAGATTAGTCCATGCAGGTTAAGTGTCTCATTTTGGTTCTTCAGGTTATGGAGGGCATTTTGTTTCTTATAGGCCCTCTCAGCTTGATTATTCTAGTAGAGGATGTTTTGTGTGTGATGAGCATGGTCACATAGTAAGGGATTGTCCCCAAATTGTGATTGGTTTTTCCCAGTAGGGATCTTAGCTTCTGCTTTGTCCGACTTTAGTTTTTGTAGTTAGAGATTGTACATAAGGCAGTAGGGGTAGTTCTAGAGGTACCAGAGGTAGAGCTTAGGGAGCTTTTGATATTGGATGAGGGGCCATACAGTCTGGTAGTGGATGTGGACAGTGCTATGCTTTTTCTGAGAGATCTGATGCAGAGGCCTCTGATGCAGTGATTACACGTATCATCCTAGTTTTCCATCATCTCACTAAAGTACTATTTGATCCCAGGTCTATATTATCTTATCTCTCTGCATATTTTGCTACTGGTATTAATGTTATGTGTGAGTCCCTTATTATACCTATTCATGTATCTACCCTCATAGGCGACTCTTTAGTGATAGATCGAGTTTACTAATCTTGTGTTGTTATATTTTTGGGGAATGCAACTTGGGTGGACTTTATTATCCTCGATATGGTTGATTTTGAAATTATCTTGGGTATGGATTGGTAGGCTCCTTGTCTTGAGGTTTTGGATTGTTTTGACAAGACTGTGACTTTAGCTACTCCTTTTATTCCGAGGTTAGAATAGAAGGGTGCTTCTAGCTCATGTCTGAAGGTTGTTATATCTTTTCTATGTGCTCGTCATATAGTAGGAAAGAATTGTCTTTCTAATTTAGCCGATATTCATGATACTAGTGTTGGTTCACTGTCTTATTAGATTCTGAGTGAGGTGTCAAGAAGTTCAAGGATGTGTTTCCTATGGACTTGCCTGGTATACCTCTAGACTAGGATATCGATTTTCTTGATGTTGAGTCGGGCACTAAGCCATTACCATTTCTCTTTATAGAATGGCCCCAACAGAATTAAAAAATATAAAGGAGCAATTATAGGATTTGTAGGATAAGGGTTTAATTAGATCGAGTGTGTCTCTATGTGCTCTTGTCTTGTTTGTTAAGAAGAAAGATAGATCTATGTGCATGTGTATTTATTATCAGTAATTGAACAAGATGACTATAACGAAAAAGTATCATCATCCTCACATTGATGATTTGTTTGGCCAAATTCAGGGTGCTTTAGTAATTTCTAAGATCGACTTGAGATCTGGTTACAATCAGCTATGGATTAGAGCTTCGAATGTCACCAACATCTTAGTCGAGCTTAGTAGAGAAGATGAACTCGTTGGATTGTAGGTTTGAAGCTCTGGATTATTCTTGAGCTTTCAGCCTCTTTAACTTCTCATTTTTGTCGAATGAGATAGATTAGGTCCTACTTTCCTTTTTGTGTTTTGCCTGATTTTTGTTTTGGGCTTGGGTCATTTGGACCCGGATCATAGACTTTTTTTTTTCTTATTAATAAAATGGGCTTTGCCCCCGATTTGATTGAAAAAAATGAAAGCTTTTTTAAAGGAAAAAAAATCATTGTTTTTCATCTTGATCCAAAAAATCAAGAATTTTTTCTTTAAGAAAAAAATATCAATATGGAGCTCAAAAATCTTGAAATCAAAAGATAAAATGTTTGATAACAATAATGAAGAGTTTCGAGATTGGAGGAGAAGATAAATCGTATGGAAAGATTTAGAGTTTGAATAAAAAGAATGGGAATGAGGTGGAGAGAGAAACGGGCTGAAGTTTATTTTAAGAAAATAGTAATGGGCCTAAGTGTATTTTTTAAAGAAGTTAAAGTTTGGTCAAAACTTTTTAAAATGTTGAAAAGGCCCATGACCCCACAACTGAACCCCGTTTTTCTTCACTTTTTTTCCTTTTTAAAACCCTAACCCTAGAAAATAAATGAAAAAGAAAAGAAGTGGGTATGAAGTGCATTAAGTTTTTCTAGTGTGTAGCATTCTAAATTTCTCAAGTTACTGGTAAGAGATTGTGAGATACATTATACTCTAATCCCCTTCTCAAAGCCAGTGATTCATCCTCTTATACAGATCCCTCCTCCACCACTCTTGCATCGGCATAAATAAAATCTTCTTCCCTATTACTAATGCAAAAAGCACTAGAACTAGGCCCCGAATTACCTTTACAAGGTCTATCAGAATTGCATTTATAATTTCCACTAGTAGGTAACTTCTGTTTGATTACTTTTCACACTATGAGGGGGTGTACTCTTCAAAGTATTTAACAATCATAGGCCAATTATTAGAAATACCCTTCAACCATGGATAAGCGTCAATAGAAAATAGTTGAATGTTTATATTAATTTCCATAACCATGCTGTAAAAAGACATGTTGCCCAATGAAATATACTATTTCTCCTTTTCCATATCTACCAAACCAGCACTGCTAGAATAGCCTTAAATAAAGGCTTCAACTTTGAAACACAATTTGTCTGCCACTGCTTAAGAATGATACTTTTCAATTGGATAAAAGGACCTGACAGTCCGGCAACAACTTCTAACATATGCCAAATCTTATTAGAATCAAGACAAGCCACAAAAATATGTTCAAATGTTTACATTTGTGAATTATTACAATAGCAGCACTGTGTAGTATCTATTAAATTCTTTTTCACTAGGACTTCTGAAATGGGTAATCTTTTATTGCAAAGTCTCTAGAGGAGGAAAGACATCTTGAAAGGCAAGCCCTTAATTCATATATCATTAACAAATCTTTCTTTTCTTTATCCACTTTCACTAAATTCCAAGTACTTCATACAAAAAATTTACCAGAACTATTTAAACTTCACCAAGCTCTATCCCACTCTCCAGACTCCTCTTCCTCAATTATCTATGTAACAATGTGTGAACATATTTTATTAGGGAAATTTGTTGTTATAATGGTCCATTCCATATATTCTTCAACATCAGTTGTTTCACATCCTCTAAACCAAGACGATTATCATTAGACATAGGTAAAACATAGTACATAGAACTAATTTGGGTCCAATTATCAAACCAAATACTAGAATGACCACATCTAGGCTCTCACCTAATCTCTTGGTAAAAATAGTCTCTAGCTTCCAGCAGATGCGTTCGTGTCTGAGACCCACCTCTCCAGTCTACTATCTGAGGTCTGTTCTTTTTACAGGACTTTTTCCACATAAAATTTGCCCACAAAAATTTCTTTGCCCCAAAACTCCACCGTAATTTTGCAAATAGATCCCTAGATATATCAAATAAAGAGAAACCCCCTTCATTCTTTGGAAAAAAAACCTCTGGCCATGAAACCCAATGTTTATTTCTCCTCTCTTTTTTAAAATTCCATAAAAATATAGCAAACACTCTATGAAGGTCATAAATAACTCATTTAGGAGGCACATTGTTTATCAAATACTGATTTACCACTAAAAGATAATAGCTTCCCTTTCCATGCTTGCAATTTACTCTGAACCTTCTTTAATAAATCTGCAAATTGATGTTTCATTTTTCTAGTATGTCGAATGGACACCCTAGATATATTAAATTATATTTTCCTTTATTGAAACCAGTGATCTCCTACACTTCTTGAATAATTGAATAAGCAGCCTTGCTTAACACAAGGAAAAAGTTTTTCCCTTTCTTTATCTTCTGACCTAGTTGCTTCTTATAATCACTTAGAGTCTCCATAGTCAATTGAAAAGATATTTTTTCAGCAGCAACAAAGATGATGGTATCATCATTATAGGCGAAGTGATTAATGGAATCACTCCATTTAGGTAGTCCAAAACTCTTGAACTCCTTGTTAAGGAACAAGTTATTCAGAGCTCTAGAAAGAACCTCAGAAGCAAGTATGAATAAAGAAGGGGATAAAAGATCTTCTTGCTTCACACCCCTTGTAGAGTGAAGGAAACATGGGCCTGCCCATTAATTAGGATGGAATACAAATTGTTAGCAACCAATCTCCAAACTTTGTGTACAAGTAGAATGTCCAACCCCATTTTCTCCAACACCTTAATCGGAAACCTCCAATCCGCCCTATCATATGGTTTTGCCATGTCAAGTTTGATAACCACATTTGCAAGCTTCCCTCTCTTCCTGATGTTTGTTTTAATCTCCTGGGCTAATAAAATATTTTCAGTAACACTTCTTTCTTTTACAAAACCATACTAGTTTTGTGAAATGATCCTTGGATGTAAATCCTCCAATCTGCCATGAATAACTCTAGAGATCACTTTATTTAATAAATTGCTCAGACTAAAGGGCCTCATATCTAAAAAAAGTCTGAATTCTTTTTTTTTTTTGGGGGGGGGGGGGGGGGGGTAGCAGCACTAAGTTAGTGTGAGTAATGGATCTTTAGAAGAGTACACCCTTAAAAAAAAGCACTAACCACAACAACAATATCTTTCCCCACTATGCTCCTGTAAGTTTGATAAAAATGGCATGTAAATCCATCAGGCCCACTAGCACTATCACCATTAAATTCATACACTAGTTTTTAAATTTCCTCCTCTGTTGTTAGATGATTTACGGCAGTGTTCTCCTCATCAGTAATAATAGAAGGAATATAATAAAGTAGATTTAGCTTCACATTCTTTGTATCTCTTGAAAATTTCTCTTGAAAAAAGGAAATAGCCTCTGCTGCCACTTCTTCCTGGACTTCTACCCATACTCTATTCCTTTTAAGGATTTTATTAATGCTCAACCTCTTCCTCCTTCCATTTACTAAGCTATGAATGAACTTAGTATTCTTGTCACCTTCTGAAAACCACTGAATGCTAGCCTTCTACCTCCAGTACTCCTCTTCATAGTGGAGATATTATTTCAATTCAACATGGGCCCTTTGCAACACCATTCTATTCTCAGCAGAAAGATTTGCTTCAAACGGATCTTCTTTAATCCTTACAATATCCTCCCTGATGATCAATAATTTGAATATGTCACCAAATCTTTCCCTACTCTATTTGGAAAGAGCTAATTTGGTGTTCTTCATCTTTTGTTTTAGTCTAATGAAAATATCCTCAGAATCATAAGACACCAAAATGTTATTCACAATTTGAGTAAAATCATCTGCTTTTGATCAGAACTTCAGGAATCTAAAAGGTCTAACGAATTGTGGAGCCTGTCCACCACATGTTGGAAGTAAAGGAGCATGATCTAATCCAGTTCTGGCTAAATGTTCCATCACCACATTCCTAAATAGGCCTAACCAAGCTTGATTCATCAAGAACCTATCAAGTATTTAAAAAATGCAATCATCAGCAGCTCTACCATTCCACCAAGTAATAGGACTTTCTTTCAAATTTATGCCAAACAACTCACAGAAATTCACATAAAAGGCAAAGTCTTCATATTCCTAGGGATAAACAGGCAGACCCCCAATCTTTTCTTCTTAATTTAAAATCACATTGAAGTTTCTTCCAATTAACCAAAGAAGAGTCATACCATGACCCAATGAATAAATGTCTTCCTATAAACTAAACCTCTCTATAGCATCATATTTGGCATACACAGCAGAAGTGATAATTTATTTCTCATCCAAGAAAGTTAGTCAAGTGGTTAATTGTTTATCAGAATTTGAAATCACAGTAACTTGGATGTCCTCTAGAACAAAAATCCAAATATTACCATTATGATTGTAATTGGTGTACTTCATCCCTAACCTTCTTTTGTATTTTTGAATTTGACATGGAAATTGAAATGGCTCCATTAAAGATATCATAAGAAACTTGTGATATCTGTGTAACATTTGCACTTTGTGAAATTTATGATGTGTTCTGGTAGACCTAATGTTCTAAAATAATATTTTGTGACTCATTTAACACTAGACTTCACCCCACCCCCATGTCTACCCCTCTCTGGGACCACCCTATTAGGCATGTTATTATCTGTCTTGACATTTGCCTTTTTACCCTTTAACTGTATTTGTGGAGATATATCGGCTTCGTTCATTACCTGATGTACATTATTTTGAGTTTCTCCTTCTTCTTTGTCTTCTATAACTTCTTCATCTAAAAAAGTGTTTTCATTATCCTCCACTGCATCTTTAATCTGATGGGAAACAATATTATGCAAGATTCTTGTAGGTGAAACATGTTTCTATGGAACTATGGAATGTGCATTTGGATTACTAACACACAGCACCTTACTAGCATCAGTCTTAACCCCTTGAAGGCTTAATAGTACACATTATCTGTCATCCCAGAGAAACAGGCCACTCCTACATCTTTTCCTCTATCTTCTAATGTAATCTCCGTACAGGTAGTGTCAACTTGTAAGGGCTCATAGAATTGTGTTGCTGCTAGGGCCTCTAACAGTTGATTTTCTTCTGCATTTTTACATAGCACTAACTCTGAATTGTACTTTTTTTCTCCTTTGTTACTTTCCAGTGTAGTAGCATTTGTATTTGCACATCATTGTCGTTGTATTTACTATTCTCATCTTGTAGCTGCTTTGAAACTGCATCTATTTTATCTACCCATTTGTTCTTTGTGAGTTGTTGTTTCTATTTTGCAGCACTTGATGTATCTCTTATTGGGACACCGGTACATTGATAGATGCCAAGGAGTCACAACTATTCTTAGGCGCAGTGCTCCTTCCCCTTTGCTGCCTATTAATGCTAGTAGGGATCTGTTGCCTATTCATGATACTTTATTTTCTGCATTATTTTTCTGACTTAATGTCATTATTTGTGTTGCATGGTTATCATTCACTGCTCGTCCACCACTTTCTGCATTAATCTTTATCTTTCCCACATCCTTGTTGGTTCCTTATGAATCTACTGAGAGGATCCTTTGGTCACTTGTTTCAAGTGTTATCTTCTCTTTTAAAGCTTCAAAAGCATTATTAGTACTGATATCTCTGTTGGGTTATGTAATTATTGTGGCACTATCACTTAGAAACTTGTCTAAGTTCCTCTCCATCTTGAATCTCCTGTTAGTGGGATTCCACTTCTCTGCCATACTCTTCTTCTCCCATATGTTGGCCCTCTCTTCTTATTATATCCATTTGTAGTGTCATTCCCTGCTATATGATCTGCTTGACTAATATTTTACATTTTGCTTATCAATTCTTGATGCAAGGTTCTACACTCCTCATGATGCCCTTGAAGCTTGCATGTCAAATAGTACTTACGAAGAAAATCATATTGGATTTGATTCTTTCCACCCTTACTTCATCGTGGTTACCATCAACCACTTCAATTTCAACTACATTGGGTAACTTACTAGTAGATCCACCTGAACATTGACCCCAGCACAACTAGGTCTCATTTTATTAACAGTAGTAATGTCAAGGGTAATGGTTTGTCAACAACTGAGGCAAGTGAAGAAAGTGATTCCTTGACAAAGAAACTAGGTAACAGATCTGGGAATGATATCCAAGCCATTGATTAGGTAGTTTCCTCCTCCGATTTAAATTTCACATCATAAATAAGAGGCCTCATTTAATATGCCAAACCATCTTTATCCACGATGTAATGCACATCCTTAGCCATAATATTCACAAAATCATTCATTCAGCTGAATCTCATTAGTATGTGTCTATTTCTCAACAATCCGATCATAGATTCACCTTTAATATTACATTGTTTAGGAATTTGAATCCTAATATCTTCTAAATCAGGCTATCCATTGGAAAATTTTCCCACAACAGCATATTGTAGGTTTTCCATAATATTCATCTTATGGACCTCCTCCTTTGTCCAAGTAATTCTATGCACACCATTAATAATCGAAGGTTTCTTGATGGGAATTGGATCAACCACTAAAATTTTACCTTGTTGTGTTGCTTTCTCTTCTGCAAATTTCACTAAATCAGCAAAACCTCACCTTGTCACTTTGATTGTCTACTGGCACATTCTGTTGCCAAGTTGAAGTATCAGAATGCACAATAGGAGCGTTAGGAAAATTAGGGTTCATAACAGGATTCTTCTGGTGAAGACTGGGCAAATTATCTTCAAACGTGAGAGAAAAAATCTGGCCAGCCTCCTCCGATGGCTGACCAGTGGTCGGAGTGGCCATAGAATCGGATTCTGATCGAGTTAAGGGTTAAGATTGTTCATGCAGTAGAGAGCGGCTTCGCATAAAGATGTAATTATTCTATATAGGTTTCTTCATTGTATTTCATCTCTCAAGAAAAATAAGAAGTTTTTTGTCTTGTCTCTCTACCATATTCTTATTGTTCTTATCAAATTGTTTCATAACAAATTTGCATTTTTCCCTCAAATTTTCAATAACTTATTCAATAAATACTTCAATATTATTTATATAATCTTAAAACGTTTATACTACTTAGAATGAGATACACCTACAATATAAATTAATTATATTCATAAAAGCGAATATTATAATATACAAAATTGTGTATTGTAGGACAATGGAATTTGTGGTTGCTATAGGCAAAGGCCAATGGTATTCTTGTGGCAAAGTATTGTGTTTGAGCATACAGAGGAAAATAAGAAGATAGATTTTTAAATGGGAAATGGGTGTATTGTAATTGTGTGGAGAACACTAATATTGTAGACATACATGAATATGACACTTTAAAAGAATCTTTTATGTTTGTTCGTTATATGCTAAAATTTTAGGTGGTAATTTGGGAATTCATTTTTTGGGTGGGAGTTTATTGACAGGTAGATTCAATGCATGCACAATAGGGTACTGTAATATTCCAATTGTGAAGATGCCAAAATGGTCATTCTTATAGCAAAATGTTGATTTTCTTTTAGGAGATATGTTAGTTTTAAGATTTAGGACTAATTATTATAAATAGTCCATTTATTATGTATGATATTATTTAGTCCTATGCTTGGTAGAATTTTGGGCCTATATATAATTAATACATCAGTATAAGTAATACATGTATCCAAGGGCGGATCTACCTTATGAGGTAGGGGTGCCACGGCACCCGCACGTTTTCAGTTAAAATTTGTATTATGTATGTATATGACTGCGTATATTCATATATATTGACTTTGTGGCACCGAGAATAAACAAGAAGCAAGAAGGTACCACGATTCCAGTTCGTGTCTTCAAGTCTCTCCTGAGTGGATGACCCGAATTCGAATCCCGGCAGAAGCACTTTTTTTGTTACTCAATAATCTGCTTTGTTTTTTCCTTTTACTTCCTTTAATTGTAACTTTATTCCCCAGCATAGCCCCTCACTTCTTTTCCACCTCTTTTTCTTTTCCTTTCTCTCTCTCTCTTTTATTTGCAAAATCTCTCTCACTCGCTTTTTTCTCAAAGTTTATTTCTCTTTATACCTTAGTTCATCAGTAGTTTCTTTGATAAATTATTTGGAATGCTTTTTAGTTAATTTAAAATGTCTCTCTTTTAAATGATACACTATTAATCTACATATTAGAGTATCATTTAAATTAATATCTTTTGTTGACTTTTGAAAAAAAAAATGTCTTGATATAATAGACATTTTGAATTGTTCTAATATATTAAAAATTTGAACTTTTTGCTTTAAAATAATAATCATATAACTCGACAATTAATATGAGAAAATTAATTCAAGAACAATAAGGCAAATTAATATAGTCAAACAAAAAATATGTAGTAATTAAGCTATTTTTTAAAGCAAAATTCTTTATTGAGGGTGCTCTATCAAGATTTTCCTTTTGAAAATTTTACTCGAAAATATTATTTAAATCAAGTTTAAAAACTTAACTAAAATCAAACTCATTTGTCTATTTGTGAATAAAAAACTCAATTGATTTAACTAAAAATTAACCACGTCCAAACAACCATTCCTATTCAATTTTTATCACTAGTGGTAAGTATGTTTTATACGTAAATCTTAGATCCTCCTCTGGTTATACATCCTATTTAGTATTATAGGATATGTAACTAATACATTCCATTTGGTGGTATTAATAATACATAGGATTTAATACTATGGGATTAATATACGTAAGTACAAAAATACCTCTGTGTAATCATGAATAACCCAGCCAAATCCTCCCCAATATTCAACTTGAAGGACTTTAGTCGGTGGTGGTAACCATTTTAATTAGATTTGAATAGTAGAAGTTGTAGCAGAATTGCAATGTCCCAAAGCTTCATATAAACATCTTTGATATGTGTGTTCATGAGTAAAGGTCATAAGTACCCCCGAACTTTGACCATATTTTTAACTACATATCTTTTCTTTCGAAAGGTCCTATTACCCCCCTGAACTACTTTAAAATGGAATATATACACCTGTAAGTGTTAGGTGACAAAGAGAGTGTACTCATTTTCTTTGAAGTCATGTGTGAGACTAAAAATAACTTAAAATCTATTAATATTGACACGTGTCATTTCTTAATGGATATTTTTATATATAATTAATACATATAATAATAAATTAAAATTTAAGCATACATTTTTTATATTTTTTTTCTTTTTTTTTCTTTATGAAATAAAGTCAAAATTTATTATTTTTTCCTTTTTTAGTAATTGGCGCTACTAAAATATAGCTTTAATAAAATTAAATTTAGACTGCGTAAAGATTATTAATTTATTAGGGATATTATAATTTGTAGTAGTGTTTTTATTGATATTATTGTCAATGCATAGACATATTGATATTCGTATAATAACAAGTTTTAATTTAGAAATTCTATTAAAGAAAAATTATTGATATTACTATTGACGCATAATCAAATTAATTATTTTTTCCTTTTTAAAGTGATTGGTACTATCAGAAGCAGACATAACGATAATATAATATCGTATGTTAAGGATTTTAAGAAAACCAAATATATATAAATGAAAAAGTAGATCTATCTTTTGAAAAATAACAATAAAATGACTTAAACAAACAAAAAAATGAACCTTAACATTTTGAAAAGAAAATTATTTTTTTCAAAAAATTATCTTCTTAAAATTAATTCAACAACTAAATTTAGCATCAAAATTAGAAAAAAAATTGAAGAAAAGACAAAGTCAACAACAGTGCCAATTACTAAAAAGGAAAAAATAATAAATTTTGACTTTATTTCACAAAGAAAAAAGGGAAAATAATGTTAAAAACATATGCTTCAATTTTAATATATTATTATGTGTATTAATTATTTATAAAAATATCCAATTAAAAAATGAAATGTGTCAATACTAATAAATTTTAAGTTATTTTGAGTCTCTCACATCATTTCAAAAAGAGTGTACTGCCACCTAACACTTAGGGGTGTATATATTCAATTTTAAAATAGTTCAGAGGGATAATTGGACCTTTTGAAAGAAAAGGTGTGTAGTTGAAAATATGGTAAAAGTTCAGGGGGAAACTTATGCCTTTTCCCCAATTTTATTGATAAGTTGAGGGATCCAGACTATAGGGCTAATTAGATTTGTTTATTTTATGTATTTTCATGCTCTATATTTATATAATATGGATCACTTTTTTTCGATTTATTAAGATGATAATTTTTCCCCAAATAATTTAAGTGAGAATATCAATTTTTTTTTGTTTTTCATTTCTAATAATGAGTAATAAAACATATAAAACAATAGAATGTGGAGGGTATTTTGATAAACAAACAATTTTGTATTAAATATATAGCAATGCATATTGTTTTAAATATACATCAAACCAAACACTGAATGACAGACAACCCCAACATAACTAATCTCAGTATTACGAATCCCAATATTACTAATACACTTTATTTAGTACTATTTTTATACACTCTATCAGACGACCCCTAAAAGCATTGCTTAAAAAAAAAAAAAAAAAGGAGACTAAAAGCCGAAATCATCCACTTATTACATACATTAAAGACTATTTCTATTAAAGAGTATATATATATTAAAGACCAAGTACCTGTTTTTGATTGATTTATTTTAAGTTTTTTAAAGTCAAACTACTAATGTGCTTGGGCAAAACAAAAAACATATTTTAATCACTTATCTTTATGTCAAAATATATAAAAATAAGCTAAAAATTATAAATTAAAATTTCTAATTTAGATCAAAAGTTATAAGCCCATTCAAATAGGCTTTGAAATAGCCCAAATACAAGGACCATTTTGATCATTTTCTCGAAAATGGACTAGTTAAAGTAAAAGGACAAAGTCCACTTCAATAGAATATTCGGAAAAGGGTCAGAAATACCCCTTAAGTATTAAAATTGGTTTAAAAATACCCTCCGTTAACCTATTGGGCCAAAAATACCCTTCTACCCACCTTTATGGCTCAAAAATACCCTTCCATCTACCTTTATAGCTCAAATATACCCTTATAACTAACAGTCCTTTTTTAAACCATAATTAAAAAAATTATTTATTACGTGTCAGTTTTCTATTGGTTGCAAATTAAATTAATTAAAATGTTATTATTTTATAATCAAACCCAGACCCAACTAAAACTACCCGACCCAAACCAGACAAAACCGCCCCCAACCAATTAAATAAAGAGGCAAATCCATTTCTTCTAAACCTAATTTCATTCATATTTTACGTCTGTTGAAAGCTGGGTCTTCTTCTTCTTCTTCAATTTTTAGGGTTCTTGAAAACTATTTCGTGTTCTAAACTCTTTTTTCTTCTCACTGCGAATGAGACTTGCAAGTAAGTAGGTTGTTGCCAATGAAAACTTTTAATAAAACTTCGGTTCTTCGGTGCAATGAAAATTAAAAAAAAACTTTTAATAAAACTTTTGTTCTTCGGTGCACCGAAGAACCGTTACCCCTAAACCAAACTCCGAACCAAAGAACCGAACTACCGAAATAAAAACGGAAACCGAACCGAAGAACCGAAATCGAAGAACCGAACTAATTCTGTTCGGTACGATTTTTTGGTTCTCCGGTTTTTATACCCAACCCTATCCCTAACGTATTTGCGGGCAGACACAGAAAGTAAAAAATTATTCACCTTTGAGGTATGGTGTAACTGATATAAACCAAAAAACTATGGGTCACCGTTATTTAATTGGTTGGGACGGGTTTTGTCGGGTAGTTTTAGTTGGGTCCAGATTTGGTTATAAGATAATAACATTTTAATTAATTTAATTTGCAACCAATAAAAAGCTGACACGTAATAAATATTTTTTTAATTATGGTTTAAAAAAGGGTTGTTAGTTGTAAGGATATATTTGAGCCATAAAGGTGGATGGAGGGGTATTTTTGGCCCAATAGTTAAACGGGGGGTATTTTTGAACCAATTTCAATACTTGAAGGGTATTTTTGGCCCTTTTCCGTTTTTTTAATTATGGTTTAAAAAATGACCGTTAGTTATAAGGGTATATTTGAGCCATAAAGGTGGATGGAAGGGTATTTTTGAGCCATAAAGGTGGGTAGAAGGGTATTTTTGGCCCAATAGGTTAACGGAGGGTATTTTTGAACCAATTTCAATACTTAAGGGGTATTTCTGACCCTTTTCCGTAGAATATTTAACATGATTTCTTTTGACTAGTTATATGTACTCCATTGCTCTTCTTCACTTGGATTCCACTGCTCTAGACTTTTAAGTCAAGGACATAGCTACTTGACCAAAGAAGAAGATGTCTGCGTTTGTTGACCATGCATTTTTAAGTTTCAGCAGCAAGACCTTTGGAGATAATCTTCAAACAGCCTTGCTAAATGCTGGTATCCCCTCATTCAGGTCTGATGAAGAGCGTCAGAATGCAATTCAAGAATCCACAATATTTATAGCTGTTATTTCAAAAGACTATGCTTCTTCAAACAGATGCCTTGATGAACTCATCTATATGATTGAAAGCAAGAGAGCTTTTGGGCATTTTCTACTGCCTGTGTTTTATCATGTGGATCCATCGGATGCGAGGAAGCAGAAAGGGAGCTTTGAAGAACCTTTCTTAAGGTTTGAAGAGAGATATAAAACAGAGAAGGTGGACCAATGGAGAGCTGCTTTGAGAGAAGTTGCTGATTTGGGAGGAATGGTCTTACAGAATCAAGCTGATGGGTAATATTTTCAGAATTTTTTTTCAGTTTATGTCATATAATTCTTGTTATGAAATTGTAACCCATCAATCAAAAAATTTCAGATTTGAGTCGAGGTTTATACGAGAAATTGTCAAGGTGGTTGTAGGAAAACTGAGACGCACTATTTTAAGTGTTGCCCCCCATCCAATCGGAATAGATTCTCGAGTCAAAAACATTAATTTGTGGTTACAAGAGGGATCAAATAGTGTAGATATTTTGGCAATACATGGTATGGGAGGAATTGGCAAAACTACAATAGCCAAAACAGCTTATAACCTGAATTTTGATAGATTTGAAGGCAGCAGCTTCCTTGCAGATGTTAGAAAAGTTTTAGAGAAGTATGATGGTTTAGCTCGTCTACAAAGACAACTTCTTTCAAATATTCTTGGGAAGAATGTTGAAAAGATATATAATGTCAATGAAGGGTCCGTCAAGATTCAAGAAGCCATCAGCTGCAAAAGAGTTCTTCTTGTTCTTGATGACATCGATAACATAGATCAGCTAAATGCTGTACTTGGTATGAGGCAATGGTTTTATCCAGGTAGCAAAATTATCATAACAACAAGAAATGGCCACTTATTAAGTTCTACTGAAGCATGTAGATGTAGGATGCATAAGCTAAAGTCTTTGGATGCCAAAGAATCACTTCAACTGTTCAGTTGGCATGCATTTGGGAAAGAAAGCCCCCCTTTAGAATATATGGATATTACAGTTGATGTTGTACATCATTGTAAAGGAATTCCATTAGCTCTCAAAATTTTGGGTTCCTCTCTTGGTGATGACATAAGTATAGAGGTTTGGGAAAGTGCATTAAGGAAATTGGAAGCTATCCCAGACAGTAAAATCCTTGCAAAACTAAGGATAAGTTATGAATGTCTACCAGATGATAATGTTCAAAACCTATTCCTTGATATTGTCTGTTTCTTTGCTAGTAAGGATAAAGATTATGCAGTAACAATACTTGATGGATGTGGATTCTTTTCAGTAGTTGGCATTCAGATTCTTGTTGACAGATGCCTATTAGCAATTGATCATAACAAACTGATGGTGCATCAATTACTTCAAGACATGGGAAGAGAAATTATTCGGGAAGAATCCCCTTGGGAGCCTAGGAAACGAAGCAGAGTTTGGAAACACAAAGATGTCTTTAACATATTGCAGGGGAAAACAGTAAGAAATCTGACTCTTTGATTTTTTACACATAATAATCCATATATATATATATGTGTGTGTGCCTCAATGTATGATTTGTCGTTTTCCTGCAGGGTACTGAAAGAATTCAAGGTCTAGTTCTTGACATCCGGATGCTGAAGGAAGTGAAATATGTAGGACAAAATTTCAGCCGAAATGATGCTGGGCACCACCAATTTAAATATACTGTAGATGAGAGATCACTGAGAATGACTGATGCTAACTCACAAGGGAGACAGAGTTTAACTGTTCTCACGCTGTTCAGAAATGTCTTTCCAGAAACTTCAAATAGTGTACATTTTGAAATTGATGCATTTTCAAGAATGCGGAAACTGAGAATTCTGCAGCTTACAGAAACAAAATTCAGTGGTAGCTACCAATGGTTTCCTAAGAGTTTAAAATTGCTTCATTGGCGTGGATTCTTTTTGAAGTCCATTCCTAAGGATTTTCCGTTGGAAAGCCTGGTTGCTCTTGATATGAGGAGGAGCAGATTGCAACAAGCCTGGGAGGGAACTAGGGTAAATATTTATCTTCAGTTTTAGCATTGACAGTAGGAAAGTTGATAGTATGTTTATAGACCTGATGTACTTGTTATTTGCCGTCGCAGATGCTCAAGTTATTAAAAATTTTCAATCTCAGTCATTGCCATTTCCTAAGAAGAACTCCTGATTTTTCTGGGCTTCCTAATCTAGAAAAACTCATTTTGAAGGATTGCATTAGATTGTTCCATATTCATGAATCAATTGGAGATCTAGAGGCACTCGTTCTCTTGAACCTGGGAGACTGCAAGAATCTGACAAATCTCCCAAGAAGCTTTTGTAAACTCAAGTCCTTGGAAACACTCATCATTTCTGGCTGTTCTGGACTTACTCTATCAACAATTGATCTAGGAAATCTGGAATCTTTGAGAACACTCCATGCTGATGAAATTAATTACGATCATGAGAAATCTTGGGTTGCACTCTGGCAATCTTGGTCATCCAAATTAAGAAAATCCCCAAATTATGACAACTTCTCGTTATATTCTTTATCAAGTTCCCTGGTTAGCTTAAGTCTGGCAAAATGCAAGTTAACAGATGATGCTCTGTCACTTGGTGTTAACAACCTTTTCTCATTACGGCACTTGAATCTAAGTGGAAACCTGATTTCTAACCTGCCACAGAGTATCATAAATCTAAGTATGCTTCAGGACCTTTGGCTAGACGCATGCCCAAGTCTCCAATCACTCCCCCATCTTCCTTCAAGGCTCATCAAGCTGAAGGCTACAGAATGCACATCACTAGAAAGAGTTACAAATCTGCCAAGCCTATTGGAGACTCACACATTATTCTTGGATGTTAGAGGCAGTGAGAAACTAATTGAGATTCCTGGACTGTTCAAGCTGGAGCCAATAAGAAATTTTAAAGAGGAAATGGTGAATGCTCTGAACCATCTCAAGCTGGATGATATTCAAAATGCAGATGTGGAACTTTTTAACAGGCTTACCAACACAAAAAGGAAATATTCAGTGCAGGTAAGCTTTGTTTGTCAAATGATTTTCATCTGTCTTGTAAGCTTTTCTTCGTACTAAAACCACCCCTACAATTAACAAAAAATGTCGTTTTCTAAAATAAAAGTAACGAGAAATCTCCTATGACAAATTTTTCATGCAAAATAATTTTTTTCCCTTAGGGACTCTATGAGTTTGGCATCTTCAGCACTTACTTTCCTGGAAGTGAGATCCCAAGTTGGTTCAGACGGAAGGATGAAGAAAGTTTATTGACTCTGCAAGTGGATTCTCATACTAATACAAAGATAATAGGACTTAATATCTGCATTGTATATTCACGTTCCAATCATCAGAAATCTCAATGGTGGGGTGAGAACCAACTTGGGAATTGGTATTCCTTTTTCGTCAAACTGAATAATGTGTCCAAGGGTGTCAAATGGATTTATGCCCCAACATTCATAGGCATTCCAGGCCCAAATGAAAACTTGACATTTTTATGCCACTGGAAATTGGGGAAGTACCTAGAAGCTGGTGACGAGATTAATGTCTCAATAATAGGTTGGAGTGATACTTTTCAGATGAAAGATTTTGGAGTTAGCCTTGAGTGTGACACAGTAGAAACAGATCTTTCTGTAGCATCAAGTGGTGAATCAAATGAGCTAGCAATTAGAAGTAGTGATCCTAGTGCTTATCTATCTGGACACTGCATCATGGAAAGTTATATGCCTGTGTATCAACTAGCATGGAATCATTACTTCTTTTCTCACCCAGACTACTTTTTGTTTAATGGCCATCAAAGGAAACAAGCAGCAATGAGGTTGATTTTGTACCAAAAATTATTCGAAGATTTTGTGCAGAGTAAGCACTACAGGTTTACGGTTTATAAGCTTTCTGTTTCCCACACAATCCTACTTATCTTTCTTGTTACTGATCAGTAACATGCTATCATGTAGGTTCTGTAGATGCAGGAACAGAAGATGATGGTGAAATTGATATCTATCATGAGAAATATGCTGAGGAGGCTGCCTTGGCAGAACTAGAAGACGACTTGGAATGGCCTTGGTAAAGGGTGAGGAATGGAGCAACGAGGGTGAGGCGATCTTGAATATTGGTTCAGCTGGCTATTGCATGATTGATATACTATTCGGTGATAAAGCTTCTTATGCCTATATTATTAGGTACACAACAGATATCTTCTGGCTTGAGGTTTAGACAGAAATTATGCGTGAAAGAGCCAAACCAAGCAAGAACTTTTCTCAAATATTTCATTATGCAACAAAATTTTTGATTGTCTTCAAATATCTTTCTTGCAGTGTAATTATTTCTTCTACTTTATATTTTGACTTTTTCTCCAGAAACTTTATCTTTCATTTTTCGTTCTTTCTGAGCACTCCATAGATTTTCTGCTTATTTGGTTTTCGCTGTTAATCCAGAAAGGAAAGGAATGTTCAAGCTAAGCTTCATACCTCTATCCGAAGAACAAGAGGTAGAAGCTTAAATATTGAAAAAGAAGGTAAAATATTAATATCTCAATGATCAATGAAGGGCTGGGGAGATGAGAGAGGAATTCTGAACGAAAGTCAAGTGGATGGATGGAAGATGATTTTAGATAAAAATTCAATCCCAGTAAAGTTTTACAATTTAGAACTGCTGTTTTAATGAACCTTCTATTCTATGGTGAAAAGGAGGTTTCGTCGAAAAGTATTGTGGGAGAGAGTGGACATCTAGCATTCGCATGAAAGAAAATATTTACTGTTCAAGTGATTAGTCAATAGGTAGTGGACAGAGGGAAGGGGATGGGTTTTAAATTACATCATCTGCATTCCATTAGTTAGGGCTATTTGTACTAGTACGGAAAGGTAGGCACGCTAACTGCTAAGTACATCTTGATGGAACTGAATTTAAAGATAACCTATCTTATAGACTATGAAATAGCAAGTACTCGAACATGATGAACAACAAATCCAAATCAAACGAGGTCTTCACAATAAATCGCTGCCTTTTAGGAGGAATCAATGAAAGCATATCAATTCAAATCCTTTGTCTGTGTATGAACAGATCTAAGATTTAAACTTTCATTAGTGTATCTTTTATGTAATACTTTGACTTATATCTTGAAACCAGGAATGTGTCCTGTGCAGGATTAGGATTTCTAGAACCACTAGAAAAGGAAGTATTAAGTGGGAATTGATCCCTATTCCTCTAAGTAAGATGGGGTTTGGATTAGCTTAAAAGCTGGTCAAATCTGTTTTTAAGCCATTTTTAAATTTTTGGAGTGTTCGACAACTCTAAAAGTTGCTTAAAAAATAACCATAAAATGCTTTTAAAAAGTCAAAAGTCAAAAGTTGTAACCCTCTATTTTTTTATTTTTGGCTTATAAGTCATTCTAGTTTGACCAAGTAATTACATTTATGTCCATTATAATTTTCAAATATTTAAAATTTACCCTCGTTTTGCCCTAAAACATCTGCTGTCCTCAACTTTGCAAAATACGCCGCAACTCTCTTGTTCATTCCCCTTCCTTTCCTTCATTTTCTTTATCAAATTTCTACATTTTCTATGAGATTTTGTGGTAAGTTCTCTCCATTTTTGTGTTTTCCTCTCTATTTTTGCATTTCTCTATCCATTTTTGCATTTTTCTATCCATCTCTGCATTTTTCTCTCCGTCTTTGTGTCTTTATTATTTTTACTTGCTATTAACCATAAAAGCTCTCCATGTACAAATTAATGAATGCATTCTATTTTTTTTCTTGTAAGATCAGTTTCTTTTTTTTATGGGTCTGTCTATTAGATGCATGATTAAGCAAGATTGAGTTTTTTACATGTACAACTTTGTAGTGAAAATAGTTTAGTTGTCGTTTATTAATGGGTTTTCTGTATCTTGATGGTAATGGTGATATAAGGAGGTTAAAGTATTTTGTTTCTATTTGGGTATATAGTTTTGTATGTTTTTAACTTTTTTTTTTTTTTTACAGCTTTGTCTTAGCAACATTGATTCCGATCTATCCTTATTGTCCAAACCAGTAGAGTATTAGTTAAATAAGATGTTTAAATAAAGATAGTAAATACACTATTGAATATATTTCTTAAGGATAGACAAAGTTTCCCAAGTTGATTCGAACAACATGATTGTAAAAAATTAAAGGAGTACTCAACATTTTAAATGAAGGATAACATGGAACGATCAGAGTAATAGTGAATATCTACACTAATAGAAAGTTTCACTTGCATTGATTAGCAATTTCCATGATAAATAAGTGTTAACTTAAATAGGTTTTAAATTCACTAATCTTCATATCTATTGACTTTTTAACTTGTTCTAGTTTGTTATCCTTTCAATAAGAAGGTTGAATTCAGTACAGAAGTGCTACAAAAACATCTTCTATATCATTAAGTGACTAGATTAAGAGAAATCCTTAACAATTTACTCAACATATTGCCCTTTCCCTTCACCAACAGTGTAGTACTAAAGTTTCGAATTTGATCGTCAAATAATGTATCGGCTATTGTGATCTATGATGTACATTAATATTACTATCCCACAACTATTAGCTGCTATGTGTTTATCTCCATTATGCAATAGTAATCAATATGTTGCTGTTTGTTGGGTGCTTTTTTTCCTATGCTTGCCCTATATATGGATATTGTGTTTCTGTTTCGCTACTAAGAATGTTTGTTTATACCTTGTTCTATTAGTAATACCTTTGTGTATGTATTAGGCTATTAATTGATAGGGATTAAAATTTAGTTAGTGTTAAAAATATTTTACAGCAAAGTCAGCATACTAATTTGTTAAAATTTTAGGTTGAAATAGTTCAATATCAATTCATACTGCACTATGGTTGGGTTTTCTTTTTCTTTTTGCTAAAAAGATAAATATTATATTATGTAGTGCATTATTAGACAGACAAATAAACTGGAGAGATTGTTTTGTGCATCATGGTTAATGCTCTAACTTTTACTACTTTTATTTGTTGTTCTAAAGACTCCCCTTTTTTGTACAAAAGAAGATGTAGGGGAGGATGTTAATAGCAATGTATGTTGTGTCCAATGGTTAAAGATTAAAGTACAAATCACAAACTTAAATAGAATAAGCATGTGGGCTTAAAGAAGATGAGAACTTGATTTGGCTGATTATGATTTAGCTTTGTGTATCTGATGACATTTTGTATCCTCAATCTTCATTTTATTCATATGGTACTCTTAATTTTGTGCAGCAAAAGAAGCTGGATGGATCACTTTGATAACACTAATCTTCAACCTAAAATTGACACCAATCTTCAACCTAAAAGTTTATTTGTCCATCTAAAAATGCACTACATAAATGCAATATGAATTGATGTTGAACCATTTTCAACCTAAAATTTTAACAAATTAGTGTGTTGACTTTGTTGCAAAAAATTTTAAACACTAACTAAATTTTAATCCCTAGCGATTAATAGCCTAATATATACACAAAGGTATTACTAGTAGAACAAGGTACAAACAAACATCCTTAGCAACGAAACAGAAACACAATATCCATATATGGGCCAAGCATAGGAAAGAAAGAACCTATCAAACAGCCGTGTATTGATTACTATTTCCTAATGGAGATAAACTCAAAGTAGCTAATAGTTGTGGGACAATGATACTAGTATACATCATAGATTGCAATAGCCGATACATTGTTTAACGATCAAAGCCGAAACTTTAGTACCATACTGTTGATGAAGGAAAAGAGTAATGTTTTGAGTAAATTGTTAAAATCTTCTCTTAATCTAGTCACTTAGTGATATATAAGATGTTATTATAGCACTTCTGTACTAAATTCAAGCTTCTTATAAAAGGATAACATACTAGAACAAGTGAAAAAGCCAATAGAGATATATATGAAGATTAGTGAAGTTCAAACTTATTTAAGTTGACACTTATTTATCATGGCAACTGATAATCAATGTCAGTCAAACTTTCTATCAGTGTAGCTATTCATTATTATTTTGATCATTCCATATTATCCTTTCTTTAAAGTGTTGAATACTTCTTTAACTTTTTATAATCATGATGTCCGAATCAACTTGGACAACTCTGTCTATCCTAAATAAAGATATTCATAGAGTATTTACTATCTTTATTTGAATGTCTTATTTAACTAATACTCTACTGGTTTAAACGGATTGGGGGTTTTGTGAAGGTTAAAAGTAGATGGGTGGAGAGGGAGTCCTTTCGGGCTTAGAGTTCCTCTTTGGTTTGGTATTGATACTGAAGGATACAATGATCATATCTTCTTTCTTCTTCCTAGGGAATCCTGAAGGTCCCGCATGAGATGGGGTCTTGTTACTCTTGCCCATTTTGATGCCTTCTTCGACATACTCACCAATTTTAACCAAATCCATGAATGTGGCATAGATTGCCAATATCATTTTGTTGTAGAACTTTCCTTCTTGGGCATTAGAAAATGCCTACACAATCGCTTCTTCTGTTATGGGAGGCTGAACCCTGGCCGCCTTTTTTATCCACCGATGAGCATATTCTCAAAAATACTCATCGTCCTTCTTCTTGATCCGATTCAAAGATTGTCGGTATGGGACTAATTCCAAATTGTAAGCAAATCTTTTGGCAAAGTGTTTAGACAAAGCACTCTAACCGAGCCATTTCCTCAGTTCTTATGACATAAACCAATTCAGGGCTGTGCCACTCAAGCTTCGGGCTGAACAACCTCATCAACAGAGCTTCATTTTTGCCAATCCTAACCATTTGATCAAAGTAACTTCTCTGATGAGTCATAGGGTTCCCAGTTCCATTGAATGTCTCAAACTTCAGGATCTTATAACCCTTGAGTAGATCTAAATCGGGATGGATGCATAAGCTGTATAGCTAAATCCTATATCATCTACTGCTCCATGAATTCTTTTATCCTGGCGATCTCTTCCTTCATCACTAACATGTTCTTCTCAATGATTTTTCACTCTTTTTCCTTCTCCTCGTAGTGATCAACCTCAGGGTTTTGAAAGGCATTATATGGTTCTAGAGTGGTGGTGGTATGGAATGCAGTTGATGGTATGGGTTAGTTATGAGGAGGACTTTGGATAGTTGGTTTGGGACTCTGATATGTGGGGATTTGGTTTTGTGGATGGTTGATTTTTAGGTTGCATATGTGAGGGACATTCTGGAAGTCGTAGGATTTTGTGAAGTTTGGGAGTGATTTTACAGACTGTAGGAGTCTAGGTTATTATTTTGGTTGGTGTTTTGAGTAGTTTGGTTACGGATTTGATGCGCTGGTGGACGGTTGATAGTAAAGTCTTTGGGAGGTCTAGGTGCGGAAGTAGATGGTATCTTGTTTAGGTGATTTCACGGGTTAGAGAATTTGAAAGGAGGAAATTGGAGTGGAGGCCGATGTCCTTCTGGGACAGGAGCGTTACCAGTGACGAAGTGCGATTCATATCTTCTTAGAGCATCTCCAGTTTCTTTGTAACCTCAGTGATCATCTCACTCTGTTCCGCTATCATTTTATCTCTGATAGCCAATGCATTCTCATCATCACTAATAGTCATGTTTTCTTCTCCAGTTAAATAATGGCTAAGAGAGGAACCTTTGTGAGCCTTCGATCGGGTGAAGTAAGGATGTTTGGCTAGCTTTTGTCAACACAGATCAATTTTTATTTATTTTGTTCCCTAATAAAGTAAAAACAACTCAAGAGGCAAATGTGTTAGATCCTGTCAGAAATAAGTAATACAATATATTTGACAAGAAAGGAAACACATAAGCTTGTTTTTATCGCAGGCAAATTGATCCACGGGGTAGTGAAAACTCAAAGATTTCAATGAACAGGATTTTGCTCACTGATTTTTGGATAAGTAGATTTTAACAGGAAGGTTTGACTTTGCTGAATCTTTTCTATGCGCATCTTTATGACCACTAGAAATGGTGGAAATATAAACTTCTTTAAAGAAGGGGCTGGGTCGGAAAGCTGCCTACGTATCTCATGAAGGAGAAATTAGGGCCCTATGTAGTTCGAGTAAGTAAGGTTAAAACTTCATTTCATAGCATTTTTTATTGACATTCAATACATTAGGAAAATATAAAGTTAAAGACAACAATGTAATAAAAAATAACAACTAGATCCTAGATAAGTGCGTGCATCCCGTTTTATTCCACTTCTTCCATCTCTTGATCTTCTTTGCTTACGGGTGGTCGGGTGTAAACTCTAGGTTGATCTTTCTAATATCAATCAAATGCTCCAAATCGAAGCAAAAAGTGCGATATTTCTCAATGTCGTGTCCCTTGTCTCCATTGTGGTAACGACAAATGTCACCACTCTTCTTCTATTTAACAGGCCCTTCCTTTTCTTTTCTCTCCACTATGTCTGTGTGGAGGATCTTTACTTGAATAAAAACACCCGTAAGTTTGTATGCCCCTTTAGAGCTAAAAATTGAGCCTATATGACCCTTGGAGTGAGTAGAAATCATTTAGGGCAAGTTAGATGACGTTACGGAAGTTTTAGATGTGATTCTAAGCCCGAGCATCGCGTCGGAGGAGCCCAAGACTTGGGGTCCGTGCTGCACAGCCAGTCAGGAGAGCATTCTATTTCCCCCTACGTTCTGGGTTGCGCTCCGTGCAGGGAAGCAAGGCGCTTGGGGGGGGGGGGAGTGGCGTCGCGCAACCCCCCTTTACCTGATGGGATTTTGTTTTATTTCGTAATTTTAAGGGCTTTTTGGTCCTTTCCTTGGTTAAAAACGGTCCCCCACCTATACTAAATGATCCCAAACCCCTAAACATGAATTTCATCAATCAAAAACATATCCCACTCTTCCCTAAAACTCTTAGAAGCAAAATCAATTAGGGTTAAAGATTCAAGGCTCAAATCTCAAGCTTTCTCAAATCTTTTTCTGTTAAAAGGTATGTTGACCAACCCTGTTTCAACTAAATATATTTTTTGGTGTTTTCCTCAATTATTAAAGTAGTTTATGTGAGTTTAAATGTGGGTTGTTGATTGATTTTCGAAAGGGAGAATTATTTAAAGTTGCAAACCCCTTTTTGACGAACTAAAGCTTGAATTGTTAATAGAACTTGAGAATTGGGGCTTATTGTTTGTAATATAAAACTTTATGAATATGAAAGCTTATTGGGGTGTATTGAAGTCAAAAAGTATATTCCTCTTGTAATTTACCTTGTTACCCAAATCTTGATTTTAGTGTGAAGGAGGAAATATCTATATCTCATGCTTTTGAAAGTGTTGTTATTTAAATGTGGAGTCTTTGACCATTATGGGGCATGTTAAATGTGTTAAAATCTTTGAAATGATGGGATTAATGAGGTATGGTTATGTGAACACTTAATTATGATTATGTTTACAGTTTTAAAGACGGGATTAAGAGTCTATAATATTTTATGATAATGATTTGGCATGATATGGGTGACTTGCAATTCTTGGTATGACGATACCAAAATATGAATGCCTTTAATGAACGACTCTATGGATAAATATTTGTGAACAATATTTAATTGGGCTTAAAGAAAGGAAGGTGGTTAACTGAGAAGGTGTAGGTTCGGAAGGGGCCTACTATCCGCATTATGAATGCCTTTAATGAAAGACTTTATGGATAAATATTTGTGAACAATTTTTAATTAGGCTTAAAGAGAGGAAGATGGTTAACTGAGAAGGTGTAGGTTCGGAAGGGGGCCTACTACCCGAAACCTATGTTTACAGGCATAGGGATGATTGTTCCTTAATTGGACGACTAAATGCTCTTCCTCTATTAGGATGAAGTGCAGCGAAAATAATGTTATCCCAATTCATGTGGCTAACATGGATTGAGGCCCCGCCAGTTGGGTACAAACCAGATCCATATTGCCCGTGGGTTACTATATGTCGGTGACACCACCTAACTCAGAATGTAAATTTTTAAATGCTTATGTCTCATTTATTTTGAGTCAATATTTACACACTTTCTTCATGACTATGTTTTACTTATGTGACTTGCTTTATAAATTGCTTTGTCCCTTTTCCTGGGTTGCATGCCAGTACTCGTCGTACTGACCGTCTCCGGATGCTACATTATTTCATGATTTAGGTTCGTGGGTATTTTCTCGTGGTTCTGTGTAGCATTAGGATTTTCTCGGTATAGATGGTAGTAATTGGTGAGCCCTCCATCTATCGGAAGGCACATGGTTCTTTTTATTTAGACTTTGACTATCTTGTTTTATGGTATTGCTGAGACCATGTTCCATCTTAGGATTTGTTTTCATTCATGATGTTAGAGGCTTCGTAGATGGATGTAGTTTGATGTCATTATGTCATGTTTTAAAGTTACATACTATCATTTGCTTTTGAAGTTGAACTTCTTAATAATGGGTCCATTCTCGTATTTTTATAAGGGTTGTGCTTTTGGTATTATGCTAAGGGGGTATTCTCGAGCTTTCGCTGGTCTGGGATGTACGTTACATCCAGGACCTAGTTCTGGGTCATGAAAAAATTTGTATCAGAGCACGGTTTAAGTGTCCTAGGGTGTTTACGAAATCGTGTCAAATAGAGTCCTTTTTATGGGTGTGTTGCACACCACACTTATAAAGGGGAGGCTGCAAGGCATTTTAGAATGTTTCCCTTTCTTCATGTTCTATTTTATACTAGAAAGTCTAGTTCTAAGAAAATTCTTCTAACTCTTAAGTTTTCCCACTTTTCAGATCATGCCTATAAAAAGGACTAACAGCCAAAGGACTTCAGCTGGAACCTCCATCCCCACCGGGACAAATGATGAAGAGGTCCGTCCTACTCATCAGATGCAAACTTGTAATGGAGTCTGTACTTCTAGCCCAATTGCTCTTACTAGGGTTCCAGCAGTCCCAACAAGTCCTCCACCAGTTTCCAGGATTGGTACCACCCGTATTCAATCCCCACAGGGTGAGGTTTCTAAGCTGAGTTCAGACAGAACATTTAGATGCTTGCCTAGATTTTTTCATCTTAGGCTCGTCGGTCAGGTGATACTGGTTCCACCAACAGTTCCTCAGATGTTACTTGGTTTGGTCAGTTTATGCGGCTAAAACCATCGACCTTCATGGGATCCAAAGTTGAGGAGGATCCTCAAGAGTTTGTTGATGAAATGGAGAATATTTTTCAGGGTTATACATACTAGTGATACTGAGGGAGTGGAGTTTACAGCCTAGCAATTGAAAGGGGTGGCTTATCAGTGGTATGATGAACGGGAGGAGAATAGAGGTGAAGATGCTCAGCCAGCTGTTTAGGAAGATTTTTTTGAAGCCTTTCTTGATCATTTCTTTCCTTAGGAATTGAGGGAAGTGATGTCGCCCAAACTATACTTTCAGAAAAGTATAACGCGGTCGTTGAGTCAAATATAGAACCCAACTAGTTTGAGGTCGATCCCACAAGGAATATGACGAAAGTCTGTCGAATGTTTGTCTGAGTAATTGACAAGTAAGTAAAAAAAGGGATTTTTGTAAACAAATAATAACAATAACAATTGTTGATTGTCATATTTGTGATCAATACGATAAAAGCACTAGGACTGTGATCACCAAGATTCCTTAACTCCACTGGTTACTTGTGCTGGCAAACTGTCTCACTGCGTTGCATGCAAAACCTAACAAGATAGGTTCATCTAAACATCTCTCGATCTTGGTTATATGAATTTAACTCTTCTCCTCTCGGTCTCCGAGTGTCGCACTACTAACCCGTGTTCTTGATCTCAGATTAACTATCCCTGTTACAGCTCAAGTTATTAGATGAAGGTTGATAGTTTCAAATCTCTATTGTTATTCCCTTTTCCCAATCTTTACCTCTCTCTTGAGAAATTTTAGAATACAAGTGAGTTTCTAACATTTGCAACCATTAGAAGATAAATTATAATTAAGGAAACACCAATACATGCAGTCATACCGGTTCAGAATTACTTCGCACTTAGCCTGTTTCATTAATTCCTCATGTTTCACACAACCCTAGTTATGGGGTTTAGCTACTCATGATTGCAGGAATACAAGAAGAATTCAATGATGAAAACATAATTATGAACTCACAATAAGAATATAACTCTGAAATCTTAATATAAATCAAAACCCTAGAATCGATGTTTGAGATTACAAGATCAATGTGTTTATGAACCTCAAAACAATGTAATAGAATCCTCAAAATAACGTAATGACTTAACTCCTAAACATAGGACAACCTAAGGGTATTTATAGATACAAAGTGAATCCTATCCGAAGCAAAGTAGGAGAAAAGTTTGCAACTTTCCACAGACCGTGACTTGAAGTCATGGATTCAACCCACGGACCGTGGGTCTAGACTGTAGGAATCAGGGCTCGATGCAAACTCTCAGGAAGTGACTCATGGAACCGACCCACGATCCATAGGTCAACCTACGGTCCGTGTGTCACAACCGTAGGTCACTACTCCGACTTCAACTTTGCTCTTTCGTCTTCAAATACTTACTTCCAGTGCATGCTTCTTCCCTTTTTTGTCCATTTTTCCTTCAAAACCTATTCTCCTGCAGTATAGTACAGAAAATGCATCATACCTACCAAACATACCTAATTTATTACATATTTTCCTTGTTTTAAGCTTCAAAAGTGCCATGAAACCATGGCACATCAACACCCTCAACTTAGAACGTTTGCATGTCCTTAGTCAAACAAAACAAAACAAACACATTTGCTGCTTAACTAAGAGAAACCTAAGAGACCTATGGCAGTCGACTCATTGCTTTTGGCACCAAAACTTTTTTGACCCCCTTATATTTTCAAATCAAAACCACAATGTGTATACGTGAAACATATTATCATGACACAGAAGGGATCAAGTGATGGCATCAGATTATGAACAGACAACTAAGCATATATGCAAACGACATTATCCGAACACATAGCAGCTAACAATGCAACCCATGTATTCTCACAACAAAGAAGTACCTTACACTCATAGTATACTAATGAATATCAACATAGGGACTGGATCAAAATGCACTCTCTCACAAAGAAGTTTAAATAGTGTCCGTGAAATACCATAGGCTTGCCCTTATTTTCTATGCATTAGTTTTTCTGGAAAGTCAGACTAGGATGACTATAGGACTTTCATCGGCTTGTAATGTAGGCTTGGGGACGGGTGTGGTACATATGGATATGGTGATTCAAACCTCCTTGACACTACACTATTTTTTGCTCCACTTTCCAACCATACTCATTTTATACTCCCTTATTCTCCTTCATTTGTTTTCAGATTTTTGGGTGCAGTTTTCTTTATGATTTCAATATTCTTTTTTATTCTTTTTTTTTCTTTTTTTGCAAACTCTATTTTTTTTCTTTTCTTCTTCCCACCCAAATTTGTTCTCTTCTTCTTTTACTAACCCCTTGTTCATACCCAAGTCAAACTAGCACCCCTATAATAGCCACACTCAACTTAGGCTATTTTCCTGAGTTGTGGTACACAATATCTAAGAAGGGACCAGGGCCAAGACAGGTTAATTATAAATCGAAATAGGAAGGTGAATAGGCTAATGAAAGAAATAGGTCAATTAAGGCTCAAAAATCGGGATCAAGGGATATTTACTTCATTTGGTTAGGCATTTAGGCTAAAAGTGGACTTATTCAAAAACGACCTATGATTCTTTTCTAACCACTATCCTCTAACCTAAGCAGGACTAACCGGACAAGTTTTGGATTGCACACACAAAGTGAACTAGGTAATGACCTCACACACACATAGCATAGGGTTACACTATCAACTACCACCTATACAGTACATGCATTGCTAGCTATAGTCATTCTGCCTATAATACTAATGCCATAACAAGATCCAATAGCTGTCACAAACTAACATACTACACACATAATCCAAAACAAAATTTTCAGAAGGGGTCCTTTAACAATCAAAAAGCCTTATTAACATTCAAAGTTCGTTCAAAATTGACTGCACTAAGGTTCCCCTATTTTTCTCCTAACTAAATATGAAAACACATAATAATATAAATAACAACATAAACATGCCAGTTCTACTATGATAGCACACTCGGGGAAAAAGAAACACGACAAAAAAACCCCCCAAGTGGTGGTATACCCTTACCCCCAACTAAAAATGATGCACTGCCCTCAGTACACAACTATAAATATGATAACTTTAAGGGGGTGAAGACATACCTGCAGTCCCTAGGCGCCGGATATTGGCCTACCCACTGCTGGATCATCTTTATGCTTGTTGGGCTCCACGCTAGGTGTTGACAGTGGAACAGGTGGCTGACTAGAGGACGCACCCAGGGATCTCTTCTCATGGGAAATCTAACTGGCATGGTACTCTGCCTGGGAGGCCTTAGTCGTCCTCCATATATCACTCTCAAACTCATCACCACTCTCAGTCTGTCCCTCTGGACTCCGTGGCCTCTTACCTCTAGCAATAAGAGGCTCCTCATCAACAAATAAGTCAACCACAAATGTCGGTGCTGTCAGGACTGGTGTCGAAATAGAAGAAATGATAGTAGTGTGGCTGCCTGCTAAAGGTCCAACCTCTACCCTTAAATAAGCCACCTTCTGTGTCAAACTCGTCAATTTTAGAATATGGGCCTCCCGCAGTCGGTTACCCATCCGCTGCTCAAAGCTGTCAATTTGCCCATGCAACTCTCGTATAAACCTATCCATGGTAGCAGTCATGCGGTCCTCAACTCTCACCTCAGAAGCCTCTATGGAAGTCCTAACCCATGGCTTAAGTTGAGTCACCAACTTAGCCATCTGGTTCGCCTGTGTGTGAGTCTGCCGCTCAATAACCTGCATCTGCCTATCCACCAGCTGCTGTAGAAAGTCTCTCGAGACTGAAACCATACCAGATGAGGGGGGTGGGGGGGTGAAGTGGTGGTTGCTTCCCCCTCATCACTTACGAGGACTGTGACTTCAGTAGTCTGTCTCACAGCCTTGGGCGCACTAATCAGTGCTGGGGTACCAACCAGTTCCTCTCTATCCACATGCCCTTCAAAAAAGGTCGTACGTGATGACGTAGAGACCTCCTCTAGGAAATTGGGTTGGCTCGATGCTGCATCAACCCCATATCAGCCACTCGGGTCACCTCAATATAGTATTCAACCCCAGGTAGCGTGACCATACCAACCTCATTACATAAACCCTGAATCATACATGGGAAAGAAATGCTGGTGAAATCTTGAAAATCGCACCCATGAATCTCCTCAATAATGTAGCGGGCAAAGGTTATGTCATAACCTGCCATGATACTCGCCACTAGAACTACTCGGTCAAACGTAAGAGAATTATCAGCATCTGTGGAACCGAGATGGTTCCGTATAACCAACTACCAAAACTTGCCTACAAAGTGGAGTGAGGACTTCTTAAAGTCCGACCTCTCAGCTATCCATCTAGCATCTACCCCATCCTCAGCTATATAACTCGCAATCCACCGCAATAGCTCTAACTGCTGATACGAATCTTTCATTTTCTTTCTATTCTTCACCTTCTTCATGTGGTAATCAAACTCAGCTGTATTTGTCGGTATCTCACAGCCAACACCAAACAAGAACCTTTGTATCTTTTGCTCTGATTTATCAACTCGTGTACCGTGAACTAAAGTGTGAGTCAATGGTGGTTGGTCCCGAGATCGCTCCTCTGGAGGTGGGATCAAATCAACCGAAGCAAAATACGAGGCATATAACTCCCGTACTAACTCTGGACTATAACTACCATAAGGCTCTGTCATCCACCCGAAACCATATCTATCAAACAGTGTCTTAATCTAGGGAATCTCATTCAAATCATCTATCCTAAATAGGGTCTCCTTTGTGATATTTCTACTAAATGAACTCCGCTCAGAAGGCTCCACATCCCTATCATATATGGACTTTATATCATGCACACACTTTCTCATCTTTTTCTATTGTACTGCCGATGTGGCCCGCTGTACAGCCAACTGGTGCTGTGAGGAGGTCGTTGAATACTGGACACCAGTACAGGAAACAGAAGCTGTCTCAGCATCCTCACCACTATCCCCCGACTCCAAAGCATCCTTACCTTTGCCATTGTCATCGGTCGTAGCTGCATCCTCCCCACTACCCATCTCACCGATTGCAGAAACATCCTCTCCTCTTCAGACTGGGGGAAGAATCAGATAACTGAGTAGGAGTCACTGGTGTGGCAAGTGGTGTGGTTTGTGTAGTAGGCTGAGGTATGGCCCAAGATACAACTTGTGCCCTAGTTCGTTACCTCATGGTACGAGGCACAATTGCAGAATCATCCCTAGCAATCTCATAAACCTCTTCGAACCCATTTTTCTCCAGCTCCGAAGGCTAATCTTGTAGCTTTGTTGTGATTTCTAGGTTTTTAGTGTGGATTCTCGAAGAAGAACTCATATCTCTGCACTTGGGGTTCCCTTTTGGTGGCATTGTTTGAATAGGTCGGGTTTTAGGGTTGTCAAATTTTGGGTGTTGGAAATTTAGGATTTTCAGGTCTTAAGAAATGAAAATGGAAGAATTTGGGTGGTTGGTACCAGGAAAATATTATGAATTTGGGATTAGAAGTGTAGATTTTTAGCAATTTTATGTGAAGGGATCGGGTATTTGGTGGGTTGGAAGATTTGGTTTAGGGTTTGTATCGGGTGGTGTCGGTTTTATAAGAAATAAGGAAAATGTTTGGGTGGGTCAGGTCAAATTTTTAGGGTTTAGGGTATTTCTAATTTCCACAAAACTGACCCATGGTTCATAGGTGGACCTACTGTCCGTGGGTAGCCGGCATGGGTTAGACTTCTTAAATTTAAAAATTCTGTCTGATTCCCACGAAATTGACCCACGTTCCGTAGGTGTCCGGCGAGGGTTGGAATCTGCAATATGAAAATTCCTTCTGATTTCTACGGGACATACCCATGGTCCGTAGGTTGAACTACGGTCCATAGGTGCTCAGCGTGGGTTGAGCTGTACACTTTAGTTCACAATTTTATTCTCTACTCAACTGTCCTCTACACCCTACAATGATTAGCTCTAAAATAATATCATTCATTGGGTTGCCTACCAAGCGGCGCTTGATTTAACATCGCGGCACGACTTAGCTAAGTTGGTTTATCAGACTTCACCAACCAACCCATGGGTTGCCTCCCATAAAGAGCTTGATTTAACGTCGCGACACGACCCAACACCCTTGACTACTCAGAATTCATCAAGGCTAAGTTTCTCACACGACCTTATTTCTTCTGTAGTACCCATAAAGTGCTTTACTCGCTGACCATTGACCTTGAATAGGACGCCGTCATCACCTTTTAGCTCAATTGCCCCATGTGGGAACACCCTAACCACAGTGAATGGTCCAAACTATTTGGACCTTAGTTTTCCAGGAAACAAACAAAGTCTGGAGTTATAGAGCAATACCAAGTCTCCTGGGTGAAATTCTTTTCGTTCAATCTTTCAATCATGATATAACATCATCTTCTCTTTATATAGTGCTGAACTTTCATAATCCCAGAGACGAAATTCATCCATCTCATTCATCTACTCTAATCTCAGTTTAGCCGCTTCGCTTCATTCCAGATTCAGCTTCTTCAATGCCCATAATGCATTATGTTCAAGTTCGACAGGCAAATGGCACAATTTACCAAACACCAACTGATATGGAGATGCACCAATCGGCTTCTTAAATGTAGTTCAATATGCCCATAATACATCATCCAATCTTCTCGCCCAATCAGTCCTATTGGTATTCACAGTCTTCGCCAAAATATACTTAATCTAATGATTTGACACCTCAACTTGCCCTCTAGTCTGAGGATGATAAAGTGTTGCCACCTTATGTTTGACACCATATTTTTCAAGCAGGGCCTTGAACAGCCAATTACAGAAGTGGGATCCTCCATCACTAATGATAACTCGGGGTGTTCTGAACCGTGAAAATATATTTTTTTTCAGAAACACCATGACACTCATTCCTTCATTATTGGGAAGCGCAATTGCCTCCACCCATTTAGAAAAATAGTCAACATCTACCAAAATGTATTTCATCCCATGCGAGCTCATTAATGGGCCCATAAAGTCAATACCCCACATATCAAATAGTTCGAGCTCAAGAATAGTTGTCATTGGAAGTTTATGTCTGCGCGAGATGTTCCCTTGTCTTTGACATTGGTCATAAGCTCGAGCATAGTCATGATCATATTTATAGATGGTGGGCCAATAATACCCACATTGTAAGATCTTGTGAGCAGTCCGCGCACCTCCATAGTGACCCCCAACTGGAGATGAGTGACATGCTTCCAAAATACTCATCATCTCAACTTCTGAAATACACCTTCAAATTATTCCATCCTCACACACCCTAAATAAGTAAGGCTCATATCAAAAGAATTTTCTCACCTCATGCATGAATCTCTTCCTATGCTAATACGACATATCTTCTAGGACTAGATCACTTGCCATAAAGTTGGCAAAATCTGTGAACCAAGGGATTAAATCTTGTGATGCTGCCAACACTTCTTGTCTGGAAAAGTATCATCAATATAAAGATCATTCTTTAATTTAAGCATGGCCTCCTCCTCAAGGCGTGAGAGACGGTCTGCAACCTGGTTCTCAGTCCCCTTTTGGTCCTTGACCTCAAAGTCAAATTCTTGCAATAGAAGTACCCACCGAATCACTCTTGGCTTGGCGTCCTTTTTTGATATAAGATATCTAAGTGTTGTATGGTCTGTGTGCACAATCACCTTTGTGCCGATCAAGTAAGATCAAAATTTCTCGAAAGCAAAGACCACTTCTAACATCTCTTGCTCGATTACAGTATAATTCTTCTGGGCTGGGTTAAGTGCTTTGCTAGCATAATAAATCGCATGTAGAATCTTCTTATGTCTTTGGCCAAAGACTGCACACAAGGCCACTCTTCTAGCATCACACATAACTTCAAATGGCATCGTCCAATCTGGTGAGACAATGATAGGGGCTGAAATCAACTTCTCTTTCAGACACTCGAACGCTTTCAGGCAGGCCTCATCAAACACAGACTTCACCTCTTTTTCTAAAAGCTTGCATAATGGATGTGCAATCTTAGAGAAATCCTTGGTGAATCTTCTATAGAAACCTGCATGACCTAAAAAACTTTGAATCCCTTTCACAGAAATAGGTGGAGGTAACTTTTCAATCACCCCAATCTTTGCTTTGTTGACTTCAATGCCCTCTTTTGAGATCTGATGCCCCAACACGATACCCTCTTTCACCATAAAGTGTCACTTTTACCAATTCAGTACTAAGTTGCACTCTTCACATCTTTGCAACACATTAGCGAGGTGGGCCAAGCAGTTAACAAAAGAGTCTCCCATTATAGAAAATTCAACCATAAAAACCTCAATAGTATCTTCCACCATGTCAGAGAAAATGGACATCATGCAACGCTGAAAAGTGGCCGATGCACTACTTATGTTGCCCAAAATATGCATCCTAAGAATTATAATGCGGTTGCTTGTCAAATATAGAACCCAACTAGGTTGGGGTCGATCCCACAGGGAATAGGTCGAAGTTTGAGTAGAATACCGGATGGAACAATTGGGAAGTAAATAAAAGTTGGGGGGTTTAGGTGACTATAAAGTGACAATGAAAATTGTTGGTTGTATTGAGTTTGTAGTCAATAAGAGAGATACACTAGGACTGTGATCCCCAATGATTCCTTAACTCCACCAATTACTTGTGCTAACAAAACTGTCCCGCTATGTGGCATGCAAAATCTGACAAGATATGTTCGTCTAAACGTCTCTCGACCTTGGTTAGACGAATTCACTCTTCTCCTCTCGGTCTCCGAGTGTCGCACTACTAACCCTTGTCCTGGATCTTAGATAACCATTCCCGCCAAGGCTCAGGTTATTAGATGAAGGTTGATAGCTTCAAATCTCTGTTGTTATCTTCTTTTCCCAATCTCTATACCTCTCTCAAGCAAGTCTAGAATATAGGCGATTTTCTAACATTTGCAACCGTTAGAAGAGCAATCACAACGAAGAAGATAACAATACATGCATTCACAGCGGTTCAGAATTGCTTTGCACTTAACCGGTTTCGTTAATTCCTAATGGTTCACAAAACCCTAGTTGATGGGTTTAACTACTCATAATTGTAAGAACACAAGAAGAATTCAGAGATGCAATCATAATTATGATCTCACAACAATGAAGAAAAACTAAAATCTCAATTATCAATAAAACTCAAATTAGGGTTTGTAACTACAAAACCCAGAATATGTTTTTGATCTTAGAAATAGTATGAAATAGCTCTCAAAAAAATGTAATGACTAACTCCTACACATAGGACTATACAGGGGTATTTATAGATACAAAGCTAATCCTATCCAAATCAAAATAGGAGAACAGAGTCGGCAACTTTCAGGTCTCTTGACTTGGTGTTGTGGAGCCAAGTCACGCCACGTAGGTTGGTGTCGTGGAAATAAGGCTCAATTAGACTTCCTCAGAAGTTGATTCACGCCACGTGACTACTGGCATGGAAATCAGAACATGTTTGATCTTCTGACTTGGACTCACGCCAGCCACTCACGTAACGTGAGTGGCAATCACGCCACGTGAGTGGTGTTGTGAGTCCATCTCTGGTGCAGAGTCTTGTTCTTTATTCTTCTAACACTTCGTTCTTGGGCTTGATTCTTCCTTTTTGATCATTTTGCCTTTAAAACCTGTTTTCCTGCAAAGTAGGACAGAAACCACATCATACCAACAAAATACACCCAAGTTATTGCATATTTTCCTTGTCTTAAGCATCGAAAGTTCCATGTAACCATGGCGCATCAACACCCTCAACTTAGAAAGTTTGTACGTCCTCAAGTGAACAAAACAAAAACACACATATACGATGCTTGATTAAGAGAAACCTAAGGGACCTATGGCAGTCAACTCATTGCCTTTGGTACAAAACTTTTTCGACCCCTCCTATTTGCAAATCAAAACCAAAGTGTGTATACAGGAAGCATAGTATCATGACACAAAAGGGATCAAGTGATGGCATCAGATTATGCACAAACAACTAAGCATATATGCAAACAACATTTTTTTTTCGAACAACTAGTAGCTAATAATGCAACCCATGTACTCTCACGATTAAAGAAGTCCCATCCACTCATAGTATACTAATGAATATCAAAGTAGGGACGAGGTCAAAACACTCGCTCTCACAAAGAAGTTAAAATAGTGTGCATGAAATACCATAGGCTTGCCCTTATTTTCTACGCCTTAAGTTTCGGACAGTTGGACTAGGATCACTATAGGACTTTACTCGGCTTGTAATGTAGGTTTGGGGACGGGGATGGTAGATATGGATATGGTGACTCAACCCTCCTTGACACTACACTATTTTTGGCTCCAACTTTCAACCTTTCTCATTTTTATCCTCCCTTATTATCCTTTCTTTTATTTTCAGAGTTTGGGTGTGATTTCTTCACTTTCAAAACAGAATTTTCTTTTCTCTTTTTTTTTTCTTTTTCTTTGCAATTTCTCTTATTTTCACTTTATTTTTTTTCTTCACACCCAAACCTGTTTTCCCTTTTTTTTTTTTTTTTTTAATTTACCTCTTCTTCATACCCAACTCGATCTACACACCCCTATAATAGCCATCCTCAACTTAAGCGATTTGCCTGAGTTGAGGTACACAGTGTCCAAGGAGGGACCAGGGCCAAGACAGGTTCATTGTAATTAAAATGGGAAGGTGAATAGGCTAAATTAAAGAAATAGGTCAATTACATCTCAAAGTCGGGATCAAGGGATACTTATTCATTTGGTTTGGCATTTAAGCTAAAAAGTGGACTTATTCAAAAATGGCCTATTGTAACACCCCGTAAATTTTCAAACGTACGTGACTAGATAACAGAAGTAATTGAACATGCAATAAAGGGTATATTATGTATGCAAAGTGTTGGACTGAATTCATCTTGGCTAATGGGCTCAAAATTGGCCCAAAATTTACAAGAAAGACATGCCCCAAAAGGGAAAACTTGACCCATTCATCTTTGACTCTTAAACATATCATTAAGGGCCAAGAGTATGGATTAAGATGCCCATTAAAAGGCTATATAATGACCCAAAAATCAGTTTTTTAATAAAACATAACACCTTGCAATTTCTTGCATTTTCTAGACATTTCCAAGAGACACAAGAAACCAATTTAAACCCTAAGGCAACTACACTTGTTTTGGAAAGATCATCACCTTGTAAGTATTTTTAAGTGTTTATTCTTGTGGTTTCACATATTATATGCATGATAGAGTGTATGGATTATTATGGTTATGTCTAAATGTGTTGGTTGGTGCACTTTTGCTTATGTGATACAAGATATGTCATTTTGGTGATTTGAACTTGAAAGTGGACTTGTGGTCTTGAAGGAAGTGAGTTGATGGATTGAATATCAATATGTGTGATATGTTTATGTCTCTAACTTGATTTCTCTTGGTGTTTAACTTTTGGAATTGTTGTTGTGAAATTGTGTATGGAAGGGGTGACGTATTGAAATGAAAAGATGGTTTTGGTGATGTTTATGTGTGTTGTGAAATCATGGTTATTTTTGGTATATTGTTGTGGAAGGTATTTATGTGACTTGATGGAATAATTATGTGGAGTTTTATTGAGGCGGAAATGTAAAGTAGAAACTTGGGGTAAAATTCTATCGGTTTGTGATGTCTACTTTGATGTGTGGACTGTTTTGGTGTTATTGTTTTGCTAAAGCAGTAAGTTATAGTGTAATGTGGTGGAATAATGTTATTTGGTGGTATAATTAAGGGGGTATTGATGCACCATGTGTTTTGGAAGTTGGACGGTTTTTACTTTCCGTTAAGCACCTACTTACCATCTTGTGAACTTGTAATGTAGCTAGCCATTAATGTTCGCTCCATTATGTACTTGTGTTGTAGAGTAACACATAAGGAAGGATTTGAATCATTGTAGTCACGTGTTGGGAAGATAAGGTATGTAAGGTTACTCTTTCCATATCCTTCTGCAGCACATAGTATCACATTATCATTATACTTGTTCCATTCCGAAATGTTCAAAGGTATTCCATTTCCGGTTATTAATCATTGTTACTCACATGTTCCTTATTCATTGATCAATTGTGATTCACATGACTCATGTTCATTGGTTAATGTTCCAATAATGTTCCAAAGTTCCAATAACATTGTAACCACTAATGTACCAATCTCATAACAAAAGAATTAAAGTAATGAACACTTGTTGAGTACGGGTGCCAACTCGAAGGGGCGTAAGCCTAGCTGAGGCGATCCCGAATGGATATTGAGTATGGGTGGAAACTCAAAGGGGCGAAAGCCTAGCTAGAGGCAATCCCGAAAGTTCATTGGAAACAGGTGGCAACTCAAAGGGGCGAAAGCCTAGCTAGAGGCGATCTCGATTATTATGTTATTTCCCACTGATCATTTGGGCTCGGGCATTATATGATTGATGATAAAGTAAAGTAAAGTAAAGTAAAGAAATCAATGTACATGATCCCCCATGTATACCTTATGGTAGTTTATCTACTTGATGCGTTCACTTGTACTTGATTTCATTAAAATTCCTATATCTCATACAGTTACTTATAGCCTTACATACTCAGTACATTCTTCGTACTGACGTCCCTTGTTGGACTTACCTTACTTGCTGCAGGCACAGGTACTAGTAGGCCTCCACAGTAGGACTTGGATTTTTCTGCGGATTGTTGGTGAGCTCCAGGTTGCTTCGGGGCTTTTCGAGTCCTATGTATATGTTGGTTTTGGTATTGTATCACATTGTGTAAAGCGGGGACTTGTCCCGACGTTAGGATGGTTGTGTTCATGTATTTATAGAGGCTTTGTAGACGATGTGGGTCAAATGAAGGATGTATGTTATGTCATGGTGGCCTTAACGGCCAAGTTTCATATTTGTATGTGATTATCATCACACATTTTCCATAACTTATTCCATTGGCATCTTGCATCTATTTGTGATACTGATAGTCATGGAATGACTTGCGCATGAGTTTACAGGGATAAAAATTGGTTCTCTTGGGGCCTCAACGGCTTCGGGTGCGATGTCCGCCCCAATAAGATTTGAGGCGTGACAAAAGTGGTCTCAGAGCGGGTCATCCTAGGGTGTCTACAAAGCCGTGTCTGAGTAGAGTCTTACTTATCGATGTGTTGTGCAGTACATTTATAAGTAGGAGGCTACGGGATATTTAGGAGTTATTTTATTCTTTCATTTCTAGGTCGTGCATTAGAGCCGAAGTTATAGGTGGAATCATTTCTGACCGTTGAAATTGTTTTTCTTATATTATAGTAAAATGCCGATGACAAGAAGAGGAAGGGTTTAAAGTAAGAGGTTAGATAGAATTGCAGGAGAAGGAACTAGTAGAGTCCTGCCTGAACCAGTTAATCAAGGCGGTACTGAACAAGAGTTTGCATCACAGGCTTCTTCTACTCTTCAAGTTTCAGAAGAGTCAAGAGGAAGAGAAGTACCTGCTGAACCACCAGTAAATACTACTGACCAGGACTTAAAGAATGCAGTGCAGATGTTGAACCGAATAGTTGCTGCACAGGTTGGTCCAGCGTCAGGTGGTGATAGTGCAACTAGAGCAACTAGTAGACGGACACAGGATTTTCTGAAATTAGACCCTCCTACCTTTACTAGATCAGATCCGAATGAAGACCCGCAAGATTATATAGATCAAATTCAAAGGGCTTTGGAGGTTATGCATGTGTCCGATGTGGAAACGGTTGAGCTTGCGGCCTATAGATTGAAGGGCGAGGCTATACTATGGTTTGAAGATTGGAAACGGTCGAGGGGGTTATTGATGCACTCCCAGCCTGTTGGAAAGAATTTAAAATGGCCTTCCTTGATCATTATCTTCCTTATGAGGTCCGAGAGGCTCGTGCGGACCAGTTCTTAAATCTGCGATAGGGTAACATGAGCGTCAGAGAATACAGCCTCAAGTTTAACTTTTTGGCCCGGTATGCTCTGAATGTGGTAGCTACGATGACCGATAGAGTTCATCGGTATATGGACAGACTGGAGCCATATTTTGTCCAAGATTGTACTATTGCTGCATTGAACAGGGATATGGATATAGCTAGAATACAGGCCTTTGCGCAGAAAATGGAAGATCAGAGGCAACGGAGAAGAACACAAGGGTTTGAAGAAGGGCCGTCAAAGAGGGCTAGATCTATGGGACAGTCTATGGCGTCCCAAGGAGAGTTTAGACCTCGGAGTTTCAATAGGTCGCCTAGACCCTCATTTTCTTATTCCACGGCAGGTACTCCGCCTCAATTTTGAAGGTCAAGAGGCAGTTATGTTGGGCGAAGCAGTGTGGTTTGAGGTACACAGACCGCAGGATTTTCTCGCCAGCCGTGTTAGCACTGCGGGAAGTCTCATTTAGGTGAATGCCGGATTGGAAAGATTTTTTTTTTTTGCGGTGAGCCAGGGTACATAATGAGAGAGTGTCCATAAAGGAGCATGGGTGGTATAGCACGACCTACGAGATCCGCCGTTGCATCATCATTATCCGTGCCTTCCTTAGGTAGAGGAGCACAGACTATGGGATGAGGTAGAGGTGCTAGAGGAGCAGTTGGTTCAAGCGAAACTCAAAATCGTATTTATGTGCTAGCTGATTGTCAGAATTTGGAGGTATCACCTGATGTTGTTACAGGTATCTTATCCATATTTTCACATAATGCGTATGCATTGATTGATCTGGGTTCTACATTATCATATGTTACTCCTTTGATTGCTGAAAAATTTAAAAGAACGCCGGAATTACTAGTTAAGTCAATTGAAGTAGCTACACCAGTTGGTGAATCTATTATAGCAAAGAGAGTTTATCGTGATTGTATAGTCACTGTTTGTGGTTATGATACATTGTCCGATCCTATTGAGCTAGACATGATAGATTTTGATGTTATCATGGGAATGGATTGGCTAGCTTCTTGTTATGCCACGGTAGATTGCCGAGCTAAGAGAGTACAATTTCATTTTCCACAAAAGGATGTTCTTGAATGGAAAGGTAATGTGGGAGCACCGAGAGGCAAATTTATTTCCTATCTTAAGGCTAGGAAAATGATATCCAAGGGATATATATGCCACTTAGTGAGAGTGCATGACATTGAAGCGAAACCACCAACTCCTCAATCAGTTCCGGTGGTAAATGAATTTCTTGATGTATTTTCTGAAGATCTTCCAGGTTTACCCCCAGAACGGGAAATAGAGTTTGACATTGATGTGATTCCAGGCACTCAGCCTATTTCTATTCCTCCATACAGAATGGCTCCAGCAAAATTGCGAGAATTGAAGGAGCAATTGAAAGACTTACTGGACAAAGGATTATATGGCCTAGTATGTCTCCGTGGGGTGCACCGGTATTATTTGTACGGAAGAAAGATGGTACATTGAGAATATGTATAGACTACCGGCAATTGAATAAAGTAACAATCAAGAATAAATATCCCCTTCCCAGAATTGATGATTTATTTGATCAGCTACAGGGTGCCAAATGTTTTTCAAAGATTTACTTGAGGTCGGGTTACCATCAAGTCAGGGTTCGAGAAAAAGATGTACCCAAGACAGCTTTCCGAACACGGTATGACCATTATGAATTTTTAGTTATGTCGTTCGGACTAACAAATGCACCAACTATTTTTATGGATTTGATGAATAGGGTGTTCAAGCCATTTCTAGACGTGTTCGTGACAGTATTTATTGATGATATTTTGGTTTACTCAAGATCACAAGAGGACCACGCTAATCACTTACGGCAAGTGTTGTAGATTCTTCGCGACTGTAAGCTATATGCAAAGATCTCTAAATGTGAATTTTGGTTGAAGTTCGTCACATTCTTGGGTCATATTGTATCGGATAACGGAATATGGGTTGACACCCAAAAGATAGAGGCAGTGAAGAATTGGCCAAGACCCACGACACCTACAGAGATTCATAGTTTTCTTAGTTTGGCCAGTTATTATAGAAGATTTGTCGAAGGTTTTTCTTCTATTTCTACACCATTGACAAAGTTAACCCACAAAGCAACTAAATTCCAGTGGAATGATGCGTGTGAAAAGAGTTTCCAAGAGCTGAAAGATAAACTCACTTCTACACCTGTATTAGTACTCTCGGAGGGCACAGAAGGCTATGCAGTATATTGTGATGCTTCAAGAGTTGGCTTAGGATGTGTATTGATGCAGTACAGTAAAGTGATAGCCTATGCTTCAAGACAATTGCGTCCACATGAGAGGAATTATCCCACACATGATCTTGAATTAGCAGCCGTAATTTTTGCTTTAAAGATATAGTGCCACTGTTTGTATGGGGTTCACGTGGATATCTATACCGATCATAAGAGCTTACAGTATATTCTCAAGCAGAAGTACCTCAATTTAAGACAGAGGAGATGGTTGGAATTATTGAAAGATTATGATATTGATATCTTGTACCATCCGGGAAAGGAAAATGTGGTAGCCAATGCGCTAAGCCGTAAAGCAAGTGGAAGCACAAATGTCCAGTTCACGGGAAAGCAAGGGATGGCCAAGGATTTACATCAATTAGCTAGCTTGGGAGTTCGTCTTCTAGAAACTCCGGATGAAGGAATTATAGTGTAGAATGCAGCAGAATCATCACTTATAGCTGAAGTAAAAGAGAAACAATATGTAGATCCTATTTTAGTGCAGCTGAAGGAAAGTGTACAACAGGGTCTGACAAAGGCCTTTGATCTTACACCAGAGGGAAAACTACAGTGCTAAAACAGGTTGTGTGTACCAGATATAGATGACTTAAGGAAACGAATTATGACAGAAGCCCATCATTCACGATACTCCATTCATCCAAGAGCAACCAAAATGTACCATGATCTAAAGGAGGTGTATTGGTGGGGGAGCATGAAAAAGAACATTGCAGACTTTGTGGCTTATTATCCAAATTGCCAACAAGTCAAGGTGGAGCATCATAAGCCTGGAGGTTATATGTAGTGTATTGATCTTCCGGTCTATAAGTGGGACATGATCATTATGGATTTTATCATTGGTTTGCCTCGCACACTTCGCAAATTTGATTCCATATGGGTGATTGTTGACAGACTTACCAAATCAGCACACTTTTTTACCTGTCAAGACCACCTATACAGCTGAAGATTATGCGAGGTTGTATATCAAAGAGATAGTTTGGTTACATGGGATTCCCATATCTATTATATCCGACAGAGGAGCTCAATTTATTGCTTATTTTTGGAGATCTTTCCAGCAAAGTTTGGGAACACAAGTGAATTTGAGTATAACTTTCCATCCCCAAACAGATGGGCAGGTAGAACGTACCATCCAAACACTTAAAGATATGCTACGAGCGTGCACATTAGACTTTAAAGGCAATTGGGATGATCATTTACCTCTTGTTGAATTTGCCTACAACAATAGCTATCATTCAAGTATCAAGATGGCTCCTTACGAAGCGTTATATGGGAGAAAGTGTAGATCACTTATCGAATGGTTTGAAGCAGGTGAAACTGCTTTATTTGGACCGAATCTCGTTCATCAAGCTATGGAGAAAGTTAAAGTGATACAGCAACGATTACAGACAGTTCAAAGCCGCCATAAGTCATATGCTGATGTTAGAAGAAGAGGGCTTGAATTTGCTATAGGTGATTGGGTATTTTTGAAGGTATCACCAATGAAAGGGGTGATGAGATTTGGAAAGAAAGGAAAGCTAAGTCCACGTTACATAGGGCAATATGAATATATCCGGAGATTTGGTAAAGTGGCGTATGAATTAGCATTGACCCAAGATTCTCTGCAGTTCATCCAGTATTTCATGTTTCGATGCTTCGAAAATACATAGGGGATCCATCTCAAATTGCTCCCATCGAGGATGTACAAGTTATGGAGGATCTCAGTTATGAAGAAGTGCCCATTGCGATTCTGGATAGACAAGTCAAGAGGTTAATAAATAAATATGTAGCTTCCGTAAAAGTGCTTTAGAGAAATCAACAAGTAGAAGAAGTTACATGGAAAGCCGAAGAAAGAATGAAAGCAAAGTACACGTATTTGTTTCAAACCGAAGAAAAAGTTTGAGACGCAGAATTGGAGCACTAACGAGTAAGTACATATGAATATTATAAGTATGTGATAATACGAATAATATATTTAGACTTACATTTGTTTGGGTTGATTACTACTACTGTTAACATTCGAGGACGAATGTTCTTAAAGGGGAAGGACGTAACACCCCGTAAATTTTCAAACGTACGCGACTAGATAACAGAAGTAATTGAACATGAAATAAAGGGTATATTATGTATGCAAAGTGTTGGACTTAATTCATCTTGGCTAATGGGCTCAAAATTGGCCCAAAATTTACAAGAAAGACATGGCCCAAAAAAGGAAAACTTGAACCATTCATCTTTGACACTTAAACATATCATTAAGGGCCATCTGTATGGATTAATATTCCCATTAAAATGCTATATGATTCCCCAAAAATCATATTTTTAATCAAATATAACACCTTGCAATTTCTTGCATTTTCTAGACATTTCCAAGAGACACAAGAAACCAATTTAAACCCTAAGGCAACTACACTTGTTTTGGCAAGATCATCACCTTTTAAGTATTGGTAAGTGTTTATTATTGTGGTTTAACATATTATATGCATGAGAGATTGTATGGATTATTATGGTTATATCTAAAAGTGTTGGTTGGTGCACTTTTGCTTATGTGATACAAGATGTGTCATTTTGGTGATTTGAACTTGAAAGTGGACTTGTGGTCTTGAAGGAAGTGAGTTGATGGATTGAATATCAATATGTGTGATTTTTTTATGTCTCTAACTTGATTTCTCTTGGTGTTTAACTTTTGGAATTGTTGTTGTGAAATTGTGTACGGAAGGGGTGACGTATTGAAATGAAAAGATGGTTTTGGTGATGTTTATGTGTGTTGTGAAATCATGGTTGTTTTTGGTATATTGTTGTGGAAGGTATTTATGTGACTTGATGGAATAATTATGTGGAGTTTTATTGAGGCGGATATGTAAAGTAGAAACTTGGGGTAAAATTCTATCGGTTTGTGATGTCTACGTTGATGTGTGGACTGTTTTGGTGGTGTGTGGACTGTTTTGGTGTTGTTGTTTTGCTAAAGCAGTAAGTTATAGTGTAATGTTGTGGAATAATGTTATTTGGTGGTATAATTAAGGGGGTATTGATGCACTATGTGTTTTGGAAGTTGGACGGTTTTTACTTTCCGTTAAGCACCTACTTACCGTCTTGTGAACTTGTAATGTAGCTAGCCGTTAATGTTCGCTCCATTTTGTACTTGTGTTGTAGAGTAACACATAAGGAAGGATTTGAATCATTGTAGTCACGTTCTGGGAAGATAAGGTATGTAAGGTTACTCTTTCCATATCCTTCTGCAGCACATAGTATCACATTGTCATTATACTTGTTCCATTCTGAAATGTTCAAAGGTATTCCATTTCCGGTTATTAATCATTGTTACTCACATGTTCCTTATTAATTGATCAATTGTGATTCACATGACTCATGTTCATTGGTTAATGTTCCAATAATGTTCCAAAGTTCCAATAACATTGTAACCACTAATGTACCAATCTCATAACAAAAGAATTAAAGTAATGAACACTTGTTGAGTACGGGTGGCAACTCGAAGGGGCGTAAGCCTAGATGAGGCGATCCCGAATGGATATTGAGTACGGGTGGCAACTCAAAGGGGCAAAATCCTAGCTAGAGGCGATCCCAAAAGTTCGTTGGAAATAGGTGGCAACTCAAAGGGGCGAAAGCCTAGCTAGAGGCGATCCCGATTATTATGTTATTTCCCACTGATCAGTTGGGCTTGGGCATTATATGATTGATGATGAAGTAAAGTAAAGTAAATAAATCAATGTACATGATCCCACATGTATACCTTATGGTAGTTTATCTACATGATGTGTTCACTTGTACTTGATTTCATTAAAATTCCTATATCTCATACAGTTACTTATAGCCTTACATACTCAGTACATTCTTCGTACTGAAATCCCTTGTGGGACTTACCTTACTTGCTGCAGGCACAGGTACTAGTAGGCCTCCACAGTAGGACTTGGATTTTTCTGCGGATTGTTGGTGAGTTCCAAGTTGCTTCGGGGCTTTCCGAGTCCTATGTATATGTTGGTTTTGGTATTGTATCACAGTTGTGTAAAGCGGGGACTTGTCCCGACGTTAGGATGGTTGTGTTCATGTATTTATAGAGGCTTTATAGATGATGTGGGACAAACAAAAGATGTATGTTATGTCATGGTGTCCCTAACGGCCAAGTTTCATATTTGTATGTGTTTATCATCAACACATTTTCCATGACTTATGCCATTAGCATCTTGCATCTATTTGTGTTATTGATAATCATGGAATGACTTGCGCATGAGTTTACAGGGATAAAAATTGGTTCTCTCGGGGCCTCAACGGCTTCGGGTGCCATGTCCGCCCCAATGGGATTTGAGACGTGACACCTATGATCCTTTCCTAATACCCTATCCTCAAATCTTAGGCAAGACTAAACGGGCAAGTTCTGGATTGTACACACATAGTTAACTAAGTAGTGACCTCACACACACATAGCACAGGGTTGTATTATCGACTAATACCTATCCGGTTCATGCAATGCTAGCTACAGTTATTTTCCTAAAATCCTAGTGCCATAACAAGATCCAACAGTTGTCACACATAACCATTCTATTCACACAATTCAAAAACAAAAATTTTCAGGAGGGTATCCTTAACCTTTAAAAAGCATAATTTTTTTTTCTAAACTGGACTGCACTACAGTTCCTTTATTTTTCTCCTAATTTAGCAAGAAACACATAATAATGTAAATATAAACCTAAACATGTCGGTTCTACTATGATAGCACACTCGGGGGAAAAGAAATACGGCAACAAAACCCCCCAAGTGGTGGTACACCCCCACCCCCAACTAATAATGGTGCACTGCCCTCAATGCACCGCTATCAATAAAAGGAAAAGGGAGTGAAGACATACCTGTGGCTCCCTAAGCACCGAAAGTGGGCCCGCCCATAGTGGGATCATCAATCTGCTCAGTTGTAGGGGCATCCGATGGAGGGGCAGCCTGACTAGCAGATGCACCATGCGCCCTCTGCTCCGCCTCAATCTGGATCGCATGGTACTCCACCTGGGAGGATTTAATCTCCCTCGAAAGATCACTCTCATACTCAACATCACTATCGACCCGATCCTACGGACTGCGGGATCTCTTGCCTCTATCCAACGGAGGCTCCTCGTCAGAGAACAAATCTACCTCAAATGCTGGTCGCACGGAGGCCTGGGCAAGCATAGGTGGTATAATAGGAGTGTTACTCAATGCCAACGCCCAAACCTCCTCTCTCAATGTGGCTACCTCCTGGGTTAATCCGGTTATATCAGTACCTGGTGCAGCACTCAACCGGGAGGCCATCTGTGCCTCAAAACTGTCAATCCTCCCATGCAACCCCCGCATAAACTGATCCATCGCTGTAGTCATACGGGCCTCCAGCCTAGCCTCCAAATCCTCTACAGTGGTCCTAACCCAAGGCTTAAGCTGGGATACCAACTTAGCCATCTGGGTCTCAGTGTGAGCCTGTCGCTCAAACATCTCCGTCCGTCTATCAATCAACTGCTGCAGAAAGTCCCTCAAAACTGAAACCATACCAGAAGGAGGCGGTGGAGTGCTAGTATCAGGTACCTCATCATCAACAAGGCCAGTGCCCTCATTCTATACAGGAATAGCCTCAGGTACCCTAACCGATATCGGAATCGGCATAGGACCACCACTCGGCTCATCTAGGGCTGCTTCCGACGACTCTGATAGTTGTGACCCTCGTGGAAGAATGGGGTGTGAACCCCGCTGCTCCATCAGTCCATATCCGTAATGGGGGTCACCTCTATATAATGGTCGAGGGCAGGTATCCTGGCCACACCCGCCCTGTCACACAGACCCTGGATCAGGCATGGGAAGGGTATACTCGTATGATCTCGGAAGGCTCGCTCATGGATCTCCCAGATGATGTATCTAGCAAAGTGAATCTCATAGCCAACCAAGATGCTGGATACCACCACAGCTCGATCCAATGTAAGTGAGTTTTCAGCATTAGTTGGACCCAACCGATACCGAACAACGGACCACCAGAATCTACCTACAAAATGAAGCATGGAATTTCTGATGTCCAGCTTCCCAGTCACCCAACTAGCCGCCACACCATCCTCGGCTATGTACCCCGCAATCCATTTAAGCAGCTCCAACTTCTGATCCGCATCTCGCATCCTAACTCTATCTCTGACAGTGTCCATCCGGTGATCAAATTCAGCATTTGAAGCCGAAAGTGGACGGTCTGCCCCAAATAGGAAATGGTGAATGGTCTGCTCTGAAATATCCATGCGGGTACCGCAAACCAAGATGTTCGTCAATAAGGGCTGGTCCCTATACCTCTGCCCTACAGGAGTACTCAAGTCGACTGAAGCAGCATAAGAGGCATAAAATTCTCGGACTAACTCTGAGCTATAACGACCATAAGGCTGTTCCATCCAACCCAATCCATATCTCTTAAAAACAGGCCAAATATCAGGCAGAGTCCTCAACTCCTCCACCCGATATCGGGGCTCCTCCATAATGCTTCTCTGATACACTCCCCTCTCTGTCAACTCAGCATCTCTATCATAAAAGGCACGCATGCCCTGCACACACCATCGCTGAACCTCCCTACTCTGCGTGGGAGTCAGAGTACTCTGGGCACGAAAATCGGAAATAGAAGCTGTAGCCTCCGCCGCAGATGTACCCTGGCCCGTAGCACCATCTGCAGAGCCTGATGCAGAAGCATCCTCCCCCTCTTCAGACTGGGGGGAGAACTCAGAGGACTCATCCGGAACAACCAGCTTGATAGGTGGTGGGACAGGCTAAAGTACTACCCGGGCAGCTGCTCGGGCCCGCGTCTGTAACCTCGTGGCCCGAGGTACAAAAGCAGTATCATCATGGCTAATGTCAAACTCCTCCACGGACCCACTTTTATCCGATTCAGTTGGTTTATCTCACAGACAGGTTGAGTTTTCAAGATTTTTTTATGCGAATACGGGATGAAGAATCAAGATGGTCACTTTTGGGGTTTGATTTGGGAGGCATGGTAACGGGTTAAGGATCGAATTTTGGGTATTTGGGTCGGGTTTGTGGTGTTGGATTCGGGTCGGATTTTGGTATTATGGGACTGATTTTTGAATTTTGTGGGCAATATGGTTGGATTTGGATTGACTGTTGGGATTATGGGACCGAGCTTCTAAATTGGAGTTCGGATTTTGGGTTGCTAAGTTGAGAAAGTTGAGGGTGTTTTAGAAATAAGGGTTTATGAGGAAGAACTCAAAGTAGGGAGATAATGGGATGTGATCGTGTATTTGTATCAGGTAAAGAAGAATACCCAATTTTGATTTAGGAAAGTGGGATCGGGTCAGATTGGGTTTTGTCCATTTGTAGAGTTCAAATTTCATAGAACAACCCACGTGACGTGGGTTGAACTCACGTCACGTGGGCCTTGGAGTAGATGAGTTCCTGAGCCTGAAAATTTCTTCTGATTTCCAAGATACAACCCATGTGGCATGGGTTGGACTCACGTCATGTGGGTTCTCTGCCGTAGGTAAGATTTTGAAACCTGAAATTTGTCTCTGATTTTCACGGCACCATCCACATGTCGTGAGTTGAATCACGTGATGTGAGTAGTGGCGTGAATGGTACTGAACTAATTCAGGTAAATTTTGTGACTTTTAGCTAACTTCTCCTCCAATAATCAGATCTTCGCAGAACAAAATCTTGGGTTGCCTCCCAATCAGCGCTTGATTTAATGTCGCGGCACGACACGGCTAACTTGGATACTCAAAATTCACCAACTAGCCCATGGGTTGCCTCCCATGAAGCTCCTGATTTAACATCGCGACACGACATGGCTAGCTTGACTACTTAGACTTCATCAATCTTAAGTTCTTCACATATCTTAATCTCCTCCGTGACTCCCACATAGTGCTTAACACGCTGTCCATTGACCTTGAATAGAACATTATCCACTCCTTTTAGCTCAATCGCTCCATGTGGGAACACCCTAACCACTGTGAATGGTTCGGACCATTTGGACTTTAATTTTCCAGCAAACAAGCGAAGCTTGGAATTATACAGTAGCACCAAATCTCCCGGGTGAAACTCTCGGTTCTCAATTCGACGATCATGATACAAGTTCATCTTCTCTTTATATAATGCTGAAATTTTATAAGCCCGAAGATGAAATTCATTCGTCTCATTCATCTGCTCAAGTCTCAATTTAGCCGCTTCGCTCCAGTCTAAATTTAACCTTTTCAATGCCCATAGAGGCTTATGTTCAAGTTCGATCGGCAGATGGCAAGACTTTCCAAAAACCAACTGATATGGTGATGCACCAATTGGCGTTTTGAAAGAAGTTCGATATGCCTATAATGCATTATCTAGTCTTCTAGCCTAGTCAGTTCTATTGGCATTAACTGTTTTTGCCAAAATCAACTTGATCTCACGATTTGATACCTCAACCTGCCCACTTGTCTGAGGATGGTAAGGTGTTGCCACCTTATGTTTAACACCATATTTTTCAAGCAGGGCTTTGAACAGACGATTGCAAAAGTGGGATGCTCCATCACTAATAATAACTCAGGGTGTCCCGAATCGTGAGAATATGTTCTTTTTCAAGAATGCTGTGACACTTCTCCCTTCGTTATTAGGAAGCGCAATTGCCTCCACCCACTTAGAAACATAGTCAATGGCTACCAAGATGTATTTCATTCCATGTGAACTCACAAAAGGACTCATAAAGTCAATTCCCCACACATCGAACAATTCCAGCTCAAGTATAGTTGTCATGGGAAGTTCATGTCTGCATGAAATATTCCCTTGCCTTTGACATTGGTCACAGGCGGGAGTATAATCGTGAGCATCTTTGTAAATACTGGGCCAGTAGTACCCACATTGCAAGATTTTATGGGCAGTTCGTGCACCTCCATGATGACCCCCAACTGGAGATGAATGACATGCTTCCAAGATACTCATCATCTCGACCTCTGGAACACATCTTCCAATAATGCCATCAACACACACTCTATATAAATGCGGCTCATCCCAGAAGAATTTTCGTACCTCATGCATGAACTTCTTTCTCTACTGATATGACATATCTTTTGAAACTAGATCACTTGCCAAAAAGTTTGCAAAATCAGCAAACAAGGGATTAAGTCTTGAGATGCTGCTAGTACTTGCTCATCTGGAAAAGTATCATCAATCTCAAGATCATCCTTCAATTTAAGCATGGACTCCTCCTCAAGACGTGATAGATGGTCAGCAACTTGATTTTCAGTCCCCTTACGATCCTTTACTTCAAAGTCAAATTCTTACAATAGAAGTACCCACTGAATCAGTCTTGGCTTAGCATCCTTTTTCGACATAAGATACCGAAGAGCTGCATGGTCTGTATGCACAATCACCTTCATACCTATCAAGTAAGATCTAAATTTCTCAAAAGCGAATACTACGGCCAACAATTCCTGCTCAGTCACAGTATAATTCTTTTGAGCTTGATTAAGCACTTTGCTAGCATAGTAAATCGGATGTAACATCTTCTCACGTGTTTGTCCAAGGACTGCACCCAAAGCCACTCCGCTAGCATCGCACATAAACTCAAAAGGCATCGTCCAATCTGGTGACACAATAATAGGGGACGAAACTAAATTCTCCTTAAGATACTCAAATGCTTTTAGATATGCTTCATCGAACACGAACTTCACCTCTTTCTCCAAAAGTTTGCATAAAGGATGTGCAATCTTGGAGAAATCTTTGATGAATCTTCTATAAAAACCAGCATGACCTAAAAAACTTCGAATACCTTTCACGGAGATAGGTGGAGGTAGCTTCTCAATTACCTCAATCTTCGCCTTATCAACCTCAATGCCATTCTTTGAAATCTGATGACCCAATACGATACCCTCGTTTACCATAAAGTGACATTTTTCCCAGTTCAACACTAAGTTGCACTCCTCACATCTCTGCAGCACATTGGTAAGGTGTGACAAGCAATCATCAAATGAGTCTCTAACAACAGAAAAGTCATCCATAAAAACCTCGATAGTGTCTTCCACCATGTTGGAGAAAATAGACATCATGCAGCGTTGGAAAGTGGCTGGTGCATTATAAAAACCGAAGGGCATCCTTTTGAATGCGAATGTCCCGTATGGACAAGTGAAAGTGGTCTTTTCTTTGTCTTCAGGGGTAGTAAAAATCTGATTATACCCTGAATAGCCATCAAGAAAACAATTCCATCCTCTACCAGCAAGACGGTCTAACATCTAATCCATAAAGGGCATAGGAAAATGATCTTTCTCAGTCCAAGAGTTCAGCTTTCAATAATCCATACAAAATCTCCATCCATTCACCGGCCTCATTGGAATTAGCTTATTTTTGTCGTTTGGAACCACAGTGATTCCTCTCTTTTTTGGCACACACTGAACTGGGCTCACCCACTTGCTATCAGCAATAGGGTAAACCACTCCTGCATCTAACCATTGAAGATCTCTTTCTTCACAACCTCTTGCATTGGTGGGTTCAGATGACGCTGGTGCTCAATGCTAGGTATATATTCAGGTATAAGCTGGATCTTATGAGTGCAAATGCCGGGTGGAATACCTATGATATCAGCAATGGACCAACTAATGGCCCTCTTAAATCTTCTCAATACTGAAACCAGAGCCTCTACTTGCCAATCCACCAATTTAGCAGAAATAATCACAGGCAAGGTGTTGTTGGCTCCCAGAAATGTGTAGTGAAGGTGGGCCGGAAGAGCCTTAAGCTCTAAAATTGGAGGCTCCTCAATAGACGGACGAGCTGGTGGGGTTACCCTATTCTTCAAATCGAGATCAATTTTCTTTGGAGCATAAGTGTATGCTCCCTTACCAGTGAGTGCATCCACCATCTCATCATATTCCTCAATATCATTACTAGCAAAATTCATAATCACGACCGCAAGAGGTTCTACCCCCAACCTTTATTTAATAGATACAACAACAACACTATCATCAACTGCTTCTATCACCAAAATCACACGCTTATCACTTGGCTGCTTCATTGAACGACAAATATTGAAAGTGACCTGTTCATCATTTAACCTGAATTTCATCTGCCCTGTTTCCATATCAACCAAAGTACGACCAGTGGCAAGGAATGGTCTTCCCAATATGATGGGAACCTCAAAGTCAACTTCACAATCAAAAATCACAAAGTTAGCCAAAAAGATGAAAGACGCTACCTTTACCAACACATCATACAAAATGCCCACCAGCTTTTTCACAGTCCTATCAGCCATGAGAAGTCTCATAGAGGTTGGTTTTGGTCCTCCCAACACCAACTATTGAAAACTACTAATGGCATTAAGTTGATGCTAGCACCCAAATCACAAAGTGCCTTAGCAAAGTTGTAGGACCCGATAGTAGAAGGAATTGTGAAAGCTCCTGGGTCCGCCTTCTTTTCAACTAGGGAACGCAAAGCAACTGCACTACAATGATGTATGTTATCTGCTGGCTCAAAACTGACCGTTCTCTTCTTTTTCACCTAGTCTTTCATGAACTTCGCACAACCTGGCATCTGCTCCAATGCCTCCACAAGAGGGATGTTTACTGAAAACTCCTTTAACATTGTGATAAACTTCTGATATTTTCCTTCCTCAGCCTTCTTTTTCAACCTTTTATGAAAGGGAGGAGGAGGTCGTGGGATAGTTTTGAGCACTTGTGGTACCTCCTTTTCTTGCCTCTTTTCAGATTTTGCCTTTTCGCTGTCATCAGGCTGATTTGGAACCGTGTCGCCCTTTGAATTATACGGCTCTAACTCAGCTTCTACATCAATAACCATCGGCTCAGTAGTCTTACCACTGTTGGCAGGTATAGGTGGATCTGTCGTACACTTCCCGCTTCTAGTAGTAATTGCTAGACAATGACTATCATTCCTCGAATTTTGGATAGTATTGCTTGGAAGGGTGCCTGGATGACGTTGATTCAGTGCCAATGATATCTGCCCAAATTGTTGCTCCAACTGTTTAATGGCAGTTGAATAAGACTCCACTTTCTGACTTATTCTCGAAATGTCAGTTCTGATCTCCTTTAAGTAATTTTCCTGTCTCTCTTCCCCTTTGACTAGTTTATTAAGAAGGGCCTCCATCCTTGAATTTACAGACTCCTCATCACGTCTTCCTGGTGGTACATAAAGGTCATTCTTCTCTCTATTATCATCTTTCCACCTCCAATCACTGTCACGGGCTCATTCTCGATCTCTGTATACCAATTTGTTGTAGTTGTCTCTATAATAGTTTCAACCTTGATTCCCTTGCGTTGAGTTCCAAGAGTCTTGATTAGACCCTTGGCCCTTGGCTCGAAAACCACCACTTCTCGATCTAGGTACTTCGCCTCTTTATCAGACTCACTATCATCATGTCTAGACGATTTACCTTGGGCACCTACAATATACACCTTTTCAGCATCTCTGGCCGCTATCTGTTTAGACAGAAGACTAATTTTTGTCCTCAACTGAGCGACCTCTTGAGCCACAGATTTATCCAAAGCCCATTGAGCTACTGAAGCTCCAATAGCATATGTTCCAGCCGGCGTATCTGCCTCTCGAGTATGCCATCCTCGGTTGGTCTTAGTGACACGATCTAATATCTCCGAAGCTCGTTCCCATCTCAAAATCATGAATGCTCCACCAGTGATAGTATCTGCTACCGCCTTTGTGTTGGCATTCAAAGCCCTGTCGAAGATTTCAAGTAAATTCCTACCACTCATCCTGTGATTTGGCACATTCTGCAGCTTCTTTTTGAACCTCAGCCATGTCTCATAGAGTGCTTCAGAATGAAGCTTTCTGAAATTATAAATCTCGTCCTTCAACTGCAGTATCTTGGAAGGTGGGAAAAATCTTTCCAAAAATTAATTTCTCAATTCTTGCCAAGAAGTGATGGAACCTCGTAGCAACTCAGCCAACCACAAAGTAGCTTCTCCCGTTAGAGAGAATGGAAACAACCTCAACCAAATAGCCTCTTGGTTAACTCTAGGAAGACTGCACGACATGCAGACCCCTATAAAATTCATTACGTGCATGTTTGAATCATCAGTAGGAAGAACCGTAAACACACCCTTCAAGTTTAGCAGATTGATCATGGCACTAGTAATGTCAAACTTAGTGCCCGGAGGTAACTCTGGTGGAATGATGGCACCAGTCTCTATTGGCTCAAAGTAGGCCACATCTTCTTCTTCAGGATAATCATAAACAGGCACATATGGTCTCGATTATTCTCTCAGTCGTCTTTGTCGCTCTTCAGCATCAGCCAGACGCTGTGCTGCTTTCTGCATAGCTCAATTATCTCTCTCTGCTTGTCTAAGAGTAGCTTGTCTAACATGCTCTTCTCATTTCAATCAAGCAGTAGTTTGATTCGTTATTTCCTGACCAATCGGATGAATTGGCTGGTTATGAATGTCTCCCACAGCTGCGGGATTCTAAACTCCTTCAGTATTCACCATTCTTCGATTAGCTCTCAGAGTCCTTTCGATTTCAAGATCAAGTGGAATCAGGGGATTGCCTTGATCCTAGTATTTGGTATACACCGGCTTATACCCTCAAAAGTATGTAAACATAAAATCAATCAACTCCAACCAGTACTAATCAGCTCCATAACCGTAGTCCCCGACAATGATGCCAAAATTTGATGTTGCCCAAAATATGCCTCCTAAGAAGTATAATGTGGTCGCTTGTCAAATATAGAACTCAACTAGGTTGGGGTCGATCCTACAGGGAATAGGTCAAAGTTTGAGTAGAATACCGGATGGAACAATTGGGAAGTAAATAAAAGCTGGGGAGTTTAGGTGACTATAAAGTGACAGTAACAATTGCTGGTTGTATTGAGTTTGTAGTCAATAAGAGATATACACTAGGACTGTGATCCCCAATGATTCCTTAACTCCACCAATTACTTGTGCTAACAAAACCGTCCCGCTATGTGGAACGCAAAATCTGATAGGATATGTTCTTCTAAACGTCTCTCGACCTTGGTTAGATGAATTTTACTCTTCTCCTCTCGGTCTCTGAGTGTCGCACTACTAACCCTTGTCCTGGATCTCAGATAACCATTCCCGCTAAGGGTCAGGTTATTAGATGAAGGTTGATAGCTTCAAATCTCTATTGTTTTCTCCTTTTCCCAATCTCTACCTCTCTCTCAAGCAAGTCTAGAATACATGCGAGTTTCTAACGTTTGCAACCGTTAGAAGAGCAATCACAACGAAGAAGATAACAATACATGCATTCACAGCGGTTTAGAATTGCTTTGCACTTAACCGGTTTCGTTAATTCCTCATAGTTCACACAACCCTAGTTGATGGGTTTAGCTACTCATAATTGTAAGAACACAAGAGGAATTCAGAGATGAAATCATAATTATGATCTCACAACAATGAAGAAAAACTAAAATCTCAATTATCAATAAAACTCGAATTAGGGTTTGTAACTACAAAACCAAGAATATGTTTTTGATCTCAAAAACAGTATGAAATAGCTCTCAAAACAATGTAATGACTAACTCCCGCACATAGGACTATACAGGGGTATTTATAGATACAAAGTTAATCCTATCCAAATCAAAATAGGAGAACAGAGTCGGCAACTTCCACGGTACCAAGTCACGCCACGTAGGTTGGTGTCATGGAAATCAGGCTCAATTAGATGTCCTTAGAAGTTGAGTCATGCCACACTTCCACGTCACGTGACTGACAGTCATGCCACACGACTGATAGTCACGCCACGTGACTACTGGCATGGAAATCAGAACCTGTTTGATCTTCTGACTTGGACTCACGCCAGCCACTCACATTAACGTAACGTGAGTGAAAGTCATGCCACGTGAGTGGTGTCGTGAGTCCATTTCTGGTGCAGATTCTTGTTCTTTCTTCTTCCGACACTTTGTTCTTGGGCTTGATTCTTCCTTTTTGATCATTTGCCTTTAAAACCTGTTTTCCTGCAAAGTAGGACAGAAACTACATCATATCAACAAAATACACCCAAGTTATTGCATTTTTTCCTTGTCTTAAGCATCGAAAGTGCCATGTGACCATGGCGCATCAATTACATAAATTGAAGGGCATTCTTTTGAACGCGAACGTCCCATATGGACAATTGAAAGTGGTCTTCTCTTGGTCATCGGGGATAATGAAAATCTAATTATACCCCAAATAACCGTCAAAAAAACAATACCATCCTCTGCTACCAAGACGGTCTAACATCTTGTCCATGAAGGGCATAGGAAAGTGAACTTTTTCGGTCCAAGAATTCAACTTTCGATAATCTATTCAAACTCTCCATCCTGTCACCGGCCTCATAGGGATCAACTCATTTTTCTCATTTGGAACCACCCTGATTTCACCCTTTTTTTGCACACACTGAACTAGGCTCACCCACTTACTATCAGCAATGGGGTAAATCACATCTGCATTTAGCCATTTGATAACTTCTTTCTTCACAACTTCTTGTATTGGCAGATTCAAACGACGTTGATACTCAATGCTTGGTATGCAATCGGGATCAATCTGAATTTTGTGAGTACAAATGCCGAGTGGAATCTCGATTATGTCAGTAATAGACCAACCAATGGCCCTCTTAAACCTTTTCAATACTGAAACAAGAGCCTCTACTTACCACTCTATCAACTCAGCAGAAATAATTACGGGCAAGGTGTTGTTGGCTCCCAAGAATTCATAGCGAAGATGAGATGGGAGAGCCTTAAGCTTCAAAACTATAGGTTCCTCAACAGAAAGATGAGTCGGTGTGGTCACGCTATTCTTTAAATCAAGATCAAGTTTCTTCAGAGCATAAGTGTATGATCCCCTACCAGCAAGTGCACCAACCATCTCATCGTACTCCTCAATACTATCGCTATCAAAATTAATAATCACGACAACAAGGGCATCAACTCCCAGCCTTTCTTTGATAGGAACTGCCAAATCTGCTTCTTCGGCTGTATTAATCACCAAAATTATATGCATGTCTCTTGGTTGCTTCATGGAATGGAAAACATTGAAGGTAACCTGCTCATCATTCAACCTGTACTTCATCTGCCTAGTTTCCATGCCAACTAATGCACGGCCAGTGGCAAGAAATGGTCTTCCCAAGATTATGGGAACCTCAAATCAACCTTACAATCTAGAATTACAAAGTCAGTCGAAAAGATGAAAGATGCCACCTTTATCGAAACATCATATAAGATGCCAATCGGTTTTTTCACAGTTCTATCCGCCATAAAAAGTCTCATTGAAGTTAGTTTTGGTGCTCCTAATCCTAACTATTTAAATATGGCTAGTGGCATCAAGTTAATGCTAGCATCACATTGGGGTAAATTATATGCCGGCTCAAAACTGACAGTTCTCTTCCTCGTCTTCAAATCTTTCATGAACTTCACATAATTTGGCATCTGCTCCAAAGCCTCGACAAGAGGGATATTTATCGATAACTCCTTTAATAGTGAAATAAATTTTTGGAATTTATCCTCTTCATCTTTCTTTTTCAGCCTTTGAAAAAAGGGAGGAGGAGGTCATGGAATGGATTTCAGAACTTAAGTAGCCTCCTTCTCCTTTCTCTTTTTCAGACTTAGTTTTTTTATCAAAATTTTGGGGCTTGTGAGTTGTGTTGCCATCAACCTCTGAATTCTTTGGCTCTATCTCAACCTCTTTATGAACTACTACTGACTCATCTTTCCTACCACTATCCACAGGCATAGATGGGTCAGTCGTGCACTTCTCGCTTCTAGTAGTAATAGCCAAGCAATGACCATTATTCTTTGAATTATAGATGGTGTTGCTTGGAAGGGTGCCTGGTTGACTCTGTTTCAATGTCATCGATATCTTCCTGAACTGTTGCTCTAACTATTTTATGGCTGTCGAATGAGATTCTACCTTCTAACTAATTCCCAAAACGTCTAACCTAATCTCCTTCAAGTAACTCTCTTGGCTTTCTGACCCCTTAACCAGTTTATTAAGAAGGGCTTTCATTCGTGAATTTACAGAATCAGTGTCGTGATTCCCCGGTGGAACATATGCACCACTCTTCTCTTTACAATAATCTTTCACCTCCAATCACTGTCACGATCTTATTCGCTGTCTTTATATCCTGACTTGTTATAATTGTCTCTATAGTAGTTCCGACCTTGATCCCCTTACCTCGAGTTCCAAGAGTCTTGGTTATACCTTTGGCCCTTGGTTCTAAAACCCGCCACCTCTCGATCTAAGTACTTAGCCTTCTCATCAGATTCATAATCATCATACCTCGGTGTTTTGCCTTGTGCACCTACGGCATACACCTTTTCAGCACCTCCAGCCGCAATCTATTTGGCTAGCATGCCAATTTCTGTCCTCAACTGTGCGACCTCTTAAGCTACATATTCATCCAAAGCCTGTTGTGCTGCTGAGGCTCCAATAGCATATATCCCAGCAGGTGTATCTGCCTCCCGAGTATGCCATCCTCGATTGGTCTTAGTGATACGATCTAAAATCTCTGAAGCTTGTTCCCATCTCAGACACATAAATTCTCCGCCAGTGATAGTATATACGACAGCCTTGGTATTGACGTTTAATGCTCTGTAGAAGATCTCAAGTAAATTTTGACCATTCATCCTATGGTTTGGAACATTTTGCAACTTCTTCTTGAACCGTAGCCAAGTCTCGTAAAGGGCTTCAGAATGTAGCTGTCTGAAAATATAAATCTCATTCTTCAACTATAGCATCTTAGAGGGTGGGAAAAGTCTCTGCAAAACTTGATTTCTCAATTCTTACCAAGTAGTGATGGAACTTTGTGGTAATTGGGCCAACCACAATGTCGCTTCTCCTGTTAGGGAGAATGGAAAAATCTCTACCGAATAGCCTCTTGGTCAACTCTAGGAAAATTATATAAAGTGCATCACATGCATGTTCGAATCATCTGTAGGAAGACCGATGAATACGCCTTTTAAGTTTAGCAGGTGGATCATGGCACTTGTAATGTCGAACTTAGTGCCTTGAGGTAATTCTGCAGGAATAATGGCACTGGTCTCAACCGGCTCGAAATAAGCCACATCCTCTTCTTCAGGCTCATCATAAATCGGCACATAAGGTCTTTGTGGTGGTTGTTGCACCCTCAAATGTCTCTGTTCAAGTGCAGCAAGACATTGTGTTGCTTCTTGCATTCCTTGATGATCTCTATCTTCTTGTCTAAAAGCTACTTGTCTCGAATTTTCTTCAACCATTAATCGAGCAGTGATTTTCTCTATAGTTTCATGACCAGTCAGATGAATTGGTGGCTGGTTATGAATACCTCCCGAGACTGCGGGATCCTAAACTCCGTCGGTGTTCACCATTCTTTAATTTTTGCTCTCAATTTTCTTTCTATCTCAGTATCAAGTGGAATTAGGGGATTGCCTTGCCTGCTAGTATTGGGCATACACCGGCGTGTGCCCTTAAAAGTATAGAAAAATAAAACCAATCAACTCCAATAAGCAAACTAATCAACTCCATAACCGTATTCCCCAACAATGATGACAAAATTTGATGTCGCCCAAACTATACCTCCAGAAAAGTATAACGCGGTCATTGAATCAAATATAGAATCCAACTAGGTTGGGGTCGATCGCACAGGAAATAGGACTAAGGTCTGTCGAATGTTTGTATGAGTAATTGGCAAATAAGTAAAAAAGGGGGGTTTTGTAAACAAATTGTAACAGTAACAATTATTGATTGTCGGATTTGTGATCAATACGAGAAATGCACTAGGACTGTGATCCCTAAGATTCCATAACTCCACCGGTTACTTAAGCTAGCAAACTGTCCTGCTGCGTTGCATGCAAAACCTAACAAGATAGGTTCATCTAAATGTCTCTCGATCTTGGTTAGATGAATTTCACTCTTCTTATCTCGGTATCCGAGTGTCGAACTACTAACCCTTGTTCTTGATCTCAGATTAACTATCCTTGTTATGACTCAAGTTATTAGATAAAGGTTGATAGTTTCAAATCCTTGTTGTTATTCCCTTTTCCCAATCTCTACCTCTCTCTTGAGCAAGTTTAGAATACAAGAGATTTTCTAACATTTGCAACCGTTAGAAGATCAATTATAACGAAGGAAACACCAATACATGCAGTCACACCGGTTCAGAATTGCTTTGCACTTAACCCATTTCGTTTATTCCTCATGGTTCATACAACCCTAGTTATGGTGTTTAGATACACATGATTTCAAGAACACAAGAAGAATTCAATGATGAAAACATAATTATAAACTCACAATAAGAATAAAACTCTGAAATCTCAATATAAATCAAAAACCTAGAATCGATGTTTGAGATTACAAGATCAATGTGTTTATGAACCTCAACACAATGTAATAGAATACTCAAAATAATGTAATGAATAACTCTTAAACATAGGACAACCTAAGGGTATTTATAGATACAAAGTGAATCTTATCCTAAGAAAAGTAGGAGAAAAAAGTCGGCAACTTTCCACGGACAGAGACTTGAAGTCGTGGATTCAACCCACGGACCGTGGGTCTAGACTGTAGGAATTAAACCTCGATACAAACTCTCAGGAAGTGACTCACAAAACCGACCCATGATCCATAGGTCGACCCACGATTCTTGAGTCACAACCGTAGGTCACTCCTCCGACTTTGACTTTGCTCTTTCATCTTCAAATACTTTGATCCAGTGCATGCTTCTTCCCTTTTTGTCCATTTCACCTTCAAAACCTATTCTCCTACAATATAGAATAGAAAATGCATCATACCTACCAAACATACCCAAGTTATTGCATATTTTCCTCGTTTTAAGCATCAAAAGTGCCATGAAACCATGACACGTCAGGAATCTAAGGCTGAAGAGTTTGTGAACTTGAAACAGGGGAAAATGAGTGTTAAGGAGTATGCTCTAAAGTTTACTCAGTTGTATCGACATGCTCTGGATTTGGTGTCTAATTTGAGGTCCCGAATGAGAAAGTTCGCTTCTGGTATTTTTGATGATTTAGTGATAGAGTGTGAAGGGGTAATGTTGAAAAATAACATGGATATATCCAAGTTAGTGGTATACATGCATCAGGTAAAAGATGAAAAAAAGTAGGCTGAGACAGAGGAGCGACAGAATAAAAGGGCTAGACCAGCAGATCAGGAAGTAAGCCAGTAATATAGTGGAAAAGGGGACAGATAGTGGTCCAAGAAGAAGTCATGGGGACATACTCACTCATCAGCTAGTGCACTTGCACCCAGGCCTACCAACGATCAGTGTTCCTAGCCTAGTAATGGTCCCAGAATGCAGGGTACTCAATCTCAGGCTAGTGTAGCTCAATCGACTCCATCCTATTGTCACACCCCAAATCTTATTAGGGCGGACTGGCACCCGAAGTCGTTAAGGCCCGAGAGAACCAACCTATGATCGTATACCTTCATATGCATATCACCAAATGAACAACATTCTGCTTCATATATATACAAGATATCAAGGACGAAAGTCATGGAAAGACATTTAAATAGATATGAAACTTGATTGTTAGGGCCACCACGTCAAAAATGTAATACATTCCTTCATTCATCTTACAACATCTACAAAGCCTCTAACAGATACATGACCATGCCTATAGTATACACAAGTCCCCGCTTTATACAACTGTTACATAGTACCAAAACCAACATGTACATATGACTCAAAAAGCCCCGAATTAATTTGGAGTTCACCAATAGTCTGCAGATGACCCGTATCCTACTGTGGAGGTCTACTAGCTCCTGTGCCTGCATCAAGTAAGGTAAGTCCCCCAAGGGACGTCAGTACAAAAGAATGTACTGAGTATGCAAGGCCATAAGTAACTGTATGAAATATAGAAACTCAAATGGAATCAAATACAAGTGAGTGGACAATATTGATAAACCACCGTAATGTATGTGGGGAACCATGTACATTGCCTTCATTACTTTCTTTGTTTTTACGTTCATATCATTATCATCATCAATCATATAATGCCCGAGCCCAACTTATCAGTGGGAAAATAACATTGGGATCGTCTCTAGCTAGGCTTACGCCCCTTTTAGCCGCCACCCATAAATCAATAAAGCTAGTTCGACTCGAGCTAGGCTTATGCCCCATTGAGGTTCCCCCTGTCAGGTTCGGCTTAGCACCCCATTGAGCTGCCCCCTGATCCAATAATCTGGAGTTCATCTCTAGCTAGGCTTTCGCCCCTTTGAGCTACCACCTGTACTCAAACAACTATGCATTACTTCATTCCTTTACTTTTGTGAGATTGATACATTGGTGGTTATAACATTATTAGAACTTTGGAACAATAGTCAATGAACATGAGACATATGAATAACAATTGCTAACAAACCTGAAATGAGATACTTTGAAACATTTTGGAGTAGAAACAAATTAGGTAACGATGGGAACAATAGGTGCTGTCAAAGGATACGAAAAAGAGTAAACTTACATACCTTATATTTCCAACATGTGACTATAACAGTTTAGCTCTTCCTTAAAGCATTACTCTACAATATGAACACACAATGGATATTACATTAACAACTAACTACATTTTAAGTGCACAAGATGATAATGTGATACGTGACTGCCATAGAACGTCATTTCACCCTCCTACAATACAATTTAATGTATCACCATACCAACAACACCAAAACATTCCACATATCAACTTAGATATCACAAACCAATAGGAACTCACACCAAGTTTATGCTTTACATCTCCTTCTCAACACATCATCACATTTACTCCATCAAGTCACCTAAATACCTTTCACAACAATACATTAAAGACAATACATAATTGATACAATCTAAAATGTCTCCGAACTACCCCCTTAGAGCTTTCCAAAAGGTACCATGAGTTGATGATTGCATCTAAGAAGGGTAGGGGGCCTTGGAGGGTCCAAGAGAAGCAAAAACAAACTAAAAACAATTCTAGAAGGACCTGGGAAGCCACCTGCGCCCACAGGTGGTGAGGTGCGGCCACAGGTTCCCCCTTGGCCCTGTCCAGGGCCACCTGCGCCCGCAAATGCCTCATCCGCGAGGGCGGATGCCCGTTTCGACTGCCAGGGGTCATTTTTGGGTCCTTCTTCGCAATAAATGGTCCATGGCCATAAGTAAGTTTCTCTTTTCATATTTTAGGTCAACTTTGTTGCTAATGAACAATCAGGGTTTCAAAATACACATGAACATCACCAAAACTATATTCTTCTTTCAATACACCACCGGTTCCATGCACAATTTCATAACAACAATTCCACAAGTCATACACAAAGAGAAAGAAAGTTAGGGACATATCCACATCCTAACATGTTGACATTTAATTCATCAAATTCACTTCCTTCAAGGCCTCAATTCCCTTTTCAAGTTTGAACCACATAGAAGGCAAGTCCTTTACCGATTAAGCAAAAGTGGATTGTTTTACACATAGTGGACTGCTCAACACTTTGTCAACATAACCAACCTAATTTACACACACTATTATGCATATAATATATTAAATCATAAGAGTAAACACTTACCCAAGCTTTCAAGGATATGATCTTGTCCAAAGGAGTGGTTGCTTAGGGTTTGAAAGAGAAGAGAAATATCTTTTGGAAAAGTCTAGAATTGGCAAGTGTATTGTGGTGAATAAAATATGATTTTCTTTGCCTTATATAGTCCCTCATTCTCATCCTTATCCAAACACTTGGTCATGATTAATGTGTCTACTTGGTCAACCTTTGAATGGATCAATTTCCATGTTGGGCCATGGCTTCTTAACTTTATTTTGGGCCTCAATTAAGCCCATTTGCATAACATTAATTTAGACCAATAAAGTTAGTGTGTAATTCACCAACTATCTCAAGTTTAAATAATTCCATAAATGTTAAGGCAGTCAAATAAGTTCTAAAATGTACGGGTTGTTACACCTATCCTTCTTGTTGTTCTTGTGGAAAGCTTCACCATGGGTTTTGTTGTTTGGGTAAGAATGTGTGCTTTAATTATGAATAGCTTGGCCATATGCAGCGGGATGTCCTTCACCGAGGGGCGTACCTGGGGGTAAGAAATCCCTAACTGTAAAGAGGACTACTCCAGGGACAAGCGGGGGTCGTAACAGTCTGTATGCTTTATCTACTCGTCAGGAGTCCAATGCCTCACCAAATGTTATCACTGGTATGTTACAGATTTTCTCCCATGATGTTTATGTGCTACTTGATCCCGATTCCACTCTATATTATGTGTCCCCTTATATGGCTATGAATTTTGGTTTTGATCCTGAAAATATCCATGCACCCTTCTCTGTTTCTACCCCTGTTGGTGAGTCCATTATTGCTAGGAGAGTCTATAAATATAGTGTTTTGTGACTATTTTTCATCTAGATACTGTGGTGGATTTGATAGAGCTTGATATAGTAGATTTTGATGTTATTCTAGGGATGGATTGACTCCATTCTTGTTATTCTTCTGTAGATTATAGAACCAGAAAAGTCACCTTTCATTCTCTAAAAGAATTGGTCCTTGAATTAGAGGGTAGCCCCATAGTACCAAAGGAAAGATTCATATTTTATCTTAGAGCCCGTAAGATGATATCTAAGGGTTGTTTCCCAAAGATCTTCTTGGAATTCCTCCTGATAGGGAAATAGACTTTGGGATTGATCTCTTGCCTGATACTCGCCCAATCTCCATTCCACCATATAGGATGGCTCCTGTGGAATTGAAAGATTTAAAAGGATAGTTAAAAGACCTCCTTGATAAGGGTTTCATCTGCCCTAATGTCTCTTCCTGGGGTACCCTTGTACTCTTCGTGTGAAAAAAAGATAGGTCTCTTCATATGTGCATAGACTATCATCAGTTGAATAAGGTAACAGTGAAAAATAAATACCCTCTTACCAAAATTAATAATCTCTTTGGCTAGCTTCAGGGTGCTAAATGTTTCTCCAAAGTAGATCTCCGTTCGGTGTGCCATCAGTTGAAGGTTAGGGAAGCTGACATTTCTAAGACTACTTTTTGAAATTGGTATGGCCATTTTGAATTTCTTGTTATGTCCTTTGGTTTAACTAACACACTAAAAATTTCATGGATCTTATGACTCTGGTATTTAAGAAGTTTTTGGACATATTCATGATAGTTTTTATTAATGACATCCTGGTTTACTCCCATAGTAAGGAGGAGCATGCCAACCACCTCCGGATTGTACTTCAAACCTTAAAAGATTGAGAATTCTATGTCAAATTCTCTAAGTGTGTGTTTTGTATGAATTATGTGGCTTTTTTTGTTCACATTATTTCAAGTGAAGGAATTAAAGTTGATACCCAAAAGATTGTGGCGGTGAAGAAATGACCTAGACCCACAAATCCAACTGATATTAGGAGTTTCTTGGGTTTAGCGGGCTATTACAGGAGGTTCGTGGAAAGTTTCTCTACTATATCCGCCCCATTAACTAAGTTGACTTAGAAAAAGGTGAAGTTTCAGTGGTCCGATGCTTGCGAGGGCAGTTTTGAGAAGTTAAAAGATTGGTTGACTTCTGCTCCTATTTTGACCCTACCCGAGGGTACTGAGGGGTTCATGGTTTATTGTGATGTGTCCCGAGTGGGACTTGGTTGTGTTCTTATGCAGCATGCATATGCTTCTAGATAACTTAAGGACCATGAGAAAAACTACCCAACCTATGATCTTGAAGTGGCGACAGTGATTTTTGCACATAAGATTTGGCGTCATTTTTTATATGGAATGCATGTTGACATTTTCTAAGATCACAAGAGTTTACAATATGTTTTCATGTAGAAAGAATTATATCTCTAGCAAAGGAGATGGCTTGAGCTACTGAAGAACTACGACATGAGTTTACATTATCCCCCAGGTAAGGCTAATGTAGTTGCTGATGCTCTTAGCAGGTTATCTATAGGAAGCCTTTCTCACGTGGATGAGGTGAAAAGAGGGATGGTGAAGGACATTAACCAACTTGCCAACTTGGGAGTTTGACTTTTGGACTCCGAGGATGGGGGACTGATGGTTCACAAAATGGCTAAGTCTTCTTTGGGTGCCCAAGAGAAGGAAAAACAGATTAATGATCCCATACTTTTACAAATTAAAGAGGATATTGGTCAGCAGAAGGTGATGGCTTTTGAAATTGGGGGAGATGACATATTGCGGTACCCAGGGAGATTGTGTGTTCCTAATATTGATAATTTATGTGAGAGGATTTTCACCGAGGCTCATGTTTCCAGGTATACTGTTCGCCCTGGTGCCACTAAGATGTACATAATTTGAAGTAGTTGTATTGGTAGAATAATATGAAGAGGGATGTTGCAAATTTTGTTGCCAAGTGCTCCAATTATCAGCAAGTTAAGGCTGAGAATTTGAGGCCTGGTGGCACGTCACAAGACATAACTATTCATATGTCGAAATGAGAGATGATAAATATGGACTCCATCACGGGTCTTCATTCTCGCAACCAATATGATTCTATTTAGGTCATTGTTGATAGAATGACCAAGTCTACTCATTTTCTGCCTATGAGGATGTCCTATTTGGGAGAGGATTATGCAAAGTTGTACATTCAGGAGATTGTTAGGTTACATGGAGCACTTGTTTCCATAATATCTGACAGTGGTACACAATTACTTCCTAGTTTTGGAGAGCTTTTCAAAAAGGTTTGGGTTCGCAGGTGAACCTTAGCACCATTTTCCACCCTCAAATGGATGGGCAAGCGGAGTACGCTATTCAGACTTTGGAGGATATATTGAGGGCCTGTGTAATTGACTTTAATGGTAGTTGGGTGGTTCACTTTCCTCTTATAGAGTTCGCCTACAATAATAGCTACCACTCTAGCATCCAGATGGATCCTTTCAAAACCCTTTATGGTAGGAGGTGTAGGTCACCTACTGGGTGGTATAAAGTGGGCAAATCTAGATTTTTAGGGCCATACCTTGTGCAATAAGCGATGGAGAAAGTTAAAATTATTCGAGAGAGACTAAAGACCGCCCAAAGTCATCAAAAGTACTATGTTGATGTGAGACTAAGGGAGTTGGAGTTTGATATTGGTGATTGGGTGTTATTGAAAGTCTCTCCCATGAAAGGAGTGATGAGGTTTGGGAGAAAAGGCAAGCTCATCCCTTGCTATATTGGTCCTTATCAGATTTTGAGAAAGTTTGGGAATGTTGCTTATGAGTTAGACTTGTCCGTGAGTTTGGCATCGGTTTATCTAGTCTTTCACGTGTCTATGCTCAAAAAGTGTGTGGGTAACCATTCTCTTGTAGTCCCCATAGAGAATATTAGTGTGAAAGATTCCTTGTCCTATGAGAAAGTCCCTATCAAAATTTAGATTGACAAGTTTGAAAGTTGCGGACCAAAGAAATTGCTTCGATGAAGGTATTATGGAGTAATCAAAGGATAGAGGAGGCTACTTAGGAATCAGAGGAGGACTTGAAGGCTAGATATCCCTTTTTGTTTTCGTCTTCGGATGAAGTTGTTTAAGGTACCAATTCCTGCTCATCTACAATCTTTTCGTATTCTTTCCTTAATGTTATATGTGAATCCTTATATCATGCTAAAAGTTCTTGTAATCATCATTGGGGGAAAATGATCCTGGGGGGGGTGTGTGGATAATGTAACACCCCGTACGTTTGTATGCCCTTTGAGCTAAAAATTGAGCCTATATGATCCTTGGAGTGAGTAGAAATCATTTGGGGCAAGTTAGATGACGTTAAATAAGTTTTAGACGTGATTATAAGCTCAAGCATCGCGTCAGAGGTGCCCGAGACTCGGGGTCTGCATAGGGAAGCAAGACGCTGTGGCTGGCACACTATGCAACCCCTTTTGACTGATGGGATATCATTTTTTCATATTTTTAAAGGCTTTCTGGTCCTTTCCTTGGTTAAAAATCATCCCCCACTAATACTAAACGATCCCAATTCTCTAAACATGAATTTCTTCATTCAAAAACATATCCCACTCTTCCCCAAAACTCTTAGAAGCAAAATACACTAGGTTCAAGATTCAAGGCTCAAATCTATGGCTTTCTCAAATCTTTTTCCATCAAAAGGTATGTTAAACAACCCTCTTTCCACTAAATATATTTTTGGGTGTTTTACCCAATTATGAAATTAGTTTATCTGAGTTTAAATGTGGGTTGTTGATTGATTTTCGAAAGAGAGAATTATTTAAAGTTGCAAACCTCTTTTTGATGAACTAAAGCTTGAATTGTTAATGGAACTTGAGAATTGGGGCTTATTGTTTGTAATATGAAACTTTATGAATATGAAAGCTTATTGGGGTGTATTGAAGTCAAAAATTATATTCCTCTTGTAATTTACCTTGTCACCCAAATCTTGATTTGGGTGTAAAGGAGGAAATATCTATATCTCTTACTTTTGAAAGTGTTGTTATTTAAATGTGGAGTCTTTGACCTTTATGGAGCATGTCAAATGTGTTCAAATCTTTGAAATGATGGGATTAATGAGGTATGGCTATGTAAACAGTTAATTATGGTTATGTTTATGATTTCAAAGACGGGATTAAGAGTCTATAATGTTTTATGATAATGATTTGGCATGATATTGGTGACTTGCAAGTCTTGGTATGACGATACCAAAATGTGAATGAATTTAATTAAAGACTATATGGATAATTATTTATAAACAATGTTTAATTGGGCTTGAAGGGAGGAAGGTGGTTAATCAAGAAGGTGTAGGTTTGGAAGGGGGCCTACTACCCAAAACCTATGTTTGCCGACATAGGGATGATCATTCCTTAATTTGGACGACTAAATGTTCTCTCTTTATGAGGATGAAGTGTGGCCAAAATAATGTTTTCTCAATTCATGTGGCTAACATAGATTGAGGCCCCTCCTGTTGGGTACGGATCAGACCCATATAGCCCGTGGGTTACTATATGTCGGTGACACCACCTAACTTAGAATGTAAAGTTTTAAATGCTTATGTCTCATTTATTTTGATTCACTATTTACGCATTTTCTTCATGACTATGATTTACTTATGTGACTTGCTTTATAAATTGCTTTGTCCCTTTCCCTGGGTCGCATGACAGTACTCGTCGTATTGACCATCCCCGGATGCTACATCATTTCATGATATAGATTTGAAGTCATTTTCCCGTGGTTCTATTCAGCACTAGGATTTTCTCGGGATAGCTAGTAGCAATTGGTGAGCCCTCCATCCTTTGAAAATCACATGGTTACTTTTATTGAGAGTTTAACTATCTTGTTTTATGGTATTTCCGGGGCCATGTTCCGGCTTAGGATTTTTTTCATACATGATGTTAGAGGCTTCATAGACAAATATAGACTAATGCCATTATGTCATGTTTTAATGTTTTGTACTATCATTGGCTTTTGAAGTTGAACTTCTTAATAATGGGTCAATTTTCGCATTTTTATGAGGGTTGTGCTTTTGGTATTATGGTAAAGGGGTCTTATCGGGCCTTTGCTGGTCTGGGGTGTTCGTTATGTCCATGGCCTGGTTTTGGGTTGTGACGTAGGGATTCCTGGTTCAACCTTATTGCATGCCAGCATGGCATGTGGCCCATACAAGTGCATAATTTTTCCACTATTGATGAAGTCGCATATCATGGACTTCAACACTCGACATTAGTCTGTTGTATGCCCTCTCTGAAGCAAGTGGTAAGCACACTTCTTATGCTCACCTCTAGGGTCAAATTGAGGCCTTTAGGTTTTGATCGGGTGCAAAGTTCCCATGGCTTGCAAAAGTTGGTAAATCTCTGAGACCTGGATGAACTTTGACTCTCTCAAGTAATTCATCTTTCTCAACTACTGTCTCATCTATTGCCTCAAATTTTAAGGTCAATTGTTTGACTTCCTGAGCAAAGTCTCTCTTTGGTGCTTTCTCTCCTTCTCCCAGTATCTGGTCCAGCATAACAATTCTTGCCTTATCCGTGGTGGTTTTCTCTTCTAGCCCCTTATTCCTTGCTATGGCTTCTTTCTTTAAACGGGCAATTTCTTCGCGCTTTCTCTCAAGCTCATCGATCTCTTCCTGGATCGCTACCATCCTCCTTATCATCACATTCATTTCCATTTCCATCTTCTTGAGTCAAACCTTTCTTGAAAGAATGAACTAATCGTCAGAGGATTATTCAAAAGAGGTGGGAGGTATATTCTGTGAGACTTTGGAAGACTCGGAGTGTTTGGTCAGACTTTGTATAGTAGGTGTATATTTCTACCTAAAAGTGTTCTACAAAACCTATCAGAAAATAAGAGTGGATCAAATCAACTTTGATTCCAAACAACACATATAAGCACATAAATAGTTATATTGCTAAAACAATGCGATAGTAAGCGCGTATCCTAATGGGTAACCTCTTTTTGAGCCGAGGGTAGGCCTAGCGTTTGAAAGATATATGTGCCGTATCGAGAGATTTGGTTTCCCCCAATATATATATATATATATATAAAATAACCAAAAATTTTCCTAAAGGAAATACAAAGCAAGTCGATATGGGGGTACATTTAAGGGAAGGAAATAGAGCATAAAAGGAGCCGACACAGTGGCAAAAAAAGAAAACCCACGTAGGGGTATTTAAGTAAAATAATACATAAGAAAGTAGTCCCATACAGGGGCTTTTTAGGGAAAGCTGGAAATACATAAAGATAAACCCACACAGGGTTGTGGCTAAAGTGATCCTGACATTGATCCCTCATCCATTCGGCACCTCTTAAATATTCCCGCAACTTATTGAAGCTCAAAAAACTTCAAACCATACTTGGTTTCAATCAAAGTGTACCTTTATTCCAGTGGTAGGTTCGGGAAGCTTGTGCATTCGCTAGCCATCCTGCTGATTACATGATTTACCCCTTTTTTCCACTCTTCTACCTCTTGACTAAAATGGATGATAGTCTGTTGGTCTCCAATATGTTCTCCTTTCACTTTATTGGCTAACTCTTCTTGGAGTTGTTATAGTTGGTACTATACTTTGGATGTTGAACTAATTTGGGGCTCTAATTAAATCGTGCCTTGCCGGTCTCTCCTTAGCCAAGCTTTGTACCCTTCCGTGCATTCGACATTGAACCAATTCTCGGTGAGGCTTTTGCGAACATTTTCTCTTTTGCATACTTTCTAGATATGAAGGACCTCCTTTGCGTACAGTATTCTGTCATCCTTGTAATCAAAGATACATGTACCCATGTGGTTAACTTTAGGCTCCATTTGTGTCCTCCCAAATTGCCTCATCACTCTTTGAGGCGCGTAATGTCAAATTCCTTAGATTTCTAGAAGCGGTAAGAAAGGCTTTCCATTATAACCTATCATACCAAATTTGGAGAAGAAGGTGTGAAGCATCCATTAAATGTCATCTTCTTTCAGTCCTGAGAAAATCTGAGCCCACTCCCCTTTGGACCAATCCCTATTCATATTTGACCGTCTGAATTTGTTGGGGAATTTGGCAATTTGATCATACCTTTCAAATCTTTGGAGGTCTTGAGGTGAATTCCACTTCATCAGATGATTCACAATCCACATTTTGAGAAGAAGGTTGCATACTTGAAAATAACCATGCCCATTTTGAAAATATCCTAGAGATCGATAAATGTCGGCCAAAATAACTAGTACAAAAGAAAAGTAATTGACGACTTCCCCTTTCTTGATCCCGTCAAAGATAGCGTATGCAACCATGATGACTCGAGTATTGATTGTGAGACTCAGGTGTTGGGGGAACACCATAACCCCTAAGAGGTCAATAGAAAATGCTAGGGGTCTATTTTTATCCCAGTTCTAGTAAGATGAAAAATCAAATTGGTGATTCCAATACCCTCTCATAGAAGCATAACAAGTGTACAAATAACTGAAGTGTACGTAAGACTTTGTTATATATGGGCATGTTGTTTTATACAAATTGAGGCACTTAACTATTTCATCCATTGCTGGTTTGTTTGGAATGAGAATAGGTACTTCAGAACACTATCCTCTTTCGCAAACACTAATGATACCATCAAACAAATCTCAGATTTCCTCTATGGTTGGAGTCAGCTCAATAGTACCGAATCTAAAAACCATCCAATCATTGTCCTAACATCCTGTGAGGGCTTCCATTAGTGTATGGTGTCCTTTCATTTACATTAGTGATGGGAAGTTTCCTAAATGCCGCCATACCGCTCTTTTCTAAAGGTCGGTAAAGTCACGCCACCACACTTGAAGTTGTATGGGCGATTCCAAAATCATGTCAAATGAAAGTAGACCGACCATTCTACAAAACCATACAATTCATTAGGTATCCCATTTTGGGGACAACGACATGTTTCTTTTGACACATACGTCTTCCACACATAGCTAAAACACGTAAGGGTATGATTATCTTTTTGAACCAGGAGCTCTTTCGACACAAGGTGGTCTTGCTAATGGGCCCGATAACCCTAAGGTACCGAGTCTCCTAGGTCAACATGCCTAGATCATGGGATTTTGTTTAGCTTTCTTCTAGTTTCACTAAAGTGGTTTTCTTTAAAAAGAGACCGGAACCTGGTGGACAACCACGACCTGAAACAATAATAAGTGTCAGATGACCTAGAACTGACTAATTGTTTATCATTTTGAAAATTTTGGTTTTTTGAGTAAAGAAAACGATCGCAAAAGATGTGTAATTTTTTGTCTAATGCAATTTAATAGTGCCATTTTACGGAATTGATATGCCATGATGCAATAGTACAATAATAACAATGAAACACATTCATAAATATTACAAGCCCAAATAGTTAGTCAAATAGAATTTAGTTTCAAATATGTGGTTAGAACCTAGTTGAAAATTTTCAACAGAGTCGTCATTTTTGTTTTGCAGGAAAATGGATTTTGACTTGGAAAAATTAATTCAAAACTTGTTCAATATTTCAAAACAATTTAAGTAAGAAGCCAAAGTCACCACTTGATTAATTTAAAGGAAAATCAAGAAAATCTTTGTGAAAACTTTAAAGACATCAAAATAGAAAATATCTCTAAGTTTTAGAAATTTGAGTTAGTGGTTCATAATAATACTCTTGAAGGGTGTGAAGACACCAAGTGTATCTGCTAACTTGCATTTATCCGATCTATTTGAAAATAAATTCATTTGACTAACTTGACACAAATGTGTCTTTGTTTGTTTGAAAACATAACAACTCAAAGTGGAGGATTTTCTTGTTTTACACCAATTATGATAACTGTTTATTTAAAGAAACTCAACTCTGAAAAGAGAATCAAATAAATTTAACTAAAACAAACTGACTTTATAAAGAAGATTTTTTGTGCATAACATAGCAACTCCAAAAGAGGAAAATCAATTAAGTTAAGCAAATAAAAATTGTTAGAGTTAAATACAAACAATAAAAGAAAACGGAGAGGGAGAGTGGGTTCAGGCAAATCTGAACCCAAACCCCTAGACTTGTCCAATTTTTTAGACTCCAAATGTTGTTTGGGCTTGGACCAATTACTCCTTGCTCCTTTCCTAATTTCTATTTGTCTTAGCCCACCTATCTTATGTTATTTTTTGAACTTGCAGTCATAAAACAATTGTTGCACCTGTCCTAATGCTAGCAATTGGGTTTGGGGCCCATGACATATGACATATTTTCAAGACTTGAAGTCTCCAAATTGTTGTTGGCATGTTTCATTTTTATGGGCTTTGGCCCATTTAATTCGTCAACACTTGTATTATGTATTCTTTGTATACTTTTTGTATACCGACTGTATATCCTCACCTGCTCTTGTATACCAGTCCCTTTGAACTTGAATTTTTTTTTTTTTGGGGGGGGGGGGGGGGGGAGGGGGAGGGGGCTGGAGTCGAAGAAAAACATAAGCCCTTCTTGGACCATTAAGGAAATGCAGGGGAGAGAGAGTCTATTTGGACTTAGATTCAATTCACATGAAACAAAAAAAAAATGGATTAATATTTGAACAAAAATTTACAATAAACAGGCAAAGCATGATGCTATTATCACCTTGTACATGCAAATGGAATATGTAGAGAAATGAGAGGGGCAGGAACATTATAGAAATTACGGGCAGTAGGGCTATTGACTATCAAAACATTTGATTTTGATAATTTAAAAGCATGGTCAAGGCAGGTAAGAAACACACATGCAATCGGCTTTTTTCAAAACAAACATTATGAGAAACCAAAACTAACACCAAATCCAAAAATAAACTCAATTTAGCCAAAGGTCTTTGCAAAACATACAGAACGAAAAAATGAATTAAATAGTTTGCCATTCTTCCTCTTTTACCTCCCTTTATCACAACTCAAGTGGGATGCAACAAGACTCAAATGCAATAAGGGTGCAAGGAAAACAATATGAATCAAAAAATACACAAAAGAGGCACACCAACTAAAACATGAGATATACTACTGACTGTTGCATTGGTACTCAAGCAAGATCCTCGCTTGATCTAAGTTCATAATGACCAAGAGAGAGGGAAGAATGTAAAAGCTTTGCAATCAAACAACTTATCTAAACCAAAAGACGATCCTGGAGAACTCATACCATAAATGAGATTGCTTTTCAAATTTCAAGGAATTAAGAACAAGATCTTGTCCTTTTACTAGTTCACATTACCCATTTTATAGTATTTCAAAGCTCAAAAGGGTGTTCCCAGAAAAAAGAAAAGAGAAAAAAATAAGCAAGGACATGTTTTTCATAGATGGAAAGGGAAAAAAGGAAAGAAACTATGAAGATTGGTACATTGATCCTAGGCTAAAAAAACTATTTTTAACCTCTCAATGTAATAAAAACTTCTTCAACAAGTTCAACATAACCTTTTGGATATAAAGATTGAATAAGAACCTCTTAAGCTTAGGCTTTATCCTTATAATCTTCTTAATCTAATACCAAAGTATGGGACAAAACAAGTCATGAACAAGGCTGATTTCATCCCTACTTTAACCCTTTTTAAGCCTTCTTGAAACTAACATGGTAAATCAGTAAATAGAACTTAAGAATGAGGGTATATAAACCAAATGAATGAGCTAAGTCAATCCTTCCCCTGCAAGACTATGAACCAAGATTTCCTTGAGGCTCATTGGACTGTTAGTTTTGAATTATGGCAAACTCATTGGCTCCTTTTGGTATTATTAACCAAAGGAACCTTGTGAGTTGCATATATAAACATAGGTTCCAACCAAAACATGACAACATGCAGTGTTGACACTAACAAACTAAGCAAAGAAAGAGAGCAAATTTCAAACGAAACTCACATATTAATCAAGGAAAAATAAGAACAAACATAAATAGTAATCAATTGCAAGAATCAAACTCAGGTACTACTGACCTCACATAAATGAAAAAATATAGAATCAAATATTCATCAAGACAATGTTTTTCCAAATTTAGACAGTTTCAAGCATATAAACAATGACAAAGCTGACAAGAAACACTTAACCGATTTTGTTTAGCCCACATCAAACACAACAAATAATCTCATTCTCACCTAATTGTGAGATGCACTACTATATAACGGCAGATTAATAACTACATTATTTTAAAAAATGGAAATAACTAATTGATTCTAACACAGTAACACAAGAACAAACATTGTGAAACTTAACAAAAGAGACAAGAAAATAAAATGTAATGAGGAGTTTACCTAATTTGAAGCAGCAATACCGGGACTCAAGCCTCGTCGAAATACGCTTCTACTACCAAAATATCCACTTGTTTCTTAGATGGAATCCAATGCTCAACGGAGTCTTATAAGGATTCTAGCCTAGAAACTTTAAACTTAGAAAAAAATTCTCCTCTCAATTCGGAATTTTTCACTTTCAAGCCTTAGTGCTTCAATGCTTACCCTATTCAGTGGAATAGTGGAGTCTTTATAGAGGGGTTTTGGAAAAATACTTTTGGGTTTGGGCGATGTGGGAATTGGGGAAAACCTCAAATCCAATGGCTACTATCAAATTACAAAAAATAGATGGAGACGAGCCTATCTCCGCCCTTTGCTCGTACTCTCAATGAATTCGAGAGGAGCGGGTGTCCAATTCTATAGGATTCTTGAGGGTTTTGGGGGATTTTAAGTGAGGGAAAAATTAATTTGTAGAGGGATAAGGATAAGATGAGGTGGATTTTGTACTACCAAGTACGAATTTGAGAATTTAAATTTTAAATTTGAAAAAAATCCAAACGGATAGAAAGAAATTCCTTGGAAAATTCTAAGAAGCTTCTACGGTACGAACCTCGTGCCTTGCATTCGATTGAGTACGAAATACACGAGTGAAAGGATGACGGTATTAGGGTTCTTGATGGTGAGGGATTTTCTTGGTGTTCCCCATTAGGGTTAAGTCTGTAGTTGTTTGAAGTTGTTGTTAAGTCTGAGAAGGAGTATAAGGTTGGGTTTGGGCTTGGATTGGGTAGAGATTAGGATAAAATATAGTGTAGGTTTTTAGGTTATTTTAAGAAATGGCCCAACAGTTTTAAAATTAGTTGATTTCATTTAGAAAATAGCCAAAGTGGATACGAATAAGGCCAATTGCATTGCAATTATGAACAAATCAATTTCAAATACAATCATATTTAACAATTGACTTAAAATAACTAAAAAAATTAAGAAGAAATGACACTTAATTAATTACGAGCTTCTTAATTTAATAAATTCTAAATAATTGTCTTCTAAATATGATTTATTTAAGGCAGAATACATTTAAACCAAATTGTCCTCACTTTATTCAATTTTTCAAAGGTGAACCTTGATCAAAATTCAATTTTTGATAAGATATATTTTATTTAAGTAACAAAATCATACAAACTCTTATTTTGAATATGGGAATGCATAATTGTTACTTAAAACTATAAAATTATCCTGAAAAGAATTCTTTATTCTGATAAAGTAATTATTTTAATTTATTTAAAATCGAAGAAGCTCAAAATTAAACTAAATTGTGGAGGGCAATAATTAAGTGTCAACATGGAGTATTTGGCAACACCAAAAATTGCTTAAAAAAAGTCAAAAATTGCTTTATAAAGCCAAAAACCAAAAGTTGGTAACCCACTATTTTTTAATTTTTGGTTTATAAGTCATTCTAGTTTGACCAAATAAATTACATTCATGTCCCTTATAATTCTCAAATATTCCAAAACTATCCTCATTTTGGCCTAAAACATTTGTTCTCCTCAACTCTGCAAAATGCGTCGCAGCTCTCCAGTTTATTCCTCTTCCTTTCCTTCATTTTCATTGTCAAATTTCTACATTTTTCTTTGAGATTTTGCGGTAAGTTCTCTCCATTTTTGTAATTTGCTCTCCATCTCCACTTTTTTCTCTCCATCTTTGTGTCTTTAATTTTTTTCTACTTACTATTAACTATGGAATCTCTCCATTTACAGATTAATGAATGCATTATATTTTTTTATTTTATGATCAGTTTGTTTCTTTTATGGGTCTATATATTAGATGCATTATTAAGCAAGATAGAGTTTTTATATGTACAACTTTGTAGTGAAAATTGTATTAGTTGTGGTTAATTAATAGTTTTCTATATCTTGATGAAGACGGTGGTATGTGGGCGTTAGAGTATTTTGTTTCTATTTGGGTATATAGCTTTGTATGTTTTAAACTTCTTTTGTTGTTTTATAGCTTTGTCTTAGAAACATTAATTCTAATCTATTCTTATTGTTCAAATTAGTAGATTATTAGTTAAATAAGATCTTTAAATAAAGATAGTAAATACACTATTGAATATATTTATTTAAGATAGACAAAGTTGCCCAACGTTTCAGATACAATGATTATAAACTATTAAAGGAGTATTCAACACCTTAAACGAAGGATAATACGGAACGATCAGAGTAATAGTGAATAGCTACAGTGATAGAAAGTTTCACTGGCATTGATTAGTAGTTTCCATGATAAATAAGTGTTAACTTAAAAGGTTTTCACTAATCTTCATATCTATTGACTTTTTAACTTGTTCTAGTAAGTTATCCTTTTTAATAAGAAGCTTGAATTCAGTACAGAAGTGCTATAATAACATCTTCTATATTATTAAGTGACTAGATTAAGAGAAAACCTTAGCAATTTACTCAACATATTGCCCTTTCCCTTCATCAACAGTGCGGTACTAGTGTTTCAGATTTGATCACCAAACAATGTATCGGCTATTGTGATCTATGATGTATATTAAGATCACCATGCCATAACTATTAGCTATTTTGAGTTTATTTTCATTAGGAATAGTAACCAATATGATGTTGTTTGTTGGGTGCTTTTATCCTATGCTTGCCCCATATATGGATATTGTGTTTCTGTTTCACTACTAAGGATGTTTGTTTGTACCTTGTTCTACTAGTAATACCTCTGTGTATATATTAGGCTATTAATCAGTAGGGATTAAAATTTACTTAGTATTAAAAATTTTTACAATAAAGCCAACATACTAATTTATTAAAATTTTAGGTTGAAAATAGTTCAACATCAATTCATACTATACTATGGTTGGGTTTTCATTTTCTTTTTTCTGCAAAGATAAATATTATACTATGTAGTGAATCTTAGATGGACAAATAGACTGGAGAGATTTATTTTTTGCACCAAGGTTATTGCTCTAACTTTTACAACTTGTATTTGTTGTTCTGAAAAATCTCCTTTCCTATACAAAAAAAAGATGTAGGGGAGGATGTTAATAGCAACATACATTATGTCCAATGGTAAATGATTAAAGTATAAAATCAACAAACTTAAATAGAATAAGCACGTGAGCTTAAAGAAGAAGAGAACTTGATTTTACTGATTATGATTTAGCTTTGTGTATCTGATGACATTTTGTATCCTCATTCTTCATTCTGTTCATATGGTAATCTTAATTTTTTGCAACAAAAGAAGATGAATTGAGAATTTTGATAACAATTTGATAGATTTTACTGGTCAACGAAGAGCCTCACTACTTGATGTTTTTTCTAGAAGAAAAATCTATCAAAGTGTTATCAAAGTCATCAGATACTATCAAAGTGCTCCATTCAACTTCTTTTCTTGCATAGAATTAAGATTACTATATGAACAGAATGAGCATACAAAATGTCATCAAATACACAAAGCTAAATCATAATCAGCAAAATCAAGTTCTCGTCTTCTTTTAGCTTATGTGCTTATTCTATTTAAGTTCGTTGGTTTGCACTTTAATCTTTTACCATTGGACACAACGTACATTGTTATTTACATCCTTCCCTACATCTTTTGTACAGGAAAGGGGATTTTTCAGAACAACAAATATAAGTTGTAGAAGTTAGAGCATTAACCTTGATGCACAAAACAAATCTCTCCAGTCTATTTGTCCATCTAAAAATGAACTACATAATATAATCTTTATCTTTGCAGCAAAAAGAAAAAGAAACTCCAACCATAGTGCCTTATGAATTGATGTTGAGCTATTTTCAACCTAAATTTTTTGCAAATTAGTGTGTTGACTTTGTTGTAAAATGTTTTAAGCACTAACTAATTTTGATCCCTATCAATTAATAGCCTAATACATACACAGAGGTATTACTAGTAGAACAAGGTATAAACAAACATCCTTAGTAGCAAAATAGAATGTAATGACCCCCTAGGTCATTTTTTTTATTTTCATACGTTTTCAGTATTTTGAGTTTTTCTACAGTTCCCTCAAGTCATTTATGACCACTGGGACCAGTGGTTTGGTTCTCGGGTAGTTTGTTTGAGTTTTAAGCTAATTTTCCTATTTTGAAGCTTTTGAATTTGAGAACTTTGACTTCGGTCAAAACTTTTAGGGAATGACCTCGGGTAAATTGTAACGGTTCTGTTAGCTTCAAAACGTAGATTTTGGGGGGATCTTTGGTTTGGATCTCCAGGCTTCCAGACTCATTTTGGGCTATTGGTTGGTTTTTGGTAATGTGGCAGTAGTTGGAGGCATCTCGAAAGGGAAAAGCTCCGATTTAGGTGTTTTTGAGCACGTTATTTCGCCTCCAAGTAGGTTACGACTTAGCTACTCTTAGACTTAGCTTATTTAAGGTATTTGTATAATGATTTGTTAATTTTTTGGGGGACATTGTTGTTTTGATACACTTTACATAGGTATTTATGACTTCATTCACGTACTTAGGGGCTTTAGAGTAGAATTATGCCATAAATCCTTAGTTTAGGTAGTCATTTCTCTGGTTGAGCTAGTCTAGTATGCTTGGTAGCCTTAGGGTTTATTTTGGGAGCCTTAGCTTAGTTTTGGGTAGTTGCTTGCCTTAGGATGGGTTTCTCAGGGAATATGTATCACTTTTGTAAGGTAACTTACTCTAGGATAGTATCCTTTCTATAGTACATGGACCTTGGATTTCTTTGATGTTATTTGGTTTGACTTGGTATTGATCATCGATTGGTTTACTCACCATATTATATGTATCATTGTCATATATCCATGGTATATTGATAACTTGGTCTAAAACACAGTTTTTGCTAAAAAAGGGATTTTTGGATCATTTTAATGTATTTTGGCCTCCCTAAGGGAAAGTGGACTATTTTAGTCTAAGTTTGATTCTGCGAACTTATTATCAAGACCCGAGTCTATACCCTAGACGTTACATGATACTTAGAACCCTAATTGATCCCAAGCTAACCCTTGGTATGACATATTTTATCATATAAATGACATAAAGAGGAAGCTAAAACTGAAAACATACTTGTAAGTTCTACAAAGAAACACAACAGAGAGTTTAGATGAACAAAATATGCACCCGAAGGGCTAACATGAACCATACTCTAATATCTGTCAAGCCTCTAAGTCTGAATAAAATAATATACCAGGACAAGACGCCCAACAACCCATAAAACAAAGTCTATAATAAAGAAGAAAAGAGTGACTAAGATAGGTCCCAGAATAATGAGGACTCACCACTACTGGAATCTGAACTTCAAACAACTATACACGTAGCTGAGAACGATCACTAATATTTGCATGACATGAAAAATATAGGTAGGAGATGTATGCGATTAGTGCATGAAAGGTACTGAGTATGAAAGAATAATGCTAAATAACTGAAATAATATATGTGATATAAGTAGAAGAAAGGAGCAAAAATAATGGGTTTTTCATAAACATAATAGTCAACTAAGAGTAAATGAAGCTAAAAACCATAACTAAAGCTTTCCTAGAAATACATATCTAAAATCACACTATCTGGAGTCATAAAATGATCATATCAAAAAGATTGTCAAAGCAAAGTGAAGACTTTTAGGTGATTAAAATCAGAAGAAAATCATATAGCTGAAATTGAGTAAAAGCTTATTTAGATTGAAGTAATGAATTCATAAATCTATATAACTGAAACTGAATCATATCTGAAGCTGCATATGTAAATGAAAATTATCATATTTATATTTTCATAAATAGCCAAATAAATTTAATATATCAAAATATAAGGCTCTTTAAGTGGGAGTTTCTTATAACCAACATACACCATGTGAGCTCATGATACACCAACTGCAATCCTGATTTGAGGGGGTTGCCCTGTACCTTGCTAGAGTATAGGGCTTATCTATGAATTTGTCACTAAGTAAGCCTTTTAGGCTAAAATCATCCAATATTGTTAGAAACATAACCCTACAGTGGTACGTAATTATAGGACAAGTGTTATATAAAATACATGACTGCTCGGTGTTAAATAATCCTCCCAAAACATACTATCTATATAGCTCATAACATATCGATTAAGCTTATCTAGAAGCTTATCATGAGTCTTGCTCAAAATCTCTTTATAAAACATATTTTTCCGTGAGCTCAAGTCTGTGAGACGAATCTCAAATCTTTCTTTGTAAAATTATATGCTAAAATCTCTTTCTAAAACATATCTTTCAAATCATGTTCATAGCTTAAATTATGGAAAAATTTACTAAAACATGCATAATTTGTAGAATCTCAAAATAGCTTTCATAGTAACATAAGGGCTCTAAAATCATACTTTAAAACATAAAATTCATAAACAATGAGTAGAAATCATGTCAAAATAAGAAATCCAACAAGGAAATACCCTGCTAAGCATATAAGTAAATTGCAATATCTATAAAAACCAAAATTGTAAATAAGGGCTTCAAGGAAATCATGAAATTTTCTAAAATTAAGAGGAAATTGAAATTGGGTTCATAAACCTAACCATACACTTAAATTCATGAAATTAGTAGAGTTTTAAACATGAGGACAAAAGAAAATTCTTATTGAAGTCCTACATACCTGAGCAAGAAGAGTTCTTGGAGAGAATCTTGAGCTTGGTAGCTTGGTAGCTTTAGAGCTTTTGAATTTCCCTTCTACGTGTTCTTGAGTTTTGGGAGAAGGGGAAAGGAATTGGGAGGACTATCGATGTTTTCTTCTAATAAATATGTAATGACCCTCCAGGTCATTTTTTGTATTTTTGCACTATTTTAGTGTTTAGAGCTTTTTCATAACTACCCCAAGTCATTTATGACTTATTGGAGCTAACAGTTTGGTCATAGGGCAGTTCGTTTGGTTTTTAAAGCCAATTCCTTGTTTTGAAGTTTTGTTGTTAAGGATTAGGTATTAGGCCTTAACTTTAGGTAAATGGCCTTGTATACCAATTTTGATAGTTCCATCAGTTCTGGAATGTCGATTTTAGTCTAGGGGGACCCTTAGTTTGGATCCTGAGACTTTCGAACTCGTTTTGGGCTATTGGATGGATTTTGGTTAAAGCAACCCTTAGGTGTGGGACCCAAATTTAGTCAAAATGACCTCAAATGGTAATTTTGATGGCATCGTTCAGTCCAGAATGTTGAATTTTGTAGGGTAGCATAGTTCATTTACGTTCATGGGATTCCAAACGAATCCCGAGGGTTTGATCGTAAACTTGGCAAAATGCCAAGTTTCCTGTTACAGCTTCAGCTGGTGCAACCACGTTTTGGCCTTCGTGATCGCGAGGCTTGGCTGTATTTATGATGGTCAAGTAAACTTGGCCTTCTTGTTCGCGAGCTAGCCGACTGGTCCAAGCTTCCTTCTTTACCTTCGTGGTAGACGGGCCGCGTTCGTGAAAGGTTGACCAGTTCTTAGGTCGTGATTGCTATGGGGTCCCTGTGTTTGAGAATAAGGGACCCCTGGTAGTATTTATTATTGTGGAACCCATTTTTCTCTCATTTATTTCAAGTCCTAAGTTCATAGAAACCCTAGGGATCTTGGAGAAAAGAAGAGATTGATCATTGGGTATCGGAAGTGAGCTGGAGACCTCATTGTAGTCATTTCTTTGTCATTTATTTCGTAAGTTTCCTTTAATTTCTTAGTTAATTATCCTATTTAAACTCAAATCCTTAGATTCTTTGCGGACTGATTTGGGAGAGTATTTGTGCCCGGATTCCACCCATTTTGAGGGTAAATGATCCTTGAGCCTAGAGGGACGTTTTCCTGGTTTCAAAGTTGTGATTCAACAAGCAAGCCCCATATGGGATTTTTATCTCAATTTCGGACCTGAAGCATTTATATGAAATATGGGTATTGTTATTCTTATATTAATGTTTAGATCATTATTTTGATAGCGTGGCATTGTGTCGAGGCTTTGCTGAAGGGAAAAGCTCCTATTTAGTAGACTTTCTCGGGCATTCGTCGGCTTCCAGGTAGGATAGGCTTACTTTCTTTATAGATTGAGCTTTATTATGGTATTAGTCTAGTAATATGCTAGATTTGGGTTTGGATTTACAGTTTGGTCCCATGTTTAGTGAAATTTTGAATATTTAGCCGGTTAGAGAGCGATTTCTAGGTAGAATTGACCCATTTACCCTCTTCTTGAGCTTAATTGTTTCCTTAGTGGTTATTTAGAACTATTTAATACCTTGTATTAGAACCTTGTAGCCTTAGTCTAGTTTGGGGTGGAAATTGCCTTAGTGGAGTTAGTAGCAGGCCCTACCGGCCCTCTTTTAGGTTAAATATCGAAATTAGCTCCTTGTAGACTTAGGAGGCCTTCTTTCATCATCTTTCATGCATTCTTGAGCCCTAGGATGATTTAGACATCTTTCCAACTCTTGAATAGACTTGTTACCTTGTATTTACTTTAAAGACCAATTCGACTTTGATAATTACTATTTACTCAAGACACTAAATTTCTGGTTCGAGCCCGGCATTTTTGATACTAGATTTTGATTTGAGTTTGGTATTTTCTATTTACTTATTATGTTAAGGGCCCAGCTTGAATCCTGCATGTATGGTACGAAAGGATTCACAGATATGGCTTTGGTTATCAGTTGCTTTATATTTATTATTATTGTTGATGGTTCTTCTCTTGATTGTATTCGTCGGGCTTATGGGATCTTGTATGGTTAAATCTCTCTTGTTTGTTCCTTCTGGGCTTATGGGGGCCCAGTTAGGCTATAATTAGCTTGTGTTCTTTCGAATTTATTAACCTTGTTATTTATTATCTTCCAGTCGGAGCATTATTTTAGGTTTGCCACTTTATCCCTGACTTTAGCTTACATTCTCATATCGTATTATGTTCTTATTATGATTTAGCTCAGTCGGTCGATAATTTCTACTGAGTACCTGTTGTCTTGGTACTCATACTACACTTTTGTATCTTTTTCTGATGCAGATCCGAGTACTAGTTTCCGCCGTTGAATCTCTATTAAGTCTTACTTTTAGGTGCATTCGGAGATAGGGTGAGCTTTCAGAGCCAAAGATGATTCTATCTCCTTATGGTATTTTAGACAGTCTTTACTTTTGAGACTACTTGTATATTGAATACTATTAAAACTCTTATTCTTTTGGATTTAGTGGCTCTTGTACCAACCTTACTAGGTTGTGGGACATCTTTTTGCTATCTTTCTCTCCCTCTTATATATATATATATGTACTATTGTACTTATATTTTATTGCCTACAATACTATTGTATGCTTAATTTTGGTATTTAATTACACCTTCCACCAACTAGCCCATTACTTGTTGTTCTGGGCTATGGTTTGGCTTACGTACTAGTGAGATAAAGTAGGTGACATCGTGACTTGGTAAATCGGGTCGTGAAAAATTGATATCAGAGCCTAGGTTCACGGTATTGTAGGTACAAGAGCAAATGTCTAGTAGAGTCCCGCGGATCATAATGATGGCGTCCATATTTTATATTTGGTAGGCTATAGGGCATTCTTAGGAGAATCTCACTTTCTTCATTCATTTTGTGCATCGTGTTTGTGTTGGTTTTTAAAGTTCTCATTGTTTCACTCTTCTGCAGATGGTCAGGATGCGAGCTATGATGACCGGCAATGGGGATACTGAGTCTACAACTAGGGCACCCGCGAGAGGTCCTGGCTGACCCAGAGATAGCGGCCAGGCCAGAGCCGCTGCTCCAGCTAGGGATCAGGGTAGGAAGCTTTCACCAGATCCTATTATTGCTCCTGAGCCAGAGATTCCTCCACCTAAGCCATTAGTGGGCCAGGGGCAGTCCAAGCCCAATCGAAGTTTATTTCTTCTTTAGTATTCAGAGATGCCTTGCTTCAGTTGTTGGGATTTGTACGAGGTACACCGTCTGATGGTGCTCAGTCAGCAGACCAGAGTGGTATTGATTTAGGGGCGCAGCCTGCAGTTATGGCCTAGAGTCGAGATTCCTCCAGCACTGGTAGCTCTACAGCAGGCAGTTGCTCAGCCCGTTATGTCTGCCGAGGAGTAGAAGATGTTGGGACAATTTCTGAGATTGACTCTACCTAGGTTTGCAGGGGCCCTAGGGGAGGATGCATATGAGTTCCTAACTATTTGCAAGGAGAACCTCCATAATTTGGGGCTGGTTGAGTTACCTAGAGTGGACTATATGGCTTATCAGCTTGATAGGGCAGCACGACGGTGGTGTAGGGGTGATCTTGATTCCAGGACCATTGGATCTCCTCCTATGAGTTAGGCTCAATTCTCCGAGGCTTTCTTGGGGAATTATATGCCTCTTACTATGCGTGAACGACTGAAGGATGAGTTTTCTACTTTGAGATAGGGTTCTATGATGGTGGCTAAGTATGAGGCAAGATTTCATGAGTTAGCCAGACATGCCATCATGATTCTGCCTACAAAGTATAAGAGGATTCAGTGCTTTATCAGACGGTTGAGTGTACTGCTCCGCAGGGCTACTCAGAGTTTGGTTTCTTTAGGAAAGTTTTTTTTTGATATTGCCACTCATGTCTACTCTATAGAGGAGATGTATTACGAGGCCCAAGAGGGCAGCGATAAGAGGCAGCATCAACAGAGTAGTTTCAGTGGAAGCTTCAGCAGCTCGCAGTTCAGGGGTAGAGGTTTTCAGGGTAGGTACCTTCACCATCAGTCTTATTAGCACTAGGGTCAGTCTAGTAGACCCATTCAGGCAGCACTTCAGATTACTGATAGAGGTTAGTCCAGCTATAGTGATTACCACGGCCCAAGCAGTGGACAGCCTTTGAAAAGAGCATATTCTGAGTCTTCTGGCCAAGGAGGCTACGCCTGGTCAGCCGAATCTTTTGGACGGAGTGGAGTGCCTAGGGAATGTTATGATTGTAAGGTCATCGGCCATTACTCTAGAGAGTGTCCTCGGTGAGGGACAGTTGTGACTGCAGCGCATAGTGTTCAGCTGATTAGAGCAGTGCTATCCCCAGCTAGAGGTGGTATGTAGGGTCACCGAGGTAGTTTCCAGGGTTTTTGAGGAGGTCCTCAGGCAGGTAGGACAGGTGGTCGGTCAGGTGCCCAGTTAGGTGGCGGGCGAGATCATTTGTATGCTATACCTGGTAGGCCAGAGGTAGAGTCTTCGGATGCTGTTATCATAGGTATGATTTTAATGTGCCGTCAGCCAACTATTGCTTTATTTGATCTGGGATCCACTTATTCATATGTTTTTACTTATTATGCACCGTGGTTAGAGCTGTCTTAGAAGCCTTTATCTTTACCATTATGTGTATCTACTCCCATGGGTGATTCTTTAGTAGTGGATCAAGTTTATAGATCATGTTTGGTGACTATTCGAGAGTTTGATACTCGGGTTGACCTTTATGTGTTGGATATGGTGGATTTTGATGTGGTTCTGGGCATGGACTGGTTATCTCTCTATCATGCGGTCTTGGATTGCTTCGCCAAGACCATTACCTTAGCCATGCCTAGCATACCCTCGATTATGTGGCAGGGTTCTTTTAACTACGCACCAACGGGGATTATTTCTTATGTTTGGGCTAGGAGATTGGTGTCGAGGGGTTGTGAGTCTTATCTTGCTTATATTCATAATAATAGTACAGAGAGTCCTTAGCTTGATTCTGTTTCTATTGTCTGTGAGTTTTTTGATGTTTTTCCTACCGACCTACTTCGCCTTCCTCCTGAGCTTGATATCGAGTTTGCTATTGATCTTGAGCCGAGCACCCAACCTATTTCCATGACACCTTACCTTATGGCTCCTGTTGATCTTAAGGAGCTGAATTCTCAGCTTTAAGATCTTCTATGTAAGGGTTTCGTTAGGCTGAGTGTATCACCTTGGGGTGTTCCTGTCTTATTCATGAAGAAAAAGGATGATTCCATGCATATCTGTATCGACTACAAGCAGTTGAATCAGTTGACAGTGAAGAATAAGTATCCTATGCCTCGCATTGATGATTTATTTTACCAGCTTCAGGGTGTGGTAGTGTTTTATAGATTGACTTGAGATCAGGGTACCATCAGTTGAGGATTCGGGCTGAGTACATCCCTAAGATAACCTTCAGGGCTCGCTATGGCCACTATGAGTTATTGGTGATGTCTTTTGGGTTGACTAATGCCACAGCAGTGTTCTTGGATTTGATGAACCGTCTTTATAGGCCCTATTTGGACTCTTTCATGATTGTTTTCATCGATGATATTCTTGTATACTCGAGGAGTAGAGATGAGCACGAGCAACATTTGAGGATTGTGCTCCAGATTTTGAGAGATCATAGGATTTTTGCCAAATTCTCAAAGTGTGAGTTCTGGTTAGAGTCTGTGACATTCCTAGGACACGTGGTGTCTAAGGATGGGATTATGGTGGATCTAGCAAAGATTGAGGCAATTTGTGATTGGGCCAGACCTACATATCTGACCAAGGTTCGCGACTTTATTAGTTTGGAAAGCTACTATAGGTGGTTCATCGAGAGATTTGCTACTATTGCAGCCCCTATGACCAGGTTGACTAGAAAGAAGGTTCCTTTTCAGTGGTCCATAGAGTGTGAGTCGAGCTTTCGAAAGCTCAAGGAATTGCTCACTTTCTCTCCTATTTTGACTCTTTCTGTTGAGGGAAAGGGGTTTACAATTTTTTATGATGCTTCTGGTTTTAGTTTGGGTTATATTTTGTTACAGCAGGGCCCAGTTATTACTTATGCATCGAGGCAGCTGAAGGTACATGAGTGCAACTACCCCACCCATGATTTGGAGTTGGCAGTAGTAGTTTTCACGCTTAAGATTTGGAGGCATTACTTGTATAGGTTGGCTGTGAGATCTATATTGATCAGTGTAGTCTTCAGTATATTATGATTCAATGGGAGCTTAATTCTAGATAGCATAGGTGAATTGAGTTGCTGAAGGACTATGATATCTCTATTCTATATCATTCGGGCAAGGAGAATATGGTAGCGGACGCCTTAAGCCGGAAGGCGGTGAGTATGGGTAGCTTGGCCTTCATTTAAATTTTGAAGTGGCTATTGGCTTGGGACGTTCAGTCCTTAGCCAACATGATGGTTTGCCTTCATATTTCAGACTCCAGGAGGGTCCTTGCTAGTGTTGAGGCCAGGTTTACCTTGTTTGAGTAGATTTAGAGTCATCAATTTAAGGATAGTAGACTTTGTAGCATTTGAGATCAGGTGTTAAGAGGTGAGTCTAGTCGGGCCACTTTGGATTTTGAGGGTATTCTGAGATTTGATGGTTGTATTTGTGTTTCGAGGGTCGGGGACTTGATTCAGTCGATATTTTAGGAGGCTCATATCTCTCAATATTCCATTCACCCTAGGACAGCTAAGATGTATAGAGATTTGAGGTAGCATTACTGGTGGAGTGGTATGAAAAGGGATATAGCAGACTTTGTAGCTCGGTGTTTGTTTTTTCAGCAGGTAAGGGCCAAGCATCAGAGACTGGGTGGATTGCTTCAGATACTACCCATTCCTGAGTGGAAGTGGGACTGGATTACTATGGAATTTGTGAGTGGTTTGCTTTGTACCTCTCATGGTTCCGAGAGTATTTGGGTCATTATAAATCTATTGACAAAATCAACTTATTTCATTCCCATTCAGATTTCCTTCAGTGCCGAGAGGTTAGCCTATATCTATGCTCGTGATATAGTTCGCCTTTATGGTGTACCCCTGTCCATTATTTTAGATAGAGGCTCAGTGTTCACTTCTACCTTCTAGAGGACATTTTAGGAAGAGTTGGGTACCCAGGTTGATCTTCGCACCAAAGTCCACCCCTAGACTAACGATCTGTCAGAGTGGACTATTAAGGTTTTGGAGGATATGCTCTGTGTGTGTGTTATGGACTTTGGAGATCAGTGGGAGTATCACTTAGCGTTGGCAGAGTTTGCTTATTATAATATCTACCATTCAAGTATTGAAATGGAACCATTCGAGCCATTGTATGGTAGGCGTTGATGATCTCCAATTGGCTAGTTTAAAACTTCTGAGGTTAGTCCTCGTGGTACCGACTTATTTTGTGAGTCATTGAATAGGGTGCGGGTGATTCAGGATAGGCTACGGGCAACTCAGAGTAGGCAGGAGAATTATGCTGACCGTAGGCTTTGTGAGTTGAAGTTTGGGATTGGTGACCAGATTTTCCTTCGAGTATCGACCATGAAGGGTGTGATGAGGTTTGGGAAGAGGGTCAAGCTCATCCCCAGGTATATTGGGCTATTTGAGATACTTCAGACAGTTGGAGAGGGGGATTATGAGTTGGTGTTACCCCCAGACTTTTTAGTTGTCTACCCAGTATTCCATGTATCCATATTGCGGCACTACATTCTGGATGAGTCTCACGAGCTTCGATGGGACTCAGTTCAGTTAGATGTGAGATTGACATACATGGATGAGCCAGTCCTCATACTAGCCAGAGATGTCAGACAATTATGCTCTAGAGAGATTCCAGTGGTTAAGGTTCAGTGGAGACATCGTCCAATTGAAGAGGCTAATTAGGAGATTAAGAATGAGATGTGCGCCCAGTATCCCCACCTATTCTAGTTTTCAGGTACATCTTGATCCTATACTTTTGCAGATGAAAGTCCTTTTAGTAGTGGATATTATAATGATCCTCCAGGTCATTTTTCGTATTTCCATACTATTTTAGCTATTAAAGTTTTCCCATAGCTGCCCTAAGTTTTGTATGACTTAATGGAGTTGACAGTTTGGTTATCGGGCAGTTCATTTGGTTTTTAGAGATAATTCCATGTTTTGAAGTTTTCACTATTAAAGATAGGGTATCGGGCCTTGACTTCAGGCAAAAGACCTTGTATGCCAATTTCGACAGTTCTATCAGCTTTGAAACATCGATTTTAGTCTAGGGGGATCCTTAGTTTGGGTCCCTACACTTTCGAATTCATTTTGGGCTATTGGGTGGATTTTGGTTAAAGCGACCCTTAGGTGTGGGACCCACATTTCATCAAAATGACCTCAAATGGAAATTTTGATGGCGTCATTGAGTCTGAAATGTCAAATTTGGTAGGGTAGCATAGTTTGTTTGCATTCACGGGATTTCAAAAGAATCTCGAGGGTTCAATCACAAACTTGGCAAAATGTCAAGTTTGCCGGTGCAGCTTCAGTTGGTGCAGCCATGTTTTGGCCTTTGCGATCAAGAGGCTTGGCCGCGTTCACGCAGTCAAGGAAACTTGGCCTTTGCATTTGCAAAGGTTAAGTTGGCCAATCGGTCCAAGTTTCCTTCTTCACATTGGTGGTAGACCGGCCGCGTTAGCGAGGGGTTGACCAGTTCTTAGGTCGCGATTGCTATGGGGTCCTTGTGTTCGCGAATAAGGGACCCCTGGTAGTATTTATTGTTGTGGAACCCAATTTTCTTTTATTTATTTCAAGTCCTAAGTTCATAGAAACCCTAGGGACCTTGGAGAAAAGAAGAGATTGATAATTGGGTATCGGGAGTGAGCTGGAGACCTCATTGTAGTAATTTCTTCGTCATTTATTCCGTAAGTTTCCTTTAATTTCCTAGTTAATTATTCGATTTAAACTGAAATCCCTAGATTCCTTGTGGACTGATTTAAGAGAGTATTTGTGCTCGAATTCCACCTATTTTTTAGGGTAAATGATCCTTGAGCCTAGAGGGACGTTTTGACAGTTTCAAAGTTGTGATTCCGCAAGTGGGCCCCACATGAGATTTTTAGCTCAATTTTGGACCCGAAGCATTTATATGAAATATGAGTATTGTTATTCTTATATTAATGTGTAGATCATTATTTTGATAGCGTGACATTGTGTGGAGGCTTCGCTAAAGGGAAAAGCTCCAATTTAGTAGAATTTCTCGGGCATTCGTCGGTTTCCAGGTAGCCTAGGCTTACTTTCCTTATAGATTGAGCTTTATTAAGGCATTAGTTTAGTAATATGCTTGATTTGGGTTTCGATTTATAGCTTGGTCGCATGTTTAGTAAAATTTTGAATATTTAGCCGGTTAGAGAGCGATTTCTAGGTAGAATTGACTCATTTACCCTCTTCTTGAGCTTAATTGTTACCTTAGTACTTATGTAGACCTATTTAACACCTTGTATTTAAACCTTGAAGCCTTAGTCTAGTTTGGGGTAGAAATTGGCTTAATGGGGTTTTTCGGGGTTAGTAGCAGGCTCCGACGGCCCTTTTTTAGGTCAAATATCCTAATTATCTCCTTGTAGTCCTAGGAAGCCTTCTTTCATCGTCTACAATGCATTCTTGAGCCCTAGGATGATTTAGACATCTTTCCAACTCTTGACTAGACTTGTTACCTTGTATTTACTTTAAAGACTGGTTCGAGTTCGACAATCACTATTCACTCATGACACTAAATTCCCGGTTTGAGTCCAGCATATATGATACCAGAGTCAGGTTAGAGTCTGAAATTTATTGTTCACTTATGATGTTAAGGGCACGGTTTAATTTTGATGTTTATGGTACGAAGGGATTCACAGATATGGCTTCGGTTGTCGGTTACTTTATATTTATTATTATTGTTGATGGTTCTTCTCTTGATTGTATCCTGTCGGGCTTATATGGGCTCATATGGGTTAATCCTCTATTGTTTGTGCCTTTTGGGCTTATGGGGGCCCAGTTAGGGTGTAGTTAGCTTGTGTTCTTTTGACTTTATTTACCTCATTATTTATTATTTGCCAGCCGGAGCATTATTTCAAGTTTTCCCCTTTATCCCTTACTCTAGCTTACATTCTCGCATCTTATTATGCTCTTATTATAATTTAGGTCAATCAGTCGATGATGTCTACTAAGTACCCATTGTCTTGGAACTCATGCTACACTTCTGCATCTTTTCCTGATGCAGATTCGAGTACTAGCTGCCACCGTTGACGCTCTATTCAGGCTTACTTTTGGGTGCATTTGGAGATAGGGTGAGCTTTCAGAGCCGAAGCTGATTCTCTCTCCTTCTGTTATTTTAGATAGTCTTTACTTTCTAGACTACCTGTATATTGGATACTATTAGTACTCTTATTCTTTTGGATTTACTGGATCTTGTACCGACCTTACTAGGTCGTGGGACATACTTTTGCTATCTTTCTCTCCCTCTTATATATATATATATATATATATGTACTATTGTACTTATATTTTATTGCCTACAATAATA